>CM031244.1:137268660-138524465 GCA_018340775.1 Taxus wallichiana var. yunnanensis | reverse complement strand
CGATTGTTTTGTTATCTTTATAAGTTGAGCTTGTCATCTTTCAAGATAAACACGATTTGGGTGTTTTTATTTTCACACCAAAGAACGAGAATGATAGTTTCTTAATGAAATTATAGGGAAATGAATTCTTCTTAACAATATTGCAGGCAGCAGAGTGAAATTTGATCATGTGATTATTGGACTTGCTTTGTAGGTAACGCATTATGAATAAAATGTTATTTTGAGCGAGATATGTTCATAGGATTAGAAAGTCATGTGATTAATTGTTTGTATGATTGAATAATTGTTTATCTTGTTTAGCATAAAGTGAAGAAATATGGTTTCTTTAGTATGGTAAATATATGGTATACATCCTTATCTTGTTTGATCTTGGATGAACATAATGTGCCTACTAACTTTGTTTTGGTTCCATATGAGCTTTGATTGAAATGAAATATGGAAATGGATGATGAATTCTTCTGCTATTTCATTAAAGCTGATTATGAATGAAACTTCTCTCTGGAAAGTGAATTACAGATGGATTTTGCCAGTTTCCACTCTGGCATTTGTTATCTTGATTTGTGTTTCATTTGGATTAGGGTTATTAGAAGCAGCCATCCGGAAAAGAAATTGGGTCATGGATGAATAGACCAGGAAAAATGATCACATTCTTCTTTTTTTATTGATTGAACTCTATAATTCGTTGTAAAGAATCTTGTAGTGCTTAGATATGAGCGTATATGCATTCTTTGTTCACTTTCTTATGCATGCGATTATTTGGATTCTTATATGATCGTAGGCTGAAAAGGAAACCAAAGGGTTTACATTTCGAGTTAGTTTCATCCTTGCATTTATTATTAATGAAAAGGCGTGGGAAAGGACAATAGTATGTTATATTAGCAGCAAGCTATTTGTATTTTCTAACTTTGTAATTATGCTGCATGGAGACTTATACTTGAGTTATGTGGAAATGGGGCAAAGCGATCCTGGCGGATTGTGATGATACTTTGATAGTTCGATTGTTATCTTTGATCTTTCTTTTGTGCCTATCTCATGATTGATGTTTCTTTGACCGATTCATAAAAGTAGGGTTCATTTATTGAGAGCGATTAGTTGAAGCACCTTATTTTAGGATAAAGTCTTAATGTATAGTTAATTGAAGCTGACCGTCTGGAAATTATTTTAGCGGTGGAGATTTGATTAGAATGAAGACATGGGTACATTTTTACGATGGCTTCTTGATTAAGCTGAAAAGATAAATTGTAATTGTTAACTTTATTCCTCTTGAGGAATTGTGGAAAGAAGAATGTATATTCTTACATGTCCATGAAGTGCTATTGATGTTTTATTATAAACCATGCCCGTTCGATTAGATTAGCGATTATCCTGATTATGACATGAAATGTTGAATATAATTACAAGTGTGATATTTTTATAAAATTATATCGGTTTGATGTTGTTGACTAAGTTGGAAATATAACGTTATTTCTTGATTTAGTTTGTTTAATTGTCCTTGGATGGATGTTAAATGGAAACTGATCTCTATTCTTACTAAATGCAAATTTTAAGTTGAAAAATGCAATTAGTTCATACTTGAGTAAAGATGAATTTTAATTGACATTAAAAGGTTTAAGAAGAATATGAGTCCATAATCGAAAGGTATTAGGGATTAGCTTAGGAGCTAAGGAATGTCAATTAACCCGGAGTATTCGAACATCGTTTTCGAACTCCATTAATGATCTCGTATGCTTTAAATTGAGAATAAAGGATATGGGATAAGTATATCTGCACCAACTAATGGATGTTAACTTCTATATAACGTTAAGGAGAACAAATGAATACATTTCTTGGTGAATTAGACCTCGTTTAAATGAGCGTCTAATAAGTTAGTGTTACGAATTTGAATTCTGAGTTGGGAAAACCTTATACAGCTAAGTTTAATGGGTTAAACTTATGCATCGTCCCGACGATACAATTGCTTAATCAATGATTAAGAAGTGAACCAAGTAAGGAAATGTAGCCCTTAGCCGATATGAAGGAGAAGATGCATAACGCAAGCTAATGGGCCGGTTTTAGTCCCTCTTAGCTATATATAATTGTAATGGAAAGCAAAGGATCGAGGATCGAGAATGAGATGCTGAAGTTGATTCTTAATTATTAAATAAGTATCGAATCAACTTGAGCGAAGATGTGTATTCTCGTTGGGAGAAGTGCAGCCAGGACATTGGCATCGCCGGCTGCGACAGAGTGTCTCCCATGAAGATGGGGTCTTCGCTGCAGCGACACTGCTTGTTGCAGCCCCGACATATTGCCGTGCCCTCCCGAGTTAAAACATCGGCGAATACAGCCAAATGGTGAATGTATGGCTATTGGCGGGGATAGAAGTATGATACGGTATACGGAGTGACTCCAGAAATACTAAAGATAACTAGACACACGAAGTGCGTGGGAAATGACGCGTTACATGTATACTGCGTGTCTTTAGTTACGAGGAGTGCCTTCCTATATTCGTTCATATTACTAAGCTTGTAATTGGAACTTTAAAAGCCCGACCTTAAGCGAAGAGAATTGGTAGGAACAGAGGAAAGACCATTCTAGATAACGGTGAAGTGAAGTGAAGGGCGTATTACCGATGATGTATATCACATCCGGAATATGATCATACGAAAAGCATGTGAAAATCTTTATTAGCAAATATCATGATTGTTGGTTGTGTTGTCCTTATCACTTAATTTAAGATGCGGGATGTTAGATGAATATCGATGAGATATTGAATGGAAACTTCTTAAATGGATCACCGAATATGTGAAGCGGTTATGAGAATAGAGTATATATAATATACTATGCATAAATGAACATGAAGGATCGGTTGTTGCTGTAGTCATGAAATGAAGGATCGTTGAAACTCCGAGCCATGAAAATGGAAGATTGGAAGTTCCTCAAGGTCATTTCACGGTGACATATAGAATCATTATAAGATTGAATGGCATTGAATGTGTGTTCCATATTGTAAATGTCCACGAGTAGGGAACATTCGTTTTAAAAGAAATTGTGTCATCCAAACTATATCTTTGTTTTGAGCGGAAGATAATTATTAAAAACTTGAGCGTGTGTTTTGAATTTTATAATCCATAATAGAGAACGTTATAAAAAAAAAAAAATTCCACTTGTTACTGGTATCTTAAAATGGGGATGTTACATCTTGGTATAATTTGAAGGTTGCAACTCTTGGACCTAATGAGTCCACGATATTAATAAAGGTTTACATTTTCTTATTGAGCGAGAAAATGAGTGGGGACAAGAGAATCTGTGAATAACATTTGACGGGAGGTGGAAGCGGCGCCCACAGTGGATGAAATCCTTGCTGCCCTGCCCAATCTGAGGATCGTTTGGTATGCTGGAGCAGCAGATCAATGGGCAATGAAGAAGGAGGAGAATGAAAGGCTGGAAATAAATGATCAAATGCCTCTTGTGGACAACATCAACGGAGGAATAAGGTGTTGATGATAATAATGCAAATGCTCCTAATCTGAAAATAAAAGGAGCAAGATTAGCATTTGAACTTACAAATGATATAAATAGAATAAGTCCTCCAAAGTTTGATGGAACAACTCTTGGGGACGGAGATGGCTTGGCTCGGTGAAATGGAGAAATACTTCTACATATAGAAACTTCTCAGAAGAGACTAAAAGCGATATGGGAGGCATATCGGCTTTCTCATGAAAACATCATCATGGTGGGACAAGCTGTAAGGTTGAGGCCCGAATATTGTCAAATCAGACATAACTTGGATCAATTTAAAGAGGGTTATTTTGAAGCAGCGATGGCATGCCTCAACTCTATTTTGATAGGAAAGTGGCTGAATTTTAAAAGCGAGTATGAGAAGGGTCGGTGATGGAATCTTGGGAAGGGTTTACTAAACTCCTTAAGTATGTGCAGTACCAAGTTGATGAGAAGTTGAAATCTGAGAAATTCATAATGGGGCTGAATCCCATCATTGGGGGCGAAGTGGATGTCCACGGCCCAGCCACCATGGATGGAGTTGTCGAAAGGCAATCAGACGGAGCAGGTGAGGGCGATATGCGCTCACGGGGAAGAGATAAAGAAGAAGATTCCCGATCCTTCTTCGTCTCTTACACCAAAGGGGACCTTGGAAAAGGTTTGGTGTGAAAAACAAAATTGTTGTGGATATGACAAGAAACACTTTTGTGATGAGCAGGACCTATAAATAGCATGCGGAGACGACTTCACAAAGTGAATGGCATTGGAGAGAAGTCACATGGAAGCGAATGATAATGCTTCAGTGGTAACAAATTTGAGCCTAGAAAAGGGCCCGAGGTAGAGGATGCTTGACTATGGAAAAGGACCACTATGCGAATCACTTGTCCTCACGAAGAAGGATGATCGCGGACAGCGACATAGGATACACGCTGCTGATGGCTAGCAGACCAAAGTGAAAAGCAAGTGGCGCCCCCATAGAGAAGTTACGGGTAAGTTATTGGTACACTGTAGTTATAATTTTTGATCTTTTGGAGCTACGAGAATGTTTTATTTACTGCTTAAACTATCTTGTGAAACTAAAAGAAAGAGTTTGTAAGAATGGATAAAACATGGGCCAGTGCATTATGGAATAATGTTGTCCATCTGATCAAAATGTGCCTTTTTGGGGAAATTCTTGATCTGCCTAGTTTCTCCACGAAGTTGACTTGTATGTCACTCCTCTAGGATCATATGACATCATTATTGGAATTAAGCTTGGTTGGCTGAACATAAGGCAAAGGTCGAAGCCCCATTACAAAAGCAAATCTGTTGCTTTGATGACCTCTGAAAAGCGCGATCATTGAGGTGTAAAAGCAGGAAGTTGCGAGTTAGGAAGCCCGTGGCTATGTCACTAAAGGGGCTAAAAGCGAGGCTGCACTTTGTATGCGATAAAAATGACGAGAAAATGCGAGAGGAAGATAATGATTTCATGGAAAGATATCCATTGTTGAGGATTTCTGTGATGTGTTTCTAGAAGAATTGCGAGTCTTAAAAGCCCAAGCGTGAGTTTGACTTCGTAATAGAAATCAAACCAGAGAACAAAACCCATATCTAAGGCACCTTATAGAATGACTACCATTGAGTTGGTAGAGTGAAGGCTCGATTCTGAGAACTTCTCACTAAAGGGCTGATCCCGGACCGAGCGTCTCACCTTGGGAAGCACCGGTAATTTTTGTAAAGAAAAAGGATGACACTTTGAGGCTGTGCATTGATTACATAATGCTGAACAAAGAAACTATCAAAAATCGATACCCACTCCTAGGATTGACGATCTGTTTGATCGAGATCTGAGGAGCATCATTTTATTCAAAAATAGATCTTGATCGGGTACCATCAGTGAGAATAAAGGAAGAAGATATTCATAAAACAACTTTTAGAGCAGGAATGCGGGCATTATGAGTTCACGGTGTTGCCTTTTGGGTTGAATAATGCACTGCCACCTTCATGAATCTAATGAACAATATTTTTCAAGAATACTTGAGACAAGTTTGTGCTTGTATTCTTAGGCGACATTCTTATATACTCTAAAAATGTCGAAGAAGCACCAAGAACATCTCGGGATAGTCTTTGGAAATCTTAGAAAAGAGGAAGTTGTATGTGCAAAGCTGTCCAAATGTTCCTTTTATGATGCGAGAAGTGCATTATTTGGGGCACATTATAGAAAAAATGAGATAGGCTGTTGACCCTTCAGAATCACGGCTATAGCTTGAATGCTGCGCCTAGAACGTGCCTACAGTGAGGAGCTTCATGGGCTTGGCTGGATATTATCGAAATTTCGTTAAGGAATTTTCAAAAATTTCTACCCCATCACTTATTGCAAAAAAGAAAAAAAGAAATTTATGCGGGCGGAGACAAATGTGAATCTACCTTTAAAAAGTTAAAGGCAGCTTGAAACTACGGCACCTATTTTGTTGTACACAGTCAAATGGAGATTTTATGGTTGCCTAGCGGATGCCTCGGGGAGAAGGCCTTGGAGGTATTCTATTCTGAGAATAACCATGTCATCGCTTATGAAGCGAGCTTAAGTTACATGAGCAAACGTGTTATGCTCCACGATCTTGAGCTCATTACCATTGTTATGCACTTCAAATGTGGAGGCATTATCTTTTAGGCAAGCCCTTCGAGCTAAAAAGCAGACCATCTGGGCTAAAGTATATTTTTACTTAGCCAAATCTGAATGCGAGAGCAACGAAGATGGTTAGAATTTACTGTCTCGGTTATGATTTCGATATAAGCTACATTAAGCCCGAGAAAGGAAAATAGGGTAGTAGATGCTCAGTCGAAGGAAGCATATCTACTGCTCTTATAATGTTAAGAACTTCGGTTTAAGGATGAGGTGAAAGATGCCTTGGAATCAGATCCTTATTTCCCGACAAGTCAAATCAGCACTTGTTGCAAAGCCGCGGGGCGTCGGTATAAGGGATTCCGTTTTGATAATGAAGGAATGCGAGGTTCGAAAAGCAGGGTATATATACACCCATGTAGCAAGCGACTTAAGAGGAAAATTGTTATTGAATTCCATAATTCACCTTTTACGGACACCCTAGCATTACAAAAATGCTCGCTTTTGATCTTAAGCGTGCAATATTTGCCGGAAGGGAATGAAAAGGATGTGGCGAGTTTGCACACCGCTTTGCTTGGAATGTCGGTGTGTTAAGGCGGAACATATGCACCCATTTGGATTATTGTATCCCCTGATATTCCGTAGTATAAATGGCGAAGTGAATGCGATGGATTCATTCAAGGATTGCCTATGTCAAAAATAAGCATGACATTATCTTGGTTGTAGTCAACAAATTGACCAAAGTGCCACACTTCATTCTTTGGTAATTTGAAGAGCGATGCACCGATGCTAGCAAGAAGATTTGTACATGAAATCTTCGAGATTGCATGGAATACCGGAATTAATCATATCGGACAGAATCAGAGGATGATCAAGGTTTTGGCAAAGCGCTTAATGTGGCCTTGGGGACTAAATTGAACTTGATTCTGCATATCATCCGAAAGCGGATGGGCCGACTTAGAAGAAGTTAACCGAGGTTTTAGAGGACATGTTAAGGATGTATTGCATGGACCAGCGTATAAATGGGAGGAATACCTTCATTGGTAGAATTGCTTACAATAACACATATCATGCCTCTTTAAAAATGGCACCCTTTGAAGCATTGTATGGAAGAAAATCAGAACCCTGTCAGGGGACAGCGTTGAGAGACAGAGAGGAGTAATTGGGCGAGAAATCACTTATGGAAATGGGCTGAAATCAAAATGATTCGGGAACATCTAAAGGAGAGTGCGAATAGGCCCGAAAAGTTATGCGAAATTGAAGTGGGTTGTGAGGCATTATAAAAGCAGGAGAAGGTCTTTCTCGAGGTGAAGCCAAAAAAAACTCAATAACTTTTGGCGAAGTACAGTTGTCACCACGTTATGTGGGACCTTTGAAATTGTTGAAATAATCAACCACATGTAGCTTATCGTCTAGCATTACCTCTGCTTTGTCTCGAAATGCATGATGTTTTCATATTTCTTTGCTTAAGAAATACGTGTGCCATTTATCACATGTGCTAAATTGGAATTCCTTGCGAGTCAAGACCGGGAATAATCATGGTTAAGCCCATTAGTCTTGAGAACTACTTGAGTTGTACTTGAGAAATGCGAAGTGAACCATGTAAGGTCCGGTGGGACCACAGATTCGGTGAAGAAAGTGCAACTTGGGAAAATCTCGAAGAAATGAGATCTACTTTTCCACACTGTTTAATTGAATTTGAAATTCAAAAGAGCCTGATAATTCTACCAAATTTAGACAATTATTAGTCTATTATACGAGTTGTCTTAAAACGTTGTTTTTAAGAGTGAATCTATTTTGGTATGAACTTATGAATGAAAAGGACAATAAGCTGAACTTTGTCCTACAGGAACTCCTTGACTTGTTTAATCGATCATCGGGCGATGATTCTTTAAGAGGAAGAATGTAACACTCACGATTTTGCGTAATTATCTTGGTGAATGTTTTCATCTGTTATTATAACCAAAATGAAGGCAAACATGTTAAGATATGTTCTGATCTTAAGAGAATGTGTTGCTAACTTGGATTCTTGCATATTATAATTCATTGCATAGGACTGCAGTTATTGTACTTGCGTGTTTGCTGATATGACGACAAATTGTCGTATACTTGCTAAACTCTCGTGGCTGATTGACAGCACACTTTGAATCAATTCCATTGATCCAAAGTATGTTGTGGTCTTCTTGTGTTTGCTTGTCGATTTACTCTTGAACCGAACCAGAAATTGATATGAACGTGCAGCGCCTGATTTCAGGTATGAGCAGCTGGCACGTAAATGCCAACGACAGGGGTTTGATTCTTGAACCCTGTACTGTCGAACTTGGGACCTCGTGAGGCAAAAAACGCCTGACACGGGTGGTCTTGGCATGAGATCTGAGGCTGACGTCTGCTGCAACATAGTTACGGGAGTTAGTTGAGAGATCGGGTTAGGGGTTGATTAGTGTTAGTGGTTAGTATGAATTAAACCCTAAACTAATCCTAAGTCCTAACTTGCATCCTAAACTACTATCCTAAGTGGATTTTTAAATTAAAAAAAAAAGGAAAAATAAACCTAAGCCCTAATAACCTAAGGCTAAACTAAGACCTAGGTTGAACACTATATGCAACCTAAACTAATCCTAATCTAAAGGGCGCGCAGACCCTTGGAGGGAAAGGATAAGGATGGAGGGGAGTATTCATTAGCATTAATTGGAAAGTCCATACGTGGACAGCGCCAGTTTTGGCGGGGCAGGTAAGAAATGGAGGCATCTATTTGGAGATAGAGCCAAATTTGGTTTTGCATGAGAAATTTGAAAATTGAGTTCGCCAACTCAAGTTGGCGGTGGCGTGGGAAGTTAGGAAAAGGCAGAGCCTTTAATGCATTGATTGTTCTCGGTCCTCGTGACCAGCTCGCCTTGGAAAGTGTATGAGGGAATTTTGATTTTCATTTTGTTGATTCGAGGCTTTTGCAAAGTTGCTCTGCATTTGGTTTTTCTACAGTGGTTCGATCGACCAGCTCTTGGGGTGACAACTTTGTTCTTGGAGATTTTAAAGGCATTGTTGAGCTTTGAAGCGAAAGGAGTCTTGGGAAGTTTTCTTTGTCAGTTGAGGAAGAAGGAAATAATGTGGCAAACGAAGCTTTCTTTGGGTTCTAGAAAAGAGATTACAGGCATGTTAAGCCCTTCTCTTTAAAAATTCTTGTTTTGTTTAAGTGTCTCATTAAAACAACCCTGCTCTTGGGTTTGGATTCTGTGATTGTTGTTGGGTCGATTTGATTTGGATTTCATCGATTCTTGCTTTTTTTTAGAAAATGATATGAAGAATCGTTTCTGGTTGCTCGGCTTTGATTTGCTTTTGCACGAATCAAGTTGGAAATAGATATTCTCTTTCTCTTGTTCGTGTTGTGTGGAATTGGAACAGGCTGTGTAATTGTTTCCTTATTGTGTAATCTTTTCCTTGCTGTTGTGTTTGGAACTGTCCTTGCATGTAAAAAGGAAGTGGAAATACAGTCGTGTTATGTTGCTATGAATGGATTTCGTTGACTCTTGTTGTCATTTTTGGAAATAATAAGAAACATTGTTTCTGGTTGCTGAGTTTAACTGTCTTTGTATTTCTCGAATGGAATACCTTCCTGTGTACTGGTTGTTGACGTTAAATGGAAGTTAGAAAGCGGGTTCTTCTCCGTAAAATGCTTAATGTGAACTGTGCAGGCAGTGTGAATTATTTTATTACTGTGTGATTGTCTTTTGTCACATGAACTTTTGGGATAAGATGGTGAAGGTTGTGTGAACGGCTTGATGTCGTTTCTGTACTGAGGTTTTCTTGCTGAAAGAAATAGTTTTTCCTTCCGAACTTATAGTATAATACACTGTTTTCTTGCTGAAGAAGGTATGATGAATTGTTGTGTTTAATTGATGACCGCTCAATCCTCTAGTTAGGACTGTCTTGTGAATGCGAACTTGACTTTGAATTGCTGTGCGAAAGAAGTGATGCATGGGAACTCTGTCATATTGTTTGGGTTTGTCTTAACTGTATCTGACTTATGCATTTAACACCCTACGTGGGTTTACCTTTATAGAGGTATTGATATATGAATATTATATTTGAGTCCTGTACCTTATTAAGAAAATGGAGAATGCTGTTTTTGGGATTAACGGTTGATCGAGATAGAACTCGAAATGGATATTCATTGGTTGTGGTATATTTGATTGAAACTGTACAGGCTATGTGAGTTGCTTTTCAATAAGAATGATTGTTTTGTTATCTTTATAAGTTGAGTTGTCATGCTAAGATAAACATGATTTGGGTGTTTTTATTTCATCCGAACAGAATGATAGTTTCTTAATGAAATTATAGGGAAATGAATTCTTCTTACTTTCTTTGTTACGGCTTGGTGAAATTTATAGTCATGTGATTATTGGACTTGCTGTAGGTAACAACAATGAATAAAATGTTATTTTGAATGGGATACGTTCATAGGATTAGAAAGTCATGTGATTAATTGACTGTATGATTGAATAATTGTTTATCTGTTTAGCATACAGTGAAAGAAATATGGTTTCTTTAGTATGGTAAATATATGGTATACATCCTTATACTGTTTGATCTTGGATGAACATAATGTGGTACTAACCTGTTTTGGATTTCCATATGAGCCTGATTCAAATGAAATATGGAAATGGATGATGAATTCTTCCCTGTTTTCATTAAAGCTGATTATGAATGAAACTACTCTACTGCTGGAAAGTGAATTCTGAATGGATTTTGTAAGTTTCACTCTGAACTGTTATCTTGATTTGTGTTTCGTTTGGATTCCATTATTAGAACAGCCATCTGGAAAGAAATTGGGTCATGGATGAATGACTGGGAAAAATGATCTGTTCTTCTTTTATTCAGTTGGAAATCTATAATTCGTTGGTAACGAATCTTGTAGTGCTTAGATATGAGCGACTATATGCATTGCTGTTCACTTTCTTGTCTGTGCTTGATTGCTTGGATTCTTATATGATGCATGAACTGAAAGGAAAGTAAAGAGGTTTACATTTCAGTTAGTTTCATCCTTGCATTTATTATTAATGAAAGGCGTGGAAAGGATAACAGTATGTTATATCAGCAGCAAGCTATTTGTATTTTCTAACTTTGTAATTATTGTGAATTAAGACTTGTAACGGTTATGTGGAAATGGGACAGCAGTCCTTTGGCTGATTGTGATGATACTTTGATAGTTCAGTTGTTATGCTGATCTTTCTTTTGTGCCTATCTTGTGATTGATGTTTCTTGTCGCCGATTCATAAAAGCGGGGTTCTTTTATTGAGGCAGATTAGTTGAAAACACCTTATTTTAAGGATAAGTGCTTAATATGCTCGATTCATTGAGGCTGACCCGTGCAAATTATTTTGTAAATGGAATTTGATTAGAATGAAGACATGGCTGTTTTCTGATGCTTCTTGATTACCTGAAAGATAAATTGTAATTGTTGCTTTTATTCCTCTTCAGGAATTGTGGAAAGAAGAATGTATATTCTTCTGTCTATGAGTTGTATTGATGTTTTATTGTAAACCATGCCCATTCAGTTGGATTGGCAATTGTACAGATTATGACATGAAATGTTGAATACAATTACAAGTGTGATATTTTTATAATTATATCAGTTTGATGTTGTTGACTAAATTGGAAATATAACGTTATTTCTTGATTTGGATTTGTTTAATTGTCCTTGGATGGATGTTAAATGGAAACTGATCTCTATTCTTACCTAAATGCAACTTTTAAGTTGAAAAATGCAATTAGTTCATACTTGGGTAAAGATGAATTTTTAATTGACATTAAAAAGGTTTAAGAAGAATATGAGTCCATAATCGAAAGGGTATTGAGGATTAGTTTAGGAGCTAAGGAATATCAATTAATTTGGAGTGTTCGAACTTCATTTTCGAACTCCATTAATGATCTCGTATGCTAAATTCAGAATAAAGGATATAGGATAAGTATATCCATAACTAATGGACCTTAACTATATAACGTTAAGGAGAACAAATGAATACATTTCTTGGGAATTAGACCTCGTTTAAATGACGTCTAATAAGTTAGTATTCTGAATTTAGTTACAGTTGGGAAAACCTTGGCTAAGTTTAATGGGTTAAACTTATCACGTCCGACGGTACGGACTGCTTAATCCAATGATTAAGAAGTGAACCAAGTAGGGAAATGTAGCCCTTCGATATGAAGGAGAAGATGCATAGCAAGCTAATGGACGGTTTTAGTCCCTCTTAGCTATATCTGTTGTAATGGAAACAGGATCGAGGGATCAACATGGATGCTGAAAGTTGATTCTTAATTATTAAATTGTATCCAAATCACTTGAGCGAGGATGTGTATTCTCGTTGGGAAATTGCAGCAGGACATTGGCATCGCCATGCTACGGCAGTGTCTCCATGAAGGCGGGGTCTTCATGGCGACCTGTATTGCGGCCCGACATATTGCAATGCCCTCCCGAATTAAAACATCAAGAATACATAGGCTAAATATAGCTTGTTGGCGAGGGGATAGAAGTATGATGGTATACGGAGTGACTCGAGAATACTAAAGATAACTAGACACACGGGGGTCGTGGAGAAGCGACACCGTATGTCTGCATATTTTTAGTTACAGGGAGTTCCTTCCTATATTCATTCATATTACTAGCGTAATTGGAACTTTAAAACTGACCTTAAACGAAGAGGGCTGGTAGGAACCAGGAAAGACCATTCTAGATAACAGGTGAAGTGAAGTGAAGGACGTATTCCGTTGATGTGTATCACATCCAGGAATATGATCATGCAAAGCATGTGAAAATCTTTGGCCAAAGTATCGTAATTGCTGGTTGCGTTGTCCTTATCACTTAATTTAAGATGCAGGATGTTAGATGAATATCAGTAACAAATATTCAGATAGGCTTCTTAAATGGATCACTTCGATAACCAAAAACATTTATGAGAATAGGTATATATAATATACTATGCATAAACGAACATGAAGGATCGGTTATTGCCGAGTCATGAAATGAAGGATCGTTGAAACTCCGAGCCATGAAAATGGAAGATCGGCAGTTCCTCGAGTCATTTACAACAGCATATAGAATCTATTATAATATTGAATGGCATTGAATGTGTGTTCCATATTGTAAATATGCGAGTAGGGAACATTCGTTTTAAAAAGAAATTGTTTGATCCAAACTGTGTTGTTTGGGCAGAGAACAATTATTAAAACTTGAACGTGTGTTTGAATTTTATAATTCATAACAAAGAACGTTATCAAAAAAAAAAAAAAAAATTTCCCTTGTTACGGTATCTTAAAATGGGGATGTTACATAGACTTTGTGACACATTGCCTTGAATGTCAACATGTTAAAGAGGAACATATGCACCCAACCAATTTTTGTATCCTCATAGCATACCATAGTATACATGGCAAGTAATAAGCAATGATTTTGTACAACGGATTACCTATGTTAAGAAATAAACATGATGTTATTTTGGTATTTGTTGATAAACTAACAAAGGTAGCACATTTTATTACTAGGAATTTGAAGGATGATTCTCTTATTTTGGCTCAAATATTTACACATGAGATTTTCATATTACATGGAGTTCTGAACTAATCATATCGATAGAGATCCTAGAATGACGTCAAGTTTTGGTAAATGCTTAATGCAGCTCTAGGAACAGGGCTAAATTTCAGTTACGCGTATCATCCAAAAACAGATGGATAGACTGAAAGATTAAATCTAGTATTAGAAGATATGTTACGGATGTATTTTATGGATCAGCGTATAAGTGGGAAGACTATCTTCCATTAGTTGAATTTACATACAATAATACATATCATGCTTCTCTTAAGATGACACCTTTCAAAGAATTATATGAAAGAAAATGTAGAACCCACATTAGTTGGGATAACATGGAGGATAGAGAGGTAATTAGACCTAAAATTCTTGCTTGAGATGGAACAACAAGTTAAATTGATTTATGAGCGCAGAAAGAAGCGGCGAGATAGAAAAAATAGTTATGCTTTGACTTAAAAGAGGGTTGATAGGAAAATTGAACTTGGTGAGAAAGTCTTTGTTCGGGTTAAACCAAAAAAGAGTTCTATTATTTTTGGCAAGGTTACCAAGTTATCACCTCATTATGTGGGACCTTTTGAGATAGTTGAAGTAATCAACCACATGGCTTATCATTTAGCATTACCTCCTGCATTGTCACAAATGCATGATGTTTTCCATATTTCTTTGCTTAAGAAATATGTATCGAGTTATCACATGTGTTAAATTGGAATTCATTGTAGGTCGAGAACCCGGGAATAATCATGGTTAAATCCACACAAGTGTTAAAAACTGAAATCGATTAAATTAAGAAATTATGAAATAAGACAATGTAAGGTCCAGTGGGACCAGTTTAATGAAGAGAGTGCAACTTGGGAAAACCTTGAGGATATGAAAATTACTTTTCCATATCTATTTGAATAGAATTAATTTTGTTGACTGATAAAAATTTGTGATTTTATCTTTATATTACAATAAGTATGCTAGTTTTGGGCAGATATTTATTTGTTTTGAATAAACAACTATCAATCTTGATTTGGGAACTTAAAAATGGTGATATGTTTTTGACATATGGTAAGAAAAGTGAATAAATTGATTTTCCTTAATGCAAACTATTAAAAAAATGAATGAGATAATCATCGGGACGATGATTTTTTAGGAAGGAAGCATGTAACACCTTCGACAACTATTATATCCCTATTTTTCATTTCAAGTGTTCACATGTGATTTTCTAGATAAAGATGTGTTCTTTTGGTATTTGAGGATCATGCTTGATAATGATAAATCATTTCTATTCTTAAAAAAATCATTAGAATAAAATAGTATGGTTAGCGGAGTTCACTTTCACTTTGTAAAGGTGAGTTGCGATCGGCTTTAAGGGTTGCGAGACTTATTTCCTCTTGACTCATCCTTGGATCAATTTTAGTGATCCCGAGGAATGTTTCAAATCATATTTATAGACCGAATGATAAATTGACATTCGGTACTTTAAGGGACATAGAATCTTGAACTTTATATGATATAAATTTTTGGTCTTATGTGAACATGCTTTCGTTGTTTGTATGTTGTGCTCGGGTCTTTGGTGATTGATATTTGCGGGACATAAAGGATGTAATAAAAAATTCAATTAACAACGAGAGAGTTAGGATTCCAAAAACCTAAGGATTTTCCTAACAGTATCCTAAGCTAGGTAATAACACCTACATTTTAGCTACGTTTACTTATTTAGATTTTTATTCTAACCTAATCCTCTTATTCTAATTTCTTTGGGTTGGCATCGTAACTTTGAGCATTGTGCTAAATGAATAAGGGAAGGATTACTAAAGTGATGTTAGGATATTTTTAATTAATACCTAATATTAAATGGTTATGAATTGAATCTAACCTAAGGTGGGATTTACTTATTGGTAAATGTTTTTAATACCTATGTTGGTTATTGCTAGACTAACCTAATTTTTAAGGGATCCATCCTAAACTATTAAAACGGAACCTAGGGAAGTCGCATTTCTCTAAGGTGATGGTTCGATGGAATTTAAACAAGTTAATAGGGTTTAATGGATGGAAGTACTTCTAGATTTGACAAGGGCTAGTTGACTTGGTAGAGGCATATGTGGAAGCTCCACTAAAGATGGAATTGTATTTTTGTATGGAATCAACATTCCCTAGATTTAGAGTCGGTGGAAAGGAAAGATAAGTGGGAAATTTTGAAGTAATGGCATTTATGGCATTAATGGGCCTTGATATTAGTGTGCAAACCATCTTGGAAACTTGGAAGGCGGGTTTGTAGGAGGTTATTTGATTTTTCATGCATTGTAGAGTTTGCTCTACATGGAGCTACTTGGTTCTTTGAACCCGGCCGGTTCAACTTTCACTTCAAAGTTATTTTTGGTTTCTATGGTCTATTTTTAATCAAAGGAAAGTATATGAGGAATAGGAATAAAATATGTTTGATTGTTGATCTTTCGTGGAGGAGAAAAAGAGTGGAAGCTTCAGTGGAAGTCTCCTTCGATTTGTGAAGCTTTTATCGAGGCATGATAGGATCTAACTATTAATACTCTTTTCTTTCTTCTAAATGATTCATTAGAACAACTCTGCTCTCATGAGATTCATGTTTTCATGTTTGACTAGTTATTTTCTTGCTAGGTTTAGTGAATCTTTGTGTTGTTTGGAAACTATCTCTCTGTGCAGGTTTTATGACAGCATGCATGTGAAGTTTGTATGCGAAACTTGTTTATGTAACTCTATTTTTACACTCTAGAATTTGTATTTGAAGTTGTTGTGCTTTGAACTAACCTTCATGGTAATATAAGGATCTGAACTTAGGGGAAACTTGAGTTCTGTTTGATTTTGTTTTTGGGTTGCGTTTTTGGATGTAAACTTTTGTTGGGGTTTCATGTTGTTTGGAACCAGTGCTTGGAAATGTAAGCAATGCTGAGATGTTGCTTAAAGTGCGTATTTGGCATTGAACTCGTATTTTATTACTTGTGAAGTTTTGAAATTTTGTGTGAAGCTTTGGTTTAACACTATACTCTTATTGGACACTGGAGTGTTATGAGCTTTCATTTGGAATGATGTATTCAATTCTATTCTAGTATGTTGTGTTGGGTTTCTCTTGTAATAAAATTATTAATCTTATAATTCTTTTATTGAGCAACTTACTCACCAGAAAACTAGGTGAAAGCTTGTTTGAGTCGTTTGAAATCTCTATGAGATTTGGAACTGGAAATGTCTTGTTTAAAAGAATGTAGAACTTGTTTTATGACTGTATCATCTTCTTTGAGATGGTAATGGTGTGAGATTTGGAGGGGGTATTATTTCCCCTCTGTTTTGAGGAAACCCACGTTCTAGGTTGACTATTTAGTTTGAAACTAAGTCACCTCTATCAAATTTGGTGGTTGTGAAGTTCTATTTTGGATTTCTATTTTGTTGCATAGGAAATAGAATGGGACACCTTCTGACTTAAACATTTTTGGTTCTTACTCTCTCTTCTGATTCTTTAAAATAATTTTGGGTCTCAGTGGAAGGTTGAGTTATTACCCATGCACTGCTGGATCTATCATGAAAGATACTTTCTCCGTTCAGATTGTTTGTATTTATTTCTTTTAATCACGAACTACTTACCCTTCGTAATAAGTGGTGAAGCATTTGTGAGTCTTTAGTCTTGTGTTCGTGGATAGTTACGAACTTGATATTTTATTGTTTTCAGGATTTTATTCTTGTTTCATACGAGTGAATGAGTCCTTGGCTTCTTTTAGAGAAATAAATTAGATAGGTATCCTCTTGGGATCTGTATCCTATTTTGGGACTGCAATATGTTTTCATCCTGATTTGTTTGAAACTAGAAATTATTTTGTTCAGTTGAATGAAATGATTTATTTTGGACCTGTCCTTTTAGAGTTTCCTTTTCTCTATCTTTTGGATAAGCTCATTGATTTAACTTCTCTACACTAGATGCTCTTATGAGATGGTGATTCCTTTATAGCTTGTTTGTCTACTTGGTTCAAATCATTGGTTGAATGATAGTAGCTAAGTCGGTTCTGCTGTTAAGTGAATTCATACTTGTTTTATCGATTGTAGTTGACTAAGCCTTCCTTATATGGATGGTTAGGAGTAGGTTTTGTCTCTTGTACTCTATCTTTTTGATGAACTTGAGTAGAGATTAACTCCTTTATGGGGATACTTTGATTTTGAACGTTGGTTTTAGATCTTTGATTGATAACTTCTAACATGCAAAATTAGAATTGGAATTACAGTTAGATTGTTTTGAGTTCTTTACCTTCTTGGATTGTTATGAAAATATGTTTAGGTGTATACTCTAAATGTTGAATTTATAAGATTGTTATCCCGGAAAGGAAACAAATAATTCATGTTATGAACCTGACCTACTTTTGAATACTATGAGTTTGGGTATGGTACATATTGGTTCTTTTTATTCCTTGCTTATGATTTAGATGAGTCATCCTAGAATGAACCATGCTGTAAACACTTCTTTTGTCTTATATAAAAGATAAATGTTGTATTCTATTAGGATAGAATTATGAAATAATGGAATGACAAGATCTATAGTTTGTTTAAAAGTTATTGATATGATCAATTGAAATTTAAGTTGTTAGGCAAATGTTGTGGATTATATTATGCTCTTCTCTTAAATGTGGAACTAGATTTATTGTTGTACTTATTTTCTATTTGGTATCACTTATGCTTATTGTATGATTTATTAATTATATCATTAAAGTAGTGTTGCTTTAATGAAACAATTAGTGGAATGCACTTCATTTTAATGCTTAGTAAGTGATAAATGAAGGCAAAAACTTATATGATGCATTGGATGATATAAGTCTAATTCTTAGTAAAGAATTATGATTCATTCTTTTGTTGTATTGAGAAAGAAAAGTTTTATACTTTATAGAATGTTGGACCCTTGGAATATTGGCCAAGTATGAAGGTGCATAGGCATGCATGGTGCCAGTTATGAAAAGGCGTGCAAGCAAAAAGTGCATGAGAGAAAGTTTTAAGGAAGCACATAGCATGCACGAAACATGAAAGGAGGATAGGGACTTAGTGAATTTGAGCACCTAGGGCAGAACACATGAAAAGTGTGATCGGTTGCGCGTGGATAAGATGCCAGCTTAGCGATAGGCTGGCCTAGGAAGGAGCATGTCTTGGATGGAATATTCTAGAAGAACATCATGAGATAAAGTGGAAAGCTCAGGCTTAGAGAAGCATGCTTGCATGGACCACATTTGACACTTGGCACCAGATCTAAGGATGATGGAAGGCGAGTTGGTAGTGTAGGAGAATTATAAATAAAATTTCATGTGGATTAAAATATATACAAGGTTGAGATATACGGGTTAGAGAGAGTGGGAATTGGAATATAGATATAGAGAGTGAGTGGAGCTCTATAGAGATGTTGTGAGGTCTCTGTTAATGGATAATTGCATCCAGGAGAGAATGTCTTGGGCATGGAGTTGTAATTTTTCTTTTGATAGCTTAGTTACATAAGTCCAGTGATATGCATGACTGTGGTTTGCTCTCTATGACACTCTATAATGAATCAATGAATGTAATGAGGTTACCGATATAATATATACGTGAAATAAATGGTTCTAATGCATATTTTCTCTCTTATAAGTTCTCTTTCCTTTCATGCTATGAATGAATGCTTGTATAATTCTTTCTGTCATAATGCATGTTCTGGATTCTATTAAAGCACTCAATCTGAGGTGACTGCAAGGATCTAGAGGCCATTCTAGAGCCCTATGGTTCTTGTATGTTTCAACCTCCCTCATAAAAACTCTTACACTAATCATAAATGATGCTTCCCACTAAACTCACATAAAAGAGAGACTCGGTACCTATGCGTGCCTCGGTGAGAACTCGGCTTCTATTGGGTGATAGGCGGCCAGCACATGGGGTTCCCTCCTTTTTCTATGGGAGTAAAAATGACTACATCTTGGTTACAGTGCCGGGACATCTTTTCCACGATTATAGTGGGATATAACATACATCATGATCATGTATTGAGTAATGACAGTGGTTAACATTGGAAAATGTTGAATCATGGTTCAAGGGCACGGAGGATGAATTTTCTCAGAGATTCAGCACTAGACCTGAGTTTAGTGCATGTAGATGGGTAGAAGAGAACCTCTACCATGATCTGTATGAGACCTTCTTCTAATTTTTCCCGGTAGAACTATATGAATTACGTTCGACCTATGTGCATCTAGATCAAGTTGGAATTATGGATCACATGTGTGGACCAAAGAATACTACCAAAGGTTGTAGGACATAGATTTGACATGGACCGGTGTTGTAGATCATTGGTGGAGAGTACTAACTAGTTACACTCACGGAGTATGCCATTTCCACGTATTCTTGTTTGGAGGTTGTTGAGTTTGAATTTTTGTGAGAACCTAGAGGAATGTTTTTATGTCTTTATTCCTCTAGCTATGAAGATATCAATGGTTACCATGAGTTTGGAGGCTTTTTCAAGTGGCTAAAACCATTACGAGTCTTTGGTAAGGAGCTTGGGTGGAGGAAGATGGAAAATATCACGACAGATAAGGAGAGGGAAGAGAGCCGACTCAAGTATAGTGAAGCACGTGAAAGGGATATTGCTTTAGATGACACAAAGCTACTAGTGTGATGGATTTATGGAGATAGACATTATGGGAAGGAGTTGATGTTCATGTGGAGGATGTGGAACTGAAGCAATCTTTGCTGCCCCATCTTGGAAATCACATGAGGATACCCCTTCGACTTCAGTGAGAGTTCGTCATATGGAGAAAGGAGAGTCATTGGCACATATCTGAACCCACCCAGTGATCGAGCCCTAGCGCTTGGTTTTCCCAAACCAGGAAGAAATGTTATTGACCCAATTAATATCGATGGAAGATACATATCCACACCTAAGAGATAAAATGTTATAGTCCCTTATTTTATGGCTGCACATATTCCAGTATTCAGAGGAGTCTTTGGATAAGGTGCAAGTGTACAAGCTTTTGGTCTCACATCAGGGAGTGGCATGGGACAAAGTAGTGGTAGTGGGGCGCTATCACAGACCATCAATGCATAGTTCGGTGAGACCTTGGGGTTCTTGGCATAGTTCTTAATGCTCTATTGGACCTAATGGTTCTAGTGGATCTGGTGGCTCTAGAGGCACAAGACCTGGTGGACGTGGTGAATCAGGTGGTGGAGGAAACACCGGAGGGAACCGAGGCTCGGCTCAAGAGGGTAGGGACCCGGCCACCACCCCAAGTATTCTTTGAAATGTCTCTACATTTACCAGATTATAGGGGCATTGAGGATGCTACGGAACATGTTCACAAGTGTGAACTACTATGGCGCGTGAAGGGTATCACAACCCCAGTGGAAGGCTAGTCAGTTTGTAACCACATTACAAGGGCGCGCACATAGCTGGTATAGGAAGTATGACCTTCATCAAATGGTGGTGGACTATACTACCTTAAAGAATGCATTCTTGGTAGAGTTCCACATTCTCGACTTCAAGCAGAAGAGCATCGACACTTTGAAGGAGATTCAACAAGAAATGTCGAGAGAGTGTGCGAGAGTATGATGTGCACTTTAACAATATCTTTTCTAAATTATCATATGATATTCATCCCTCTCGGCATGCAAATGGTTTGTTGGAGGATTAATCACCCCTTTTAGAAGGGCCTTATCTCATAAAACTTGTATAGACCACGCAAAGAATTGGAAGCTTCCTTGCGCGTTGAGGGCATGTGGTAGTATTGATCTTTTTGGCGTTAGCCCATTCTTGGAGGCTTAGATTACTACTATGGCCAAACAATTACAAAAATTATCTGCGAACACAACCCATGAGACTTGCAGTGGTTTTTGGTGCGCAATTGTTAAATAGAGGGACACGTTAAGGATAATTTCCCCCAGAGGATGTTACGCACTGTGACAGTGGATTGTGAAAATTGTCATGGGGACCATGATACAAGTATATGTCCTTTGTTGCAGTGCATGATCAGGAAGAATGTATCTTGTTATTGTAAAATTTTCACCTCTATAACCGA
The DNA here is from genome assembly GCA_018340775.1 of Taxus wallichiana var. yunnanensis. Lineage (NCBI taxonomy): Eukaryota > Viridiplantae > Streptophyta > Pinopsida > Cupressales > Taxaceae > Taxus > Taxus wallichiana. Next base: position 138,502,783 of record CM031244.1, on the reverse strand, counting down.
TGATACTAAGGATTGTACACTCATTGATCAGATCCATGAGGCCATTGATCATGGGGTGCACCAAACTAGCATTGCCAGTGGTTCTAAGGATAATGATCACTGTTATGAGGAGCACGCAGAAGGAGGCACACGTGGAAGAGGTTTTCGAGGAGGATTCCATGGTCAAGGTAACCACATAGGAGGAAGGAGTGAGTTCCCATGTGGAACCTATTTCAACTGTGGATCTATAGAACATTACAAGCGTGAGTGCCTAGACCTATTGCAGTGCTCATGGTGCGGAAAGAAGCATAAGTATGAGGAGTGCCCAGAATTATTTGAGCATATGAATCAGTTGAACTTGGAAGGATAAGGGCATTTAAATGGTCAACATCAAGAAGGAAGACATATAGTGGATGCCTCAGGTAACACAGGATGAAGGTTTGGAACCTGTCTTGGTAACAACAAGGGTAGAAGCCACACACATGAGAGAGGTACCAAGATAGAAAAACCTAGTTTCAAGAGAGGAGGTCATTCATGGAAAGTATCCAGACCCCGCGCATCAAAAGGAAATATATCAGGACACCATGGATGTTATTTGAAGCTTACAAGGGGAGATCCAGTGTCTAAAGGAGAAATCCAGGAGGGAGGAATAAGGAAGGAGAGTCGAGGTGCAAAAGAATGACCTGGATGAGGTCAAGGAGGTGTGTAAAATGTTAAGGCAAGAGAATATCATTCCCTTGCTAGGATCCTGGTTGAGAGAGAAGGTACCACACACCGGAGAAGAGCACGAGAGACAAGTATTGCATATGAACCTTCCCCCTCATAGCCTCAACTATGACAAGGATATTATGTTGAATGAAGTTGTAGATGGATGGCTCCTCAGCAATATCCTCATTGACATAGGCGTGGAGGTTAATGTTTTGACTTTGGATGCATGGAATTAGATGGGAAGACATGTGTTATAGCCATCTTCAAATGTGTTGTATATGGAAAAAAATACTAAGGAAATGCCCATCGGTGTCTTGAAGGATGTAGCTATTAGTATCCAGGGAGCCAAGTTTAATGGGGACTTGAAAGTCTTGGCGCTCACCAAGATGGAAAATTTCTCAGCACTACTTGGGTGCCCTTGGTGTTAAAATAATAATGTAGACCTTCGGTTCAACAAAGGGTACATCAGCTTTAAGAACAAGGAGAAATGGGTCATTATACTTCTAGTTGATGGGAAGTCGACACCCTATATTGAACCATTCAAAGAAGAAGTTCTGGACAAGATTTATGTGCGCTAAATCAGAGACCCTGAGATAATACACCCTACTAATGGGGTTATCCAGTTTAAATATGCTTAGTCAGTGAGTGATACCACTAGTTTGGCATGTGACAATTAGGTACATGGAACTTACGAATTAATGGGATGACAGTTGAGAGGGTCGGTGACCAAGGTAACAAAGGCGTGAATGGTTAGGCACCTTGGAGGAAAAGAACTACCCAAGTATTTAGGAGGAGCCTTCCTTGAGATATTTCTGTAGGAGGTAGAAGGTTAGTGGAAGGATGAGAAGGAATGGAGGGAGATGTTAAGTTATGTCTTAGTCAGCACAGCAGCTCGGTGGTGGGCCACACATCAAGAGAGCCTTTTAGAATGGTGCGAGGTAAGAATTACTCTCTCTATCAGATTTTGTAGGAGAAATGTACCCACCATCATCAAGGAGTACCATGGGAAGGAGCTCACCTCTTTCCATATCTAGGAGTGTGAATGGGTCTAGAGAGAAGGCACAAAAGCTTTGCCACCATCCCTCTGGGTGCACAATTTTATTCTACACTCTGACATTGCATGCGTGCATGGTACATTCATTCGAGAGACACGCCGCTAGATAAGGAATTGGCAGAGCTCACGTCGACCTTATTCAAACCTTTGAATATCAGTACCAAGCCATTGGTTGATAAGGCCTTACAGGTATCAAGCGCCTTACCATGGGGGATAGTGCTAGGAAAGAAGATAGGCATTGGAATTACTAGGTGAACTAGGATTGGAGGCACATTTTGAAGAAGAAGAGGAAGCATAAGAGTTACATCTTGAGTGCGTGTGTTTGGAAAAAGAAAAGGGAAAGTTGGTATATGTGATTGATGGAGAGGAATCAGAAAACTTAGATGTTAGCCATTTTGTAGGAGCAGCGTGAGGTAGTGGACAAAGATGAAGATGCTTGTGCACATTCCTACCATGAGAATGTAAAGATGAAGAAAGTTAACATCGGTTTAGGAGAAGAACGTAAAGAAGCTATTATTAAGGATTACTAGAAAGAGAAGGAAGTATCAAAGATTATTGATCTGCTTACGTGAATTTGAGGATTTTTTTCGGTGGGTACCATGAGCTCAAAGGTGTTCACCATTCCTTGGGGAGATGAAGATAAAACTGAAGGATAGTGTGCATCCGAGTTAGGAAAAGGCCCTATCGAATCAATCCCAACTTACACATGAAGGTCAAGGAGGAGATAGAAAAAATGATAGCTTTTGGGATCATTGAGGTAGTGGAAGAATCGAGTGGATATGCCGATGGTAATCAACATCGAGAGGATGGGAGGAGTAGAATTTGTGTGGATTATAGGTAATTAAATGTAGTTTGTGTCATTGATTCATTTCGGCCCCCTTCATTTGAAGAAATTTTGGAAGGAGTCACTAGGCACGAAATCTATTCCTTCTGAGATGGATTTTCAGGGTACCACCAAGTCTGGATTGCAAAGGAAGACCAGGAGAAGATGAATTTCACCACCGAGTGGGGAATTTTTACATATACGGTCATGCCCTTTGGGTTGAAGAATGCGCCTGCTATCTTTTTGTGCATAGTGGTGCAAGCATTCCAGGAACTTCATCCATAAGTTTCTTTAGGTCTATTTGGATGACTGGACAATATATCATCTAGTTAAAGACTATTGTGACAATTTGAGGTTGATGTTTGAGAGGTGTAGGCGGTTGAGGATATCCCTCAACATTAATAAATGTGTGTTTGCTACACCCTTTAGGACTTTATTGGGGCATATCATATGTAAGGAGGGCTTGCTGGTAGATCCCGCTAAGGTTGCAATTATTGTGGGGTTAAGGGAGCCTACTAGCTAGAGCGCAATGCGTAGATTCCTTGGGCATGCGGGATATTATAGAAAATTCATTAAGGGATATGCCAAGATTGTTGTGCCATTAGAGGAGCTACTTAGACATAAAAGTGCCTTCCATTGGGGAGAGGTGCAGTCAGAGGGCATTTGATACATTAAAAGATAGGCTTATTACCACACCTATTTTACATTTTCCCTCTTGGGACAAGCCCTTCCATGTCCATGTAGATGCCTTAGGGACCACCATTGGAGTAGTGCTTGCACAGCCAGGTGAAGGGATTTTTGATCATCCTCTGTGTTTTGCAAGCAGGAAACTGGCACCAGTAGAGTATAATTATACCACAACCGAGTGCGAGGCATTGTCAATGATCTATGCACTCTCCAATTTTAGGCAGGTATATGCTGTGCACACCCTTTGTGTTTTACATCGACCACATGTCATTAAAGTATGTAGTGAAAAATCCTATTCTACAAGGATGCATATGTCGATGGGTTTTGTTGTTTCAAGAGTTTGAGTTAACCGTTTTAGTGAAGCCTAGAAAAAGTAACTGTGGGCCTGATCATCTGTCAAGAATTGATTCAGGGGAGGACATGCAAAGTATTGAGGAAACAATTCCCAGGATCTTGCAATTTATTTAGAGGTGTGGCGCACGCCTTAGATTTGGAAGAGATTACAATATTTTTAAAGGAAGGTGTGGCACCGGATGGAATGAAGACATTAGAAAAGAAGTAGTTGGCCATACGCGTCGCGCCCTACATGTTAATCAGTGGAGACTTATACAAGTTGGGACATGATGAAGTTTTGTGCAAGATGTGTCTTAGAGCATGAGCACTTGGCCATCATGGAGGAAGCACATGGAGGAAGTGTGGGTGGGCATTATGTAGGTGATGCCACCATACACAAGATATTAATGGTAGGTTTGTGGTGGGAAACCTTGTACAAAGATTGTAGAGACTATTGTAAAGCATGTGACCATTGTTAGCACATTGGAAAACTAGGGAGCAGAGATGAAATGCCTTTGTGACCTATTCCTAATGCGGATCCTTTTCAAAAGTAGGCAATAGAATTTGTAGTACCTATTGTGCACCGACAACGCGTAAGACTGGGTCATGTTATGTCATCACTTACATAGATTATCTCACAAGGTGGGCGAGAGCAGCCCAACTAAAGATTACACAACAACATCAACGAGGTTCTTGTGGGAAAATGTTATCACAAGGTATGGATGCCCCTTGAGTCTGACTAGTGATAGGGGTACATATTTCTTGAATGAGACCATAAGGATCCTGTTATTAAAGTTCACGGTGGCACATCACAAGACTACGCCCTATCACCCATAAGAAAATGGAACCACAGAAGCATTAAACAAGATACTAAGTCATAACTTGACCAAAATTTGTGATGTCAGAAGACAAGATTGGGATGACAAAGTATTGGCAGTATTATGGGCTTATAGGACAACGTATAAATGGCTAAACAAAGCCACACCATTTCAATTGGTGTTTGGCATAGAAGCTATTTTCTTGTTTAATTTATGTTTCCTTCTCTATGAATAACATGCACAAGAGGGTTAGCTAATGAAAAAGCACTGGAAGAGAGGATTGATGAGTTAATGAAACTGGATGAGAGACGATCACTCGTCCGATGGAGCCAAACCATGGAAAAATCAAAACAAAAGGCTTGGCATGGTCACCACATTAGAAATAAGAAGTTTTAGGTTAGGCAGATGGTGTTACTATATGATTCCAAGTTTTTGTGCCATCCTGGGAAGTTGAAAGTCCATTGGTTGGGTCCTTACATAATCTCGTACATCCTTGATTCAGGTGCGTGCCATTCTGGCGTTGGATGGGATGAAGTTACTTGGACACTTGATGGGAGTAGGTTGAAGGCCTACTATAAATAAGTCTTCAGAATGTTTGTAAATAAGGTAGTTTTCCAGTTAGTTTAGAAGTTTTTTTATTACATTTTTTCCCTTTCTTGTGTTTCCCTTTTGCGTTGTTGTTTTGTTTTGCACCTTGGGCACTAGTAACCTTATTTCTATTTTTGAGAATTTGTAAGTGCCTGAGAGGGCCACACATCGCTTTTAGTGTGGGGTTGAGAAAAGTGAAGAAGCGCATGTTTAAAGTACCAAGGAAGTTGTGTTGAAAATCCTTGTTGATTAGTGGAGTTGAAAGAGGTATATAAAGATAAAATATAAAAGAATGGTTGGTGCCGGGATAAAGCTACTTATAGATCCCATAGAGGAGGAAGTGCATTTAAAGCAAAACAAGGTAGGCGAGAGTAAGAATCGGGATAGAATAAGTGCCTTGACATGGGTTACTCGCGCACAAGAGTCTCTGTTAGGTTGGATTGGTTACGTGCCGAGAAGGTTGGATAAGTTTTTGTGTAGGTTGGGCGCATGAGTAAAGGCACTTGAATATGGGATTTGTTTGAAAAACCCGTATTAAATGAAAAAAGTATGGTGGTAGGTGAGTCAACATTTAATGTTCAGAAAAAAAAAACTATAAGTAAAGGATCGGAGCACTCTCATTTTTACTTTGTGAAATAGAGGAGTTTGAGATATAAGTGAGTTCTATAAACTAGGGTTTTCAGATTCAATCGAGTGAAGGAAGATCTATGAGATTGAAGCAGCCAGTTTGAATTTGTGAACCAAAAGGGGTTACACGTGTGGAAAGAGTGAAGAGGCGTTGTCTTGTGAAGATTTTCATCCCAGTTAGGGTTTAACAAACTAGGGCACGGGTTCAGAAGGGTTGTATCATGGATTTAAGATTAGAGGATTGGAAGAAGTAAGACAGAGTAACAAGGAGAGAATAGGAGTGATAAAAATACCTTGACCATGACACCCAAGAAAGGAAAGGGCAAAGCCAAGGCTAAACAACCAGAACCTGAGGAGGTAGACACAAATGAAGAATGGTATGCAGAGATGCAATACCTAGATGGGGTGATGATGGGGAAGGAATGGGAATCCCACCTAAGAAGTGTACCTATTAGTGACTATAATCACCACATGAACACAATAGAAAAGGAAATGGCATTGGAATTAGTATGCCCCACCAACAAACAAACACCTGAGGGTTTGCCTATATACGATGATGATGTTAAGGTTAAAATGGAGAAGGTAGGGCTGTTGCAACTCTATGAGTTGCCTTATTTTGGAAAGCCAGAGTTCTTGTACTAGTGGTTGATGTCATGGGTGCACGAAGATTACTTCCACTTTACAGGGCACAAGATGTGCGTGACTCCCCGGCTGATCTCATAATTTACAGGCCTCATATGTGAGGGAGATAGCTTGGAAGATGACCTTGGTGATAAGGAGGCTATTCAAGAGACCATCACCAAGTATGCCTACAAGAAGGGGTCACGGTACTATGACATTTCAGACATCAAGGACCTCGTAATGAAAATGGCCACACATTTGGTGACTAAGCTGAATGGCCAAGAGAGGTGGACACAAGTCAACAAACCTTGGCTACATGTCTGCAGGAAGATTGCAAAGGGAACCATATACAACCTATTCACATACATCGCAGAGGAAATTGTCATTTACGCGAAGGAAGGGGACAAGATCCTCTTTGGAAATGTCTTTCTCACCATTGTATTTGTGGAGATTGGGGTGCCTAATGCACTAGAAAAATTTGTATGGGAGTACCCCACTAAGGATCCTTCACCCACGAAGAGTTTCAAAAATATGCCTATGATATAATTACAACACCCACAAGGTGAGGCTAGAGAAATGGTACACGCGCTTGAGAAATACATTCGGGAAAAGTGGAGAATCCCTAAACAACTCCTAGTGGCCACTAAGGGGGAATCAAATTCATAGTTTATCAACACTACTACCTAGGTAGATTCAAGCTGATAGACGAATCATGGAGCCCTTAGTGCAAGCTCCTTTTGCATTCATTGCTCAATACTTCCAAGTAGGAGTGAATAGATTTAAGGAGTCAAAGAAGCTAAGGCTAGAGCTGGGTAGTATGGACTAGGATCATAGGGAGATGAGGAAGGAGCTAAATTACCCAAATGCAGTAAGCACATATGTGGAAAAGTATGTGTCACACGAGATTCAAATGACAAGGCCAATGACACTACCCATTGCTATGGAGGATCCATGATGCACGTGTACTTGTGTATAAGGCTGAAGTTCAAGAAGGGCACGTATCCTAAGAATGAAGTCTCCATACCTGAGGATCCCATGGAGAGAAAGAAGCCCACACCCAAGAAGAGGGGAAGAGAGGAAAAAGCACCAAGTGTGTCAACTACTCAGACAGTGAGCATGCCATCAACAAGTGCTAAGCCAAGCACTTACATACGAAGAAAGAAGTCTTGATGAAGGAAAAGACACCAGAGGTAGAGGCACCTAGGAAACCCATCACCAAGGAAGAATCACCTGAGGAAGAAGATAAGGTTGAATCCCCTGATCAGGAGCCACCTCTTAGGAAAAAGTAGAGGGTGGATAAGGAAGTTGACTCGGAGGTGACTGACAGCTTGGAAAAATACTTGGGAGAAAGAGAAGATGAGAGTGAGGGAGATGACAAAAAGGAAGAAGAGGTAGAGAAATACCAGGAGCCACATGTCTTTAGCGTCTACGACTCATAAGAGGAGAGTGGAGATGAGAAGTAGGAGTTCATATTCATGTGGTGCAAGGGCACACAGGATGAGGAAGACATCGAAGACATGAAGGAGGATGAGGAGGTTACCAGGAGAAATAGGGAGCCATAATTTTTATGAAGGATCAGATCACTGAGGTGGCAGAAAGAGAAGCACAAAGAATGCTTGAGGTCTTAGTAGACTAAGAGTTAGAGCACAGTGCAGACATAGTGCTGAAGGAGGGGAAGGAGGAGAACATCGAAAAAGAACATGACAGCCTGGGAGGCCCCACTCTGAAAGTAAGCTTCCCGAAAGTGTGCACTTGGGTAGAAGAACTCTTGATGTAGAATAGAGACAAGTAATGGGCTATGTTGATGACATAAAGAAGGTGTTACGCGTGTGTTTCCAAAGCACTGTACCCATGGAAAGGCTCCTAGCCATGGGGTATTTTGAGAAGGACGATGCATACCCCAAAACCAAGAAGATGCTCTCTTGGGTGTTCGAGTCCCACATTGATGAGCCAGACTTCAAAGTCTTCCAAGGAGCACTCATCACATTTCCATAATCTAAGGGGGTCAATCCCTTAGTGAATTCTTAAGAGCTCTTGGACGAGCAAGTCGCCAATGCACTAAACAAGGTCGCGGTTGAGACCGAGGCTAGATTATTCACACGCAATGACAGGATTAGAGTGCTAGAGGCAAAGTTAGGAAAGGAGGAAGAACTAGTAGAGAAGGCCAAGAGCTTAAAACAGGAAGAACTAATCATCACACAGTTAAGGCATGAGTTAAAGGAAGAGAAGGTAAAGGTGTAAGAAGTTTACAAGAAAATAGATTCTATCAAAGGCACCATCCTTCTGAAGCACCCAGACTTAGCGCCACCCACACAGAAGTACTCGTCCCTCCTAGAGTGTATAGAAGATCTAATGTGCATCCTCACTATGGAGAGACGACCCTAGGCCTTGAAATCTGTAAAAGAAGTGGCCGCATGCTTGAAAGAGGAGGACATGTTGAAGGTGGTAGTTCTCATTTCCAAGTACAGCCAAGTACTCACAGAGGTTAAGATCGCTGCCCAATCTGTGGAGGCCGCATATGATACATGCGTGGATAGAGATAAGGTGGTGAGATCCTTGGTCACCACACTTGAAGCAAAACTAAAAGAATTCCAAGAAAATAACAAGGAGAACAGGGCAGAGAGGGATAAGGTTACGGCAGAGTAGCGAAGAAATCGAGGCAATTGAGGCTTTAAGGAGCTCAATTAAGGCCCGACTAAAGGAATTATACCCCAGATTACTAGAAGGATGGATAAAATTGAGGACACAGGCAAAGAGATGGAGTAGATTCTAGACATTTTGGGCACCCAAGGAGTTGGCACGAGTTTTTATGAAGTAAGCACCCTTGTGGGTGACCTCTACCGAAGGCACGGGCAAGGTCGAAGTATGGAATAAGCTAGAGGCGGACCTTCGAAAATATTTTCCTTTCTTATTGAATTGATTTCCCCCATTCTTCATTCTTTCCCCAATTATTTCATTCCTTATTCTTTTTGTAAAGTGTAAGACTATTCATTAGTTCCCTGAGACAATAGGTATCTTGGTAAAGTAAAATGTTTCGAGGACGGAGAATGGACATAGTGTGGGGGACGTTGGACCCCTAGATAATTGGCCAAGTATAAAGACGCATAGGCACGCAAGGTCCCGGTTATGAAAAGGTGTGCAAGGAAAAAACCAAACAGAGAAAGGTTTAAGGAAGCACATAGCACGTGCGATGCACGAAAGGAGGCTTGAGACTTAGTCAATTTGAGTGCCCAGGGAAGAACACGTGAAAAGTGTGATTAGTTACACATGGATAAGATGCCAGCCTAGTGATAGGCTGGCCCAGGAAAGAGCATGCCTTGGATGGAATCTTCTAGAAGAACATCATGAGATAAAGTGGAAAGCTCAGGCCTAGAGAAGCATGCTTGCATGGACCACATTCAACACTTGGCACCAGATCTAAGGATGTTGGAAGGTGAGTTGGTAGTGTAGGAGAATTATAAATATAAGTGCCTGTGGAGTAAAAGATATACAAGGTTGAGATATAGCGGGTTAGAGAGAGCGGGAATTGGAATATAGATCTAGAGAGTGAGCGGAGCTCTGTAGAGATCTTTGGAAGGTCTCTGTTAATGGATAATTACATCCAGAAGAGAATGTCTTGGGCAAGGATTTGTAATTTTTCTTTTGATAGCTTAGTTACAGAAGTCCAGTGATATGCATGACTGCGGTCTGCTCTCTATGACACTCTATAATGAATCAATGAATGTAATGAGGTTACCAATATAATATATACATGAAATCAATGGTTCTAATGCATATTTTCTCTCTTATAAGTTATCTTTCCTTTCATGCTATGAATGAATGCTTGTATAATTCTTTCTGTCATAATGCATGTTCTGGATTCTATTAAAGCACTCGGTCTGAGGTGATTGCAAGGATCTAGAGGTCGTTTTGAGCCCTATGGTTCTTGTATGTTTCAACCTCCCTCATGAAAACTCTTACACTAATCATAAATGATGCTTCACACTAAACTCACATAAAAAAGAGACTCGGTACCCAGCATGCCTCTCGGCGAGTTCTCATCTTCTATTTGGGTGATAGGCCGACGTGCATGGCATTCCCTCCTTTTGTGATGGGAGTAAAAATGACTACATAGAATGAAGGTTGTTGTTATGCAGTATGCCTAAAGTGCATAGACTTGTAAATTTTATAAGTTGTAATGATGAATTACGAGTTGTGATTTATTTGCATTGGTTGTGTAATTTATCTCGTACTTTAATGAAGAAGATGGAAGTCCTATCTTGTTGATATTCTTCATATTATTTTATGCTTATCTTGTTATCTTTGATAAGATGGATAAAGGGAACTAGTTTAGTTTTTCCTTTATAATGATGCAGCTTTTTAAGTTGCAATAGATGATGTTTATTATTTAAACAGTATGAACTATGGATATTGTGAATGATAATCCTAACACTAAAACATTTAGAGGAAGACTCTTCCTCTCTTAAATAAATGTAAACCAAAAAGGGATTGGTGAAAGATTGTAATTCATAGGACTTCATTTAGTATGAAGTCTACTTGGTTGGACCTATATGGTTGCTAAACTTCCTTGAATGTGAAATTACAATATTTTGGAACTTATGTTATTATTGTCCTGTTTTGGTTTATTGCTTGCTATACTATGTAAGTGAACATTAAAATAAATCACGAGTTTAAGGAAGTTCTTTAATACTTAATTGATACAAGTATAGAATAAGAACTTAAGGAGAGTTGGATTAGGGTTTAGTAGGGTTACTAAAACTAGTGAATTAATCCAAATTAATAATTCATTAATAACCTCCTTGGGGTATGTACATCATGATGAGGTAGTTTCTATAGGATGTTAGCACATGCCAACTGTAGGGATATACTTTTGAGAATACTTGGGTCTTCTCGAGGATACAACATTGCAGTTGACATGTGGCAACACCCTTCTACATTGATCATCTAGATCTACACACAATAAGGACTTGAACTCAGTTTCTCTCTAGTTCAAGTTAGTGGCATGTGTAGGATAGGTAGTATCTCTCAATGGCTCAAAGTACCTTGGCACACCTGGTTGACTTAGGTCAACCAAATATGCTCATATACCCTAAGTCATTGTGAGCGTCTTCCTATAATGATTTATTTTTCTAACCAGGGCTAGGGTTAAAATTTGGGTAAGTGGACTAATGGTAGTCAGTAAAGACAATTCATGATAATAGAGGAGTGAGGTGAAGGACATATTCCAAAATGATGAGTATGCCGTCTAGGAATAATGACATACATAGTATGTTGTAAATCTTTGGCCAAAGTATCACAAGCTACTAGTTGCATTGTCCTACGTCACCTAGTTTAAAGCAACATGATATCAGATGAATATTGGTAACAAATATTCATATATGTTCTTTAAACAGATCACTCAGTACCAGTTTAGGGTAGGAAAAACCAAGTATACGATAAGTATTCAATACTTAAAGTTAACATAAATAGATTAGTAGATTACCGAGTTATGAAATGAATAGATCGGTGGATCACCGAGTCATTTACAGCTATATATGGTTATCTATTTAAGATTGATTGGCATGAAATGTTTTTTCTAAATAATGCTTTATATAGAACAGAGAACATTATATAATTTTTTTCCCTTCTTTCTAAAGATCTTAAAATGGGACTCTAATAGAGGAAATTCATAGGCAATTCACCTGCATGAATGATGCACTTATGATGTATGTGGTCAAAAATTTGGAGGGTGATCTAGAGGTAAGGATGTCTCCATAAGAAATGTCCTTAATGAGAAAATGTGGATCTTATTTCATACAATTCTCTACTTTATCCTACTTGTGATTTTCCGTATTTGACCAAGCTCTGCTAAGGATGCCCAAGTACCTTAGTGATAAAATTATAATATTTGATCTCTACAGGTAGTTCATAGAGGTAAATCATAGACTCAGGAGAAAGAAAAATAAGTTGATTTCATTCCCCATCTCTCTCGGGGTATTCACATGTAAGAATGCAAATGACGCATCTCATCTGGAGGTTGCCTTCACACATTTGACTCTACATTCCTACACTAGCCGGCCCAATTTCAACATATAAGATTATCCTGATTCTTTCCATATCCCAAAATCAGCCATGATCTGTAAATCGAGGACTATTGGGCAAATTTCATTGATAAAATTGAAGTATGAGAAAACGATCATATGAGGATGTCAATCGATGAGATGAATAAATTCAAGTTCTAATGGTATGAAGGTATACTACAAGATGGAAAAATGAAAATGTATGATCCTTAGTATGCGGCGGTCAAGGTTTATCCATTACCTCAAGTCAATTGGCACGTTCATTAGTCAGGGGATATAAATGAATGAACTGAGAAAATGGTCAGAAGAACAAGGGATTGGTTCCAGAGAAAGAGAACCATGATCATCCAATCATGAGGTATCCCCAAAATTTAGAAACAACCCTCTCGATAGTCATTATCAAAATCTATGGAAGTTAATTCAAGTTCAAAGCACTCTAGAGCAAGTTAAAAATGAAGATCCACATAATTGGAGAATTCTTCTCATGGAAAGTCACCAAAGAGAGCCAGGATAGAAGAAGGCTCAATTGCAAAAATGCAAGAAGAAGATCTAGTGGTGGAAGCACAAGTGGAGGGGGAGCATGCAATTCAAAAACTAGTCTTCAAATCAACACATTAGGCCTCACCTCTTGTTGACATGAATACCTCCCTCATTTAAGATATGCCTCCTCTTCCCATGTAGGGAAAAATTTGTGCACCTATCATAGAGCTTGAGTCCGATGAAATATTCATGTAGATATAGGAAACAATAACACCTGATACTCACACTATTCAACAAGTGGTGTCCCCTGATTTATCAGTAATTGTCTCATTGGCTAAGGGGAAGAAAGGAAAGTTTGCACACACAACATTATGGTTCTATGGTGGAGAAACATGTAATCAATATATTGAATTAGCCCAACTGAAGGTGATCAAGCCAATGGATGAGATGACACCATCTAATTATGAGATGAATACACATCAACTAGGGCTAGCTACTCATGAAGAATATTTTCATGTAATGAATTTACTTTTGTAATTCGGATCATGAGCAAAAATATAACACCAAATAACACAATATTCTAGAATAATGATCTCAATATGTAATTAGAATAGCTTCGCCACTTCGAGGGGCAACCTCCAAACCATACAATAATACTCAAATGATCCAATGATAACAAAATACTACCTAAAATCCCCTATATATATACTATTCATATGTTATGGCCATCACCGAATCGACTGACCTATTAAGCATGAGAAAGTAGAAATGATATAATAAAATGATATGGTAAGCCACAAGTCGGCTACTCATATCCTAATACAAGCAATAGGTTAAGGGTGTAGCATGCCCTTCCCCTTCAAACCAACATTGTCCTCAACATTGAATAATCCTAGATGTTGCTACAGAAAACCTTCATCCTCCCAGGTTGCATCTTCTATGCTCAAATTTTTCCACTTGATCAAATATTCCTTAATGTCTCTGGTTCTTAGCCTCTTAGTACATGTTTGCAGAATCTTCTTTGGCTCCAAAATGATTCTTCCTTCCTCATCAAGTTTTGGTAACTCTATCTGGGCTTCAAATTTTTGTCCAATAACCTTCTTCAGGAATGAAACATGGAATACTTTGGGTGTATGTGTGAAGATGGAGGCAACTCTAGTTTATAAGTAACACTGCCAATTTTTGTAGAACCTGATAAGGGCCATAGTATTTAGGAGAAAGTTTGTTGTCCTTTTTCTATTGCTTTAGAGACATCTATTTGTAAGGCTAGAGATGTACAAAAACCTAGTCACCAATTTCAAAATGTATTTCACTACGATGTTGATCTACTTGTTGTTTCATCCTGTTTTGTGCTAATGCTAAATTCTCCTTCAAACTAGCCAAAACATGTTGTTGATGTTGAATATGTTCCTCAACATTTCTGACCTTAGTTTACACCCTCAAGGAGGAAGTGATAGAAGGTGGATGGTAACCATATAATGCTAAAAATGGGGTCATTTGAGAAGAGGTATGAAAATATGTGTTATACCACCATTCTGCAAGTGGTAGCCATTTAATCCATCTTTCCTACTTATCTGATACAAAAAAACGTAGATACCCCTCTAAGCATTTGTTGACCACTTCCATTTTCCCATCAGTTTGAGGATGATAAGATGAACTATGAGATAGCTGAGTACCCAAACATGAAAATAATTCTATCCAAAAATTACTTGTGAAAATAGGATCATGATCACTTACAATTATCTTTGGGGTTCCATGTAGCCTTTGAACTGTCTCCAAAAAAATAGTTGCAACTGTACTAGCTACAAATGGATGTGATAGGGCAAAAAATGGGCATATTTTGTGAGCCTATCCACAATCATGAAAATAACATTCTTACCCTATGAATAAGGCAATCTGGTGATGAAATCCATGGAGACCTCCTCCCATCTCTGGCTAGGAATTGGTAAGGGTTGCAACAAGCCTGGTGTCTTAATTGTTTTCCCTTTGTTTTGTTGGCACACTAAATACTTTTATACAAACTTCTGTACATCCCCCTTGAGTCCTTAACAAAATAATTCTCTTTTTATTCTATGAAATTTCTTTAAAAACATAGAGTGTCCTCCAACAGAAAGGCATGTAGCTCTGCAAGAATCTTTACTCAAGTATAACTTGTCCTTGTACCATAAGGCATTACCTTTCCACTCAAATTTGTTATATGTCATAGATCCTTGCTTGATATTTTTTATTAGAGATTATGTATCCTTGTCTTGATCCCATTCCAATCTTACTTCATCCACCCAATCGGCCGTCAACATGGACATTCCACATAGTAAGGCATCATGGGATGTATCCCTTCTGACAATGCATCGGCTACTACATTTTCTTTACCCTTTTCGTATATGATTTCAAAATCATAACCCAACATTTTTACCCACTTTTGTTGTTCCTTAGATGATAACCTTTGCTCCAAAAAGTATTTGAGACTATCATGATCGAGTTTTACCTTGAAGTGTCTACTCATGAGATAGGGCCTCCATTTCTTGACCGCATGAAGAATAGCAATTATTTTTTCTCATAGATAGGTTTGATAAGATATTTTCCTTTGAATTGGAAACTCTTTAATGTAATTGGTCTTTCTTATTACATTTGAAATACTCCCAATCCTGATCTGAAGTGTCACATTCAACAATAAAGGTTTTGAGAAGTTGGGAGTAGCTAAAACTAGGGTGTTGCATAAGGCTTCCTTCAAATGCTCAAAGGATTTAGTGGCTAAGTCATCCCGATGGAAGGCATCCTTCTTTAGCAATGCAGTGAGTGGGGTTGTTATTCTACTATATCCCCATACAAATATTATGTATTACCCTGTTAGTCCTAGGAACCCACAATTTTTTTGAGAGTTTTGGGCCTTGGCCATTCCACCATAGCTTTGATCTTCGAGGATCAACTTTGATTTCATGGGATACAATGTGACCTAAGTACTCTACCTATTGTACACCAAAAGAACATTTAGATGGTTTTGAATATAGAGTACGTTTCTCCAAAACTTGCAACACTTTATTTACATGTTGCAAGTTTTCTTCCCATGTCTTACTGTAAATCAATATGTCATCAAAGAAAACTAATACAAATTTCCTTTAAAATGGCCTTAAAATAGTGTTCATCAAGATTTGAAAGGTTGAAGGTGCATTTGTAAGACCAAAAGGCATTACCAAAAACTCATAATGGCCCTCATGAGTCCTGAAATCCATTTTATGAAAATCTTCCTCTTTTATTCTAATTTGATGGTACCCCGAATGAAGATCTAATTTTGTGAAATAAATAGCACCATGTAATTCATCAAGTAAATCATCAATTACTGGAATAGGAAATTTATCTTTGATGGTGTACTTGTTGATTTCTCGGTAATCTGGACACATCCTCAATGTTTTTCATCCTTCTTATGTACCATGACCACTTTGGTGAAGAATATGCACTCGGCTAGGCCTCGATGATACACCCTTCAACATTTCTGAACCATTTTCTCAATCTCACTTTTCTCGGGAATATGGGTATTTGTGCGGTCGATGTTAGGTGTTTGGCTCCATGGAATCAACTAAATGGCATGATCATGATCCCTAAACAGTGGTAGTCCCTTTGGAATTGCATCAAAAATATATGAGTGAGCATCAAAAATCTTCTGAAGATCGGGGGACATTGAAGACTCTGTATTTTGTACTTCTATGGAAAATAAATTTGCTATAAATCCATCTACTCCTTTTCTAAGAACCTTTTGCATCTGATGAGAGCTAATAATTTGTGGAGACTTAGCTACTATCCCATTCAATTGTATTATCCTTCCATCTGAATGAAATCACATGAACAATTCTTGGAAATTCATCTCTATAGTACCTAAGGTTGTGAGCCATTAGACACCCAAAACAATATCTGCCCCTCCCATAGAAATAACAAACATAGGTGAGTCTAACATGTAGTCTCCCATGGAAAGCTTGATACTATGGCACTTTCCTATGCACTTGTTGTCCCACCATCTCGTAATCATAACTTGCATTTCTGGAGTTGGGTAAATAAAACAATTGAGGCGGGTAACTAACTTACTATTTATGAAGTTGTGAGTACTCCCCGAGTCAATCAACACTGTCACCTTCTATTTTTGAGATAGCCAATAACCTTGAGTGTTTGAGTACTAATACTTGATAATGCATGGAAAGAAATTGTAGGTTGGTGATCCTCTACTTCCTCTTCTACTGGTTCCTCAACCTCTCCTATAATTTCAGCATCCTCATTACCTCCATCAATATAGAACAACTTCTTCTCAAAGCACATTTTTGTCCCAGTCCATATTTGCTATCACAATTAAAACATAATCCTTTTGCTCTCTTTTCTTCCATTTGTTGAGGAGTTGGTCTAATTAGCCTAGAAAATGAAGGGGAAGAGATACTACTTGTCTTTTGTGTTAATGAAAGGTGGTCTCCTACTACAAACAACTTCTTCTCAGCACATTTTTGTCCCAGTCCATATTTGCTATCACAATTAAAACATAATCCTTTTGCTCTCTTTTCTTCCATTTGTTGAGGAGTTGGTCTAATTAGCCTAGAAAATGAAGGGGAAGAGATACTACTGTCTTTGGTGTTAATGAAAGGTGGCCTCCTACTACAAATAACTTTTTCCTCTACTTGACGTGCCATGATAATAGAATCATAAAGCTTGAGTGGATTAAACATACATACCTCATGCTCAATGTGGTCCTTAAGACCCCCAAGAAATAGGTCATTCATATTCTCTTCTGGTATATTCTCCACCCTTAAGGATAGGTTCTAGAATTGATGCACATAATCTTTGACTGATCCTATTTGTCGTAACTTTGCTAATTGACTAAAGTAGTTCTCTGAAACACTGGAACTATAGTGCAATTGCAACTCCTCGGTAAAAACTGTCCAAGTGACACCGAGACCATTCTTCTACCTTTGAGCACATAACCATCAATACCAAACATGGTTACCTTTTTTCCTTATGGTGTTTAATATAGCTCAAAGAAGTTATCCATTTGATTTATCCAATTAATGGGATCTTTACCATCAAATTTACACATATCCACTTTTAGCATCATGTTAAAGTGGTTGTGAATAACTTGGATTCTGATTGGGCTGGAAATGTGATCCAACATGGTTATTTTGTCCATGATTTTGAACTGAAGATCCTCCTTGGTTGATATGGGATAGATTTAGGCCATACTATTTACCCTTTACATGTTGCATGATATCATCCAACCAATGATTTATTTGGGCTATGTCTCCTTTAGAGGCCATCTCAGATTGTACATTTCGCAGCTCATACTCAAGTTGGATCACCTTATGATCAATTGAAGTAAACCCTAGTGTTGAGGAATCTGTATTTACCCCTTATGAATCCATCTCTTCAATCACTATCCCATCTTTATCTAGGATTTTACTTGGAGTAACCGATTCTTTTTGCTCTTGTGGAAGGCCCCACCATGATATCAAACCTTAGGGTTTAGGGTTTTGATAAAAATTTGGCCGAACAGGAAAAAACATAGAGAAGATACTAATACTATTTTTGCAAAGATTTCTGAAAATGTAAAGAACTTGAAAAATTCCATAATTTGCACCCTAGGGAGTGATTTTATGAAAAATCTAAATTTGTAATAACTTGTGCAAAATAAATCAAAAAAGTCTGAAATTTTCAGGGAACCTTAATTGAAATGTTTTGAAACTCTGGTAAAAATATATCCCACCAATTCGCTCTGGTTCGAAATATATTGTGGAAACAAAAAATTAGGGTTTTGCCCTAATTTTGGCCTAGATCACAGCTCTGATACCACTTGTAATGAAATTACTTGTATAATTCAGATCATGAGCAGAAATATAACACCAAATAACACAATATTCCAGAATAATGATCTCAATATGTAATTATAATAGCTTCGCCACTTCGAGGGGGCCACCTCCAAACCATACAATAATACTCAAATGCTCCAATGATAATGAACTACTACCTACAATCTCCTATATATAATATTCATATGTTATGGCCATCAACCAAGCCGACCTATTAAGCATGAGAAACTATAAATGATAGATATGGTAAGACACAAGTCGACTACTCATATCCTAATACAAGCAATAGGTTAAGGGCATAACATTGCACATGTATCGATAGTCTTCCACTCACATGGTGGAAAGGAACAAAAATATAAGACAAAGATAGATGAGATAAAATAACGAGGTTTGAACTCTTTCATCCTATGTGCAACATTTGGTAGATCCAAATTCCACGAAAATCCCCATCAAACAAGTTACACCCATCAACAACTTAAATCCATAATCTATCAAGAGGATGCATGATCTCACAATAGAGGGATGCGATAATAATGAATGTATCAGTTTAATTTCTAAAAAGGGAAAGTCAATGCTCTAAGAGGTAGTAAAAATATTCACCTACATGTGTGCAACTACAAATAGGATGTGAGCACTTAAAGAATATTTGGAGAAAGAAAGGGATTATTGGGAACCTCTGGGTCTAGTAGTAAATGAAATGAGAAACACTCGCCCTTAGGAGTTAATTAACAAGAAGGTTTTTGTTCTCTTTTAAAGTATTTTCATGTGTATGGGAAAGTAATTTGAAAATCAAAGTTGAAGCAATCAATCAGGCCATCACCGAGTTGGATGAAAAAGAGGAACAAGCATACAAGTTGTAGGATAGTATCAATCATCAAATTTAGAAACTTGGAGTTCCTGTAATGGGAGAAGACATAACTATCAATGAGTCAATTTGTCCATTCAAGGAGTATGCTAAGAAAGAGGAAGGCAATTCATTGTCCTTTAATAAGGATACCCTGGAGTTCCTCTTAGAAATTTGGGCCACTATTGCACTCATTGTAGAGAAAAATCCATTATGGTTCAGAAATTGCAAAGATATCAACGGTGTGTCTAATGGGTGGAAACACACTCTTAGATGCATTCACATCCCTTATTGTAAAAATGTGGAACCTGAAATAATGCATTTCAGCAATGAATTTGGAGAAATGGAGATCTTCTCAGTAGCGTGAGATGGAGACTAGTCAGGAAGTGAGATCAGATCCATTGGAGCAGCTCATTCTTTTGCATAATTATTCTTCTTTCTTCTTATCTCTCTCTCTCTCTCTCTTCTCTTCCCTCCCAATGTTCTCTTTCTTCAATGTTCTAATTTCATGTTGGGGTTTTCACTTTTTGATATGTATTTAAGTGACTTTAGAAACATAATGTAACATTTAAGTCACCTTGTTTTTATAAAAAGGACTTAAATATTTAATAGGAATATGAACAACCTAAAGTCAGTATATGGCATATGAAAAGTCACTGGGAAGATGAAGAGTTTCTTCTCTTCTATAAATTGTAACAAATTCCTCATTTGAGGGCCTTCTTAGACTTTTGAGCTCTTTTTATGAATTCATGAGAGATAGATCCTCGTGAGGAATCAAAGAGTTAGAATTTTTTTCAATTTTCCTCTAAAGTCAAATATCTTCCATTCTCATACTATGTACGATTTATGCTTGACCATTAATATAAGAAGGAGTTTCTAGCCTTTTTTGATGAAGGGGTTTATTAGTACTTTATGCTCATTAAATTCTAATTGGTCTTGTTGTTGTTTGGTATTTGATTCTTCCTAATTTTAGTGCATGTGATGAAACTTCCGACGATGTATGCAAGAATCTGATTTTCTACTTACAACATTAGTTCTCTTATCTAATATTCTCACTCCCTTTCCCGATGTTCTAGTAAATTCCTCCATTATACATATCTATAATATTTTTACTGCAGGTCGGTGGAGTGCCCCTATTGGATCTCTCGCCACAAGCCCAAACCAGATAAAAATCACCTTATGCATGCATGCATATATACAAGTTTCATTGTTTAAGTAGAGGGACTTAGATTCTTAAAGCATTGGCAAGAAATCCACAAATTTGTCCCCAAAATTTTTTTCTCGCCAACAGTTTTGGTGCCCACCATGGGGCATATTTAGTAGCATCTACTCCCAAAAAGTGACCTTGAAAAATATTAAAATCCAAAAATTCAAAAAGAAAATTTCTAGAATTTGAATATCCCTCGAACCTTATGACTTCAAACCATGGCTATTTTGGGAAATCCTCGTATTGAAAGATGTGAGTTTTTCTTCCACATTCAATCAGATATTTCTTGAGATTTATGAGAGGCTATTT
The DNA here is from genome assembly GCA_018340775.1 of Taxus wallichiana var. yunnanensis. Lineage (NCBI taxonomy): Eukaryota > Viridiplantae > Streptophyta > Pinopsida > Cupressales > Taxaceae > Taxus > Taxus wallichiana. The sequence continues at coordinate 138,481,809 of CM031244.1, read as the reverse complement.
GGCATAACATGAAAAGTGTCAAGAACTATTTCATTACCATGAGAATACTTGACCTTGAAGAAGAATATGTTGTTGAATTAGAGATACAAAGAGACATATTAAAAAGCTGTAAAGAATAACATAAATCTCCAAGATGGCGAGATAGAAGATACACTTGGAAATAGAGACAAGGAGGAAAAAATGATCCCATTTTTTGAAGAAATTCAAAGAAGACAAGAGCTACTCAGAATTTAGAGGTCTCCCCTTCATCACACAACTGGTCACATTGGGAGTCCAAGCATTATCAATCCATTAGACATTGAGTTTCCATACATCAACGATAATCTTGAATATTTCACTGACGTAGAGACCGAAGAAGAAGCTAGAGAAAGAGAAGAAAGAGTTGAAGTAGAAATAAGAGCTCAAATTGAAGAGATTGAAAGAGCTCAAGCCGAAGCAGATGCAAGAGCAAAAGTTAAAGCCACAGCCTTAGAGAGGTTGGAAGCTAGAATCAAAAATAGAATGGTAGATCGTGATCATGAAGAATGCAAACCTAATGTACTATGGGGTGGAAACACCAGCCCACTTGCCCTTGCTCAACCACTCCATGAGCTACTAAAAGGATCAAGAAAAAAATTCCAAAATTTATAGGGTATGGTTCTCAACTCCCCGATGAACATGTAACATAATTCATCACCACTTGTGGTGTGTTGGGTGATGAGCATGAAGATTTATCAATCAATCTTTATGGAATCACTTCAAGAATTTTTTTAAAGGTTATGCATGTTGCCACTAAGGTTTATCCTGTTGGGAAGATATAAGAAGTGCATTCAAACATAGGTTCAAATCTATAGAATACTACCAAGACCTCTGGTAAATTTTGTACAAATGAAGAAAGATGCTTCCAAATCAATGTAAGAATTCATTGCCAAATATAACAGGTGGTGGTAAGAAGAATTCCTAAAGATGTTATGCCTCCCAAAAATAATTTGAAAATATTCTTCATCAATGCTTTGCCACCAAAAGTTGGTTTCTTCCTCAAAAGATCCCAACCTAGAAATTTAAGGGAAGCACAAGACTTCACAATCGAGACAGAGGATGATCTAATCTTGTCTGGAAAAAAAGTGAAAGGTCTGAATGGAAAGAAAAAAGGTCAGAGTTTTGGCTTAGTTACCATAGACCCTATGTTCTAAAAAATGGCCAATGACTTAATTTTTGTGAAGAAAAAACTGTCTCATATCACAATACAAAACACTCCAAGAAATTCAAATCCTCCCAATAGACCAATAATCACTCCATATCCTCATTGGATTACTCTCAAAGCACCACCAGTTAATGTAAATTGTAAGATCAAGGAGCCAATGGAAGAAGTAGAGCTAGAAGAACCTAAAGAAGAAGATGTAGGAGATGATGATAACTATCTCGAGGTTGAAGAAGTTGATGGTGATACACATAATTGCATAATTGAGTACATTGATGGAGATGAAGATGAAAATGATGAAGAAGCCATGATATTATTATGTGCATTTTTCACTCATGCACAATCCAAGAAAGGAGCCTCATCCTCAACAACTACGGTGAAGGAAAATAAGAAGAAAGAAGATCCTCCTGTGGAAGTTCCATAAAACAAAATCATCAGTAGAGGATCACCACTACCACCTTCGATGGAGTCAGCTAAAGAGAAAATATACCCACTGGTTAGCAAGTATAATAGTACCACACCAAGTAAGTCTCCTAGTCCTTCTCCTAGTCCTAAAGTTGCTAAAAATAATTCTTCTTCAAATGTTATTCCTGTAAAATCATCTAAGGTTCCATCAAAATATACATCCCCATCTCCTTCCAAACTGGTTCCTACACCCGTAAAAGAAAATCCAACCCCCAAAGGAGCAAAAATTTTCCATGTAAATATTTTTTCATCCCTAGAACCTCTACCTTTCCCACCATAACCCCATTTGATTATGTGGAACAAACAAGTAAAACTAAATTCCAGATCACAGAGCTAGAGTACCTACAAATGCACCCTACTCAATTTGATAGGTTTTTTGATGTAGTTTATGGTGGTAGTTATATAGAATCAAGTTCAAATTACAAAGGCCTACTTCCTACACTATCTAAACCACCTTCACAAAACATGTTATCCCTCAGTTCCTCCAAAACCAACAAAGTTGAACCTTTTTACCTGTCACTTCTCATTAAAGGTTTTCAACTCAATAATTACATCATATATTCTGGAGCCTCAGATAACATGATGCTAGTCAAATTTGTAAATGCTCTAGGCCCCACCTTGATCCAAGAAAATGGATCTTTTTATTCTATGGAATCTAAACAAGTTCCATTAGTAGGAATAATCAAGAATGCATAGGTAACACTAGATGATTTTCTGAAGAAGAAGGTGCTTCTCAACATCCTAGTGGAAGATATTTCAATATCCTTTGGGATGTTACTGAGCTGAAGATTATGCAGAGATTTGGGTAGAGAGATAAAAATGGATTGTTCATCTGTAATTATTCTAGTAAATGGAGAGATGAATAAATTGGTGCCAGTAAAGAAGATGAAGTACATGGTACAAATATTTTATGATCGAGGGAAAAATTCTATGTTAGAACAACGGGCTAGGTAAATACCTCCTCACATTAGGGAAATATGAGAATTTTTTACTTCTTATGGAAGAGGAAGAAGATCAAATATGGATAATGGAATTTGATGGTAGTCACTCTAGTGTGGGTTTGGGAGATGGTGTGGTGTTTTTCTATCCCTATCGTGAATTGTACCCATTTTTCTACAAGCTATAGTTTGAAAATACAAATAACACAATGGAGTATGAAGCTCTCCTTTTGGGTATGGGTGTAGCATAATATGCGGGAATCAAGAAGTTAAAATTCTAGGGTGATGTGGAGGTGATAGTAAAGAAATTTTGGAAGCAATATCAGGTGAAAAATCCAATACTCTGTTATTATAAAAATAGAGTATGGGAATGAATTAAACCTTTTGATGCATTTTCCATTGAGTTTGTTCTACAAGAATAAAATGAAAAGGATGATTCCTTTGCAGTGTCAGCTTCTCTAGCGACACCCCATCATTCCTTTACCAAAGATAAAGTGACCATCAAGATGGTGTTTAGAAAGAGTGTGCCCCATAACATAAACCATTAGCAATTATTCAACGATGATAATTATCTCCTGGATTTCCTAGAACAAAGAGAAAATTTAAACAATCTCTTCTTTGAAGGAAGTGAGAATGCACACAGGAAGTGATGGCCAAAGAGGAGAAAGTAGTAATTGAAGGGATTGATGAAGTAAGAGTGATCAAATTGAAAGGAAACAATATTACTAAATCCCTAGTCTCTCTGGAATGCCTCTTTGATAAGCATGAAATATTCATTCAAGAGAAGGAGAAGAAATATTCTTAGAGCCCAGCTGATTTTGAAAAAGAAAACATCAACACTCTGAATAACCCAAGAATGGTCAATATTGGGAAGTGTTGTTCATTGGAAGAAAAGATAAGATTTGTGTTGTTGCTCAAGAAATATTTGGATGTTTTGGCCTATTCTTATGATGAGCTTAAATCCTTCCAACCAAAGGAAATGCATCACTCAATTCCCTTGAAGCTAGATGCCAAACCATTCAGGAAAAACAAAGGCCGTAGACCTTGAAGATAACGAAACCATCAAAGAAGAAGTAATGAATATGCTTAATGTAAGGATCATATTTCCCATCCATCATTCCACATGGGTGGTAAAAATTATGCTAGTGTGGAAGAATAATGATGAAATAAGAATATGTGTGGATTTCCACAACTTGAACCAGGCATCATTGAAATATAATTACCCCCTCCCAGTCATGGATCACATTTTGTAGATGGTCACCAAATCTGAAATTTTATCATTTCTCAATGGATTTTCTCTGTATAATCAAATCAAGGTGGTAGAGGAGGATTGCACCAATAAATCCTTCACAATACCCTAGGGAACTTTTGCATACAACAGAATGCCTTTTGGTTTGATCAATGCAGGAGATATGTTCCAAAGGGAGATGGATCTAGCATTCAAATATTTGAAGAATTATATTTTCATATACCTAGATGATCTCACATTATTCTTGAAAAATAGGGAGACCATATTCACCATTTGGAACAGTACTCACAAAACGTAGAAATCACAACATATATTTGAATCCAATTTTTTTTTTTGGAGTTACGGAAGGAAGATGCTTTAGAACATTGTGAATAAGCATGGAGCACACATTGATCTTGAAAGAGTGAAATCCATTCAAGCACTATCTCTTCCCACAATCAAGAAAGGAGTTCACTCCTTCTTTGGCAAGGTAAAATTTCTATGTCACTTTGTTTCAAATTTGTAGAATTGACAAAGCACATCACCACCATGATGAAAACTCAAGCAAGCTTCAAGTGGAATGACAAGGGAAAAACAAATTTTGAAGAAATCAAGAAAGCTATTACTAAATCCCCAACCCTTGTATCTCTGATTTCAGATTAAGAATTCATCATGTATTTCTATGCATCGGAACATATGATCTTTATTATTCTTGTCCAAAATAATGATGAATTTTTGGAATAACCCATTGATTTCATGAGCTGCCCATTGAAGAAGCATGAAATAAACTATAGTCAATTGGAGAAACATTCCTACGTAGTGGTCAAGGCTGTAAAAATTTCAGGTTTTACATACTCAACTCTCATACAGTGGTGATGGTCCCCAATAGTGCAATCAAGTCCATCTTAACACAACAAGATCTCGGACTTGAAAGAGGAAATCCAGGTTGAAAAGAATCAAGAGTATGACTTAGAGATTCATCCCTCTAATTTAGTGCAGGGAAACTTTTTGTGTAGATTGATCACCAAATATGAAGCTCTCAAAACTCAACATGGTGAAGATAATTGTGCTTTCTCAAATTGTTTTGAAGATAGTCCATAGGTCCTCTTTGTAACTAAACTACTAACGAGTGGTACACAAAAATTGCCTATTATCTAACCTACGAAGAATTCCCCCCTCATCTTGATTACAAGAAAAGGAGAACACTCAAGATGAAGGCAAAAAAATTTGTGATCTAGAACCACACACTTTACAAAAGAGGTCTAGACGGATGATTTGTAATATGTTTAGACAAATAACAATAAGAGAAATTTCCTAAAGCATATGCTAACCAAGCATGTGGTGGGAATTTTTCATCCATGGTCACTACACATAAGATCCTTTGAGGAAGATATTATTGGCCAACCCTCTTTGCAGAATCTTGAAGAATGGGTTTCCAAGTGAAAATCATGTCAACAATTTGTTAGAAGACTAGAAATCACAACAATACCACTCAAGCCGAGTTTTCATTAAAGAACCATTTCAGCACTGGGGCTACACTTCATCGCAAGCTTTGAATCCTCACTCAAGCACGGGGCACACCTACGTGTTCACAATGAAAGATTATTTCATGAAGTGGGTGGAGGCCATCCCAATCAAGCAAGATAACACCGAAATGGTATGTAATTTCATCAAAGAGAATATCATAGGACATTTTAGAGTACCACATAAGATCGTAGCAGACAATGCTACCCATTTTTCCTCAAGGGGTTGGTGAGTTCTACTATCGGTATGGGATCTCCCTATCTAACTCATCGGACTCCTATCCATAGGGAAATGGTCAGATCGAATCAAGAAACAAGATTATCATCACCATTGTTTGCAAGCTCGTGGATGAAAACCAGAGAAATTGGCACAAGAAGTTATATGATGCACTATGGGGTGATAGGATCACCCCAAGAAGGCAATATATATGTAACCATTCTAGTCATTGTTATATGGATTTCAAGTAGAAATTCTTATTACAACTGAAATGCCAGCTCTCAAATTGCTCCAGAAATAAAATATTAACAATATAAGGATTCTATTGATAAAAGGATCTTGTTTCTAGAGAAGATGGAAGAGAATAGACTCTAAGTGGTTGACCGTATCAAAGAGCATCAACTGAAAGTGAAGAGGATATTTAAAAAAAAGGCTAAGGCAAGAGAATTAAAAGTTAGAGATCTTGTCCTACAATGGGAAAAAATGAGAGAACCAAAAGGAATCCATGGAAATTTCGATTCATTATGGCTCTACCCATTCCAAATTTGTGAAACTTATGGTGAAAATGTATTCCTACTCTCATATCTGGATGGAACGTTGTTAGAATTTCCTCACGTGGGAAATATTTGAATTTTTATCATTAGTGAAAGTGGTTTATCCACCACCTTGTACCATAGGTTATTCTTAGGTGAATTACCTTTTACATTGTGTGTATCTTTTCCTTTCCGTGTGTGTTTGTTTCCTTTCCATTGTTTTGGTGTGTGTGTGTGTGTTCTTCTTGTAATCCCTCTCTTGTAAAGATGTACATGACTCTGTAGGGACTAATATTGTAAAGGTGAGATTATGGGATTCTCCATGTCATTTCTTCGTCATGCTCGATCCATACCATATCCCCAAATTAGATCCAACTTTTGTCATGCAAATGTGCAACAAGAAATTAACAATTTTCGAGCATGAAAATGATACCCTTGTGACAAAACACTCAATTTTTACCCTTGCAAGGAACCCTAAGTCTACCCAATCAATACAATGACATTGCATTTTATGTTAAATCAGTCTCCTAGGTGAATTAAGAAAGTCTAGTCAACCCCCATAGGTGATTTTAGGAGTTATTGAAAAATACTATTTTTGAACAGGTGTTGGAAGGGGTACTATTGAATTTCCCTAGAATGGTGCAACCCCCTAGAGTGGAATGAGGGAGAAAAATCTAACATTGAGATGAATTGAATGTCTAGTAACATCATCATGCAATTGATTTTGGAATATTCAAGAAATATTTGGAGTTGGGGAAGTTTCATCAAAAACAGTGTTCACAGGCCTATGCAGTGCACAACACCAAAAGAGCTACTAAACTTTGGGAGCTTTGGGTGGAGTTAAGATAAAAAAGAAACATCATTAGAAAGGTAATTCAAATCTATATAAGATGGTGAAATCGTTATTTTCACAAATATTTTGTGTAATAGTTTTACATTTGGTTTTTTTCATGCTCGATTAGGAAGCTAGAACAAAAATCCACTTTTCGGATTAAAATGAGGAATCAAGAGCTAATACCACAATAATTTGATTTATAAGGCCACTTTAATTAAAATTCATATAATTTTTTTCCAAACAATTCCATCAAGAGCTCAAGTTATTATCATTTCAAGTTGCACTCAAGGTGAGCTTCCCATAGTTAGTCAAATTTTGATGAGGACATGTGTCGATCCAAGAGCCTATTAATTTTTTTGTCCCTTTCATACCTTAATAGAAGGGACGATAAAATGTTACAAGCCCCATTATCCCCCTCTAGTAACACATAGAACCATCTAGATTGCCAATTAAGGCCCCAGGTGCTTGTCGAACCTATGTCCTCGGTCGGCCAAATCGTGACCCGATGGGCACAACTTGGCGCAATGTGCAAACTTCTAACCATTATGTCCCTTTTGAAAATGAACATGAGGGACATCAAAATGTTCCTAGCCACTTGTTTCCCTTAGGTAATCAATGTGACCCTCCTTAGTGTAAATTTCAAGCCCTCATGAGCTAATTAGAGCCAAATACACAACTTTTGAATGCCTACCAAGTGTGATCTCTAGGTGCAATGTATAATTTGATGACCCTTTCATACCTTTGAGAAAAGTTACATAGGGGAAAATAACATGAAAAAATCCCCGGTATGCCTCCTGGTTCTCCATATGACCAATTTACAGGTCCCCCTGTGTGCTTCCCTCTATCTTTTTAGCCCTAATGCTCAACTGTTGGATTTCCGCTAAGTGTCGCATGGAGGAACGATGTGTAAATTGACATACCTTTCATCCCTTAATGCTTGAGAGACATCGGGAACATAAAATTCACCCTAACCATGATATGCATTTTTAAAATGCTTTAAAGCTTAACTCTTAGCTATTTTTCCCTCCATTTCATCTCTCCTTCACAACTTTGCAACATGCCGACAATATTTTTCTCCAGGACATCCAAACCATCATTATTGCTCCAAACAAGCTTTGCCATGGCCACCAAATCGTCCATTACATAAAAAAACAATTTCTAAGGAAATAATGATCAAAATATTTGAAGGATTGAAGAACATAAGAAAGAAACAAAGAAATTCATTAGAAAACCTCGTTGTCATAAGACGATGATTTGGATATATCTTGTAAATCGATTGCACGAAATGAAAAATTGGGTTTTGATGCATTCTTATTTTTTAGAGGCCATAAAACCTTAGTAACAGATCTACTTTCCGCATGACATAAATTATCCACAAGTGAACAAATGTCCCTCTTAGCCAAATAAAGACAAAAGTCAGATTTCCCATCAAACCGACAATTGGTTTGAAGAGAAATTTCACCGGTGGAATGAGAAAAAAAAACATATCAAAAATATAATTTTTTTAAAAAACAGGAAGAAAACCTGACTTGCAATTTTCAAGCTCCGTTAATGGCTATTCATGTCTAGAATTACCACTAGGTGAAAATTTTGAAATTTTAAAATCTCACGAACCAATGATCGGGTAAGCCTAAGATTTTAGAGGAGTGATATTGGGAAAAAACCCATATCAAAAAAATTCATTCCACCATGATCCGACCACCAAAATCTCACTTTCTAAAAATAACAGGTCTTCTACATGGGAGACTACTATTTCGGGTAAGTCACCAACTAAGGAAGCTACAAAACAAGTGGTGTACACGAAGAGGTATCACATGTAAAACTCATCAAAATGGTCATATCGCTCCAGATTTGACACCAAAAATAGTAAGTGGTCTCACGAGAATCTACTTAAAATAAAAAAATGGTCCAAAAGGTGAGTGGAACATAGGGAGAAAGAGGAATTTGATTTGTAACATCCAATTAAGGATCGAGAGGAGCTGATTTTTCATACTTAACAAAAATAGTAAGTCGTCTCACTGGCACTTACTAAAAATAGTAAGTCATTCCAAAAGGTGAATTTCACAAAAGGAGCATTCTGAGAGTTGAACATCTAGATTGGCAACTGCAGTTGGAGTTTGGAGAAGGATTTTCATACTTACTAAAAATAGCAAGTTGTTTTTTTAGAAATAGTAAGTGTTGAGGAATCATGAAGTAAAAATGGACATGATAGAAGCTGGCACAACCTTTCTATTTTAAGTATGAGATATAAGACAATGATGTCTCATATATGGACTTCAATGATCTAAAGGATCACATGACAACTAAGGAAAGAGGGAAGATTAAAGATAAAGTATTCACACGTGGATTGTTCACAATTATAGGACACCACGTATTTGTACAAAGCTTTGAGTTAGTATTGTCCTGCTCATACCACTATGAGACCGAAACATGAACAATTCAAGCTTACAATGGTACAGAAATGGAAGTCATTAATCCCAGAACCATCTCACTCACTCTGTAAATTATGACATCACATAGTATGGTCATCATCTCAAAAGAAAGGGTCATGCATGAGTGGGAATAGATGGATACATATCTGCAAGATGTTTCACTAGGATCATGGATGAATATAGGAGAAAAAACCTCAAGGATGATAGTAAATGAGATGAATAATTTCAAGTTTTGATTATATGAAGGTATCTTGTAAGATGACCAAATGAAAAATGTATGATCCTTACTATGTGATGGTCAAGGGTTCTCCATTTCCTCAAATCAATTGGCATGTTCGTGAGTCAGGGGATTTAAAAGAATGAACTAAGAAAATCGGAAGAATAAGGGATTAGTTCTAGAGAAAGAGAACCATAATCATCTAAAAATGAGGTATCCCCATAGTTCAGAAACAAGCCTCTCGAAGTCATCATCAAAAGCTATGGAAGTTACTTCAAGTTCAAGGCACTTTGGAGAAATTTCAAAATGAATATCCACATAATTGGAGACTTATTCTCATGAAAATTCACCAAAGAGAGCCAAGATAGAAGAAGGATCAATTGCAACAATGCAAGAAGAAGATTTAGTGGCAGAACCACAAGCGGAGAGAGAGCACATAATTCAATACGTAGTCTTCGAAGCACCACAGAAGGCCTCACCTATTATTGACACTAATACCTCCCTCATTCAAGATATGCATCCTCTTCCAGAGAAGGGAATGATTGGTGCACCTATCATAGAGCATGTGTCCGATGAAAGGTTCCTGTGGATGTTGGAAATAATAGCATCTGATACTCACATTGTTCCATAAGTGGCAACCCTTCATTTATTAGAAATTTCCTCATTAGCTAAGGGAAAGAAAAGGAAGTCCACACACATGGCCTCGCGGTTTTGTAGCAGAGAAACAAGTAATCAATACATTGAAGTAGCTTGAAAAAGGTGATCAATCCGGTGGATTAGATGACACCAGCTTGATTATGCGATGAACACAATTTAACTAGGGCCACTACTCATTAACGAGATTTGTACATGTATCAATAGTCTTCTGCTCACATGGTGCCAAGGAACAATTAATATAAGAAGAAGATAGATGAGCTAAAAGAATAAGTGAAAACTCTTTCATCCTTTGTGCAACATCTAGTAGATCCAAATTCCATGAAAATCCCCATCAAAGAAGTTACCCCCATCAGCAGCTTCAATCCACAATCTATGAAGAGGATGCATGAGCTCACGATGAAGGTACAAGCTCATAATGAATGGATCAATTCAATTTCTAAAAAGGTAAATTCTATGCTCCAAGAGGTAGTCGAAATCTTCACCTACATGTGCAAAAATTTCAATAGGATGTGAAAAATTAAAGAAGATTTGGAGAAATAAAGGGATTACTTTGAAACTGTGGGTCTAGTGGTAAATGAAATGAGAAACACTTGCCCCTAGGAGTTGATTAATAATAAGGCTTTTGGTACTCTTTCTTAAGACTTGTCACACATATGGGAAAGGGCATTGGTAATTAGATTTGAAGCAATTAATTGGGCCATCATTGAGCTAGATGAAAAATAGGAATAAGAATATAAGTTGTAGGATAGTATCAATCATCAAATTTAGAAACTTGGAGTGCCTGCAATGGGAGAAGACATGACTTCCAATGAGTTAATTGTTTCATTCATGGAGTATGTTAACAAAGATCCGAGGTAATCCATTATCCTTCAATAAGGATACCTGGAGTTCCTCTCGAAATTTGGGCCACCATTGCACTCATTGTAGAGAAACATCCATCATGGTTTAGAAAGTGCAAAGATATCAATGGTGTGTCTAATGGGTGGATAAATACTCTAATATGCATTCACATCCTCATGCTAACAAATTAGAACCTTTAATAACACGCTTTAGTAAGGAATTTGGAGAAATGGAGATCTTCTCAGTAGTGCAAGATGGAGACAAGTTAGGAAACAAGATTAGATCCACTAGAGTGGATCATTCTTCTGCATAATTATTATTCTTTCTTCTTAATCCTTCTCTCTCTCTCTCTCTCTCTCTCTCTCCTCTTCTCTTCCCTCCCAAAGTTCTCTTTCTTAAATGTTATAATTTTGCATTGGGGTTTGCACTTTTTGATATGTATTTAAATGAATTTAGAAACATAGTTTAACATTGAATTTACCTTTATATTATAAAAGGGACTTAAATATTTAATAGGAATATGAACAGCCTAAAGTTAGTATATGGCATATGAAAATTCACCCGCAAGATGAAGAGTTTCTTCTCTTCTATAAATTGTAACAAGCTCCTCATTTGAGGGTCTTCTTAGATTTCTGAGTTGTTTTTTTTTAATTCATGAGAGAGAGATCCTTGTGAAGAATCAAAGAGTTAAAAATTCTTCCATTTTTCCCTATCCTCAAATGTCTTCCATTCTCATACTATGTACAATTTTTGATTGAGCATCAATACAAGAAGAATGAATTTCTAGCATTTTTAACTAAGGGATTTATTGATACTTTGTGCTCATTAAATTCTGATTGGTCTTGTTGTTGTTTGCAGTATTGTTTCTTCCTAATTTTAGTGTATATGATGAAAATTATAACTTATGTATGGAAGAATATGATTTTCTACTTGCAACATTACTTCTCTTTTCTAATATTCTCACTCCCTTTCCCAATCTTCTAGAAAATTCGTCCCTTATAGATATTTTCAAGCTTTTTCCATAGGGTCAATGGAGTTCCCTTGTTGGATCCCCAACCATAAGACCAACCCAGATAAAAATCACCTTACTTGCACATGCATATATGGAAGCTGCACCATTTTAGTAGAGGGACTTAGATTCCCAGAGCATTGGCAAGAAATCCAAAAAAATTCCACAAATTTTTTTTCTCACCAACACAATGTTTTGATCACTTTCCTTGTGTTATCTCTCACAATAATTTGTGATTACTTCTTCATATCATCTATCAACCTCTATTCCCCCTTATTCATCTCTCTTCTCATCACCTAATTAGCAAAAACATATGTCACACAAATCTTATTTACTCACTCATTCTTTTCAATCTCCTCTCCTTGAATTACCCTTTCAAGAACTCACTTTCTCATGTGTAAAAACTACTAAAAAAATTTATTCATAAAGGAATTTCTCTCTCCTTGTTCCATCTCTTTTCCAGTCCTTGAGATCCTTCAAAACATAGCCATCAATCCTTATATATCATGATTTTTTCTTCTTAACTCAATTAGTATTCACAGACCACCATGAAATTTGTCCTCATCATCCCTCGTCTCTTTTATTCTTCAACAACAACAACATGTATAATAAATTCTATGTTTATTAAGATACATACCCTACCACCTTTTACACTTCACCTTACACTTGACTCTTCAACTTCTAAGTCTTTTCACTTCTTATTTTTTTCTTGGCAGCCCATACAAAAAGAGTAAGATGAATCCAACTAATTTATTTTTCATGACAATAACTTTATGTCATTTCTTATGACCTGACATGTAAAAAGTCAAGCATAGGAATGTACATCATCATTTTTGTAACTCCTTTTTAAATTATGACATCTATGATCTCTGTACTAACTGACATGTAATGGTTATGAAAATTATGCATTCTTATTTTGGTGAGAAGACTTGTCATATAATTCATTAGAAAAAAATACCAAGTGTCCCCAACATGCAAATGTATTTCATATCTTTCCTTTTGTCTCATACCTTCTCCATATCTATCCATTTCAAGATCAATATTCTAATGGACTCATGTTTCTAATTAGGAACACTTTTTCAAAAATATAGACTTGAACAATGGTGTATGGATCAACCAATCATATCAGGTTATCTAATCAATGCTAAGATAGATAACTCTTCAATAGGACTCCTGCAACAACATGGAATTGGAAGCTCATATGATGTACAATGGTGTTTCATTCAATATTCTCATTTTAGTAGGGAAAATAGTCTTGAAATTTCTTAAGAATTTGTCATGGATTATATGCATTTTCCATTAATGTATACACATTAAAACCCTTCTAATCCTTGGAGAGATTCATGTACTACCTGAAGTTCATCTTCAATAGCAATGAAGAACTTCAATCATCTCCATTCATGCGTGAGGTACTAATTTTGGACAAGGACAAATAGGCTTCCAAACTCAGAATTTTTGTCTTCACAAAGAAAGCAGTTTCATGCACTCAACCACACATTCATGGATTATAAAGAAATTTTCGTGAAGTTAATCATCCTTAATAACCTCATCAAACTGAAAAAATCTTGTCTCAAGCTATATAGGCCAAGTAACCTTTCATTTCATAGACATATACAAATAGTTTCAAAACACCCAAAGAATAATAGTCTTGAGTTTTCTTGGCTTCAACCAATTTAGTTTCACATTTGTTCTCAATCAATGTATGAAACATCTATCATAGGACCTTAAAGTCACCTTCAAACCTTCACTTGCAAAGATTAAATTGAGAGAAGCACATTTACCTTTCAAACACAAAGACTGGTTTTTCCTTGTTTAGCATTCTCAAGTGGTAGAGGAAAAACACACCTAAACCATAAAATTTCTTGAAATAAATAACCCATACTACTTTATGAACATAAAGAGAAAATACCCAATAGCTTTCACCAAAACTTTAAGCATGGGTTCCTTTGCAAAAAAAAATTGTACACTCGAATTATTTAGAAAACACTTATTTTATTTTGGGGTCAACCATGATTCATAAGCTCAAACTACCATGAACATGACCTCTGATTAGTTTCTACACACTCAAATAAATTTTCAATAAAAAAATTTCCATTTGGAGGAATATCCAAGAAATTTTCCCATATCACTTTCAACCGGGTTTAGGAAGGTTTTAGACAGTGTCAAAAATGGATAGAACTTTCTTATCGTACATCCTTTTGAATTTAGAATTTTTGCACAATTTCTATCTCCCTTTTCTCTTAAAAATTCCTCTTGTGATTTATCTAAATAATTCTTTTCAATTTAGATTTAATGATAAGAAGTGAGGGAACTATTTTGGCATACCTTGATTATACTTGTTTTGACAAAATTGCATTTTCTTGTAAAAAATTCATCCTATAGTTCTCAAATCTGGTCCAAAACTTCATGACTACCTCCTCCTTTTTCTCATATTTCTAATTTTTTATAGTTCACTATGGAAATTCTGATCCCATCTCATTTGGGCATGTTAAACTTTCTTGTCCTAAAATTCATTCATAAAAATGACCCTAACCATTCCTACAATTGTATAATTATGACCTATAGCTTCATATGATTACTATTGAAAATTTCCCTACACACTTCCCATGCTTTAATTTTTTTGTTATGGCCTGATTGTTTTCACACACCAATTCTAGGTCCTTGAAATAGGCCAAATTGAACTAGTTTGCACTATCACGTATCAAATTTGAACTTGTTAGAAGCACAATGGGTTGAGAGTGTGGGGTGAATAGGTCATTATAAAACTTTAATTCAAATTTCATATTATTCAACCGACCACAAATCTACTTATCTAATGATTAATGTGTGCACACCATTAAATATTAAAGATGCAAGAAATCATAAAACACAAAATCAACACATGAACACAAGATATAAGTGGGAAACCCTCAAGGGGAATAAAACCCACTGAAAAAAATACTTTTATTTATATGTTTCAAATTTAATGAGGCACCAACCTGACAAGGAGCACCAACCCCTAGTTTAGTAGAGCACCAACCCTACAAGGAACACTAACCCCTAATTTTGTGAAGCACAAACTCCACAAGGAGGATAAAAACTCTAAATATTATCAAGCACCAATTAAATCACCTTAATATGATCTTTTTATCTTATTTGTTTCTACCACAACTGATGGAGACCAAGTATTCAACTTGCACTTCTTCAATCAAACCCTAGGTGACCAATCTTCACAAAATAAGTTCTTCCTTCACTTCTCAAACCTTCAAGCACTTACAGACATGATTAATGATCTTCCTCATCCTTAAAAATCTTTATTAAACCTCAATTCATGTTTTAACACCTAATTTTTTTCACAACTAGGTTGCACACCTTACACACACACACAACGAACTTGCAAAAGCACCCAAAACTATGCTTTTATAAGCTCCTCTTGATTTCAAATTCAAACACAAACCTTTTAACTCCTTTGAATCAACCCATAAATCAAGGAATAATACAAAATTTTAATTACAATAGTCACAAGTGACCTAAGTAGGTCGGCCTATCTAAAAACCTCATTACATGTGCCCAAAATAGCTCAAAACCCCATGAGCACAAAATTTAAAATGATCTTACATCAAAACCAAACATATCCATGACCAATAAACCCTTAAAAATTATTAAAATATCATTTAACATTCATACATGGTCGCAATTCAGCTCAACCAATCAAATTATTTCATTTAATGGGCCCAATACTCTTTGTACTTGTTAAAATTGTTATTTCCTACACCCTTCAAAGACCCAAGAAACTTCGTTATTCCAAACAATCACTTATACTCAAAAAAACCATGCCATGTGAACACTTGATTAAATTTTAAAAACCTTTATAACAATTATTAGAAATTTATAAGCATTTAGTCAACCACCTTCTCAAACCACAACCACTTTTGTCTTCATAAAATCAACATGCTAAAATATATGTTTCCAAATATTATCTCATAGAAAAATTTATATGAACATTTAAGACATGTAAATGAATATTGGATTACAAATTAATCCTTCCTAACATTCCATTTTATATAAAACATCACCTAATCCATCTGATGCTTCAATCAACTCAAAACTTGCAACAAAACACATCCTATCTTACACTAGAAAAAAATTTCTTGTCCAAAGCATGACCCGTAAACCTCATAAAAACCATAATCATGATAAAAAAATAATATCACTTGAAATATATCTAAATCCTCTTTCCAACACATTTTAAATAATCTGAAAATTCCACTTGTAGAAATAGTTAGGACCATTTCTTGAGAACTACTTTTTGAGGCCTCAAAATTGCCCTTAGACTAGTCAACATGAATGAAAATAATTTGACCATTTACCTACATGAAAATGTCTAAAAACTTCATGTATATCAATATAGGCTCACATAAATTCAGTAACATCAATTTAACATGCAACTCTTTTGGACAACCTTGTCCCAAAACATTCTTCTTCATAAAATTACTTGTTTAAGTGGGGCCCACTCATCACCATGATCTCAATAATAAATTTATATAAATATAAGAGAGTCCTATACATCATCCAATCATCAATTTTTATGAATCAATCAAAACAAGCTCACCATACCTCTTCTTCTACAAGTTGCTCTAGCTAGGGTTTAACTAGGGTTTTAGACCACTTTATCTTCTTAACATTTGTTCATAAAAACATGACAATGAAATGAAATATTTTACCTTCTATAATCACTATATAAACATCCCTGAAATTTGAAAGTTCCCATGCAAAGAAAAATATTTAGGCGAGCATCGAAGTCCCAACTTGAGCTAGATTTTCACTAGATTTTGACCTTGTCTCACATAAACTACCATATCTTGAAAAATTCACATCCTAGAAACCTTAAATTTTTTTCAAAGAACCATGACACATAAAAATAACATATATAATCATAATAATTTAATCAACATGCCTCAAAATCTCCATCCTATCTCATTTTCATATCCTCACCTTAGGGTTTTGCACTGTAGAAGCTAAGGTCAACTAAAAGAATGCTATAACTCATTATAAAATCAATGGAAATGACCCAAAAATAAATGATAGACCTTGATGTGCATGAATTAAATAATTAATGATCTCATATATCTTCAGATCTCAAACTCATATCTCAAAGCAACCATGCCTACTCTAAATGAGCACCTGTAACATAGCCAATAACATGTATCTGTACCATGACACTACTATGAGTGCATAAAAACTTTTAAACCTTTTATTCATCATATCAAAATTATTCTAATGAATCCAAGAAGCTCCTAGGTCCATACAACACCACCTATGCACCTAAATAGGCTTACAAGAGAAAGAAACCTTGATCGAATCTCACTACATTATCAAATACACATCTGAACTGGTATGTCAACATCATCATATGACCCTAATACATCATCCAATTTTTCATCAACATGGGTTTGCATCAATGAAAACATCTTTAGGATTACATGCCAACAATCTCCCCTTTTTCATTGATGGAAAACAGCCTGAAGTTCTCTCCCTTTTAAATTAATGACAAGGGCATACCTATAATAAAATATCCTTCACCTTCCATAGCTTCATAGCATCAAATTTCGGTTAGAAACATTAACCAAATATCTCATCTTAGCTTTAACCCTTGAAATTACCCCAAAATCTGATTTTGCCTTCATTTCAAGCATACAATCACCATGCTCCCCCTGGGAAAATAATCTATAACATATGAGCATCATCAATAAAGCATGAATAACCATTATCATACCTTTTTAGGAGCCAAAACATCATATTCCATCATCTAGGAATGCAAAACAAGTAATTTTCAACTTCAACCTTGTTTTAGGCTTCAAGAGCCAATTGTAGCTGAGCATTAACGAGGATTACATCTTAAGAACATGCCAACAATGTAAAAGATAAGAATAAAAACTATCACTCCATATTTATTAACCATAATCCATCATTTCTAGGCTTAGACTTATCTTTAATATGCATTTTATTTTATTTCACACCACACTTGAGACCTAGAGCCCTAAACATACTTTTTAGTTCTTTTAGAACAATTTTTTATGTTCTCCCAAACTTCACTCAACTCATGACTCAACAAATTAGCACTCCCTTGGGCTAATAACAACTATCTACAGTAGAAAAATCTCAATTTTCAAGAATAATACCTTGAATCCATGGCCATGAAGCACCTTAGACCCTTTTTCAAGGTCATAAACAACTTTTTTAGTCTTTGACAATCTTATTTGACTCAAATATAATAACTTTTTGACCTAAAATGCATAACCATGTGAAATCATACCTTGTAAGCCTTGAGATAACTATTTCTCCATCTAGAGTATTTCTCCTAATCTCCCCTAACATGAAAAGATCATACACACCTTGAAAAACATTTGCACACCTATAAGAACACCTTTTCATTCTTGATAATACCTCAATTATTCGTTAATCACTAAGGAAAGCATCAATTTTTCTAGAAGATGTCTCCTTAGCATAATATATCACTCATATCATCATTAGAGAGTGATATCATGCACTCCCCTTGTCCTAATTAGTAAAAAAATATTCCTCACATATAGAAACACCTTCTTGTTGTTGTCGTAGCACTCTAGTGACTTAGATATACCAATATCATTCAAATTTTTAATGGTCAAATAACTATCCATCACAAGGACTCTTTATAAGTACCACAAGAACACTTCATGGAGAACCTTGACATCTGAAATTATTTAGACACATAACATACATGAGAAAACATTCATACTCTACCTATCACACAACACTTTGTAACCTATAGGTAGATGTTTTCTCAACATAGAATAGTTGGAAGAAATAATCGTGATTAAACAATCTTGTGTACATATTTGGTTCCTTCAAGAATTTTTATATCATATCACAAGAACACGCATGCCTCCTTGGGATTCAGACCTATCCAAGGTGATAGGAACAACCTCTCTTACCTGTATGAACTCATACTCTACCTTAGACATATGTATATACTATCTTGTAGCTTGGCACTCCTACTCATAAAGTAACTAAAGAGCACCAAAAACACTATAAATCCCCTTATATATGATTTCAAGACATCACACCACCTTAATTCAGATGTTTATCATCTTCCCAAACTCATATTTCATTAAAAATTGTGAAAATCAGTGTATATACTTATAGGTACTTATTCTCTAGACTGAGACCAATGTAATCAAACTAGTCATCCAACTTTTTGAATTTTTCATCAAGATAATTACAATAACCACTAAATTTGCATCATGTTAACCATGAATAGACTCACAAAATCTGAAGATCCTTAAAGCTCTGCCTCCCCATGTGCACAACAAGCATATAGCTAGTTGTATTAGCACATTTCTACATTCACGTACCTGAGACCACCCTATTTCACGGTATCAATATGCAACATCATGTATTTCAGGATTAGGATACAACAAGAAAAATGCATATCAACTTCTATTTCTAGAGGAATCACATTTCTCTTATTCCTATACAAGTAGGAGCCTACAATCACTCTGGGTTCACAAAACATGTCAACTTTCTTCAACACTGAAGGAACTTATGAATTAGGAACCAATATTGGAGAAGAGTAACCATGATACCCTACTCATAAATTTATTTTCATACCATATGTACTCACTTTAATCAATTTGAAGAACTCAAAAGACACATATAAGACAATAACTTGATCTGAGATGAACCATTCAAGTAATTCCATAGTCTAGATATATAAAGAGGGGAAAATGAACAAGCACCACACTATATACCATAAAAATAAACATTCCTAAATATTTTTATAGACAAAAGGCAATACATTCATATGTTGGGACATCATCAAGATCTTTTATGACCAGCTTTACTCCTTCAAATTGCTCTTTCACAGTCAACTAGCTCATGTAATGCTAAGATTTACCTCAAGTTCTTGATGTACATACCTTCATTAAGATGTTGAGCTATATTTGAACACCCATTTATATTTCAAGAATTTACCAACAACCTTGTGAACTTAATCCAAATGAGATACTCCCAAATTGCACAAAGTACCTAACACAGATTAGGTCTCTAGACACCATAGTCAATTTTCAAATATTGTCATAGATTCCAGGAAATGCACAAATTACTAAGACTAAAAACCTCCTTGAATCCTTTTCTACTCTTATTCAATATGGTATGTGACAATTTTTATATTCAAATTTCTTCATTAGCACCTCCAAACCTCGGTTTCCATTATTACCGCTCACTCGTATTGTGAACATCTAGTTAGGAGTAGAGAAGTCTCAAAATCACCAAATTTATCTTTCATGACCTCAAAAATGTCTTTTCATGTTGAATATGACCCTTCAAACCATATGAGTACCTTTCACCATGATTAATAAGCATGAAAGATCAAAGCCATACCTGAAATCTTCCTTCCTTTTTCTAGTGCACACTGGTTTGGTCATATCTTGGCTAAAAAAACACCTATAATAGAAAAGTACTAATCAAGTTATCACTTGATCACATTATTTATCTTCATACATACTTCAGGAGACAATATTACACCCTTAAAATATCATGAATCAAGTCCCTAAGACATACATAGACTAAGAGAGATGCCTAGACAAATTACAACACCTTGTAGGAAGAATGAGTACACATGGACTCATGATGACCTCTTACAAGTTTAGACACACATTTAAAGCTCAATACTCATCAAGGAATACTATAAAAACTTGTAAAATTCCATTACAACTGATTAAAATTATTATGAAACCATTAAAGACACCAACAAAACACCATGTTATTAACGAACTCACCACACTCAACACTTTGCCAAATTTTGACACTAAGACAGGTGAACACACTCTTCATGAGTTTTACACCATTTACACACTTCTTGAGACATATAAAATAAACTCATGATCATACACAATCACTTTCAAACAATCCACATACTAATACCATGCAAACATAGATCGTAGGAGCATCATATATGTATTACTAGTGACCCAAGACTTTAGACAAGACTTCTTACACAGGAGCAACCATAATGTACAAACAATACCATGAGAAAGAGCATAAAATAATGTACGTTGACCTTATGGAGGAGGCACAAATTGAATAAGACTGCTATCCCTCAAATTAATGCTTCATATGCACTTGATATACCTTCAAGAACCATAGTGAAGGTATAGATACACCATGTTGACCTAGAAGAAGGTATTAAAGAGGTCTCAAGACTTCTTGGGCACTTGAAAAAAACCTTCATATTATTTCATGTAATATAAACTTTGAGAAACATTTCTTCTTCCACTATCAAATACTCTTGATGAGACATCATGATCTTTTCTAGGTTCCCAAGTACTTATAGGACCATTATATTACATTCTAGCTCCTTGATAGTTATTTCCATACACTTTAGGACCTTGAGTCACCTATTCTTATCTTGAATAAGAATTAAAAAAACTCTTTCCACATGAACAATCTCATTACAATTGTAACATACTACTGAATTATTTCTTTTGAAGCCTCCATATTGAGTAGGTGACTCATGCAAGAAATACCTAGTTGTGTGACCTTGTTCATTAAACTTGTAGTATTTTATCCTCTTATAAAACTCACTTTTATTGTCTCTCTAAGGATGATCATCTCTAGAATATATTCTACACTCACTAGCCCTATGACCAATTGAATTACAAGTAAAAATGACCTTTGAAGGTTTTCTCATAACTTGACACATTTGGCTTCTTAATACATATTGATTTCACATTGTCCTTGATGTGTATCACCTTATTCTCTTCCTTAATAAAAATTTCACCTGATTCCTTTCTTGAAATGACTTATTTACTTACTTCCTTGTCTTTAGACTCCTCTTTGAAGCCCAAACCAGTCCTATCATCTGCAGTTCTTTGTTTTCTATGTAGATCATCTAGGTATTTAACAATTTTCTAAAATATTTGTAGGGACATATTCTTCTTACCAATCTCTAATAAATCAACCCTTAAGAACTCTATATCTTCTTCATATTATAAGAAAAAAATTTCTTTATCTTGTAGATTTGAAACAAGATACATTACCTTCTCCTCTAAAGCAACTTGATTGATCCAATTTGCTTTGTAGATTTAACAACATATTGTTCCTCTAGCTTATGAAACTGATTTTCATATTATTTGATCTGCAAATACAACTTTTGGTTATATTTTTCAGCATGATTTATTTCTCTTTTGATTCTCTCAAAATAATATTTTCAATCCTCACCATCTTCATCACAATATCTGTAATAACTTGAAATAAAATCTCCTAACAAAGAATATCCATCATTAGAAGACCTCATAACTTCTTTAGTCATGAATAAGGCCTCATTTCCAATATTCTCACAATATGATTTAGATTCAGAATCTGAAACACCACTACTTGCATCAAATAACTCATCACCTTGGTTTGTATAGAAGATTATTTTATCCTTCTTATAATTAAACCTCTTGAAGTTCTTCTTACCTTTTCCAAACTTGTAATTTTTCTTCTTAGGTTTAGCTTCATGATCTTTATGATCTTCCACCTTCTCATGCCTATGAGCAAACTTGGTAGAAAAATTTCCTACTTCACCTATTCTCATTTCATAAGTAGTCAAAGTACCATGCAATCGTTCCAATTTCAAAGTAGTTAGATCCTTTGCCTCTTCAATAATAATAGAAACTTTGGAAACAAACCTAGGATTTGGAGATCTCAAAACCTTTTGAACAACAAATTATTATTTTATCTCTTCTCCTAACACTTTCATTTTTTTGACCACTTTATCAAATATAAGGAGGTATGTAATAATTAAATCATTTTAAGACTTTAAAACAGATTTATGAAGGTTTGAAGTTTTGAAATTTTTACCTTTGTGTCACTTCATATAGAATTTGAAACTTTTCCCATGTTTCCTTTGAAGTCTAGTAGTGCATCACTTTTCCCATCTCAAATTCTCCAAGGCCACTTATGATGGCATTCAAAGATCTTGAATTATTGGTGTATTCCTTTTTTGTTCATTAGTACTTGGAGGAGTAGGAGTGGGAGTATAACCATGATACAAAGCATCCCAAACATCAAAATCTTGAGCCATGATGAATGAATTCATCCTCAATCTCCAAAAACCATAGTTCACTCCATCAAACAAAGGTTCCTTTCCAATGAATGTGTTTATCACCAAATTGTGCTTTCAAGGATCTCCATTCAAGCTTTCAAAATTCTCCAAACAGACTTGCTCCAATAACAATTATTATAATCACAATGGAATAAGGGGGTTAATACATCCTTATAAAAATTTAATTCAAATTTCAGATCATTTATCCAACCAAAAATTTACTCATTCAATGATTAATTTTTGCACACCATCAAATAATAAATATTAAAACAACCATGAAACATATAATCAACACATGAACACAAAATATAAGTGGGAAACCTTAAAGGGGAAGAAAAAAAAATGAAACAAAATCCTTTTATTTACATGTTTCAAATTTAGTGAGGCACCAACCCCGCAAGGAGCACCAACCCCTAGTTTAGTAGAGCATAAACCCTACAAAGAGCACCAACCCCTAATTTTGTAAATAACCAACTCCAAAAGGAGGCTACAACTCCCAAGATGATAAAGAACCTAATAAATAACCTTAATATGATCTAATATTTGATTTTTTTCTACCACAACCGATGGCTACCAAGTATTCACTCACACGTCTTCAATAAAATCCTAGGTTACCACTCTTCACAAAACAAGCTCTTCCTTAACTTTTCACACTTTCAAGTAATTGCACACATACTGACCGATATTCATAAAATTTAAACACTCTTTATTTAATCTTAATTAATGCTTCAACACCTTTAAATCTGTCAAAACTAGGTCACACACCTTGCACACACACAACTAACTTGTAAAAGCACCCAAAACTATGGTTTTATAAGCTCCTCTTGATTTCAAATTCAAACACAAACCTTTTCCATCATTTGTCTCGACCCATAAATTATTAAAACATCCCAAATTTTAATTAAAAAATTCACAAGTGACTCAAGTAAGTCATCCTAGATGAAAACCTCATTACACGTGCCAAATGGCTCAAAACCCCATGGGCACAAAGTTAAAAATTCCCTTACGCAAAAAACCATACAAATTCATAACCCATAAAACCTTAAAAATTATTAAAATATCATTTAAAATTTATACATGTTTAAAATTCATCTTAACCAATAAAATTATTTCATTTAATGGGCCCAATACTCTTTGCGACGTGTCAAAACTATTGTTTCCTACACCCTTCAACACCCAAGAAACTTTGTTATGTCACCAAATCACTTATACTAAACAAAAATATTCCATGTGGGAACTTTATGGAATTTAAATAACATTTAGAACAATTATAAGAAAGCTATAAGCCTTGAATAAACCACCTTCTCAAACCACAACTACTTTTGTCTTCATCAAATCAACCTTCCAAAAACATTGTTTCAAAAGATTAACACATAAAGACATTTTTATGAACATTAAAGATGTATAAATGGAATAATTTGATTAAAAATTCATCCCTTGTAACATTATAGGTGATATAAATCATAACCTAATACATCTCATGCTTCAATCAAAACAAAACTTGTAGTAAAATAAATCATGTCCACATTGGAAAAAACTTTTTCCAAATAATGACTTATCAACCTCATAAAAATCAATAAACATGAGACAAAAATCACATAAATGGAAATATTTATTAATCCTCTTTCCAAAATATTTTTAAACATCTCAAAAATCCACTAGTAGCTCTAGTTATGACCATTTTACTGAGCATTGCTTTTTGA
This sequence comes from Taxus wallichiana var. yunnanensis, assembly GCA_018340775.1. Classification (NCBI taxonomy): domain Eukaryota; kingdom Viridiplantae; phylum Streptophyta; class Pinopsida; order Cupressales; family Taxaceae; genus Taxus; species Taxus wallichiana. Next base: position 138,456,925 of record CM031244.1, on the reverse strand, counting down.
GGCCTCAAAATACCTGTGACAAGTCAACCTAAATGAAGCTCATTTGAACATTTAACTACATTAGTATCTCAAAAAAATTAATTCACATCAATATAATCTCACATAAATTCCATAACATCAATATAACATGCAACTCTTTTTTGGACAACCTTGTCCCAAAACATTCTTCTTTAGAAAATAACTTGTTTGAGTGGGGCCCACTCATCACCATGATCTCAATCATACATTTATAGAAATATAAGAGAGTCCTATACATAATCCAATCATCAGGTTTTTATTAATAAATCAAAAAAATTTCACCATACCCCTTTTCCTACAAGCTACTCCTAGCTAGGGTTTAACTAGGGTTTTAGACCACTTTATCTTCTTGACATTTGTTCATAAAACCTTGAAGATGAAATGACCTCATGATTTTTTAAAATCTTTTATAATCACCATAGAAACATACCTAAAATTTACAAGGTCCCATGTAAATAAAAAAATTCAGAGTGAGCATCAGAAGTCCCAACTTGAGCTATATTTTCACTAGATTTTTACCCCGTCTCACATAAATTGTCATATCTTGCAAAATTCACATCCTAGAAATCAGAATTTTTCTCAAAAATAATGACACATATAAATAACATCTCCAATCATCTTAACATCATAAAAATACCTCAAAAGCTCCATCCTATCTCATTTGCATAGCCTCACTTTAGGGTTTTCACCAGAAGCTAGGGTCAACTGAAAGAATGTTATAAATCATCAATAAGTAATTGGAAATGACCCAAACATACTTGATACACCTTGATATACCATAATGAAATCATAAATGAGATCATATAGCTCTAGATATCAAACTCATATCTCTAAAACACCATGTTTTCTCCGAATGAGCACACAGCAACATAGTCAATCACTTGTATCTACACCATGACATTATTGTGAGTGCCTAAAAACTCTTTAAACCTACTAGCCATCATTTCAACATTATTCTCAAGAATCCAAGAAGATCCTACCTCCATGGAATATCACATATGCACCTGAATAGGCTTGTAAGAGTAAGCAATCCTCAATGAATCTCACTACATCATCAAAGACACATCTAAACTAGTATGTCAACATCATATATATCATCATATGACCCTAATAAATCATATAATTTTTCATTAATGTGGTTTTACATCAATTAAATAACCTATAGGACCACATGCAAACAAAAATGATCTCCATCATATAACCCATTGAACATGTCCTCTCATGTGTTTCATACCATTACCATGATTAACGATCAGCCTCAAGCCTTCAATCCACCATTTCAGATCCATTTTTCAACTAGGCCTAGGGATTAGGTCTGCTAAACTTGTTATGTCATCATCCGGAATAACCTCACATCACCACTTAGCCTTTGTTAGTCACTTGATCCTCAAGAGGCTGAAACTCAACTAGGTGTTCTCAATACTTTGTCTTTTCCTTCCTTGTATCACTCATTTCAAGCCCCGTTTATCTCCCTTGCATCCCTTTTTATCACTAATATGCCTTTGACATTAATGATAACTCCATAACCACATGCCAACAATCTTCCCCTTTTTCATTGATGGAAAACTCCATATTCTTCTCCCCTTTTGTCATTATTGACAAATTACATGCTATTAGTTCATGGTTTCCTCCTATATCAACTTGTTTTACCTCTATTTTGGTTGGAAACATCAACCAAACTCATAATTTAAGCTCACAACCTTGTCTCTCTTCCATTGGCTCTATTTTTGTCTTTTTCAAGTATTGAAATCAATATTTCCCCTAAGAATATGCATTCATGCCACATAAATATGGGAAAAAATGATCTTTTATTAAAAATAGCCTCCTAGAACATGATTAAACCTATCTAAGTCATGATAAATTAATTTTAGGCTTAATAATTCCATATGCTCATCGTAGGAACATTTAGGACTGAGGTCCCTAAAACAACTTTTCAATTCAATTTAGGCCAATTTTTGTCATCCATATATCATCATACTTTGCATGAGGTACCTCCTTGTTGTTCCCCTAGGGTTGTATTGTCAATATTTTCCTTCTTATGCATTATTAACACTTCATTTCTTGTCTTCAAGTCATCTAGGTGGAATAACATTTGTACCTCTGTCTTTAACCTTTTTAGTGTCTATGATCTTATTAGGATGATATAGAGACTTACTAGGTTATGAACCTTCCTCACACTTGGAATAGACATAAATTAATCCATCATTCTTCCAATCTTGGACTTTTCAATATCAGAGGTACCATCTTGAAGATCATAGAAAGCTCCCTTTCCTTGATTTTGTCTTCTTTGACCTGTAGGTTCACTTTTCGGCATGTAGGATTCCATTAGCTTTTAGTTATTTTTCAACATGTCATTCGCTCCATTTGATTAGCCACGTAATAATTAATAGCTTTCTATAATTTCATCCATGAAAATTTTATTTCCATTAACTTGTGCCATCATACAAGGCCCATCAACATTATCATGAGATTCATGCCTGATGTAGATGAACTTTTACACCTCTTTTAGAACATTCACCATCTAAAGAAAGTAGAAATGAGACACACGCTGTAATTTATAAGCCTTTTACTTCCTCATACCACCTTGATGATCCATAATCACCTATGATACCTCTCCTGCATATATTAAATATTGTGGCACATCATTTCTTCTTTGGATTGAGACAATCCATACGCATGAATTTTCACTTTTTATTGAAACGTAAGAACCTTTTTCTGATTTTCATGGACTTCAAACATCTGCAACAACCTTAATCAGACCCTTTAAAGGATAAAATGTATCCACGTTGAGTGGATTAATGAGAGAGCACCAAGATATTACCTCTTTGGCTCACACTCTTTCGTATAAATTTTTTAGCACTTGAAAATGAACAATTCTAAGGTATTCAACAAAATATACATCATTTATTTTTGTTGAAAAAAATATTCCAAATGTCACTTTCTCTCTTTTGGAAGATTCCAAATTTTCATAGGTCAATTTCTTATTTGTGTGTTTTTATTTTATTATTACCATTTGAAGCGGATTCTCCTCATTATCCCTACACATAGGAAAATCTTGTAATCGGGAGAAAAGTTCACACTTTTTTGAAAAACCAAGAAATGTTCTGGATACAATTTTGAGCAATCTCTCTTCATTTCAATTTTCATCCTTTAACTCTTTCTTTATCATTCACAACTTCAATTTCCTCTTTTTTAGGTTGTTAAGTAGGCTAGGGTTTACATGCACAATCCTAGGGTTTGACCACTAACACCTTATTTCAACTCATCAATCATCTTGTACCCTCTATTCCACCATATTCAAGAATCTCTCATTTTCCAATCACTTTTATAGCTTCAAAATGGACTATTTAGCATGTTTTTGGATCTTAAGGTTTCTTTTCTTATTCTTAGACTATCAAAGTCCTCTCATTCTCTATTTTTGGTCAACCTATCCTTATTTCAATATTTCAAATAATTTACCTTTTAACCATATCAACAAACCATATTCATGCTTCTTTCAATGTCTTTATACTCCTCTAGCTTAAAGTGTTCTAGTTTGCAAGGTTTTTGATCTTAGGTCTTCTTAGCTTAATCTAGACTGTCACAACTCTTTTATGCTCCATTTTATTCCTTTTGAAGAATGATATTTAATATTTATCTTCTTAATTCCTACCTTTTGATACTTCTTAGGAAATTGAAAAACACATTGTTTTACCCTAAGAATTATTTCTACTTGATTGGATTGGTTCTTTTAAATTTTTATGCTCATTCTTTATTAAGACCAAAGCCTCAATATAAATCAATCTAGAACAATATGATTTCATAGAATTTCACTCATGTATAACCTTCCTTATGATCCAATAGATATTAATATGCCTTCAATGACCTTTATATCCACCAATACACGTGAAACTATCTCTAACTCAAATCCAAGGGAACTCGATGACACACACAATCATGCAAGAATGGAACTTAGCTCTTTGAATTAAATAAAATGTTGATCCCAAAATTCTAAGTTCTAAGACAATTCTTTCACCTTATTAGTATTGTACACCCCAAATTCACTCATGTAAGATTCATAACTTCTCTTACATAGTTTCTTATCTTGAAATTCTTTTCTTCCAATTTGTACCCCAAGATATTTCTTGACTTTATTTATAACCTAACTGAGTTAGATGAGTTGAATCCCTATTTTTCATAAGATTATCTTGTCTCCTTTCATTGCTTCTAGGATTTAGAGGTCTCCATATCTTTGTTTGAAAATAATAACCATTCCTTATGAAATATTTTGATCAACCCTTTTCTATGGTAATGCATCCCACTAAATCTTTAACATAGCTCTTTGATCATAATCAAACTTGTTCAATAGTTCCCTAAGGGTATTTAATTTGTTTCCTTTGATGGAATACACTTTCAACACTCTATATATTAGAAGGAAATTTTTTTGCACCCTTAAGCTTACTTCATTCATTACAAGAACATAAATTCAGTTTTTAGTGTTAAGAGACACATTTAGAAACATAAAAAACCATATTGCAGACCAATTTTGAAACTTGATGGAGGGTTTGACAAACTCAATCAGAGACATAGAAACACTTTTCTTTACTTATAAGCATGACTAACTTTTTCATCCAATTGACACACTTGATGACTTATTTCCTTTTGTGGGCTACTACATTCCTTGTATTATCACAATGGGTTATTACACATTTCTTAATACTTGAGAAATGTACTTAAGATACAAGCATAGTTGATGGAAGACCTGTTCATCTTCTTTTAACTTCTTTTATGACTCAACCCTTGATGACTAGGCTGATATAATATAATCATAATGCCAACCTTGAATTAGGTTTGTTTGTACCTGATAGAAACATACTTAAAAAACCAACCAATATATATGAAGCTAATTTCCTTTGTTTGGAAAAATAAACATGATCTTCAAGTATTTAACATAGATAATGCATTCTCAAGACTCTTAGGAGAAGGTAGACAACCATAAATTTTACTATTCATTCAATTTCCAACATGGATAACCTTCTGATCAACAAATAGAAGTTGGGGAACATATATAAAATACTTATGTTGTTTGTTTCAATGGATTATGCCTTCTATAATCCTAGAAAAGGAACTCTATGCTTTTTATACCACCTCGAGATCAATAGAAAGTCATCAAAGGAATTTGATGACTTATTCTTTCTATTTTTCTCTTGTAATCTTCTCATTATTTATAGATGCACTTTTAGACTTCATGACCTCATCTCTCCTTCATTATTAAAATGATTTGATGCTAGATAAACATATATTATGCATCTAATATATTTTTTCTATTGCATCTAGGGGTAGGATTTCTTCTTGGATTGTATTAGGCTTATCTACTTTTTTCTTGGCTTTATCATCATATTTTTTTCCTTTCTTGAACTTGTTTCTCCTATAACAGATCATAGGTTGATTTGTCTTTTTATCATATTCCATACCATTTTCTTTTCATTATTTTTCTCTTCATTCCTAGATTTAGTTTCCTTGGATCTGTATATGTACTTCATATTATTATTTCTTATGGCTGTCTCGACATGACTAATATGGAATAATTCTTATAATTTTCCTTTGCCTTGAATACATTTTTGTCTTACCTTTTGCATGCATGGAGCTTGTTGTAATATATATGAGGTTCATAAAATTGTTTTAAAAATGTCCTTGTTCATGAAAATTGAAGCATACCACATAATTATTTCCTCTAAGACCTTCATTTCTCCAATTTTGACTATATGATTTATAGATACAATACTTAGCAGTATGAACCTTCTCTTAATAGTTAAAGCATACTATGTTTCTAGCTCTCTCATCTCTGATGTCTCTCCATAGATGGTCATCTATGACATGCTCTCTACATTCCTTGGCTCTATGTCCAAAATTATGAAAATAAAAATAGTATCCATTGAAATTCCTTTCATACATGGATTCATTTCGTTGTCTAGTTGACTTGGGATTTCTTGTGATTGTTTGCTTGGTCATCTTCATGCCTATTTGTATGCTTAGACTAGATTTTTCACCCTCTCTCTTCCCAATAGGTTCTTCATACATTCTCAACCTATTGTTGGATTCTTCTAGATCATATTTCAAGGTTCTCAAATATTCATTTAGTTTAAGGAAAGCATATTCTTTTTCCTTCAGTGATTTTTCCACACTTTAAACTATAGATTCCATCTCTTTGAGGTCTTAACCATGATCAAATTCTATAATCTTGATTTCTTTCTTCAATCCATCAATTAGGACAGAGAAATTTCATACTTCCTTTTCAATACTTCTTATTCTAATTTAGCCATGCTTGTGCCTCAAGGATCTCCTCCAAGATGTTAAAATAGTTGTAAGAGGATGAGGATTTGATACCAATTATTAGAAATTCTAGGCATTGAGAGGGGTAAATTAGTGCTTATTTAAAATTGACATGCAATTAAATTTATTTAACCTTGTTAATATTAAACCACAACATCATTCACAAGCAACTAGTAGAAGAACACCACACACATAGAGATAATATTTAATGTGGGAACCCCTTCATGGGAGAAAACCCCACTGAAACAAAAGAACTATCTTGGAAAATAACTTTCTATAAATGGTACAATTATTTCACTATTGAGCATCCATTCAACATGGAGCTACAACTCTAAAATTTAGTCAATCTTCCACTAGACCTTCTGCAAGCCTCTACTTGCTTGGAAACTATAACTCCCACAACTTCAACCAAGCTTCAACTTGATCTTCTGTAAGATGCCACTTATAAGGAAGCTTGAACTTACTGAATGATAAGCATCCACTTATACTTCTTCACAATATTTTGATCACTTTCTTTGTGTTATCTCTCACAACAAATTGTGATCACTTCTTCATCTCATCTATCTCCTTTTTTCCCTTGATTCATCTTTCCTCTTATCACCTAATCAAAAAATATATCTATCACACAAATCATATTTACACACTCACTCTTGTAAATCTCATCTCCTTGAATTATCCCTTCAAGCACTCACTTTCTCATGTGTTCCAACTACTATAAAAATGTAGTCACAAAGGAATTTGTTTCTCTCCTTAGTCCACCTCATTTTTAGTTCCTTTCTCTCCTTAAAAACATAGTCATAAATCCTTTATTCTCATTTTTTCCCCTCTTCACTCAGCCTAACATTCACAGACCATCATGAGATATATCTTCATTAGACATCAACTCTATGATTCTTCAACAATAAAAACATGTACAATAAACTCTATATTTATTAAGAGACATACTCTAACACCTTTTTCAATTCACCTTATACTTGACTCTTCAACTCCCAAGTCTTTTCACTTTTGATTTTTATCTTGGTTTATCTTGCTCAAAGAGTAAGATGGTTCCACCAAATTTAATTTTCATGAAATCAACATTTATGTTAGTTTCATAAACTAACTTCCTTGAACCTAAAATGTAAAAAAATTGAGTATAGAAATTTCAGGACATCAAGTCTCAGTAACTCCTTTTTCAACCATGACATCTCTAACCTCTCCGTAATAATTGACATGTAATGGTTATGACAGCTTCGACTTCTTATTTTGGAAATCGACTTGTCATATAACTCTTGATAAAATAAATACCAAGTGTACTCCACACACATATGAATTTCATAGCTTTCCTTTTAACTCATGCCTTATCCATATCTTGTCATTTCAAGATAAAGACTCCAATGGAATCTTGTTTCCGACTAAAATAAATTGCTTCAAAAATATAGATTTTTGTAGTCACAAAATCTTACACTTTAGACATTTATTTATCTCGGTCTCATACTACTATTTAGAAGGTTCTTGAGTGAATAAATTACTAATTAAACCTCATCCCTTTGGCCATCTTATTTATTTTATTTCATAATTTGTGACCTATTGCACCCACATGCCCACCATTTTCACACATCCCACATAATTTTAACCATAACGGGGGTGCCCAAATATAGTATTTGGGTGCCCATGGATGCTCTAGTCCCACTTGGGGGTGCCTTGATCCTTCTAGCACTTTCTATCCATTTTTGGGAATCTTCTATATGTTTTTCATCCTTATCTTTTTGTGTTTGGATTTTTCTCAAGTTAATTATGAAATTAAAGTAAGAGAACCCTATAAATATAAAGTTATGGGACCATAATGAGGGACCTAGCATCATACACTATTATCACTCCATCTAGAGTTATAACCATCTATTACATTGGCATCCACATAGCTCCATCATCAAGGCACGAGCTAGGACATCTACATCACACTTTATACTAGGAGGGATTTTATTCTATTCCATACACACACACTATTACATTTTATACATTTAGCTATTGCTCCCTATTTCACAAAGTGCAAGCGCACAAGAGCACCTAGGGCACGACATGTACATGCACACTAGAGCTACATCTAGGTATGAAATGTAGTGTAGTGCTCAGTTAGTAAGCCATTTGTTGTGAAAATCTGATATTATTCAAAACCATTCATTCTCGCTTATTTTTTAGGGTTTTGATACTTCCAGGTTGTCTTATTGTAGGTGATATATTCCTCTTGTAATATTTAGATCATTCGATGTGGTATAGAATAATTGATGTGACTGGAAGGTAGAGTTTCTAATCACCGTTCGACCTGCAAAGACCAACTTATAAACCTTTTCGAGAGATAAGGATGCTTAGATTCCTTACCAGAGCACCCCTAGGTCCCCCAATCCTATTCCAGGCACCCCAGTCCACTTAGATCCTCCAAATCTAGTCTTCTGGGAACTCTGTGCATTTATTCCTATTCCTAAAATTCCCGATTAGACTGTGACATTCTCATGAGAATCATCGGTTATCAACTGAGTTATTTCCTTACCTCTTTCTTGCATATTAGGGTTTGATTTTATTATTTTACTTCATTTATTTCATTTACATGCTACCATAGTACATTTATTTACTGCATTATATGTCCTCCTAGATTAAATTAACTAGTTCTTAGCTAACCTAGATTTAGTTAATTTCAATGAATCATTTTGGTAAACTCAACATATTTCAAGCTTATGATCCTTATTGTTCTTATATCATGGTGAATTTTCTTAATCTGATTTACTTGAATAGATATTCCACTTATCAAATTATTTTCCAAAAATCCCTAGACACCAAGTATTTTGATGACAATATGTCACCACATAAATTAAGTTCTATGCTTCATTGTTTCTTTTTCAGCCCTAGTCTTAATGAGACTCCATCTCATCAACCACTATTAGACTTGATTCAATCCTTACATGATAAATTTTCAGTCATGGAATCCACCATCACATCTCTTAGATCTAAAATTCAACAGCTTAAGGATGTTTCTCAATCACATGTTTTTGCTCCTTCTACATATTATTTGTAATCTATGTCCACTACATGTCATATAACTAAACCTCAATTCATGTCATCACAATAAACTCTCATACTTGATTGCAATACTAAGCCACATGACATTATTATTGAGATTCTTATTCATCAATTGATCACTCTACCATCTATTGATTACTATCCTCCTTGTCACCTAACAAAGTATCAAGATCGTCCATATTTCCATTATCATCGAATCAATGGGCATAATGACCATGATTGTTATGCTTTACAACATAGATTCAAACATCTTGAGCATCAAGGATTTATTTCATTCACTAGAAAACATCCTATTGCACACCCACCTATAAATACTATACCCACATGGGCTCCTAAGTCTATTCCACCTTTTCTTAGTCAAGATCAATCTAAGCAAGCTCCTACACCACTAGTGAACCTCCCTCTAATATTTCTATGGAATTTCTAGATGATTATCTTATTCATTACATGTGTGATATTGACAACCCCTCACATGTGCATAGTGATCCTTCTCCTAGTCAGGAAAACACTTCTCCTATTCCTGATGTTGCTTCTTCTCCATCTAATGAGCATCAAGTTAGCATCACTCAAACAATTTCTAAGCAACCACCTATCGATATTAGCTCACTATAAAATTTTAAATTCAACCTATGAGACCTACTTTAAAACTCAGTGCAACATGGCCTCCTCTCAAATCTAAACTCCAACCAATTAGGCTCATCAAAGACACTAATCTGTCTTCTAATGTTTATGATATATATTCACTTACTCCATCACCATGCACGATTCTTTATTGTCTCCTACCGTTAACATTGTAATACCAACACCTGCTATCGACTCTACATATATTAATGCAGGACCCAGATACAACTCGGTATGGTGATAAACCATTAGATGATCACACTCCTCTACCACTTTAGAGTCCTATCAATTTTTTAAAAGAAATTACTCCTTACATAAATCCACTTAGCACCTTTTTCTTATCTTTTCATTGAATACACACTTGGGGGGAATAATAGCTCTCACACCCCACATCTTAGCATAAAAACACCTCCCATACTTGCATATTCATATATCACACTCTTAGCATAGGCATACTCATCCTACAATCTAGCATCTTCATTACCCGATGACAAACTCTTATTCTTCTTTTCATACTTAACTATTGAGTGATTACTTCCACACTTAACCCCACACACTACACCATAGGAATTATACATTTTAATTCATCACACATTACACATTATAAATTCTAAAACATTTATCCATTTGCATATCTTCACCTCATGCATCACACTCATTGTATATGTCATTTTTACATATCTTACACCATCCTATTTCATTATTCGTCTATCTACATACCATACATTCTATGTTTATTCTACCACATTTTGACATCTACATATTTACAAATCATACGTATTTTACTAGTCTTCATCATATATGATTCTAGCATTACATTATTATTCTATCTACATATATTATATAATACTTTATGCATTACACCTTACACCTTTTACGCGTATTGCATTGCATTCTACATAGGAACACTATACCTATTACACTCTACATTCTAAATTGCATTACTATCCATCACGCGTAGTCACATGTTCTATTCACCTTACATTTTTGCATCTTCCACTGGCATATTTACACATTCCACTCACCACATGGTCATATTTTATCATTAAACATACTATATTGTCTTCTACACGTTGCACTCACTACCTGATGACACACTTTAGTTCATCGATCCATACTCGACTACTAAGGGTTTATAAATCAAATGGAACTTACATTCACCATATGTTTACTATTCCATTTTCACAATCCGACATCTATAGCTTAGTGACACATGCTTTAAGCTAAATCATCACCCATTCTATCATCTTCTAGTGGTATAGACCTTAGGTTAGATCACTAGTCCCTTAGGTCATTTTATAGTGATATACTCTTAGGGATAAATCATCACTTGTCTAATCATCTTTTAGTGACATACGCCTTAGTATAAATAATCACCTAATCAATAATTTTTTAGTGGTATGCACCTTAGGTTACATCACAACTCCCTCTTTTCAGTCTATAGTGATAAATGATTAGGCTAAGTCATCACTCTACATTTCATTTCATTGTGGTATACACTTAGCATATAGGATCTACACACATCTCTTCTACATGTCACATTTCATCACCACTACACATATGCACATTCATCACAACGCTCTAGAGCTGATATATACTACTCTACCATTTCCCGATGACACACTCTCATGTACGGTTCATTCTTGACTGTTGAGGGAAAAAAAAACCTCATTGCATACATTTCCATCCACTCGGGGGCACACAGCTCCTATCACTCTATCTTCCTTTCCATTCCATCCATCCATAACATATTGCATATACGGTTGCTTTTATTCTTGCTTACGCTTTTTTTTTCATGATCAATTTATTACACATACTAGTTTGACTACTTATATGTCTTTTATCTATATCATCTAGACATGCACGTTCACACCTTCTTCTAGTTGTGATCACAGATACATGTCTCTTACATGTGGAATAGATGCTCACCTTCTACCCTTCCTACATTGTTCACTAGGGGCATCCACGCATTTGTATCTTCCAGGTGATATTGTTTCATTTTGTACTTAGAACTTTACATTAATTTCTTATACACGCTTTTGACATACTAGCTATATTTTTAACACACTAAAGGGTGTGCAACATTTTTTATGCAGGGATATTGGTTTCCATACTTATTTGTTACATTTTTGTCATTTTTCTGCTATTTTTTTGGGCCTAACCCTATGTTTGGTGTGCACAATTGTTATGCATTGTTTGCACTCATCAAGACCTTGTGTGTCTTATGAAATTGTGAGTGATGTCCCATGTTTGCAATTTGCTTTGTGTGGCATACTTGTTTTCTTTCTTGTTTACATCATTTGTGTAGATTATACACTCTCTTCTACATCCATGTTTACACATATCTTTTGATAGCCTTTCTTGTTTTCATGTGCCTTGGTTTCTACCAAGAAACTTTCAACGTACATGTGGTTGGCCCACTTTTGGGGTTGCATGTCTCCTATTAGTGACGTCCATGCACCCCCAAAGAGGGGGTATCATTTCGGGGTTTCTACATACTAACACAAAGTATTTACACCAATTCGAGTTTAATGCACTTTCCACCCTTGGCATTGTGAATTACATATAATGAGTGGGTTTAGACTAGTCTACGAACCTCATAAACAAAAGATTTTATAAGACATGGTGTCTTTAGCATTTTTGTGGAGTAGTTATAGACTTAGAGGTTACAATGGGTGTGCCTCTTTACACTATTTCGTCCCAATGGCATCGAGATAGCCTAAAAATGCTAGACAATACAAAGATCTCTACACATATTTATATAGAGAAGTTACAAGCTTGGAGGTTACAGTGGGTGTGCCTCTCTACACTCCTTTGTCTAGTGGCGTCAGATCACCCAAAAACCCGGCAATATAGGATATCCTTCTACACTTTTTCTTTGACATAGATCAGTAACATGTTCCATTTACCCTTTCCATTTACATTTGTGTATTTTAAATATATTCACATACATGCATCTTTTACATAGCATTTTTACATTTACATACATACATAATTAACTACTTGATCATTTTATCCTTGCAGGTCTTGTTTTTATGAGAAACAAGTAATCAAATGGGGAAATAACAACAAGTGACAAAAACAACAAGATTTTGGGACAACACACATGCTATACTAACCATGTAGGTATACTAAACATTGTAGAAATAAAACACACACGTTCTTCCATAGGTTCAATCTCATCACTTTTTCTTTGCACATTTTTCATCTATAGTTTCCACGCTCCTCTATCATTTTGTCATTCCATGCTTTGTCTAGTCCTTCGATGAATTTCTACTAAAATCTTCATGGACATTATGTACACACCTATAGCTACTTTATGTTACTAAGATTTTCTCTAACCAACATAAAGTGGGGGAAAAATGTAGTCACAAAATCATGCACTTTACACATTTATTTATCTCGGTCTCATAATACTATTTAGAAGGTTCTTGAGTGAAGAAAGTACTAATTAACCCCCATCCCTTTGGCCATCTTATTTATTTTATTTCATAATTTGTGACCTATTGCACCCACATGCCCAACCATTTTCACACATCACACATAATTTTATCCATAATAGGGGAGACAAAATTTAGTACTAGGGCACCCATGGGCGCCCTAGTCCCACTTGGAGGTGCCTTGGTCCTTCTAGCACTTTCTTGCCACTTTTTAGGCCTCTTATAGCCATTTTTAATCCTTTTCTTTCTTGTGGGATGCCTTTTTGGGGTTAATTTCAAAATTAAAGCAAGAGAACTCTATAAATATAAAGTTATGAGACAATAATGAGGGACCTAGCATCATACACTACTATCACTCCATCTAGATTTGTGTCCATGTATTGCATTGACATCCACATAGCTCCATCATCAAGGCATAAGATAGGACATTTACATCACACTTCATAGTGGGAGGGATTCTATTATATTTCATATACATGTACTATTACATTTTATACATTTATCTATTTCTCACTATTTCAAAAGTGCGACTAGCACAAGAACACCTAGGGTAGGAAATGCACACACACATACCGAGAACTACATCCGGGTCAAAAATATAGTGGAACACTCGGTTTAGTAAGCCTCTTTGTCATGGTAGTTGAGGTCAGTTTGACCCATTCATTATGCATCTTTTTTTAGGGTTTTGATACTTCCTTTTGTCTTATTGTAGGTCATATCTTCCTCTTGGAATATTTAGAGCATTTGGCATGGTAGAAAATAATTGACGTGATAGGTAGGAATATTTTCGATCACCTTTTGACCTTGCGAAGAACAACTTTCAAAACTTTTCGCACTGGGCACCCAAATTCCTTACTAGATTTCTTGTAGGATCCCCAATCCTATTCTAAGTTCCCTAGTCCACTCAGATCCTCCATATCTAATCTTCTTAGGACTTCGCACATTTGTTCATGTTCCCAAAATTTCCATTAGACTGCGACACTCTACGAAAATCATTGATTATTAACTGAGTTTTTCCTTACCTCCTTATTACATATTATGGTTTTATTTTATTATTTTACTTCATTTATTTCATTTACATGCTGCCATAGTACATTTATTTACTTGCTTTATATGTCCTCTGAGATTATATTAACTAGTTCTTAGCTAACTTAGCTTTAGTTAATTTTGGTTAATTAGATATAAACAATGGTGTATTGATCCACCACTCATATTAGGTTAGGAAATCAATGCTAAGATAGAGAACTATTTAATATGACTCCTACAACAACATGGACTTGGAAGCTCATATCATGGACAATGTTATTTCATTCAATCTTCTCATTTCAACAAGGCATGCAATCTTTAAAGTTCTCAACCAACTGACATGGAGTATCTTTATTTTCTATTAATGTATGCACATTTAAACCCTTTTAATCCTCAGAGAAATTCATGTAATACATGAATTTAATTTTAAATAGAAATGAAGAAATTCAATCATCTCCATTTATACAATGAGGTACTAATTTTGGACAAGGAAAAATATGCTTTCAAACTCATATTTTTGTCTTCACAAAGAAATAAATTTCATGTACTCAACCACACATTCATGTGTTCAATAGAAATGTTTTAAAGGTACTCATCCCTAATAAACTCATTACACTGACAAAAAAACTCATCTCAAGCTATATAGCCCAAGTAACCTTACATTTCAAAGACATATTAAACTAGTTTCAAAAAACCCAAAGACTTGTCTTGAGTTGTATGACTTCAAACACTTCAGTTACACCTTCATGCTCAAGAAATGCATTGTACATCAGTCACAAGACCTTAAATTCATCTTCGGACCTTCCATTTACCTTTCAAACATAGATATTAATTTTCTCCTTGTTTATAATTCTTAAGAGGTAGAGGAAAAACACACACTGTATCATACAATTTCTCCAAATAAATAACCTAGAATACTTCATGAAAATTGAGATAACATCCCCAAAAACTTTCATAAATTTTTTTAGCATGGGTTCCTTTGCAAAAAAAATTTGTACACTGAATTCTTCACAAAACATATATTTTCTTATGGGTTCCACCATGATTCATAAGCTAAAGCCACCATAAACATGACCTCTAATGATTTTTCTACACACTCAAATCATTTTTTAAGGAAAAATAATTCCATTTGGAGGCATAACCAAGCATTTTTCTTCATACCACTTTCAACTTGTGGACAAAGTGTCAAAACAATGGAGAAAACTTTCTTATCCTACATCCTTTTGAATTTAGAATTTTTACACAATATTTGTCTCCTTATTCTCTTCAAAATGTCTTTTATGATTTATATTAAGAGTTATTTCCAATTTATATTTAATACTAAGAAGTCAGGGCACTATTTTGGCATACCTTGCTTAACCCGATTTTGACAAAATTGCAATTTCTTGCACAAAACTCATCCTCTGGTCCTCAAATTTGGTCCACAACTTCATGAATACCTCATCCATGATGTATAATGTCTAATTTGTCATGTTTCACTCTAAATATTCCAATACCATCTCATTTAATCATAGAGAAACATGTTTGTCTTGAAGGGTAGTTATACCAATGACTTTTACCATGCCTCCATATGTTGAATTACGACATTTAGATTCATGTGATGAATCTTGAAAATGTCCCTACACACTTCCTATGATGTAATTTAGTTGTTATGGCTTGATTTTCTTCAGAAAGCCATTCTAGGTCCTTGAAATAGGACAAAATGAGATAGTTTACACTGTCAAGTATCAAATCTGAACTTTTCTTCATCATGTGTCCCCTTGAACATGACCTATCATGTGTTTCATACATTTACAATGCATCACCAGGAGCCTTAAGCCTTCACTCTACTAGTTTAGGTTCATTTACTGACTAGGCCTAGGGATAAGGCTTGTTAAACTTGTTATGGCATTATCTAGACATAACCTCACATCACCACTTTTCCTCTCAAGCTAGTTACTAGATCCTCAAGAACTTGAGTCTCAACTAGGTGTTCTCAAACCTTTGTCATATCCTGCCTTGTCTCAATCATTCCAAGATACCTCCATCTCTTTTACATCCTTATTTCTCATTAATATGCCTTTGACATCAATGAAAACTCAACATCCACATGTAAACTATGGAGGCATGAAGGGGTGTCATAAATGTTTACTTGGTTTTGCTAGGGCCTTTTGGAGAGGTTTCATGATGAGGTATGAGGTTCTTCTACTATGACCTAGCTTAAACCATGCAAAACCCTAAGGGATAGTCATGTAAATGAGATGGGTTATGAATATACATATATATTTGATCTATGATGATGATTGGATATGGTGTAAAGGAGTGTCCTATAGGTGTGAGAAAAATTTCATTTCATTCTGAAGAAGATTTTGTAAGTTATGATGTTTTAGGTGAAACATGGTTTAGAAGAAGGTGTTTTCTAGCTCAAATTGCAACTTTTGATGCTAACCATGAAGGTTTTTATTTGCGTGGGACCTTTTGGATTTTAGGGATGATTTTCCAGAGAATTTCACAAAAATAATTAGGTTATTTCATTGTCACATTTTATGAACGAATGTTAAGAAGGTAAATTGTTTTTTGTTTAGTTTGAAACCCTTAGTCTAGATAGACAGAGAATATTTTCATTCTAAGTCCATAAAATAAATTTGTTTTGTTATTATTATGATTTAATGTAAGTCCATCTTTCCGAAAGGTATATTAGATCGTGTGGTGATTTCTGGACCCCACTCAAAAAGGAATATTTATGAAGAAGTTTAGTTTGGGACAAAGTTGTCCAAAGGAGGTATGAAATAAAGTGACATTATTTTTATCCTATTATTTTTACTTAATGTCCATGATAATTTCATATCATTTTTGAGCTTATATAAGGAAAAGTGTTCCCTATTTATGAAGATTGGTCTTAAGGCAATTTTGGGGCAGTTCTAGAGTAGTTTCAGAGATGGACCTGGTTGAAGGCCTTCCACTTGAAGTTGGAAGGAAATTTAATATGTTATGGAAAGAGGATTTAGATATATTTCCAATAATATATGGTGTATTTCATGATTATGTTATTTTATAGGCCATCCAGCTCAATTTGTAAATAAGAATTTTTCTTATTTCTTAGGACAGATTGCTCTTGCTAGAAGATGGAGGAAAAAGATGCATGAGATGAATTATTTGATGCTTGATATCAATTGGAGAGTGAAAAGGGATGAATTTTTTTCTTATTTAAGGCACATGGAGGTATTGAAAGTGGAAATAATGGTTCAACCCAGTTGATTTCCTAAATATTATTTCTAGGTATCTAAGTTTTGCGAAGAGGAAAGTTGGTGTGGTTTTCATGTATTGATGTTTCATGATCTATAACAAGTGTGGATGTTTTCTATGGGTAAATGGATTTATAATTAGTGGCTACATGCCATATTTGAGATATTATTGTGTGATCTTGATGCCCAAATGTGAAGGATAGTTCCGAGAAACAACTATTTTCATAAGGATATGAGCTTTCTTAATAGTGTTAAAAATAATTTGATTGGTGGAATATACCGTATGACCATAGATATTTTTTTATGTAATATTTTACATGTGTGAAGTATTTGAGAGCTTGAATTATCATGGTAATTATGTTTTTTTCTTTGATGAATCATGTGATGGCATTTTAATCAATTTTCTAGATTGTTTGGTGCATTTGAGCATGACCGACCTATATGGGACATTTTTATGAATTTTAATAAGTTTTTTAATTATATTTGTGATTTTTATTGGTTTATTTATTCATGAGGGGCAGAATTGTTTCATTTTTTTGAGTTGACAAGGGTATAAAATGCATGTTTTTGTTCAAATTTGAACTAGCTGAGTGAGAGGGAAAAAGTGTGACCCATGTGTGTGTGTGTGAAATAGATATAAAGGAATCATTTCATATCTAATGAAGTGTGTGAAATGATGAGGATTATTAGAGAGAATGTGTGTAAGGGTTTGAAGCCAATACAAGTCATGAAAGTGTGAGATATAATGAGTTGAAGAAGAGAGGGTTTGAACAAGGGTTTGAAGGTGTGTGAGCTGAATCAATGATCTCCATTAGTTGTTGCAGCAACAAGACATCATATATCTTCATTCAAATGTGGTTGAGTGGGTGTTTGATCATCTTAGACAGTTTATCCCTCCTTATGGTGTTGGTGCTTCACTAAACTAGGGTTTAGTGCTCTACTAAACTAGGGGTTGGTGATCCTTGTGAAGTTTTTGATTCACTAAATAATTTTAATTTGAATAATATAATCAAATTTTTTTACTTGTTTTCCTTCCCTTGAGGGTTTCCCACTTATATCTTGTGTTATAGTGTTCTCTCTCATGGTTATAGTTATTTCAATGAATGTTATATGTTGTTGTGCACATATTAATGGTTGAATGGTTTATGACTTGAGAATTACATTTTGAATTGATTAAAGGTTTTGTAAAAATTATTCACCGACCCTCTTATTCCATTGTGATTCCAAAAAAATTGAGAAGGTAGAATCTTTGGGAGCTTCTCATACCTTGGAGTTAGTCCACAATGACATCTCTATTCCACTTATATCTCCTTTGTTCACTAGAGCTTAATACCTCCCTACCTTCATTGATGAATTTTCATGCTACACTTGGGTGTTTTTTCTCAAATATAAATCTAATATTTTTCAACCAATTTCGGATGTTCAAGGCTCTCATTGAGAAAAAGTTGAAATGTCTATCGAGGTTCTTAGAAATAAAAATGGAGTGAAATATATGAGCAATAGGTTGGACCAATTTTGTGCATCCAAAGTAATTTATTTGCAATGTAAAATTGCTTAGAGTCATTTGAAAAATGGATTTTCACAAATGAAGAATATAACCCTTAAGGAGATAGTCAACTACATGATTCATTATGAATCCCTTCCACTATAGTATTAGGTAAAAAAATGAACTTTACTTGATATATTCAAAATAGGATCTTCCACAAAAGAATTAAAAATGATAACTCCATTTTAGGTTTGACTTGTATTCAAACCTAATGTTGATCACTTTTGTGTCTTTAGTTCTACCATGGTTTAGATACCCAAGAAGAAACACAAGGCCTTAGAAGCACAATATAAACCTTGTATCTTTGTATGGTATCCTGAAGGTGTGAAGGGTTATAAAATTTTAAATCCACCACTCATGATATTTATATCAAGAGAAGTGTTAAGTTTCAAGAGACTTCATATACTTTCACTTATCCACCCGCAGAGGTCACTCGACCCTTCTCTTACCATGATTCGGGATCTTGTGATGATCTTGTTGATCTTGATCCTCCCACTCCTAATCCCCTCACTCCTCCATCTACCAATTTTTCCAATAGTGATGAATAAGATTATGTCCTGATGCGAGATCCCTGAATTTGCACTTCTAACTCACCAAAAAAATTCTATAAAATTCATTCTTTCACTTATACAATCATAAACTTCAATGAACTCAATCTTTTCACTAACAAAGTTCTCTTGTTTTTCAATGATTCATCATAGATCTACATAGGAAAATCATATATTCATAGTGTTAAATGATTTAAATGAAATAAACACACCTTTTAAAGGATCACATGGCCACTAAATATTACAATAAACCTTACATGAATACCTTTCCAATATAACATTATTAGTTAAGGATTATTTTACATGAGTAGTTAAGACACAAAACCGAGATTTTCACATATAAATCACAAAATAATGTCATGAATAAATCTATGTAAAATTTTCAAATCATTAAATACTTTAAAAAACATTTTTAAAATGTACCAATTATTCTACCCTCAAAATTTCAGAACCAATATCCTCAAAAACGTAAGTTATGCACATTTTACCAGGCATGAGCATGATTTTTTTATTCTCATAACAGGATCTATACTAAGTTTTCATCCCAACTCGAGATAAACATATAATATATAAAAATGGATAATAAACCATTTGCAAAAGGTCATAATCCTACTACAATCCAAATTTCATATCATTTTGAGGTAGGAATAAAACATTATCATGATTGTCCTAAATCCATGTTTTAAGGGTTTTAAAGACTGAAAACATAGTTTATGCATAGTTTGGATATAGTATTCTTATCTTTAAGTTTCATTCATTCATTCATAAAAATTTTCACATTTATTTCAATTCCTATTCCCTAAAATATACTCATTTCTTCATGATACAATCCTTAAACTCCCTAATGTATTGCTTAGCTTATGCACACAGTCCCATACACTTGTTTATGACTGTCCTTTTATTCATAATATCTTCTTCTTGCTTGAATCCAAGCCCTCATAATGACTATTAAATAATTTTTCAGCTATATACAACCTTCTACAAACCCTAGAAATCATAAATAATTGAAATATTCATAAAGAAGAATGTGATTCACACACACAAGTACTCAAATATGCGCTCAAACACAATTTTACACAAATGAAGCTTTTATTGGATACAACCATGAAATATGTAGATCTTCAAGATCCATTTGGCTCAATTAGAGAGTTCTTATCCCTATCTACTTCCTCCACCAACAAAAACAACCTCAATTTGAACTCATTATGCTTACTTATGATTAAAGAGAGGTGGTTAGGATTCACCAACCTAACTCATCCATGATTAGACCAACCATAGTGAGTTAATACCTTAGTAGGTCAAGTATGAGAGAATAAGACATGACCACTTTTTTTTATTAACATTAGACCTATACTAACCCCTTAGGTGACTAACATAATAATACTTAGTCCTAGGCTACATTACAACTTTAATTTGAATATTTAAATGTGGATTTTGGAGGGAAACTTCCAAAATGCCACTTATTACATCAAGAATGGTCCACATGGACTAAATAAGACCCAAAAGCATCGTAAAACATCCTACACACCTAATAAATAAATAAAAATTCTATGTACATGATTATCTTGCATCATACTCCACACGTGGAGAGAATTGTGCTATATACAAAGACATTTTTCTTCTTTTTTCTCCAATTATGTTCCATTGGTAAAGTACTCTTCTTCACTGCTGCATTTTCTTCATTTTATTCAACTTCATGCTTATTTTTATTTTTCTTCTTTATCTTCATTTTCTTCATCTTATCTTTACCCTCAATAATGAGGTCTTCATGTCTTATTTTCTTCATTTGAGCTCTTGTATGAGCTTCCTTTTCAATATTTTTGATCTCTTCTTTTATCATACATACACATTCACAAATACAAAAAAATAGATTTAAAATAGTGCAACTTTTGAGTCTCTTCACAATCTTTTTCTTCACTTTATTATTCCTTTTCAATCTATTCCTTCATCTCCTCAATAGTCTTTCCCTCACTTTTCATTTATTTACCATTCAAAGCACATTCAAGTGCCCATAAATTTTACTCTTATTATTATTTACTTGCATATACAAACTGAAATTCATATTTATCACCTTCTTCATCAAGTTTCTATTCACAAATGCATTCTTCCTTCATCATTTTTATGATGTCTTGTTCTTATTTCTTGTTTTACTTTTTTCATCATTTTTAACTCTCTTTGCTATTCTCTAATCCTCTTTCTCAACTACACTTTCTTTTCTCTCTTCATGAGTGACCTTATGGGCCACATCACCACTTTCCTTATCACTATTTTGATGCCTTGATTTTTTATTTCCTCTTCTCTCATCATCATAATTTCAAATTTCTCCAAGTATTTCTTCAACTCTATGATTTCTTTTTCTATTCACTATTTTATATTTTCTTATAACTCTCTCATCTCTTTCTCCTTCATCTCATTGCTCATATACTTAAGAAATTATTTGAATAATTCCACTCTATCTTCATCCATTTCCGCTAGAATTTTTTTCACCTTTCCAAGCCTCGCCTAGGTTTGTATCTCTTACCAAGTCTTTTGAATTCTTTTATTCTCTATCTCTTCTCTTCTTTATTCACTTTTATGACTCTTACTTCTTCTCTTTATCATGGAGTAACCTTTCAATTCGTCCAACACAACTCAAAAAGGAAAAATTCAGCTTCAAAAATTCAATCAAGTAATCCAAAACTCAAAAACCACAGCTAACTCATACAAATTCATCAAAACAACTATATAAAAATGATCATATCAAAATGTATTCTTTTCTTACCAATAAATTATTTCAAATGCCTGATCTAACCTTTCTTTGATACCAAAATGATGTAGAGCCCTACATACATAATTCAAAATCACAATTTATTTTTCTTTAGAAGTCATTAATGCACTTGTACAATCATTAAATTCCATGAACTTAATCTTTTCACTAACAAATTTCTCTTGCTCTATAAGGCTTCATCATAGCTCTACAAAGGAAAATCATAGATTCATCAAGTTAAATGCTTGAAATGGACTCACCACACCTTTTCAAGGATCATATGGCCACTAACTATCATAATAAACCTTACATGAATACCTTTCCAATATAACCTTATTTCTTAAGGATTGTTTGACATGAGTAGTTAAGACACAAAACCCGGATTTGTACATATAAATCAAAAATTTGTCATATGAATATGAATAAATTTATGTTAAATCGTTAAATAATTAAATAATTTAAAAACCAATTGAAAAATGTCCCAATTCTTCTACCCTAAACATTTAAGAACCCATCTCCTAAAAAAGTAAGTTATGTTAATTTTACCAAGTATGAGCATGATTTTTGTATTTATTTTTGATTAGCGGTAAAGAAGGGTTAAGGGTACCCTACCCCATACAATCTAGATAGTTAAAATGATGAAACCATGGCTAAGGGTATACTTATTGAAGCTAGAATAACATAACTTAGACATAAAATAACAACATTCCTACCAAACTAATAGCCAAAAAAGTCTAGAAAACCAATCTAACAGAATACCACAAAAAGCATATATCCTAAAAAAAGCCAAAAACTAAAAGCATAAATTTATTCCTTGAGACTTTCTTCCAAAAAATGCATGAAATCATTCCATTCTTTAACCATCACAGCAATAGTCACCCTCCATTTTTTGTAGTCTGGTTCGATCATTTCTTTTTTTGGTATTACGCCTTTGTTTTCCAACAACTTGGCCCTATGCACTGCATAAACCAATTCTCTCAACATATGCAAGTTTTGTATAGTAATTTTCATGTTCAAATTATGCAAACCTTTGATTTGTGATAGTGTCTCCTTCATTTTTAGCACATCATTCCCCATAGCTTGGTGTCTTTCTTTAGCATTTTGTAGTTTCTCATTAACCACAATAGAGGTAATTTTTTTCAATCTTATCCTATGCCTCCCTTAATTCAATAGAGACCATGCTGATATTTTGCGTATTTATATCAGTATCAAGCCTACATATTTCGAGTTCCATCCTAAAAGCATTAGCCTTGACCACCGAATCTTGAGTAGCGAATAAATATTTTTGCACTACTTTCAAATCCTAAAGTATCGCAATTGATTCCTCTCTATTTTTGGTTATGTTTGAAAAAATATTCCTTTTCCAAAACATTGGGAGGGATATATTTGTATGTTTCCTCAATTTCCATCTCAAATTCCATATTATTCTCCTAGTAATCACCGTCACTTCCATCCTCTTCGATTTCCTTTGTAACCTTCTCCTCAAACTTGATTTACTTTTACCTATGTTTCACATCCTTTCCTTCCATTCTTATTCCCTTATGAGGTTTCTTCTTAGCCGTGTGTGGTTGTGTCCTCTTTCCCAAGGTTTTATTTCCTTCCTCCATCTCTACGTCCATCTCCTTTGCACCAATTTTCTCATCCCTTCCAATCATAGGGGTCCCTGTTCAAACCAAGGATTTAATGAGCCCTTAGTGTAGAGGGAATTTGAAAGTCCCTTTTCTAACTTGATCAATAGATTTAGCTAAAGATATGAACAATAAATTTGGGAAACAATATTACCTACCATGTCTGAAATGGTTTAGCATAGGGAAATGATAGGCGTAAACAACTTTAAACCTTCCTTCTAGGGTTACATATGACATCAAAAGTAAAAAAATTTCCTCATAAGGAGGAGGCAGAGAGTCTCGTATATAACCATTAAAATGTTTTCTTAGAGTCTCCTTACCTTGCAAGAAGTTATCCACTTCCATACTATAGTTTGTCTTCATCTTGAAAATCACTCTACCCTCCAATGGTAGCCCTACAAATTTTGCAATCAACTTGGGAATAATACAAAATGAGAATCCATTAATACATACCCATCCTTCATTCCACGGATTTTCAATCTAGAGACTTAGCTCCTCGTTATGACTCAAAGTGTGTAACATCTTTGACAAAATGTTACTTTGATTCCATTTCCACTTGACATTGCAAATGTTGACATGTGATTTTTCTTAGGAAGGTGTATTCTTTTGACTATTGGAAATCATGTTTACAATAGATAAATTATTACTGTGCAAGGATTCAATTTCTTTGAGTTTCGCTTACTTGAAATTGAAGTCATTCTTCTATGTGTTTTGAAAGGGTTGTGAACTTGTATTGTTTTTTCATACTTATCATATCTTAACAACAAAACCTTGGATCAATTCCATTGATTCAAGGTATGCTTTAGTTATTATTAACTGATCATCTTGGTAACCTGGAATTCTAAAAAAAAGGTAGTATGACTGAGTCTTGTTTTTTTATAAAAATTAAGAGACCCGGCTCCAGGTGTCCTCTCTTTGCATCATGCTATAAATGATGAACTTGGACCTTCTTGTTAAATATTTTTATGAGACGCTGAAAAGTGTAAGTGGATTAAGGGCCTATTAAGGTGAATACCTTAACCTTAGTTGTAATGTCATATCCTATGTGGATTCTAATCTAAGGTAATTCAGGTTTACCTAATACTTATTACTAAGGTTTATGTCCTAACCTATATTGGCATGTTTTAATTATGGAAAAGTGCTAGAATAACCTAAGGTAAATACTATTTACCTAGACTAAGGTTGGATCCTAATCTAATGTCAATCTAACCTAAGCTAATACTAAGCTAAGGGGGTACCTAAGGGTTGCATGGAAAATGGTGAGTTGGTGGCATTAGTTTCTAAGGAATTAATGTGATTTGATTTTGAATTTATGAACTCGATCAGCCAAGATTGGCAGAGGCATCGGGAGTAAGGAGATTCCCATCCGCATCATCGCTAAAGAGATAATGCATGCAAAGTTTTTTTAGAATTCACCATTTTTGGATGGCGGTGGCATGGAGAAATAGGTGGGAGAGTTGGTTGTCCTTACATTAATGAACCTTAGTCATGGTGAATAAACTACCTGGGAAGGAATGCAAGTGGATTTTGGAGAGGTTGTTTAGTTATTTGAGCATGGAAATGTTTGATCAACATGAAGATTTTGGGTTCTTGAACGAATCAGCTTCTATTTTCAATCCTTCACTATTTTTGGCACCTCTGAGCTATTTTTGATCTAGTGGAGGTATAAGAGGCATTAGGAAGTATAAAAATGTTGACGTCACTTGAAAAAAAAGGAAAAGATTGTGGAGGTTTGGCTGAAATATTTTGCAAGGCAATAGAAGCTCTATCAGGCATGATAGGCTCTATCCATTAATTTTTTTCTTTTTCCTAAATGTCTTCATTAAAACAACTCTACTCTTGGAAACAAATGGGTTTTTATTTCATGATGGTTATTTTGCATTCATGCTTGATTTGTTCTCTAGCATTTTTCTGATGATGAGTCTCTATTAGATAAAATGGAATATGAGTTTGTTCTCTGTTGAATATAGTGGTGAATCATGCTTCAACTTTATTGGGACTGGAATGATGTCAAATTTGTGTGAATCTTGTTGTCTGTCCAAAATGGGTTATGGGAAAAAAATTTGCTATAGGATTTGATCTGGGTTTGTCTTCCTCTATTGGAAGAAGCTAAGAAAAGTAGTATTTTCAGTTACATCTTGAGTTGCTTTGAATCTAGTTACTTCAGTTGAGTTATGTTGGATTGGTTGTTCAGATTCAATGTATTGTGAATTTTAACTTGTTTATAACAAAGAGCAAGTTTCTTCTCCTGATTTTAATTCTTTTAGGATTTGAGAATTCTCTGTTAGACTGTTCTAAAGTTAAGTAACTACTAACCAGGAAGATGTTGAGTTTTTGTTCTTCCTAGTTGAAATTTCATTTTGATTGGTATCTGCTTTAACCCGCAATGAAGTTGATTTTTTTGCTTGCACTCATAATTTGGGAGATGACTTGTTAATGGCTCGATTCTGGCCTGAATGAATCTCCTTGTTAAAATCTATTTGATTTAAAAAGAATAGGAACTTGTTATCACAATTATGGAAAGACTTACTGATTGTTTATGTTTCGTTTCTAAGGAAAGACTTAGTGCTTCAAGGAGTTACCTTGTTAGTTATCTTGTCGGAGTTCTCTTTGAAATCAAGTTTGATGTTTGAATGAGATCATAGGAAAGGAATATTTATGTCAAAATATGGATTGGTTCAGTCTTGAATGTTTTAAGGAATTGGGGTGATATGTTATAGTTTGTTTCTTCTATTCTGAAATCACCTTTGAATTCCAATTTGGAGTCATGTGGTTTTTCGTTTCCCTTGTGGATGAACCTCGGGTTGGGTTCTATTTTTCTTGACTCAGTATCTTTATATTTTGGTTCTTTGAATATTTAGTTTTGGGTTGGCTTGACTCATGGGTAAGCGGCTGTAAAAATATTGAATTCAAGTATTCTTTTAAACCATCAAAGGTTGAATAGGTGTTAGGTGCAAAGACACCTGAAAGGAAATCGTGGTTGTATGAGAATAAAAATTATATTCTCTCTCTTTCTTGGGAAAATGAAGAATTATAGGGACTAAAGTTGTTAACGTAGGATAAATTACATTGTTATGTTGATGTTGATAATTATTGCTAATGGAGATCATTGTATCGCTCTTCATTAATAGTAGTTTTACACTACAGTAACAATTCTAGTTTGTTTATGAGAGAACCTAATCCTTGGAATCGACTTGCATGTTATCGTCAAGTATCTAACTCTTTTCTAAGTAGTTATATGCTTCATTACATATAGATTTAAAAGAATCAAGTACTCTTATTTATCTCGGTTCTTTATTCTCGATATATATTTATTTCACTTGAAAAGGGGAATGAGATCTTCTCCCATCCTTAATTGGTGACATCCTTCCCACTTTTTTTGAGATAAGGTTTTAAATGCGGTTCTCTTTGAACTCTAAGGGAAGTTCTGAGTTGTTTCTCTCTCTGTTCGTCCCTTTCCTCACCTATTTATTCTTGTTGAAGGAGCTGATCGGTTCAGTTGTACTACTTAATGGGACTTTCGAGTGAGTAGTTGTGAGTAATCTTTCTCTTATTCTCCTTGAATTTTATTGATTGTAAAATTTATTTGGTAATGTGTGGCTAATGTCTAGTGCATGTAATCAAATAAATACACTTCCTATTTCTAACTTGTTGTGGCCTAACTTAAGACTTATGTTGTATCTTGGGCTTTAGATTTGGGTATAACATCTGAGATAGGAATCTCTTACCTTAAGATGTTATTGGCTTATCCTAAAATCTTTCTTGAAGTTTGAATTATCTTGGTCATATATGTTTTATGATGGAACATGATATTGCTGAGTATGTTGGGTATTTTCTTAAGAAAAATAACTTGAATTTTGGGAAATATCTAAATTAGTGTCTTTCTTTGGAATTAGATTGAATGAATTAGGAAATAAACTATAAATTTTTATAGTTAGAATGAGATAAGTAATTAGGACGAAATACTACTTATCTGATATAATTTCTTATGAAACCAATGGCTGATGAGTGTTGATTATATCATGATATTTACTTAATATTAATGTGGTTGATCACCTTGTAATTTATTTTATGATTGTTATTCTTTATGATCTATCTATCTCAGTAATGTGTTATCAAGTTTACAAAATCATATTTCCTTTTATGAAATAGTTAGTTGAAAGCACATCATTTTAATGCTTAGTGCTTATCATGCTTAGTTCAATGAATTGACCCATGCTAGAAATTTTTGCAGATGGACTTCGTAAGTGATAAAGGAAGACAATAAATTTTATGATGCTATTTGTTACTTAAGGACTCGTATTCATACAAAGAAATATGATTCATTATTGAAATGTATTGAAAGAGTAAAAGTTGTATTTCTTAATTGAGCGTGATGTTGTTTGACATGAAAGATGTCTGAAATGTATGGTCTTGTAAAATGTGTATTTCACCTTGATGAATTGAAAAATATTGAGAGTTACTTGTATTTGGTGTGTCATCCTACTTGTGCATTCTGTGAAGGGAATTTGTAATCTTATCTTTATTTTCTCATATTCTTATCTGAATGGGATCCTTTTAATTTAACATTAAATAAGTTAGATGGAAGGAAATTAGATACACTATCCCTTTTATTGAAATGCAACTTATTAAGTTGGCATGCATAGATGTTATTTTATCTAAGTCACTATGAATTATTTAAAAGATTTTAATGAAAGTGCAAATTAATTATGATGACTTGTATAATGTAAAAGGGTAAAAGAACCCTAATTCATAACATGAAGGAGGAAGGTGAACTTCTTCTCGACCTACACTTTCATAGGTATAAAACAAATGAAAGGTAATTATGAACATTTATTAATTAGACTTCATCTCAATGAAGTCTAATATAATAGGAACCTTGTTTGGAACTTAAACAAGCTAAGAATGATAGGGCATAATAAGTAAATCTTGTTAATGTTGTTGTTTCAGTTTTAAATTAACTAAATTCTAAAGTAGGAAGTTAGTGAATAAAAATCAACCATGAAGTTACTGCAAAACATTAACAACTCAATTGGGGATGTCAACCTAAGGGCTAAGGAAATTAGGGTTCAACAGAGTTGTAATTAAATATTAATAAAGAGATATAAATGAGTAATTCACTTCTGCTTGGGTATGTGCATCCAGATGGGGTGATTCAATTGGATGTTGGCACACACCAACTATAGAACTATACCTTCATGAAGACTAGGATCTTCATGAGGATACAATGTTGCAGTTGACATGTTGCAACACCCATCAGAATTAGACCAACTAGATTTACATAAATTTTGGACTTGATCTTAGTTATACTCTAGGTCAGGATAGGATCATGATCTAGTATAGGGAATAACTCATGATGACTTAGGATAACTAGACACACACAATCGAATTAGGTTGATTGAGTATGTCTAAGTACCCTTAGTCACCGTGAGTGGTTCTCTATACCAAACTATGTTGCTAACCTGGGATAGGGATAAACCTTGAACAAGTGGACTGATAGGAGTCAGTGAAGACCATTCTAGATAACATATGAAGTGGGGTGAAGGATGTATTCCGTTAGATGAGTATGTTGTCTAGGAATATAAACATAGATAATATGTGGAAATCTTTGGCCAAAGTATCGCAAGTTACTTGGTTGCATTGTCTTATGTAACCTAGTTTAAGAAACAAGATTCGATGAATATTGGTAACAAATATTCAGTTAGGTATCTTAAATAGAATGCTTGTAATACCTGAATAGGGTAAGAAAACAAATTATACTTAGTATACAATTTCAATGAGTTAACATGATAGATCGGTAGTTCACCGAGTCATTTACAACTGCATATGGTTATCTGTTATGAGATTGATTGGCATGAAATGTGTGTTCTAAATTATGATTATTTAGAATAGAGAGAATTATATATATACATGGTGAACATGTTGAAAAAATTAGTCATACTAGCTTTCTCTATAATTTATTTCACTTCCTTCATTACTTCGTAAATTTTCAAGTTCTACCCTTACTAAGTCTCTTCCAATTTCAAGGTGCTAAAAGATGTTTCCCCTCCAAGTCTTAGCATTCCATGTAAGAGATGTAGGTCCAGACTAAGGGTTTTCGTAATTTTCAAACACTATCAATCTCGCTTGTTCCTAAAAATGATTTTAAATCTTTGAATGATAGGCTCGTTCCCACTCTTAAAATTTGGTCCTTTATGAGTATCAAGATCTTGACGTTGTCTCTACCTTTCATTAGTCTTGATCATTGTATAACTCAGCTCCTTTTTATCATTTAAAAATCTTTTAGACATGACTTCCTTCCTTCTACCCATTTTATTACTACCCTAATTCTTTTTACTCATAAGAGGGAACAGGTTAGGAATTAATGTCCACTTAAAAAAATGATTGATTTGTTTATCCAAACCATCTGTATTTCCCAAAATATTGAAGTCAGTAGATGTTAACCCCATGTTTGAAAAAATTTCAGCAATCCCATTTCCTTCACAATAAATATGTTAGAACGTGATTGACCTAAAGAAACGGATTCTATTCTTTGTATTGTTAATGAAATAACTCTAAACTTTACAAAGAAAATTGCCTGACTAAATAAGGAAGGATAACACCATTGCCACCTCTATTCAAGGCTCTAATTATAGGAATGTAACACTAAGATATATGCTTAATGGAATGCTTAACTAACATGAATATAATTCAAAATATAACTAAACATGCCTACTAATATGTTCAATTACTTAACATGGGCCTAAATAGACCTAACATGGCAATCAAATGGGTATGGTTACTACTCCAAATAAGTTTAAATGGCCTTTGTAAATAACTTCATGGTCATTTTGGATATCCATCTACTAACCCCATTGAATAATTTAGGCAAGATTGAGCTTGGCTTGTAAATCATACTTATTATATGAGATGCAAATAAAAGCAAGGTGTAAAGTATAAACATTTGTGGTTAACCATTTTTATAGTTTTTCTTTTGGGAAAACTTGTATTTTTGTGCATTTAGGACTAAAATCCCAAATTAGATTAGAATTTCTAATCATGATTAAGCTTTGATTATCACAATTAGTGAATTACTAAGTGATTAAGATGTGTGGATCATTAATTAACCACTTAGGGTCGACTAGGAGGCTAGGATAATATTTTGAAGCTTGATGACACATTGTGGAGGAAAGTAGGGTGATTTTGAGTCGTTAGAAGGAGGGTTTGAGCTAATAGTAGGGTATATTGACCAAAACAAGGGAAAACTAAGCTTAATTAGCTAGTAAATGCTAATTGTCTTTTTTTGAAGAGGATTTTAGCTTACGCTTCATCAAAACGTGGCATCCTAAATGTGAAAGGGATTTGGTGATTATAGACATCTTAAATATGCTTACACTTCTCATTTCATCCAATCCAGTTGATTGAGGACACTTCATTGATCAACCCTTCTTCACTCCATTCTTGGATACCCATTCACGACACTCTTTCGGTCACATTCATCCTATAATCATCTTATTTTGCTAAAATCTTGCTTATTAGCTAAACATTCCTCCTTTCGACCATTCAAAACCTCCCTAATTCTCTCTAGACCACTTCTATTGGCTTCATAGGCTATCTATCACCACAATTGGTTATCCACCCTCCCAACTCTCGATGAGTCTCTAATCACTTACTAATCAAAGTTTAACTAGCCTAAACTCTAGTTAACTAGCCTAAACCAAGCTTAACTAAGCCTAAAGCATGTTTATCCTAATCTAATCTAAAAGTGCTTTTTGAGCTTTAGTCCCACATGCACCCAAATTCCAAATTCTTCCAAACCAAAAACTATAAATACAAGGCTAAGCCTACCCATTCAAACACACAACTTTACGTAAGCTAAAGCCGAAAATAAGCCTAAGAAATCTTAAGATCTCATTTGCATTAGCCAAGATAATAAGGCATTTGATCTTGGGTCATCCACCATTAAAATAGCTTCATCTTGCACGCATGATAGGTTAGTAATGAAATAGCTAAACTTGGCCATGTAGCCATTTAGTGAGATTCATTCAACCTCATGGAGTAAACAACAAGGCTGATTGCTTAAGTCTTTAGTAGGCATATCATGGATAAGCTTTCAAGAATAGAGGTTAATGATATTTGTTAGATTTCTTGTTTATTTTAATTTTTAATACATGCAAATAGGATTCCTTTCTCATTTCTTATCATATGGTCCATTGAGGGTCTTTTGCACAAAGCTTTGGGGTCTTGCCCCATATCCATAGCTCTTTGCAAAATATTTCATTGAACACATTTGGCACGCCTGGTGGGACACTTATGTCCACCCTCCATTAATGGAGGTCTTTTAGGTTTTTCAAAGTTCATTTTCAAGTTTTTTGCTCAAATCACTTGTTATTTCCTCATTTTTATTTCTAACCCTAGATAAATGACCTTCATTTGTATACATTTTATGGGTTTGATATAGAAATAGGACACTTTGACTAACAACTAACTTGTTTTCTCTTGAAATTTTGAAAATCATGTGTTTTTGCAAGTTTTTCATAGGGTGCGCGTAGGTGTCCAACAAGGGGTGCGTACATGTCGAACCCTAGCATACCCATCATATTAGGCACATACCTGTCAGAAGGTCCTCATCATTTGCAAATTTTACCTTACAAGGATGCACACGCATCTCTATAATCTGGGCGCATATCTACCTCTCGGGCGTGTATGCATCATCAAGTGCTGGGACTGTTTGAAAATTTCATTAAACATTTACAAGGATGTGCATGCATCTCCATCATCTAGGGCACGTATCCACCTCTCTAGCCGCATAGGTGTAAAAGGTTTGACTGTGTAAAAATTTACAGCTTCTCTGTTTGAGTCAAGTGCGTACATGTCATAACTCTGAACATCCATATCAATATAGGCATGCCTATTTCATATTGTGAGCATATGTGTTTATTGCATTGGGTTTTATTAATTTTTGACTACAAAGGGCGTACTTGTTGTGGGGGTGTGTATCTGTTGGCTAGGGTATGTATGCATCATTCTGGGCACGTAGGTGTCCTGTTTCACTCTGTTGACTTTGCATTTTTTCTTTCCCACGTACCTATCTACTTGGGTGCATATCCATTGGCTAGGGCACGTATGTGTCATTCTGGGTGTGCAGGTGTCTCTGTGTAGTCCGGATTTATCTATTTTATTTTTAGTGCTCCTTGTTTTGACCATATCTTTTGACTCGTTAACCCATTTTCAGAGTTTGAATAGGCGTCGAAAAAGATAACGAAGCATAATTTATGAGGAAATTCCAAAATTTAGATACCTTTGGTATACTAAATTCTATCACAAAACTCCCAAAATGCCCCGGAGACCTCCAAAAATGCAAATTACTAAAAACTATTAAAAAAGTGCAAAAATTGGATTTCTAGAATTTTTCAATTTTCTTGGTTTTCTAACTCTTGCAAGGTGCTAAGCAGTGGTTTACAAGTTTCCTTTGCATTGATTTTTTTATACTAACTTAAGCAAAAACATTTTCATCTTTATTTGTGAATGTTTATGCTCTTCCCTCACACCTTTCTAGGTGATCTTGGAAATCAGAAACATTTCACCACTTTCTTCATATTTGTAAAATGGTTTATTTAGCTTTAAAAGTTGCTTAAAAGGAACTCATTTTCACATTGTACTCAGGAGTTTTCCATTCATTACAAATTTGAGTGAGATACCTTGTTGCGTATGCTCTTTCCTTGCATCTTAGAATGATCGGGAAATCAAAAACAACATCTTATCTCCCTTGTATGACAATTTTTGGAAAATTACTAATCTTGGTATGTAGGACCAAAATCACTTGTCAAAGAAAGACATCAAAGAAAAACAACATCAAGACTTATAATACATGTGTTCTTACAGGTTTCCAAATGGTGTGCTACTTAAAACCACATTAAGTTAAGCAAGATAAAAAACACACCATATTCAAAACACTGTATTGCAGGTCTCGGAAAAGGGTATGTCCCTATCCACTCAACTAGAACATAACCCCTTTAGCATAACACCTTAAGCTATAATAATGGGGGTGGTTCCAGGAACCCTAAAGTAGTCCACCACTATGTAACCTCATGGATGAAATAGGAAGTGCCTCGCTTACCCACTTGACTAGTTTTCCTTGTGAGTTAGCGTTACAAAGTTGTTCGTATCGCGACCCTGGCAAGAGTACATGATGGATGGATTTAGTGCCCATTGTACTTGAAGGGGAAAAGCCGAGATACTCCCAAATTAGTCAGTGTGACTTTTTGGGTAGATCGTGTCCGCTTTTAGATGACTTTATAACACCTAGTTGAGAGAGCTTTTAAGGAGGCCATTTTTTGAGGCCCACTTTACTAGTCCTTTTTAACATGTTGGCCACCACGAATTAATAACTTGTTTGGATTCATAACCTTGTTTTTCAAACAAGGAAAATAATCCACTTAAGTTGGATCTAAGTTCCTTTCATCATGGAAATTAGACGATGTTTCACTTAGCTTAGCTTCTTTCTCTCCTTCGGATGAGGAAAAGCTCTGCCCAAGTGGCTCTTAGTTTATTTTTCATATTTTCAATCTACACCTTTCCATTCTTTTTGCCCATTTGGGGAAACATAAGGCATATTTCGGGAGTGTTTTCATAGATAGTGTTCACCACTTTTTTGTCTGCTTTACTCTCATCCATGTTATGGCTAAGTTGTTAAACATCTAAATTGCGTGGATGTGTCCTTATATCTTTGATGGCCACTTGATATTGATTTCAAGATCATCATCATAGTTCAGATTGATTCATCATTTGATATCCCTTTGTTAATATTTACACCTTGTTCATTTCGAGCTTGACATAAATATTGACATTGTGTTGATCATCTTTGCATCGAACTCACTTTTCACACACATTTGCATAGGGTGCATTTCCTTATTGATTGGATTTTTGTTTCACACTTGTATGATTGTTCCTTGTGATTATTCATCTGGAAATCATTTTCTAGGACAATCATTTTTTATCTCATCGAGATTACATCATCACAATGTCTATTTTCCTTAGACCAACTTTGGAAAATCACGCACGCATCTCCATACTTATGCAATGTCTAGTTGGTTGTCATTATGCTTCCCTAAATCGACATGTCACTTCCTTCCCTTTGAAGGAGTTCCATCACACTATCTAGAGATAGACATTTGTGCTTAAACAATGCCAAAAATGAATGACTATCACGCGGTTTCTCAAATTTACAACAATATGGAACGTAGGTTTAGCAATTCAAATCAAAATATTCCCATTATGACTAAACCTCATTTGGTTCTTCGTGCTAGAGGACCCACTCAGTACCCTACTACACCTTCCGCTCATAGTCGGTGGTATGGTTTGGATACTTCGATCCAAATTATTATTCAGTTCCCCCACTCTTCTTCTTCTTATTCAAATCCAAACTACAATTCGATTCCCACTCTTCTTCAAGACTCAAATCCTAGTTATTGTTTGGATACCCCTAGATCAAATCTTGAATCATGGTCCTCCCTTCCTTCATAGGAACTTTATTCTAAATCACCTCAACAACATCTTCCTCCTTTGAAGACTCATTTGACTCCAAGTTCCAAAGATCGAATATCTAATTCGGTCTTGACTCACGGTCCTCTCTTTCTTCACAGACCTCCTTCATCACCATCTCAACGATCTCTTCCTCTATCAAAGAGTTCCTCAACTCGGATCCC
Source organism: Taxus wallichiana var. yunnanensis (assembly GCA_018340775.1). Taxonomy (NCBI): domain Eukaryota; kingdom Viridiplantae; phylum Streptophyta; class Pinopsida; order Cupressales; family Taxaceae; genus Taxus; species Taxus wallichiana. The sequence continues at coordinate 138,421,075 of CM031244.1, read as the reverse complement.
CTCTAGTCAATCATCTAATTTGACTCCTACATCACAACTTAATGAATGGCTATGTGATCCTATTTTCTCTCCCGCATTATGTCATCTTTTATAAAAATGACATAGGTCCAAATCCAAATCGTCCATTCATGGGACACTTTCCTCTAATCCTACTTCCTCTCTTAAGTCATCTTCTTCTATCAATCAATCTTCCCGCTCATCGGACCTGTTTCTTCTATTCAACCTTCTATGGCCAAAGAAAAACAACCTCTACTAATTGATTTCTCTCATAATGAAGGAACAATTAGACTACATGATGATATCCCTTTAGAGGATTGCAAACAAGGATTCTTTCTAGAACTCGATATGCTCGCGTATTGGGAAAATAAATTGATCCTTTTGACAAAACATAGAGGAAAATCCTAAGGTCATGAAACTTGATTCTTCTTCTATTCCATCTTCACCTTCCTCTGAGCATGATGAGATGTCGGGTCTAGCATTGAGCCATGGCCTATCTTCTCATTACCAAATCATTCATTATCTATCATCATTCCTCAATCAAAATCTTATCTCAAGTCACTACTAAGTAGCCCATCATCTTCTTCTATCTTGGAGCCACCCCTAGGTAGCCCTCCTTTCTCTACTTGTGGGTCACCTCTTGGTAGCCCATTACCTTCTATTCTTGGGCCACATCCTAGTATCCCTTCATCCTCTTCTATCTATGGGATACCTCCGAGTAGTCCCTCGTCATCTTCTTCTATTCTTGGGCCATGTCCTAGTAGCCCTCCATTATCTTTCATATATGGGTCACCTTGGGGTAGCTCATCATCTTCTATTCTTGGGCCATGTCCTCATAGCCCAATTTCTTCCATCTTAGGGCCATATTCTAGCAGCCCTTCGTTACCTTCTATCAGTGGCTCACCTCCTCGTAGCCCATCCTCTTCAATTCTTGGACCGTATCCTTTTCATTCATCACATATTTCTTCTATCAATGGTTGTGGCAAGCCCATAGTCATTTCTCACATCAGGTCTAAATGTCCACGTTCACTTTCTTCTCCTTCTCGGATCAAAACGCACTAGCTTATAAGAAACCCAAACAGTTTCTTAATCAAGCTCAAGTCAAAAATTCTAAGAGCTCCAAAGTTTCCAACACTTCCAATAATCTTAGGGTTCAAAATCAAGTGTGATTCAAGAACGCACATCAACGTAACCATCAAGTATGGCACAAAGTGCATAAACCTCTAGATAGGGAACTCAAGATCCCACATACGAAATCCATGTTTCAAGATAAATCACATTCATTTTTTGAGTATGAACTCACCACGATCATCGAGATAGGGGATAACATAACTCTTGATAAAAAAATGCACCTAGTCTCCCGTATCAAGGAAGTCACAAACATCATTGTTGGATCCTATCACATGGAGTGATGTTTTTGGTCCAAAATTTCCAAAAACTATCAAAAATCTAAAAATCCAAACAATACAAAAATACAAAACATGAGAAAACATTAAAAAACAAAGGTACATTTTCTCAAACATCACAATCAGGTATTGCTTACACATGGATGTTCTTTCTTCCCTTTCTTATCCTTCCTTTGTAAGTCTTCCTACCATTTTCATCCCTTCGGTGATATTTTGGTTAGCCTATTTACACACATTTTGAAACATTTATCTCTATGGTATCTGTTTGACCCTAGTCTTTTATCACCTTGGTAAATTAAAGAACAACTGACCTCTTAGAGATCCTATCACAATAAACATCTAATAAACTTATTGCGAAGAAATTTTGGACATATTTGTTGACACTAGCCAATGTCGTCATCACATTCACTTCCACCTCCTTCCATCAATCCATATGTGGTTCTTAACCCCTTGTCAAACAAGAGAGCTGAAATTAGTTTTCAGAAAGAAAAAGAATCAAAATTAGTTGAAAAATCAAAGGCTAAAAGCTAAGAGAAAAAGTAAATTGATATATAACTCTCTCTTAGGGTATTTCCAATAATCTCTATCGGGCTATGGATTCCTAATTGACAGAGATAAATGTTATGATTAGAATCAAATACATCTCCATCAAGGCTATGGACGTCGTCTGGTAGGTAGCGGAGAAATGTACGGTTATCCTTCCACCATCCATTCACAAAATCACCTTTCAAAATCAATCATTCCTACACATTGGCTAGGGTGGCTTCACTTGTTGTCTATTAAATCTTACCTTCAAGAGGTAAATAAATTCCATGTGCACACACTAGATCTCTATGAGTAGGCATGATCGTATGTTACCAAGTGTCTTTTGTTGGACCTTGTTTAGAATCTTACTCTAGTCCTTATCTCGTTTCACGATTTGTGCCTTTGGCTAATCACTTCTTCATCGCGAGGCTTCTAAACTACATTCATATCATTCACATCATTCTTCTACTTCGTTTCGAACATCCATGTGTATAAGATTACTTATTTTCCATGTTTTTGGGCACCTTTGTCCCCTTTCAAAAAACAATCTTCTCCTTCCTTTCTATCATGTGATTTTAGGCCAACTTACGCTAGGGGCATCCTTGCTTCTTCTCAACACTTCATTGGTTTACGTTCATCATCATGTTGAACCTATCCATAATGGCCTTGGGTCCCACTTCTACCCGTGAAGAGTTTTCCTTTGAATACTCCCACCTAATCGTTGGGGAATACATCCACGCTTCCTCGTCTTCCCTGTACATAGTTTCTAAAACATAAACTTTCAAAATCATAAAAAACATTCAAATATGTTAGAAAAATAAAAAACATTCAAATATGTTAGAAAAATAAAAACATTCAAATATGTTTCAAAAAACTTCTAAAAATTGGAAATCATCCTATAAAACATTGCTCTTTGGTTCTCGCTTGTTCATGTGCATGAATCGTGGATCATCTTGATCTACCTCCATCAACAAAAGCTAGGCTACTTACTTCGTCTGTACTCTGGGGCACAACGAGTTTCTGTACTACTATTTCATAGTGTACATTGCTTTTCACAGGACTCGAGTGTCCTCTGTTATTCCCCTTACATGTATCCTTTCTTGGGGCACCATCTTCAACCCTTTTCATTAATTCTCATGGGTCGGAACTGAAGCTTGATAACAAAAACATTGCATCTTGTTTCTCGGTTAGGTTAGCTTGTTTACTTTCTCCTATTACATTGCATTACATTTTGTATATTACATGGAGTTAGGCATCTTTTACTTTCTTGTATTGCATTGCATTCTGTATGTTGCATGGAGTTAGTGCTTTTAGCAATGGAAATTTGTTCGTATATGGCTTTTCATGTCACACTACACTTTTGTTCATTGTTTTTAATAAGCACCGATGATGAATATCTTTAGCAATATGATAAATATAAAGTTGTTTAAAAGGCACTTTGAATGGATGTTAGCACATTCCCTCCTCCTCATACTCCTTTTTCTTCTATATCCCCTTTCTTTTTCACACTATTCTTTCTTCTGTTCTTTCTTTCATCATCTTTTCAATTTTCGATCAACCATGTTCATCACCCCATCGACAATGATTGAGGGCATCATCCATTCTACTCATTTTTCTTCTATCCCTTCAAAATTTTCTACTTGTTTATGCTTGTCTACTTTCTTTAAAGTGACGTTGCTTACATCACCTCAAAGAGGGGCAAGTGTAGACACCTTAAATATGCTTACACTTATAATTTCATCCAATTCAATCAATTAACGACACTTCGTTGATCAACCCTTCTTCACTCCATTCTCGGATGCCCATTCACGACACTCTTTTGGTCACATTCCTCCTATAATCAACTTATTTGGCTAATATCTCTCTTATTAGCTAAACATTCCTCCTTTCAACCATTCAGAACCTCCCTAGTTCTCTCTAGACCACTTCTATTGGCTTCATAGGCTATCAATCAGTCACAATTGGTTATCCAGACCCCTCCCAACTCTCGATGAGTCTGTAATCACTTACTAATAAAAGTTTAACTAGCCTAAACCCTAGTTAACTAGCCTAAACCAAGCTTATCTAAGCCTAAAGCATGTTTATCCTAATCTAATCTAAAAGTTCTTTTGAGCTTTAGTCCCACATGCACCCAAATTCCAAATTCTTCCAAACCAAAACTATAAATACAAGGCTAAGCCTACCCATTCAAACACACAACTTTACATAAGCTAAATCCAAAAATAAGCCTAATAAATCTTAAGAGCTCATTTGCATTAGCCAAGATAATAAGTAATTTGATCTTGGGTCATCCACCATTAAAATAGCTTCATCTTGCACCCATGATAGGTTAGTAATGAAATAGCTAAACTTGGCCATGTAGCCATTTAGTGAGATTCATTCACCCTCATGGAGTAAACAACAAAACTGATTGCTTAAGTCTTTAGTAGGCATATTTTGTTAAGCTTTCAAGAATAGAGGTTAATGTTATTTGTTAGATTTCTTGTTTATTTCAAGTTTTAATACATGCAAATAGGATTCCTTTCTCATTTCTTATCATATGGTCCATTGAGGGTCTTTTGCACAAAGCTTTGGGGTCTTGCCCCATATCCATAGCTCTTTGCAAAATCTTTCATTGAACTCATGATCAATAAAGCACTTGTTAATTGACCAAAGTGGTAATAAATGTTAGTTAATTAGCAAAAATCACTAATTATAATGCAATTGATAAGAATGAGAGTGATTTATGTGTTTTTGAAATAATATTGTAAAAGAGGAATTTAGGTCTCTACATTTTCCCATGTTCGAGGTGAAGTAAGTGATTTCACTTCAAATATAGTAGAAAAGCATATACAAGTAATTTTTGAAGAAAAATTAGTGAAATGAAGGATGCCTCCTCAATTGTTGATGGGGTGATAGAAGAATTCAATCAATGATAAAAATATGATTGAAATGGATAGAAGAAAATAGGATAGAATGGGCGTGAAACCCTTGGTTATTTAGAAGGAATAAGGATAGGGATAAACATGGTTGTTTATTGCCCTAGGTGATTTGGAAGAAAAATTAGTAGTGATAGTAAATGATGATGTAGAATATAGACATGATAATGGAGAATATAGGACAAGACTAATCTTTACATCCAACCTTTCAATGAGAAACTTTGTTGTATTATTTTTCCCCTATATCTACATCATCTTGCCTTTATTGAAATATACAAAATTATAAGATAACATGAAAAACTAAATCACTAACATTTGTTCATTGCTATGTAACCCATGAAACATACACAATGTAATGAAATATGAGAAAGTAAAATGTTTCTTAACTCAATGAAACATACACAATGCAATGCAATACAAGAAAGTAAACCAGCTAACCTAATAGAGAAACTAGTACAATCACATATACTCAAACAAACAATGTTCAAGACAGTTGCACCAATGTTTTTGTTATCAAGATGTAGTTCCCGAATGTTTGTGTTATAACAAAAAGGGTTTAAAATAGTGCTCCGAGTAAGGATACATTCGAGGGAATAACATAGGACATAAATAGTCCCATGAAAAATATTCTGATGCACTATGACATAGTCTCTAGAAACTCATTGTTGCACGGAGTACCAACATAGTCAACAACCTAGATTTTGTTAATGAAGGTGGATCATGATGATTCGTAAGGCATGTGTGACAAGAACAATCAAGAACCTTAGAAATATGTTTTTATAGGAAAAATTTTGATGTTTGAGGATAACGTAATTAATACTGAGACTTCATCTAGATTTATGCCATTTACCAATTTTTGATTTTTTTGAATTTTTATAATTTTTGGATTTGTAGTAATTTACTTAATTTTTTTGGGTTTTTGATTATTTTACAAATTTATTTAGGGTTTTTTAAATATATTTGAATGTTCTTTTTTTTTTAAACATATTTGAATGTTTTTATTTGTATAAGATTTTTGAATCTATGTACGAAATGAAGAATCGTGGATGCCCTAATGATAGATGGGATGTTCAAGGAAGAATTCTAAACATATGTGTAAGAAAGTGAAGATGTGAAATTTCCCCCAGTGTTATATGGGAATATTTAAAGGAAAACTCTTCATGGGTAGAATTTGGATTAGGGACAATATAGATAGGTTCAACATGACAATAAATGTAACCCAATGACATGCTAGGAAGGAGAAAGTATGTCCTTAACGTAATTTGGCTAAGAAGTATATGATAGAAAGAAGTGGAAGATTACTTTTGTGAAGGCGACAAAGGTGTTCGTAAACATGGAAAAAAGGAAATATTATACACATGGATTTTATGAACAATTAAGAAGAATAACTTGAAAGTTGTGAATGTAGCTTAGAAGCCTCACGATGAAGAGATTAGCCAAAAGCACGAATCATGAGACAAGATATGGAATAGAGTAATAGTTTGAACAAGGTCCAAAAAAAGGCATTTGGTAACATAATAATCATGTTTTCTCATTGAGATCTAGTGTGTGCATGTGGAAATTTATTACCTCTCGAAGGGAAGATTTGATAGACAATAAGTGAAGACACCCTAGTCAATGTGTAGGAATGATTTATTTTTCAAAGTTAATTTTTTTGTGAACGGATTGTGAAAATAGAGCTATACATTACTTCGCTTCTAGCCAGGCATCCATAGCCTCAGTGGAGATGAATTTAATTCTAATCACAACATTTATCTACTACCAGTAAGGCATCCATAGGCTCGGTAGATATTATTGGAAATACACCAAGAGAGAGTTATATATCAATTTTCTTTTGATTTTTGATTTAATTTATTATTTTTCTTCTTAAAAAATTATTTCAGCTCTCTTGTTTGATAAGGGGTTAAGAACCACTAAAGGATTGATGGAAGGATGTGGAAGTGGTTGTGATAAATCCATTGGATAGTGTTAACAAATATGTCCAAAATTTCTTTGTAACAAGTTTTTTAGATGTTGATTGTGATAGGATCTCTATGAGGTCATTCATTCTTTAATTTACTAAGGTGATGAAAGACCAAGGAAAAATGGATACCATAGAGGTAAATGTCACAAAATGCGTGCAAATTGGCTAACCAAAATATCACCGAAGGGATGAAAATGGTAGGAAGACTTGCAAAAGAAGAGAAATAAAGGGAAGAAAGAACATCCATGTGTATTCAATCTTTGGATTGCAATGTTTGATATTTATCTTTGATATATATATATATATATATATATATATATATTGAAATGTTTTTTTCATTTTTTCTTGTATTTTCACCTTTTTTGAAAAGTGGGATTGACAAGGTCACTCAACATGATAAGATCCAACAACAATGTTAGCAATTTCCTTGATAAGGAAGAATAGGTGTGTTTGATAGTCAAGAGTCATATTATCCTTGATCTCAATGATCGTGGTGAGATCATACTCAATAGATGACTACATTTTATCATGAAATGTGGATTTTGTATGACAAATATTGAGGTCCCTATCCATAGGTTTAGGCACTTTGTGCCATACTTCATGGGTGTGTTGGTGTGCATTTTTGAATCGCGGTTGATTCTAAACTTTAAGTCTGTTTAAATTATTTTGAGCTTTGGAGCTCTTGGAATTTTTAATCATAGCTAGATGAAGGAACCATTTGAGTTTATTATAATTTGACACATGTCTTTTCTAATCCCGAGAAGTGGGAGAAGAAATTGGATGAATATAATTGGCATGAGAAACGATGGTGGGAAGGACACAATCATTAATAGAAGGAAAATGTGATGGATGAAAAGGATATTGTCCAAGAAGATAAGAGGATGGGCTACAAAGAGGTGTCCCATAGACTAAAGATGAAGGAATACAAGAATGCATCCCTAAGATTGAAGATGAAGGACTATCTAGTGGTGTCCTATATATAGAAGAATATGGAGTACTATGATGTGACCCAAGAATCAAAGATGAAGAATTTATAGGACATTCCCCATTACAGATGAAGAGGGCTACCCGGAGGTGCGCCACCTACAAAAGAAAATGCGTTACCAATAGGGGAGCCACATAAATATGATGAAGGGATTCTTGCATACGGCCCAAAGATTAAAAAGGATGGGCTACCAAGGTAGGTGTCCCATAGACTAAATATTAAGGGCTACCTAGAGGTGTCCCATATGTATAATATGATGAGCTACTAAGACATAGCTTAGGGATCGAAGACCATGGCCTACTAGGAGGTGAGACACATATATATGATGTGGGGATGCTTGGAGGGGGAAATATAGAAGAAGATGATGGGCTACCAGGTGGTGACCCAAGGTAAGATTGCAATGGAGGAATCCTGATAGATAAAGAATGATTGGGTAAGGAGAAGATAGGAAATGGATCAATGCTAGACCCATGCCTTCCATCACCCAATGAAGAATGTGAAGATGGAAGAACAAGAGGAGGATCGAGTTCGATGATCCTAGGGTCTTCCTCTATTTTCTAACAAAAGGAATCAATTTCTTCCCCCATGCATGAGTGCATTGAAGTCAAAATTGAATCTTTGCTCATTATCCCCTAGAGGAGTGTCATCATGTAACCTCATGAATTCATTGATCACTTCCTCATCCTAAAAGAAATCAACTAGAATGGGTATTTGTTCTTTGACCATGGGAGGTTGACTAGAAGAAATGGGTCCAACTGGTGTGGAAGATTGAGAAGATGATGACTCAAGAGATGAAGTATATTTAGATCTAGATGTCTCGTGAGTAGAAGAAGATGTAGATTTGGAACTGATTGGCATTAGTTTTCCTAGAAGATGACATATTTCTAGGAAACAACAAGGATCACGTAGAAAATCAACATATTATCGTGACATAGGAGTCATTTACATTGTTTGTGATGTATGAGTAGACTTAGATGATTGCGACATGAGTTCGATTGAGAATATTGTGACGTGGGAGTCAACTTAGGATATTTCTACATGAGTGTTGATTTAGATGAATGCAATCTAAGTGTCAATGAGATCAATGTGAAGTAGGTTTCAACATAGAAGATTACAACATGGGAGTCAACTTAGATGAATTTGGATTCACCTAGATCTTCAATGGAGGAAGAGGTTGTTGAGGTGGAAAATAAGGGAGGTCCTATAAAGTAAGGGAGGACCGCGACTCAAGAACCAAATTATATGTTTGAGTAGCGAGACTTAGGGCCACATGAATCTTCAAAGGAGGAAGATGCCTTTTAGGTGAATGATAAAGGGAGTCCTGTGAAGAAAGGGAGGACTACGACTTAAGAGTCGAATGAAGTGAATATCTCTTATGAGAATTTTTAGAAGATCGAGGTGAATCTAAAGAATCAGAATAATAGTTTTGGTCGAGTTAGAAGAAGAGTGGGAGGAACCCAAATAATAATTTGGATTAGAAGTGTCTAAACCATACCATCAACTATGAGATGAAGGTGGGGAACAGGGTCCCTGAGAGGGTTCTCTAATGTGAAGAACCAAATGAGGAGTATCCATGATGGGCATCCTTTGATGTGAATGGTGAAATTTTGATTCCTAAGTGTTGTACATATAATGAACCTAATGATAGTTAGTCATTGTTACCATTTATGGGATACAAATTCCCAGGACTTAGATAGTGCAATTGAAATCCTTTAATTTGAATGAATTCATGTGTCAATTTGGGAAGTACAATGAAAACCAACTAGATATTTGGTAAACATGGAATCTAGGACAAACCAAGTGGCATAACAATGTCATATTATTACAAAGAATACCAAACAATAAATGGTCATGAATCCAAAGCATCAATATGAACCTAAGGACACCAAAGAATAAAGAATGAAATACCCTAAAAGGCAGCATATGAAATGAGTTTTCTATAATAATAAAATAATGTACAATTCTCGAATCTTCAGTCACACCAAATAGTTTACTCCCTAAGATTTTTCTAGATATGTTTGAAACCAAATTGTGACAAAAAATATCACCGGTTAGGTCAAGTTTAAAATAAAGAAGATCTAAATTCTAAGATAATATTTACGTGATCCTCTAACAAGGTATACTCAAAGCCGCTTTCTAAACACTAACAAATTCTAAGTTTTTAAAAATGGATGATACAAATGTGAGCAGCGTAAAAAATCTATTTGGACACATTATAAAAATTTGTAAGAAAGCAATATTTTAGTATCAAAATGGTGTTATAGCAATGCTAACAAACTAACCTCAACACTAAAAAAACTCAAGAAAAATCTAGTATGTAGAACCTACGTCTAAGTATAACAAGAAATTGTTATGTATACGAGTAGTGTAAAAATACAATATAGAAATTTAGGCCCAGTTTCACAATGGAAACAAGATGTAAATATCTCAATTGTATGGCTATAATGTGGGTAGCGTAAAAAATAAAAAAAAGACAAAGATGAAATCACCTATCTACAAATGATAATAAGTCTCAAATATGGGTTTTTGAGACAAGAGGTCCTATTAGATCATGAGTATGTACCATGAACACTTTCAACACTTTCTCTCCAGCATTATAACCAAGTCACACAAGTAGAATACAAAATTGGTGGATACATAATATGATCAAGCGATGTCTGCGTATGGTTTTCTGTTTTCCCAAAATGGGAAACAAGAAAAAAAGGTGTAAATCCAGTGGTGATGAACAATACTTGGTGCAACTTTGGAAGAGTTTCACCTTGTCTTAAGGACAAGTGAAAAACTAGGTCAAAGTAACACTAAATATATTTCATGATGAAATAACACACAATTTCAACTTCAATAGATTATTTCCCTTGTTCTAAAAACAAGAGTTTGAATCTAAAAAAGTTGTCACTTTGTTAGAGCTCTATGGAACACGATGTCAAAAACAAATGGATCTAAGCCAAAAATATTCCTAGGTGGTTCTATCTTTATTTGTCACAAGATTACTTCATGTAGCTTGGATTATCAAGTTTTCTCAAGGAGTATCCTGACTTTACTTTACCCTATTCTAATTATACAATGAGAAACTAGTGCGTTCGGTTGTATTATCACTCAGGTTGTAATGGAAGTAACTTTGACTCTAATCTCACCAAGGAATACTAATTAGTTCAGTAGTTGGAGCACTTTCCTATTTCATTCACAAGATTCCCTCTTGCATGAACTAATTTAGGGTTCCTAAGACCACCCCCATTTTTGTAGCTTAAGGATTATGCCAAAGGGATTATTTCCTAGTTAAGTGGATGAGCCATAGCTCTTAACAGAACCCGCAAATACAATGTGATGATTCTGGTGTTTTTTATCTTTTAGACTTAATGTGGTTTTTGTCGCACTTCTTTTGGAAACCTACAATCACACATGAATGTTATAATTTGGTTTGAAGAGATCCCTTATTTATTTGACAAGTGTTTTAGGTTCTTTACATAAATGGTTAGTAGTTCAACAAGATTCACAATATAATAGAAATATGGAAATGAAACTTCTTGTAAATCAACTATTTACTATCAATCTTTGCAAAAGTAATTTTTATTCCTAATTAATCCAAGGGCTTCTTAATGAAACAAAAATATTGCTTTTGGTTCCCAAGATCACACTAGGTGCAAGGGAAGAGCATAATTTTTTTAGCCTTAATTAATTATCAAGGGAAAAATATTTTAAACTAAAAGATTAAGTAGATGTCAAAAATGAAATTTTGTTCCCTTAAGCACACAATGAATGATGATTGTTCCTACTTACTCCCAGGAAGAAAAAAGATGGTTTAGGGGTGTTTTTGGTTCTCAAGATCACACTAGGTGTAAGAGAAGAGCATACAAAACCCTATTCCAAACTCAAAAAAGTATGAAAACATATCACTCATGAAAACAAAGTAGTGTATAAGCATACACAATAGTGTATAGGTGGATCTCTCGGAAGTTTTTACATAGGCATGTCTAGTGAGGTGTAGGCACACTTTTTCCCACACGAGCACGGTTTACACACAGGAGAAAAAAAACTAGTGTTTTATGGGCACACCCAGTGATGCATAGGTGCACTTTCTCCTACACAGGCATATTTTATCCCGCAAAGGTGCACTCTTTCCTGTAGGTGCTCAAAATCTGAGTTTTGAAGAGGTTTTCTTGAAAAAGATAAAAAAAAACTTTGGTAGTTTGATGAAATTTCAACAGGATTTGCCTCATTTTATCCTACAAATAACATGAAAACACAACTTATACTACTAATCTAGTTGAAACAACTATCTAGCTTGAAAATTGATCTACAAAATGAAATTTTATTCCCTTAAGCATAGAAATGAATGATGATTGTTCCTACTTACTCCAAATAAGAAAAAAGTGGTTTATAGGTGTTTTTATTCTCAAGATCACACAAGGTGTAAGAGAATAGCATACATAAACCTATTTCAAATGCATACAAAGCATGAAACAAAATCACTCATCAAACCCTAAGTTAGATATGTTAGAAAATGACTAGTTTTCAAAAAATGAATACCCTAATTTTTTGGTAGCTATAAAACCTAAATTTATGTTACCATTGTGTATTTAAATTCAATACCTTTCCAATGAGAAAATAATGGAGTCATTTTGAGGTTGGGAGAAAAATTTATGGCCTCTTGAATATAGGTTATGCACTCAGTGTAGCATAGGCGCACCCAGTGGTGCAAAAGTGCACTTTCTAATGCACATGCACACTTTTCTCACTATAGGCACATTTTGCTCAGGCGTAGGAGCATTTCTCTTAGCATAGGAAAATTTCTCTCAACATAGGTACATTTTTCTCATCGTAGCTGCACTTTTTCCTGTAGGTGCTCAAAATATGAGTTTTAAAGAGGTTCTTTTGAAAAAGATCAAAACTTTTGTATTTTGAGGAAATTTGGACATGGCTTCACCTCCTTATATCCTACAAAGAAAATGAAAACACAACTTCTACTACTAATCTAGTTGAAAAAACTACCTAGTTTAAAAATTGATCTATAAAACTTTGAAAATTACTCTAAAACTTTGAAATTAATCTAAAAAGCTTGAGAAACTAATCTAAAAATCTTGAAAGTACTCTAGAAAGCTTGAAATTAAACTAGAAAACTTGAAATTAATCTAGGAAACTTAAAACTAATCTAGAAAATTTGAAATGAATTTTTTTAAAACTAAGTTTAAAAGCTTAAAAATTTAATGCAATGGGGTATTCTCCCACTGGGTGTGCCAAATGAAAGCACCCTAAACTTTACAAATCAAATTGCATGACTAACTAAGGAAGGATAACACCATTTCCACCTCTAGTCAAGGCTCTAAGTCTAGGAATGTAACACTAAGATAGAAGCTTAATGGAATGCTTAACTAACATGAATATAATTCAAAATCTAACTAATCATGCCTACTAATATGTTCAATTACCTAACATGGGCCTAAATAGACCTAAGAGGGCAATCAAATGGGTATGGTTGCTACTCCAAACAAGGTGAAATGGCCTCTCCAAATGACTACATGGTCATTTTTTATATCCATCTACTAATCCCATCGAAGAATTTACGCAAGGATTGAGCTTGGCTATAAATCATATTAATTATATGAGATGCAAATCAAAGCATTGTGTGTATAATATAAATGTTTGTGGTTAGTCCTTTTAATAGTTTTCCTTTTTGGGAAAATTTGTATTTTGGTGCATGTGGGACTAAAATCCCAAATTAGATTAGAATTACTAATCATGATTAAGATTTTCTAATCACAATTAGTGAATTACCAAGTGATTAAGATGTGTGGAGCCTTAATCAACCGCTTAGGGTCAACTAAGAGGCTATGATAAGATTTTAAAGCTTGCTGAGACATTGTGGAGGAAAGTGGGGTGATTTTGAGTGGTTGGAAGAGGGGTTTGAGCCAATAATAGGGTATATTGACCAAAACAAGGGAAAAATAGGCTTAATTAGCTAATAAATGCTAATTATTTGTTTTGAAGAGGATTTTGGCTTATGATTCGTCATAAAGTGGCATCTTGAATGCGAAATGGATTTGGTAATCAATAAAGCAATTTCTTCTTGACCAAAGTGGCAATAAATGTTTTTTAATTAGTGAAAATCACTAATTATAATGGAATCTATAAGAATGAGAGTGATTTGTGTGTGTTTGGAAATAAGATTTCAAAAGTTGGATTTAGCTGTCTATAGTTAATAAATTCTTCAATCATAAATGAGACTATATCATTTCCATTCATACTTGATATTATATTTTACAAGTCTCCTTAAAAAATTAAGGTTATGAAATATCTCTCCATGGCTAACTTAACCCTCGAGTCCATTGTACACAACTTATGCCACATGATTAGTTTGGGTCCCAAGATTAAATAAGTTACCACAAACTTGCTATTGGAATCCCAAAACACTCCACATCCTCCCAATTTATGAGGATTCCTTTTTACAAACACCGTCAAAGTTTAGTTTAATAAATCCTTCCATATGTATTTTCCATCTCACCCTGTTGTAGGATTTCTTTTCTAATTAGTTCCAGCAATAAAGATACCCCATATTATTTAAATATGAATTTCCCCCTAAAAAATTTCAGCCTTCTTTTTTTTTTAGAATATAAAATTTATTTCTAACCACTTGGACACATCTATTTTTTATTTGTAGGGAGGAAAAAGTGTTTCCCTAAAAACCATCAAATTACTTTCTTTCCGCAATTCCCACCAAGAATGACCAATGTTAAGGATTCACATAGTTTTAAAGCCTTGACTACAAAACGGACATTTCCATTTAAACTAAAAATCCTTATTTTCTTGCGAGTTAACCCAGTAAACCATAAATAGGGATAATATAGAAATAATCGGTGATGAAAAGGGATAACTAGAAAAGATATGATTGACTATCTCATGTTCCTTTTCGCATAAAACACATTTATTAATCATGTTTAAACCTCATTTTGTAAGATTATCAAATTTCAAAATCTTGTTGATTAAAGTTAGACAGAGTTGAATATATTGAATTTAGGAATGAAATTCTTATTCCAAAAATTTCCCCATAAGATACCTCTTGTATTCTCTTCTTCTTCATAAAACCGAGAGTAAGCATATTTGACAAAATAGATTCCCATTTCTTCTTTTCCCCATATTAATATGTCTTATTCTATTTTGTTATAGGTAAGTTGATTATCTAGGAATTCATTAAATCTTTCCATTTGTTAATTTAAATATCGTCTATCCACCTCTAAGTGCTTCCAATTATTGAAGCCTCCTTATTCAACCAAATAGTTTCTTACTATTATGCCATATTTTCTTTCAAGAAGATGAGATAGTTCAAGAAAATTTCCTTCCATCATAAACTACCACGCCCACTTATCTTTCCCAAACATGGTATTGGAACCACTTCAAATTTTCCATTTCCATCCTTTTACCAATAGTTCCTTTACTTGAATTGATAGTCTTCCATATTATTGATTTGTTGAAAGTAGGAGGTTTGAAAATTCATTTATCATGATGTGCATCATTCCAATATTTACTGTTTTAGAATTCTGGTCCAAACACTTTATTCATTAATTAGTCTCCACCCTATTTTATCTAATAGAGCTTTGTTCATTTTACCCAATCCCTTAAATCTAAGCCTCCAAGTTTCTTTGGTTTATAAACCATTTTACAAGACACCAAAGGGATACAATCCTTACTTTCCATTCCTATCCATAGAAAGTGTTTTTGAGTTCTTTCAATTTTATCTTCCACCTTTGTATGGATCTGAAAAAAAAACATAAAATAAACTAGTTGAATTTATAATGAGCTTTTCAACAAAGTTACTTTTAAGGCGTGAGAGAGGAGGTTAGATTTCCATCTAACCAATTTTATTTCAAACCTTTCAATAAGGATGTTAGGGTAAACATAGTTTACTATAGTTAATTTTGGCATTTACTATGGTAGTTTGATATTATTATATGGTTATGAGTGTATAACCATTTGTATTGTTTTATTATTCACATAGGTTGCTTTGTTACATAGTTATAACAAATATATTTGTTTGTATTTAATTTGGTTATACTTCCTGGATGTATTTTGGAATCTATTGTGTTTATTGTTAAACCTATGCAACATCTCATTTGTCTGCACATGGCTGTCCAATATCTAAAAATATTATAGCCCTCATATTGTAATATGAATTGATTGAATATTAATAAAATTTTCAGGCTTCCGCCCATGTTCAATATTTACATTTGTTACTGAGAGCGAGGTTGAAGCCCTGGTCAGGTTCTAAAGAGGTTGCAAAAGGTAGAAGTGTCTTGGAGAATAAATATGCATTCCATGAGATCTTGTGTTGCCTCCGAAACATTCCGAATGACCTGCATACCCACACCTCTATTTTATTCTCTAGGTGATTAAAAAGAGAAAAAACAATTCCTTGGTGCCCCTTACACTTGGAAATTTTACTTCATGGAGCACATCCAAATCAGAGATTTTTCTAAAAAAAACCACTTTTCCCCCATTTAGGGGAGTTTCCTCTAGTTTAGAGGTCTATTTAAAAGCTGCTACATTTAGCGAGTCTTGTTACAGAGCTTCTCAGAATGAGCTCAATCGAGTTGAGAAAACCTCCTAATTTAGCTATTTGGTTTTGAAGGTGAGTTATGAAAAGCCAAGGTCAAATTATACACTCTTGAGCTAAAATAATTTTGGTCTGCCTATCCACTAAGTTGATATCAAGCATATTGAGCACCATTCCTTAAAATCAATCCCTCTCGCCTCCACTACCGAGTGCGAGCCAAGCCTGTAAAGTAAAAAATAGACCTCACATACAATTGTTTTAAGCCTATAATGGCGAGATCCATATCATTCAAGTCTGGTTGAACATTAACTTACAAAGGTGAGCCAGATCATTCAAGTTAGAGCCCTGATTGGATTTCAGTGAATCCATTGAAACAACTAAGTTGTGGGTTTCGTGTAAGTTGAGATTTGCATTTATTGAATGGTCAAGATTTTTATTAGTGAATTGAGTTTTCAGTCAAAGATAAAGGTGTAGAGGCCCTTGTAGATCCTCTAAGAAAAACTAGAAGATCTTAAATTCATCTAAATACGACACAATGACCTAAAAAACAAATCAAAACCAAGGCGGATGCATCCTCAATCAAATCAATCAATCAACCATTGACGGAGGAAAAAAGAAAAGGAAGTCTCAGATCTATTTTTCACGGGAACCCTAATCTGATGTCCACCAATATAAGCCACGTAGACCCCCGAATATCTACCAAGTCAAACTTCATAAAGGTTAGAATATTTTTTATATTCTTTAAATATATTTTCTTCAATTCATATCCAAAGCGCTACAAATGTTGTGTTGGTTTGTTGGAAAGCACTAGGAGTGGGAGGTTTTGGTTCGAACCCCACCCCATAGAATTTATTTTTAACCCTATTGAACTTTGGAGGTTTAATTAGTGGCAGGACACCAAATATAGCAGAAAAAACCTTTGCTAACCCCTCTTAGTGACAACTAATCAAGTCTCTAATTTTTAGAGGAGAAAACCCTAAAAAAGGGTAAAGTTTTTTTCTCCCACATCACTTATTTTTTTATTCGAACAACATTTTCTAAAGGAGGGACACCTAAAAATACTTTTGAGGTTGTTTTTTTGTATTTTTTCACACTTGAGATTTGTATTGAGCTTTTGAGGCCACTAGGGTCTCGAAAAACAATTTTTTTACTTGCCATTCAATTTTTTTGCATATTAGATGAAATTGTAATATTTTAGTGTATTTTTCAGTGGATTGTACTAATTTATAGGTTTCCATATTCAACTACAAAATTTGTAATTGGTAAAAACTGGAAAAGCATTGTAAACAAAATCAATGAAATGTTTTGGTTATAACAATCACGAGATCTTCAAATCTCATTTGAAGCGTTAAATATAAACAATGCCTCTAGGAATCATTTATGGGTAAATTTTTCATGACTACTACT
This sequence comes from Taxus wallichiana var. yunnanensis, assembly GCA_018340775.1. Classification (NCBI taxonomy): domain Eukaryota; kingdom Viridiplantae; phylum Streptophyta; class Pinopsida; order Cupressales; family Taxaceae; genus Taxus; species Taxus wallichiana. The sequence continues at coordinate 138,403,329 of CM031244.1, read as the reverse complement.
TTGTAATTAATGCCTAATATAGCTACAACAACATCATCTAGGCATCGACTCTATAAATCAACGGGGAGTAATAAGGACATAGTGCACACACTTTGATCCGTCTATTTGTCTATGAACAATTGCATGATGTAAATATGGAAAATGAAATTATCTAAGTATATAACAAAGTTACGCATGTGTATGAGGATATTTCTTTGAGTTGGTGTCAATAATCACATAGACCCCTTTCAGTACTATCTTGGTACCACATATCAAATTCTTTCATGTACGTTAACTCCTCTTTCATGCACTATCAAGTATATCCAAAGGAAAAGATTATTCCATGTACCAACAAGTATATCAAAAGGGAATGTTATAGAAAGGTTCGGTATATCATACTGATGGTATACAGATTGAGAGACCATATACCTGGAGTGATAAGAACCTTACCCTTTATCAGTGAATTCAGAAAATGGGCACCAATGCCTCCAAGTTCTTTCTTCCAGACTCACACTCCTAAGAGGAGATAACTATGCTACATGGAAAACTAAGATCGAACATAACTTGAGTTTGAAGAGATATGGTTAGAATTGTTCCATAACCGAACACGGATGATGCTTCCTTATAAAGAAAATTTGACAAAGACAATCAAAAGGCAAAATTCATTATCTTTTTGTAGTATCAAAACACATGTAACCCTACATTTGAGATGCCAAAACAGCCAAAGAAGTGTGGGACAAGTTGAGCACATTGTATGAGGGAAAAATAAGAACACAATATTGAATTTGCACACTTAGTTACACACACTTTGTAATTCAAATAAAATGATAAAGTAGAAGCTTTCTTAAGAAGAGTTGTAGAATTGAGGTCTTCACTTCTAGCCCTGGGAGATGAGGTCATTGATACAACTCACATTCTCATTGTTCTGAGTGCACTCCGTCCTTCATATCACATTTTTGTGATGACACTAAACTTGCCAAATCGGACCATTTATTTTGACAAATCAGTAATTCTACTACAATAAGAAGAAGAAATTTATAATAAAGATGATGAAGAGGAGCAAGCACTATCTTCTCATCAAAAATGAAAATTAAAAGGAAAATTAAAATCTCATTCCTCTCAAAAGTCCCAAAAATAACATCAGCATGGGGACAAGAATAAGAATAAATGTCCTATCTATAAGAGAGGACATGATATAAAATATTGTTGGTACAATACATATAATAAAGGTTCATCAAGTAATTCTAGACCTCAAAATCAACAATCTCATAAGGGACAATCACACTACAATCAAGGGTAGAAAAAGGGGAACTGGCGAAGAAAACGCCACCAGCAAGGAAATATAGCTGAGCAAGAAGAACATTCAGAACATGAGGACTTCTTGTACACTGTTTGTTCTAGTGAACCATCCATGTCTTCTAGTGACATTTGGTATGTTGATTCAGGAGCCACTCGACACATGACCAGCCATAGAGACTAGTTTACCACAATGAGGGACACACCTTCAAAAAATTATGTTTTGTTAGGTGATGATTATTCTTACATAGTATAGGGGATTGGGAACATTTCTCTACCTATTGGTTATGAAACTATATACTATCAGATGTACTATGTCCCTGGGTTAAAAAATAATTTTCTATCAGTTAGGTGATGATTATTCTTACATAATATAGGGGATTGGGAACATTTCTCTAGCTATTGGTTCATGAAATTGTAGACTATCATATGTACTATATGTCCCTGGGTTAACAAATAATTTTCTATTAGTTAGTCAGCTTCTATATCATAATTTGAAGATTGAATTTGATAGTCATTCCAGAAAGAAAGTGTGTTTGATTTGAGACAAATGAAGAGGCTCAAATTTTTGGTGAAATCCTCCAATGTGGGACGTATGTTCCAGCTTGACTTTTTCCATAGGGATGATCAAGAACTTGTGGCTAAGAATTCTTCATCAACACAGTTGTGGTATCGGATACTTGGTTGCATTATTTTCAAGTATCTTGAAACACTTCACCCATACACATGGTGAAAGGTTTTCCATTTCTCGAAAGGAATCGAGATAAGTGTCCTTACTTCTTAGCGGAAAACAACAAAAAGATTCATTCCGAGAATAGTAATTATCAAGCTCATGGTAAGCTTGATTTGGTTCATGTTGATCTTTCTTGAGTAATGTAACCTAGTCATTACATATTTTAGTACTTCATGCTTTGTGTTAATGAATACTCAAGAAAAATGTGGATATATTGTCTTTATAAGAAAAGTGATGCTTTTGAGACCTTAAAAAATCTCAAAGTGGCCAGAGAGAACAAAATCGGTCATCACATCAGGTCTCTCCACTTAGATCGAGGGGGGAATTCACTAGTAATGATTTCAAAGCCTACCTACAAGCTCACAGGATTCTTCAACAAATTCCTCCTCCACATGCATAATAACATAATGGTGTTGTTGAGAGAATAAATCTTAATATCATGGAAATAGTGCCTTGCATGATCAAATATCTGGATTGACGAGAACATTTTGGGTAAAAGAATCAAATACAACTATATATTTGTTGAACAAAGATCCCATGGTAGATCTTCATGGAGTAACACCATACGAAGCATGGTTGAAGAGAAAACCATCTATTGCACACCTTAGAGTATTTAGGTGCAAAGAAAGCATGCACATACCAAAGTAGAACATAAAGAAGTTGGATATGAAATCAGAAAAACTTATCTTCATTGGTTCTGATGAAGAAAATCTTAGTATATGCAGATTGATGGATCCAAAGACTAGGAAAGTCTACACTAGTAGACAAGTTGAGTTTTTGAGAAGAAGGAAATAAATATTCCTCCTACTGAGACTCACCGATGTAGATTAGTCACTTGTTGTAAAAATAGAAGCTGATGTTCCCACAAATGATGATAGTGATGATGACGATGATGGTGATGGTGATGATCGATAGAACCATGACCCATGGGAGCGGTACAATGTATGCCCAAATGGTATACTAACATGATACGAGATGAAAATTAGATGTTCTACCAGATACATCCACCACTTTACTAAGGACTCGAGTAAAGCATGAGAAGAAATAAAATTTGATTTGATGAGTAGAGTTGTTGAATCTGTTGAACCATCTACTTTCTAGGAATACCTTCATTCAAAATCTTGGAAATATGCCACAGAGACATTTGAGTATTAATCAATGATGAAAAATAACACTTGGAACTTTTTGATCTTCCACCAGGAAGAAACCCATTAGTTAGATAGATATTCAAGACAAAGTATAAATATGATGGGAGTAAAGACAAGTATAAAGCAATATTGGTAGCAAAGGGGTACGTAAAAAAGAAGGCATTGATTATGAGGTGACATTTTCTCCCACTTTGCTAAGATCAAAATGATCAAGATGATATTTTCTCTAGCTACAGCTTTGGTTGGAAAGTCCATTAGATGGACGTAAAGAGTGCCTTACTGAATGAATATTTACAAGAAGAAGTCTACATGACTCAACTTTGAGGGATATGTTGTATCTGGAGAAGAAACAAAGGTATACTGAGACTTAGGAAATATTTGTATGGACTTAAATAGGCACCCGGTCTTGGTACATCAAAATTAATGGGCATCTCGTATAACATAGATTTTTCAAATATCCATACGATCCCAATATCTACATCAAAAATAAAGGGGAAATATTGTGACTATTGTTGTCTTTGTTGATGATCTAGTCATCATTGGAAGTTCGGTGAAGATGATCAATACAATAAAGAAATATCTTAACCGATCGTTCTACATGACAAATCTTGAGCTAATGCACTACTATCTTGGATTAGAAGTATGGCATAAAAAGAATCACATATTTATTTATTAATTGAAGTATATCAATAAAATGCTCAAGAAATTTAGGATGATGGATTGCACACCTATTTCTACATCTATGGAGAACAGATTGCAGTTATCGCGTTCAGATCCATCTCCTATGGTAAATGCAAATATCTATCGACAGTTGATTGGGAGTCTCATTTTCCTTACCTATACTAGACTAGATATCATCTTTGTAGTGATCTATCTATCTAGGTTCATGCAAGAACCCAAAGTTTTTCATTGGAAGGAAGTAAGGCGAGATCTTGATATATCTCAAGGGAACAGTGGATCTTGGTCTAGAATACAAGAAGAATGATCAATTCTTCTTGACTGGATATTCAGATTCAGATCATACAAGAAAAATTGATGACAGGAAATATACTTCAAGATTTTTATTATTTTGGGATCTAGAATGATATCATGGGGAATTAAGAAACAACACTTTGTTTCTCGCTCTTCTATAGAAATCCAATATCATGTTACAGTGAAGCTTTGTGTGAAGCGATATGGCTACATTACATCTTTGGAAGGACTACGAATACCACAGGACAAACATACCACCATTTATGTAGAAAATGAATGTGTTCTCAATCTTGTTTACAATCTAGTTTTTCATGAGAGAACAAAGCACATTGAGGTATAAGTTCATTTCATATGCGAACATGTCTTGAAACACAACATACAACTTCATTTTTCCCAACATATGAACAATGAGAAGATATCTTCACAAAGTCACTTACACGTGACAAGTTTGAGTTTTTCAGAGAGTTCCTCTCCTCATCCCTTGAGGAAATGCAAAATTAAGGGGGGAATGTTAGGGTAAACATAGTTTACTATAGTTAATTTTTTCATTTACTATGGTAGTTTGATATTATTATATGGTTATGAGTGCATAACCATTTGTATTATTTTATTATTCTCATAGGTTGCTTTGTTACATAGTTGTAACAAATATATTTATTTGTATTTAATTTGGTTATGCTTCCCTGATGTATTTTGGAAGCTATTGTGTTTATTTTTAGCTTGTGAAACATCTCGTTTGTCTACACATGGTTGTCTAATATCTATAAATATTGCATCCCTCATATTGTAATCTGATTTGATTGAATATTAATAAAATATTTAGGCTTCCACCCATGTTTGATATTTACAAAGGAAATTCCATTCATTTCTTTTGGTTCTTCTTTCTCCCATGGCATAATAAGATAGAAAGAGGGGAAGGGTTTAATGTCACAATCCATGAGTCTGGAAAATTTCCTTTCCCTGAATTTTGGGTTGTTCAAGAAGAAGATCAAACTATTTTTATAATTTACAAGATTCCTCATTAATTCAACATAATCATCTAACAAATTCTTGAAGGGACACACTTCCAAAATCAATGCTTCTCCCACAAGGATTGTATCATCCAAATTTTTTTTATGAAAAACATTTTCAACACCCATAGCTAGGGAAATTGCTTTTATACTTCCATCATTAGTGGCCTCATTCAGTTTCTTGCTCAAAGGTTCTTCCATTAGAATGAAGAGAAAATGAGATAACAGATCATCTTTCCTTAAACCTTGGGAACTTAGAAAAAACCACAAGGGACATGTTAATAAGAATTGAAAAGAAAGAACTAAAGATACATGTTTTAACCATACCTCTTAAGGAGTTATCAAAACCCAATTTCTCCGAACCTTATCCAAGAAAGTCCTTGAAACCCTATCATAGGATTTTTCCATGTCCAATTTGATGACTATTACAAATTTATTTTTGATTTTGATAGAGTGAATTATTTCTTAGATAACTATTATACCATCTTGTATTTTTCTTCCCATGATGAAACCCCTTGTTTTTTTGAGATGATGGAGGGAAGAAGTAGCTAAAATCAAAGAGATAAAATCTTAGTGCAATTTTTTTATGATATGTTGTAAAGGATTATAGGATGAAAATCCTTGAACTCCACCACATTACTAATATTTTGAATAAGGTTTAGAAATGTGCAATTAACCTCCTTGACATCTTTTTCTATTTAAAAAAATTCTTCTTCCGCCTTAAAAACATCCTTTTTAATTATGTCCTAGAATTGTTGTTAGAAGAATTTCGTAAAAATATCTCGGTCCTAGGGCCTTATCTGGACTACTTTTCTATCGGAAATTCCACCTCCTATATGGAAGTTTCCTTAGAGAGCTTAATATTTTCCTCCATCAAAACCAAATTCAAGATACATTTAATGAAATTTATTTCCTCTTAAAAGTTAACCATTCACTTGCTCAATCAACAAATTTCTAAAAAAAGAAATGGCCTCCTCTTTTATTTCCTCATTTTCTTCCAGGAGAGTTCCATCATCACATCTGATTTTACCAATTTTGTTAAAGATCCTTCTTTTAAGGGTGGTGAGGTGAAATAATTTCATGTTTTTGTCCCCCTCCTTAAGCCACATAACCCTAGATTTTTGTTTCCAAAAAGTTTCTTCCTTTGCTAAGATGTTGTGATATTATGAAAGTAATTACCTTTCCTTTTTACTTTCCATAAGATCCAAGCCCAAATATCCTTCTTCACTCCTATTTTGAAAGTCCAAAATTTAATTTTTTAACTTTTTTTCTTCTAGAAAATATTACCGAAGCATAATTTATTCCATTTTTGAGGTTCACATTGACATGTTGGAGTTTTTGGATAGCATGTAGATATTTGTTCCATATACATTAAATCTCCACCATTATCTGATTAGGTCTAGTAAATCCTCACTTTGGAGCCACATATTCTCAAACCAAATGTGTTATTCTTCTAGTAGTATCTTTCAAAGTCAAAAGAATGGGGTTATGGTCTGACCCTATCCTAGGAAGGGTAAAAAGAAATATGTCATTCTTAAACCACTCTTCTTCATTGCAAGCACCATGTATAGTATCACCTATATAAGTTGAGATCCTACTCTCTTGTTATACCATGTGTATTTTCTTCCTTTTAAGTCAATGTCCATTAAGTTTGAACTCATCAAGAATTCATTAAGGTCCTCCATACCTAATATATATTCCATTGACCTCCATTTTTTCCAGAGGAAAAATCGGGGTATTTAAATCTCTAAACAACAACTAGTTAGATCCCGAAATAATATTTTTGATGTTTAATAAGTGCTTCTATAATATCTTCCTTTCCTTATGTAGGAGCATAGATGTTCGATATAGCCCATATTTTGTTATTTTCAATGTTTCTCTTCATCACAGCCATGTGGTTTCCTCTTTTAATCAAAGGAGTTACTCAAAATATTTTAGGATTCCATACCACTGCTATGCATCCCGAAGCACCAATGGAACAAACAACAATGGCTTTAGATTTTTTTCAAAAAAATCTCTAATATTTTGGAAAATTTCTTCCTTTATTTTTATTTCTTGTATTGCTAGAGCATCTTCCTTTATTTTTATTTCTGTATTGCTAGATCTTCTAATTTCTTAGTTTCCACTAGATCCTTTAAAATTATATATTTAGTGGGATTGTTAATACCTCTCCCATTGTATGATATGCAATAAATTTCTTTGGGTTAGTCTTAGTCTATTTAAAAACCTTCCGATCTAAACATGCATGTGTTCTTGAATCTATATTTTTATGTGTATCCTTCTTTGGGGATTCTTGTGTACTTGGTCTTCCATTTTTTCTATTTGGAATGATTTTATTAATTTTATTACCTCCCCCTTTACCTACACATTTCATAGTGTTATTTTTATAGGATGTTCCTTTTGAAGATTCACCCCTTAATAACGGAGACCCTATTAGTGATTAATTTTCTTCTATTTCCATTTGAAAGATTCATTTTACATTAAAAAATTCCTCAACTATCAAATTAGTCATTTACATACCTATTTTATGTGACTCTAATTCTTGACGAGATTGTGCTTAGTTGGCCTTTGGAGACCAACAACGCATCACCATTAGATCTATTATTTTCCTTGTTTTTGATTTATGGAGTTTTGGTTCCCTTTATTTTTTCTTCCTTCTTATTCATAAATTTATTAGGGGAGAAAGGATCTAATTTCCTTACCATAGAGAATATTGATTTTGGATTTCCATTCTTTATGTCCTGAATATTTGAGTCTGACATCAATATGTTTTTGTTTCTTTTCTTGTTAACCATCATAGTGAAACTGTCGTCTTCCTTATTCTGGTCATCCATATGAGGTGTTTCAATATTTTCTTTTCTCTCTATTATATAAAGAGATATATACCCCACAATTTGATTTTTAAAAACTACTCTCGGCTTCTCTATTCTAGATTCCATTATTCCTTTTCCTTTGTCCTCCTTCCATTCATTTGTTCTAACAACAATATAGGTCTAAGTGATTTTGAATTTGTAGTTTTGACTTAAATGTTCCCATCCACTACATTTAACACACTTTACAGGACTAATCTCCTGTTTAATTTTTTTCCCATATTCCCAGTCTAGATTTAAGCTCAATTTTTTTGGGGATGTCAAGATAACTAGAATGGTATAGATGTAAAACCTTTCACACACCAATCTTGCCATATTGAGTGTTGCATTGTTAATACAAACAAGAGACCCCATTGAGTTTGTAATTCCTCTTATGATATTTTCATCTTAAAATTATAAAGGTGGGATAAGCAAACTAACCTATAAATGAAACTAGTTTAAAATTTCCTTTTCGGGTTAAAGTTTGGTTCCTATTTTCTTAAGTACCATCCCGATTTTCCACAAAACCAGGGTCCTTTCTCCAGGACTCTAAGCATATCCTCATGAATAATAAATTTGAAAAGTAAAATATCATTAGGTAGAATTCTTACCTCTAGATGACCCTTTGGATTCCATTTTACTTTCACCCTCCTTCTTATAACATCGATATTTGGCCTTCCAATGACCATCTTTCCAACCAATGCATTATCTAGATTTTTTGTAGTATTGTTTAGAATTGAGTTAGGGATCTCAAGGAAACATCTCGAAGCTTCCCTCATAGCCTAAAGAAAAAAATTCAAATTATTCGAAGAGGATCCATTCTTCACAATTCCTAACCATGATATTGGGCCCCTTCCTTTAGACACTTAAGACTACACATGGGCACCTCTTGCCTTAGTAGATGGGTCTAGTCTGTCTCCCTAGGTGAGCTAGATCCCTTACTTCTAGGAAAAATCTCTATGATTTCCTCTTCTCACCCATTTTCATTTGAAATTTTCTCCACCTCTCCTCTGTATGCTCCTTCTCTTACTCACACCATTGTATTCTCATAATAGGGTATGGACTGAGTTTTCATAAAAACATCGGTTAAACATATAAAATAGAAAAATGGTTAAAACCCCATTTTCTTAAAGTCATTATATTTCTTGAGTACAAATTTAAGATCATTTGAAGTTGGAAATAAAATTTTATCCTCATTGTACCCAATCTAGGTTTTATGGGTTTTAAAGAGTGGAAATAAAATTTATGCACAGTTTGGATATAGTATTCTTATATCTTTAATTTTCATTCATTCATTCAACTTATCACATTTATTTCAATGCATATTCCATGAAATATACTCATTTCTTCATGATATAATCCTTAAAATCACTAATCTAGTCCTTACCTTATGCACACAGTCCCATTCACTTGTTTATTATTGTCCTTTCTTCAAAATATTTTCCTCTTACTTCAATCCCGAACTCATAATGGCTATACCATCATTTTTACATATATGCAACCTTTCAAAACCCTAGACATCATAAATAATTCAAATATTCACAAACAAGAATGTGATCCACACACACAAGTACTCAAATATGCATTCAAACACAATTTTACTAAAAATAAATCTTTTATTAGATATAATCGTAAAATTTTCAGAGCTTCAAGAGCCATTTGGATCAATTACATATCTCTTCTCCCTCTCTACTTCCTCCACCACCAACAACAACCTCAAATTCGAATTCATTATGATTTTATGATCAAAGAGAGGTGGTTAGGGTTCACCAACCTAACTCATCCATGATTAGACCAACCATAGTGAGTTAATAACTTGGTAGGTAAAGTATGAGAGAATAAGTGGCATGACCACTTTTTTATTAACATTAGACCTATCCTAAACCCCTAGGTGACTAACATACTAACACTTAGTCCTAGGCTACATTACAACTTTAATTTTAATATTTAAATGAAGATTTGGAGGAAATACCCAAAATGCCACTTATTACATCAAGAAGGTCCACATGGACTAAATAGGACCCAAAAGAATCCTATAACATCCTATACACCTAATCAAGAGATAATTGTGATATGTACATGATTCTCTTGCCTCATGTCCCCCTCTCACTTAGGTGACAACTCGATGGATTTTGAGCATGACTCTCCTTTTGGTTCTTTTTAGGATAGGTAGAACTCATAAAGTGCTAGTGATTGGATAGGGGATCCTTTAGATGAGAGATGAAATTGATCAGATTTTTTTAGACCCCATGCCTTTTTTTCCTCTATTTCTAATCCTTAGTCTTGTTGAGATGCTAATGGGATTCTTGAGTGGGATTATACTATGGAAGAGGAGTATTCCTCTCATTAAGAATCATACTTGGGATGTCACCCCTCTTCCTAAGGAATAAAAATGTTTTGATGTAGGTGGATATATCAAACCAAGTAGGGTTCTTATGGGAATTTTAAAAGTAAAAGGCGCGACTCATAGCTAAGGGTTTATCTCAAGTTCTTGGGGTTGATTATTCTGAGACATTTACTCCTATCCCCAAGATGACATCTATTAAACTAACCTTATCCATATCAAACACTAACAAATGGGATGTCTAAAAAATAGATGTTAGGATTTCCTTCCTTAATGGTGACCTAGAGGAAGAAATCTATATGGAACAACTACCAAGTTATGTCCAAGATTCCTCCCTTGTTTCCAGACTTAATAATTATAGCTATAACCTTAAACATGCCCCTCAAGCTTGGTATTATAAGATAGAATCCTTTCTTCTCACTTATAGGTTTGCTAGGTGTCACTCGACCCATATTTTGAACAATTTGTGGCAATATTTGTCTATGCTTATCTTAGTTTTGTACTTCGATGACTTGTTGATTATGGGAAAAAAATTCCATCATTGATTCTATCAAGACTTACTTATCCATTAAGTTCTAAATGAACAAGTTGGGTTTACTTCATCACTTATTTAGGATTCGGATCTCTCAATTTGACTCGGGGATCATTATTTCTTATCCCAAGTATGCCCTTGATTTGTTTGCTAGGTTTAACATGGCTGATTTTAATCCTTCTCCCACTCCCTTAATTTTTGGAGTGAATTTAATATATGATTGATCCACTTCCTTAGTTGATGGTACCATTTATCCCTAGCTGGTTTGGAGCTTCATCTAGTTAACCCATACCAAACCATATTTAGTGTTTGTTTTTGGCATTGATTTTACTTATGTAGGAGCCTTATGAGATGCATTGGAAAGAAGCTAAGTGGATTCTTCATTATGGTAGATTCACCTGCAATGATGGAATTCAATACTTGTGGGATACATATTAAATTGGATGGATACTCAAATTCGATTAGGTTGGCAATCTATATCATTGGAAATATACCTATGAATACAAATTTTCTCTCGGTTTATGTCCTATCGGTTGATAAAATAAGAAGAATGTGATTTCTATATCTTAGAGAGACATAATATAGTGGAGAACTCAACGCTACCATGGAAGCTATTTCGTTATATGGGATTCTCATAGAGTTTGGTATTAATTTTAGGAAGCCTATCATCATTTATTGTGAAAAACCTATCATTATCTCCATCTCTGTACAAATCTCATTCATCATAAATAAACAAATCACATTGAGATACACATGCACTTCATTAGGGAGTTGATTCTTGGAGGCCTCATTGATTTATAATATTACTAGACATCATATCAAATTGTAGACATATTTAAAAGAATGTTTACTAAAGACAAGTTTCTTCACTTACACTCTCTACTTGGAGTGAGTTCTCTGCTATAGGACATATTCTTTGGGATTTTTAGTCCTCTTATTTTTCTTCATAAAGATTATAGTTTATACATGGGTACTTTATCGGGCCTTATTTTTGGGACCCATATGATGCATATTTTTTAGTTGTTTAGGGGAGTATTCTATCTCTTATAAGTGCAATTGTTTTTCCCTCTGGGTTTTATTCTATTACTTAATATATGTAATTTATATGGGTAACTCATTAGGCATAGCTACTTTGGGACCCATATATATTTTATATTATAGTGCCTTATCCTAAGCTTTGCTAAAGGGGTGTTAGTGTGAGGGGTATTATTAATTTATAATTTATTAGGTGATTTTCCCTCACCCGGGGTGATTCATCTGCTTACATGAGTCATGTCTCGATGAATCATTAGGATTTATACAATGAATGACAAATTTTTCATATAATCTATCATATGCATAATAGTTTCATATATCATATGGGAGTTACACTCCATTCTTAGATTTTAACTCCCCTCTCATATTTTATTGGTATGACTAGTCCATGCATGCAAGTTACATAACATTGTTTTATGTAATTTTCATTTTTTGATCTATGGGGATGATTAGACCATTTTTGTATGTGTAGAGACCGGGTTTTTGTCACCCACCTACTTCCTTCTATAAAATAATTGTTTAATTAAAACATATCATTGTATCATTATCCTAAGTAACTCCACCCTAGTCTCTTAAAATATTTTTTTACACCCTCATAAATTACTATCTACCCATCTTAAATTACCTTAATCCATTTAAAACTATCTGACCATCTCAAAATCACCTCAAAATATTTTATCCTAACACCCTAACCTCCCCAATTTGACCTTTATCTCCTCAAAACCATTTTACCTCCCAATTTACCCAAAAATACTATTTAGGAAGTGGTTTTCAACCATTTCTTGAATGATTTTATGAAATTTTGGATCGCTGATGATTATTGAAGCCGGTTTTGGCTCCTCTCTTATGGATCTTTAGAATTATTTTGGCATTCTCTTGCATTTTTGATCAATCGATGAATATACATCACTCTTGAGATCACTAAGGTCTTGTATCAACCTAAAGCTCTCACAACACATCATTTTTGTAATATTTTCATCAGTCATCTTCCCAGGAAGATCAACAACTAGTCATCAACCTCAATCGAGTTACATCCATCATTTGGAGACACCTTGCAACTTATCTCAAAAACAAAACATACTCTTCTATTTCATTTCATAATTTTATTTTCATAAAAACATCGAAAGTAATAAAAATAATTATTCAAAATATATGTCTTTAGTAACTTTTTATTTTGAATAATTTTTTTCCCTTTACATAGTAATTGTAGGTAATTCGTGAATCACCCATGATTCCCTTGAATCACTTGCAATTCTACCGGATCACCTATGATTCCTTTGAATCACTTATCATAGTTGTTTATCAGCAAATATAAATTATTTCATAAGAATATTTTCATTTTCATCAATATTTAAGACTTAACTTGTTTTCTTCAAAGCATTTCTCTACTTTAGATAGTAGTACCCAGCTGGTCCCATCCTATCACAAGTATCTATGACCTCCCAATAGTTCAGAAACCCTTCTTTTAGGAACATTTGCAACATACATAGGTATCTTACACTATGTTAAATTCAATTCACTATTGACATCGAAGACACTTTGAAGATGAGTTTGAAATCCTTCATGATATTTAGTAAGATAAAGAGGAATTTTGAGTACGACTACTCTAATTTGTCTAGATGTGCGACATTTGAAGCTTCTCAATACTTACCCTTCAATCTTGAGTTCTAAAGCTTCTTTTCCATTATTCGTATATATCTTTTTGTTTATATATATTTATCATTTTTGTCGACTGCTTAATTATATTAAAATGGTATGACATAATCCAAATAAGTCCCTTTGGATTCCTAGAATCATCCTTTTCTAAGAAGCTCATCTATCCATCTATCTAATATTTTTCATCTAACATTATTTGATCTGCATTTTTCTTCATTAGTAAAAGGAGAAGGATATTTATCCAACAACATCGACATTCATTATCGCAAGTATTGGTAAGCCCTCTGATCTTCCAATGTCATTTTGTTTTTTTATTTAATTTTATTAAGTTAAATTAAAAAATCAAAAAATCTTTAGTAAATTTTGGCATGGCGATGGAAGCTATCCTATTTATTTCATCTTAGGATAATTAATTTTCACTTTTAGGCCTTATATTCTATAATCGTTAGAAATTAAGTTAAATCACCAATGATTTTAATTAATCTCCTCGATTCATTTAAATTTCCAAAGATCTCTATGATTATTTTTATTAATTAATGAAATAGCCTTTAAAATATCTCTTGCTGTTTTTTGTCTTTGTCTAACCCGTCTAGGTTTTACGTCTTGGGAGCTTACATGCAGTGCGATGTAGTTGTGCTAAAAATATAAATCTAAAAATTAAATAGGAAGCATTTCTTGACATGTCTTCTTATTTTCTCTTTCTTCCAAAGAATTGCATTTTTGTCCTCATCTAAATCAATGTTTCTTTTGAGTTTAAAATAAACCTCTAAAGTTTTCTTGTTCACATAGTGTAATTAGGAAGTAAATAATTGCATTCACTAAAACATCCCCACATATGACCAAATCACTTTAAACATAACTTACATTGAAACATTCCTACCCAGGTGGACCTACTTAGATTTCATGAGAAATAGTGTTTTGTCTAAGTATAAATAATTGGTAGGTGGTATATTGACTAAACACTCAAATCCCTTATTGTTGTTGGACCGTGAAGTGAGGGGATGTGAAGTGAGGGTAGTACCCAATCTTTGAGCTCTATACCAATACCATCATAGATTCATACCTCATGCACCTTAAGGTATATCAAGTAGTCCAAACTTTAACATCACCTGAAACCATCCATAGATTACAATTTCCTAGGACCCCGTTAGTCATTTATCACATTTCACTTTTTTTTAATAATCAAGATAATTAAAAATTCTTCTACGTGTTTTTTTGTACTTTGTAATCCATAATCTAGGTTTATTTTTTATGTTATATTTTGTTTTTTGTTTTCATGGTGCTTCCTATACAACAATCTTGTCTTGAAAACTATGAAAACATGACCAAAAACTTCCACAAAACTATCGAAAACATTAAAACATGCACTCAATATGCCACATGTCTAATTGATCAAGCACCGGAATATCTATCACCTCAACCACATGATCAAGAACCTCCACACTCTCCCAATGATCGAGTCTACCTCATGTAAAATTGCTGATCCATCCCATCCCTTTTTATTTAATAATGGGCATATAGTATTTTCTGAGATCTTAGATTCAAACCCCATTTCCCTCAATGTATATCTTGATTCTTAGGGTGTTAATATTTAACCATTTATACCTAGACCATATCCCCCTATATCCAACACCTTGTATGAATTCTCTCGGCTTGTTGATCCTAACCATGATCCGGTCATCTAATAGGTACATTCCTACCCCAATGCCAACAAATCGAAACATCTAATATCATGTCATCATCTCCTGTCATCACTTTTAACCTTAATGTAGTCTCCTAATAGGAAGCGACTAACAAAAAAACCTATTTCGTTAGTAGATCTCTCATCTAGATCCACATCATCCCAAAATAGTACAAACATATCCTCTTCCACATAAATACCTTTAGCCTCTTCTACCATTTATACCCCTATTATAAGTTCAATATCCATCCCATTAAGCATACCTCAACTTACTCCCTCCCAAAGCATCCCATTCCAATTTTCCAAAAATATTTATGTATATACCGACATCAATACCCACCATTAACACAAGTTATATTTCTAATGTCCACCCCTCCTCAAAACAGTCATCCACTATCCCTACTTCCTCTCAATATATACCTCAACAATCTCAACCTATCATTCATACCTCTATTCCTTTCCAACACATACCTCAACCTTCCCATCCTCTCATCCATAACATACCTCAGCAGTCTCAACCACTTACCCACTCCTCTACTCCTTTCCAACATATACCACAACAATCTCAACCTTTCATCCACACATCCACCCCTTTTTAGTACATACCACAATAATCAAAACCTTTTATGAACACGTCCATGCCCATCTAATATCAGTACATCCAACCTTCACAACCTTTAGTTTCACAACCTACTTATAACATTCCCATGAGTACCCCTCTCCAACATAACATCCCTCTACCATATCAATCATATCAACAACCAAATCAATTCTTGTACAATCAACCTGGTCCTTCATCATCTACCACTCAACAACCATCATAAATTGACCCTTTACAAGTATTAATGAATAGAAGTTATAACCTCAAAGCATCTTTTATGGGTCCTAAGAACAAATATAAAATGAACCCATTCATCCATCCATAACCTCCACATTAGGAACTTCCTATGTTCCTCAAATTATAAAGAAAAGAAGACTCGAATAACACATCTAGGCCTTCTAACATGCCTATTACCTTATAGCACAAGACTAATGCCTTATGTCAAGGACATTCCTCATCTCCTTAGTAGACCACCGCCTTGGATTGGTATAACAACATACCTCGGTACTCATTTTTCTCATTCACCCATCTTGCATAGTTTTCCTATAAAACGTATTGATAAACATCACATGTAAAATCACTATCACCAACCTATATTCCATCAAACAATTTGAAGATGAATGCATCAAAAATATGTCACCCACTTTGGAGGGAATTATAAATCAACTATAATTTTCTCTCCTACGAGACTAAGCTAATGAATTTATTCTCTCACTCTTGTGCCAAACACATTTCATCTACATTACATATACGGTATTTCTAGATGTTTATGAATCCTTAACTATGGATCAAAAACTTGAGCTTTTCACTCTCAAATACGGTAGGGTTAAACTTAGGAAAAACAAAACAAAAACTAAGTTATCTTCTCGAACCATCCTCTAGATAGGAAAAATACAAATCATCAACCAACACATTTTTCATCAAGACCATTCCTAAATAATTTTCAGGATCCAAACACTCTCATCCTCAATGCAACTACACTCCTATTAGTGAATCTTAAACTGTAGTACTTGAAAAAAATCTTGGCTTCCAACACGATCAATCTTCCTCCCATCATTCCCATTGACACATCCGTCTCAAAACCTTCTTGGTATAGATATAATGATTAATGAAAATACCATAAGGTCAAAGACCATGACATCAAAAGGTTTCATTCATTCCGTAATGTCCTTCAAGATCTCAGTTATAAAGGTGAATTATAATTAGATAACCCTAATGCACCTCAAAATCAAAATTTGGACATTTTCAAACAACCCTTATTGATTAACTCCCCATACAATAGTAAGATATAGTCTAATAGTTTTAAATCACACCACATTATCAATACAACCAAGGCTTAGTCACCAATAACATATGAAACATCCATCATAGAATCCATATCCAAACCACCCTTCAATGTCCCTATCATAGAAACTTCAAAATCAAATTAGCCACATCTCAAGGTCCTACCATTGAGAGAATAATAATTCCATCCAAATATTCTCCATCCTCTTCAAATTCATCTATAATTTCCTCACAAACCCCAAAAAATAAATCCATCTTAATTTTTTTGAAAATCTCGTATGATGATCATGCCACTGGTATTATGTGCATACCCTTCAAAAACATCTTGTGCGACCACACACTCCTTAATATTAAAGGATGAAAATCATAACACATCACCATAACACTTATTCAATATAAATACAAATCCCCTTTGCTTCAATTCTAGGGCCACATCCCTCATCCAAATTACCAATCACTATTACACAATCAAAAACCATCCCTCAACACACATCCAAAGAAATCACACCAAAAGTGACCTATTCAACACCTATCCAATTGAAATAATCATCACTTCCTTCAACTTCCTCCTCGAAAGGACATTATAAATTTATCTAGGAAATTTTCCTTCAAGAATCCATCATAACATTAGCCCCTCTTAAAAATCTGGTTCTTGAGGGTGGAAGCCTTCCTAGCATAACTTTTAAGCCTCTTATGATTATCATTGCACACCAAGACATTTTACAAAAGATTTAAAATCCCTCCATACGACTATTAAAATCTTTACCAACAAAGGCATTCTTCCTCTAGACCTAGCAATATCAAAAACATCTCACAAAACACCCAAAATCACCACACCTAGATCATTGTCTACACTCATGACCACTTTGAAAGTAAAGATCCTTCTAAGAAATATCCTCATCAAGTTGGCATCCTACATATCAACACTAGAGTAAGTACCCACATACCTAACATTGTTGATCAAAACAAGTCAAAAATTTCATTTCCACTTACCCCCGAGTCATTTTCTCCAACACCTCCTGTTAAGGATAAGGTTTTCATCCTTTCTGATCCTCTTACATAAGCCACCACCACAATACAAAACATCATTATCAAACAACTTCACCAATCTCTATTAAAGATGTCCCTTTACGGTTTGGTGTAAAACTCACCCTCACATCGATGAAAAATGATATAAGCACTTCAAACCATATCGGTGACTATACGTACCCTAAATTGTAGGGTACTGCACCACTAGAAAAACATTACACATACCCCAATGATGATACGGTCTCCTCGTAAGGTGTTCGGGATTCAAGAAATCTCTCCAAGTATATGTTTGTATCCCGTATGCCTCGCTTGGCCTCCACATGCTTTATTTTTCCCTCTGCCCCCTTTTTCCTTGCATTTTGGTCTTTAGTGACGAGATCACTACCTTTCTGGGTGGCGGTTACGTGAGCGCCAAACAAGACAAGGTGGTGGTCCCATAACTTGCCGCCCTACACAGGCGGTGGTCTTGTTCGCGTTTTCCAGAAAGTTCGACGATCGCGTCAAACATAAATCTTCAATTTCTACCTATATTCTTCAGCTACTTTGCTTTGCATTTATGTTTTGGCCACCCTATGAATAGTGTTTTCCCTTTATTTATAGTAAAAGAGTTCAATTAGGAGTTACCCTTTGGTAAATGCATTTGCTATAAATAGCCAGCTTGTTTTCAAACAAATGGCCCCTCTCCTTCTCTGTTTAATCATTCAGTCTTTGAATTTCTTGCTTAGAATTCTATTAGTTTCATGTTTTGCATCCATTGTTGGTCTTTGTTTTCTGTTTAGAGGTCATTCAATATTCTTGTTTCATTCTTGCCTCATTGTTGTTCCATGCAAGCTAGTTTAAAATAAGATAGTTTCATTCTTAGATTGGAATCCATTTAAAGTTGTAGGTTTTGTTAGTCACAAAGATAGCTCCTAAAACTCTCGGCACATTTGTGTTGTATTCCCGCAATAAATCCCGCTAGGAATTACATAGTCAAGCTCTGTTCACTTGCACTATGTCTCTCTTACTCGCATTATATTCAATCTATGTCCAAAAGTTGTCATTGTTCAAGTTCCTTATTCTACTGATACTATCATATACATGTTTTTGGATTCATGAGAACACAAAGGAAATGAGGAGATCACACTGAGGGGACAAAGTCACACACAACTGGATTTACCACTATTCTGTAAATGCTAGGTTTGAGCTATCAAAGTTCTAGTTACAATGTATCAAATAGAGTAGTGAATTATTTTATTTCAGTCAAAATTTCGCTCTCAATATCGCCAGGGAAGCTATGGGGATTGATAGTTTCTGAGAAACTATGATTCATTCCTCACTTTTGAGGTAGGATTGAGAGTCTTTCAATTTAAAATAATTAGTTTCTTAGATATTTAGGATAAAATCACAACTGCATAGGCAAATAGCCACACCAGGATACTTTGTTTGTTTTAATTATGTTACTAGATTAGTTTTCCATTTTCTAAATATATTAGAGTAGCTGCTCTTTAATTTTATTAAAATACTTCATTGAAAATACAAAAATAAAAGAATATATGCATAGTGTAGATACATCTTTCATAATTAGTTTATTAATTTTAGTTAAAAGTTGAATCATTTTGCATGACAATCACGGGACCTAGAGAGCCTAGAGAATATATATTTGAACCAATAGTGCCTCAACCAAATCTACCCACAACATTAGCTGATATAGATCAAGACCTTAGGATACAAGTCTTTCGAGCAACGACAAACCTACAAGTAATTAGTGAACAACTGAGAGGGTTAAATATCAAAGATGACAAGGCATACACATTTTGGTCAAATCATCCTAACTATAGACTGCCTTGATAAAATATCTGAATGATTGTACAAGGATTCGAAAGAGAACAAGTATTTTATTATGATCCTTTACTTCCATAACTTTGATGCGGGAGACCTCCTCGTTGACGTAGATACTAGCTTATGCATTCAATTTTCCAAAACACCTATAAGGTATTCTAATAAAATTATACAACTTCTAGTTCTAAATATAGAGGTTGAAAAGGCGTATGATTACTGGATAGTCGGAAGAAGGGATTGATTCTTCACATGACCATAATAGGTCCATAATAACCACAAACACACAGTTGTGATCCCCAAGTCACACAACCCAATGGGCCTGCAAATCAGTTAAGTATTGATACCGGTTTACGAACGCTGGTATTTAGATCCTCACCACTCCCGCTAGATATCATAACGCAGTTCTCCATATTAAATATAGAAGCCAATCAATCTAATATTTTCTAGACTAGACCAGAAAACCACCCATAGTTCACTACAAATCCACTAAACCTCCTATCACCATTTTCATGACCTTGTCTAGAGATATATACAAATATCCCATAGATCACTTCCCACATATCCAAAAACCAATAAATAGGATCTCGGCAGAGCTTGACATTGATTGGAGCCTCCGAACAGCTATTATATCTGAACAAACCATTACACCAATTTAGGTTAGGAGGGCCTTCTTTGCCTTAGATTCACAAATTCCATTATTGTGTATTGAGGATATAAGATTACCCAATTAGTTTTTCTGTATCCATTTATATTCCACATTCACCATCATCTCGGCATGACCTCGGGAGGTCGGTACAAGGAAGAGGTACTTGTAGATTCCCATGCTCGCATGTCACTTTTCCATCATACAAAATTGGTGAACCCAACGTGAACAAACAGATATTCCCTTTTGTTTTCATTTCTTTCATCCACCTTCACTCTTTCCCATTATTCTGTGGGTATTCATATACCCCCTGAATATGTTAGGATATGATGCATATGGTAGACCTCTCTTAGGTCTTGAAACAAGTTATAGTCAAACAAGTAGACAACCATCACCCTCGCTTTCCACATGGGCTGATAACTATTCAAGTAATTACTTGTCGTCTCAAACTCCCCCTCAAAGAACTAGTTCCAGTTCTTCATTCTGAATTGAGGAGTTTGATCATCTTGCACAAACACAATAGTTAGAGCCATCGGGATCTAATAATATGATGTTTACTGGAGAATCCACTTCATCTCCTCGGGTCTTGTTTAGACCACGAGATCGATGAACAATCATATCCACTCCCATTTTTGGATGAGGAGTACTTAACACGCTATGCTGGAATAAAAAAATGTTTCCAAAACATGTATCCACCTATAGGGAGTTTACAAACAAAATCTGATACCCTATTCCAAGAAAACAACCCCATTCCTCCACCTATGGGAAATACCCTCGGTGAAGCTTAATAGGGTAATGATCAATTCATAACAGGGTATCACATCCCTTTACAACCTCAAGGTATACAACAAATGCCATTAAGGCAAAACATTGTGTCTTCACCAATATAGGTCATTTCAGCCTTAGTTGAAAAGGTTAAAGGGCTAGAACTTGCTCAAGCAAATAAAAATTCATATTTTGGGCAAGCAAGAATCCCCAACCCCCCGCATCACCCCAGTCAAGTTGACCTCCTTACAAGAACAAGAACATTAGGCATACCTCCGCAAAATCCTTATAATTACCCATAGCAAACACCAACTAGGACCGCGTTTTCAAACGCCACTCCAATTGAAAACATGACACCTCCCAGCTTGGCACCAAATAACCCATACTAGAACAATGCTCCTCCTTACTTAAACATTTATTCAAAGTCACCACAAGGGGACATGTTATCTTCTCCCGAGATGTTTTTTCAACAACGAGGATTCCCTTATGCCCTTGCAAATATATATGTTATGTCATATCAACAACCCATGCCACCCCCACCCCCTCGGCGAGCACAATCAATGGTCGAGGCCTACGTAGTAGGTACTTATTTAGAATATTTAAAATATCCACTAGACTTCACCATACAAATTGTTATGCTTCTAATACCTCTTCTGATTTACTCAAATATAAAGGGAAGGTGATCTAAATGCACACGTTAAGGCCTATGCCACATGACCATACGGAATTACTCCCTTGGGATGGGGTTGTTCTTTAAGATATTACCTAAAACCTCGGAAGGTATTGCCCTTGATTGGTATTATAGAATACAAACCTTGATACATTCATTTAAAAACTCGTGTTTGAGTTCATCAAAGCTTTTGTAATGAACAAATTGTTAAGAATAGGAATTAGGGAATTCTTGCATATTAAACAAGAACATAATGAATCTGCTGCTCATTTTATTCAAAGATGGCATACGATTCTCTACTCATTAGCAAGTGCTCCAAACATGGATCAAATGGAACTATGTGATTTATTCCTTAATTATCTCAATGGAGAGATAAAGGAAGAATTCCGAAGTTCCCACTAAGAAATTATGATGAAGTACTCAAGAGTGCTCTCCGAATCGACCAAGCAGTAATAGATAGTGGTCGTAAGACATATGGAACAAATAGGAAATTAACCACTCCCAATCAAAACACCACGGCCTATCCTAATACCAGGAATGCTAATCAAGGACCTAAGATCCTTAGAAAGAACCGTGGAGTTACAATAGATGGAGTAAATGACCAAGTTAAAAGGGAAAACGTTGTAAACATTTCACCACCTATTAATAATCAGCAAAATAACAATTTTACTCCAACAATCAATGCGGTGGATTTTAATCATCCACCATGACCACAACAATAACAACGACAATGAAAAATCAAAACACAAGGTCCAAATCAAAACCCAATTGGATATCAGAGTCAAAACTAAAGGTAATATCCTCAAAATTTCAACTCTAATAACTAGCAACCTTATTAGAATTTTGGACCACAACAGTCTTAAATCAATAGCATCGAAATTATAATCCTAATTTTTATTGTGGCTTCCACAAAATTCAAGGCCATGATACTAGGACTTGTTGTGACTACAATAAATTCATGCAGCATTTTCAAGAAGATAAAAAAACTCTTTATAGATATGTTTTATCAAATTCTCTAGTACCCATGCCAAAGGCTTATACGGAGTAGTTTCCCCTCAAAATGCACCCCTCAAGATCTTTAATGATCCACTTCCAAACCATTCTAACTATAACAGGCTAGATCCTAATGTACAAACAAGGGTGTTATAACAGAAACAATGATCATGAAGGCTCAACTTCATTAAATCCACCAAATGCATTCCCAACTAGGAACTCGACCCCAAAATAATATAGTTAGTCTGGTGGAGTTAGACAACGAGCTACCCATAGAAACCATAACAAGAACACGGGATTATTCTTCTCAACCAGCTTCAAGTTATCCATTGGAACTAGACAACATTCAACAAATGTTGGTAAAACCCATAGGCACCTATGATTTAATTAATGACTTAACTAAAACCTTCTCTCACATCTCCTTTTGGATTTGCTAAAGAACTCTCCCGCCCATAGGGCTTCCCTCTTAGAGGCATTAGGCCTTGGTCATTTAATCAACATCACTCCTCCTCCGTAAATGCAAGTAAACCATGTAGACTTTGACATCTATCCTCTGGGTAGCCAAATATGGATCTTGAACATACTATTGTTGCAAATCAGATGTTGATCAGATTTCTAGTTTGATCATACTAGCATCTAGTGTGATTGCACAACATTGAATCCTTTCCCCAAGTGTGGGACTTGCAAAATGAGAAAGGAATCTCCAGTTTAGAGGTGGTTCCTCAGTTCCTCTTGTCATATTTATCACTTACAAGTTGCCAGAGGTCTATATTCCTAACCCTACCCTAAATTCCAAAGGAGACAGAGATAGAGAATGCAAAAAAGCTAAAACTAATGCTAATAGGTGATGCACCAAAGGAGTGGTGAGCATTTTTTACTTCTGCAGATTGACACAGTCCATAAAAATGCAACAAAGAACCTCATGCACAAACTGATAATTGTAATGAAGGATCATAAATTAACCAAACAACACAGGAAGAGGATGAAAACTAATCACAGAGGTTGTATTGTTATTTTAATCATCAAAATCACTTGCATTACAACACCTGAGAGGCAAAATAAAGTTGTAGCTCTTAGAAAAGGTTTGATATTCCACCAAAATCACTTCCAAGGTGAGAAAGGGGACCTGTAATACACAAAAAATGTTCAACCCTTTGAAAATGAGCCAAATCTGGCTTTTACAGTGCAAGGGACGAGCCCAGGAGAGAGAAACATGGGAAAACATGGAAGGGATTCAACCATTGACCAAAATGCATTCAAAACAACATGGGCATCCTTACAGACCCATCCCTTGACATTTTTAGCCATGTTGGGAGAGAATGCGAGCCATTCTTCATTAAAAACGGTGGTTGAAACGTCATTTCTGTCCATGACCACATGCCAGAGGAATTTTTCATTTTCTCTCTCCAAAATCCATCAAAATGCAAAAATGACCCTAAAATCTTGTAGATAATTTCACCAGCTTTCCATTGATATAAAGAACGTGAAAAAATGAGCTCTAGATCGAAAGATATGGCCATTTGAAGTTTTAGGGCAAAACAGGGCCAAATCGGGTTGGCGGGCAAAAATTTGAATTTTTGCACCTTTTTGGTCATTTGGAAAATTTTCCAAAATTTCCCCAGCTCCACCACTCTAGGTGCCACGTGGTGGCATCTCATTGGCCGTGGGCCTTTCAGGGGAAATTTTTTCCAAAAAAACTCCATCGAGCCATAACTTCAAAAATACATGGAGTTAGGAGGAAAACTTTACCTTTACGGAAAGGTGAAAGAGCTCTATCCAATGGTGTCATTTCTAGAAGGTTTTGAGTGCTTAAAATAAAAATATTATGACTGAGGCACAAGAGAGGAAAAAATGAGAGGAGTTAGCCACAAAAAATGAGCAGGGGCACATTTTGGATAACAATTTTGGCGACTCAGAGGGGTCATCTGCCTGCTGGATGAAGTTACCAGTTTCCTGAAGCAATCCATTGGGTATGGAGTCATTGAATTCTCTGTTTGATACCCCAACTAACTAGAACACTGCAAGGAGGAAGATGGAATATCACCTGATGGAGCAAGGCCTGCAAACACATCTCCAGGAACAACAAGCTTGTGCCAAAGCACTTAGGGAAAGAAAAACTAATCTACAACAAAACAATGTGCACAAGCACTTGGAGGAATGAAAAACCTAAACTAATATGTACAGGGTGAAGCATTTCCTTCAGTAGCAATGCTTCAGATGGATTCCATTGACTGGAATCTGCAGTTCTTCGCCATCTAATGAAGACAACTGGAAAGCATTGTTGTCCTTACACTTTGTGACCATGTATGGGCCACTCCAAATGGCATCAAATTTTGAATGCCTTCCCGGTTTTGCTCTATCCGCATCCCATTTTAACACTAGATCTCCAACTTGGAAGGATCTGTTCTTGGCCTTTCTATCAAAGGTCTTCTTTATCAAAGCTTGATCCTTCTCCATTGCTTGGGATGCCTGATTTCTGATTTCTTGGAGCTCCATCAATTCTGCATATCTGACTTCCATGGGCTCAAACTCCAACAACTCCAACTGTTTCATGAGTTCCAATGTTGGCAACTCAAGTGATATGGGAAAAATTTCCTCTCTTCCATAAACAAGCTTGAATGGAGAGTTACCTGTAGATCTTTTAGGAGTTATCCTATCAGCCCATAAGGCTGATTTCAATTTGGTATGCCAAGACCTCTGATTCTCATCAAGAGTCCTCCTAATGATCCTCAACAAGTTCTTGTTTGTAGATTCAGCCTGGCCATTACCCTGGGGGTAATAGTTTGATGAAGTACTTAGGTAGATCCCATTCTTGATAGCCCATTCAGTCACCTTGGATCCAATGAATGCCAATGCATTATCTGATATTATTGTAGCTGGTATGCCAAATCTGGTTACTATTCCCTCATAGAAGTCTAGGATGCTAGATTCATTTGCTTCCTTGAGTGCTACTGCTTCAGTCCATTTGGTGAAGTAATCTGTGGCTGTTAAAATCCACTTGTGCCCTTGGCTCGAATTGGGATTAATAACTCCAATGAAGTCTAAACCCCATTGCATGAATGGCTGGTCAACTGAAATTGGATGCAATGGGAGGGCAGCTAGCCTCTCTTTACCTGTGAAAAATGCACAATTCTTGCACCTCTTGATCCATGCATAACAATCATTGAAAATCTTGGGCCAATAATAACCAGCCCTCATGATCTTTAGAGCTGTCACTCTTGGTGCAAAATGGCCACCAGCTGGTCCACCATGGAACTCTTCCAGCACCTTATGAATCTGATTTGTACCAATGCATCTCAGCAGTACTCCATTCACATCTCTTTTGAATAAAACACCATCAACAAGGGCATATGGGACAGCTTGCAACCTGAAGTGTCTTCTTTGGGTCTTGTTCATCTCTGGAGGACATAGACCTGTGCTTAGGAAGTGCATTATACCTTGGGTCCAGCAAGGAGTGGGGACACCATCATTCTCCTCTTGAGTGCTTCCTTGCTCATGGTTGTCTTGCAACGCCAAAACAACCTCCTTCTCGTTGCATGATTCCTCTTGTTTGCTCAAGATCAGCTGCTCACACAATCCTTTTCCTCTTACCAACTTGGTGACTTTGATCTCAATGTCATACTCCATGACATGAGTAATCCAACCTACCCTTTTTTCATTCAAGTCTTTGTTGAGGAGGAAGTCTTTAACCCCCGCATGAGAAACCAACAATTGGACCTTATTGTTTGAAACTAGATGCTTGAATTTCTTCAAGCTCCTGATTACTGCAAGAACATGCTTCTCAATGAAAGAATATCTCACCTCATAGTCCTCCAGGCTTTGGCTGAAGAAAGCAATTGGCTGCTCATCATTGTCTTTATTCTGCTGTACCAAAATTGCAGAAATAGTATCATCACCTCCAAACACATAGAGGATGAAATCCTTGGAGAAATCTGGGTTGATGAGAGTTGGGGCTTGAGAGATGGCTTCTTTGATTGCTTCAAAACTTTCCTTTCCTTCTGCTATCCATTTGAAAGCCATGCTTTTCTTTAGCATCTTGGTGATAGGTCTGACAAGGGCTGCAAAATTTGGGACAAACCTCAAACAAAATTTATTCTTCCCAAGAAACTTTGAAGGGCCTTCTTGTGGCTTGGCAATGGCAGTGCTCTTATGGCTTCGACTCTTTCCGGATCAATTGCTAATCCTTCTTTGGAGACAATGTGGCCAAGGAGCTTTCCTTCATGGGCTAGAAAAACACACTTTTTAGGATTCAAGGAGACTCCAAATCTTCTACACCTTTGGAACACTTGTCTCAAATGAAAGAGGTGGTCTGCTGTATTTTTTGAAAAAACAGTGATATCATCAAGATATATCAGTACAATGTTGTTAATCAAACCTTTGAATGCCATGTCCATTGCTCTTTGGAAGGTAGCTCCAGCGTTGGACAGCCCAAATGGCATTTTCCTGTATGCATAAGTTCCCCATTTAGTTGTAAAGGTTGTCTTGAACTGATCTTCTTCCTTCACCATAATCTGATTATACCCTGAATAGCCATCAAGTAGTGAAAACCTCTCGGAGCCAGCAACAACTTGTAAAATCTGCTCCATGGAAGGAAGTGGATAATGATCCTTGAGAGATGCTCTATTCAAATCTCTGAAGTCAACACACAATCTGATTTCCCCACTCTTCTTTCTGACTGGAACCAAGTTGGCAACCCAACTAGAATGCTTGATAGGGAATATGATTCTTGATTCTATCAACTTATTCAATTCTTTTCTCATGAGAGGCTCCATGTGGGGGTTGACTGGCCTTTGTTTTTTCCTGATGGGCTTAGTATTTGGATCCAATTCAATGGTGTGTTGAGCTAACTCGGGATTGAAACCTTTCAAATCTTCATAGCTCCAAGCAAACACATCAGGGAATTCTTGACAAAGTTGTATGAACTCATACCTTTCTTGCTCAGTTGTCATCTTACCAATTTGGAGTGATTTGCCTCTTTCTACTGAGATGGACACTGAATCTTCTCCCTTCACTTGGATGTTTGCTTTCTCCTTCCTAAACTAATCATTAGGATTGAAAATGGACTCCAAAGTAATAAGTCCCTTTGGTAGTTTGTTGGTTCTCAGCTGCACCACTTGGTCACCATACTGCTGCTCTAACTTTTCCTGATTTTTGGCTGAGAATTCAGCCTCTTCTTGTAAGAAATGGATGATTTGCTGATCATTTTCAAACACTTGCCAACTTACATTGTTATCTAGCCTTTGAAGGCCTCACAATCACATGGATGTTTGGCTGTACCTTGTCTTTTTGAATGCTCTCCACAACGTCAAAGGCTGCCCCAACTGCTGCAAGCCTGTCAGTGGCTTGGTTCTCTTTCCTAGGAATGGATTTGATGCCAAAACCCTCAAAATATTCAATGAGGTCCCACACCCTATTCTTGTAGCACTTGAGTAGATCATTCTTGACAGCATGCTGCCCCTTGACTTGGTTGACAATCAACTCACTGTCACCAAAGACTTGCAAGTTCTTTATTCCTCTCTTGATTGCCCAATGCAGTCCTTGCACCAAGGCTTCATATTCAGCAGTGTTATTAGAGCATGCAAACTGAAATCTAAAAGCTGAATAATACTTAACTCCTTGAGGTGAAACCAGCATGGATCCCCCTCCTGCACCTTGTCTACTCCTTGATCCATCAAAAAACAACTACCATACCTCATTGTCATCTTTGTGGTTTGGCTTGGTGATGCTAGGAATAGGCTGATTTTCTTCATGTATGCAATAGACTCCCAGCTCAGATTCTTCTATTTCTTGATAAGGATCAAAATCATGCACCTTGCTTGCCCATTCATCAAGAGTTAGATCTGGGATGCTTCCTACCTTGGTGTCAGCTTCATCAGTGCTTGGATAATCCTCTTGATCAAATGCTTGAACAATTGGCATTAATCTGACTTGGAGTGTAAGGCTCAATGTGAAAGTTTGCAATAGGTTCAGACCTGATTGTGGCTTTGGTTCCATATCTTGTTCTGAACAACATGTGTGACCAATCAGCAGACAAGTAACCTCCAATCTTAGCTGTGAAATCCCTTGACAAACATAGGGCAAAGAGTGGTGGAAGGTCTATTACTGAGACATCTTGCAAAACAACCACGTTGGGATAGGCATGCAAAGTAAGACTCAAGTTTTTAATCACCCCGACTATTGTTACTGTTGTCCCATCCAACTGCACCACCCCTTTGGATATGGTTTCATACTGAATTCCCAACTGATCAGCTATTTGCTTGGGCATTACTGAACTACTTTCCCCGGAATCAATCATGCAATTGTGTACTAATTGGTTCCCAATGATCAATGAAACATAGAATGGAGGGGGCTTCAATATTTTACCTTGCTGTCCTCCATGATTCCCCTCAGGCTGGGCAGCATTTGTGAGCACCTTCTCTTGCATTTGGACTTGCTGATTTGAAGTTGACCAGTCCTTCATGGCAGCTTGTAGAAAATCTCTTTGGCCTAGGATAGATAGTGATTCCCACATTGATATGTTTACATTTGTCTTCTTCATCTGATCAATGATATTGAATGGAGATGAAGTATCCCTCTGCTTGTCCCTTGGCCTGCACATTCATTCCTTGCACATGGGCAGCAACAACTGGCATTTGGGTTGGCCTAGGGGCTGTTTTAGGCAATCCTTGCGTGCTTGGGATTGCATTTTGTTTGCCAATAGTTTGTGGAGTGACAGAAGGTCATGAATTACTTGGGGCCAATGGCTGTTCTTCACCCAAATTTCTTCTCTTTGACCTTGTGTTGGCTGCAACACTTTGGGAAATCATTTGATTCATGCCACAAAAATCTTCTACCTGCCAGTTTACAAGTGTGGTATCATTTGGAGCTGATTGCTGCTGGAATGTTTCTTGTTGTTGGTTATTTCCTTGACTACCTTCACCCTCCACACTAGTTGCTGTCACCATTAATGCTTGATTCAAGGCACCGTTGAAGCACATGGACTGGTTATGAGGTTCATTGCATGGGAAACACCAATCATACTCTTGAGCTATATTGTTTTGTACTGGCACTAATGCTTTAGATGCAGATGTAGCATTGGGATTATAGGGCTGAAATGGTCATTTGCGGGGAGGCCTTGCTTGATTTAGATTTACAGCTGGATTGGGTGGTCTATGAGGTTGATATGGCTACCTGTTAGGCTGAGCTTGAGGCTAGAAGGAAGGTCTAAAACCTTGAGCTTGCTACCTTTTGAGTGTAACCAGCTCATTACCTAGATTTTGCAATTGCTTCATGACTTCTTGAAGTTCATTTGAGGCACTAGAAGATGAAGTGGAAGCTTCACTTGAATTCTAATTTCTAGGAGTGGGAATAGAAGCTAAATTAGGCACTTGGCTAGTACTTGGGCTCTCTAAACTTGGAAATAATGGCATTGGAGGCCTAGGAGCCAGCTTTCCAGCTTGAATCAAACAATTTTCAGCTCTAATGGCAATGCTATAAGCAATGGGGATAGTTGTGCCTCCCATGGACTGAATTAACATAGAAATATCATAATTTAAAGCTTTAAGGTAATAAAGAAAAGCACCTTCTACTTGTTGGCTTGACTTGCCATTGGAATTCTCTCCCAAGTCCTTTGAAATCTGAAATTAAAATCAGTTAGCTGCTCATTGGGAGCTCTTTTGATAGTTGTCAACTGCTCCAAAAGGGACAAGTTGTCTCCCTTTTCCCCAAACTGCTCATGGAGGGCTATACATAGCTGATTCCAATTTTGAATAGAACTTGAGGCAAGACTCCTGAACCATTGCAAAGCTTTCCCTTTGAATGAAGATGCCAGTAGTTTGACAATAACTTGCATCTCATTGATCTCATGGATTGCACAAATGTTAGCAATATCCTTAACATGATCACCAGGTGAGGTCTGATTTTCTCCAGTGAAGTATGGAATGTTCTTGATCTTTGCAACTTGGGATTGGATTTTGTGCATTGAGAGCAAGTGGGTTGTTGCCAGTGAAATTGACATAGGGGTTGTTTTGTGCCATTCTGATTGGCCTTAGAACCCTTGTTGATTGAATGAAAGGCCTACCAGGTGGAGGAGTTGAGAGAGTTCTGTTTGGTGGAGATGGAGACCTTTGGATTCTCCTCCCACTTTGCCTTATTCTTGGAGATAACTACAGATATTCAAACAACACCTCTTCCTCTCCAGCTCTTGACCTTGTGTTGATTCTTCTCATGAGTTTTCAGGTCTACACTGCTAAAACCAGCTGATTCTTCTTCCTTGGAGTCACCAGATGTGTAATTTATAGCTCTTTTAAAGAAAGAAACTTGCAACAAATGCACATCAATTTTGTTGCAATGAAGATGAAGACCTCTAAGGTCCCACCAGGCATGCCAAAACTATTGTTGCAAATCAGCAGCACCCCCTGGATGTTGATCAGATTTCTAGTTTGATCATACTAGCATCCAGTGTGATTACACAACATTGAATCCTTTCCCCAAGTGTGGGACTTGCAAAATGAGAAAGGAATCTCTAGTTTAGAGGTTGGTTCCTCAGTTCCTCTGGTCAGATTTATCACTTACAAGTTGCAGAGGTCTATATTCCTAACCCTACCCTAAATTCCAAAGGAGACAGAGATAGAGAATGCAAAAAAGCTAAAACTAATGCTAATAGGTGATGCACCAAAGGAGTGGTGAGCATTTTTTACTTCTGCAGATTGACACAGTCCATAAAAATGCAACAAAGAACCTCATGCAAAAACTGATAATTGTAATGAAGGATCATAAATTAACCAAACAACACAGGCAGAGGATGAAAACTAATCATAGAGGCTGTATTGTTATTTTAATCATCAAAATCACTTGCATTACAACACCTGAGAGGCAAAATAAAGTTACATCTCTTAGAAAAGGTCTGATATTCCACCAAAATCACTTCCAAGGTGAGAAAGGGGACCTGCAATACACAAAAAATGTTCAACCCTTTGAAAATGAGCCAAATTTGGCTTTTACAGTGCAAGGGACGAGCCCAGGAGAGAGAAATGTGGGAAAACATGGAAGGGATTCAACCATTGACCAAAATGCATTCAAAACAGCATGGGCATCCTTACAGACCCATCCCCTAACATTTTTAGCCATGTTGGGAGAGAATGCGAGCCATTCTTCATTAAAAACGGTGGTTGAAACGTCATTTCTATCCATGACCACGTGCCAAAGGTGTTTTTCATTTTCTCTCTCCAAAATCCATCAAAATGCAAAAATGACCCTAGAATCTTGTAGATAATTTCACCAGCTTTCCATTGATATAAAGAACGTGAAAAACCGAGCTCTGGATCGAAAGATATGGCCATTTGAAGTTTTAGGGCAAAACAGGGCCAAATCGGGTTGGCGGGCAAAAATTTGAATTTTTGCACCTTTTTGGTCATTTGGAAAATTTTCCAAAATTTCCCCATGCTCCACCACTCTAGGTGCCATGTGGCAGCATCTCATTGGCCGGGCCTTTCAGGGGAAATTTTTTCCAAAAAAACTCCATTGAGCCATAACTTCAAAAATACATGGAGTTAGGAGGAAAACTTTACCTTTCTGGAAAGATGAGAAAGAGATCTATCCAATGGTGTCATTTCTAGAAGGTTTTGAGTGCTTGAAAAGCAAAATATTATGACTAAGGCACAAGAGAGGAAAAAAGAGGAGTGAGCAGGGGAGGGCACATAGTTAATACCCACCGCATAATTGGAAATTAAAAATCTTGCCAAAGACATTCCAACACTCAAGAATGAGACCAACGTTATAGAATCGGTGTCACTTAGGGACTACTTTGCAAAAATTGTCGAGTTCATGAAAAAGACTTACCTATTCTCCTACCATTTGATTCTATGGGTATGGGATGCACCCTAGGAATTTATTCTCTTCCATCATATGAAGTTTTTATGGTAGAAGTAACCAAAGAAAAAGAAAGAGATATGACAAATACCCCAACATCCATTTTTCCAAGCAAATATTGGACTCTCCACTTTGATAGGGCTAGATGTCACTTTGGATCTCAGGGCGGAGTGATCTTTACTTCACCCGAGAGAAATATCCTAACTTTCACCTTTAAATTAAAATTTGAATGTACAAATAATGAGGCCGAGTGTGAAGCTCTCCTCCTTGGCCTCATCTTAGCCAAAATAATGGGTGTCGATGACATTAGAGTGCTAGGAGACTCGCAACTAGTTGCAAACCAAGTCTCCGAGGTATATGAAACTAAGGTGAACGTTTACAACTATATAAAATAGTGGTGTTAAATCTAAGTAAGGGATTTAACTTCATATTGATTGAATAAATCCCATGAGAATAAAACCTTCTCGTAGACTCGATAGCAACCTCAACTTCCCATTTCACTCAACATGAAATTAGAAGATACAAATTTCACAAAGTATCACTTCACCAAACCATTAGTGTGTAAAATACCGTAAAAATTACTCCTAACTCATGGAGAAGCTGAGGATGATTTCTCTATCATGGATCACTTTGACAATGATAGAGTTACTCTCAAATATCTAAACACCTATGCGGAACTACACCTTGCTTACCACATGGTAGATCTTTCCTTAATACCACATTCCTCTTCCTATTTTGGAAATCCCATAGTAGAGTCTCCTCCATAGAAGGATCTCAATATCTACAAGATAGAAGTTGGAGAAAGCTTAGAACTACCTCCAGCCCCACCTAAATTTGAAGAAGGTAATGCTTCTTTAATAGAAGAAACCATTAACATAAACATTGGAATGGAGGAAGAACCAAAAATTTTGATGTTGGGATCCTCATTAACTCTGGAGGAGATAGAAATACACACCCAAATCTTGAAAGAACATCAAAAGGATTTCACATTTAATTATAAAGAAATGACTGGAATTACACCACACATCATGGTACATAACCTTGTTACTAAACCAGATGCAAAACCAATTAAACAAAAGTCAAGACCAATGAAGCCAAAAGTGGCTCTCATGGTAAAAGAGGAAGTAATAAAACTCCTCCAAGTGGGATTCATCAAACCTATTGACTATTCACAATGGGTATCTAATATCATCCATGTTCTAAAAAGAATGGGAAGATACGCATTTGCATAGATTTTTAGGATATTAACAAAGCTTGTCCCAAGGATGACTTCCCATTACCATCCATTGACATTATCGTTGATGCAACAGCTGGATTTGAACTGTTGTCCCTCATGGATGGGTTCTCAGGGTATAATTAGATTAAAATATTTGAACAGGATCAAGCCAAAACTACATTCATAACTCCCTGGGGAACTTATTGCTATGTTGTCATGCCATTTGGTCTTAAGAATGTCGGTGCTACATATCAATGGGCAATGACATACATATTCCATGATCTTATCCATAAAATTGTGGAATCCTATGTGGATGACTTATTGGCCAAGGCCAAGAAGTGCTTGTGATCATCCAGAAGTACTTCACATCATCCTCTCACGATTAATTGAATATGGCATCACATTAAACCCAAAGAAGTGTGTGTTTGGTGTGACAAGAGGCAAACTTATGGGCTATATTATATCTTCACAAGGGATTGATGTTGATCCAGCCAAAATATAGGATGTTCTCAAAATGATCCCACCATCGGATGAGTCTAAAATCAGGTCATTTCTTAGGAATCTCAGTGCAATCTGAAGGTTCATCCTAGATTTAAGTTTTTCCATTCATCCAATCAACAATCTATTAAAGAAAGATTATAGCATTGATTAGATCAAGAATGCAACAAGGCCTTGAAGCGCTTAAACACTTCTTGTTTTCTCCACCCACTCTAATGCCACCTAAACCAGACTGCCCTTTGATCCTATACTCATGAGCCACTCATGTCTCACTAGCCTGCATGCTGGCTCAAGAAGACAATGATAAATGAGAACGTGTGGTCTATTTCATCAGTCGAATGTTTCTCGATTATGAAACACGTTATACACAGGTGGAGAGAGAATGCCTTGCCATAGTCTTTGCAACAAAACATTTAAGACATTACATGTTAAACCAAGAAACAAGGGTCATTGTAAAGATAGATCATTTACGAACATTCCTCACGCAAGGGTCTTTATCTAAAAAGGTTGGGTGTTTCATAACCTTAATGGGTGAATTTGAGTTAACATTCATAAACCAAAAATCTATTAAGGGACAAATCATTGCAGATTGGTTAGCTAACAATCCACTAGATGGAGGTGATATGGTAAATCTAGACTTTCCTGATGAGTGTGTATACTTTTTCGAAACCAGCCCCCATCTCTACATGTCCCAGTACATTGATATCATCAATTTTATCATAGACCACATATACCGGAGGGTGCCACATCACAACAAAGAATCCAGCTATGCATTATTACCGCTAAATATGTTGTTTTAGAACAGTCTTGTATCGTAAAGCCTTGATGGAATGGTTCTAAGATGCGTCAATATAGAAGAATCCAAGAAGATTCTTCATGAATCCCATAGTGGGATATGTGGAGGCCACTTCGGAGGTCACGCCACTTTGCTCGTAAAAATACATAGGATGGGCTATTTTTGGCCCACTCTTGAACATGACGCAGTGGAATTTGTATGTAAGTGCTATA
This sequence comes from Taxus wallichiana var. yunnanensis, assembly GCA_018340775.1. Classification (NCBI taxonomy): domain Eukaryota; kingdom Viridiplantae; phylum Streptophyta; class Pinopsida; order Cupressales; family Taxaceae; genus Taxus; species Taxus wallichiana. The sequence goes on along the minus strand of CM031244.1, from coordinate 138,367,717 downwards.
AATGCGAGGAAATTCTCTCATGAGATTCACATGCCAACACAATCCTCTGCTACCAATAGTGACCCCGTGGCCCTTCTCCACATGGGGTCTAGAATTGATAGGGAAAATTTCTCCCTCATCAATCGATGGCCATAATTTCATAATTACAGCCACGGAATATTTTACCAAATGGGTGGAGGCCATGCCTCTCACCACAGTACCAGGTTCGGTAATTGCCAAATTCATTCTGAACCAAATCATTTGTAGGTATGGTGTCCCACAAGTCATTATCTTAGATAATGGCACATCCTTTAAAAATGACAAGGTCTGTGAGTTATGCAACAAATTCAAAATAAACCATCACACGGCCTCTCTTTACTACCCTTAAGCCAATGGGCAAGCTGAAGCAACAAACAAAACATTAAAAGCTATTCTCCTCAAAACAGTCAAGGAGAACAAGTGAGATTGGAATTTAAAACTATATCCGGCCTTGTGGGCCCATCGAACCTCAATAAGAACACCAATAGGAGTAACCCCTTTCTCACTGGTATTTGGGGCAGAAGCAGTTCTCCCACTTGAGGTTGAAATACCCAGTCTTTGTATCTCATTACAAGGGATTTTGGATGAAGAAGCTTATAGGGAGGCATGCCTCTCTCAACTGGAAATCCTTGACGAGGCTAGGCTAAATGTTGAATGATGGCACAAAGCCTATGCCGACCGGATGTGCTGGACAGTATAACAAAAATTCTATGAGTGAGAAATATATGAGGGAGATCTAGTTCTAAGACTAGACAACCGGATTGATAAGAAAACCGGTGAAGGAAGGAAGTTCTAGCCCAAGTGGTTGGGCCCATACCGAGTCATGAAAGACTACGGAAATGGTGTGTATCTTTTGTGCACACTAGAAGGTGAGGAATTCAATGAAACTATCAATTCCTTGCATCTTAAACGGTTTTACGCATGAGACATCAGAATCACCACTTGTACATTATAGTTACCTACATTGCATTAGTCATTTAGCTATTTCATTTTCTCCACTCAATTCGTAAAAATTGTAGTCAAGGAGCTTATTCTTAAACAATCTATTAGAAATTTCTGAAAATATTGGCAAAAGCATTAAAAACACATCTCTTCAAACATCATCAAGTATTTTCAAATCTTCTCATCAATTTTGATGACCAGAGTGTGAAAACCATACCAAGGCATGCATACTTGGTTTTGCTCTTTCTTTCTACTAGGTGAAGTTTTCCTTACCTATGGTCTGTTCTAGAAGATTCTTGGTGTCACATCTATCCCTCTTAAATATCTTTGAAAGAAAGGATATCCCAAAGTTACAAGTCAGAAAATTCAAAATCAAATGGAATCAAAGTGCCAAAAAAAAATAGAATATTTTATTTTACACACTTCTTTGACCCACCAACCTTTAGTGATAAGCCCACATCTCTTACTAGTGGTGCAAGGTTGGGAAAGGAAAGAAGTGCCCTTACTCACCTATATTTTGCCTTTGGTGACAAACCCATGCTTTTTACTAGTGGCATGAGGTAGGGTGTGGGGGGTCCATTCACACAATTTAACAAATCTCGGTATTCTAAAAATACAAATCAAATTATATTAAGAGAAAACAAATGTCCAAATTCTAAAGAGACCAACTCCTCAAAACCATATTTTGTCAACCAATTTTTCATTTATAAATCTAATTCTAGATAAACTAGAAAGTAAGTGGCCTTCTAAGCTTGGTGGTAGTTCTGAGTAGGGTAAGTGTGTAGGTCTAAGTTTGGTTTCTGTTACTAGTTTGTTTGTCTCTCATCATTCCATTCAGTCAAACTCATACAATTTGTGCCCTTCCTCACCCTTGGTGTTGAGCCCTCACATCTTACTGGTTGTGTGGAGTTGGGAATGGGGCAAGTTCATCTCTTTATCACTATACATTCATCACGTTTTGCCAACATAAGAAGAAATCACAGATACTGCCCAAAGAATTCAAAAGTTCAGTACTACAATATGTTTGTATCATCTCATATCAGCATTACAAAAACATACAAAGTAAAACATTTTGTTTACTATCATTTGTTATCCATCACATACATTCTGAAAAGCATGAAAACAAATACTCTAAAAACATCTAGTATACATGTCGAAAAAAGTCAGAAATTTCTAGGCATCAAAAGGTTTTATATATAATGCCATCATGCACTAAACATGGTCAAAACACTCAATGATCCCAAAGAGTACAAAAAAACTCATATAAATATCTGACAAAACACTACAAAAATAGCCTCTCAACCCCTATTGGATCCCTCAGAGAGCATACGACCATGTCTAGGACTCACGGCTATGCCGCGCTCAATGCACTGAGGAATCGCGGTCATGGCGGCTAGCTGCTATCTCACTATGAGAATGACTCTCATCAAGTGCTCGACCATCCTATATCGAGCTACCTTAGCATGGAGATAAGTCATGATCTTTGCCACTTTCTAGACAGAGGAAAAAACATCAGTATGCCTACCAATTGCTGAAGGCTCCCCCACATCCACGAAAGCACGAAGCGAGTCTTCTTGAGGGGAGAAACAAGGTATCTGTGCATACTCGGTGAATCAAGTCTCACCACTCATCAGCAGTTGCTGCAAATAAAGGAGAAAACAAGTTAGAAAACGATCAAAAATAAAACCAAGGATAAACTAAAAACTAAGACAATTCTAACTAAAACCAAGTCAAGAGAAGAGTGACAACTCACTTGGATCTTCGGGCCTCTAGGAAGGGTCTCTAGGATCTCCACTCATCGATGCTTGCCATTGACCGGCATCCCTCTCTCACATCTGGGGCAATGTGACATCCTGCAATGGACTCACCATCTCCCCCTAAATCCTGAGAGAGCAACTCCTCTGAGATCAGAGTCACCCTCTCTGCACTCTACTCTTCCCTCTCAGCCTGTAGGATATCCTGAGTGTCATGCCACTTGAAATCACTATCATCCTCCTTGTTCATCCCTCCAATCTCCATCTCCTCTATCTCCTCCTCTGTCTCTCCCCCAGTGAACTCCTTAGACTTGGAGTCCACATCAATGGGCTCATTGCTACTATGGGTGGGACTGGCGGCAATCCAAAGTAAAGGTGCCTGAGGAGCACTAGCTCCCCTCAAGCATGTACCACCCTCCTGGCCATGATGGGAACACCAAGAGTAATAGTAGTCTAACCCCAGCCTCTAGGACCTCCCCGAGCCTCACGAATAGATCTATACACTGGCCCTGCTGGAGGAAGCATGTCAATATAGGGGAGGCTGAACTACTATGGTACTCTGTCAAAGGGGTGGATCTCCAACTTCCCCACCTGTCTACCAGCTGACTGGTAGTCTGACAAGCAATCAATGTGACAGTCTCCTCTCCCCATAACCCTACCATGGCCTGATAAGGAGTGGCCTCCATGTCTACAGTGGTCAAAGAGGCCACTGGCTAGTGAGGCACTCTAAGAATGGTCATCCCTGTCCACCTTGCTACCCTGATGGCCCCGGATCCTCCACCTCTACACCTCTCCCATATGAAGTGATATGCTCATACACCCAACTCATGACAAGAGTGGGGTGGCTCAATGATTTGTCTCTGTAGTTGGACCACCCTGTATAAATCATGGTAGGTGGTCCTAAGGATGTTTGATCCCCAAGTATAGACATGTCCATGGCCCTCAATTTGTGTAATAATGGGGGCCCAACAATATAAGAGGGTGTCCCCTCCCTTGTCCCCAATCAATCTCGAAGAAAGGATGCCCATGATGGCCTTGCAGAGCATAGGAATGTCTGACTCAACAATGGAGCAGATCCTCACCCCCTTCTTTGACCCCATTGAAACAACTGCATCCCCCATATATGTGGCCCACTAAACCACCTGAGATCTCGATACTGTTGTCTTAAGAGATAGCCACCTCCCAAGGATCGGAACCCCCAGTATATGGTAAACATCCTCCAGGGTGATGGTCCACTCACCCCTAACTCCTGGAAATCGGAAAGTGTTCTGATCTGCATCCCAATATGAAAATAAGTCACATAGTATGTGACTAACAGGTGCAATGTGAGGGACTTGTGCAATCCTCTAAATGCTAGCCCTCTGAAGAGTATCTCACTCTTCCTGAGTGAGTTCCTCTAACACTGCTGGGAGCCAATCACACTCCCTCTCTCGGCTCCATCTAATATACTCCTCCTTCTGCATACACCCAAAAACATAGAAAAGGAGTAAGTTAGTATCAAAATCTGATTGGAAAAGCTATCAATAACATGTAAAAGTGCTAAAAATGCAAAAATGAGTAAGTAAAGCATTTTTTTTTCTTTCTATCATGAACCGCTGCCCTATGCAGAGCGGTGGTTCCGTAACCACCACCTTCTAAGGCGGCGGTCCCGTAATCGCCACCACATGCGGTGGCAACGGTCTTGTCCCAAAACTGCAAATGGCTCGGAAGCCCTAAAAATGCCTAAAAACAAGAAAAAGATGTCATTTTAACCAAAATAAGGACCTACCCTATGGGTGCCCCCCCTAGAGACTCATTTAAAACTAATATTTTCAAAAATAACCTCCCCAGAGACAAATATTTCATCATTTCCACATTTTAGGTTCAAAAATAATAAATTGAGAAGAACTAACATGAGACTTTGTAGGTTGATGTTCCACTCTCGGAGGCATGATCGCTATCTCACCACGAATGTTTTGACTATACTCTCTCAAAACTGTCACCATGGGTCCCAGAGCTCAAAACTATCAAATCAATCCGCACAAATGAATAGTAAAATGAGTTCGTTTTATATATGTAGCTTTTAAAATTGATTTTGAATATCTTTCGCAGGGTCGGAGCGTCGACGGAGGTAAGTTCTAAACCCCGCACAGATGGTAAGTCCTCATTTCATATTAATTTTGTTTTATTTCTCAATTTATTTTATCTATCTGCACTTGAGTCCCCTTTTTTCATTTTGCAAATAGCGGGATTTTGGATGGCGACTTTCGACACATGGGCGTGTCAAGTATAACTCCTAACTCCCCATTTCAGGACCACCATACTTGGATCCACCATTTTATGCCTCTTCATGGCTAAGACACTTCTCCAAGGGGGCAATATGTACGTACCCAAAATTGTATGGTACTGCACTACCGAAAAAATGTTATACATACCCCAATGATGATACAGGTCTCCTCGCAAGGTGTTCGAGATCCAAAAAAGCTTGCCAAGTATATGTTTGTATCTTGTATGCCTCGCTCATCCTTCGCATGCTTTGTTTTTCCATCTACCCCCTTTTCCTTACATTTTGATCTTCGGTGATGAGACCACTTGCCTTACTTAGGTGGCGGTCCCATGACCGCCACCTAGGGCGGGTGGTGGTCCTGCACCACCGCCCTACATAGGGCAATGGTCCCGTTCATGTTTTCTAGAAAGTTTCGACAATCACGTCTAACGTAAATCTTCCATTTCTACCCACATTCTTTAGCTACTTTGCTTTGCATTTATGTTTTGGCCACCCTGTGAATAGTGTTTTCCCTTTGTTTATAGTAAAAGAGTTCAATTGGGAGTTACCCTCTGGTAAATGCATTTGCTATAAATAGCCAGCTTGTTTTCAAACAAATGGCCCCTCTCCTTCTCTGTTTAATCATTCAGTATTTGAATTTCTTGCTTAGAATTCTATTAGTTTCATGTTTTGCATCCATTGTTGGTCTTTCTTTGCTATTTAGAGGTCATTCAATCTTCTTGTTTCATTCTTGCCTCATTGTTGTTCCATGCAAGCCAGTTTAAAATAAGATAGTTTCATTCTTAGATTGGAATCCATTTAAAGTTGCAGGTTTTGTTAGTCACAAAGATAGCTTCTAAAACTCTTGGCACATTTGTGTTGTATTCCCATAATAAATCCCGCTAGGAATTGCATAGTCAAGCTCTGTTCACTTGCACTATCTCTCTCTTACTCGCATTGTATTCGGTCTATGTCCAAAAGCTGCCATTGTTCAAGTTCCTTATTTTGCTTTGATACTATCATATACATGCTTTTCTAGATTCAAGAGAACACGAAGGAAATGAGGAGATCACACTGAGGGGACAAAGTCACACACAACTAGATTTACCACTTTGTTCTATAAATGCCAGGTTTGAGCTATCAAAGTTCTAGTTACAACGTATCAAATAGAGTAGTGAATTATTTTATTTCAGTCAAAAGTTCACTCTCGATATCGCTAGGGAAGCTGTGGGGATTGATAGTTTTTGAGAAATTGTGATTCATTCCTCACTTCTAAGGTAGGATCGAGAGTATTTCAATTTAAAATAATTAGTTGCTTAGATATTTAGGATAAAATCACAACTGCACAGAAAATAGCCACACCAGGCTATTTTGTTTGTTTTAATTCTATTACTAGATTAGTTGTCCATTTTCTAAATATATTAGAGTAGCTGCTCTTTAATTTCATTAAAATACTTCATCGAAAATACAAAAATAAAAGAATATATGCATAGTGTAGATACATCTTTCATAATTAGTTTATTAATCTTAGTTAAAAGTTGAATCGTTTTGCATGACAATCATAGGACCTAGAGAGCCTAGAGAATATATATTTGAACCAATAGTGCCTCAACCAAATCTACCCACAACATTAGCTGATATAGATCAAGACCTTAGGATACAAGTCTTTCGAGCAATGGAAAACCTACAAGCAATTAGTGAACAACTGAGAGGGTTAAATATCGAAGATGACAAGGCATACACATTTTGGTCAAATCATCCTAACTATAGACTGCCTTGATAAAATATCCAAATGACTGTGCAAGGATTCGAAAGAGAAAAATTATTTGGTTGTGATCCTTTAGTTCCATAACCTGACGATGCGGGATACCTCCTCGTTGACGTATATACTAGCTTACGCATTCAAGTTGCCAGAACACCTATAAGGTATTCTGAGAAAATTATACAACTTCTAGTTCTAAACATAGAGGCTGAAAAGGTGTATGATTACTGGATAGTTGGAAGAATGGATTGATTCTTCACATGACCATAACAGGTCCACAACAACCATGAACTCATGGTTATGATCCCGAAGTCCCACAACCCAATGGGCCTGCAAATCAGTTAAGTATTGATACCAGGTTTATGAACGCTGGTATTTAGATCCTCACCACTCCCGCCAGATATCATAACGTAGTTCTCCATATTAAATATAGAATCCAATCAATCTAATATTTTCTAGACTAGACTAGAAAACCACCCATAGTTCACTACAAATCCACTAAACCTCCTATCACCATTTTCATGACCTTATCTAGAGATATATACGAAGCTCCCATAGGTCACTTCCCACGTATCCAAAAACCAATAAACAGGATCTTGGTAGAGCTCGACATTGATTGGAGCCTCTAAACAACTATTATATCTGAACAAACCATTACACCAATTCAGGTTAGGAGGGCCTTCTTTGCCTTAGATTCGTAGATTCCATTATTGCATATTGAGGATATAAGATTACCCAATTAGTTTTTCTGTATCCATTTACATTCCACATTCACCGGCCGTCTCGGCATGACCTCGAGAGGTCGGGTACGAGGAAGAGGTACTTGTAGATTCCCATGCTCGCATGTCACTTTTCCATCATACAATGACCTCGGATGATCCAAAACCTTTTGCAAATATAGTAGGAACCCTTAAAACATCCATTGTTATCTCCTTTAACATTTCTGAAATACCATCATTTTAACAAGAAGACCATAACCTCTAGCTCTTTATCACCACCCAAATAATTGATACCCTCATAAAAAGGGTCATGATTGATAAGGGCACCAATATTACTATCATCTCATCATATTCCTGTAACCAACTTCAATTACCTAACACCATCATCGCTAAAAAAATAGTTGTCCTCCAAACTCTTTTATCTAGTAGAAGGGGAGTTCCAATATAATATGTTGATAGGATGACCTTGGATATGTGATATATGCATTATATCCCATCAACACTCCATCAATATATCAAATATGCATATGAAGGTAATACCTTTACGGATCCCGTAGATCTAAATTATTTCAAAAATTTCCACACATAGTCCATCACACCTCAAAAACATTCTACGAAGGGATCCACCATCCCTCTACACATCCTACTTATCAACTTCATGCCAAACTATTCATATAAGAAACCATATTCTTATTTAACAAAGTATTTGCATAGATGTACCTCCATCATCACGCTTGGAAAGGATTTGGGTTCATACGTTATGAAAAAGGTGTCAATGAGTTTATCATAGAATATTCCCTTAAACTGCATGAAAAATATGAACTAGGTTATGATAAACCACCTTCTAAATCCTCCACACATACCACATCCAAATCTATCATACAACCCAAACCATCTTTCTCATCTACACACAACGATCCTATAAATATTGATTACATTGTTTCAATGAAACCTAATTTTAAAACTAAATACTATTACATTAGGACCATTGAATTATCAAAATAATCATGATACTAAGATACTTTCTCTCATCTATCCTAAAATGATAGAAGATTATTCACCCACCATGAACATCTTTCAATGCCAAGACGATCATATTATTCTCTCCCATATGGGAGCATAGGACCTTTTCCTTTAGAAAACATTACCGCTCGACACATAGACACTTCTTAATGAATCCACTATCAACATTAACATAGGAAATTCACATGAACCTCATATAGTTAAATTCAATCAATCTTTAGATCCACAAGAATTAAAATAATTCACCACCTTCCTATCCAAAAATAGTTAAGACTTTTCTTGGTCATATAGTGATACATAAGGTATCAACCCCAACATTTTTGTACACAATATTGTCACACATCCTAACACAACACCGTTAAACAAAAATATGTAGAATGTGGCCGCACATATCTATTCTTATTAAATAAGAGTTATAACATTTAATGTCCACTAATTTTATCATACCCATTGAATATCCACAATGGGTCTATAATATTGTGCCCATAAGAAAATCCTCGGGAAAGTTACGCATCTCTGTATAGACTCTGGATATCTCAATCTCGCTTTCCCTAAAGATGAATTCCCTCTTCCAAACATCAACTAGCTCATCGACCTAACATCAAGCCGTAGATTCTCTCTTATGGATGGATTCTTCGATTATAATCAAATTCTCATTGTTCACGATCAACATAAAATGTATTTGATTACTCCTTACATGACTTATATTACCATGTTATGCCCTTTAGAATTAAAAACGTAGGGCCACCTATCAATCTTCCATGACATATATCTTCTACAACCTTATCCAAAAAAAACCTAGAAGATTACATTGATGATCTTTTAGGGAAATCAAAGCAACATAAATATCATATTACTTTCATAGATGTAATATTTTCTGTCTTGTCCAATAATTTCTTTATCTTAACCCCACTAAGTGTGTGTTTGGTGTCCTCTCCAGATAAGCTCTTAGGATTCATTGTGTCTATTCGGGGAATTGAAGTAGACCTCGCTAAGATCAAATCTATCATCTAAATGCCTCCTCCATCTAACTTAAAACAACTTTGCAGCCTCTAGGGTAAAATTCAATCAATCCACCTCTTTATCTCATAACTTTCAAATTGTTTTCAATCATTTCATTACCTTATTTGAAAGGATGTAAAATTTAAATGGGATAAAAAATACCAAAAGGCCTTTGATAAACTCTAACAAGACCTTCTATCACTATTTTTTCTCATACCTCCATGTCGAGGGAGATGTCCTACCAATACATATCCACTACCGATCATGCTTTAGGTGTCATGCTCGCTCATTAGGATGAGTAGGGTCGGGAGTAGTCCATTTATTACATAAGTTGCACCCTCCATAAATACAAAATCCATTATACTGAAGCTAAAAATTTGTTTTTTGTTTTGTACTTCACAACATCCAAGCTCAGTCATTACCTTATTAACCATAAAACTTTTTTTGTTACAAGTTTTAAACCACTTAAAACCGTGCACTCCAAACAATATCGTAGTGATGGAATCACTTGGAATTTTATGCTTATGGCCAAATTTGATATTGAATTTGTCTTGCAATATTATATCAAGGAACAACATAGCATCGATCATCTCGTTGAGGCCCCTCTTCCATACAATCAACCACCTCATGAATAATTCCCCAAAAATCTATCAATACTATTATTAATTATGAATACAATCCTCTATAAATGTCACTCTTCTTTGATGGATTTAAGTGTTAGCAAGGGGATGTTTCGGTATCATTATAATCCATCCCTAGGGGAATCCTATCTATTTATCCTTTAAACTTAATTTTGAATGTAATAACAACATGTCTGAATACAAAGATTTTTAATCATGGTTCTCCAAACGTCATCATGTTTGGTGTTAAAATCTTGGACATCTACGAAGACTCCCAACTTGTCATCAAACAAATCAAAGGAATTTATTGGTGTAAAAGGAGATTCTACAAAAATGGAAAACTATTTTTAAATTCTTCCTAGAATTCTTTAACAATTACACCATCCACACAGCCCACGATCCTCTAAGAAATTTACGAAAACAATGGCTTCTCTAATAGTGCTCATCCCTTTATCAACTGGTGACTCAATTGAAAACTCCAAAATATTTTCTATTGTCCACATACATGACCAACCATCCCACAACAATGAATTTCCTTCCATCAACTCCATTAAAAACAATCTAACTAAACTTTGGTATACTCATACATTTGATTATCTTTCGTAATCCAAAATTCCTCCTAACCTATTTAGAAATGCTAAACAATCTTTTCTACAATGTGTTACCTGATATGTTATTATAGGTGGTGTTCTATATAAATGTGGATTTGATGGTCTCTTGTTAAGATGCCTAAATATCATGAGTCTACTAAATCCATTCAATAATTTCACGATGTTTTATGTGGTGTAAATTTTGATGACACAACTGTCTTTAAGCGTGGTCATCAAATGGGCTACTATTGGCCTACTATCAACCAATATCATTGCGCATATGTTAAGAAGTGTACCAAATTTCAACAACATTGGAATATAACTCACATCCCAAGTAAATCCTTATAACCCCCTCAAACTTATGGCCCCTCCAAAATGGGGGTTATACCTCATTAGCACTATCAACCCTCATTTATTACAACAACATCACTCTATCATCACAACCATTGAATGGGTACAAGATATTACCTTGACATCAATAAAAGATGATAAAATAATCAATTTCATTAATCAACACATAATATGTCACTTCTTCATCCCTCATAAGCTTGTCACAGATAATGGAAAATCCTTTAAAAACAAATACATTAAGAAACTATGTGACACATTAAACATCAAATTAATCTTCACATCACCATAATAATTATCCACAAGTAAACGGATAAGATGAAGCTTCTAACAAAAACTTGGAAAAATTCTTATGAAAACAATTGATAAAGTAGGAAGGAATTAACATCTCCAAATCTCATTTACCCTCTAATCTTATCACACTAACATTTGTACCCTTATAGGTGCTACCCCCTTCTCTCTAGTCTATGAATTTGATGTGGTTTTACCCCTTGAGGTTCAAATCTCATCACTTCACATATCCCAATAGATTTCATACCTGATGAGGATTATCAACAATATTATCTAGCACAATTAGAATTTTTAATAGAAAAAAAATTAACAACTCTCCAACATCATCATGTCTATTAAGAGCACATCAAACACACTTATAAAAAACATGTAAAAGAACATGAATTTAACATTGGTGGTCTTTTCCTCAAAGAAAATAAAAATGTCACTACTCTGGAAAGGAGTAAAAGTGGAAAGTTTTCCCCTAAATGGATTGGTCCATATGTAATTACTCACAATTATGGGTTGAGATCTTATCATCTAGCCTCCCTTAATGGTACACATGAAAAGGAACCTCTGAATACCTTGCACTTGTTTCCTTTCTAATGTTAACACATCAATTGTCATAAGAGTAGTGACATCAAAGATATTATTTCACCATAAACCAGCCACCTTATCATCATAATGATTTAAAATTATTTGGTTTTCCGTCACTATCCTCAATACCTTAAAAATGAGAACCACAAATTATTTCATCGCATATTTCACATAGATAAGTTCCTCCTTAGCAAGAACCCTATAATCATTACATCCATCCACCTTGTGTATCAACCAAAGACATTTCATGGGGAACATATGTGTATTATGTCTCTTCCCCTTGTCAAAATGGTCTATTATGGTTTTCCCTCATCTCAAATAAATTCAAAAATATCTATGGATGCATCTTATCAAAATTAATAGACTGACCCCTCGAAGGATAGCTATCAAATATAAAAATCATATTTCTAAAAATAAAATTAGATAGATCCACCAAAGGAAAACTACCTATAAAAATCATACACCAATCCGTCGAAGGATGACTATCGAAAAGAAAAATTCAAAAAGTCAAAATTATATACCACTCCCTTTAAGTATGGATACCTATGTAAAAGGCTTCCTACATTTTTATATATATATATATATATATATATATATATATATATATATATATATATATATAAGCATCTAGGATATTTTGCCGCATCAATCAGTTTGCGTCAAAATAAAATAAAATAAAAGTTAGGGCATATCTCTATGAAATCATTGAAAGGATAACCTACTCTCCTACACAACCTACACATGTCAAACCTTCCCATGTCCTAGGAAGGTACACTCCTCATTTCCATCTATGCCTAATATCCTACATGTGACTACCCACTGATATTCATATGTTAACATTTTTATAAAGGACAAAGTGTACATGCCTTGAACCTATTAGTTCCCATCACATATGCATCAAATCTAATATAAAGAAGTCATTTCACATTTTCTTATTATCCAAGAATTAAAACACATTTTGATATTTAAGATCACATTAAAATTCAAATATCCATAGGATAAGAATGCCATTAACATCTATCAAAACATCCATATAACATCAATATTTATCAAGCATCTATACAAAATTTAAAGTTAATCATAAGCATATCACAATTATCATATATATAATCAACATGTCTTTATACATCATCAAGAGTCTCAAAATATCCATTTTTAAATAATTATACATATCAAAAATAGGATTCAAAAAGAGCCATATACATAAAAATATATCACATTTACCGGTCAACTAAACACTAGAAAAGAAATCAATCCCATGAACCCATTTTGATATTTTCTTGGAACACCTCCATTTGGAACTGAGGTGGATGACTCACACTCGTAGCACTAACACTAGGTCCCAATCATATTTGAGTTGGATATGATGTGTAATGAAGATCAACGGTATCCTTCATACCATTATATCCTCATAATAAGATAGATCATCACACACGAGAATGACAGTTAGCCAAGATAACCATACCAGGTGGTCGCATCTTACCACTAACATGAGCCATAGATGGCTATAACTTGCACCTATCATTTAATCACTTATAATCCTAATATCCCTTATCGGGATCTCTCGGTGCTATATATAAATATCTCGATCAGATATAGCCTATTCTAACTATAGAACAAGGTAGTCACATCCACCTCTTAGTATATCCATCTCACATATCACACCATCCCTCTCTCTAACCAATCCATCCCTCTCTGCACTCCATATAATCCACTCATCTTATAATGTGGCCTTTTCATCCTTTAAACATGTAATAGTTGTGTCAAGAGCTACCCTATCAACCCCACCATCATCAACATCACCGCTATCTCCATCACCTCCCTAGTGCACCGCCTCCACATGTGTTCACACTCAGCTATCTTCTCAAACGGATGAGCTCACTACCATGCAACAAAATCCTCCATGACACCAATGTCATGTACATCCACTAGTGCTCGATGCTCATCCATATCCATAAACCCCTTCTCATCAAGCATAACATAAGGCACTTGATTGTATTGGTAATGGATTCCCCACATCCCCATAATCATGTTTATATAATCTGGAGCCTCTGGTACATCCTTAATCAATCCAAAATGCCACCTAACATGACTAAATCAAATGACATCCCACTCACTTGACTATTTTCCCGTACTCATAACTCTTGTTGGGTGGCCCTAAGTTCACCCTCCTCTCCCTCATATATTGGAAACTCAATATATGGTCTCCATCTCACATATCCTACTTATAAACCCAAAAAAATTAGCCTATTATAATCCTCACTTCATACTGGTCTAGCATCTCGCCTATAAGAATGCCACCAAACAAATCTAGCTAATCTTGCTAAAAACTCAATGTCTCCCCCGTAGAAAACATATAGGTCAAGAAAAAATAATATTCTCAAAATCCCAACACTTTAGTAGAAAAGTGATATCAATCGGAACCTCTTATGGATACTCCATGACCAAATCTCCATGTAAGTCTACGCTAACAATGCAGGTGTCGACACAAACACAACCCTCTGCTCCATCATGTTAGCCACTACACCCATCATCATCCAAGGAAACTAACCCCCAAAATAGTTGAGAAAATCAAAACATGTAATATCAATCATCATAAGGTTCATCAAGGCATGACCCTTTGTCTCAGGAGTATATAAAGCTTGGTAGTAAAAACCACCCATTGTAAAATCCACACCATATGCATTAGCCACATGCATTCTTCTCATCACATCACCCCTCTCTATATTATCAATAAAGTATATGCCCTATCCATACAAATTTAATCTCATGTTCATGTGTACATTCTCTAGGGTGATATTCATCTCAATCGTCCATAACCAAAAGGTGAAAGTAGTAGGATCCCACCTCTCCATCAAAGATAACAAGCCTCAATGCCTTTGTATGCATCTATAATGACACATCACCCCCAACCGACATCCTCTAAATGAAACTAATCATCATATGATAGCCATGCCCTCACATCCTTTAGGATAACCAAAATCATGTCCTTGATAGTCAATTTTTTTCCTCACCTACATCTAAAAAGCATAAAAAACATAGATTAGAAAAAGTTTTGATCAAGATTTTATCAAAGTTACAAAATGAAATCCTGATTTCTAGTGATCCATCCCAATCACCATGATTCATCAAAATATCTAGACATTCAACAAAATCATTAGCAATTCATGATTTCATTAACATGCCCTCGTCATCTGGCATTAAAAAAAAACTAACTAAAAAAACACAAAACAACAAAAAAGGTACCTAGCTTCACCTAAGTAGGCCTCCTCTTTCTTCTAGATGCTCTTTCATCCTTTATCACTCAATTATCACTCTCCAATCACTCAATTAGACCTCTAAACTCATAAATCAAAAAATTTAAATGAACATTTTCATAGCCAAATAAACTATTTATACATGTTGATTATCCCATACAGGAATCACCGATGATTCCTGTAATCACCAATGATTCACAATAATTCCCCATGTAAATCATCACAATCACCCGTGATTCTTAAAAATCAGTTTTGATTCCCCTTAGTCACTAAAACCACCATTATTCAATATCAATCACACATGCATACCACATTTACCAATAATGTGCATGATTTTGAGGACCCCAAATATCTCTAGAACCAAAAAATCCTTTACGGATTCAATTTATGACCTCACTAGTAGTAAGCCATCTATCTTATTTTCAACCCATTCAATAATGGTGTAAATTTTTGATAAATTTAAAATTTTTGGGTTAGGATCCTGTGACAAGATGGAAAAATTAATAACATTACTCCAGAAACACCTCCAAGAACTCTGGTTGTAATAGGCTAGAGGCATGATTAAGAAAGGTCTAAACATTTTGTGGGCAAGCTCCTTCAATAACCAAGTTATTTTATCAACAACTGAGCCATTCATCATAATGAGGATCAAGCTAGGGACCATTGTCAAGTCTCATAAAATAAAATAAAGTAGCCTTCAAGAGCTATTCATCATACCAAGCTCATTCTTAATAGTACCAAAGATGTTGTAAGAAGATCTCATCTAGTTTCAAACTAAACTCAAATCATACACCGAGCTATGATGTTTTATAGTGCTTGACCGAGTTAGGTGTTGATCTCAAAGGAATCTTACAGAGTCGAGCTCTTTCATGTTTATACAAGATCGATTTAACATAATCCATTTATGGTCTAAGTTATTTCATATAAGCACAACCAAGTCATGCACGAGCTACCAAGGCTCATCAAGGTGTTGGTGAACTGAACTATGAATTATCTTCAAAGGCCGAGTTGTGCATTATAGGTCAAGGTCTAAAGAACTTGAAGTGAGATTGGTTGGATCGGGTCATCTACCGGTGACTCAAATTTATGAATCTGCTAACCTAGCTTATGCAATATAAGATGTCAAGATATTGCAGCAAGCTATTGAAGTAGCACATGGTTTTAGAGTTAGTAAGTTATGGATGTGAAGACAAAAAGCTCTACACACCAAGCAAGTCAAGTTATGGCTTATAATTGCATCATCGGGGGAAAATACACCAAGTGGGAACTGGGTTTCTTCTTTGTTCAAGGTAAGCTCAAACGAGTTCTTTTTGGTTGTAACCAAGCTCTATCCCAAGCTATTGTAAAAGTGGGATGAGTTTTCCCACAAACAGACTAGTTGATTCATGCATATCCAAATGATTGGTGATGAGAATTGAGAAGACCATTAAAGTTATCAAGGTGAGCTTGGGCATCACTTAGCAAATGGTGTGGGCAAGTAAAGAAAGCGAGTTGTTCGCATCATGCAAATGAAACCAAACTCCCAAAGGATATGATGAGTTGGGTGAAATCATTGAGTTGTAGGATAATTTCAACAAAACTGAGTCAATTCTTAAAGGTCACCAAGTTACGCTCTTGGCCAAGTAACATTAGAGCGTGTGAGTTTAAATGCATTGAGCTCGGGCCAGAGAAAGCCAATTTGTGAAGAACCGTCAACTCATGTTAAGAAATGTTAAATTACCAAACTCACCGAACTCATCTAGTTGTAATATGATCATGTTATGTGAGCCTCATCAAATTCATATATTGTAAATTCAGCTGATGTTGAGCTTATCAAGTTTTTGGGGCTCCTGAGAGCACGTGTAAGAACCGAGATGAGAAAAGTGAGTTAAGCGGCACATATTGATGAATACCAGACTCTTATCATAAAGTGAATGAGTGGCATTTGGAATAAATCATGGAAAGATTGATTTAAACAAAGGTAAGCTTGTTTAATGAGAATAGCTCATCAAAATGATTATAAATCATTGGCATCTAAGTAACACCATGACATGAGTGGTTAAGGGTAAAAACTTGCAGCCCACGGACAAATAATTTCACAAGATCTTTTAACTTGCCAAGTCGAGTTCAAATCTTTCATCACAAATCATGTTCATGCATTGAGCCTTTCTTTGCTCAATTTGATCTCACCTCATTTTCTCTATAAATTCTTCAATCTATAGGCTCTGTCGTATTTTTCTATTTCCCTGAATGGGTGCGTGAAAGGTCTTATTCATTTGTATGTTGTTGAAGATCCTTCTCCATGGTCGTGGATCACATTTGGGCCATGAATTATTTACAAATTATTTGTCCTTGAAGAAAATTTCAATTCTGGGCACAAATGGTGAAGTTCCCCTACATCTTACTATTTGTGGGCGTGTTTTCCCTATCAAATTATATCTCAGCATCTTCAGCTATGTGGTCTCTTTTGATTAGATGAGGCACGTCGGGTCTATTTTATAACTTGTAACTTTTTGCTATGTTTGCAAAAAGATCAATTTGGCCTTGTGGCCCCATTGAGTTCTGATTGGCTGGTCAAATTTATAAAGGTGGAGAGAATTTCTCTTTTTACCCCGAAGGTGTATACATGTTCATTTTTAATTGGTTGTTGCCCGAGCGTATTATTTTTAGTGAAATTTTCCCATTTGGTCATATTTGTAAAAATATCAAATTGGCCCATTGCACTCCCGAGAGCATCTAATTAGTTATTCAACATTATGAAGTGGTGGGGAAAAGTCTTACTTTGACCCCGAAGATGAACACGTGGCATTTTTTCAAGTTCTAAGCGGGAAGTGGGTCGAGTAGAACATTTTGAAGTTTTTACCTCTTTGTGCGAGGAGCAACGTCATGAAATAACCCACAACTCCACTTTGGGGCCCACATCAAAAGTTCTGGGAGGCGGGTTGCCAAAGAACTTTGAATTTTTTTGGCTCGGCATTGAAAATTCAAAGCGGGGAGGTGGGTCGCTGGAGGTTTTTGAATATTTTTGCCTTTTTGTGAAAAGGAGAAAAGTTATGAAATAACCCGCAACTCCGTTGGGGCCCACATGAAAATTTACAAGTGGGAAGGTGGGTCGGTGGAGGAAAATTGGAAATTTTGCCTTGTGACTCCATCAAAGGCCTAGATTAAGCCACATGTCGAGCCTATATTTCAAAGGCGGAGGCGAGGAAAATGTGAAAATTGCGCATTTTCTCCAAAAGTCATAAAATGTAAAAGGCAACCCCAGGCCCACTTCGAATCAGATTTTCCTCGTGGATGGATCTAATCTAAAGTTAAGAAAGGGAAGAATCAATGGTTGTTATGCATTGCATCTGATTTTGCCACCATTTTTGCTCCAAGACTCCTAGAGATGTGAATACACATTTTTTTTCATCATTTTTGATAAAATTCCTTTTTGTTTTTGTCTGCAAAGTGCAATTGAATGGATTTAGAGATTAATTTTTGAGTCCAAGGAATGTAAAGGTTGATATTTTGAATTTGGAATTACTTAAGCACTTGCAAAAATGTGAATTACTAGAGAAGTTGGATGCAGAGCAAATTTATAGAGGAAAGAATGGGAAAAGGATGAAATGATGGAGGTTACAAGCATAAAGGATGAAAGCGTGCTCCCATTTTAAAAAATGATGGAGATATTTGCAATGATTCACCTTTTTGAACCTTCATCATGTGATGAGATATAAAATTTAAAATCACTTCACTATCATTTGTTGATAAAAATTATCGTAAGCCTTTGAGTGTATCTTAGGCATGAGGAGCGAGGGTGCTGTAATGATTAATTGAGTCTTTAGCTCAAGCCTTCTTGTTAAATTCTTATAGATTGTGTGAAACCATGCAAATGCTGGGCTTCTATTGATGCACACATTCTAGTTGAATGAATATTTTAGCTATTCTAAAGCATTTTGTCATTTAGTTTTCCAATTTTTGTGAAGGTTCTCAAAGATCTGGAAAACTCAAGTTTATCTGTGCTTAATTTCCCACAAAAATTATTCAAAACAATGAATCCTACCTGAAATACCCCTGTTTTTTCCATGTATGTCCACAAATGATTAAAGTCTACTACTAAAATATGTAGAAGAAATCAGGATTCCATAATGTCTTTAATAAGCTTAAACTGTTTAGAAAATATCACCATTCTTTAGAAGTGACAACTCGTGAGAGTTAAATTATGGTGCATTCATCATATTTTCTCAAGGTTTCCTTTCAAATTTGTGCAAAGAAGGATATATTCATTCTCTTTCACTAACAAAGGTTACAAAACGGGTCCTCTCACCTTGGTTGAAAGACATGGCCTAAAGTAGTGGGGATAGATTGAATCCTTTTATATGGTGTTATCTGTTTCTCCAATGCCCGAGTGACAAAGAGCTAGCTAAATCCCTTCCCTAGCTATAAAATTCCTTACTATTCGTCTATCTTTGAGTATCTTGTTGAATCTACGATGTTGCTCATATTTCAAGGAGAATCAATTTGGGTACCAACAAAGACAAAACCACATATTAAAGAAAAAAACCTCAAGTCGAGCTCTCGAATTGAAGGGTGAGTGATTCACAAAGGAAATATCAACGTAAATACTTGGCAACGAATTCTATAAATACAAGATTTTTATAAATGCACAAAAAGAATTGAGTAGAGGAGAACTCGTCAAGAATGAGTCAGGTCCAAACAGGTTTCAAATGCTAATAGAGCTAGAGGGAAGTGAAGCACCCGAGATGAAGCCATGGAGACGAGCTCACATGATGCACAATGAGCCTCATACAAGAAATTTGAGCTTTACATGATGAGAAAATTCCATATAAAATCAAGTTAGATGTGAATCTGTTGAGATGGATCAACTTAGCATCCCTTCCAAAGAACAATGAACATATAATTTAAAGGATCAACAAGTTCAGAGATGGATTTTAGTGATGCTGAGATATTCTAGTGAATTCGAGTTAGTTGGGTTGCTCGAGTGGAAAAAGACAATGAGCTAGTTTGGCACTCTCATCCTATACACGTTTCACACCATCTAAAGTGGTATGATTCATACAAGTTATGAAGGGCTAAGATCATCCATTTAACAAAACAATCTATATTGTAGGGGTTCTATCGAATGTGTGCTAGACTATTGAGTTCATGATTGTTTTGAGATAACAGTACAATAACAATGAAGTGAAGCTCACCCATGCATGGCATAACTAATTAAATTAAATGATGATAAATAAAATATGCTGATCTATGAGAGATGATGAATTGAAGGCATGTGAGCTTGTGAATTATCCATCTCATGGTTAGTTTTCAACTCACGGTAGAGTTGTTTGAGGTTGATCTTTAAAGACCTTGAAGCGAGACTCATTTTGGTCATTAAGCGAGTAAATTGGTGTTAGGAAAATAACAAGGAATCACCAACATAGTTTGGGAGACACACAAAAAATATGAGCCATGTAAACACAAATCATTGAAACAAACCAATAGTGAGCTCGGTCGCACAAGACTTAGCGAAGTAACTAAGTTCAAGGAGGAACCTTTATGGCCGAGGTGGAAAATTATGTCCCGGATGTCCCAAATAGCCCATAGGACATTGGTGTAGTGAAGATCCAAAATTTCCACATGCAGAAATGGTGGGTTTAGAGGGCCTGAATGTCCCATGGGACACTTGTGCATGGTAAACCCGAAATGGCCTAAATGGTGGTGTGTAGTAAAGTCAAGTCTACATGGTACACGAAGAATGGCCTAGAGAGGTATAAGGTTCACCACGGAGGACTTTTTCTCACATTACAGATGATGGTGATAGGTGCTAAGTGATTTAACACTTGGCATATGTCTCATTGGAAGGACCAATACATGTAAACATGGGCACAATTTGAATGATGCTTAACAATAACCAGTCAATACCCGATGTATCAAATTCCAAAGAAATAAGAGGACCCACCATATTTAATGTCTAAGCCATTTAAGAATTATGCAGATAACATTACAAAAGGAGCATAATATTTTAAATTTCTAGCTATCCAAGAATTAATTCATAGTCCCGTAAGCTTTGACAACCCCAAAATAGCTTCCTTTGCTCGAAGGCCACATCTTGAGCGATCCTCAACAAAATTTCATAAATGAATATTATTTAGAATCGTGGCTCAGAGATATACACACATCAACCAATAAAATTAGGATTTGATGTAGATTAAATGGATATTTTTATGGAAAACGATTCTAGTTCATAATGACATTTAGTGGTGATTGAAAGTGTAATTAAAGGGTATGTGCATCATTCTCTCACTGTGATTGTGAGACAATGTGAAGTAATAGTGAAATCCTCATCTAAATGTTCATTAAGTTGAAATATATTTAATTAATTTTTTCACCAAATTAATTAAATATTATACATCTGTAAATTGTAATGTGATATGTAACTCAAGTTGAGTCAACTTGAGGTTGAGATTGGGGTTAAGAGTTGGTCAGGTAGTTTCATAAATACTTCTTGGAAAATATTCCTATATAAGGTTGCATTGTAATCATGAGGAAGGGGGATATTGATATCTATCTTTCAATCTTTCATTCCATGTTCTTAGAGATGATTTTCTATCTACATATGTGGTTGTAACTTTGTGTACACAAATCAATACAATGCTTTCTATATGGTTGTGTTAATGATTTCCAATTACAAAATCTATTAAACTGCTTGTGATTGAATTATTAATGTTGTTGATCCTTCATAGTATGAATGATGCCTAGGTGAATCAAACTTTGTGCCAATCATCGAAGTACATGGACTTTGTGCCATATCAACATACCCTGAGGGAGATGAAGACTTTGTGCTTCTTAGATTTTACACTCATTGTATTCCTTTCTATCTGATAGGGAAGTTCTCCTTTTGTGTAGCTCTCTGCTTGCAATCTGCACTTCTTCTTTCACATTCATTCTTCCTTTCTCTTCATATTTTCCATTTCTCAATTTTGTTGCCCTTTTGTGCTTTACGGTTAAAATCATCAAAAAATACAAAAATCATATCATATGAGGGAACTTCCCCTCTCACAAAGTAGAGGAAATTTCACCCTATCAAAGGTGAATTTCCCTAACTGTTGTTGGTTTTCCATGCACTTCCATTGGGCATTTTCAGTGATAGAAAATCCAACCAACACATATATAGGTCACAAACCCTTTAGTCCCCTATAACTTAGCTCCGTGGTATTTATAATTCTATCAAAAATCCATTTGAATAATACATCTATAAAACATGAACCCTTTGGTTCCCCTATCACTTGATTTCATGATGATACCCATATTGTTTCGATACCTTGTCTAGGGAAAATTAAAATGAAGAAATTTTTTTAAAACTATCCAATTAACTCAATCAATCTGGTTGTCCTTGCACTACATCACAATCACCCCCATTTTAAGGGGAATCACCCATACAAGAACAAAACAACCTATCTCACACTATTTTTGTCTAGCACTTTGACCATCATAAACTTCTCAAAAAAAGGGGCAATTGTAGATACTAGGTTTTCGTCACCAAACTACTTCCTTGAAGACACACATTATTTTATTAAAACATATCAATATCCTATGTCACTCCCTCTCATATCATAAAATCATTTTTATGTCCTCATAAATTACTATTTACCCATCCAAAATTACCTTACCCCTTTCAAAATATCTAACCATCTCAAAACCACATTAAAACTATTTTATTCCAACACCCTAACCTCCTAAACTTGACCTTTACCTGATCCCAACCATTTTACCTCCTAATTTACCAAAAAAACCTATTTAGGAAGTGTTTTTCAATAATTTCCTAAACATTCTCTAGAAATTTCTAGATTTCCGACGATCTAACAAATCACCAATGATTATAAAAGTCGGTTTTGGCTCCTCTCTCAGGGATATTCAAAATTTATTTGGAATGCTCTTTCACTTTTTTTCAATCAATAATTTAATATAAATCACTCTAGAGATCACTAGGGTCTTGTATCAAACTCAAACTCTTGCAACACATCATTTTGGTAATCTTTTCATCAATCTTCTTCCTAGGAAGCTCAACATCGGTAATCAACCTCGGTCAAGTATAATCCAACATTTGGAGAAACCTTTTAACTTATCTCAACATCACAAGGTAATATTCTATTTGATTTCATAAAAACATCAAAAGAAATTAAAAAGCAATTACTTGAGATGTAGACACAAAAATTTGGTATGGCTACCCTTTTTGCCTACATCTTTTTCTCTCACCATTATCCTATCTAGACCCCCTTTATTTTAATCCTAATTAATATTTTAATTCTCACCTTTCCTATCTATTAACCTATCAAATTTAATTTTTAATTAATCTTCATTTAATCATTTTATAATCCTCATCTCATTAGCTAATTACCTCTAATAAGCTTTCATTTCTCCTCCCTAGGTTATTTATCAACCCTAACTACGAGTTCCATATCCTAATTCTTTTTAAAGATTTTATTTAATCCATATTTATCTCCCACCTACCTATATCACTTCCTTAGGAAACGTTAACCCACCTATATGCTTTAAAACACTCATCCTAATCCATAAAAGCCCCATATCTTAAATACATCACCCATCCACATCAAAAGGGATGATTCCTATGGTTGGTGGTTACCCACCTAGGTTATCATAGACCCTATAAACCTAGCTTCATCCCTCCTTCAACGAGAGGCATAATCAGATTTTTCTTGCGCTATGTGAACTTATCTTCGAGCTTGAGCATCCTTACAGTCGTGTTAACCTTCTTGGAGTCCATTTGAGCTTGTCTTGCATCACTTATGGAGAATTGAGGAATTTTATCCTTACTTTTTGTTGGTTTATGCTATCATTTCTTATTATTGCTATTATCTTTCAGGAACTAATGTTTTGCAAGTTCAGTTGCCATCAGAGTTTCATCTCTAGCCTCTCCTTCTATTCATTTTGTTTGTAGGTTGACAATTCAACTCATCCATCCTTGACCTTGTCCTTCACTTCCTAGGTTTCCATCTATCCACCCGGTTTGTCGTTAATCCAATCATGTGTTTTCATCCATTCTATCTATCATATTCTCATCGAGTGTGCTCCTCTATTTTATTTCTATTTATAGTACTCGGATCTATAACCATTTCTTTTTGTCAGGTCTAAATATGTTCTGTTTATCTCTAGTCACCATCAAACCAAGTCTTATTCCTACCCAATCCATCCAAATATATTTAAATTTGCATCCTTTTTGTTTTCCTACCTCATAATCCCTTATGAAGGTTTTTTCAGTGTTCATAGGTGTCTTTCATCATCGGATTTGTATTCATATCTTGATAGATCTGTATTTTTAACTTGTTATCCAGATCCATCCACTCGAGTCACCGCCAACCTACCCTCTATATCTTGGGTTTTCATCGACCTAGTTAGTTATACTTTATTTTATGTCAATATAGATAAGATTCATATGTACCTTACATTTCTAAATTTTCAGCTTTTGTGTGCCTCGATTATGCACATTATCCTATTTATTATCATTTCTTTTATCATGTTTAATAAAACATGGGGGTTGACATCCGCTAAGTTAATGCTTCTTTGAGCTAACTTTGTTTGGTATCCCACCCATCTACCATATAATCCATTTTTCTCTTAGTTATCCTTGTTTTACGGGTTCTTTGAGTTTGCAGCAAGGTCATCTACTTTTCACCCATCCATTTGCATCCATCATACATCAAGGTACCTTAAACTCTTGAATTTTGGATTTGTTTGGTTTTCTTTAGTATCTACTTCACTAATATGAATAGGAGCAGAAAATTCAAACAAAATTCTAGCATGCCCAGTGGGATGACCCTTTTAGGTGAGTCTCTTATATTTTTTGTTTCATTTCATTTTCCATATTTCTTCTATTTCCACTAACATTGCAGATAGATGCTTTGATTTTTCTTTTTTTTTTTTCGTTGGGCTTGGATAGTTTCTTTATTTATCATAAAGGTTAAATAAAAGGAAAATTTCTCTCTAGGTATTCTCCTTTTTGCATTGCATTTTCCCTTCCTTGTGTGTTTGTTCTCATCGAAATTACACATTTGGTTTTAGGCTTAGAAAGAACCTCATGCATCGGTTCTTGAAAATATACTATAAGTAGGGGTTTAATTGGTTACATTTCACATTCTACCACACACAACCAAACTCACACATCAATCCACACATCGATACATTCCCTACTAGGTGGAAATGATTGGGATTTCATCACTAAATAAGAAATCCCCACGGTGTTACGCCATGTTATAAATCCTATACAGACTTGGGCCTCACGTAATATCTGGTATGTCGAGGACTCCACAACCAAAACTGTCTAAAACCAACCATAGATTTCATTTCTTAGGTACCTTTTTAATTCACTTTTCTCTTTTTCACATCTTCTAATTAATCATGATGATAAGAAACTTGTTACTTGATTTTTTTGTTAACAAATTACATAAAAAAATGTTCACCTATTTCATGCCTATTGTTAGCCTTTCTCAACAAGATTAAAAACTTGAGATTGCACCTTTAGTTTCCCAACCCTTTGTCTCCATGGCCTCGATTCATGAGGACCATGTCATCCAAAATTATCCCCATCTTAAAACCAATCCTCATATCTCTCATCAATCCATCCTTTCTAGACCAACTAAAACCCCATCTCTTACTACTTTAGAGACTCTTGGATCACCTTCTATCACCATTTATGACTAGTTATTCTACAAATATCCCACAATATTTCAATCCTATCAATCCACTCAATTGGTGAATCCCATTCCACCCACATCACCTTATATCAACTATATAACTATTCCATCCACTATTTTCACTAGTATGCCTATCCAACAATCTCAACCCATAAAAACTCATATCCCCATTCATCGTAAACCTCAACAAACTACCCAATCTCAAAATCAAATCACATCCCTATTTCTCAACATCAACCATTGCAACAACTTATCCAATCTCAACCCATGACCTATATTCATCCTCATCAACTAATTTCTCACAAACCTATTCATCCACAAGCCTATCAACCACCTTATCAAGATACTTCCCACATCACATAATCAAAATCCCATCCAAACACTTCAAATGACCCCATGCATGCCTTGATGAATAGGTTGGCTAGCCTTAAGGCTGCTACCTTAGAGCCCAAGGTCACATTATCTTATGAAAAAAATTTCAACAAACCTATCCATCCATTAGTCCTACTAATACCTTATCCTCCTCATTGGGAACATCTAAAATTTACTAAATTTAACAGTAAATAGGATCCCCAACAACACCTTTAAGATTTTAGACATGCATGTTAGCATATTTCCCACGATCAATAACTCATGCTTTACACTTTTCCTATGTCCTTGAATGGTCCCGCATTGGATTGGTAAAATGACATCCCCCAACATTCATTTTTCTCTTTTATCTAACTTGCGTAGCTCTTCTTAGAACATTTTTTAATCAACATTGCATGCATGATCACCATTACATCCTTATACTCTATTCAACAAGTTAACGATGATTCTATCATAGATTTCATTACATGATGGTGTGGTATTATAAATCAATTATCATTTACCCTTCCACAAAAAAGCTCATTGAATTATTCTCATGCTCTTGTGCAAATCATATCTCATCCACCCTACAAATCTAATCATTTCAAATATTTGAAGAATCCTTCACTATGGCTTGCAAACTTGAAACACGTGCCCTTGAGAAAGGATAACTCAAGCATCGATCAAATAATCTGAAGACCAAGTTTATTAAACCCACTACACATAGCAACAATTCTAAAACTACCACCAATACCATCGTGGTTCAATCTCCATCTAGCTTTACCTCGCACACATAGTATTCAAAATATATTTTATACCATCTCCTAACTATACCCCCTTGGGTAATTTTATAGTTTGGTATTTGACAAGTTTATGGAGGTCCACTTCATCTAAATTCCTCGCATAAAACCCATGGACAACTCGTGACCTAAGCCTAATTGGTGGTATTATGAGAGCCACTATTAGAAATATTATTGAGTCAAAGGTCACGACATTGAGAAGTGTCATTTATTCAAAGATCACATCCAAAAACTTATAATATAGGAAGATATCCAAATAGACAACTCCACCACATCACTTAGCGAACCCCTTGATATGTTTAAACAACCTTTTCCTAATCAACCACCACCAAATAGAGCCATTCCTTTTAAATTTAAACTATCAAATACTCACACCATTAACACCATCTCACCTACTCCTACCTTAGACATTATTCCCAACCCTTATTCAACACATATTCCCATATCTACGCCAATAATATCCATGACTATCACACCTATATCAACTTATACTACTTGTCCTATATCTATATCTACTCCTACCCTTACCACATCCACATCAAATTTGACTATACCTCCTACTTAATCCACTTCTATCATACCCAAATCTATCACATCAGATTCATCCTTACCACCTATATCTACAACCATCTCAACCATACCAACTATCACTACATCTCAATCTCTAATGTCTATTCCTTCACCCATATATATATATATCAAATATATAGCTATTAATACATATACATCACTCACTTCGACATCAACCCCAAATACAATCATTTGTACTAGATATACTTCTACAACCTCACTTAGAATTGTCCCAAAACCTATCTCAATGGATATACCTACATCTTTACATATGAATACATCATCTGTTATATCCCAATCTTTGACACCCACTCCTTCAAACATTCATTCCTATATTTATACCCACTTCTACATCTATCACATATTTTAGCCTAGCCAAACCTACACCTATGCCTTGATTTGAAAATATAACTATTATGCCTCTTAAAACATTTATGACACAAACACACATTTCTAAGGAAATCACGAACCATATTCGTCCTCCATCTACAAAACAAACTATCTCTACACTAACCTATCCAAACGCCCACAAACTACATCTCACACAGGACCTTATTAACCACGCCATTTGAACACCTATCCCTTCATCAAAATACACCATTACACAACCATATTTATACCCTCCATTCGAGTCATTGTTATCACCTCTAATGGAAAATATTCATAATTCAAAATCTGAAACTCTTGGCATGCCTCCCCAAAAGTCTCTCATGCATCCTTGTAAAAGGTATGTCTTACCCCTCATAAGTAATCCAATGCCCCATCGGTGGTAAATCTAGTTATGTGTGACTTTGTCCCCTTAGTGTGATCTCCTCATTTCCTTCGTGTTCTCTTGAATCTAGAAAAGCATGTATATGATAGTATCAGCAAAATAAGGAATTTGAACAATGGCAGCTTTTGGACATAGACCGAATCCAATGCCCCATCATCTCTATTAGGGGTTCTCCCAATCATCTTAGGTCTAGGACCTTCACCTAAGGCACCCACCACCAATCAATCTAAAAATACCAAGACAACTATCTTACCTCTCAAATCTACACCTTCAACATAGACATCCATTCCTTCTATAAAATCCAAATCTAAATTTCCTGTCAAGCCTCACAAGAGTAATATTCCCTACACCACTTCTATTAGATCTTACATAGATATCCTTAGAAATTTAATTCAAATATATGTGATCAAAATTCCTCCCATCAAGGCCTTTGATCCATATAGTAAAAACCAGCATAGTTCGACTCGAATGTCATTTACACTTATCATCGCACCTCGGGTCATGACATCGAGCATTGTTAGACCCTTCAAAATATCATCCATGATATTATTAAGGAAAATGAATTTATCATCTAGGGGATCATCCTTCTCCATCCATTATCTTATCCACAACCAATCCCATTTCCATTTCTAAATCTTCATCCACTAAATTTTATAAGTCTCCTCCTTCATCCATATCTACCATTATCATTTCCCCGCATATAATTCCTCCTAAAAGGGTCTTCATTTATTCATCGATACATTTTTTTATTTTCAATTACCCCTATGATCCCCAACCATCTATCCAATACAAATAACAAGTTATCATTTACATTCCTTCTAATAATCCCATTCAATCTCCTTCGATATCCACTAGCTCATCTACATCTAAGTGACACAATGTAATAAAGTATCTTTCACCAGCGGAGTATCTTCCCCTCATTGTTGATCCTATTGCATATATTTACTCATTCAAACATTATATCCACATCAATTCATACCCCTATCGATCAAATACCTTCCTTGATTATGGGGACTTCACTCTAAGATCGGTCCGCTTATACTACTGATTAACTCATTTTAATCCTTGACATTTTCTTATTTACCTCATCCAATCTTATTAAACCCATCTCATCCGATCTCATCCAATTTATTATAGCATTTTAGTTAGCTAATTAATCCATCATATTATTTTCATCAAATACCACCATTGTGGCCATATTTTTCTGTTTTTGGGCACCATCTTTGCCCACCCAAAGTCTACCTTTTTGGTCATTTTTGTATCCTTCTCGGGGAACCATATTTTCATCCTAAGTACACCTTTGTGGCCATATTTGTGCTTATTTTTGGGCACCATATTTTCATCAAATTCTACCTTTGTTTCTCTTTTAGGGCACCATATTTTCTCATCCAAAGTCCACCTTTGTGGCCATGGTTATGCCCTTCTCGGGCACATTATTTTCATCCTAAACCCACTTTTGTTGCCATCTATTTGTATCGTTAAGGACACATATTCTTAGTCACTTCCTCAAGGGTATCACATAGATTTTATCTTCTCTCCTCTATCTTATCATATTTTTCAAGCTTTGTCATCCCATCCTATCATGAATTTAATGTTGGTGTCCTCATCTTTAAATAAAATCAAAATGTTAATGTTCTAGAAAGGAGCCAACATGGAAAGTTTTCCCCTAATTAGATTGGACCATATATTATAACACATAAGTATGGGTTGAGATCCTATCGTTTGGCCTCCCTTGATGGTAAACCGGAAGTGGAACCACTTAATGCATTGCACTTGTGACCATTCTATTGTTAGCATGTCTACCAGTGAGAACTTATCCGTATCCTTATATCATCCCTCCATCATAGCCTATTCCATCAATCATCGTAATGATTTGGATTTGTGTGGTCTACCATTCCTTTCCTCAGCATGACCTTAAATAAGGGCATCATAGATTTTTTTATAGCATTTTACTTATGGATAGGTTCTCCTTTTTTGGTGAGGACTCCACCATCATTACATTCATCACCTTCTTGTTTTCCTATTGGAACCACACTAAGGGTCCACATGTGTCTCTTGTACATTTATTGTCCCCTTATAAGTATTCTACCTAGATATTACTATATATCCTCCCCATGTAAAATTCAAAATTCACGGATGATCTTATCAAAAGTTAAAGCTATAAAAATAGACTTCTCCCTCGAGTATAATTGTTCATGTAAAAAAATCAATCAATTAAGTAGATCGATCCCTCAAAGGATTTATATCATGAGCATCATTATTTCCATCTATATCATATATTTATAAAGTAGATAATACCCTTGAATGATGGCTACCCATATATCATGACATCGAAGGATTCTTGTATTGATCAACCTTCTATTAAGAAAGCTTCCCGCATTGATCAACTTTCTTCTAGCAAACTTCCCGCATTGATCAGTTTTCTCTCTTTCCCCTACCCAGAGCTGGGGCATAGATTTAGGGAAAACCACTTATGGAGAACCCTCTTCCCATGTACAAGTTACATCATAAATCCTTTTTTTTGTGTCAACATTAGGTTTATGAGTTCATTCCATCCATGTTTCTTTCATGATCTTTGATATAACTAACTATCGTTGGTTATATGCTAACATCTGTCTTGGTCACATGTGCCTTACATTACTTAGATCCCCTTCTTGTTTACCTTCAATGTGCTTGGAGGAATCCTTTCCTCATGTGATCCTTGATATGACATAGCTTCATTTGTACCTATAGGTTTGTAAGTGTCAAGTTTCACTTCTATTCTAGTTCTCCCTATCTATATTTATTTCCTCTTTGTCTTATTATCATAACATTCACTCTATCTAACTTATCTACATACTATCTTCCAACCATCTCAAATTTAATTACATATTCCTATCCATCATCATCTATGTATATCATTTATCACATCTATTTTTAAACATCATACATTATATATTAACCATCCAACCATGCATATATATTTACCATCATCATCAAATATAAAGTAAAACATATAATCAATCATCATCATCATCACATATCCACATCACATCATCATAAATCAAATAATCAACATCACATAATACACACATGCTAAACCATGAAAAAATCATATATCATATATATATATATATATATATATATTGTCAAAATAAAGTGTATTAGTACATCATCAACCTCTAAGGGTCCTCTCTCAAAGTAGAGATGTCAGTAAAACCAGTAAAGTTCACATCAGAAAGCCTAAACTCTTTCCCCTATGAGGAAAGTACCTATGTCTCTCTCTCAACCTTAGGTGCCGATGAATCACTTGAGAAACACTTGTTTCATCTTACCCATCTCCTTTGTTGTGTCCTTTCTAGGGCTCCATTATTTTATCCTTTTTTTCTCTCAAAGTCCACCTTTGTGGCCATATTTATTCCCCCTTGGGAATCTTATTTCATCACTTTTTATATATATTTTTCCTTTTTGGCCATTTTCATGCCCTTTGCTGGGGCACCATTACTTCCATCCTCGTCCATTGCGGACACACCTTTTCAATTGATTCCTCACATATGAAGGATTTCACATTATTTTCACATTTGGTTGTGCATAGTTTGATGTCTTCCTATGACCCATTGGTCCCCATGAATTGCATCCATTTGAGTGGTTTCCCATTGGATTCCCTCTATTTCACTATGATTTTACCGGCTCACAGGCTCATAGGACATTTTTTCATCTCCTGAAGACTATGACCTTTGTTTCTTGCCAATGTGACTCCTAAAATCACCACCATATTTTTGAATTGTTGATTCGAATCCTTCTTGCTTGGGGCATCTTACCTCACCCTATCATTTTACCCATCTTTCTTCTCTCAATTTCCCTTACAAGTCTACCTATTTGCACTTCATAATTGATTCCCCTATGTATTATTGATCCCTTGTTTGAGGGGGAGATCATCATCAATCCTTCGTCATCCTTCATCTTACTCGTTATCTTTTAAATTTTTTGTCTCATGGCTTGCTAGTGCAAACCACTCAATAAAAAGGGGCAAATGTAGACACCAAAATTTTGTATCGCTACCCTTGTTTCTCGTGTATGCTTCATTCACCACGGTCCTATCTAGACAACATTTATTTTAATCCTAATTTGTATTTTAATTCTCACCTTTCCTATCTATTAACCTATCAACTTTAATTTTTAACTAATCTTCATTTAATCATTTTCTAATCCTCATCAAATTAGATAATTACCTCTAATTATATTTCATTTCTCCTCCCTAGGTTTCTTAGCATCCCTAACTACTTAGATCCATATCCTGCGATTTTTCTAATATTTTATTTAATCCATATTTATCTCCCACCTACCAACATCAATTCCTAGGAAAGCTTGACTCGCCTATATGATTTAAAACACTCATCCTAATCCATAAAAACCCCATATCTAAAATAAATAACCCATTCAAAATCCAAAGGGAAGGTTACCCATAGTTGGCAGTAACCCACCGAGGTCACCATCAACCCTATAAAACTGGTTTCACCCCCTTTAAAAGAGGCATAATCAGAGTTTTCTTGTGCTATGTGAACTTATCTTCAATCTTGAGCATCCTTGTAGTTGTGTCAACCTTTATAGAGTCCATTTGAGCTTGTCTTGCATCACTTATGACAACTTTGGGAATTTTATCCTTACTATATGTTGGTTTATGCTATCATTTCTTATTATTTCTATTATCTTTTAGGAACTAATGTTTTGCATAATCAATCGCCATCAAAGTTCCATCTCTAGCCTCTCCGTTTTAAGGTTTTCCATTCAACTCATCTATCCTTAGCCTTGTATTGCCTTTTGCACAGTCACCCTCATTCCACGCAAGTCATCATTGACCCATTCCTATGTTGTCATCCATCATGTCTACCGGATCCTCATCAATGTACTCCTCTGTTCTATTTCTATTTATAGTACTTAAATCAGTCACTCTGTCTTTCTATCGATCTAAATATATTTCTTCCGTATCCAATCACCACCAACTCAACCCAATCACCATTGACCCTAGCCCTATTCCTATCCAATCCATCCAAATCTTTGTCTTTTTACATCCTTTTTGTTTCCCCGCCTCGAATCCCTTCTAAGGTTTCTATCAATGTTTAGACATATCTTTCATCATGAGATCCACATTTAGATCCTACCAGATCTATATTTTTAGCTTGCTATCTAGATCCATCCACTCAGGTCATCATCAACTCCTGCCCTCTGCGGCTGGGTCATCATTGACCCGGCCAGAATACTTTATTTTATGTCAATCTAGACTAGATTTTTATGTGCCTTACATTTCTGCATTTTTAGTTTCTGTGTGCCTCAGATTCTGCATATTATTATGTTTATTATCATTAATTTTATCCCATTTTATAAAAAATGGGGTTGACATCCACTAAGGAAGTTAACGCTTCTTGGAATCAACTTCATTGGGAAGTTCCCTCATATACCATATAATCCATTTTCCTCTTAATTATCCTTGTTTTACAGGTTCATCGATTTTGTAGCGAGTTCATCTATTTTTTCCCATCCATTTACATCCATCATACATCAAGGTACCTTAAACCCTTACATTTTTGAGTTATTTGTTTTTCTTTAGTATCCACTTCACTAATATAAATAGGAATGAGAAAGTTTGATCAACATAAAAATATGTCTTTAACAACTTGTCATTTCTAAGAAAATTGGTCCTTTTCATAGTAATATCTAGTGATTACATGAATTTCCCATGATTCCCTTGAATCACATGCGATTATTCTAGATCTCCCACAATTCCTCTGAACCACCTGCGATCCCTATTTATCAAAGAATCACAATTAGTTCATCAATATTTTATCATTTTTCATCAATATTTTGGACTTAACTTGTTTTCTTCAAGCATGGATATACTTTAAATGGTAGTACCTGTCTAGTCCCATCCTATCACAAGTATCTACGACCTTCCAATAGTTCAAAATCCCTTATTTTGGGAATAATACAAAATCCTTCATGAACTTACATTGTGTGAAATTCACTTCTCCATTGACATCGAATACAATGAAGATCGGTTTGAATTCCTTCACGATATCCAACAAGAGGAATTTCGGTATGACTATTTCAAATTTGTCTAGATTGCATCCAATCTCGTCTGGGCCACAATTTAAGTTGTATAGGACTTAAAATTCAATCTTGATTTCTAAATATTCTTGTCTATTACTCATCCATATTTTTCATTTATATATATTTATAATTATTTTCAACTTTGCTTAATTATATTAAAATGGGATAACATCTTCCAAGAGAAGTCCCTTTAGATTCATGGAATCAACATTTTCGAGTTTCTCGTCTACCCGTCTATCTAATATTTTTTGTCTAACTATATTTGATCTGTAGGTTTCTTCGTTGATGAAATAAGAAGGAGATTTATCTAATAACATCGAAATTCATCATCATAAGTATCACTAAACCCCTGCCATCTTCTCGAGGTTTATTTGTTTTTTGTTATTTCATTTTATTAAGTTAAAATAGGAAAGAAAAAACTCTAAGGTACACTATGCACAAGTTCCTTGAGATATTCTTCTTACTAATTACTTAGAATACTTCACATTTTTGTTAAGAGTCAAACTTCATCAATTTACATACATTCGGATGATATTCGTTCCCTCTTTAAGTGAGTATGATAAATATTGTTATAGCACATGGATTATCAACACTTTATTAGAACACATTTCCTTATTATATGTCTAGACCTAGGCCCAATGGATGGTTCACACTATAATTTATTACGTTATCACAACGTATTTCTTATTACACATTGGATTATACTACTATAGTTATAGTCCACTTCTTATGCTTCAGTCTCCAAACAAAAGGAGAGTACCAGAAATGAGCTCTTGAAACCCTCCCAGGAGGTCCCGACGCTGAAAATCGGGGAGGATCTACTTATAAAAATTCTTAAGGAGGAGGAAAATCTCTCCCAGCTGGGTCTCATATGTAGATTCCATAAATTTTGGCCTAAGCTTTCTCAGCTCCATGAATGGATAGCCCAGAGATGGAGAGAAAAAATACAAGGTAAGATTGAGCTTTATCCCTGTGCTAAAGCTTACTTCATTGCGGTCTTTGAAACCCCTGCTGATAGGGATTTAATCTTTAGCCAGCATTGGGTTTGGGGGGAACATGGGCTGATGTCCAAACCATGGTATCCATCCTTCGACCCGTTAAAGGAGTCTTTTGATACCTACCTGATTTGGGTTCGTTTACCAGGACTTCCGTTACAACTTTGGAACAGATCTTGTCTCATTGCTATAGGCGATACTCTTGGATCATGTGTGGCAGTTGATGGTAAGACCTCCATTCAAACACATACTACGTTTTCTCGTATCCTGGTTGATATTGATACCTCCAAACCCTTACCAGTAGAAATCAATCTTCAGATTGGAGAAAGGCTCTGGGTATAGAGGATTGACTATGAGAGACTTGCCTTCAGATGTCGGCATTGCTTCCAAACTGGTCATGTTACAAATGATTGTGAACATTCCAAATGAAAGACCAAAACTGCTTGGTGGAAGGATTCACTTCCTGAACATCTCACAATTGACTCAGATCTGGCTGAGGATTCTAGTGCCCCCTTGCAAGTTGACTCACCCGTAATGGCTGATTCACAGGCCAACATAGAGAAACTACCTACAGACTATGCTCCGTAGATTGCTGATTCAGTGTTTAAGGAAGTTTCAGCCCCCCTTCCTATGGGTCACATCCACATCAAATCCATTGCAGATGCTTCGTTTGCATTGGATGTAGGAAATCCTGAATGGACAGTGGTGGATCGGAAGAAGAAGGGAAATGTCAAATCTAAACCCCCCACCACTCGGACAAGGTTTGATTCTGGTCGTTGTTAGTGCTATTATTGTTACATCTGGGCAAATGGCCAACTGCATAGTTGCTGGGCAGCTGTGTTGCTTTGTTAAGTTGTTGTTTTTAGCTGTTTTTGAAGCAGCTGATTTGTTTTTGCTGGTTCTTGGCTGTTTTCTTTTGTTGGGCTTTCTGGGGTTAAATTTTGCTTTTGAGCACTATTGTAAAAGGGTATAGTCCCTTTCAAAAATGTATCTCTTGATATACAATTCCCATAACACACATATTATTATAGTCTTTGGTATATGTTCATTTCTTGATGCACTTTTATGATTATATCCTTTTTTATTACATACTTCTTATATATCGCCATTTGTACACACTTTGAACAAGAACATTTATTATTACACTTCTTTCCCTAAGAAAAATGTCGAACACATACTTTTTTGGCACACACAAGATAAAACTAATAAATACTAAAACTATTCAAGTAAGTCATGTCCTATCATTTAAATATGTTTATAATAGACTTTTCCTATCATGTCATATCATAGGTTAATCTGGATCAATTTTTTTGAGTCATGATTTATTTACATATCTTTCTTCTTATCACTTATATGTTATTTGTAAAATTATTAGAACATTCTCATGATATTTTTTTACACTTGATGATGCATATTACTTTTGCTAAATTTCTTATATCTCACAAAAACTTATACTTCTTATAATTCTAGTTGATATAAACAATACATTTTATATTGTTAGTGTTACTATTTATGTTCTATATAAGTAATAACATTTTCTATTTTCAAATAAGTGATTCTTTGAAACATATTTCATTTAAAAGGGGGCCATATTATGGGTTTTTTCTAACAATTTTATATTATTTCTTATGAAAAGCATATATTTAGCACAATAAAAGTTCTTACATCCTTATATCTTGAGAGATTGCTATCATATTAGGGGAAAACATACATTAGGGAAATCTAGAAAAGTAATCTTATAAAGATAATGTTTTTATACAAACAACCATTTAAGAAAATACACTTCTTTATTCCTTGCTACACATTTTATATGA
This sequence comes from Taxus wallichiana var. yunnanensis, assembly GCA_018340775.1. Classification (NCBI taxonomy): domain Eukaryota; kingdom Viridiplantae; phylum Streptophyta; class Pinopsida; order Cupressales; family Taxaceae; genus Taxus; species Taxus wallichiana. The sequence continues at coordinate 138,330,508 of CM031244.1, read as the reverse complement.
TGCTTTATTTGATGATCACAATTCTTACATCTATAATTTGATTTTTCCATGATAAATTATTACTTGTATTTATCAATTATTGTTCATTTATTTTTATTACATACTACTATATTATTCTCTATTATTGGCACTGAGTTCTTATTTTGGATATGTGAGAATAATGATTATGATATGCATATACATTTATGCTTCTATATTTTATGCTTATGTATATTGTATAATTTTACATCTCTATGAACTTGTGTGTTACATACTTTGTTACTTTGTGATATTGCCTAATAGAACTACTCTATTCATTTTTGATATTTTTATGCTTCAAGACTAATATGAAATATTGACATGTCTAACTATTTTCAAAGAACTTAAGATTTACATATTTTGATCACTTTGTGATATTATCACATATACCTATTAGAGGAACTTATGTGATTTTTTTATTTGAGTACAACGAGATATTTTTTCCTTTAACTATACTATGAACTTGGATGAGTTGAAATATCATATGTATTATGTTTTCCTATATACATGTATGGACTATCTTCCTTTGTATTTATGTACTTGTATGCTCCATGTTGTGTTTTCTTTATGTACATCTCTTTACTATGTTTTTTTACTATGCACTTATATATTTTTTTCTTCCCTATGCACATGTATGATCTATGATATATTTTCTCAAATGATATTATTTCTCTATGTGTTATATCATTTATTTTTACTTATAATTGCACATTAGGTTCCTATCACCCTCCTATTTCGAGGACATATTCCTCACTACATATATCAGATTAAAATGAGTATAATATGACACATTGATTATTTTTCTTGTGTTATTACCATTAGAAACACATTTATTATGAATTTTTTTATTATTACACCCATTTCATTTAATGAACATTGTTACAACACATGGATTATTAACATACTTACTTATCACACATTTTGTAATTATATTTATGGCTCTACTCTCAATTTTGATTCACAAGTACAATTTATTAATTTATCACTACATATTTCTTATTACACATTATCCTATAACACATTGTATAATATGTGAGTATATACATTTCTCAGGGTACTTTGACTATTACATTATTAGATCTAGTCTAATTTATTTATGTAAATTTATGATTATATCATTTATTTTTATAAATTTTATTTATATCACTATTTATTACATAATTTAACTTGTATATTGATTGTTACAATTATTTTACTAGGAGAAATGGATGAATACATACCTTTTTGTAAACACAAGCTTGAAAATAACAACTTCTAATACTAGTCAAGTTGGTCATAACTTTTTTGCTAGGCATGTTTACAAAGGTATTTTTATATCATGTCATAGATCACTATGGATCCATTAGTTGTCCATTCATTTTTATTTTCATATACTCTTATAATCACTTTTATTCTATTTGATAAATTATACAACACTCTCATGATAATTTTTACACTTTTGATGAAACATACTTCATATGTTAAAATGAATATATCTAGAAAATATATATACTTATTAATTTGTTATTTTATATACTATCTATGGTTTATGTCATTAATTTAAATACTTATTGACTAGAATTTTCCTTTATGAGCTAAGTTATCTTTTTAAACATCCCTCATCTCAAAAAGAGGACATTTTGTGGGATTTTTCTAATAGGATCATTAATGCAAGAGCATCATCTAGAAGGAATTAAAATGAAATTGTTCCTAGCTATGACATAAAATAGGTTCATGGAATCATCAGAGAAAGAAATAGTTAAGAGCGAGAGATTTGAAAATTCAAATTGGATCTTTTCCCTCCAAAAGTGTATTTCAGTTATATAGGCATAATAAAAGTGTCCTAAAGGTTGAGTTAGGGTTGGTAGGTTAATTTTTGAGTCATATAGTTTTTAGTGAGTAATCAAATGAGGGTGAGACTTATGAAATACAAGAAATGATGTAACAATGCCAAAAAGGTCATAAATGTCAGTTATGAGTCATCCTAGCTTTGAGGAAGGGTAGTTACATGTTAGGTAAGAGATCAAGTGGAAATTACGTGGAAGTGAAATTATAATGTATCCATGATGGCATATGAGTAAGAGGATATTCCTCATGTAATAGGATGAGAATAAGTTTTGAGAAAGGGATAAATCTAACAATATGGAAGAAATACAACAATGCATGAATGTAAACTCACTTTTGGTGTGTTTGTCTTACTTATCAAGGGTATTTCGATGTTTTGTTTTAATAAATGATGGCTCCTTGTTATGAGGCTTAGATGAATCCATTGTTTGAATGTAGATGAAAATTTTTATGCACTTACCTTAGCTTAGTTTGATGAGCAAATACCTGTTTTGATGTATTAGTGAATCCTTGACGATATGAAGAAAAAGAATATGACCGTGACAATATGTATAGAGTTGAATATGATTGAATCATGTGGAAATGAGGGGATATTTGTTTTCATGAATAATTTTGAAGGCATTTGAATAGTTATAGGTTAATTTTTCATGATCTTACCTTTTACATGCTAAGGTATACCAAAATACCGAGTATTGTGGTGTGAGTGTAAAATAATAAAGAATAAGGCTCATTGTAATAATTAATGGGTTGTATGTAATTGGAAACATTCATGTAGGATATGAAGATTCATGTTCATAAGCTTAGATAAAATATCATTCACAAAAATGACTCAGGAATTCCATTTTTGGAGTTGAGGGTTTGAGCATCTTACCCTAATAAACTTGTATGACGAGCCCCATAAATAGTTGAAAATGATGGTAAATGTATTAATAACTCCAAATGTTAACCTACGCACATTTGGCATGTTTATATAGTCATCAATAAAAAATTAGGTTTTGGAAACAAGTAGATTGAAAGTTGTAAGGGTTTATTTGCTCAATGGGTTCACACAATGCACAATAAGGTTTCAAAGGTAAAAGTTTGCAAAAAAAGATCTAAAGGAAGAATCTTGTTACCGAATTTGGAAGAAAAAATATTATGGATGTCATTTAGATATTATAAGAAAATTTTTTAACTTTCATGGGTGAAATATCAAGATAACCATGATAGTCTTCTGAGTTGACTTTAACACAATCATTGCAAGGTTAATTAGAAAAAACCACCTAACAAAGGAAGTATACTTTAGATTTTGAGTTAAAACTTGAAATTTCACATGCTTAAATAACTTATTAATGGGTGTTTAAAAATAATTCTATGTACCTTCAATTTTTAGGAAAATGAAGATATGTAAGTACATTGGGACCGAGTTCTTAAGGTCTTAATAAACTAAAGGTGAAAGAGTGAGATAAATAGAGTTGTAGAAGGAGTTGGGTGATAATTTATTATACATACATTAGGGGTGTTAAAGGCCATGTGATGAATTTTTTAAATTTTTATGGGTAACTATGAAAGTCCCCTTGCATGAGTGTAAGTAGAAAGATGGTTTTACGGGCATAAGAAGATATGTTGACAAGTTTAGGAAAAGTTTGAGATTTGGAAGTTTTTACACAATTTGTGTGAAGGATATCATAGTTAGTTGAGTGATTAAATAGTGGAAGTTTCCTAAGAATCCTCAAAGAAGTAAAATTCCAAAAATGGTATCCTTGACCAAAGTAGCTAGAAAGAAGGATGCAGGAAGTTCTAGCCCATACTTGCAAAGTTGGATCAAATCCTTATAAACAATAATTTTGTTAGCTGATTTATCAATAAATAGAGGTTATAAATTAGGATAAATTTTTAGGGAAGCCTCCAAATACCAAATTAGCCAAGGGTTGTTTGATTTATTCAAGGTGCCAAGAAGTTAGAGATGAAGAATGAAGGTAAGACAAGGTAAATGACTAAGTGCCTAACTTTTGGGATGTGAACCATTGACTCAAGTATAATTGACATTAATGGAATTATGGAGAGTAGAGTAGGATAATTTTGTAGCCATTCTATGTAATATTGTTAGTGTTTACAAGAAATAAATATATTTGGGATTGGCTTGATCATCATTATAAGAGTATGATGAAGATTGTTTAATGCACCAAAATTTGTAGGAACTTGACAAGGTCATAACTTGAGCTCCAAGTGTCCATTTGAGTCCATTTTTTTAAAGCACATGTTTGGATGAGATGAACACACTGGTCAACCAGCCTTACTAGTTGGAGCACTTTTGGCACATTTTCGGACCCGAAATCCGCCATCTTGAGGCCAAAAATTAGTTTTTAAGTTGTAGTTTGGTTTTTTCCTATTTTAGGGCATTAGTTAATTTTAGTCTATTAGTTGTATTAGGAGTTGGAAATTTTGAAATTCCTCTAATTTATGAATGTAGAAGATGTGTGGAAATTTCTGTTCTCGTATGAATAAGCATGTGAACTTACTAAGAATAGCAGGTTCTAGTAAACTACTAAAAATAGTAATTTCCACCACCTAGAGTAGATTTAGTCAAAGTTAGTTAGAGTTTTCTTGGAAACTCAAGTTGGGAGTTATTTTACTATTTAGAAAACATTGTAATTCATGATTCAATAATGAAGAAGGAGATATATTTTCTTTTGGAGTTCATATTATTTGTAGTATATCAAGTTTGTTTAGAATTTGGCTACATTATTTGGTATCAAAGTTGGTTCAAGTCTTAAAAAATGGCAGGAAGAGGAAGAGGAAGAGGAGGTGGTATTGCCTAGATGAATAGAAATATGCAAGATATGTAGAGGCAAGTTGTTGCGCTTACTGCAATGATAACCCAAAGAGGAAATCAAGGTGGATATGACACAGATGAAGAATAAGTTTGTGAAGAGGAGGAAACACAAGCACCACCCTTATATTTTGAAGAAAGGATGATTTGAGCATTAGAAGAAAAGAATGATGGGATAAGAGTTGATGTTTCAGAGTATGGAGGTAGTCTAAAACCAGAGGAGATGATAAATTGGTTGACTAGCATGGGGAAATTTTTTTGAGTGGAAGGCTATGTCAGAAGAAAAAAAAGTAAAATTTTCATGCACGAAATTGAAAGGTCATGCTATTTTATGGTGGGATCACATGCAGAAAGAGAGGTCAAGAAAGGGGAATAAAGAATTAGGACATGGAGTAAGATGGAGAAGAATTTGAAAGAGAAATTTCTCCCTACGGATTATGCACAAACCCTTTACAATAGGTTTCAGAATATCAAACAAAACTTACAAACAATGCAAGAATACACAGATGAGTTCTAAAAGTTTTCCATTCATGTACAACTTGAATAAATTGAGGAACAAATGGCTGCAAGGTATGTAAATGGATTTAAAATTTTATATTCAATATGAGATAAGCATGCAAAGGATTAAAAGTATGGAGGATTCCTATCAATTAGCCTTAAAGGCGAGGAAAAACAAAGTCATCAAATTTTTAGGAGATCACCTGGAATGAATAGGGGGCCTCATCTTCCTTTTAGGGATGAGCTAGTTTCAGCCAAGGTAGGGGAGAATCACCTCATGGAGTGGAAAAGCAAGAAGATACGAGACAAGATTCCCAGAATCAACAAAGAGGCAAAGGATTTTCTAGGGGAAGAGGATATGCTAGCGATAGAGGATGTGAGGCTCCATGAAGACTATTTGTTTGTTACAGATGTTGTGAAGAGGGGCATCAAAATTTTTAATGCCCGCATTATTATACACATGACAAGAGGAAAGTAGATGCTCCAAGAGTAAATCTTGTTGAATCTAAACAAGTAGAAGACAAACATGACCTAGAAATTCCACCAGATGTTGGAGAAAATATGATGATCAAGAGGATGATGATTGCTCCAAGAAAGGATATCAAGGGGGATGCATGACTGCATAAAAATATTTTCAAAACAAGATTCACTTCAAGAGGAAAGGTATGTAATGTTATTATTGATGGTGGTAGTTATGAGAACATAGTTTCAAATGATATGGTTGATAAATTGGGTCTACATTGTGAGAAGAATCCTAACCCTTACCATATTACATGGTTTAAGAAGGGTAATGAATTTACTGTTAATAAGAGACATTTAATAAGTTTTTATATTAGGAACGATTCCAAGGATGAGATTTGGTGTGATTTTATTCCTATGGATGCATGTCATATGATGCTAGGAAGACCATGGAAATTTGATAGAAAAGTTATTCATGACAGGGAAAGAATACTTATACTTTCTTGAAGGATGGCACAAAAATAGTTTTTCTAACTCTTAAGGAAGAGAGGAAGGCTTAAGATATGCTTTCTACAAAAGAATTTGTGAAGGAGGCAAAGGCAAATGGTTTTTTTTATGCACTAGTCGCAAATAAGGATGAACATGTAAGTTCACAAATCTACGGTAGAAACAACAGAGTTAATAGAAGAATTTTTGATGTTATTCTTGATGAGCTACCAGATGGATTACCTCCCAAAATAGATATTCAAAAACATATTGATTTGATTCCGGGTCTTCACTCCCAAATCAAGAAGCTTATAGGATGAGCCTGAAATTCCATGTAGAGTTTAAGAGGCAAGCGTAAGAGCTCATGAGAAAGGGGGTCATAAGGGAGACCATGAGTCTATGTGCAACCCCATATTTATCAACCCCAAATAAGGATAGAACATGGATAATGTGCATGGATAGCAGAGAAATCAATAAAATTATAGTCAAGTATAGGCCAATACCTCGCCTTGATGATATGATGGATGTTATTGTTGGATCTAGGTATTTCACCAAGGTTGATGTTCGAAGTGGTTACCATCAGATTCAGATCGAGAAGGAGATGAGTGGAAAACAACATTCAAGATAGGAAATGGATTATATGAGTGGTTTGTGATGCCATTCGGGTTATCCAATGCACCTAGTACTTTTATGAGACTGATGAACACTGTGTTACGTGAGTATAATGGTAAGTTTGTTGTGATTTATTTTGATGATATCTTAATCTTTAGTAAAAATAAAGAAGAACATTTGAGGAATCTAAGGGTGATATTTTAAGTGTTAAAGAAAGAGAAACACTATACAAATATGAATAAGTGCACCTTTATGCAAGAGAGTTTGGTATTCTTCAACTTTATTATTTCAGCAGATGGGGTATAGATAGACTCAAAGAAGATAGAGGCAATTATTGAATGGCCTACTCCATGGAGTATAATAAAGGTAAGAATCTTTCATGGTCTAGAAACATTTTACAAAAAAATTATTAAAAATTTCAGCGATTGTAGCACCTATAACAAATTGCACAAAATGAGGGAGTTTTTGTTGACAAAGGCAAGTGAGGATAGTTTTCAGTTCTTGAAGAAGAAGGTGACAGAGGCACCCATTTTTGCACTACCATATTTAGATAAAGTGTTTGAGGTTGATTGTGATGCCTCACATATGGGTATTGGTGTTGTTTTAAGTCAAGGTGGAAAGCCGTAGTTTTTTTTAATGAGAAACCGAATGAGGTAAGAAATAACTACTCTACTTATGATGTGAAATTTTATGCAATTCTATAAGAATTAAGGGATTGGAGGAATTACTTAGTGCCTAAGGAGTTTGTGTTATTTACAAACCACATAGCCTTGAAGTATGTGAATACACAAAAGAAGTTGAATAGTAGGCATGCAAAGTGGGTATCATTTTTGTAGGGTTATACTTTTTCTCTAAAACATAAATCAGGAAAACAAAATCAAGTTACAATTGTATTGAGTAGGCATGTGAATTTTTTTACCACTATGGAAAATGAGGTTATGGGTTTTGAAGCAATAAAGGTTTTGTATTCTTTTAATTCTGATTTTAAAGATGTTGTTGAAAGGTTAATTCGTCCATTGTCAAAAAATGTAGGAGATTCCAAGATGAGTACATTTTATAGGATGGATACCTATTCAAAGAATGCTAACTATGTATTCCAGTTGGGTCTATGAGAGAGAATATAGTGAAAGAGGTGCATAGCGGAGGATTGGCTAGGCATTTTGGTGAAGATAAGACGATAGCCTTGGTAGTAGATAAATACTAATAGCCAAAGCAAAAAAAGAGATGCAAGTAGGATATGTGGAGAGGTGTCAAATTTTCCAAGTCTCGAAAGGCCATGCACAAAATACAGGGTTGTATATGTCATTGCCTATTCCTAAAGGGTCATGGAAAAATTTGAGTATGGATTTTGTTTTGGGATTACCAAAAACACAATGAGGTAATGACTCAATTTTTGTGGTTATTGATAGGTTTTATAAGATGGTTCATTTTATTTCCTACAAGAAAAAAAGTGATGCAACAGTGTAGTAGATTTGTTTTGTAGAGAAGTTGTCCATTTGCATGGTGTTCCAAAAACCATTACTTCATATAGGGACACAAGGTTCTTAAGTCACTTCGGAGGACTTTATGGAATAAGTTGGGAACTCAAGTATAGTTCAATAGTTCCTATCATCCTCAAACTGATGGGCAAATAGAGGTAGTAAATTAGAGTTTGGGAAACCTGTTAAGGTGCATCGTTGGGGAAAAGCCAAAACAATGGGACTTAACATTACCACATGCTGATTTTGCATATAACATTTCCATAAATAGATCCACAGAAAGTATCCATTTTTATTGTGTATGGGATTAATCCAAATTGGTTATTAGATTTGGTACAACTACAATTAATGGTAGAGTTAGTGATGATGCAGAAGCATTTTCTCGAACATATCCAACAATTGCAGGAAGAAGTGTGGATGAAACTGCAGAATAGTAATGATAAGTATAAAGAAATAACATATGTGCACAGATGGAGAAATGTATTTATAGTTGGTGATTTGGTTATGATATACCTATGGAAGGAAAGGTTTCCAAAAGGAACCTATAACAAGTTGAAGTACAAGAAGATTGGTCCCAAAGAAAATCATGAAAAAATAAATGATAATGCTTATGAGGTAGAATTGCGAGGAGTTTTGATATTTCTCCATTGTTTAATGTTTTAGATTTGTATTCTTTTCATGGGTAAGGTTCAAAAGGGGATGTTATTGATGAAGTAGTAGATTGGAGGTAGTAGGTTTTGGTGAAGAAGAAATAAGAAGTGGATCAGATTCTAGATAAGAAAATAATGGACACACAACATGGGAAATACAACAAATATTTGGTACATTGGAAAGGACTAGAACAAGAGGACAATACTTGGGTCACAGAGTGGGAGATTAAGAAGTTGGATGTAGATAAATGGAAGCAGTTTGAAGAAGACAACTTGCAGGAGCTGCATTTTTTTCAAGCAGGGGAGAATGATGCACCAAAATTAGCAGGAACTTGACAAGGTCATAACTTGAGATCCGAGTGTTCGTTTGAGTCTGTTTTTTTTTGAAACCACATTATTCGATGAGAAGAATGTACTTGGTCAACTGGAACTACTGGTTGGAGAAGGTGTCGGCACATTTTTGGGCCTGAAATTTTCCATCTTGAGGCCAAAAATTAGGATTTAAGTTGTAGTTTGGGTTTTTCCTATTTTAGGGAATTAGTTAATTTTAGTCTATTAGTTGCATTATGAGTTGGAAATTTAGAAATTCCTCTAATTTATGAATATAGAATATGTGTGGTAATTTTTGTGCCCATACGAATAATCATGTGAACTTACTAAGAATAGTAGGTTCTAGTAAACTGCTAAAAATAGTAATTTCTGCCACCTATAGTAGATTTAGTCAAAGTTAGTTATAGTTTGCTTGGAAACTCAAGTTGGGAGTTGTTTTCCTATTTAGGAAACATTTTAATTCATGATTCAAGAATGAAGAAGGAGATCTATTTTCTTTTAGAGTTCATATTATTTGCAGTATATCGAGTTTGTTTAGAATTTGGCTACATTATTGTTGCTAGAAACTTTTTGAATGTTGAATGACATAGATGAGCTTGTTTTTATCTTCATCATTTGGTATCGAGCATGGATCATATTGTGATTTGGTTTTTAGAATTAAATGTATGATTTTTTTGCTAATAGTGTATGGAAGTGACTATAGTACAAGAAATGACAAGTGAGGAGTGTAGTGAGAAGGAAGTTGTTAAAGGTGGGTGTACATGTTTTTAGGTGCACGATACATTTCTCAAGAATATGCAAGTATAGATGATTAAAACTTGATGAAGAATAATTGTTATTGTGATCCTTCAAGAGTGAATATTTATTGAATTTCTAGTGAAGAATGATAGTTTTTAAATAATGAACCTCAATGTTTGAATCTTTCTTAACATTTTAGGGAAATTTGATGCTTGAATATTTCTAGAACATTATTGAATAATAAATTTTGGTGAGTGTTGGCTAGATTTTCTGCATAGCTGAAAACCTAAGCAGTCATGAGATAAATCTCCCTCATTTACCGATGAGGCTCCCGTGTAAGATTTCATCGCTTATATATCCTAATATCTATTTTTATGTATTACTTTAACCTTGAAGCTCATGAACCATAGCTATACGGTTCTACAACAAGTAAGTGTTGGTGTGTGGGATCCTATATATACTCACACACATATGGAGGGTCATCTCACATGGGTTAGGTTTAGGGTTTGCTTGTGTGTCATGCACTGGGGTTACTAAACACCCTATATATATCCCTTCATTTGACATTTATGAGTATGCCAAGACACTCTATTGTCTTTCTCTATGTACAAGATTTGTTCTATTATGCAAGTTCTTCCATTGATTGATCGATTCCTCCTTGTGATTATGCTAGAGCTATTGTGTTTCCTTTAGAGTGCAACTTCATCGTGGTTCACAATTTTCGATACATTTCTCACCAAATCTTTCATGGTATCAGAGCTACACGACTTGCCGTCACACCAAAATATCGAATTGATGGTGGAGAGGGATATCATCGTGTTAAACAGCTACTATGCCAACACCCTCCCACACGATGGAGCTGAGTATACACCCAATTAGGCCCAACAACATTAGGAGGTAGTGACATCGGGAATTTCTCGGGAGGTCACCCATCCCATCACTACTCTAGGGATGGTGTGCTTAACTACCTAGTATCAGAGATGCACGACTTTCCATCACACCAAAATATTGAATTGATGGTAGAGAGGTATCTCATCGTGTTAAACAGTTGCTATGCCAACACCCTCCCACACGATGGAGCTGGGTATACACCCAATCAGGCCTTTACTTGCAGTCTCATTGACACATCTTTTTAGTTGTTTAGGAGTTTCTTCTTGTTTTGTTTGACTCATTATAGCCACTACCCCAACTTTGATGAAGCACAAGTGTTGGTGCATGGGATCCTATATGTCCTCCACACACATATGGAGGGTTATCTCACATGGGTTAGGTTTAGGGTTTGCTTGTGTGTCATGCACTAGGGCTACTCAACACCCTATATGTATCCCTTCATTTGACATTTATGAGTATGCCAAGACACTTTGATGTCTTTCTCTATGTGGAAGTTTTGTTCTGTTATGAAATTTCTTCCATTGATTGATCGATTGCTCCTTGTGATTACGCTGGAGCTATTACGTTTCCTTTAAATTGAAACTTCATCGTGGTGCACAGTTTTTGATATGATTCTCGCTAATTATTTCAGTAAGTAGCTGTAAAAGAAAGGAAAAATCTGCGAAGAAGAAAATAATAGGAAAAAAAAGAAAGTAGAGATGATGTGCAACCCAAGAAACAGATTTGACGAGTTGATTACATGCACATAGATTAAAACAAATAGATCATTAAGCAAAAATTCAAAGCAAAGGAAACTTTCAGATCTAGATCTAAAATAACACAAAGTTTATGAACAGATCTAGAAAGAAAGTAAGAAGCAAAATGCACCATTGACACAAAGTTCTCCGGAAATCTCTTCTATATTCCTCTACTTGTAGAAATTAGGGGTTTCAGCTCAAAGTCTGGAACACAAGAATGTTGATTACAAATTCCGATCCTTTAACCCGTAGGTTCTTCCTCTACTTATAGCACATAGAGGAGAAATTACAAATGGGAGACTATAACTGAACTAGATCATAAACAAGAAGTAAAGAGAACATCTGGCAATCATCTTCCTTTAATTCCTCTCTTAGTGACATGCATCAGGAGTTCAAGTCAAAATTGTGCACATCTGTCACTTAACTCAAAGAATCATTCCAAATAACTTAAAGTAATGGTTTTCAAACCAATAACTTTTAAGTTTACAATTACATCTGGGGACATAAGAAATAAGAGAAGAAAGAAAAGAAGAAGGAAGATCTGCCAGTTGTAACTCCTACACTTTCTTTTTGTTTTGATACTGAATATACTTTTCAAACATATAGTTCAACAATTTCCCATCTGCTTTAGCCACAACTTCTTTCTTTGTCTTGAACTACATCAATCCTTTGTTCAAAACTTTGATGCTCACTTCCACCTCCTTCAAACTAGGCCTGAACTTCTTAATGTTTGATTGCAGTGTTGCTAGTTTACTTGACTAAATTCATCGTGAAAGGCCTAAAAGATTCAGCAATCCTCTCTTGAACTCGAAGAGAACCTTCCAGGGAATCAAGCACTTTATTGGGAATGGTCCTTTTATATGAAGAAACGTTCCCAACCACTTCCTCGTTGGTGAAAGCAATTACATTGCTTGACAGTGACGATTCCATATCCTCGAGCACCCACATTCTTTTCAACATAATTATGAAGATCTCCAAGCGAGAAAGACACTGTGAATTCAAGCTACTTCCCTTTTTAACCGATCCATCAGGAACAATTCATCTTGTAATCAAAACCTCCTTCAATAACTTATTTATCTCGACCAAAGTGCCTAGGTTACTTTCAGCCACTGTATTCATATCTACCATGCTTGTCACTAGTTGCTTCAGCTGAACTAATGCATCCTTCATAACCTTTAGATGAACTGACACCTCCCTGAGCTGTACAAAAGCTTGGTGAATGATTAGGCTCTTCCATTCATTGATAGCTCTAACTTGGTTACCTGCATTTTCCACTTCCTGCATCAGATGATCACTCACCTACTCATGTGCTAAAATTGGCTGAGAGAAAGGTTTGGAAACCTTAGCAATGATCTCACACAAATGGGAAAATTTCTTTTGAATTTTATCTTTTTTTGCCTTCTCTTTGTAAAGCTTAAGGAATAAAGCATTTATTAGTGTCTTATTTTAATCCTCTTATGGTATTTTGACCTATTGGAACGTTGGTTGCTGATATATCTATTACTTGTAAGATTTTCTTTATACTTTATCTTAGTTAGAATTGATACCTCAGTGAAATTTTTCCCGATTCTTCAATAATCAACCTAGAAGTCACCTTAGCAACTTTAGGTTTTCTATCTTTTCTGCCCAAACTCGTATAGGCTGCAAGTCATGTTCCTCCAGGTTGATCTCCTCTCTAGCTTCTGGGATTGACTGCAAAGCCAACCACTTTGAGAAATTGCTTTTCGGAGAATGAGAAGTCATTGAATGCACCACCATCTCATGCTCTGGTTCCTCTCCATCCAAGTTTGCTACAGTGTCGTGACTGCCATCTTCTGAATTGTCCAAAGACAATGCCCTTTCAAACTCTGCCATCTACAACTTTAGCTTTTCTTCATGAAGAGGTGAAGATCGGAGTGGCTGAGGAGAAAACACAAATGTTGCTGGATTCAATGGAGGAATGACAAGATCTCCCTGAGGTTCAAAGGTAGGTGAAGTGCTGTGAGTTGACGCTGGAGAAGTTGGAACTAGCACCATAGCCGTAGAAGTGTCCTTTTCCTGTGTCTGAGACTTCTTGTGCACTTTAAGCTTTTCAGGCCTTCTACTGCTTTCACCTTCATGCTTTCTTTTGATGGAGTCTCTTGTGCTAAGGTTTCCTGTGATCTGATTCATCAAAGCTTCATCAAGGCAATACCCCTTTGTCAGCAACCAGTTCGAGGTGTTGACTAGAACCATGTGACAGATCTTTCCTCGATCATGTGGCAACCACCAATGTTTTCCTGAAGAGCAGCTCTATCCCCTCCCATCTGATGATAAGTGTCAAGTAACACAGGCCCATCATCTGTGAGATCTGCAGGTATCTGAGCTAATCCATAATCAAACACTTGTTGCACCGATAACCTGCTGAAGTCTTTCTTTCTGACTTCGTACTCGTTTCTGCACTTCATCCAGAAGTCTTCTAATGAAGGCACATGCGAGTATTCCTAGGAGATTGTCTTCTTTGCTACCCCATATGGATCGAAGTTCAGCCGTGCTGGGAAGAACTCATGCTCATACTCAGAAAACATTTCAGCTTCGATTCCTCTAGCCTTGTGGATGCTCGGTAGCTGTAATAGCCTACTGTGATCGGAAAGGAACCTGTAGACTTGTCTTAGCTTTGATTGTAGGTCATGCATCTCCACGAGCTGCCTACACAACTCCATGATGACCCACTTGTCACTTGGATATCTTGGCAACTTGACTGGTTCTCCCAAAATATTGTTACCCTGAGGTATGTGAAGTTTGCAAACTGGATGAAAATACAACCATGTTGGGATACAACTTCCCAAGCTTCTTTGCTCACCCTGTTGGTCTTCAGATCACTGTTCAATTTGCAAATGAATCCGTAGAAGAATCCATCGTTGACCACCTTGTAATCTTTATGGCATTCAGGAACTGTCAACTACGGGTAGCACTCAAAAATGGGATCCTTCGAGAGTATGCCTTGTCTATCCAGCTTGGAAAATATACCCTGCGAAGTTACTGCGTATACCAGGTATGAAGTCATCTTGAAGTTGTATGTCCACCTCACACTTCGGATCTACTCACCGATGTTATCACTGATGATCTCTACCCAATTGATTATTGAATCAAATTTTTTGATCTTAATGGTTCTAATGAAGGCATACATCCATGAGCGGAAGTTGTGAGTGTTGGCTTCTCCATTTATCTTGCATAGCAATTTGGTAATATCGGAACAACAAAATAGCAAAGCAATTTCATCGAGAGGAAGGATTATTCAAGATGGTGTGATCATGGTTCATGAGATTAATCACTCTATGGATAATAACAAAAAGGCTAGCATGGTCCTTAAACTTGACATGAATAAAGCCTTCGATAAAGTTTCCTGGGCCTTTCTTGACAAATTTTTGGCCAAATTTGGATTTCTTGACAAATTCAGAAGAGTTATTAAAACCTACATTTCAACAACTAGATTCTTTGTGGTGGTCAATGGTGAACATGTGGGGTACTTCACCAGCAGTAGGGGACTAAGGTAGGGGGATCCTATATCCCCTCTTCTCTTTATTTTATTGGCCGATAGCCTCAACAGAACAATTACCAAAGTTGTTAAAGATGGTCTTCTAAAAGGCACTAAACCTACATCTACGAATCAAAGAACTTCTCATCAAAAATTTGTGGATGACATATCCTACTCTTAGTGGCATATATTTTGGAAGCTAGGGTGATCAAGTCCATTCTAAAATTCTATGAGGCTGCTTCTAGACAAGAGATCAACTTTGACAAAAGATCCATCTTCTTTTTCAATACTCCTTTGGAAAGGAAGAATAAAATTGCTAAAGTATTGGGTTGTAAAATCAATGTGCTTCCCACTACTTATCTGGGGCTTCCCCTGGGTACTAAAAATTTTCAAACAAAGTTTGGAATGACTTACTGGAAAGATTCCAAAAGAAATTGGTAGGATGGAAAGGAGCCATTCTTTCCAGTGTTGGGAAATGTTTGCTTATCAAAAGCACTCTTCAAAATTTTCCTATCTACATTATGTCTCTATACAACATTCCCTCTAGCTTTCAGAGAAAAAATTGAAAGGATTCAGAAACACTTCTTATGGTAGGGAATGGAGGAAAAATTTAAATATCACCTGGTTTCCTGGGATCAAGTGTGCACTCCTAAAAGGATTGGGGGCTTGGGCATAAAAGACATTAGAAAAATGAATATGGCCTTAATTGCAAAAATGGGTTGGAGATTGCTTTCGGAGGAACAACCTTGGATAGATCTCATTAAGGCTAAATATCTAGAGCAGAAAACTGCTTCCTCCTTCCTACATTTTGAATTGCTTCCCCATGGCTCCATTTTCTAGAACAACCTGACTCTTACCAGAATTTTATTAAGCAAGGCTATAGATGGAAAGTGGGAAATGGTAGAGACATCAGTTTTTGGAGTGATAATTGGTCTAATCTTAGCCTCAATGATAGATTTGGTGCTGCTAAGGAGAGTCTAGAACATAAATATGGTACTAAGATCATAGATTACATGGAAATTGATAGAAATCAAAAGAGATGGAAACAACTCTCTGTGGATGACTTGGATTTGAACTCTATGTTGTCCTCTCTTCAGGAGCAGCTAGACCTCATCCCCTTGAATCAGGTGGATATCAAAGATGAAATTGTCTAGCACAAATCTAGAGATGGGGACTATACGGTTAAATATGGGTACAATTCTTACTTTGAGAATACCCTAATGAATTTAATTGGAGAAAATATGGATGACTGAGCTAACCCCTAAAATTAACTTTTTATTTTGGCTTGTGCTCAAAGGTAGAATTCTTACTAATGATAACCTAATCAAGAAAGGTTTCATTATGCCTAATAGGTGTCATCTCTACAAAAAATATTATGAAGATATTAAACACCTTTTTATCCACTATGATTATGCTACCAAGATTTGGAGCTATGTCCTATCCAAGTTCAATGTTCTCTGACGGTACCTAAGGACTTCATCCAATTCTGGACCCAATGGAATCCTCCTTTTAAACATTGTGTTGTGAGAAGACTTTGGAAATTGATCATGCCCCATATTATCTAGAGAATATGGAAAGATAGGAATGACATCATCTTCAGAAATAACAAGCAACACTGCAAGCTCAACTTTGTTAAGATTGGGCATGTTGTTAAAGATGATATTGAGAGATTCAAACCCCCCAAAAATAAGAAATATCCTGCTGATGAAGAATACATTCTTTCCAATTGGAAGATTGGAGCTGCTAGTTTGTAGATTAGGAATACCTCAAACATTGATAGGTCTTTGGTCCATTGGATTCCTCCTGAGAGAAACTGGTATAAACTCAACTTTGATGGCACTTCCAAGGGTAATCCTAGTCTTGTTCTGGGGAGGAGTTATCAGGGATCACAAAGGATGTTTAGTTTTGATTTTGCTAGTAAAATGGGGATTCAGACGAATCATTATGTGAAGCCCTTACTGCTCTTTGGGGGCTAAGGATTGCCAAAGATTTTGATATCCAGAACTTAATTTTGGAAGGGGACTCTCTTAATATCATTAATCATTTAAACCAAACTTCTCCTCCTAGCTAGACCATCAAGGAATTCATTATGGAAGATAGAAATATTTGTCAAAATATCAAGAGTATCATCATTAGACATACCTATAGAGAGGGAATAAGGTTGCGGACACTTTGGCCAATATGGGCATCAATATTAATCTTACCATTTGGGATAATGCAAACAACATCCCTAAGGAGGTTCAAACTAGTATTAATGTGGATAATAATGGAATGGCACATGTGGAGTAATTTTAATTATGACATGGAGTGGGTCTTAACAGAGGTGAAATATTTCATTTGTGTGATTTATCCTCCTTTTTACGGCCACATTAAAGCCATTAAACCTCACACAGGTGGGAGGTATTTCAAAAAGTAGGACAACCATAAGAAAATTATAGACTCTTACGAGGGTTTTGAGTAGGTTATTTGTAGAATTGGTAGGAAGAAAGAGAAAATGGGAGGGTGCCATGTCAATTGGATCCGAGTTGCGACCCGGCCTGGAAAAATAACAAGGTACTTTGGAACCTCCTGCACAAAGGAGGCATCTCAAATTTCATTGAACGAATTTAGGGTCATGACCTGAACATTTTGGTTCACTTTGCTATGGATTGGAAGGATAGGAAGGTCAAGTATGGTGGGCATAGGGTTATTATCAATGAGGAGCTAATTGCTTTGAGGTAACAAGTTTGGGCCAAGGGCTACCGCTTTTAGTAAGAGGATTGACAGGTCACTTGAGGCCAAGAAATTCTTTGACAAGGGCAAAGAGCTGGAGTTTGTTGTTGTGGGCATAAGGGTAAGTTCTATTCCCATGCCGTATGATGAAGTGACAAATATGATGGTCAGATTTATTTCTCTAGAAGGATGGTATAAAATGGTCCCTATTAAACACCTTGTTTTTCTAAACCATTTTAGAAGGAATTTTGTGGTCTGTTTCCCGCATTACCTTCTCAACTCCCTGCAACACTCTGTTCTGGATTTTCAAAAGCACTCCCATGCTATTCCTTTGCATCAGGGCCTTATCTTTCTGTTGCACAAGCTTTGTGTTGCCAAGTTCCCTAGCTTCCCGATTGCTCCTAGTGAGCCACTTGCTACCACCTCCTCTACTCCCACTCCCACTCTTGCCACCCCTTCCAAGTCCAAATACAAGAACCCCTTGAAAATAGACACCCCTCTCACTAGTAGGATTCTCAGAAGCTCCAAAGAGATGGAGGTTGCTCAAAACTTGCTTCATATCAGCAATGTTGGTATTGAAAAGGCCCTACATCAGGAGGAGTCTCAAGTGGCTAATAGACTGGAAGCCCTAGAGAAAGAGATGAAACAGATGAAGAAGGACCTTCAACGTATGGAGAAGTAGAAAGGGAAAAGAAAGTTTGATGAAGAGAATGACAAAGACAAGGATCAGTTTATTGAGATATATAAGAAGTTGAACTCTTTAGATACCAGATTGGGGAGAGCTAAAGATAGACATGATCACAACATGGCTATCTTTAAATCCATAATTGAATTTCTCGAGCAGCAAGTTCAAAGCATTTCTATGCTCAGTGGGATCCCTGTAACTATTTGGGGAATGAGAAAGAGAGGAGTATGGCCTTTTCATAGTTGGAAGCTTCGGACTCAATTCACACAACCACTTTTGTGTTTTTTACCTCGCTACATTTATCAAGTCCATAATTGAAAGAGCAATCAATAAATAGACTCACTTGGGTTGGCAGGATTGGTTTTATATGTTGTTCTTTTGCGTTATTTTTGTTGTGACGTTGTTGATTTTTTGCGGTCTTGTTGAGGTCTATGTCCTTTTTTTGCTTTTGGTCGTATCTGCTCTTGGTTACTTTTGGTAACAATGTTATATCTAGATTTTGATCCTTTTTTTCTGAATATTCATAGTCATATCAGGTTGGTGAGCCCTTTATGTAATAGGGTATAGTCCCTTCAAAACTATTTACCAATAATAATAAAAATTGGTAATATCATTCACTTCTGCCGCACCAAATTGGATCATGGAAGAGTCCTCGAGAACTTTGATGGAGACCTGGGCTTCTTCATATATCTGCTATTCATTATGCCCACACATGCTCATTGTGTGTGCTTCTCCCATCTATTGCCAGCATCCAGCATGCTAATTGTAGTCACCACCGGTCGCGTTGGAATCTTCAGACAATAATTGATAAATTGTGCATCCAGCCTGATTATCATCTTTCCCGCAACATCCCGAATTGTTCTGGATAGGAGATGGTATGACCTTGCACACTCCATGAAAAATTTAGGCAACTGAGTTGTGACTGGGAATGCTGAAGCTCGAATAATTTTACTGATTTTTATTACTGCATAAGAGATGTATTTCCATCACTGGATCTGTCAATCAATTTGAAGAGGGGTTCGGGCCTAAATCCATGTCATTGATATCAAGAAAATCTAGAAGTAATGCATGATTCCGTTGATCCTTCTCTTTCATCCCACTTCATCATGGCCGAAGCAATCTTTATCTGAGAAACCTTTGTCTGAACTCTTTTTCTTTTAATCTTGCCGGAATTCTTTGCAATTGGTGCAGATCTAGTAATTTCTTCAGATTCAGAAGATATATTCAATGTACCTGACATTGATTTGAACTTCCTTTCACTTATATAAGCACCTGTAATGAATACCTACAATTAATTCAGACAAAGATGGAATCCAGAGCATGAACACTTGATTTTTATCACAAAAATCTGCATATAAAGCCCGCTGCCCTAAAATTTGAGGCTTTGCTTGCATGCAAAGCAAGCATAAATATTTTTAACTTCACCTAGGCACTTATACCAACATGCAGATAATTAACAAGGCTTAAATCAAGCTCCTCCAACCCTAGGTGCCAAACTTTGAAGCTTTCTGACAATGAAAAACACTTTTTGATGCAAAAATCCTCCTTCCTTTGGTGCCAAAATTGTCTGGGATGAAATCCTTTGCAAAAATGATTAATTACATATTCATTATGATAGCCCATTCTTATATAACTCTCAGCATTATATTTCTAATAATTGTCCATTCTATTCCTGGCAATTAATTAATAAATAAACATGTTTATTCACCCAAATTGGGCACCTATTTTTGCATGTTGTTGGCTGCCATTAAATAAATTTAATTTATTTATTTTTAGCATGCTACCTTCAGTTCACTTTGGCTTATCCTCATGCATTGACTTTCTATTCATCCTGGGTGCCAAAATTAGGCAAAGCAACTATTAATAAATACCATTAATATCATTGTTTAATCACCAAATGGGTCACACTTTTTGACATGGGTGAATTCTAAATTTAAAAAGTCAACTTCTGGTGGGAATTTTCACCCTGCACCACAACTCTAAAAATCCCTTCTTCCACTTAAGTGATTTACCTTTCATCATGGGAATTTTTACCCTGCAAGGCAGGTAATAAATTCCCACCTGCCTGTTGCTTCTAATTTTCCCACTGCAACTTAAGTGACTTTCCAAAAAGTGTGACTTGCATTAAAATTAGCCTCCTTTGAAAAAGTGCAACTTGTTTGGGTGAATAAAACCTTATGATGGGAAAATTTGGCTTGCTAGGAAGGCGAAAAATTTACATCAGTGCTTTAAGTGATTTTTTCTTTATTTTATAATGGGAAATTTTACCCTACAAGGCAGGTAAGAAATTCCTACCTGTCTTGTCACCTCTAATTTTCCCACCTCTAATTTTCCCATTGCAGCTTAAGTGACTTTGACTTTAGGGGAATTTTCACACTGCAAGGTAGGCAATAAATTCCTCCTTCCTGCTTTGCTACCAAAAATCCCACTACAACTTAAACCTATTCATTCCCAAAAAGTGCGACTTGCCTGGGAGAGGCTTTTTGTGCATGACTTCATCATTTTTGGTTAGAAGCTTGCATTTTGAGGCTGATTCCTTCTAGCGCTATGTTGGTAGATGATCTCCAGATGCTTTAGGAAATTAAACAAACTATACTAGCGAAATAATTGACCTAGGGGAATTTCACAAAGAAACCGAGGAGAAAACTAAAGAAAAATGTAAAAGAAATAAATAAAAGTGAAAAACATTGCCAGAAGTTGCAGACAAAGCTCAAGATTCATTTCTGATGAAAACCCTATTGATATATGTGAATACTGGCATGCGAAACTTCAACAAGGTTCAACTGGAGCACAATTTACTTCAAACGGGGCACTATTTATTTAATAAATAATTAAATAAAAATTTCCCACAGACAAAACTTGGTAGAGGGATAAAATGAGTTTGGACATCTCGGTATTTTTCAAAATTGGCTCATATGACACACTAGGAATATCTTAACATAATGTTTCACCTTTTTCATAGATTGTTTCTTTGAATTATTGACAAAACAGAGATAGGGTAATGGGTGTATGAGGAATACACTTTCAAATTTCAGTTGATGGGTTATTGCATGAGTATGACTTCGAATCCACAAATGATAGTGAGAGCTTCCTTTTGGCTAGGAGGAACTACCTGTAATGAAAGAAAAACCACCAGAAAGAACTAAACAATATGGGCAGTGAACTGCCTAACATAAGCTAGATCTGGGAAGTATGGTACTTCCTAGATGGCTATCATCCACTGTTTTAAACAAATTAAATCCTATTGTTATTTTAAATTGATTTAGGTATCTCACTTAAAAACACAATAAGAAAAACATATCTAATCTAACAGGCTAAGCTAGAATAGAATCCATGGGTCAAATGGTTAGTTCTGTGTTCTGCAGGTCTGATAAAGGTCTCAGGTAGGTCACAAGTGAGTGAGGGTGAGGTAAAATGAGGTGGGTAGGACTCTATTTATAGCTGTGTGTGAAAACACACGAGACCGAAGTCATTCGGGGGTGGTGATTGATCGATTAGCTAGCATAACCGACGTCGGTTACTTATGAGATCTGAAACGTCTGCAGAATGGGGTTTTGGTCTCCTTTTTTATCACAAAGGATTTGGTTGGTTGGGACAAGGTATTGGGTGACCTGGAATAGGTTTTATGAGGTTTTGATGGGTCTATGGAGGTACAAAATGTTGGAGATGCTCAATAGGGAGTAAGATAAACAATGGATGTTAAAATGAAATAACCAGGAAATTATGAGGTTGTACTTACTTGGATTTCATTTTTGAATGTCTATGTGTGAAGGATGGAGGTGTTGATGATGGGTTTGGAGGTTGCAAGTGATCAACAACTAAATAAAAGCTTCTGCATGGGCTGTATGCACGCTCCTCTTTTACTTGGATAGATCAGAAGGTGGTTGGGATGGCTGTGCAGGAGAAGATGTTCAATCTCCTTCCTTGGATGTGAGTTCTTGCTGGAATTGGCTCTCTGAAGATGCATTATCTTTTTGAGATCTCGTTCTTGCTCATCAAATTTCTTGCTTCCAACTTCCAGGTTCCAAATTCTAACCTTGAGAATAAAGTTGTTTTGGGGTTAAAAAGGGGGTAACCGATGGCCATCCAAATTTTAACCGGCGATGGTTAGGGTAATCGATGTCGATGAAGGCGGGATTTTTAGGTTTACCAAAATTAGGAGATCGTCTGATTTCTTCAAATCTTGTGTCGTTGTCCGATGGATTAGACTAGGATTTTCTTGTGAGCATGTGGGAATGTGGTTAGAGGGAGTGTAGGCATTGATTTTTAGGGTTTGGGTAAGTCTTAGTTAGTTATGGAAACTTACTAAGAATAGGTCTTAAGGTGAGTTAGCTTGATGAGGTGTCTAGGTGAAGTGTATGTGTGGATATTATCTAAATTAAGATATTTAAATAGTAAATATGGTGAGGATAATGAATTAATTTAATTTAATTAATTAAATTAATATTAGTAGGGTGAAGGAGGCCATGGCTAAGTGAATGTGATGAAGGGTGATTATTTTCGAGAGACCAAAGGCGAGTGTGACATAATTTTAGTGTCTACATTTTCCCCCTTTTTGTTGCGTAGGTTGTATTGGTAAGCATCGCTAACAAAATAAGATGTTTTTGGCCTATGCATAGGTAAAGGTGATCCCCTCAAACCAGAACCGACGCGAAGTAATAGGCTGAAGTGGTGAGTGGTTTGATAAAAGGTAAATGTGAAGAAAAAGGCAAGTGGGTGCAGGGGAAGAGGGTGAAAGGTCTACTCGGGTGATTTATGTAATGGGCCAAGGTCAAAGGTAGCAGCAGTCAAATGCACACACACGTATAAACTATAGCATGCTACCGGGTTGAAGAGCAGAAAACTCTACATCGTCTAAGGTTGATAGGTTTATCCAAACAAGGGTGAAGTGAATCCGGTATCCAAGGTATAGGATAAGGTCAGGAAACACAACGTAGGTTAGGTGCAGGAATGTTTAGGTATGTTCTGGTACACCAAAGGTAGGGTTAGGATAAACGGTCACAACAATAGGCTAGGTAAGGTCATTAGGTCAACAACACAGGTAACAGTGCCATGAGGTATAGAAAACACATGAGGTCAAAGGTCACTAGCGATGGTCCAAGTCCAAATATCAAGATCATGGAATAGGTAAGGCCGAGGTAGGGGTAAAATAATAAGGTGTCAACAGTGGATGTGAGGAGGTTGAAGAAGGTGGAGGGCTAGAGGTGAAGGTAAAGTGGTCCAGGTAAGTGTACGGGGAAAAAGAAAAAGGAAGGAAAATGAGGTAAATGTGATGGTAATGAGTAGGCGGGGTAACAGACGGTGAGTTAGGAGAAACTGATGATGGTTTAGGGAACCGACGGTAGTCTAGGGCATCGGGCCGAAGTGGTCATAGGTTAACGATGTCGCTTGGGTTGGGTAGGGTATAAAAAGTGGAAAACCCACATTTGAAAAGTCAGTTGTGTATTTGGAAAAAGGAGAAAAGGACAAGAAGAGAGAAAAGAGGAAGAGGACAAAAGATTATAGCAGAGAGCTTGGTTGGTGAGCCACATAGGTGAGATTGATTGAGAGAGAAGTGGGACCTACATGATCAGGTGGCACAAGTTGTGTGGCTGAGGATTGGTTGTTCAGTTAAGGATGGAAGAGGTCGAAGAGGGCTAGAGAGGAGTGGCACGGAGGCTAGAGGTTCCACCACGACAGCGGCAGTGAGATCAGGTAGGATTTGAATATTTTTTTGTGATTTTTTTGGTGAATTTGATGCAAAATGTAGAAAATATATATAAAAAAATGGGGGTGGGGGAAAGAATTTCAAAATGGGAAAAAGAGAGGGAAAAGGTAATATTAAATGGTAGGGGGTAGGGCAAAAAGGTAATGTAGGCACAATGAAGGGTGTAAAGAGGGATTTGGGTGGGTAGAATGTCGAGGAAGGGAAAAAGTAGGGTTGGAAAGTCGGGGTGGGCGGTGCGGCGGTGATTGACGCGGTCATCATCGTGGCCAATGTTAGTGAGTAGGGACCGCTATCGGTCGGAAGAATGATGGCCCGATGTCGGTCAAGGGAGATTATGGTCGGTCGGGGGATAACTTGTGTTTGGTTAACCTTAGGTTTGGGTAGGTTTGGGTGAGGGTTAGGTTAGATAGGTTTGGGTAGATGGATTTGGGTAGGTTTGGGTGAGGGTTAGGGTAGGTAGGTTTGGGTAGATGGATTTGGGTAGATGGGTTTGGGTAGATTAGGTCGGGATATGGGGTAAAATAGGTAAGTTGGGAAAAGGTATACTAATAAAGTGCTTTTGTGGGATACATGTGAGAGACAAGTTACGGATGAGAGCATGTGCCACCCTAGTTATTGAGAGTATGGCCGAGTGTGATGCAGGGAGGAGTGGCGGCATGTTGTAGAGGTGGGATTGATAGGGGTGAGGCGCTACCGACATGTAGTCTGGAAGGTGAGTATTATGGTTGCCCTCATTGATGGATGGGACTCGCGACTAATACCTTCCATTTACCGATGGGTGAGATGATGATCACCCTAGAGGACGTATCTCATTACGACATTAGTACATGGTTGGGGTGACCCCTAAGGTAGTAACATGTTTAGTCGAGGAAGATGATGTAGGTGTGGGTTTGGATTTAAATGTATGTTGGGTTATGGGTGAGGGTGTATGTTGAGTTGTGATAGGTGTCACGGAAGAAGTTGTGATAGAGGTGGTTGTGTTTGGTTCGATTGGTTGAAATATATTTGGGTAGATAGTGGAAGTGTCAGCAAGTGACATCTGCATCTATGTTGAAACAAGAAGTAGAAGATGCCCCCACAGTAAGGCTCTATCCACATAATCTAAGTGATCGGCTAAACATTAAAACGACACATCTATAGGTGAGGTGGATGAGGACTTAATAGCTATTCTCATAAATTGTGTCTTAGAGATGGGGAATTCATTAGCTTCAGCTTCCATGGGTAAGAGACCCAAAAGTAGGTCTGCAAGATCTTGGGTAGCTGATGGAGAATGCTTGCCTAGAGGTAAAGGTATCTCTACTAGATCCTTGATAGGTGGAGGAGAAAATGGGTGCTCCTCTATAGGTGGAGGAAATGATGGGTGCTCCTCTATGGGTAGAGGAGATAAACAAGTATCCTCCATGGATTGAAGAAGTACTGTGGGTGACGGCTCTCTAAGTTGAGAAGCCAAAGGTGAAATAGTCTCGATATTAATAGAAGGCTCCTCCATGGGTGATGAAGGAGGTGATAGGTGTTCCTCTATAAATGGAGGAATAGGTGAAGTAGGTTTGAATGTATAAGGAGGACTTCGAGCTAGAATTTCCTCTATGGAAGGAATATGAGGTAATTGGGAAGAAACGGGTGTGTCACTAAAAATAGCATGAACCTCGCGGGTATGGCTATCATGAGTTGAGGTCTCACCAGTTTGATTAGACAAAGAGGCATTATTAGGAAAGGGTTTATTAAATATGTGTAGGTTTTAATTGGACGGTGTGTTAGGATTATCCACAGTTAACTCACCTTTCTCAAGCATTTCTTGGACAATGTTTTTGAAAGTGATGCAATTCTATCATCACTGTGACGCTTTACTTGATGATAGTTATAGAAATCATGTTCTTTATACCATGCGGGTGTGTGGTGAGAAGGGTCAAAACTAGTGTGTGGTTTTATAGAAGGATAGGCGATGGTCCAAGATTTAATGAGATTTTCTAAGACAGAAGAATAAGGCTCCCAATTAGGGTGTATTTCCATTGTTCCCGTATGAATGTAAAAGTATGAATGGGTGATAGATTAGATGAGGGGATAGCCTAATTTGAAGGATGAGCACAGACGATCGTGAGTACCACTATGTTAGCGGTACCCTTGACCTTTGAATACTTGTTACGTGGTTTGGAAGAAGAATAGGTATCATTCGAATTGAATTCCAAATTCTTATTGCCTAATTGGATTTTCTTCTCTTTGATGGCCTAAATATCTAGCTTTCGTGCCATGGTGAATGCTTTGTCAAAGGTTCGGAAATTTTGGACTGGAGGGTTAGCGAGATATGTCTAACACAATCCCACGTGAAGAACACGATGAGTTTGGTTTGTGGTAGTTGGAATGTGAGTTGATTAATCGAGCTACACCAAATGAGCAAAAAAATCTGCAATAGATTTGTCATCATACTAACGCGTGGACTATAGGTCACCATGATAACCTTCTTAATGATATTGATGGAGAAGTGATCCAAGAAGGCCTAGGCTACTTGGTTAAATGAAAATATAGAGTGTCTAGGTAACCCACTATACTAATCTAATGCATGTCTAGTCAAATACATGGGAAAGATCCTCAAGAACAAAGAATCATCATGGGTGATTAGGTAGGACCCATGTTTGAAAGATCAAGCAAATGTCATTGCAGGTCTTCCTTACTATTGAAATGGTTAAAGTTAGGAATTTCCCAATGCATGGGGTATGGATGAATATGGATGGATGAGTGTATAGGATCATTACAAATCTCGTCATAGGTGAGAGTGTTGTGGGAGCCAGAAACCGATGCCTCCAATGTCTGCATATTTTCCATCATTAATTTGATTAGGTCATTGGTAGGTTACAATGGTTGGGTGCCTCTGTAGTGTAAGAGGGTTGGTGTTGGGCATATGATGGGGGTGGCATTCTAGTATATGGTGTTTCTATATAGGTAGACTGAGAAGGAGGGAGTGAGATAGGGGGTACATACCTAGAATGAATGATAGATGAAATGGGAGGTTACTGGTAGTACGTATATGGAGGTGGAAGGGTCGTGGTAACCCTAGTGGTAATGGGGGCTAACGATTGTGGAATAGAAAGGACCACATTTTGAAAAGGGGTAGGGGTCACTAACACTAGGGGTGGTAGTGTAGCTATGGGTATATGCAAGACCATAGGGGTAGATGAGGTGGTTTTCTAAATGGTTGGCAAAGGTATAATGGATGTGGAAGGTATAACGGATGTAATGTGAAGTGACATTCATAATAGGTATAGGGCCTAACTGTGAAATGACTGCAGTAAGGTAGATGCAGGGAAACACAGAGCCAAAAGGGGCTGGCGTAGGAGTAGGAGTGAGTTTCGAGAGGATAGATACATGCATGCTATATATTAACCGACTGAGGCATCTTGAGTGGATGAGTGGGAAAGATAAAAATACAAGTTAGTAGGGTTTTTGTCAAGGAGTCGTGCGAACTCCTCATCTCTAGTAGTGATAGTGATAGGTTGGATAGGTTCCATGGTGGGTGATAAAATGGAAGGTGGTAAAGGGCTAGGTGGGAGTGGTTAAAAATTGGCATGGAATACGAGGGAACTTGTTGACACGTTAGTACCATGTGAATAGGTACTAGTGGGGTAAGGCTACTTTCTGTAAGTGACATAGAAATATAACACAGGTAGGATAAATAGACGGTGGTAGGTGAATTGGGGCTAAAATGGCAGCTAGAAAATGACATAGGATAACCGATGCCGGTTAGGGTAAATCGATGCTAGTCACAGGTAACCACGATCACCACCGTGGAATGTGAAAAGTTGGTCAAAACAAGGTATAAGGCCAAACTTGATAGGTATGCCAAATACTGATGAGATTTACAAGGTCAATGTATATGATAAGAGTGACAGGGACTCTGAATAGTCAAAGAAGGTGAATAGGTGTCCTTTTGGGTAGGTTAACCAAAATGATAGTGAACCAATGCTGGTTGGGTATAACTGACGATGGGTAGAGGGTAACCAATGATGGTTACTGGACCGAAACTGAAGTTACTATGAAATTAAAATAGTGATGAAGAAAATGTGGTTGTGAATTAAAATTTGATGTGGAATCAAACCCAAAATTATGAGAATGATGAGAATATGGTCTAGGCACACTCAGATGAAGTCTGGAATACACCAATTATGATGAGGAGCATGTAAGGAGAAAAAGGAAAAATGAAGAGCATAACCTCTCACCTCAAAACGTAAGCCAAGCAAAAACACTAAGAAAAATATGATCCTAAGAGTGCTTTTTCTATTATGTTTGTTTAGCTTATGCTATTTAAGGACCGACTCATGAACTGTAGAATAGAGTTTTTTGGTGAGGATGGATTCCTATGAAAAGGAGATCTACAAGGAGAGGTTTCAGGTATGTTATGGTGGGGGTAGGCCTCGCTCACGAAGTATGACTTGACGGAGAGCGCAAACAGCTAGGTGCTCACTATTGTGTGATCGTGTGATCACCTATAGCTTGTTCCAGTATGATTTTGTTTAAGAATGTGTGTATTTTTAATTTTTGTGAGGTTTGGTAAGACTCAAAGAGAGAGAGAGAGAGAAGAAAGTTCTTTCTACAATTCTTTTGTCAACCATCAACTAGGAATGAATTCCAAGCATATAGGTTGCCCTCAATTAATGTGAGCTAATGTAGAAAATCAGAATGAAATGCAATGATTTTTAAGCCCAAATTGAAATATGGAACTCGATGACACAATGAGAGGAATAGGAGAAAGTATGTTCATTCACTAATGCACTACAAATGAAATAGAAGAAGAGTTCTTTTTAAGCACCAAAACATGATTGCTTTGAGACAATAGAAAGAAAAGAAGATTCCAAGGAAGAAATTTTAATGTGAGAACCTTTTAGAAAGGAAACAAACATGCAAATTTTCACCTAGGAATGAATGGATGCAAGGAGCCCTAAATGGGTCCCACCAGTGTGCCCGAATGTTTCACTTGATTCTTGGACATTTCTTAGAAAATGACAAAACAAATAGCATAACGTGCCTAGGAGGAATACTGTCGAAATGCTAGTTGATAGGTTGTTGCATGCATATGACTTCTAAATCCATAGCTGATCGTGAGAGCTTCCTTTTTTCTTGGAGGAACTACCTGAAATAGAACACAAGACCACCGAATAAAAGTTAAACAATATGTGTACTGGAGTACCAAGCGTGTGCTATATCCTGGAAGTGTGGTACTTCCTGGAAGGCTATCAATCCACTATTTAAAACAACTCAATGATGGTAATAAAGTAAATCCCACTATAGTTAAAATGATTTAGGTATTTCATTCATTGACAATAAGCAAAATCATTCACAATAGGCTAATGTCACTGTTAGGATGTTTTTATTGGTCGTAGTCGGTCTGGTTAGTTTTGAGTAATTGGTGGTGGTTTTAGGCTATGATTTGGGTTTTGGTAAAAGACACAGAGACCGACGTTAGTTTAGGTTAACCACCAACAGTTATGGGTGACCGGCTTCAGTATGGTCTGGGTATAGGAAACCCAATAAAAGTTGGCTAGGTGATAGATTCGGGGTTAGATGAAGGTGGAAGGGAAATGGTGAGGTTCGTATGGATCCTGGAGATGCACAGGAATGATGAAAGTCTAGGTATGAATAGTTCAATGGTGTGGGTAAAGAGGTGGTTGGTTTTTCATGGAGATAAAATGGTGGGAAATGGAAATGAAAGCAGAAACTAATAACAAATGTAAAAGGATCTGCTCAAATGATAAGGAACCAATGTAGGTTAACAAACTTACTGTTTGTACGAGCTTGATGCCTGGTTGGTAATGGTGGGTGATCAAATGGACTTGGTGTAGTGTTGGCTCTTCCCCAGATGCTCCCGTGAAGGTAGGTGGTTGTGTGATTGCTTCAGGTACTAGCTATGGGTGTTCTGATGCTTGTACGAGATGTTGGTTCTACTTACATGCAGCTCTGGTTTTGTCACTTGTTCTTAGAAGATGTCTCTCTCTCTCGAAATGTGCTAACCTTGAAATAAGGTTTTTTTGGGAGTTAAATGGTAACCGACGGTGGTTTCGGCTTAACCGGGCGGTGGTTAAGGGTAACCGGTGTCGGTTAGGGTGGGATTTCCTAGGTTTACTAAACTAGGTAGATCCCCTTGATTTTATGGGATCTCACTCATTTCCTCCACGGATTCAAATGGAAGCTTCCCTATAACATGTGGGAATGTGGTTAGAGGGAAT
Source organism: Taxus wallichiana var. yunnanensis (assembly GCA_018340775.1). NCBI lineage: Eukaryota > Viridiplantae > Streptophyta > Pinopsida > Cupressales > Taxaceae > Taxus > Taxus wallichiana. The sequence continues at coordinate 138,300,160 of CM031244.1, read as the reverse complement.
GTAGGATTTGATTTTTAGGGTTTGGGTAGGTCTTAGTTAGTTATGGCAACTTACTAAGAATAAGTCTTAGGGTGAGGTGGCTAGATGAGGTGTCTAGGTGAGGTGGATAAGTGTGGGCATTATCTAAATTAGGATATTTAAATAATAGATATTGTGAGGTGATGAATTAATTTAATTAAATTAATATTATAGTGGGGTGAAGGGGGCCATAGTTAGGTGGACATGTTTAAGGTATTTGTTTATCAACGGACTAGGAGGAGTATGAGCTATTTTTAGTGTCTACACCTACATTAAAAGCTCAAATTTCATATCTCTTCTAAGTTTTGGTGTGTGGAATTAGTGTTTCATCCTTTGGAGGCTCATTTCAAGACATCTAACGACTTACAATGTTTTAAGAACTCTATTTCAACGAGCTTCGAGTGCCTTTCACGAGAAGAGTGCACACAAGAAGAAGTGAAAATTTGAAGATTCTTTTGAATACCTCCAGCTCTCCCCAAGAAGAGTTCGTTCCAAAAAGTCTGCGCATGCATCTCTATCTCTAGCGCACCCCACCCACTCAAAATTCCTCAAAACAGACAACCTACGCACCTAGCAATGGTGCATCAAGAATCTCCCTATTAAGAAAATTTGTAAACTTTGCTGGAGGGAGTCCTTTGCTCCTATTTGTGTAACATGATATGCCAAATAGCACACTGAAGAGTATTCCATACTTTACTAGTGAGAATCAAGTCACCCCTAAGGAGCATATCTAGGATATAGCAAACATGTGTTCACTTTATCTAATAACACATGATGATGTAGTAATCAAGCTACTTGCAACCTCTTTCAAAGGGAAATATCTTCAATGGTACCAAGGCTTGAGGCTTGGATCTATCACCACTTGGGATGAACTAGGAATAGATCTTTATAATTACTTTAAAGATACGTCGGATCACCTATCTTTGGTAGATAAAATGACAACAACAAGGAGGGCACCCAATGAGTAGATGACTGATTCCAACATCATAGTTTATAAGAATTGGGATAAAATCCCTCTTGTGGTTATACCTTCAGCCCAACATGCTTTCCTATATTATCCGAAGGCACTCAATAATGACATTTCAATTATGATCCAATCTATGGGAGGTAGAAATTTACCACCTTATAATATTGTAGTAAGGGCAAAAAATATTCTTATTCAAGTGGGAAAGTTGGCTCCTAGATGTCCTATGCCCTTGTTCCTATAAATTTCACGAGCGCCCCAACCTTTTATGGCCCCTATTCTTGTTCTGAGAAAATGAACAACCGGTTGCCTCAACATCCTACTCTCCATCACAACAAAAGGAAGATGAAGAATTGAAGGCCTTGATTAGAAATTTATCAAACAAGGTCATATCATTAGAAAAACAAAAAGCGCAAGCCTATAGAGGAAATTCCAATCAAGCACATGGCCAAAGCAATCAGCCTTAGCGGAATCAATATGGTAAGCAAAGATACACACCCAACAAGCAATATGATAGATTATAGCCTAATGCACATCTACCCTTATAAGTTGTTCCTCCCTCACTTTCTCTTCTAACACCCAGTGTGAGTCAGGTGCTTGTTTTAGTTCAAAACAATTTGGCATAAGAGTCATAATGGAGCTTCCCTTACAACATGCCTCATAATAAATATCATTATGCCAATGCAGCACATGCTCTAGCCTTCATGATCCGTAATGCTTCAGCTTGCGAACCTTCAACAAATTCCCCTAAATAAAATAACCTAGAAATAATAGAAGATCCTCCAAAGACAAATTTGATGTTCTTTGGCATAAAGGAATTCTATGCAATCAATCAAGCCATAGAAGATACAAACAGACCAGTGCACCCAAGTTACGGACAACACAAGATACAAGAAAATAATGTTAGAGTTAGGTGCGTAGGTCACAATCCGAACAACTCAAGAAGATTCTTAGAAGAAAGAAGAAGACAAGGAATCTTGTAGAAAAGGTGATCAAATCCCTATGTAGAAGGCCCTGCGTAAAACTACTTCTGAAGCAGCATGTGTACCTCCTTTGGTAGGACAAGCCTCTACTCCAACTAAAGATCAAAGCTTCACTTTGAACAACCAAGAAAGGATGTCATTCCCCAAATCCACAAGATGGGGGGCCCTCCATTTAGCATTATGGACCAGATGAAGAGAAAAAACATAAATTTCACAATGGGGGATGCCCTGACCATTCCATCTCAACGGGATCTATTGCATGAAGCTCTAGCGCAACTCCCGCATGTTGATCCAACTATACAAAATCCATGTGCTTCTATCAACATCTACAAAGAAGAGGTGAAACAAGTAAGTAATTTTTTAAAACCCCACCCTTCTATATGTCCTTGATAATAGCCAAAAACCTAGTGCATAACTACATGATTAACTCAAGCGCTAGTACTTCATTATGCCTAAGAAGATAGTTAATGTCTTAGGTCTAAAATATAGCCCTTTGTCTAAAGGAGTCCTACAACTTGATGGCTCAATTTTCACTACCTTAGGAGTCATTAAGGATCTTTATTTAACCCTCCATGCACATCCAATCCTAAAAATTACTCAATATGTGTCAATCATTGACCTACCTCCTTTATTTTCCCTATGCCTATCAAGAGAATTTACTACTAAAGTGGGTGGTTACTTGTCTTCTTATTGGTCTCATATGTTACTCAAGACAAGGTATGGTACCTGATTTACTATACAAGATGAACATATAATTTCCTATCATGTAGAGTCATATGTCCCATCCTCTCTTCAAGCCAATTGTTTGATCTAAGAAGAACAAGTTTAAGTTCCTGAAGAATAGTCTCTTCCACCCTCTGTTCCAGACCTAGTGCTTGAGGAATGGGCTGAAAGACACCACAAATTTGATCCTTGTGTTGAAGAATTAGAAGCCTATGAAACTGGACTTGGTACTTATTTCATTCTAGAAGAAGATGTTATGCTTCCATGTGCACTCAAGAAAGACAAAGTTTAACACAGGTCTCAGTGGAAGTTGTACTTTGATGGATCCATAAGAAAAAAATGGTGCGGGAGTAGGAGTGGTTCTCATTTCCCCTAAGGATGATAAATTATTCTTTGCACATAGGATGTAATTTGTATGCTTTAACAATGTGGAAGAGTATGAAGCACTGGTGCATGGATTGCTCGTTGTTGAGAAGAAGAAAATAAAGTCACTGTAGATCTTTGGGGACACAGAATTGGTTAGCCATCACATCACCAAAAAGTTCCAGACAAAGAATAATCTTCTCAAATCTTATAAACATAGAGTTTGGGACCTCCTTGAAAGCTTTGATGCTCTTAATCTATAGGTGGTGCCGCACAGAATGAACAAGGAAGCTAACTAGATGGACACGCTTGGTTCACAATTCTCTCCTACTGAGGACTTTTTCAAAGGAAACACTCAGCATGTTAAGATGGTGATGAGACCATTCATTCCTAAAAATAATACTAGTTGGAAAGTGTTTGACAGTGACACACAGATCATCCAGTTCATCCAGAATGAAGTTGAATTTGTGTCAAGTATACAAGCTAACTTGCATGATAGCTATGGTGACCAAGTGATACAACCAAGACAAATAAGTTACCTAAACAATTGGTCCCCTTAGGGAAAATGTTTAGCCACGATAATGAGTTCAAGGGTGAAAAAGGTACATGCATGCTGCCGCACAAGAAGAGTTCTCTTCTATCAATATTACACATGGGAAAGAGTTGCTACTCGGTAGGACTTATGTGCATGAAGATAGATAGGTATTCATCTCTCTCTGTCAAAATTACAAAAGTGATATATTCTCATGGGAGTATGAAGACCTCAAAGGTTTTGATCCACACGTTTCTCAAAACTCTATTGAACTTGATCCTGGTATCAAATCCATAAGACAAGAAATGACCAGTCAATCCAAAGATAGATCCCCTCATGAGAAATGAATTGTAAAAACTCATTGAGGTAAAAATTATTTTTCTTATCAAATACTTTACAGGTGAAATCGGTTCCAGGTGTGCAAGAATAATTGTGAAATCAGAATTTTTGTTGATTTTAGATATTTGAATAAGGCATCTCTAAAGGATCATTATCCTTTGCCTTCAGTGGAGAAGGTTCTGCAAACTATGGCTAGCGTACAGACATTCTCCATGCTAGATGGGTATTCAAGTTTCAACCAGATCCTGGTCAAGGAAGAGGATCAATTCAAAATAACATTTACAACTAAGTAGGGAACATATGCATATCAAAAAATGCCCTTTTGTCTGTCAAATGTGGGCACCAAATTTCAGTGTGCTATGGATGTTGCCTTCAAAGGATACATTAATGAGTTCATCTTGGTTTACCTTAATGATATAAATGTCCTCTCAAAGAAGAGAACAGATCACATGGCACACCTAGAAAAGGTATTTGAGAGATGTAGAGAATTTGGGGTGTCTCTTAACCATAAGAAGTGTAAATTTTACAATGGGGCAGGGCAAGCTCTTGGGCCATGTGGTTTCAAAGGATGGCATTGCAATTGATCCTAAGCACGTTTCAGCCATCCTATATTTTTCCCTACTAGCACATAAAAATTCCTATAGTCCTTCCTTGCAAGATCAATTTTGTTAGGTGTTTTATCCCTAAACTTTTGAGACTAGTTCAGCCCATCACCTTGTTGCTTAAGAAGGACATAACCTTCAGATGGATAGTAAAAGGAAGATAAACCTTCAACAAGATCAAGCAAAATATTTCTTTTGTGCTAACACTCATCAATCTAGATTATTAAAAGGATTTTATCTTTTATGCTTATGGCGCTGATGTAAGCATTACTGTTGTCCTAAAACAAGAAAATGAACAAGGGTTGGAACAACTAGTGGCCTTCTTTACCCAAACACTGAAGGATTATGAACTAAAATATAGTCACACAGAGAAGAAGGTCTTCACCATCATGCGCACACTCAAGAAATTCAAGAGTATGCTCTCCACCAATCATATCAAGGTGTTATTCTCCCACTCTTTGGTCAGAGACCTCATCATGGGAGTAGAAATCAGTGAGAAAAGAGCATGATGGGTGACCAAAATCATGGAATATGATGTGACTATCAAGGCCACAAAATTGGTAAGAGGTAGTGCGCTCTACAGGAAAATTATTAAGGATGCACAGTGAACGTGAAGCTTCATTATTTCGGGATGAAGACCTTCCGTGTGAAAAAAATTGAATAGAATATAGACTCGGGTGTGTGTGATTGGATGAAGGACATGATCACATTCCTTTCGAGGGTTAATACCCTCTGGTTTAAATAAATAAAAAACAAGACATCCGAGGTTACAATCATGTCCCTTATGTGTTGATTAATGGAATACTCTTCAAAAGGAATACTTGAAGGTGTCTTTGTTAAGATGTATCAATGACAGTAGACTAAAAAAGTGTTATAAAAATTTCATGATGGATTCTCTGGTGCACACTTCTCTGCCAAAAATACAACAATGAAGATCATAATGGCAGGTATCTATTAGCCTACCCTATTTTTATATACACACAGGTGGGTCACAAAATGTAAGGAATGTGATTTATTTGCAAGAAAGAAAAGATTAGCAACACTTCCCCTCCGACCAATCCAAGTGGATCAGCCTTTTGCGTAATGGGGTCTCAACTTCATAGGCATGATCAATCCACCTTCAAGTGCTGGACATAAATGGGTGTTGAAAGCTACATATTACTTCACCATATGGACAGAAGTTTTCGCACTTAAGGAATCAAATGAGGCAGTCATCCTTGACTTTCTTGAAGGTATAGCCACAAGGTCCGTGTTCCTAAAAACCATTATCTCTGATAATGTAAAATCCTTCCTTAGCACTAAAATCATTGATTGGGCTCTAAGTCTAGGCATTTACCTAAAGAATTCTTCCAACTATTACCCTTAGGGTAATGGTCTGGAAGAATCAACAAACAAGAACATGATCAAAATCATGAAGTGCATAATGAACATCAACCAAAGATAGTGGCATACAAAGGTCTCATGCACACTGGGGAAAATAGAATCATATTAAAAAAGGCAATAGGAAATTCACCTTATAAGATTGTCTATGGAAAGGAGGCTACCCTTCCTTTGACACTAGAGCTGAATTCATTAGCCCTTTCCTAATAGATGGAATTTTAAGGCATAGACCAAAGAGAAATCAGAATGGTATAGTTGGTTAGTCTTGAAGAAATTAACAACTCATCCATAATCAAGCTAGAACAACATCAAAAAGCAACAAATAAATGGTTCAATGAAAGGTTAGGCCTCAAAATTTCAAAATTGGGGACTTGGTTCTAAAATGGGATCTTGTGAGCTAAACCAAGGTACCATTCAAATTTTGATGGACTTTGGAGTTTCCCATACATCATTAGTTCATGCAAAGAAGCTAACTCTTTCGAGTTAACTCATCTTGATGGAGGCACGCTGTAAATCCCAGTAAATAGGATCTATCTCAAACCATTCTATTAAGTTTGCTTCATCATGTTGTATATATTAGAGTAGTTTCAATTCCTCTAAGTGCACTCCACGTACATTATTTTTTTGTACATAGTTCTTTCCTCTTGCATGATTCTTGTGCGCACTCTTTTGTTTCTTCCAGAATGCAGAGCTTCTTTCAGTAGTTGTAAGATTCAGAAAAGATTCAAGAAATGATCCTCAAAGTAGTTACAAGGAAATTTCATGATTACATAAGAAGACTCCATGCCCAATAGATGCTCCAGGCTACTGATCTCCTTCATCTAGTAGGCAGATGGCCCCAAAAGTCACCAAAACTATTATCCAAATATCTCTCCTAGCAATTTGGATAACTTACATACACATTCTAGCTCTAAGTTATTCATTGTAGTGTTACGCACACTCAAGGTCACTTGGCACATTCCCTTGGTTGCAGTTTCCCTACACGCCCCTTTCCTTTCTCTCCTTCCACTCCTCCCTTGCACCCACCTTCTACACATTCACCTTCTTCCTAATCAGTTTCTTCCCTTTCCCACATGCCTCGTACTTTCTTCAATCGACTACGTCCCTGGCCCTTCCACATGCCGTAGCCATTACTTTGTAATAGTTATTCCTTCACCATATGTTCTCTACTCACTAGTTTTCCTTAATTCCCCATGCGCATCGCGTGCACTCTCTCTACACCTTCCTCTATTTCTCTGTGTGCCCTTCCCTTGTGCCCTGTTGTACCAGTCATCTTTTGACATGCTTGAGTGTGTTGTGTGCAACTAGTCAAGCGTGCAAACAGGGCACGAAATCCTTGCAACAAATCAACAAGTGATATGTGGTATAAATGACAAGTATTGGCACAATTGGCCATCATTTTAGCCAATCCACATGGGTGACGTGTTTTACATGTGTTGATGACTCTGAAATTTTTAGACAGCCATATCTTTTCTACAAAGCTTAGATCAGCACATGCCTAGACTTGTTAGAAATATACTGACATCAACTATAGTGCTAGAAATTCAAATTCAAATTCTTGGTGGTTTTGGTAGGTGAGAAATGGAAAACTTCTTTCTGAGCATTGATGAGTAGATTTGATTGCTCCAACCACCATATTTGATATGATCTTCCCTCCTTTCTTATTCAACACGTCAAACATGTGTGGGAAGCATATTTCACATATCTCTAGGTGGATTTGTAGGTATTGAATGCTTCTTGTTGGTGGTTGTGTTTCAAATTTAGTTTTTCCTTTCTTATTTCCTTATTCCTCCATGGGTTCATATATAAATGTAAGAGCAAGGATCATTTGTTTGGGTTGGACACTCTTTATCCTTACGCATTTTGTGAAGGACTTCATATTTTTTGTATTTTGAGTTACAAACCTCTATGTTTGGATCTTACATGTGGATATCAACCTCCTTCATCATTGTAACAATTCTATGCATTCCAGGAAGTAATAGAAGCATCGTTTGTGACTATTCTCTATCCTAACATGTTTTCATTCCTTCTTCTTTCCTTTACTCTTGTGTTGTGTGTTGGTTGTGCTATTTCAGGTCCCTTGTAGTTCCATATTTAGTTGTGTTCCATGAGAACAATCTAGTGAATACATGTTTTTCTATGCTACTCATGCCTAGCCTCCTTTCATACATTTCCCTTCATTCTCACTCAAAAAAGATAGTGTTCATCCCTCTTTTCTAGTTCTATCACCTTTTAGTGTATTTTCCTTTCATGTTATCCTTCTATCCTTGGTCTATTGGCATCATTAGCTTATTTTTCCCTTCCAAAGCACTAGAAGTAGCGCAAGGATGACAGTAGAAATAAATAGAGGAACCGGCCTTCTCCAGAGATCCATCCCAAGCTCGTAAGGTCCCAAAACTTGGGGATGGTTCCATTATTGTCTCAAACACCTCATCCCTTCCTAGATCTCGAGATGCGGGTGCACGTTTCAAAGAACCACCGTACTTGATCTTCGATAGATGATTCTGAAATCTCCATAAGGATTCAAGAGGTAAATAAATACTCATTGGAAATATAATAGAATCCTCTACAAGGTGGAATCATCATGTTTTTGAAAAAATCTTGGTGATTTTTAATGAAGCTTATTCTTCACAGGACGGTTGACAATCTTGATCAATAAGGGGCCATTTGGAGGTGTTATACTCAAAATTGGATCTTGAGAACATCACCATTGGATTAAGTGGGTTATTTTTTAGGTGGAATCATATTAAATTTCACCCCAAAAGACCTCCATGAGCTCCAACAATCTCAATTTCAAGTTCACTCTCTCGGCGGGTCAAATTCTTATATTTTTCCTCTCAAAAGTGCAAGGCGCATTTTTGTGCACCTCATGTCCCTTTGCAAAGGTGTAATGGGGATAGTAAAATGTTCCCATGCATAAATTTTTATCTATTTCTTCATTTGATCCAAAAAAATTTGCATCGTTTGTGCATTCGCAATCCCTATCTCTCCCTCCAGTTTCAGGTCTTAAAGTGCAAAATCATGCCTTTGGGAACAAAGTGAGGTTTTTGTCCATCTCGTCCCCTTGGTGCAATAGGGACGATAAAATGTTCCCATGCATAAATTTTTCCCTATTGATCTGTTCGTCATGATAATTTTTGCATTGCACATGTCTTGCCTTGCTCTATCATGCCCCGTAGTTCCTGGATCAAATTTTTCCACCTTGATGCACTTACTAAAAATAACATGTGTCCATGGCAAGGCATACTAAAAATAGAAAGTGGATAAAAATGGAAATGTAGCATCAACAAAGGAGGATTGAGATGTGCCAAAGGATTCAGATTTCATCGCATTGGAGTGTTTCATCAAATCATCTAACAAAGATCATTAGAATTCATCAGGTGGCTTCTAATTCTTCCTTCTTCTCTCTCTCTCTTTCTCTCTCTTCTCTCACCCTCCCCCAAATTTCTCTCTCCTCCATGTTCTAATTCTTTGTTAGGGGTGCACTTTTTATATGTCCTTAATAAAATTAAAAAGTAAATTCATATTTCTAAAGGGACTTAAAAGTTTCCTAAGAATTTGAAAAGTTTTAAGTTGTGCAAGGACATATGAAAAGGCATTGGGGGTATATGAAGAGTCATCCCTCATTCTATAAATTTTAAAGGCCTTCTCTTTTCAAGGGGTTGGTGATAAATTTTTAAACTCAAGACTACATTGTGCTTAAAGAGAAAAAAGGAGATAGCCATTTTCTTCTATCCTCCTCTTGCATATGTTTCCTCCTTTTCCCTACTTTGTACAAATTTAATTGAAATTCTAAGTAAGGAATAAGTTTATATTTTCCAAGGCATATGAATGTGTGCATCTTTGTATGCATGGTTTCCTCTATCCAGTAACATGGAAGTTTTGGTTGTTTCTTCTCATAAATGCATGTGTGGAAATTTCTAACTAGTGTGTGTAGGAATCTAAGTTTCTACTTGCAACATTAGTTCTCCTATCTCTTTTCTCACTCCCCTTTCCCACTCTCTAGAAAAATTATTCTCTAGAAACAATTGCTAACTTTTCCGCAAGGTTAGTAGAGTACCCCTATTGGATCCCCATCTGCAAGGCCACCAGGAAAATCCACCTTTTTACATGCACGCAAATACAGAAGCTACATTATCTAAGTAGAGGGAATTTGATTCCCAGAGCATTGACAAGAAACCCAAAAAAAATTCTACCTAAAATTATTTCTCACCAACACTGATCACAACATAGTATATATAAATACATAGTGGCTTCGTGTACCACATATTTAGCATGCGATCAAGTGTTAGCATCCTAATGCTACCAATATCATATCCTAAATAATCTCATATCATAACAAAGTGTATCAAAGCAGTAAACAAAACTTGTCAAGCAATAATGTCATTTGATAATGTCCCATCAAAATAAGAAAACAAGTAATAATGTCCCTATCATCACAATAATATAGATACAATGAGTCACATGTGAAAAAATGAGAGCAATAAAAGGGTTGGAACAATAGGTTTCCTATGATATCTAGAATTGGGAGAGGTGTTTGGTGAAGAAGAAGGAAACACCGGTGGAGAAGAAAAGCAGCTTTAAGAAGAAGGAAAAGAGATTTTGTAAAGAGATTCTAACAAGGCTAAATTTCCTCCAATTTTTGAATTTTATGTTGTCATTTTATGTGTGAATGTAGGTACACTAAAATAAGATATGAAGGAAATAAAAATGCCTTAAATTAAGAACTAAATATCAGAATTGAAAACAAATAAGAAAAGGAAATATGTGAACAAGCTCAAGTTCAATGTGAATTGCTACAAAATGAAAGTGTAGTTGTTAGTGTGATGAGAGGATGATGAAAATATCTTACAATAATGTAGATTTTTTTGAGTGGAGAAGATGAGGGTAATGATAAAGAAAATCCTAGAGAAACCTTAGCAAGTGAAACATACAAAAAGATAAAATCAAGATGAAGATTGCAGAAGAAGAAATAAAGAAGAAATATGATGATCTACAACAAAATACAGAGATAACAATGAAGGACCATCAACAAAAGAATGAAGAAATCAAGTTTGTGAAAAGAAAAGATAAGAAGGAGACAAGTTCTCCTCTATTTTTACAATCTAAGGTTGCTTTTAGCTATGTATGTGTAGGTATGGAACAAGATATGAATGCAAAAGATAAAGAGAAGAAACAAATTGATGGTAAAATTCAACCTAAACATGAAGATGAAGAAAAATATGAAGAAATGGGAATGATGAAGAAAGAAGATAAAAAAGCAAGCAAGATAGGAACCAAGTAAGGAGAAGACAAAAGAGATCTAAGAAACATGAAGATGAGATAAGATGTAGAAGAAGAGGAAGAAATTAAAATAAGTAAAAGAATTGGAAAAAGTGTATGAAATAAACACAAATTTTGGCTCAATTATCTCCTCTTGGGAATATGATGTAGGAGAATCATTGTAAACTTGAAAATTTTAGTTTTCCTTAGCTTTTTACATGTATGTGAAGTCCATATGGATGTTTTTGTGATGTAATTAGTCCATTTGGACTCTTTTTTGTAATAAGTGGTTTCCCTCCAAAACTAAAATTTCAAATTGTCTAGTTTGTAGTTTATAAGATAATGTGTTAGTTTAGGGTCATTCAAGGGTGTAAATTGGTCATGAAGCATAATCTTCACATAAGGATAAGATTACTTGACCTTAACTAGGGATATAACCTTTCTAGGTTAGATCATCCACAGTTTGGATTAGTGAGCTAAAACCCTAACTACCATGTTTCCTACTTTTTGTATGAAGATATTTGAATGATAAAGGATTTATGTGGGAGGAAGAGTGTATGTTCTGATTTTGAGCCCTAATGGTTCTATAATCTTTGTAATTTATTTAGAGATTAAATAAAACCTTGTTTAAAAGCTAAGAATTTGAATAATATATTTTTGTATATTATTTCACAATGAATATCTATACATTGTGATTGAACTCATTGAAAATATAGTATCAAGTGAATGTATAGGTACATGAAGTTATGTGAGAATTGAAGGGTCATGAAATATAGTCAAGAAGGGATTGACTACACTAAAAGACATTTCTTGGTGGAAATTGGAATATAAGATTGGTAAGATCTCTTTATTGGCATTGAAGGTCTCATTGAATGTGATGAAAAGAATAAAATTCTAATAACTATAAATGAAGGTTTGATAGGGATTGTATTGTAGAGACCCCCGACTTGAGGTAGGATTAATATCTTGTGTTTAAATTGTAACTTTGTGATGTACATTCCTTGCATGACTGATTTTAAAGTTATTTAAGAGATTTAACCTTTGTTAAAGAATAATGATCAAGTATTAAATAAAATGTTAGAGTTGTTAATTGTCATGATAAACCTTGGTTAATAAAACCTTAAAACAATAACCAAAAACTGATTTATCTCGGTGATACACTCAAGCATAGATCTTGAGATAAATAAAACTATGAAGTGAAATAGAAGTAAACATTAAACCTATCCTAAAGGTATTTCAAAGGAATAAAAGGTGTATCAGTACTTATAAAAGTTTTATTGTATTATAAATCTATTCGAGAGATTCAAATTATTAATCTTCTCATAATCTGGGAATACCCTATTTTAGGGATTAGCAAGATTATTTTAAGACCAAATCATGATGATTGGAATCTTAGAGAGGTTATTATATCCTACACATATTGGTGGACTATGATTTTGAATAATTTTTTATTTCTCTCAAAGAACTAAGAGTGTAAGAAGGAAAATTGCAAACCAAACTAGAAAAAATCATGGATAAATAGGATATAATAGTGGTGTGCTCATTTTGAAGAGATGAAGCAAATATATGATTGTATAGATACATTCATTCATGATTTGGGAATAATATGAAGAATTTAATATGAAAATAATGTTGAGAGGTTTGATGGTGTTTACTAGATAATATTAAAAGATCAATAATGATAGAAAACTCAAGAAAGGTATAAGGTAAAGTCTTAGCTCCAATTTGAGATAGTCCTAAGCTTTCATGAAGATAGAGATTATGAGGTAAATTCTAAAAATATCTTTTATATAAAGAGTTAGATAATATTTTTATAATTTTAAACAATCTTGGAAAGGTGAGGGAGGATCTTAATTCCTCATAAAATAAGAATATTCTACACTATCCCGGAACAGTGTCATTCGAAGTCTAGAGAGAGAGTAAATAAGTGATGGAAGGTGTAAAAATAAGGTTTATGGTGATTTTTAAATTAGTGGTAGGATACATAAGGATTAGTGAGGCTAGGTGAGTGAGAAATCACTTGAGAGAAGGTAGAAAAGGCATAAAACAAATTTGAGGGTTGTGAGGTGTGGAAGAATACAAGACAACCCAAGAAGCCTACATGAGAAAGGTAATATAAAAGGATATTAAATAATGAATAAACCATGAAGTGAACATGAAAAAGTAAGTAATAGGTGGATCATAGTGGAAATAAGGTTTAGAATTAGTGAAAATACTATGAAACCCTAAGTAGGTGCTTGAAACCATAGGATTAGGCCTAAAGAATACCTAAAGACACGCAAGATATTGGAGTTGGGAGTGGAAGGAAAAGAGTTAGTCCATAAAATATTACAAAAATAGTGAAGAGGAAAAAGGGTATCAAGAATGTACTTTACTTATGTGTGTGGTTTCTTCCAAACACTAAGATTTATATGCATTTAGGGCTAGAAATTAGGTCTAGCTTGGAACAATAAAGAGGAATAAGTTTATATGGGTTGATATTGAGGATCTGAAACTTTATAGAATATTAAATGATATAAATGGGTATAAAAATATTACCAGCGAAGATTGAATCTTGGTTTTATGTCATATTTTCTAAATTTTGCATTTTTTGTGGGTGACAAGGGAATCTGAGGTCTAGAGTGAGATTGCGAAAAATTAAAGTTTTGGAACCTTTTCAAGCATTTGTGCATGGTGATATGGTGTATTCAACTTGTTCTAAATCATTATTGAGCTTTGAATAATTTATCTATAATTTTTTTGTTGAAAACAAAGATTTGGCATATTCGAAAAGGTGAAAATTGTATGGTTTGATTTCAAGTATTTGATCATTGATTTCAAGTATTTGATCTAATTCATTATTTGGTTGTTTTAGAGTGTTTGTCTCTGCATCAAGTAAAATGAGATATGAAGAAAATAAGGCTAAGGTAAATTATTATGATCATGTGTAAGATGATGTGAGGATGCATAGTATTTATGGAATGAATATCGGTAATAAATCAAGTGTTAAGTGCATGTTTAAGGTCCTTTGAAGTAAGAACATTGAAGACAAGGAAATAAAGACAAGGAAAACCATGGTTCTTGCTGATATTTATAGGATGAAGAGAATGAATGGGAATTGGGATAGCTGAAGGATGTTTTTGTAGTGTCATGTGTAAAGTTTCAAGATAATACATTGAAGATAAAGCAATAAAAAGTGTTTTGACCTCTACCGAGATATAAAAATTGCAATTCATAGCTCGATAGGAAAATTTGGATTCTCACCTGCATGTGTGATCCATGCATGAGATACTAATCCTTTTATGGATGTTAGGGCATGGACCTAAGATAATTTTCCAAAAATAATGGGTTCATTTGGTTGTCACATTTTTATTAACCGTCGTTAACAAGCTAAGCAAGTCTAAGCCCTCACAAAACCCTATTTCTAGAGCGATATGGAATAAATGAAGTGTATGGCCATAAAATTACTTAGGAAATAAAATATTATGACTCATAAATGTATGGGAATCTTCATAGATAATTTTTGTGGTGATTTCATGATCCAAATGTTTTGGTAAGGTGCATAAAAACCTCGAGTTTTGAAGATATTTCCATATAGTGACATGATTTACACGTTTCATGGAGTGAATTTTTTTCCAAGGACCTTGGGATGTATTCTAATTTTTCATGAAGATATTTTTCTAGGTTCTATGGATAAAATTGGTGTAATAGGTGTTCAAAGTGTGCCTACTACTTTTGGCCTAATGTGGCTAAAACTAGTTCTAATGGTTTGAGATGAGTTTGATAGATTTTCATGATGTAGTTGTGCTAGATGATCATGGAGAGCTTGTAGAGGTCTGATTTTATGTGTTTGAATTTTCTGTTTGATCATATAAGGAAGTTTTATATTGAATCATTAATGGCCTAATCAACCCTATTATAATTTTCAAGAAAACCTATTGGAATGGGTGTGTAAGTTTTGTTTTCAACATGAAAGTTATGCATGTGAGTGCTTGAACATAAAGGTGGAATAATAATTATGTTTTCCAAGAATTTTTGTTCTTGGAAGTGTACCTAAAGGTGTTAGAGGATGATGTTCTCAAGATTGGTTCTTATACCTAATGGAAAGTTTGATTAGCTACATGGATTAAAGTTTTTGGAAGCCTTATGCCCTAATTTGGACAATTTCATGAGTTTTTTAATATAGTATAAATCAAGACCTCTCTATTTATGTATCATTTGTTCCTTTATGAGGTGATTTTCTATGTGAATTCATTCACTTTTGGAGGATGATTTTTAGGTGCTTAAGACCTAATGAGGTGTTCTTTCTAAATGATGGGGTCCATGATAATGATGAAGGATGCATATGTTATTGAACCTCTAGATGAGTGTGATAATATGTTATTGACATGTATAGATCTAGTGTATCCTTGGTAAAGCTTCTATGTGCCCTTTAAATTAAAAAATCCTCATGCATGTTTTTAAGGATATTTCTGACATTTAAGGTTTCTTGAGATGATTTACATGGATGTGTGGAATGTATTTTTATTTTTATGACCAACCTTAATTGTATTAATTGACCTATGGTTGTTATGGGGTGTGTCAATTATAACAGTGATGTGTGTTAGCTCATTTGAGCTAGTAGAGATGATGGAGATGTGAGTGAGATAGAGGAGAGTGTGAGAGTATTATGAGGGATCAATAAAAAATAAAGGAAATGTAGACACTAAAATTATGTCACACTTCCCTTTGGTCCCTCAACAAATAAGCACCCTTCATCACATTCACCTAGCCATGACCCCTTTCACCCCACTAATATTAATTTAATTAAATTAATGCATTATTCTCACTATACTTATTATTTAAATATCTTATTTTAAATAATACCCACACATGCAGATTCAATTAGACACCTCACCAAGCCAACTCAACCTCGGACCTATTCTTAGTAAGTTGTTATAACTAACCAAGACTTACCCAAACCCTAAAAATCAATGCCTACATTCCCTCTAACCACATTCCTAAGCATGCTCACAAGAGGCTCCCGAGTTTAATCCGTGGGTTAACAATATGATATCTGAGGAAATCAAGAGGATCTCCCTAGTTTAGTAAACCTAGGAAATCCCACCTTGACTGACACCGGTTACCCCTAATCGTCGTCGGTTAAGCTATAACCATGGTTTACCCTTTTAACCCCAAAACAACCTTATTCTCAAGGTTGGAAGTTGGAAGTTGGTAGAAAAATAGGTTGTCATAAACATTATCACATCTTAGAGAAATAACACATCTTCAGAGAGTGAATTCCAGCGAGCCCATGCATGCAAGGAAGGAGATCAAACATATTTTCCTGCACAACCATGATTTGATCTAACCAAGCAAAGAGGAATGTACCGCATCCCATGCGAAGCTTTTCTTCTATTGGTGATCACTTTCATCCTTCAAGCCCCTCATCAGGTATCTCCATCCCTCACACACGGGCATCCAGGACAAGAATCCAAGTAAGTATAATGACATACTTCTCTATTTTATTTCATTGCATCATTATGTTATCATCTATTACTTACCCACCACCTATTGACCTTCTTCAACATTTCCTCCTCTATATACCCATTAAATCCTCACCAAAGCCTACCCCAGTCATCCAATACCTCATCCTAACCAACAAAAGTCCATTGTGCAATCATAAAGGAGACTGAAAGCTTGTTCTATGACATTTTTAGATTTCACAGTAACCGCACCGGTCACACTTGACCGCCATCGGTTACCCCTGACCGACATTGGTCTCTATATTTTCCCACACAACCCAGAATAGAGACCTACCCACTTAATTTCATCTCACCCTCATCCACCTGTGATCTACCCAAGACCTCTATCAAACCTGCGCAGAACCCGAACAAATCATTTGACCTTCGAATTCTATTCTAGCTTATCTTGTTAGATTAGATCTATTTATTACTATGTTTTAAGTGAGATACCTAAATCATTTCAAATTACAATAGGATTTACTTTGTTTACAACATTAAATTGTTCAAAATAGTGGATTGACAGTCATCTAGGAAGTATCACACTTCCCAGATCTAGCATACGCTAGGTAGTTCATTGCCCATATTGTTTAATTCCTTCTTGTGGTCTTGCTTTGCATTACAGGTAGTTCCTCCTAGCCAAAAAGAAGCTCTCATGATCAGTTGTGGATTTAGAAGTCATACACACGCAACAACTTGTTAACCAAAATTTGAACAGTATTCCTCCTACACCCGTTACCCTATTTGTTTCATCAACACTCCAAAGAAACAATCTAAGAAAAAGGTGAAACATTTTGGCACACCCAGTGGGACCCATCCGAGGTTCCTTGCATTTCATTCATTCCTAGGAAAAGTTGTGTGTTTGATTCCCTTCTAAAAGTGTACACACTAGTTTTCTTCCTTGGTAACTCACCTCTTCTTTCTATTTGCTCTAAAGGAAACTTTTCTTTTGGTGTAATTAAAAAGAACCATTTATTCGTGTTTTCTATATTATAGTGAAAGAGCATCCCTCTTCCTCTTTATATTATTGTGTCATTCAATTTCACATCTCTATTTGGGCTTAAAAATAAGTGCATTGCATTTTGATTTATCGCATTAGCTCACATTAATTGAGGGCAACCTATACACTGGAAGTCATGCCCAACTGATGGTTGACAAACGAATCATAGAAAAGAACTTCTTTCCTTTTCTCTTTCTGAGTCTTACCAAACCTCACAAAAATTCAAAATACATACATTCTTAAACAACATCCTACCTAGAAGAAGTTGTAGGTGATCACACGATCATGACACAGTGGGCACCCAACTCGCTGCTCTGTCGAGTCATACTTCAGAGCGAAGCTTGCCCCCACCATAACATACCTGAAACCTCACCTTTTAGATCTCCTTTTTTGTAGGAAGCCATCCTCACCAAAAATCTATTTCACAATTCATGTGTCAGTCCTAAATAGCATAAGCTAAACAAACATAATAGAAAAGGCACTCCTAGGATCACATTTTCTTAGTGTTTTTGTTTGGCTTGCGTTTTGAGGTGAGAGATCATGTTCTTCACTTTTTGTTCATCCTTGCATGCTCCTCATCATAGCTGGTGTATTTCGGCTTCACCTAAGTGTGCCTGGGCCATATCATCATCATTCTCAAAATTCTGGTCTGATTCTACATTAAATTTTAATTCACAACCACTTTTCTTTCATCATTGTTTCAATTTCATAGTAACCGTCATCGGTTACCTCTGATTGTTGTCGGTTATACCCAACCGATGTCAGTTCTAGGTCCTTTTTCTAACCTACTCAAAAGGACATTTTCATTCATTTTTTTCTACTTTTCATAATCCCTGTCACTATCATCATTCCCATTGACATTGTAAACATCATCAGATTTGGCATACCTATCAGATTTTACCTTCTGCCTTGTTCACTCACTATCCATTTTCTACAAGAACTGCATCGCTTACCCCTAATCGACATCTATTTACCCTAACCAGATCGGTTATCCTATTTCACATTCCAGCCACCATTTGTATCTTAATCTACTTTTTTTTTCCATTCACTGTTCCTATTATTCTCTCAGTGTCATTTACAGAGAAGTAGCCCCACCTGATTAGTACGGGTTCACATGGTGCTGACCCGAAGACAAGCAAGCACACTCGTATTTCACGCCAATTGTCAGCCACTCCTACCTAGTCCTTTACCACCTTCCATTTTATCATCAGCCATGGATCCCATCTCCCCTATTACTATCGCTACCGGAGATGAGGAGTTCACATGAATCCTTGACCAAAACCCTACCGCCTTACAGTTTTACCTTTCCCACTCATCCACTTGAGATGCCTTGGGTCAGTTGATATATGAAATTCCCATATCTATTCCCCTGAATCTCACACCCACTCCCGCATCGGCCCCATCTCGGCTACGTGTTGCCCACATCTATGTTACCCCAGTCATTTCATAGTTAGGTCCTATACCCGCTATGACTACCATGTTTGTTACCTCCATGACACCTGTTACATCCACCATACCCTTGACAAATACCCCAAACACAACCTCATCCACCCCTAATGTCTCACACATACCCGTAGCTACATTACCACCTCTAGTGTTGGTGACCCCTACCCCATTTTAGAATGTGGTCCTTTCCATTCCATAATCATTAGCCCCTATTGCTACTAGGGTTACCACAACCCTTCCACCCCCATATACATACTATCAACAACCTCCCATTTCATCCATTATACATTCCGGGTACGTACCCCTGTTTCACTTCCTTCTTCCCAATCAACCTACATGACAACACCATACACTGGAGTGCCACCCCCATTATATGGCCAAAACCAACCCTCTCATGTTATAGGAGGCATCCAATCATCACAACCCACCAACGACCTAATTAAATTGATGTTAGACAAGATGCAGACATTGGAGGCATTAGTTTCCAGCTCCTGCAACACTCTCACCTATGATGAGATTTACACGGAGCTCATGCACCCATCCATTTCTATCCATTCATACCCCATGCATTGGGAAATGCCTAAATTTAATCATTTCAATAGTAAAGAAGACTCGCAACAACATTTGTAGTCGTTCAAACATGGGTGTTATCTAATCGCTCACGATGATGCCTTGCTCTTGAGAACCTTTCCCATGTCCCTGACTAGACCTACATTAGATTGGTATAGTGGGTTACCTAAACACTCTATATTATCATTCAATCAAGTAGCCCAAGCCTTCTTGGATCATTTCTCTATCAATATCATTAAGAAGGTTACCATGACAGATCTATATTCCACATGTCAAGATGAGGATGAATCTATCACATTTTTTTACTCATTGGCGCGCAACCTTTGATCAGCCAACTTACCTTCTAATTGCCACAAACAGAACTCATTGAGCTCTTCACATGGGCTTGTGTCAGGCATATCTCATAGACCTTATAGGTCTAAACCTTCTAAACATTCGATGAAGCATTCACTATGGCACGAAAGTTAGAGATTCGGGCCATCAATAAGAATTCGGCATTCAAGTTGAATGATACCTCTTATTCTTCCAAACTACATATTAACTATTCAAAAGCTAAAGGCACCACTAATGCGGTGGTACTTAAGGCCAGACCTAGCACATCTTTCAAATCAGGATACTCCTTCATCTAATCTCTCACCGTCTGGACTTTTCAATTCGGACAAAGAGCAAAGTGGAAATATACCCTAATCAAGGATCCTTACTCTTCTATCTTAGAAAATATTATCAAAGCCGGAGCCATCACTCTTCCACCGATAAAACCACACACTAGTTTTGACCTTGCTCGCCCCATGCCCACATGGTATAAAGAACATGATTTTTGTAATTATCATCAAGTAAAGGGTCATAGTGATGGCAACTGCATCACTTTCAAAAATATTTTCCAAGAAATGCTCGAGAAAGGTGAGTTAACCATTGATGATCCTAATGCACCTGTCAACCAAAACTTACATATCTTCAAGAAACCATTTCCTAACCATGCCCCTTTGTTTGATCAAACCGGTGAGACCTACACTCATGATACCCATAACCGCGAGGTTCACGCTATCTTTAAGGACATACCACACCTACTAATTACCCCATATTCCTTCCATAGAGGAGATGCTAGCCTCGAAATCCTCCTTCCGTATCGTAACCAACCTCCCTATTCCTTCACCAACAGAGAAACACCTTTCATCTCCTTCATCACCTACTAAGGAATATTTTGCTAACATTGAGACCATCTCACCCCTGGCTTCACCGCTTAAAGAGCCTTTAGCTATACTACCTCCTCCACCCATAAGAGCACCCATTACCTCCTCCACCATAGAGGATCACCCATCATCTTTGATGCCTATCATAGACCCAGGTTGAGATACTTTTGTGGAAAATCAGCAGCACCCCCTGGATGTTGATTAGATTTCTAGTTTGATCATACTAGCATCCAGTGTGATTGCACAACATTGAATCCTCTTCCCAAGTGTGGGACTTGCAAAATGGAAGAGGAATCTCCAGATTAGAGGCTGGTTCCTCAACTCCTCTGATCAACTATTTTACTTGCACAATTGCAGAGGTTTAAACTCCTAAATCTACTCTAAATTCCAAGGAGACAGAGATAGGGAATGCAAAAAGAAAGAACTAATGCTAATAGGTGATGCACCAAAGGAGTTGTAGACACCTGATGCTACATGAAATACACAATCCATAAGGAAACATAGCACAAAACATGCACAAATGCTCAAAATGTAATGAAAGATCAAGAAAGCAATGATAGATATATGAAAGGATTGAGGGATTTTAATCACAGAACATATATCAACATCTCAGATCCAATACAGTACATTACAGTGATCCAGAGGTAAGAAAAGGTGCTGCATTACATGGAAAGGTAAAATTTCTTCACAAATTCTGCCAAGGAGGAAGAAAAAGGAAGTTGCAGAGCTGAAAAGTGTCTCTCCTTTTGCAAAATGAACTCATTCTAGCTTTTACAGTGCAAACCACGACCCCAGGAGAGAGAAACATGGGAAAAAGTGCAAGGGGTTCAACCATTGACCAAAATTCCATCAAAATAGCATGGGCACCCTGACAGACCCATTCCCTGACATTTTTAACCATGCTGGGAGAGAATGCGAGCCATTCTTCATTAAAAATGGTGGTTGAAACATCATTTCTATCCATGACCACGTGCCAGAGGAATTTTTCAATTTTCTCTCTCCAAAATCCATAAAAATGCAAAAATTACCCCAGAATATTGTAGATAATTTTACCAGCTTTCCATTGATATAAAGAACATGAAAAATCGAGCTCTGGATCGAAAGATATGGCGATTTGAAGTTTTAGGGCAAAACAGGGCCAAATCGGGTTGGCGGGCAAAAATTCAAATTTTTCCACCTTTTTGGTCATTTGGAAAATTTTCCAAAATTTCCTGCACTCCGCCACTCTAGGTGCCATGTGGCGGCATCTCATTGGCCGTGGACCTTTCAGGGGAAAATTTTTCCAAAAAACTCTGCCGAGCCATAACTTCAAAAATACATGGAGTTAGGAGGAAAAATTTACCTTTCTGGAAAGCTGAGAAAGAGCTCTATCCAATGGTGTCATTTCCAGAAGGTTTTGAGTGCTTGAAAAGCAAAATATTATGACTGAGGCACAAGAGAGGAAAAAATGAGCAGGGGCACATTTTGGATAACAGATACCTTTACCTCTTGGCGAGTTTTCTCCATCAGCCACTCAAGATCCTACAGACCTACTTTTAGCTCTCTTACCCATGGAGGCTGAAGCTAGCCAATTCCCCATCTCTAAGACACATTTTACAGGAATTTCCATTAGGTCCTCACTAACTCCACCTACAGACGTTCCATTCTCACGTTTGGCTAATCACTTAGATTATGTGGATAGGGCTCTACTATGGGGGTGCCTTTTACTCCCCGTCTCAACATAGATGCAGAGATCCCTTGCTGATACCTCCACAATCTACCCAAAAACATTTCAACCAATCAAACCAAACCCAATCACCTCTATCACAACCCCTTCCATGACACCTGTTATAGCTCACACTACACCCTTACCCATAACTCAACCTACACCTAAACCCAAACCCATACCTACAACATTTGCTTTGATTAAACCCATTACCACTTTAGGGGTCACCCCGACCACCAGCCTTACTCATCCACCTATCAAACTGGATTTAGCTACATCCTCCAAAGTTGACACCATACCTATTCCGACACCCAAATAGAATAACAAAACCGATAGAACTCATACCCTAGCTGCAGAATCACACTGTACTTGTCCCATTCGTCTTAGGATCTCAGCTTCCCCACATGGTCAAGAAACCTCCACCCATCAATAAACCAAAAACACAATAGCTCATTCCTTCCTCACAAACCTCTGACCTACCCAGATGCCCAACCCGACGTACACCTACACATTCCTCCTCGATACCCTCGGCCTATTGCTCCACTACCCACTACACTTCAGTCGTTGTCTCACGCACCTCAAGCATGACCCACATCATCTACCTTCACAGCACCCCCGTTATCCCTGTGGGTAACTCACCCTCTTCCTCCATCGGATTTTCCTTCTAGACCTCATACACCCACATCACCTTTACCTAAGAAGGTGTAACCCAAAAACAAAACTCCACTACCCCATAATAAGGTAGTCAAAATGACCACACACCCTCCTACCCATCCATCTACTATACCCATACCTAAACAAACACGACCAACACCTAAAACTACACTAGCACCCAAACCCATGGCTCAATCCCCTCCTCTTCTAAATACTATTCCTCAACAATCACCTACACTTACACCCAAACTTACGTTTACTTCCCATTGTGATCCACTAGCAGGGTCTTATGCCAAAATTTTAACCAACCTCCTGGAAACCTCTGTCATTACATTACTGCCACTCAGACCTTACGACCCCCTCGAACCCAAGCCAAAAGGGTTTGACGATATTAAAATTTGTGCATACCATCGTGTGCCAGATACAATGTGGAGAGCTACAAGGCCTTGAAAACCATTCTTATCCAATTTTGTCCACTGAAGCAAACTTTGATGATGACGATCTTCTCGATGAGGATCTTGTTTCACCAACACCCATTCCCACACTGCCCACTCAATGACCACAACCTCCACCCTCACCTCTCCTAGAGCCATCCCCAAGATTTAAAATTAACATGGTTCGCATCAGAGAACTTGCCACACCACTACTCAAATGTCATTATGCCCAACTGACCTCATACGGTTTTCTCCTCCGGTAGGTTTTTTCCCATCATGTCATTATACCACTCACCCTACACCTTCTCCATTTTCCAAATCCCCTCAAATCAACATGATACACGTCACTACACATGTATAGAAGGGTAAAGAAAAGGCAACTAACCCACCAACCAATCCTATACCCAACATACCATCTGCACCCATACCTAAAATAACTATCTATGGCCCCACATACCCCATTTCTAATGGCATCACACATCGCACCATGCTCAAACAATTACACCAATCACCCCTCAAAATGTCCTTATACAACCTCATCCAAACCACGAAATCCCATCATCAAGCTCTCATGGTGGTTCTTCAATCAATTGATGTTTTACCTAATGAACCTACACCCGTAGCCTCCACTATCACACCCCATCATGTAGCCTCTCTCATTAAATTACCACCTTTATCTTCACTCCACCTTATTCACAAAGTGGCCTCCTTAGCTTCTCGGAGGAAGAGATCATGCCACACCAAAATGATGACTGGACCCAACCCTCTTCATTTCGATACAAATCAATGACATACGGGTACATTGTGTGATGATTGATAGGGGCACTAGCATTAACATCATTTCATCCCATGCATTCACTCAAATGTGCATACCTGAAAATTGTATGCATAAACATCTGGTCATGTTGTGTTCATTCAATGATGCTATCACCTCTACACTAGGCACCGTCATCCTCCACGTTCGCGTGGGCTGCCACATTGTTCCCTAATTGTTTTATGTTTTAGAGGGGGAATTCCAATATAACATGTTGCTTGGTAGACCCTGGATCCATATCATGGGTTACATTCCTTTCACTTTGCATCTTTGTGTAAAGTTTGAACACGAAGGATAGACCTATACCATTCTAGCTGACCCATCACCTTTTAAAACATGCAACATGCTTTATCGACCCAATGATGTGCTCATACCTATCAAGCCATCTACCTACGTGACCACTCCCACTTCACCTACACCACCTACCAAGACACCTGGTCATTGCTTCTACCGCACATACCTCCTCCATGCCTACCGCTACCATAACCTCCACGGCTGACCCATCAGCTTCCCAATCCATTAACTCCACCTTCACATCAACCTTCGACACAGCTTACCATACCAACTACATACATACCAACCACTCGATCCTTGGAAGGTGTTTTTCACCACCTCACTATGGGGAGTACCACCTATATAGTGTCAACACATTTCTTACTCCACAAGAGTATGGAAGCCTTCACCAACACCCTTGCTATGATCACCATATAGGAGAACGTCTCCTTTATGGTCCTCCTCACCTTCATACTAGTCTCACCTATGGGGGACTTGATACTACCACTTACACACCCGAACCACCATCACAAACCTGCCCATTTTCCACTGACTTCCAATCACTTACCAATCACCATTTCACCCACACCTTCCTGCACCAATGTGCATGGAAGGGTTTTGGTTTTAGATTTTACGAGCAAGGCTGCCATACTATTATTCCATGTACCACCTATAAACATAATGACTGTAGTGGTATTGGCTTCCCGAACCACCTACCAAACAGGCCCACATTGAACTCATTAAGGACACTAGCCCTTCTCCACCTTCTTCACCTGCTCCACCTTCATCACCACCTTTACCGACGGAGTCGATGGATCCTAAATCTATCCCTCCTAATATTTTTTTCATAAACACCATTTCCTTGGGGCCTCTAACTTATATGTGTGAGGGCGAGGCCCCTTCCACTCTTCCCTTCCTGTATCCCGGAATGATCGATGACGACACACCTATAATTAACATCATTCACTGTTAGGATGATGAATCCATACTCACCTACCTTAGTGTAGAAGACTCATATATTCATCGGTCACTACCCTCTGAGATGTAAACCATGTTGAATGAATTGGCTATTGAGATCAACATTCATACTCAGATGACCCACACATTCTAAAGATCGATAATCTTTAGATGTCTTCTTGAATAGGAAGCCATCACTTTTTTCTCGAAATCATAACCACGCTTTAACTTGGTCTTACGCAGACATTCCCGGTATTGAACCCACCATAGTGGTCCATAATATCTTAACCATTCCTGATGCCAAACCCATCAAACAAAAGCTGAGGAAAATGCACCCTCGTATTGCTCTTCTCTTTAAATAATAACTTCAGTGCATTCTTTCTGTTTCCTTCATCTTACCCATTGATTATCCTCATTAGATTTCTAACATTGTCCATGTTACTAAAGCAATAGGGGAATCCACATTTGCACGGACTTCCATGACCTCAACCTAGCCTTGCCCGAAAGATGACTTTCCCTTACCCGGTATTGATCAGTTAGTTGACCTCACCACTGGTCATGAGATGCTATCACTCATGGATGGCTTCTCGGGTTATAACCAAATTTTTCTTGCCCCAGAAGATCAACAAAAACCTCATTCATCACCCCATGGGGACCTTTTGCTATCAAGTCATGCCTTTTGGCCTTAAAAACACCGGTGCCACATATCAATGGGCTATGACTTACATCTTCCATGACATCATGCATCACATATTGGAAGATTACGTGGATGATCTCTTGGCTAAATTTTAATGTCGCTCTCAGAGCACCTTGCCGTCGTTAAAGCCATATTTTACCACCTCATTAAATATTACATCCACCTTCACCTAAGAAATGTGTCTTCATGGTTCTCTCAAGAAATCTCCGGGATTTATCATTTCCCTTCCATGGTATAGAATTTCACCCTGCTAAAGTCAAGGCCATTCTAGAAATGCCTCCGCCCACTAACCTTAAACAACTCCGTAGAATGCAAGGTAAGTTGTAGTCTATTCGCTATTTCATTTCACAATTATCGGATTGGTGCCAACCGTTTCATCATTTTCTCAAGAAGGATGTCAACTTTCAATGGGATGATGATTGTCACAAAGATTTTGAGGCCTTAAAACAATACCTTCTCCAACCACCCGTATTTATCCCACCTAATGACGATCAATCTTATTATCTATACATATCCACTACTAATCATTCCTTGGGAGCCATGCTCACTCATCGCGATGAACAACACAGGGAGAAAGTAGTTTATTATAACAACCGTACTCTTTTGGTCTATGAAATATGATACACCCATCCCGAAATTTTTTTCTTAGCCTTAGTTTTCATTGCCACAAAACTCTGTCATTACCTACTTAACCACAAAACCTATGTTGTCACCAACACGACCCCTTACACTTCATATACACCAAACCTTATCAAAATCAGAATGCCGCACGATGGCTTATGATTTTAGATTATCTTGACCTTGAATTCATTCATCAAAAGTCCATCAAGAGCCAAGCTATCGCCAACCAATTGGCCGATGCACCTATTTCCAGAGTCAACCTTCTAATTTTGACTTTCTAGATGAGTCAATTGCTACCCTTTCCCTGGACGAACCCCCTTACCAAATGACAATCTTCTTTTATGGTTCCAAATTTCAGCGTGGGGCAAGGCTAGTATTATCCTCATTTCTCTTGATGGAGAACCCATGCCTTTGTCTTTCAAACTAGATTTTTAATGCACCAACAATATTTCCAATTATGAAGCACTCATACTAGGTCTCCAAGCCGCTTATGCCCTAGATGCCAAATCAATCAACATATTTGGTGATTCTCAATTGGTTATAAACCAAGTCAATGGTATGTACCAATGTTGTAACAAGATAATTCAAAAGTATAAACATCATGTAGACATACTTTTTACCACCTTTGATCATTACACCCTTCAAACCATCCCACGTTCCACCAACAAATTTGTAGATACCATGGCCTGCTTAGCTTCCCAAATACCCGCTTCACCCACCGATTCCAAAATATTTGTCACCGTACAATGCCTCCATTCACCTTCTTATTTACCTCACGATGTTTACTCGATCGAAACCAATACCCCTAACCTGAGTGACCTTTGGTATAAACAATACTCCGAATACCTTTCTCTCTCCATCTTACCTCCTGATCTCACCCGTAACGGATAGTGCGCCTTCCTTAAAAAGGTCTCTCATTACATTATCCTGGGAGGACTCCTCTATAAGTGCAGCTTTGATGGTATTCTCTTACGATGCCTCACAAGTTCTGAAATTCCTTATACCATTAAGGAGGTTCATGATGGCATATGTGGAGGTCACTTTAGTGGCCTTGTTGTTGCTAAGCGTATTCTTCATCTAGGCTATTATTGGCCAACCCTTAACCATGATTGTTGTGACTACGTCAAATGTTGTGTAAAATTCCAACAACATTCCAATCTTCATCATACACCCAGTCACACCTTACAGGTCGCTCGTGACCTTTGGCCCTTCTCTCAATGGGGTTTGGATCTTGTCAAAGAAATCAATCCTCATTCTTCCCAATGCCATCAATGGATCATTACTGCTACCGAATATTACAAAAATGGGTAGAAGCCATACCACTCATTTCCACGAAAGCTGAGAAAATATGTGAGTTAATTAACCACCACATCATTTTTCGCTTTCGTGTTCCCCGTCGCCTCATCATTGACAATGGAAAAAAATTGAAAATTTTTTTACAAAAACTTTGTGATGCCTTCAAAGCATTCAGCTTAGTTTCTCATCACCTTACTACCCACAAACTAATGACCAAGCCAAATCCACTAACAAAACCCTTAACAAAATTCTCATGAAAGTGGTTGACGATACTGGGAAGGATTGGCATACACACATTCATTTTTCCCTATGGGCATACCGCACTAGTATTCACACTTCCATTGTGGCCACACCATTTTATCTGGTCTATGGTACAGAGGACGTTCTACCTCTCAAATTCCAAATCCCCTCACTCTATATTTCTCTCCATGACATGCTCATTGACAATGACTTTCGTCAGGAACATTTAACATAGCTAGAGTTATTAGACAAACATCATCTTAATGCTCTGGATCACCTTCAAGTTTACCAAAAATGTATCAAATGTTCCTATGACAAACATGTCCATGAACGAACCTTCCAAGTCGGTGACCTTTTCGTGAAAGAAAATCAACACGTAACCAAAGCAGAAAAAGTAAATGGGGTAGATTTTCTCCTAATTGGCTTGGACCATACATTGTGACTCATACCTATGGATCAGGTGCTTATCATTTATCTTATCTTGAGGGTAAGCCTGAACATGAGCCCCTTAATGCCTTATATCTTCGACCATTCTATTGTTGACTCGTTGTCCTACCTCACCCTTTGTCTCTCTCCATCTCATCCCTTGAGTGCAACCCACTTCATACACCTCACCAACACTTAAACAAGGATCATGTGAGTACCCGTCACTTGTTATCTTCTCTTGAATATGTGTACCATGATGCTACACATAGCATGATTCTCATGGATAATTTTTGTCTACCTCTAGATGAGATCCCATGGTCATTTCACCTTGCCCTTTAAACAAGAGTCCTATCTTTCACCTTGGTCTTGTCCATGACTGCAAAGACCTCACAATGGGACCAAACTCCTTGAGTCAAACTTCTAATAAAAATATGACTCCCTCAAAAGGACATCTTCCTCTCGACCAACTTGTTGTAAATAGACTGCTCCCATGAAGGACAGCTATGTAAAGCTCTTTAAAAAAATGAGAGCAACCAAAGCTTCCCGCATCAATCAACTTCACAAAGACCTCAAGGAGTTCAATTTTTCCCATATAGACTTCCCGCATCAATCATTCTATCTCAACTATAAGTCAAAACTAAAAAATTTAGTCATGGACTTACCCATTGTGACCTAGGACCTCTTGCCTGAAGGACCCACTACCTCATACAAAAAAAATTAAAAACTCCTAATCTTCACCACTGTGAACCATGCCCCTTCTCATTTCCTATTGCCTTAAGGGACTTCTTGGAACTTATAAATTTGGTGATCACGTGACTACTTTACACCATAGACCAATCAATCATGAAATTTCTTTAGGGTCTTACGTTCATCACCTTTGCCAAGGTATCATCTCCTCGGTATGATCCTACACAATAAGGTGGCTTTATTACCCCCTTTTATCTTTTAACCATCTTTGTTTAAATTTTCATTACCTTATATAGGACTTGGTCCTTGATGCTTACCTTTGGGGTAATCCTCCTCTTTCACCACAATCACTTTCACCTACAACATTTTACCTACAATCTACCCACACCTAATAAACCTAAACCCACAACATGCCCAAACACCTATCGAATCATTTTCACACCTTCTCATTTTCTTCCCTAGCTTATGGGAGAACTACATTGCTTTGAGGTCCCTTTTACCGGGACTAGGTAGGAATCACTCCGAGGGCATGGGGACCTTGGAGGTTAGCTTGGCCATCCTCTACCCTAAAAAAATCATCTTCCATCTTCCCCACCATTTACATCACATTTCACTTAATTCCCCTTTTATATAAAAATTAGAAATTAAGTCACATACATAAAAATTTGCTACATATTTTGTACATTTATTATGATTACCAATTCTCTATCATCACTATGCATGGATTATAACACATCTCACGTATGACCCATAGTATCATTCATTGCAAAAATAGTAATGAATCACGACTTCACCTACTTTCAATACAATCCATCCCTAATCAAACTGTCTCAACCATGCCTAACCAACCCGACTCATCCATGCATATAACTTTGACTCAATCCATGCCTAACCAAACCCAACTCAACCATGCCTAACCAACCTAACTCATCCATGCCTATAACTTTGATTCAATCCATGCCTAACCAAACCTAACTCAATAATGCCTAACCAACTTTGACTCGATCCATGCCTAAATCGACCTAACTCCATCATGCCTAACTCAACTAATTTCCATCCAAATCATAGTAACAAATCCATATCTCATCTAAACATAGGCCATAAACCAATTTCTCATAAATACATCACCAACTCACAAAATACCATGTATCTCATCATATAAATCAATAAATGTGTATCTCAATATATATGCCTATCTCATCATGAACATCATCTCGAAATGTCGGCATGTAGGCTGATACACGATACAAAATTTCATCAGCATGCAAGCCAATATATGCTCAAAATATACAAATCACTTGTACATCCTCACTATCTTGAAAGACGTAGGCCGATTATGTGATAAAAAATACAACTATCTTCGGCATGTAGGCCGGCATATATATCAACAAATAACTAATATACATCAAAAATCTAATGACCGCATATCAGGCATCTCATCAGATGTCCTCCATCTCTATGTCACCTATATCCTCAGCCTCCTGTGTCCTTACTAGCACCTCACCTAGAGTTGGTCGTTGTGTGCTAGTGGCCTCTCCCTCGATCGGGCCTCGAGCTCGCCGACCTCCTATGCTCTCCACATTATGAGTGTGGAATCTCGTCCTCTCACCGAACGCCTATTGTGCCTGTACTTGGAATAGGATATGATATCTATCCCAATAGCCATAAGTTGGTCCTGATAATATCTCACGTCACCTAGGGCATACCGTAACCTAGATACAGGTAAGATCTATGGTGGTTGCATAGGTCTCATCCTGTACCTTCCCTACAACAACTTACCTGTGCCATCTTGGAACCGGGACCTACTCCCGATTCCCGTGGTGGTGCCCCTATCCTTCTGCCTTGTAAGGCCCCAATTTAGGCCTAGGATGTGGCCAAATGACCTCGTAAACTTGCCACCTGAGCCTGTAAGACTACCACCTAACCATCCCCACCTGAACATCTCCATCTCCCCCATCTCCTCCATCCACCATATGGGCCTGGAGGCTGGCTACTTGTATGCGTAACTTTGCTACCTCTACCTCTGAGCCCTCTAGCTAGGTCTGTATTATACCCAACTAGGTAATCAACATAGCTACCTACCCTTATAGGGAATCTCTCTACACCGTAAATGGTAGCTAAGTCTCGGCTACCCCAAAGATGGGTGGTATGGTTCGTAATCGATTTGCCCACCACTAC
This sequence comes from Taxus wallichiana var. yunnanensis, assembly GCA_018340775.1. Classification (NCBI taxonomy): domain Eukaryota; kingdom Viridiplantae; phylum Streptophyta; class Pinopsida; order Cupressales; family Taxaceae; genus Taxus; species Taxus wallichiana. The sequence goes on along the minus strand of CM031244.1, from coordinate 138,268,326 downwards.
ATGCATCCGTCATCGTACATCTGACATCATCTATCTACCGATCCAATGGCTACTCCTCCTCCCTTATGTGCACTATCGGCTATAGAAGAGGTAAGGGCCTCTCCATTTCATCTCTCGATACTGTGGGAAGGGTGGAGGGATCTCCTGTAAGAGCCCAAACTTTCGTCAGACTCTGTCTACCAGATCATCTCATCCTCCCGACATGGCGACCACCCAGTATCCACCTCTCTAATTGGAACTCAACTAGCTCCTCATGCATATGCCTATATGAGGGGAATCCCACATATGGCCTCCAGATAATGTCCACTCTAGACAACCCCTCCAGTAACTGCCAAAAATGGGCCACATCATGTGTCAGCCTATTCGATCTCTGCTCTCTAATCACAGGCACCCATCTCCTATATCCCACCCACAAAAATTGTGCTGGGAATGTATCTACTTGGGGCATCCCTATAGGTTGTATGCACACTATATGCTTCTATGCCCAGTAGTGTAGTATAAATGTATAGCACATGTTAAACCTGTGCAACCGCCCATATGCCCACAACTCTCTTTATAGCTATACTAAGAATGCTAGTTCCCAGGAAAAGTGTGTGTCATGCACCATCATATCGTGGAGTACCCCCATCAGTGATTTGGGAAAACATCCACCATCTACATCTGATAGTGCATAGCAACACACTACCTCCATCAACAAAACCACTAGCCTCGTCTCATCTGGATGGGCTAGGTACATCTCTCCATAGCTCAAACTGGCACTATGGAATCTCAAATCAGCCACCCTCACCAAAGACAATCCCAATCAACTCCTCTGAGGCCTCAGAGGAGATGGAATACACCTAGGCACCCAATATGGGTAGCCATAAAATCCATAACACGTCCTCCAAGGTGATAGTCATCTCACCCATCGGAAGGTGGAACATGATTATCGCGGGATCCCATCTATTGATGAGCGTGACCATCAAGCTGGGCTACCAAACAACATGTCGGTAGTGACAAATCCCACTCAATCCCACTACCTCCACATGTTGGAGCTCCAAAGGGGTTGCTACGCCATGCAATGTCACCAGTAGAGGTAGAACCCTATCCCACATATGTAACTGTGATCTCCCCTACATCCAATCCAAGCACAACATTAATCTACATTTACCATGACCATATTCACCAATTATCATTACCCTCCACCCTATTTTCACTCTACCCATCTCAACTACCTAGCCCACATCACTTTTTGACCCTTCTGCCTAAAATCCCGACCAGTGCTGGTTCATCCTAACCAACTCCGGTCACCCTTAAACCAACATCACTCACTTGTTTGGTGACCGATACCAGTTCACCTTTACCAACCATGGTTACCATGTAACTAACATCAATCACCTATTTGGTGACTGATACCATTTTTACTCGATTGATGTTGGCCGAACTTGGTGACGCTTGATCCACTGCGCATAAAATCTCGTTATTTCCCCAAACCCCCATTTTCTAAAAATCACCCCCTTTCCCAGCTACCCCACCTACAATGACCTAAAACTACCTCCGGACCACTACCCACCCCACCTATAACATTTTCTACCCTTACCCTCCCTCTTTTAGGCTATTATCCCCATACCCAAATTTAATTTTTACCCACCCACAAAAACCTTAAATAACCATACTCTAAGCTCCTAATCTATCTAATCAACAATGTCACGTTGGGCACCTACCTCATCGTGCTGCCACCATCTTGGTGGCACATCTAGCCCACCGTGCCGGTGGCCCACCAGATCCCTCTCTAGCCTCTTCCATACCTGAATAACTACTCGCAACCTCCACCCAATCAAATCTCTCGTCCTGATCCCGTGGACCCGCTGCTCACCAACCCAACCCTCATCCAATCACACTACCAGCTCACTGTCCCATTTCCTTCAGACACTTTTATCTCTTTTCTCTCCTTTTTTTCATTTTCTCACTTCACAAATAACAAATGAATAATACAAACACAAATTTTTTATTTTTATAACTAACCCAACCTAACCATTGTCGGTTACCATTAACCAAAGACGGTCGTATGCCCTACCTCACCGTCATCGGTTTTCCTATACTGACGTCAGTTTTCTATGATTGCCATCGGTTATCCTCACCTACACATTACCCATAATTAAGCCCCTTTTACCCCACCCCTCACCTTGATCCATTTCCTAACCCATTTACCTTACCTTTTCTGACCTCCTCCTTTACTACCTCCAAAAATTCCTCCTTTAGCGACTCATTCTTTTACCCCCTTGGCCTTGGCCTTACCCATGCCATGACCTCAATATTTATACCTAGACCATCACTAGTGACCTTTGAACTCATGTGGTCGGTATACCTTGTGGCACTCCTTTACCTATGTTGATTGACCTGGTGACCCCGCTTGCCTATTGTCGTGACCATTTATCTTGACCCTACCTTTAGGTACCTGAACATACCTAAATGTTCCCGTACCTAACCTATGTTGTGTTTCCTAACCATATCCTATACCTTGGATATTGGATTCACTTCAACCTTTTTGGATAAACCTATTAACCTTGGATGATGATGGGTTTTCCTATTCTTCAACCCGGAGCGTCTTTGCGGTTTATTCATGTGTGTGTGTTTCACTTTATTACCTTTGACCCGACCCATTACCTAGAATGGCCCAAGTAGACCTTTTACCATTTTCTTTGAGCCCACCTGCATTTTCCTTGCATTTACCTTTTATCAAACCACTCACCAATTCTACCTGCTGCCTCATTAGTTCCTAGTTTGAGGGGATCACCTTCACCAAAGACATGGGGCAACCACATCTTATTTTTGTTAGCGTCGCTTACCAATACAAGCTACACAAAAAAGGTGCAAATGTAGACACTAAAATTAGGTCACACTCCTCTTTGGTCCCTTGATAAATAAGCACCCTTCATCACATTCACCTAGCCATGACCCCTTTCACCCCACTAATATTAATTTAATTAAATTAAAGCATTATCCTTAATATAATTATTATTTAAATATCTTATTTTAAATAATACCCACACATGCAGATTCACTTTAACACCTCACCAAGCCAACTCAACCTAAGACCTATTCTTAGTAAGTTACCATAACTAACTAAGACTTACCCAAACCCTAAAAATCAATGCCTACATTCCCTCTTACCACATTCCCACATGCTCACAAGAGGCTTCCAATCTAATCTGTGGGTTAATGACACAATATCTGAGGAAATCAAGAGGATCTACCTAGTTTATAAAACCTAGTAAATCTCACCTTGACCGATGCCAGTTACCCCTAACTGTCACTGGTTAAGTTGGAACCACCATCAGTTACCTTTTAAACCCCAAAACAACCTTATTCTCAAGGTTGGAGGTTGGAATTTGGAGGTTGGAAGTTGGAAGTTGGAAGAAAAAGAGGTTGGTGAAAATTATCACATCTCAGAGAGATAACACATCTTCAGAGAGTGAATTCTAGTGAGCCCACGCATGCAAGGAAGGAGATCAAACATCTTTTCCTACATATCCATGATTTGATCTAGCCAAGCAAAGAGGAACGTACATGCAACCCATGTAAAAGTTTTTCTTCTATTAGTGATCACTTGCATCCTTCAAACCCCTCATCAGCACCTCCATCCCTCACACATAGGCATCCAGGACCAGAATCCAAGTAAGTATAACATCATACTTCTTTGGTTTATTTCATTTCATCATTATTTTATCATCTATTGCTTACCTAGCCACCTATTGACCTTCCCCAACATTTCCACCTCCATATACCCATTAAAGCCTCACCAAGCCTACCCCAGGTCATCCACTATCTCATCCCAACTAACCAAATTCCATTGCACAATCATAAAGGATACTTTGAAAGCTTGTTCTATGACATTTCCAGATTCATAAGTAATTAGCACCGATCACACATGACCGTCCTCGCTTAACCCCGACCGACATCGGTCTCTGTATTTTCCCACACAGCATAGAACAAAGACCTACCCACTTAATTTCATCTCACCCTCATCCACCTGTGATCTACCCGAGACCTCTGTCAAACCTGCAGAACCCAGAACTAATCATTTGACCTTCAAATTCTATTCTAGAGTAGCCTGTTAGATTAGATCTATTTCTTATTATGTTTTAAGTGAGATACCTAAATCATTTCAAATTACAATAGGATTTACTTTGTTTACAACATTAAATTGTTCAAAGTAGTAGATTGACAGCCATCTAGGAAGTATCGCACTTCCCGGATCTAGCATACACTAGGCAGTTCACTTCCCATATTGTTTATTTCCTTCTTGTGGTCTTGCTTTGCATTACAGGTAGTTCCTCCTAACCAAAAGGAAGCTCTCACAATCAGTTGTGGATTCATAATTCATACGCATGTAACAAATTGTTAACCAACATTTGAACAAGTATTCCTCCTACGCCCGTTACCCTATTTGTTTCATCAACACTCTAAGGAAACGATCTAAGAAAAAGGTGAAATAGGAAGAGGTATGAGAAGTTGAGAATGGAAAATAAGAAGGAACTATAGGTCATTAGACCAAATCAGCATGTGAAGATGCAAGTTTGATCAAAGGAGGAGAGAGAGATTTTTAGAATGTTTTGAGTAATAAGAGGTGACACATAGATCATAATCGAGTTGCTGAAGAAACAAGAACATCAAGTGATCATCCATTTCAGGTGGCTAGGTGGGCTTTTATTCATCTTAGGGGATTTTATCCTCCTTTTAGGTTTGGTGCCTTACTAAATCAATGGTTGGTGTTATTTTTAGGCTTGGCGAATCACTAAATCAAGGGTTGGTTATTCTTGTAGGTTTGGTTCCATGATAAACTATGGGTTGGTGCCTCAATAAATTTGAAACATGGCAATATAATGTTTTGTATGGTTTTTTTCACATTGAGTATTTCCCACTCAAATATGGTTTTCTTGTGTTCTCTCTTATTTAATGCACTTTTGGATGGTTTTTACACTCTTAATAATATCACATTGATTATGTATGTTGAATGGTTGATTTGAATTATGTATGTAATCTATGATAAATGAAGTAAATTTTTTTATATGAATGATTCACCCCCTTCTCAATTATTGTGCTTCCAACAAAATATAATACAAATCTCCTCTTTAAGACAAGATTACAAGAGGAGGATAGAAATACATTCATGTAATTATACCTTCAAATACTTTTAGGAATAAGTTATCTTACTTAAACATATACTTCTCAAAAAGTTTTGTAAAATGGATAACGATGAGATTTTGTAATATAATAGAAAACAATTCATATTTCTCTTTCTCTTCCAATTTTATAAGAAAACTACAAATAAAACTCAATTGGAAAAGTGTCTCTAAAATGGTACAACATGTAACATTTTATAATTAATCCTTTATATCTCTAAGAAATGAACACTCCAAGGAAGGCTCTAAATCTATACTCCATCATTAATTAGGACTCCAAAAAGTAATGTAAGTGGCTTGGTTTGCCTCTCAACAAAATGGAATTATAACATACCATATCCAATAAGGATGACATGTTATACTCCCTCCATGCCCATGGAAGAGAGAGTATACATGCATCCAAGATGCATGATGAGGCCATAAATTGGCCATAAATTACCATTATTTTGTCCTTCCAAGTTACCTTTGAAAGTGGATTTAAATGTAATCTTGGAACTTATAGTTTTCTTGAGATAAAATATAGGATATATATCTTGTTCATTCTTTAGAAGTATTTTTTTATCTATTTTGTTGACTAATCCTATTGATTATTTAGGAAAGATGCAAAGTATTGTGTATGCAGGCCATAAAGGAAAGATAATGCTAGTTCTAGGAAAAGTGGAATTGATCATGGATAGTATATCTAAACTCAAATATGATTTCATATTCAGATTCCTCTCAAAAAATTATGCAAGTTCAAACAAAAGAATCATCTCAATCCAAGATCGTGTGCAAAATTTATATTTGTTTTTAGTTAGCTCCAAACAATTGGAGTTAGCTTGAACTTGTAGTTTTAGTTCTGGAACTGAAAATTTTATTTCCGAAACTTGCAGTTCTAGTTTCAAAACTTGCATAAAATGAGGAATTGTGAATAATAAGATAATCTAATAGAAAATATGAGAGAGGTTTTTATTCATAGCAATGTTTTTAACAAAAAAATCATTCATATTTGCTACAAGTTTTACCAATAAAGAGAAATCTAACTTTTAGTGAGTTTCAGTCCTTGATGAAAAAGTGTATCAGACAAGCACTAAAAGCTCCACAGCCATAAACATAAAAGTTAAATGGAAAATATGAGAGATATTTCTGTCCATAGAAATGTGTTTAATAAAAAATAATTCAGATTTGCTACGAGTTTTAACAATAAAATGGAATCTAACTTTTAGTGAGTTGCAATCCAAGGAAAAAGTGTATCAGACGAGCACTAAATGTTCAATATCCAGAAACAAAAAGTCAAATGGAAAATATGAGAGAGTTTTTCGTTCATAGTGATGTCTTTAAAAAAACCTCATTCAGATTTGCTACAGATTTTACCAATAAAAATAAATCTAACTTTTAGTGAGTTGTAGTCTAAGGAAAAAGTGTATCAAATGAGCACCAAAAGTTCCACAATCAGAAACAACAAAGTCAAATGGAAAATACAGGAGAGGTATTTTTTTATTAGAGGTAAAATTTAGGGTTGAGGGGACCCTACCCCCTTACAAAGAGTTACCGTTTACTTACATATTGGCCAAAGTATTTACCTTCGAAGGCCAGTCATGATCCAAAATATCAAAAACAAAAACACCAGTATATGATATCCATTATATATGTTATACATTATATAGCAGTCCCAAGGATAATACTAACAACAAAAGGTAAACAAGCAGTAGATTCCAAACCATAACATTTCATTTATCTTTGACCAGATCATCCACCATCTCCATGCATCCATTCCATTCTTTGACCAGAGTTGCTATAGTCTCCTTCCAGTACTTGTAGTTAGGTTCTTTGATCACCACCTTCGGGCCTGTGCCATCCATTTCTTTTTCTTTTGCCAATTCCATGGACTGTATCATTTCAGCCAGTAGTTTGAGATGGAAAATAGTACTCTTCACATTAAGGACATGAGCATCTATGATTTGCATAATGATTCCTTTCATTTTTATCATCTCTTTCTCCATTTCCATTCTATTGGCATTTGCATTTTTGAGGTTTTCACTGAGGATGAGGGTAGACATTTTATCAAATTTTTCTTACAGCTCCTTAATGTCCATAGTGATCAAACTGATTTTGTGCTTGTTGATGTCATTGTTCAGTTTGTAGTTTTCAAAATCTCTCATGAAGGCATGAGTTTTGACAGCTGATTCCTAGGCCGAGAAAAGCTCCATCTGAGCCATTTTCAGATTGTGAAGACAGTGGATAGCTTCCTCAGTATTCTTGGAAGACTCATGTTCTTTTAAGCTAGCAACATCCTCACTACTCTCTGCTTCCCCTTCCACTTTCTCATGAGAGGATTCCTTCTGGAAGGGGTTTCACCAGGGCATTCATCAAAAACATAGGTGATGTTATCCTCCTCATCCCGACCGAATACTTGAACTTTCCTGAACTGAGACATGTCTCCCCTTTACCCTTGCTTGATCTAGTACGTTTGGCCACCGGATTCCCCTGACCAATTTCATCACAGCTATCATCCTTAGGTTCCATACTCCCTGTCCTTTTACCCAATGAAATGTTTGAAGCCAAAGCCCCAAATTTTTGTTTTTTCCCAACAAGGGAGTGCTCACCGATGATGGTTTTTATTAGACCCTAGTGTAAGGGGAAAATGAAAGTGCCTTTCTTCACCATAGTTATAGATTTTTCCAGAGAAGAGAATAAGTAGAAAGGAAAGTTATATGGTTTGGCATTGCGAATATGGTTTAACATTGGAAAATGGTAGCCATATATTACTTTATATCTACCTTCTAATGTGATATAAGACATGAGCAGTTTGGCAATTTCATCAAATGGAGAAGGTAGCTTACTCCTAGCATATCCATTATGAAGAGAAATAGGTTCCCCTTTTCCTTGGAAAAAATAGTCAATCTCAAGACTATAATCAGATTTAGGTTTAAAAATACTTTTTCCTTCTAACGCAAGACCAATCACTTTAGCATTGAGCTTGGGTTAAATTGTAAGGAAACCATTGTCGACCTAGACTTTTCCCTCATTCCAAGTTTCGCAACCACTTCACTCAGGATTTCATCATGGCCCTCGAAAGTTTTGAAAAAGACAACAGTCCCACCTTTTCGAGAAGAACTTCGGCCTCCTTGGATATCTCTGGACACCTTGAAGGTTCTCATGCGTACCAAGTCTCCTCCCATCCTTTTATACCCAGAAAATCTCTTACAAATAAAATAGACCTGAAAATCAGTTGTTTCTTTTTTCAGCTTCCCTAAATCCAAAAAGGCCCATGACTGTACGTGTGAACAAAGGAATCCAACTCACACAAGTAAGATAAAATCATGAGAGGTTACTGGCACGAGCAAGAGAGTTAGCAACATTATTAAAGGCTCCCTCCCTTTTCATGATTTCAATGAAATTTGCATTCATTCCAAAGAGTTGCTCGACAATATGGAGACCATTAGAGATAACCCCAAGATTAGCAACAAATTCAACACCATTATTTCCTTCCCTATACACATGGTTAAAAGAAATATTCACAAAATAATTTTAAAAAGACTTAGTTTTATAGATAAAATATTCAATAGATATGGAAGGATTGGAAGAACCCTTCATACAAGAAATAATGTATAGTGAATCTCCTTCCACTTCCAGGAGATTGAAACCTTTTTCTTTTGCAATCTTCACCCCCTACAGAGCAAACTACCTCCCACATTGTTAGATTGTTTTCCAAGGTCAAAGAAGTAAGCAAGAATAAATTGACCTAAAGAGTCCCTTATGACTCCTCCTCCCCCTGCTTTCCCGGGTTCCCTTTTGCTGCACCATCAAAGTTAAGTTTTAGAGAACCTTCACAAGGAGGATTCCACTTAATCCCCAATCTAGGATTAGGTCTATTTGATTGAGGAATCCCTGAAACATTCCAATTCTCTAAGAAATGTTGTTCATAATCCAATATTTCCAATTCTTTTTCTGGAGGATAGAGAAATTGTTTCTAACTGCCTGAAAAATATTTTTTATTGACAGTTTGATAGGGAGACTCTTGTCCTTGAAAATCCTTTTGTTTCTTTCCTTCCATATTTCCCACCATAGATGGCTTAAGCTTATGATCCATAGATTTTTTAGCCCTTGACTATGAAAAGGGCATTCCCATTGGTTCCAAGCTTCCTTTATATCTTTGGGGATAACCCAATTAACCGAGAAGCCAGTCAAAATAGAAGAGAATAGTTGATGTGCATACATGCATTCCAAAAACATATGGTTTACAGATTCCATTTTTCTTTTGCATAGCACACATCTATTAACCCATTGGAAGCCTCTTTTTCCATATTATCAACCATGAGGATTTTGTTTCCAAAAGTGAGCCAGCTGAACACATTTACCTTAGGTGTTATATTCTTGTTCCAAATCTTTCTAGCCATTAAATCTTCTTCTCCAGTTTGACCCTCAAAAAAGAGGCCATAGGCTGATTTGATAGTGAAATTTCCACATGGTTCCTTATCCCAGATGATTCTATCTTGGTCCTTGCTGTTATATGATACATAATTTTGTAAAAACTCATTGATCCCTCTCATTTGATCATTTAGATCCTATCTATCCATTTCTAGAGTTTTCCATGTCTGAAAACTCTCTTCCTTAGCCATGTAGTTGTTTACCTTTTCTCCATATTTAGCTTCTATAAATGCAGAGATTTGTGGAAATTTATCTTGAAGGGTAAAATTTCCTACCCATTTGTCTTTCCAAAAATTTATCTCATTGCCTCTTCCTATTTTCCATCTGTTGCCCTTGTTCAGAATTTATTTGGCCCAGTTAATGGCTTTCCATATGCATGAGCCATTGAAATTCACTTGTTTAAACATCCATCTTTTGTCATTATTATCCTACCAATATTTTCTCTTAAGGATTCTCGCCCAAAATCCATTTTCCTTTGTTAGTCTCCAACCAATCTTAGCAAGTAGAGCTTTATTCATTTTGGACTAGTCTCTGAGACCAAGTCCCCCAAGCTTCTTTGATCTGCATACTCTACTCCATGCAACTAAAGGAATTATATATTTACTTTCTATACCACTCCATAAAAACCTTTTTTGGATCTTTTCCAATCTTTCCCCAATTATGATAGGAAGTTGGTAAAGTGACATGGCATACACAGGAAGGCTCTGGAGAGAGCTAATCAGAAGAGTAATTTTTACTTGCTTGGGATAAAAGATTAGCTTTCCAACCTGATAATTTCCTTTCAAACCTTTCAATTAGAAAGTTCCATTTAGAATAGGAGGGCCTCCTATCCCCAAGAGGAATGCCTAAATATAAGGTGGGGAAGGGTTTGTAGGTACATTCAAAAATTTCAGAAATCTTCTTGCAGCGGCTGTCCATAGTGTTCAGAAAAAAAAAAAAAACTTTTTTGAAGTTAATCAGCTGTCCCGAGACATCCATATAATCATCGAGAATGCTTTTGAGTTTTCTAGCTTCTAGGATAGTAGCTTCCCCCACCATGAAAGTGTCATCAACAAAGTGTTGATGAGAAACTTTATCCATATCAAGTGCCGGAGAAATCCCTTTGATGAAGCCTTTTTCTGTTTCAACATTGAGTCTTCTACTGAGAGCTTCTGCCATTAAAATGAAGAGGAAAGGGGAGAGGGGATCCCCTTGCCGTAATCCTTGTGTGCTAGGAAAGAACCCAATAGGACTACCATTCATGAGAATAGAAAACCAAACATTGGAAATGCATGCCTGAACCATATGTCTCAAATCAATGTCAAAGCCAAACCTGTCAAGGATTTTGTCTAGAAAGCTCCATGAAACCCTGTCATAAGCTTTTTCCATATCCATTTTTAAGAATAAAGCTGACTTCTTACTAATTTTTGCTGTATGAATAGTCTCTTTGATAGTAATTATCCCATCCTGTATTTGTCTACCTATAACAAAGCCCCCTTGCTATTCCGAAATGATATTAGGCAGGATCATCTGAAGCCTGAGTGCCAGAATTTTTGTGCATATTTTATAGGAGGTGTTACAAAGACTTATAGGTTTGAATTATTTTAGTTCTATTGCATTACTACACTTTGGAACCCGAGTTAGAAAGGTTCGAGTTCATATCCATACCTTCTTCTTGAAGAATTCCCTCACAGCTTCAAAAACCTCTTTTTTGATAATGTCCCAAAAATTTTGAAAGAAAAAGGTTGGAAATCCATTTGGTCTAGGAGCCTTGTCCGGACTGAGGAGTTTGACAGAAAATTCCACTTCCTCCATGGAAGGAATCGCTAAAAGCATCATATTTTCTTCGGCTGATACTAACTTAGGGATACAATTAAGGAAAACCTGTTCTTTCAAGAGATTATGATCCTTACTGTTTGAGAGTAAATTTTGAAAGAAAGAGATTGTCACTTTGTCAATATCTTCTTGTTCTTCAATCATGACACCTCCCTCCTTTCTGATTTTGTTGATTCTGTTGGAGCTTCTTCACTTTAAGGTGGATAAGTGGAAGAATCTAGTGTTTTTGTCTCCTTCCTTTAACCAAGTGATTCTGGATTTTTGTCTCTAGAAGATTTCCTCTTTTCCCAGGATATTGTGGTAGTCCACCAGGAGAGATCTTTCCTTTACATGGTCAGCATGATCACTCTCGATAACCTAAATTTCAGTTCTTATTTGGATAATCTGAAGTTCCTCTCTGATTTCCACCTTCTTTTGGAAAATATTCCCAAAGCTTTTTTTATTCCATTATTTAAGGTGAGCTTTTACATTCTGAAGTTTTTTAGAAAGTCTAAACATCACTGTTCCTTTAACCTTTAGTTTCCACCATTCTTTAATGAGATCATTCAACTCCTCGCTTTGGAGCCACATCTTCTCAAAATGAAAGGGAGTTCTTCTTCGAGAAGGATTCTTAATTTGAAGAAGAATGGGGTTATGGTCGATCCAATCCGAGGAAGTGAAAAAAGGGATAAGTCTTGGTTTAACCATTCCTCTGAAACCATAGCCCTATCCAATCTAACTTGAATATGTTGAGTGCCAGACCTTCTGTTTGACCAAGTGAAGTTGCTGCCTTTTAGATCTATGTCATGGAGTTGGGAAGAAGTTATGAACATGTTAAAATCCTCCATGCCAACAGAGAACTCCTTAGAACCTCCTTTTTTTTCCCTAGGAGTCCTTGGGGTATTGAAGTCCCCCATAACAATCCAGCCAAAACCTTTGATAGAGTAATTGAAGGAAAGGAGATGGTGCCAAAGTTGTTTCCTTTCTTTGTGATGGGTGGGAGCATAAATATTTGAAATAACCCATATACTTCTATTTTCAATATCTTTCATCATCACTGCCATATGGTTATCTCTCTTAACCAATAGAGTACCCTCAAACTTATTCGGTTCCAAACCATAGCTAAACCTTCGGAAGCTCCTTTCGAGCTAACAACAAAGGCTTTAGAATTTTTCCAGCATAATTTACAAGAGGATAGGAAGGATTCTTCTTTCATTTTAGTTTCCTTCACAACAAGCAAATCAATTTTTGTCTTTCAATCATATCCTTAAGGATTATCCTCTTCACAGGACTATTCAGTCCTCTCCCATTCCATGATATGCAGTTCATTATCTTAGGTTGGGTTTATTTTTCCTAAAGACCTTCTGGTCCAAGCACATATGTTTCTATGAATGTATCTCCTTTTGGGTTGTATTTTTCCTAGATTCCAATTTATTTGGTCTACCGTGTTTTCTATTTATAGCATCCACATTAATAGGGTTCTCTTCCACCTAAAGCGGGGCAAAACATGAAGAGTCCCCCATTTTTCCTTTTGGATCTATTTTCTTTTTTCCAGACATTATTTTTTCCCAAGTAGGGTTTTTTAGTCCAGAACTAGGGCCTTATTTCTTATCCTCGGGCTCCTTGATTGGGTCAAGAGATCCTCAATAGAAACCTCCATCCCTTTGATGAAATTTAGATCCATATTCTAGTCCTGAGAAGCATCTAAATCTGTTTTGTCCTCAGCCAATTCCTCGCTCTTATTAACCTCCTTTTCCTTTACTACCTTTGAGATTAGATCATTCCTAACAGATTCGTTGTAAATCCCTTCTTTCAAGTTAAAATTACCAATCTCAATCTTCCTACCTTTCATAAGATCCATCAAATTTTCCTCCTCTTTTTCTTTTACCTTAGATTCTGACTTTGACAAAAATTTAGATTTCCTTCTATTGGTCACCAAAGTGAAACCATCCTCATCCTTTTCCTTTTCTTCTTTTGAACAAGGGCTTTCTTCCACCGTATTTTCCTTTATGCAAAGAGGAGAGAAAACTTCTGGCATGATTTTGGAAAAATATTTCCTATGATCCTCCGCACTTTGCATAATGCCTTTCCCCTTTTCCTCATTACCCTCCTTAGCGGTGACCAGGATAAACACTTTAGAAACTTTAAACTTATAGCTCTAAGAGGAGTGACCCCACCCATTGCATTTAGAGCATTTAGCTGGAGAGATTTCCATTTCAATCCTTTGATCCTAGATCCCAAGTTTAGATTTGAATTTTATACTACTTGGGATTTCTCTATCCGCAATAGTGTAGATGTAGAAACAGGCACAAATAAGGCGGGACATTTTTCTGGTGGCATTATCAATAATAACAAAGGTTCCTAGCATATTAGTTATACCTTTAACAATATCCTCATGCCAGAATTCCAGAGGGAGGTTTGGAAGGTGGATCCAAACTAGGAATTGGTTCAGATTTTCTTTTCCAGATTGAAAGAAGGTTCCCATTTCCGTAAATACCAACCTGACTTTCCCAAAACCAGGGGACCTTCTTCCAGAGCCTTTTTCATATCTTCTTGAAGGTTAAATCTAAAAAGGAAAAAACCATTCAAAAGAGCACATACCTCTAAATTCCCTTTAGGGGACCACTTTAGTTTGGTCCATCTTCTGACTACATCAATATTAGGCCTCCCACCCATCAACTTCCCAACTAAATCCTTATTCAAATTTTTGATGTAGAATGAAGAAGCTAGTTAGGAATTTCTAGAATGTAACCAGAGCTTTCCTTGGTCACTTGAAGAAAAAACCTTTTGTTTTTCAGAGACGAATCATCATTTTTTACTACATTAGATCAATTTTCTTTGGGTTTCGTTACTATATTCCTTTCACTAATAACTGAAACTTCTATTTCTCCTTCCTCCCACATTGCATCCTGTTCCTCTGGTCTAGGTGGGATTTCCCTTCCATCGCTTTCCCTCCCAAATAGTTTCAAAAATCTTCTTCACCTTCCATTGTCAATTTTTCTCTTATTTGGTCAAAGTAATGTTCTGAGGAAAAACCTCCTTCCAAAAAAGTAGGAGAATTAAATCATTTTTATTCTTGTTACCAAAAAGCAAGGAGAAGATTTGGGAGAAAATCTTCCTAAAATAAGCAAGATAAGACTTTGACTCCAATAATATATATCTCTCCATATTTTGTGGAGATGAAGATCTTAGTTGTTAGGATTGGAATAAATATAATATTAGATTGTATTCTGAAATAAGAAGTTGGATGCATAAATTATAAATACAACCTTCTACACTCATATATGTAATTTTTGACTACCAAGAAATAGATATCTGTTCTTCCACATCAATCTTCTGAGTGAAATTATTATGCATATTTTGAATTAACATTATGAATTAAGTCCTCTTCCAAGGAATGATATGGACACTTATTCCAATGAATATGGATCAATGTGCTATGTTTATTTCTTTATTTCGTCGTTTTCCTTTTGTTGTGATTTTTGATTTTATGTCATGTAATCCTTCTTCAGACAATTTATTTTGTGAACTCAGTAGGTATCTTATTTATCTTTTAGTTATTTTTAATTCAGTAATTTCATTTATCTAAGTGTGATTTCCTTCATGCAAATAAGTGTGCCTTTACATTTCCAAATGTGTGATTTATTTTATGCATTAAGAGAAAAAATATCTTTGGAAAAAAGCTCATTAAACACAATCCATGGAGAGGATTGATGACCTTCATCATTTTGGTGTCATTTCTGGGGACATGGTGTTATTAAGAGATTAATATTTTTCTAAGAGAATATTCTAGTTAAAATAGAATACCTCTCGGAAAATTTTGTGACAGAAGTATTTGGAGGTAGTTCTTTAAAATTTTATTTTCTGTAAATAGATTAATATTTCTTTCATGCAATATAGATTAAAATTTTATTTCTGCAATTAGGAATGTTAGATTGTAAATATTTACCTCCCCATAAACTAACTTTGTGTATTAAAAAAATGACTATAATATTTGATCAAGAAGGTATAATGGTATGGACAAAGAATTCATATCTAGAAATGGTAGAAATATGACATTGAATATGGAAGTAGATCCAATTGATGAAATATCAAATTCCATTCTTGACAACCACCACCATTACCCTTGTATCAACTAACAACTCAGTGATCTAATTGTACATAACCTTAGTCAAAACTAACGTATCCAGGTTTGTAATAATGAAGTGGTAGCATTTCTAATTAACTCCATCCATATTCAGGGACTTCATTAGAGCCAAAATAAAAACCCACTCATAATAAATCCACCCATCCAAATTAGTTTTTCATCCCATAATAAAATTCAATCCTTGAACCATATCCATTAGAAAAATTTGTTTTCATGTCTTTCAATTTCTTCATTTTTGTATATGCTTGTATAACATTAAGAAGAAATTCTTCATGAATATCAAGGCAACAAATTTTTTCATGCTAACATCCACAAGAATTTTCGAGTTGTTCTTGATACCAGGTATGAAAATTTTTGAGCACCAACAATATCAACCAAGAAGAAGTTTTAAGGGACCCATGGATACATAACACAATCCATCTCTTGAAAGGAACGATAACCAAATCGTACCAAGCCAAGAACACAGATGCTAATCAAACACCATGATCAATAAGATGAAAGAAATTCACCAAAATAGCTTTACATAAAACCTTTTCAAACAAATGAGCAGCAATATCATATATTATTATGGAACTCAATGCAATACATTGAGAATGGGCCTTGCTTAAATAGGCAAGGAATAACAATCTAAGAACCAGTCAAGGTCGTAGATCAAGCCATAAATCAAGGAAATAACTAGTCATCAAAGAACTAGTCAAGACCATAGATTTAGGAGAGAACTAGACATCAAGAATCTAGTTAATACCATAGATCAAGGAAAGAACTAGTCAATACCATAGATCAAGGAAAGAACTATACCTAACAACTAGATAATATCTCCTAATATCTAAATAAGATAAAATAAATATCCACACACATAAGTGGGTGAGGATAAATACAATAAAGGTAAATAAAGTACCTAGGTGAACATGAGCTAAGGTAAATACCTACTCTAACAGCCCCTCAAGTGAATCTAGGGGCCAAAATAGAAGTGGCATGTCCACAATATGAGTCCCGACAACTAGGCCTGATGAGGTACTCATGTACAATAACTGGGAAAAAAGGGACACCGCAAGGTACCCAAAACCAATAACAACAAAGTAAAGAGAGTAAAGACCCACTCCAAGGCATCCCAAGAAGCTCAACTCAAAAACTTGTACAATGCTGAAGAATTTTGGTGTGCACTGTGGTCTGAATCCACTGCTCAATCACAAAATTAAAAACAACTGACACTGGGCTCCACCAGAATAGCTCCATACAAGGAAACTGTCAACGGAGTGATGTCAAAAGTGTAAAAAAATACCAAACATAATTTGATCAACTGCTGCAAATAGGTGTGCCACGATCCAAGAACAAAAACCAAAGCAATAAGGCAAGGACACAAAATCTAGAGTGTCATGATCCAAGAAAAGCCAAGGTAACAAGGCAAGGACACGAAACCCGAAGAAGTAGGATCAACACCACACCCTCCCATACTACTGAATGGGTGGAGTGATGCTACAAATCTGTATGAGTTTCCCAAAATCAACTACTCGAACACTGACAAAATAACATTGGAATTCACCAGAATAGATCCCTCACAAGAGATATTGTCAACATGCCAAAAGCGTCAAAAATACAGATACAAAATCTCTCAACAAACAAGAGAGATACACTACACTTGCTAAAGAAAAATGCTCAAAATAAGAAGCATCACAATGCATAAGGTATATAAAGTGGATCAAGAGGCCAAATGGTGGAGGAGCCACACCTGTAGAGTCCTCTCAATGAATTCCTATGTCCCCGCCACGAGTGATCAGATATCCACCTGAAATCAACATGGATGGATGAAGAAGATGCCTACATATGACTTGGAAAAATGCACAATGGGTGAATGTAAAATAACATCGAATGTGTATCAAAGTTGATTATATTTGACAAATGAAATCTCAAGTTTCAAAATCCTGAGTGAAGGTGTAGAACTCATGTGTTGGTCATGATCCTCAGAAAGAGTCGAGTGAACAAAAAAAGGAGCTCTATCAATGTGTGATCCTAATGAAGTATCTACTTGAAAACCAATGTCATGACAAGAATTCTACTTAACAGTGGAATAGAGGAAACAATACCTTGTGAATGTCTGTCAATGACTCCTCTAGTGAGACCCATAGAATGGAGCATGCGAGAACTGAATGCAGTGGTATGCTTCTTAAAAAATCCATGCAATTGAGTAGAAGTAGGATACACAACATGTGGTACTGTAATAGGCATAGATGTGGAAGAACATGCAGTAACAAGCCTCACATGTTTAGAAGCATCAAAAGTAGGTTTAGGCTCAAAGACTAGCAAATCAATGTTAGTGGGTACAAGAGCAACAACTGCAAGTGGACTAGGAGCATGGATATGGTTGTCCACAATATGATGGTGATGTTGTAGGCTAGCAAGTTTATTCTGCAGGAGTGTATTATTGTATCCTTATCATGAATGAGTGATTGTAGAAGATAATTTCACTTCTTGAGTGATTTATTTTATTCCAAAATTTTTACAATATCCTCTTGAAGTCCACATACTTTAGAGAAAAGCATATCATTCTCAGAATCCATGATAGGTACAAACTGCAACTCCCAAAAATTTAGGATGTCGGGCTCAAATTGAAATTACATCCACAATTGATTACAACACTCCTCCATATTTGGCACTTTATAATTATAGTGCAAGTCTCAAAATAAATAACTCCAATGGAAAGAGCATGAAAAAACAAGCACTTTTGTAAAAAACGGCACTCAAAACCGAGTTACCGATCAAAGTTACAAGTTAAGCACCTACTAGTAGGAATCACAAGTTTTAAGCCCTCATATGACCATACCAGATGACCAAGGGCTAAACATTTTAATGGGTGTTTCTCTGTAAAAATATTGAAAAAACAACAAACCCAAAATAATAATCCCACGCTTTCTTTTCTTGTGGGCACAAATCCCGGGTGATCTAGTGTACTTATCTATAACAAAAAAACCTACGACCAATGCATGTAGCAACAACATACGACCAAATCCCAACTATATGAATATACAATGAATTTATTTGCAAAATAAAACTTACAGACATATGTCAATAGCAATCTCTCGCTCGATACCATGAAAGGAATGATAACCTCATCATACCAAACCAAGAACATAGATGCTAATCAAACACTCATGTGATCAATAAAATTAAAGCAATTCACCGTAATGGCTTTACATAAAACCTTTGCAAACAAATGAGCAGCAATATCATATATTATTATGGAACTCAATGCAATACATTGAGAATGGACCTTACTTAAATAGGAAAGGAATAACAATCTAAGAACTATTCAAGGTCATAGATCAAGCCATAAATCAAGGAAATAACTAGTCATCAAAGAACTATTCAAGACCATAGATTTAGAAGATAACTAGACATCAAGGATCTAGTCAATACCATAGATCAAGGAAAGAACTAGTCAATACCATAGATCAAGGAAATAACTATACCTAACAACTAGATAATATCTCCTAATATCTAAATAAGATAAAATAAATATCCACACACATAAGTGGGTGAGGATAAATATAATAAAGGTAAATAAAGTACCTAGGTGAATATGAGCTAAGGTAAATACGTACTCTAACAAAGATATGCTTGTATAACATTAAGAAGCAATTATTGTGAATATCAAGGCAACAACTTTTTTTCATGCTAACATCCACAAGAATTTTTAGAGTTTTTCTTGATACGGATGCAGATTTTTGAGTACCAACAATATCAACCAAGGAGCAGTTTTGAGGGACCCATGGATACATAACACAATCCATCTTTTGATATCACTAGTTTGGGATTTGAATATTACTATGGTGATTCTGATAATGCACAATTCAAGTTGGGCTTTGAAGACCTAGAAATTGTTTACACAATTTTTGGAAATCTTCTTGGAGTTATCAAGTATGCAAAGAATTTTTTATGAGATCTCAGACATTTCTTCTTATTTTACATAGGCTGCACTTTAATGAATATAGTCTGATGATGGATCAATTTTTCTCTAATCCTTCTCATGCTATCATTTTAGTAAAAAAATAAAAATCAAAAATCAAAAATCTTTGATTGGAAAACTAGTTTGCTGGCCAATCAAAGGCAAAAAAACTTTGATTAGAAAACTAGCTTGCTAGCCAATCAAAAGTAAAAATAAATTTAAAAAATCACAAAAATTTGATTCGAATACCACCTTGCTAGCCAATCAAAGGAAATTAAACTCAAAAATAAAGATGGAGATAAGAGACAATCAAATGGGAAGGAAAATTCCTTTTAAACATTATAAATAGTCTCACTACCCATAGGTATGGTCCAAGGGTAATTTTTAATGTAAGTGTGACCTGGAACATGCAAAAAAACCTTCAAAATTTAAAATTACCCCAAATTCTGGATTTTGGAAAATTGGTTCACTTAGAGAGTCGGTGGGGCCCACCTAATCCATTATTATGTGGCCCAAACCTCCTAAAACAACATAAAAATAATTATTTCACTCCTAATCTAAGTAGGGATAATTTAATACCATAAAATCGGCTTAACATGTTAATAGAACAAATAATTATAAATTAAATCAAATGGAAAAAAATTAGCCAATGTGATCAATCAAATAACCCCTACACATGAAAAGATGATGGATTTCATATTTCCATCCTATCCAATGACATGCAAGGAAATATTAAATAATCGGGGAAGGATAATCTATCCTAAATAGTCTATTGTGTAATCTCATAGATGTAATCCCCGAGTCCCAAGTTCTCATGTGGCATGAAATTGTCACCTATATACTCAATTAGAAACATTATACTTGCTCGTTGAAATACATTAAATGAATCAATCACACCCATCTCAAGCAATTACACTTGTACATATTCTATAAACCAAATAGTTACAAATTCATCCACCCATTATACATGATGCTAGAAATCATAACAATTTAACCATGACACATTTCCCAATTTGTTAAAGATACATCCAACTCTACAAATCCATAAAATTCCACATGTTAAATTTTCATAATTATATGATACTAATAATGTCCTTGAATTAGTATCATGGGCCAAATAAAATAACCTACGAAAATAGATTAGCATATACATGATAAAAAGACAATGAAATAATGTATATTCAAAACATAATCCATGAAAATCTTAGATCAACATATCCCTAGCATAATATTTAAACAAATAAATAATTATAGAGTAAGGAATTGGCATTGTATGCCTCACACATCATCCTATTAAGAACAAATTATCACTAATAATTAACATGATAAAATCCTGATTATTGAAATCAAATAGTCATGATAATATTAATTCCAACTATCTTGATCATGAATAATATATTGATTAAGTGTCACCAATAAAGGGAGTGAAACTACTTGGCACAACATCCCCCTCACCTAGAAATAAACTTCCTCCTAGAAGTCACTAGGATGGGTAAGAATAATGAACTTCACAAAGGTGGTCACATCCTACCAAATAACTAATTGTTTTAACAAACATGTCACATTGAACCCTAACTTGGTTAACCATAAAGTACACCTTTGAATATAAGAGTGTTAATCAAGAAAATTGTGGATACCAAAAATATTCATTAACATCATCATCAAAATTAATAGTTTCAACATAACATTTTCTCTTTAAGGGAATTTTTGATGAATGAGTCAAGGGTAGAATAATTTTTTTCTTAAAAAGGTTGTCAACTCATGCACACATAATTTAAAAAAATCCACCCATGGACATCACAAAAACAATATGAGAAGAGAATTTTTTTCCATATTTATGTGAAGATTCATTTGCAGCCCATACTTATCTTTAAAATATGGAAAACTATTCAAAATACCCTCAAATTTGCCATAGTATTTGCACTATACCTTTAGGTGTTAAGGATTAAGGGTCACATAACACCAAGTATAATAAAAAGGTGATGACTTGACTTGGTAATATTGTTTAAGTGCACATAATGGAGGTACTAATAATTTTATTATGTATCATTTATACAGCCATACATTGAAAATTAGTTTCTAGTTATATATTGGGGTTCTATAAATTAAACCCTTTTCTCATCACATTCAACAAACTAATTTTGATTTAAAAACCAATACATGATAGAAAAATTTGTTTTTGGATAAGATTTTATCAATGCTTTTACCTTGATAATCCAAAATTCACACTATCACATTTTGAAAAATGCAACCATCCTTTGTTAAAAAATAATTAACTAGTTTCAAACTCAAAAGGAACATTAGAAGCTTATAAGGATCACAAGATTTACCATTTTATCCATAAGAAAACATAAATGATAGGGGTGGAAATAAAATCCAAAGGGGGTTTCAAAACTTATCAAATTTCTTAATTAATTCACCAAATTATTTATTAGATGAGATCAAAATAGATTGTCTTCTCACATTTTCCCCAAGAGATCAAGAGGACAACAAGAAATGTTTCTTCTAAAAATAAAAAATTATATTACAATATTTTCTCAACATCCTTGACATATGTTGATTAAACAAATCAATTTTTTTATGTCACCAATAACTAAGTCCAAAGGGCATGATTTTTTTCAAACTAGAGGTATAAGTCCATTTTCAAATAAGTAACTTCATATTTACCACACCATTGAGTTGAAAAAATAATGGGGATATGTTGGTGAAGAAGAACCCAATAATAACCACAAATCTCATTCAAAATCCTAAGTCACATTCATTGGATAAAGGCTATTATTATCCAAAATAAAAACCATACTATTTTTAACAACTTCAATTAAGGAAAGGATTAAGAATTTTATGTTTAAAAATCTACGAGAGGTAAAAAAGTTAGTGTTCTCATGGAAACTAGGAACTTAGTGTTACATAGGTTTCTAAACCACGAGAAAAGGAACAAATCCATGCAGACATATGTCATGGGATATTTCAAAAAAACATGGGAATGATAGAAAATTGAGTTCATAGGAACAAAAGAAAGTTGTGCAAGGTTAAGAAGTCATGAAACAAATGGTCATCCATAGAACAAGGTAAATTTTAAAAATCCATGGAACACATGAAAGCCACTAAACAAAGAAAACATGTGATACAAAGGGAGTATATAATACAAAGGATAAAGGATATGCAACAATCTGGACCAGGAGAAGGGCATAGATAAAACCACATGCCACCCAAATTTTACTAACCAAATAAAAATCTATGGAATACAAGAAGACGTCAAAAAGTTAAAATATGATCTTGGATCAAGAGAAGACACCATAAATTTTGAAGATCATGCAAAAGATAATAAAGGCCACCAAAACCATGGACATAAATAAAAATCAACAGATCACAATAAAAATATATGAATTTTTGAAGATAAATTAAAAATGTAGAAGCTCACAATTTGTTTTTAAAACTCAACAAATCCATGCCTAATTCAAACCAGTTTCCCAAGCACCTTGCCAACAACTAAAGTTGAATTTTGAACAAGATTATCACCCTTCTACACTAATGATTTGATGGAGTGTGATTACAACAATGTCAAGTTCCCATACCTCACCTTCGAAATAAATGGTGATTGGTCCTTCATAAAAGGCAAGTAGTTCGACCTCTTCATTATTGGTGCAATCTGATCTTCCCTCTTAATCTAATTTTCTTATGTATAAAAATATAACTCAATTTAATATATGCGCGAGTGATAGTCGGAGTGATAGTCACTTAGCTAAGAACTCTGCTTTCCATTCTAGGACAAAGCATATAGTGATAGTCAAAGTTCTATTCAGTTAGCTAAGAACTTTTCTTTCCATTCTAGGACAAAGCATATATAGTTGAGATATCACTTCATCAAGACAACTTTGGAGGAAGATAAGTTAAATTTGGAGAAGATTCATACCAGGTCAGAATTTTGCAGACATGATGACCAAGGTTGTCACAAGGGATAAAATAAAGCTATGTTCAGCTTTGTTTGGCCTTCGCGGATGACAGTGAAGGGTTGAGAAGCTTTCTCAGTGGAAATCGAGTCTCTAAGTGGGAGATTGTTATGTTTGTGGAGCCTGTTTTCATGTTAAATTTTGGTACACCTTCCATATGTTACACTCGATATTTTTATGGCGGTCCATTCTTGGGTGAGTGGGTCAAGGGGGTTTGGGGTGAAGCCCCCGAAGAAAATTTTCATGGGTGGTTTATTAACCCATGGGTAATGGGTAACCATTATGGGCTGGTTTTGGGCCCATGGCTTTTTGGTACCCATTGTTTTGTAAAACCACCTCTTCAGCTACCTATTGATGTACTTATATATAGATGGACATACAATAGGATTGATATGAGTGTTTTTGTGAAGGTGAATAGTGTGTGCAAATTCAAGTGTGAATTCGAGAGGGTTTGTTAAGCGCAACTCCAAAAAAGATATGGGTATTGTAATTGTGCAAGTGATGTTGGCTTGTAATAAAATTAGAGCAAGTGTTCTTGGTGGATGTAGCCCACATTGGGTGAACCATGTTAAATATTCTCTTCGTGTTTTGCATATTTCATTTTTGTAATTTCTATTCATAGTTCTTATTATTGTGATTCTGAGGATTTATTCCACATTAGATTCTATTAATTCCTAACAACCAACCTAACCCTTTCTGAGAGGATCTTCATTAAAAGGTTTAATAGCACCATTATCTATGTTCTTATCCACCTTGAAGTGTATTCAGGGAACCATGCATACTCATATAAGAGAACTAGTGCATGCTAATACATGATAGACAACCACTAGAAGAGATGTATATAATAGACCAATCGTTATAGGATTATTTGATAATTGACATGATTACCTTGTGATCACTACACCAATGTTTCCCAATATGAAAAACTATTGTATTCACTTTTAAACTTGTTTTATGCTACTAAATCCACTTATGAGGTTCTTGCACAACATTCCTCTTGATGTTTCTTATTTACTCCTTGCCTCACATGGAGAAGTGGTATCACAATATCTCTGCAACTTTGTTGGAACATTTCAAATTATCAAACTACAACTTTAGGCTCCTTCATGAACAATTAAGCACTTTGGACATTAGTTATGTAATATTCTAACCTTGCCCCTAGGGTTCTCAAGCTTTAACTAGTCCAATTCAAGACCTAGTATGAAATTAGATGGTTTCCATGGAGTACCTAACTATTCCACATACCCCTCTCATCATGATAAATATTTCCAAGATCCTTAATCATATTTTATAGAGAAAATTTTCCTTTTAACCTTCCTTGTAACCCTTTTTAGTGACTTATTTTAGTCTTTAACAAATCCTACAATCATGATTTACACAAAAATGAAGGAAATTTCACTATGGAACTCTTCCTAGAAGTACTTAAACAAATCAATCATACCTTTCTCTACCTTCATACCCAAACTAGGGTCATAACCTATAAACATCAATGACAAACTGTCTTTTTGCTCACAAACTTGTACTCTATAACTCGTATGCAGTCAAACTCTATCCAAATAATGACATTTTATTATTTCTAAATGCTCTAAGATCATCCAAACTCATGAATTGGGCCTGATAATACCTCTATAAAAGGTGTAGACTCATGATTCATCAAGTTATAATGCAAAAATTTTCTATTTCCTTTACTAACGGTGTACTATTTTTCTTTGCAGGTTTTCTTGAGAGACTTTCATGGAGATCTTCGACTGCACCCAACCATTAAAAACTAAATTTTGGGGATATCTAATTCATATTTATAAAGAGATATCTCATGAATTTTAACTTGATTCATCCACACACTTAAGAGATATGATATGCCCTAGTATGAGCCCGAGAGGCAACAATTTGCAATAATCATAAAATTACACTATTTCAAAGCTCCTAAACATAATGATTACCTTCCTTGATGTCTTTGAAATATTTTTTATGTTGAAATTCAATGGGAATTCATCCACTCCATTCCCTTGAGGGCTTCTAGGTCACTGACCGTAGGGGTTAAACAACATAGTCATAAGAAACATGCAATTTCATGTAAAACAGAACACAATTCTTCTCCACAACCATATTTCAGTCTTCATTCCTCATTATTCAATCTCAAGAACCTTTGTCTACATTTAATTCCCTCAAATCACCTATGAATAGGTGTTCTTTAACTAAGTATAGAGCCTTAACAAGCTCCTAAATTGACTCAACAGACCCCTAAGTAGACTCAACAACCTTATCAACATAGAAATTAGGTGTATATCACCTTAATTTACTCATGTAATCCATACTAGACAACTAGAATGAGATAATATGACTTAATTTGTCTATATTACCCCTTTACAAAGTCAAACTCACTCTTTCAACCTTCTAACAAGCACTCATTGACCTTTTACAAACACATATGCACCTCTTACAACATGTTTAACCTTAAAACTCCTAGGAGAACATTCTCTAATGGTATTATATGACCTTATTGTGATTTGGACCTTGATGCTCTTACATCAAGAATATGGAATTCTTTGGAGTTTTATATCATACAATCAATTCCAATATTGAGATATCATCCTATGTTTCACTCGAGGTGTTGGATCTAGAAGATTTAATAAGGGTGTAAGTTTAGGTGACAAATTTTTTTAGAATGCTCGATGGGACCAAATTTATGAGATATACATCCTTTTCATTAGGATTGGTGCATTTCTTTATGATATCTTGCCTTTGGAGGATCCATTTTAACACATCTAGTGAGTACACTAATCCAATAAACCCATTTATCTCATTTACAGATCATTCCCATTCTTCCATTTCCTTCTCATGAAGTTGTATAATCATGAATCATTTTCTCATGGGAATCCTCACATGCAAGAGTAATACCATCCCACTCCATCTCCATGTTTCCAAAATATCCCTCGAGATCATTTCTATGATCCCTATCATGAATAATATGCATATAACACAATCCCCATCGACCCATATGGTTATCCTATAACCATGATGTTTTTAAGAACAAGGATATAACAATTATTTCACTAAATTGGGACATATTCCAGTGAATTGAGACTCTCATATTTCAAGTATTAGATAAAATCCATATCCATTTTTATGTATATTGGATTCAATTAGTAGAAATATCAAATTCCAATATTGTCATTATCAAACTTATTCGAGTTCCAATTTCTCTATTATTGGATTCCAATTTCACTAATATTGGATTCCAATTTCACTATTACTAGATTCCAATAACACTATTATTGGATTCCACTTTCACCACATAAGCCTGACAACCACCCACTTACATAAGCCTAGTGGTTTCTATCTTCTATAACCCAAATGGTTGTTAAATTACATAGCCCAAGCAGCTTCAAGCAGTCACTAACTTTAATATAGTGCATAATTTAATGTTGTAATTTATGCCACATATCAATCTTAGTATCATCATACATATATGACTATTCATGCATACCTTATTCAAATCAATAAATGTTGACGTTGAAAATCCTTTCCATGAACTTCCTTGAATGGTGTTAAATTTGACTGGTGTTTAGAATTTTTTGTGATTTTAGACGTAACATACTTTCAAATAATTTATACAACTGACACATGTGACTCACATGTTTAAACTATGTCTGTCAATATTTATATAAATAATTTATTCGTATCTATTAAGCATAGTTAAAAAATCTGGAATTGTCATTTATAAATTTTGTAAGTAGTGTATAAGTGCGAGTGATCGCACTTACAAGTGCAATTGGTCACACATCTAAGTGCGAGCCTCGAGTTACACATATCTCGACTCACACTTGTGTGAGTATTGACTAGCCCTTTTAAGTGTGAGTATCAACTCACACTTCTAAGTGTCATTCTATACTTATACTTCTAAGTGTCGGTGTCGATCGACTCACACTTCTAGGTGCCGGTCTTGATTTGCCTTTGCTAAGTGTGAGTCTTGATTTACACCGCTAAGTGCGAGTCTTGATTCGCACAGCTAAATTTATAATTGACTATGCCTAGATCTCAGAGAAATGACAATTTTATCGATAAGACCTTCACAATTGTAGCGGATATCTTATTGCAAATAATCCCAATGGCTTCAGGGGAAAAAGAGGCATTCACCTATTACAGAGATGGTGTGATTTGATACTTTTTTTTTATTTCTGTCTTTATCGTTTCAGGGAATGGCGGAATATTGAGTCAATGAAAACTTACGCATAGTGAAAGTGAGTGAGTGTGATAACTCACCTGTCAAACAATTTTGGGTAATGGTAATTTGTCAACACTGCCCTTTAAAAATACAAAACAATGTTTATTTATACCAATTATTATGTATAAATTTCATTATTTTTAATATATATTGATGAATTTTTATAATTTTTATAATTTATATATAAATCTATATTAATAATTGAAAGTTAAATATTAAATATGTAATTTACGTATGACATTTATTACAAATATTTGTAAGTATTTTATTACAAATATTTGCAAGTATTTGTAGTATTAATGATAACCATTTTGTAAGGAAAAATGCTAATTAATGTTGTGTTTGCCTCAACATTAATTAGCCATTAATTCCAGCTATGTAAAATTTTCCATTTAAAAGTACATACGCCATTCGAAATGTGTGCACCTTTTAGAGCATGTAACCATGTTGTCATCCATTAATCATTCATTTAATGAAAAGTAATGTAAAATCATATGTGTGCCCTCTTAAATTCATGCGCCAACAAAATTGGTAGTTGGATTAGTTTACATATCACTATAAGTAGATAGTTATTGAGTTTATATTTTTAACATTTACCTTTCTATTCTCTTCATCATTACGTAAGCTTATTCATCAATAGAAAAATCTCACCAAAGACAAATGTTGAAAATTCATTGCTCAAGTTATGGAAACATTTTGATTTCCTCTCTGTGCCAAAAGTTGGTATGCATTCTCACCTTCAGTCCCTCAAAAATTTCAATTTTTTTTTAAGGTAAAATTTTCCATAGCTGATTAGGGATTATATCCATGTATAATTATCCATAGTTGATTAGGGATTATATCCATAGTTGATTAGGGCTTATATCCATGTAGGGATTTTGTAGATAATTAAATGGAAGAAAGTTTGTTATTCAATATTTTGTAGAGAGTTTTGTTTATCAAATAAATAATTTCATAATTTAGTAAACATTTGTTAGAGAAGTAAAAGAGGATGGAATGGAGAACAAATTTACAGAGAAATGATGTAGCTTAATACGTAATAACATGATAGGAATATTTGTAGAATTGTTAAAAACCAAAAACACCTGCCAAGAGTTTTTTTGGTTGAGTCTTGAAAAAGAAGCCTGGTGGTATGGATGGTGGCTAAAATTACACAATAAAAAAGTGAATATCGGGAATTGATTTATGGACATGGTGGTGCATAGGAATAAAAGATCAGATGTATTTTATAAAATTGATATTATTTTGTTGGCCTTATTGTTGTCTGCAAATAGTCCTCTGCTACACATACTCAACAAAATTCAATGGCTACAATATCATTGACATTGTCAATGACAATATTTTAGAAGATATGTACATTAAGAATTAGTTTCCATTATATGTCTTTGGTGTTGGTTTAGAGTGACCTATTTGTGAAAAAATATGGTAATGCAAAAGTAGGAGAGCCAAACATATTTTGGAGAACAAAAAAATGAATACAAATTTGTGAAAGGATAATTCGAGGAACAAGGAAACTCTAAGATGCTACTACTATGGAAGTAGCAGCTATCCTCAAAAAATTTCACAAAATGTAAATTTTCTTTGTTTATGTCGTGGCTATGTAGAATTTGGTCTTTTGTTGCCTACGAGATTTCTCTCTTCTATTATTCAATGTCATATTCTACCTTACATACCTTTTTGTAAAATGATGTGGGTCCTTTCAAAACCCCTATATGAACCCTTATACAAAAAAATAGACATAGTTTTTGTACATCAAAGCATATGTTGTTGTGGCATAACTTATCAAAATCTATGATGATAATATATTACTTTATTTTGTTAATTACTATGGTGTCACATAAGCTAGCGGACACTAAGATAAAAAAATTCTTTGAATTGTTAAATTCTATCAATTCATAAGCTCAAAATTTTATATTATGAAAGTATTAGGTTACCTTAGTGGCACTAAGCTCAAAATTTTTACTTAAAATTTCTTCTCAATCCACTAATACAAAAATTCTATAACTTTTCAACTTTCGAATGTTTGTAATTTATTTAAATAATTTTTAAACTACGAAACTTATTTATATATTTTTTTAATTGCTACTTAGTATTGATTTGAAAAATATAAGGCCTTATTGCAACATTGATTTATTCTATTTAATAAAATCATAATTCTATGAAAACAATCACACAACTAGCACATCTCCCATCCATGAAACATAAACTTGTTGCTCTGTCTTATTTAATTTAAAATGTCATTAACAAAATTACTATTAAAAAGGTTTATTAAATATATGTGAACATAATGATTTGTTACTTTATACAAGGATTAAGGAACCCAGAAACCTTACAATAGAATACATTGTGAGCATCACCAAGATTGAACAAAAAATAAATAGGACAAAAAGGGCTAAAACATCTTATCCCAAACTACAGTCCAACATATCAATATAAGGATAAATCATGAAATGGGGAAAACATCCCAAATGATATCCACACAAATAGTCAAACAAAATCTCCAAAAGCCAATGGACTAGTTAGTCTTCAAATGTTTCATATTATCATTCCGCTCACTTGCGATAGGGATTTCGTCTTCAACCTACTCTTCCTCATCAGAACTACTGTGGTGGAGATTATACCTACAAACTTTGTGTCCTTGCTCCAGTTTTACCACAGGCCTCTACAACTTCAAAACTAAAATTTTTATCTCTACCATATCGTCCCTGATAGAGTTTTGGGTGATACAAATTTTCTTAGAGGTGTTGATGCAATGCATGACACTATTTCCCATATTCGTTCCAACTTTTCCTAATGCCTCCATATCCATTTTAACCTGACACACCCTGAGATAACTTTTATCAAAATCCACATTCTATCCAAGCTCCACTCTCTCTTTCCCTTTACATGACTCCCCTTTCATATCAATTAGAGAACCTGTAGCCCCAGTACTAATATTTTCATTCCCCTGATGTGCCTTACTCTTCTTTCTCCTTAGTTTGTTCATATGGTCCGTAAGAGTATAATTTTCATCTGAATCCTTAGATTTGGGCTCTAATTCCTTTTCCACCACCATTTTACCATTCTTAAAAAAATTAGTCCATGGTGTATCTGGGTTATTAATATTTCCTGTTGAAAATCATGCACCGACGCAGAGAGTGACATAAACAAGAAAAAGGGAAGGCTCATAAAAATATTATGCCTAAACATATTAAACATAGTAATATGGTGAGTAAATATATTTCTATAATTCACCTCAAGAGTAATGTACCTCATAATGTGGAGGCAAACTGTATTCCAAATATCAAGGATGTAGAATCTAGCTATACCATCTACTAATAGGTAAACCATTTCTTTACCATGAAAGAAAGTCTCAATTTTGTGCTTGCGTCTAGTGTGGTCTTTGAATATATTTAAGCCCTCTGTCTCCATTCTAGTCACTTGTACTATCAAATCCTCTGAAACTTGAATTTACATATAGCAGATCACCATGCTACCATTTTTTCATGCCCGAACAAACTCCAACATAAGATAAGGATCAGACCCCATGATTTTTGAGATGAAATTCCTAAACCCCCAATTTTTAGAATGTGCCACAAGGAGGGATTATTGACCACCTCCCATGGTTTTATTTGAATGAGATTAAAAATGTAAGAAACAATGGCCAAAATGAATCGTAAGAGCAAAATTAATACAAATCCCACCATATATCCTGCATGTGTAAAGGGTCATGTTAACCATAAGTATAAGGATGACATCCCAATGAGGGAAAATAACCACCGAAACATCAATACTTAATGTTATTAATGATATTAATAACATTAGTGATATCATCTCCCCTCTCACACACTTTAAAATTACTACCTTTAGCCCCCAATTTGGCAAGATAATCCACACATTTATTACCCTTTCTAGGGGTATGAATAATTACATTTATCAAACTCTTTCAGAAAATTTTCTTTAGTATCTTTAAGGATATTGCTTATGGTCCAATTATTAATTGTATCCTTTCTCACATTGTCAAGTGTTAAAATATTATTTTGTACAACTAACCAGAAAAACATGTTGACATTGGTGAGTAAATCCTTAATCAAATTTTTCCTCTACAAATCCTTTTCAAGACAACATATGCTTGGACAATGAATATGTTTGGTCCAAGAAATGATATGTTAGGTGTTATACTTGAGCATTATAGTCATTAATCTCCATAAACGTATGTAGGAAAAGAATTTATGTGAAAACATTTGATCTAGGACATTTAAAAGACATAAAATTATTTTAGAAACATGTTCAATATTTTCCATTCAAACAACGACATATTACAAGTACAAAATAAAAGGTATTTTTTAGTAACAAATCTTTCAAATAAATAAAAATTTTGTCCTCCAATATTTACAATTCAATTCCAGTTAAGGCATGCAGTCTTCATGTTGTTGACCTTGGGGAGTAAATACTTAGTCCAAAATTTCCTCTAGAAATCCTTTGCAAGACAACATATGTTTTGACAATGAATATATTTGGTCCAATAATGGATATGTCAGGTGTTATACTTAAGCATTGTAGTACTACTATTTTAGAAACATGTTCAATATTTTTTCATTCAAACAAAATTACATATTATAAGTACAACAAACAAGGCATTTTGTAGTATTTAAAAATATTTAAAACCTTCCAATAAGAAGAACTTTTAACATCCACGATGTTAGTCGCACTTTTGTTCGAGTAATAAAAATTTAAAAAAAGTTACAAATTTCACTTCAATCCCAAGCTACTTTACCTTTTTGGTTATATCAATTCAATTCTCCAACCAGGTGGAAGTTCATTATAAGATTAAATCTAGAGATACTAGCGAGAAACTAAACTCAATATTTCTTTCTTTAGCTCGAAATATTATATTCTTCAAACAAATTTGGCCACCGATCTCAAACTAGGTTGATTTAATTTTGTAAATCCCAAAGTGAACACTAAAATACAAATAATATCTTAATTTATTTTGTCAAAACCTTAAGACCGTGAAGATCCAAATATTATGTTGTGTTATAAGCTAACGATGCTACCTTCAAAATATCATTCAAGAACTTATGAAATGAAAGTAATCACTATGCTCAAGTAGTATAAACAACCAATTGTCATCGTACTCACGTAAAAAATATTGATTCAAGTTGATATATATACCCACACCAAGATGAAGTCACTTAAGGGTTCAATATAAGAATAACTTTTAACATGCACGATGCTAATTAAAAGATGAAGAAACATATTATTCTTGTCATGTACCTGTAATTGTGTATGTAATTATACTTGTAAGATAACACAAACCCAAAAGCATATTATTATTGACACATACATGTAATTGTATCTACATTTAAATTTATCCTAGTCTAAACTAAACATGCTACTCTCTCGTGAAAAAATCAGACCCTGGGATAGAGAGGACTCACGGGGATGCATTTTTTTGAGACAACATTGTCCCTATCTCATTCTAGTCAAACAGTGTTTTGTGAAATCACCTCACAAAATCTTGCAAATAAATTCCCATCACCAAAGTGTTGTTTGTGCTCCTTATAACATCTTTATACTTACCCACTTCATTTCCATGTGTAGAATGAACAACCTTGGAGAACCTAAATGTAAAAAATAGATGTGTCAATAATGAAATTATAATAAGATATTGTTTTATGATTTTTTGTTTGATAATCTATACGATATGAAATCATTTCTAGCAATGTTAGTTATTTCACTTTGCTTCATTTTGTTTGCAGATTATTCCTTTATAATATATATTGACTAAATACATCTAATATCACTAAATTTATAACCTTCAACCTCAACTAAGTGCAGTAATTACATGAACATTAGCTAATTAATGTTTCCGTTGGCTAAACATTAACTAACATTACAATAAAAGTTGTCAAGTTATGTTGAGGTATAACATCTTTTGATGTTGGCAAGATGATACAATATTTGTCGGTTATTTGGGAATTTATGGCATTCATAGATTGCATTCATGTGATGGGGGAGCCATTTAATGACTATTAATAATTACGTCATATTTTCAATTAGAAATATTGGATACACATGTTGAAGATTGGAATGAAGGTGCTCGACATCTCTATTAAAGCATCGTCTATATTAGGCCTTTGGAAAACACTGTGAGAATAGCCCTATTCACTATGGGTGGCACCATTAAATGCATTGCACCTTATTCTTGTGAAGAGGTCAATATCAGAAAAATATTTTGAAATATTTTGAAAGACTATCTGGTCTCTCTATCTGAATGACCAGCAGTGTACTGGAAACCTAGAAGAAAGGAAGATTCAAAGTGGGAAAAATGTTTTTTTTAATTTTGAAATAGTCCATTGCCCGTTGCAATGGGGCTCATCACGCAGAGGGGAAATTTATTTTAAATAATCACTTCGGAGGAGATGGATGATTTCTTATATCGTTGTAAAAATTAGATAATGTATTACTCACACTATGAACAGGACTCGATTCCAAAACCTTGGGATAGGGTTGTTGAGCAATTGAGAGAGTACTTCATGCTATAAAGAACACTATAAAGTGATCTATGAACCTCAAATTTTTATTCTTGTGTATATGTTACATAATCATAAGATAAAATTTGTGGATTTTTTGTTTCAATAACTTGAGAGGTCCCTTAAACTAGATAGAGAAGATGAAGGTCCATTCCTACACCAATGTATTTTATATTTACTCTTTAAAATTGAATCTTCCCAAAACTAAATATCACATTTACCCTCTAATCCTAGTAAGTAGCATTGGTTCCTCCTCCTTGTCTCGTAACCAACTCCCTCTTTCCATCACTATCACCACCACCCTTGTCTCCCTTCTAACTACAATGCAGACATCAAGATCATTAGCCCTAAATATTTCACTCTTGTCACTCTATCATCTTCTCCGGTGGCTCTTAACGCTTAGGACCAATTAAAGAACTCTCCTAAGTTATTTGAACCTCTTTCAAAACCGACATCTAATTCCTCTCCACCTCTTGCCGATGCTTCTCTGGCTTCTCCTCTCATCTCCTCGGACATTGTCATGGCTACACCTAACTCAACGTACCTGATCACAGAAGCATGTGTGGCTAACCCCCTCCTTTTTGCATGGAAGTTATCATGGAATCTGAAATGCCTGATGTGTTGTGGGATGTCTCCTCTATTTACCCTTTTTATCCTCTATTGGAGAATATGGGCTCCCCCATTGCGAATTCGTAACACCATGAGCATTTAGAGAAGATCCCCCGACCCATGCGAGGCCATTTAAGATTATGTTACACTCATTATATGCTATCAGGAATGAAAAAGTCACAAATACATGACTTGGATGAAAATTAATGAAGACTACCCGGAAAACATTAGTTAGTGGACGTGATGGTTCATGGAATCCCTATTACGATAGTAAGGATGAAGCAACTACTCTCATGAATATCCATAAAATGTAATTTGAATTTGTCCAGTTTGGGACAATTTGGTTTTTTG
Source organism: Taxus wallichiana var. yunnanensis (assembly GCA_018340775.1). Lineage (NCBI taxonomy): Eukaryota > Viridiplantae > Streptophyta > Pinopsida > Cupressales > Taxaceae > Taxus > Taxus wallichiana. Next base: position 138,233,217 of record CM031244.1, on the reverse strand, counting down.
TTTTTTGTTACATACGGGATTGTTCTCTTATTCTTTCACTATAATACCTGGATGTGAGGGATTTTTGTGCAAGTATGTGGGCCATTTCTGAAAACCCCATTTTACTCTAATTCCAATTAGTTTAATTTTTGTCATATCATAGTCATGGATAAGCTCCTAATATCTTAATGAGTTTTCTTACATCCTTAAGATTGTTATGCTCAAAATTTTATGTATTGGTATAACCTAGCGCTTCTCATATCACAGTATCCTACTTTATTTTGATAAAACTTGGTGACCCCAAAGCTCCAAAAATTTATTGTGTGGCATAACGTACGGTTATCTAATATCAAAATATAATTATCTTACTAGTTAGATGCTAGCAAAAACTAAAACCTAGAATATTATATTATGGGTTTAGCACTTAAATATTATGAATATCTTCCTCTAATTTACTAGATGTTGTAAAATATCTTAATTATGAATGATTAAAACCTAGTAATGAAATCACCAAATAACATGTTGTGGAAAAACCTAGTAGATGCAAAAATCAAAATAATATATTGTTTAAGTACCTAATGAATGCTAAGCTCAAACTATGTTGATTTAAATTTGCTAAATATTAGTCACCATTAAGATCCAAATATTATGTTTTTGCGTAACCCACTCAAAACCAAGATAATAATATCTTATTTATTTTGTTTAAACCTAGTGAGTGCTAAGCACCAAATATTATGTTATGTCATAATCTAGTGGACGCTAAGCTCAAAATATCATTCAGTAACATGTTAAATGATAGTAACCACTATGATCAAAATAATATATTATGGAAGTACCTAGTCTCTGCATAGTTCAAAATATGTTAATTTAATTTGTTTAATCATATCAACCGTAACCTCCATATATTATGTCATTGTTCAAAATATCTTCCTGTAATTTGTCAACTACTATAAAATATCGTAACTATGAATTATTGAACCCTAGCGAATTCAATCTCCAAATAATATGTTGTGGAAAAGGCTACTAGCTGCTAAGCTCAAAGTATCTAAAACCACCAGTAGTATCCAAATAATATGTGGTAGCATAACCTAGCGGGCACTAAGCTCGAAATATCTTAATTCTAAATCTTAAATGCATACAAAAATTCAACTAATTTATATTGGTCTTGATTGTTGTAAAATATCTCCAAAGTCAATGTATTTCTCTTGTTTGTTAAATAATATTATTTTTTTAGCTCAAAATATTTATATTCTTAAGTTCTTACTTTATTTTGTTGAAACCTAGAGACTACTAAGATCCTAATATTATGTTGTGGCCTAACCCAGAGACTACCTATGTTGAAAATATCTTAATTTAATTTATCAAATCCTAACCACCGATAGGATGCAAATATTGTGTGGTGGCATAAACTAGCAGTGTTATGCTCAAAATATCTTAATTTGAAATCTTAAAATCATACAATAAAGTTAACTAATTTATACATATCTTGATTTTTATACATTTCTCCAAAGTTAACGTGGTTGATTAACTTAGAGGTCGATAAGCTCAAAACAACTTACTTTAATTTGTCAAAATGTAGAAAATTATAAGATTTTAATAAACATTGTTAGATTATTCTAAGGGGTAACCTTTTTGGCGAAATAAAAGGATATGACATCTATAGTTTTAATGGTCATTTATGACATCAATAGATTACATTTATGTGATAGATGAACTCGATTAAGGGTTATATGTATGCAACATGTAATATGACATTGGGAATTTAAGATTTTTAATGGGAAGCGTGATATTTATGATAAGGATATCTAATCGATGATCTTTGGTAATGTCACACTTACCTCCTTTTGTGTGTTGTGTGTTGGTGGCTTTATATCTTCGGGATGGCTGGACATTTCACTACCCCTTTCCTCTTTTTATCTTTAGTCATTTTGATTCATGTCTCTTTGTGACGGTGATAGGGGTGTTGGTGGTTTCTTGGGTAGCATGGAGTGTGGTCCTAGTAGGAAGAGATGAAGATCCATGATAGACAAGGATGATGGGAAATAGTTTACTTCCTAAATGGATGGGAAAATTCGAATGTAGCTATGTGTAATTGGCTCAATAAGGTCAAGTCGGTTGCAGAGTGATCCAATGAAGAAGATGATGGTGATATTTGTGAGAGAATGAACAAGATAATTCTTGACCCGAACCACCTAAAGGGCGGATGGATGTTTTTGACATAGTGCAAGGGTTGAGCGTGGAAAACGTAATGTCCAACTCTTCGGGAAATTTATTTTGCATAAGGACAATGAGAAGTTGAAAGGGCACCTACTCAACCTTAATTATCATATCCATGCCTTGACACAAGGGATGCAAGAAATTGCACATCGTCTCTGCAAGAGTTACGTAAAAATTAGGTATAGAACTCCATGCTTCCTCTAAAGTGAAAATGTTGGAATGTTGTGTCGATTCATCCTCCTCTTATGATCAGATTAAAGGGAACATTGATGTCAAGATTATCAATGAGGTGGAGCTGAGAGGCTAAACAACTCAATCTTTCCCCGGAATATTTTTTCTTTAGTTGTTTATTAAGGTTTCAAATGACTACTTTTATAGCAAATTTTATCCATATAGTAAGTATTTATGGGTGAAGTGAAGTTGATTATAGATCTTCCCCATATTCGCATATATTTAGTAAGATAGGTTACTTCTCATCATCAAGGGAATCCACTACTGGAATACTTATCATTGATTGGTTCCTCGTGTACTTTTTTGAAGACTTATCATGGAAATATCCTATTTTAATATCTTAATCATATAATGAATTCAACTAATACATACATACATACATACATACATACATACATACATACATACATACATATATATATATATATATATATATATATATATATATATTATATATATATATATTTCTTTGTAATACATATAATGTTTCGATACGTAAGCTAGAAAATTGAATGCCCAAATATAATATTGTCTTCATAGCCGAGTGGCCGCTAAGCTCTTAATACCTCAATTTCGCTTTCTAAATCCTAACTACCGCTAGGTTCCAACGATTAGGTGGTAGCTTAACTTAGTGACTCGCTAAGCTTGAAATATCTTAATTTAAAATAACATATCATGTTTTTGATACTTAACCTAGTAAATTGAATACCTAGATAATATGTTGTGGCATAACCTAGTGACCGATAAGCTCTTAATACCAGATTCACTAAGATTATATTACTATGTTTTGGCATAACCTACCTACCGCTATGCTTATAATATCTTACTTTCTTTTAGTGACACCTAGAGATTTCTAACATCCAAATATTAAGTTGTGTTATAATCTAGTAGACACTAAGATCAAAATATAATTATGTAACTCGGATATATTATACCACCCACTAAGCTTGAAATATTATATTGTAATAGTACCTAGCACCTATTATCTCAAAATATTTTAATTTAATTTGTTTAATCCAACAAACCCTAAGGTCTTAATGCTATACAATGTTATATCCTCGATGAATCCTAGCGATCGATTACCTATTCTTAGTCGTAAACAATGTGATCACTTGACCCAAAAAAATTATTTCCTATAGCAAAATTAACCTATCCTTGAGTCCACAAAGGGAAACAAAGACTTCATCCAAATAAGAATTATAGCCTAGAAGGTTCTAGAGTAGATGAAATTTTTCATTTAGATTGTATTCAAAAAGGAGTTTAGATAAATGGTAGAAAATAAATTTGGAATTTATATAATAGTATATGTATAGACTTAGACTCGTTGTACCTAGCATCCGCTAAGCTATACTTAAAGGAAAATATATCATGTTCATAATGAATCTGTAAGTTTAGAATCATGTTTTTCATGTGTTACTGTAACTATATGTATGGAATTTTATATTTCTTTTGAGATTTTAAAAGAATATTTTTACATTTATGACAAGAAAAGAAACCTGGACTAGAGACCTAGAAGTTATATTACAATATTTTAAATACAACACGAACTACTTGTTGCACCCTAAGCAAATGCTAAGCTATTCCTAGAGTGTATTCATATAGGATAAATCATATTTTTTATTATTGGTAAAAGGTTTTGGGAGCTATTCCTAGAGTGTATTCATATAGGAGAAATCATATTGAAAAGCTATAAAAGATAACAAATAAATCTGGCATTTATATAATGGATACATAAATATACATGTAAATTGTATCTTTAATATGTTATACAGGTAAACGTATAGTTTTATCTACTTCTTACAAGATTCTGGAAAAATTATTTTACATTTATGAAAAAATATGGAAACTCAAAATTGCATCTGAGAATCTATAAAACAAGTTTTTTTACAAACGATGCAATCGCACGTTGCATCCTAGTGGACACTAATCTATTCTTAAAGGTAAATATATCATGTTCAAAATGAAGTTGTTCTATAAATCTAAATTATTAATCTTTGCAAATATACCAACTGACAAAGAAAAAAAGTGATCGCTATGACCAAAAAATGTTGTTTTCCTATATAACAACAATTGATTTGCAAGGTGTTAAGGAAAACAAATGCTTTTTCCAAATTAGAATTATAGCCTAGCAGATGCTAGGGTATAAAATTTTTCCTATAGTAGAGTTTATTCATAGAAAATAAATCATATTGAAAAGATACAAATGATAACAAATAAATATGTAATTGATATAATGGATAAATAAATATACCTGTAAAATCATGCATGTAATTTGAAAAGAATTGGGGTTTTGTCAATATGTTGTCAAAACAACCAATTATATAGTGGTGGCCTCAAATATATGTTAATTTTTGGCATAGATTAGTGGGCTCAAAAGAAAGAATATATTAATTCTAAAATGCATATTGATTAAAATTATATTTAATAATATTATTACATATATAATGTGTTTAACTTCCAATGTACATACCATAAAAATAATGAAGACATTACATTTTGTTAATTCTACATGGAAACACGTATATAATTGGAAATAATCATCATACAATTGAATTCTTGATATAGTTTTATAGTTTTGAATTAATATTTGTAACCACATATATTTTCCTAAAATATCTAAGTGGAAACCTACTGTATATAACATTAAAATAAGGGAAAACAATAGTATCATTCAAGTTGGTAAGTTTGTGCCTAGGCTTCCTGCATCCTTATTCCTAGATATTTCTACAAAGGCCCTAGCCTTCTATTGCTCTAATTCTAGTGCAGAGCTATAACCAATTGCATCTAAATCCTACTCTCCTACATAACAAAATAAGATGATGAGTTAAATGCCCTGATTAGAAACTTGTCCAAAAAGTTCGTATCATTGGAGAAGCAACAAGTGTAAGCTTACAAAGGTAGTTCCAATCAAGCAAAAGTCCCGAGAAATCAACCTTGGCAGAATTAGTATGGGAATCAAAGGTATAGAAAAAACCAACAGAATGATAGATGGCATGCTAATGCACACTTTTCTTTGCAAGTTATTCCCTCTACACAACCACTTCTAGTTCCCAGCACAAGTCAGACACTTGTCCCAGTCTAGAACAACATGTCATAGGAGTCTAAATGGTGCTTTCCAAGAAATATGCCTCATAGCCAGTATCATTGCACTAATTTTGTGTGTGCACAAGCCTACATGATTCTCGAACACCTCCAGGTTGTGAACCTTCAACAAGTGCACCGAGGAAGATAACCAAAAAATCCGAGAAGCCTCCCCGTGAGGAAAATTTGATGTTAGTTTGTGTTGAGGACTTGTGCGCCATCAACTAAGCTACATAGGATACAACCAGACCACGCACCCAAGTTGTGGAAAACACAAGATACAAGAAGAGAATGCTCGAGTCTGGAATGCAAGTCACAATTCCAGCAACACAAGCAGACCCTAAAAAGAAAAAGGAAGTAGCTAATACATCCAATAGTAAAAGCACTCAAGTTACAACACCCGAGCTTTCACGTAAATGTCCTCTCGAAGTGTCACACACCTCTCTTTTTGTAGGCCAGTCCTCTACGACAGCTTAAGGTTCCTATCCTCGTACTTGAGTAACCAAAAAGGATTTTTATGTTCCTAAGATGGGCAAGTTAATGGGTTTTCCATTTATCATTGTGAACTAGATGAAAAGGAAAAACATAAATGTTACAATGTGGGATGTGCTGACCATTCCATCTCAATGTAAATTATTACATGAAGATCTCGACGCATCTCCTATGTGTTGATCAAACTCTTCACAAGCCACACACTTTAATCAACATTTTCAAAGAAAAGGAGAAGTAAGTAAATTTGTTAAAACCCCACCCTTTTATATGTATTTGATCATAGGAAAACATCTTTTCCATAACTGTATGATCGAATCGGGTTCTAGTACTTCTCTGCATGCCTAAGAAGATTTCTGATTTCTTACATCTTAAGTATAACCCCCGATAAAATGAGTCTTGCAACTCGATGGTTCAACTTTCACTACCCTAGGAATCATCACGGATATTGAGATAAATCTCCATGCATGTCCAAGTCTTACAATAACTCAAGAAGTGTCAATCATTGATCTGCCCCCTTTATTCTCCTTATGTTTGTCAAGACATTTTACTTGATAATGTGTATGGTTTCTTGTCTTCTTATTGGTCACATATGTTACTCAAGACAAGGTATGATACCCGATTTACCATACAAGGTGGGCCAATATTTTCCTTTCATGTAGATTCATATGTCCCATCCCCTATCTAAGACAATCATGTTTAATCCAAGAAGAACAAGCTTCAGATTCCTGAAGAGTAGCCTCTTCCACCTTCTATTCCTGATCTAGTACTTGATGAGTGGGTAGAGAGGCATCATTAATTTAACCCATATGTTGAAGAACTAGAATCTTATGAAACTGGACTTGGTATCTATTGTATTATTGAATAAGAAGGTATTCGCCACGCGTGCTCAAGCAAAGTGAAAAGTACCCTGGTCTATAGAATTTATACTTTGATGGATCCAGAAGAAGAAACAGTATGGGAGATGGATTTTTTCTCATTTCCCATAAGGATGATAAATTATTCTTCACTCACATATTAGAGTTTACATGTTCTAACACTTTGGTAGAGTATGAAGTGCTTGTGCATGGTCTACTTATTGTTGAAAAGAAGAAGATTAAGGTGCTGCAAATATTTGGAGATATAGAATTGGTTATCCACCAAGTCACCAACAAGTTCTAGGAAAAGAATAAGCTTCTTAAAGCTTATAAAAACAGATTTTGGGACCTCCTTGAGAGATTTGATGCTCTAAATATGTAGGTGGTGCCACATAAAATGAATAGGGAATTTGACCAAATGGTCGCGCTTGTTTCGCAATTTTATCCTACCAAGGAATTTGTTAAAGGAAACAATCAGCATATTAAGATGGTGATCAGACCATCCATTCTAGAAAACAACACTAGCTAACAAGTGTTTGACAATGACATGTAGATCATCCAGTTCATTCAAAATGAAGCTGAGTTCTCATCAATTATGCAAGATGACTTACATGACAACTATGGTGACCAAGTAATATAGCTGAAGAAAATAAGTTACCTAAAGGTTTGGTCACCTTAGAGAAAATGTTTAGCCTTGATGATGAGTTCAAGGGTGAAGAAAATATTTATGCATTGTGCAAGAAGACTTCTCTCCAGTCCCCATTGTGTGTGGAAAATATTTTTTCTCATTAAATATTATATACACGATGAAAAGTAGGCCTTAATCTCTCTCTATGTAAAATACAGTGATATCTTCTCATGGGAGTATGAAGACCTCAAAGGTTTTCATCAAAGTATTACTCAACATTCCATTGACCTTGATCCTTATATCAAGCCCATCAGACAAAAGCAATGACCATTCAATCCAAAGATAGATCCCCTCATGAGAAAGGAACTATCCAAAATCATTGAGGTGAATATTATTTTTCCCATCAAGTACTCTACTTGGGTCGTGAGTAAAGTTATAGTGCATAAGAAGAACGATGAAATTAGAATTTGTGTTGATTTTAGAGATTTGTACAAGGCATCTCTTAAGGATCATTATCCTTTTCCTTCAATGGAGAATATTTTGTAGATCTGGGCCGACACGAAACCATTCTCAATGTTAGATGGGTATTCAAGTTTCAATCGGTTCTGGTCAAGGAAGAGGATCAATTTTAGACATCGCATTAATGAAGTGGGGAACATATGCATATTAGAAGATGCCCTTCGATCTTTCAAATGCAGGCACAATGTTTCAACGTGCCATGGACATTGCCTTCAAAGGTTACATTAATGATTTCATCTTGGTTTACCTTGATGACATTACAATCTTCTCAAAGTAGAGCATGGATCATATGGCGCACCTGGAGAAAGTATTTGAGAGGTGCAAAAAGTTTGGGGTATCTCTTAACCCCAAGAAGTGTAATTTTTTTGTGGTGTAGGGAAATATTTTGGGCCATGTGGTTTCAAAGGATGGCATCACAATTGATCTTGAGCACATTTTAGCCATCCTGGCTCTTTCCCCGCCAAAGGCACAAAAATGTCTTGCACTCATTCCTAGGTAAGATGATATTTGTTAAGCATTTTATTCCTAAATTTGTAGGCTTGGTAAGGAAAATCACCCTGATTCTCAAGAAGGACATAGATTTTAGATGGAAAACATAAGGAAAGGAAATATTCAACAAAATCAAGAAAGATATTGCTTACGCGCCATCACTCATCAACCCAAATTACTCAAAAGATTCTATCCTTTATGTTTATGACATTGATGTGAGTATTTTTGTTGTCCTAACATAAGAAAATGAACAAGAGATGGAGCAACCAAAGGGCTTTCTATAACCAGATGTTGAAGGATTATGAATTAAAATACATTTATAGAGAGAAGAAGGTCTTTTACATCATGTGCACGCTCAAGAAATTTAAGAGTATGCTCGCAAAAAATCATATCAAGGTGTTCGTCTCCCCACTCTTATGTCGAGAATTCATCATGGGAGAAAAAATAAATGATAAGAGAGCATTATGGGTGACCAAAATCATGGAGTATGATGTGGCTATTAAATCCATAAATCTGTTAGAGGTAGCACACTCTATAAGAATCTTGCTGAGGATGCACACGATGAATCTAAGACTTCATTTTTCCTTGATGAAGCTCTCCCACATGCATAAATTTAATAGAATACACACCTCTCACACATAACTAGATGAAGTACATGATCACATTCCTTTATAAGGAGCATACTCTCCTAGATTAAACAAGGTAAATAGAATACATGTAAGATTACAATCTATCCCTTATTTTTTATTGATGGAATTCTCTTTAAGAATAATCTTGATGGCATGTTGTTAGGGTGTATCAATAGTACACAAACTAAAAAAGTGTTAGCAGAATTTCACGTGGATTTTCTGGTGGACACTTCTCTACCAAGACTACAGCAGTAAAGATCATAATGGTAGGTATCATTTGGCCAAATTTGTTTTCATATGCACACAAGTGGGTAATAAAATGAAAGTAATGTACTTTCTTCATAGGAAAGAAGAGATTATCATTACTTCCCATCTAACCAATCCAAGTGGATCAGCCTTTTCTGCAATGGGGTATTGATTTCATAGGCATGATTAATCCACCTTCAAGTGCTAGACACAAATGGGTGTTGACATCTATGGACGACTTCACCGAGATGGACAAAATTTGTCATGCTCAAAGAATTAACTGATTCAGTCATCCTTGACTTTCTTAAAGGTATAGTCACAAGGTTTAGCATTCCTCAAACCATTATCTTTGATAATGTAAAAGCCTTCCTTGGCACTAAAATCACTGATTGGGATCTAAATCTAGGTATCTATCTAAAGAATTATTCCAAATATTACCCTCAAGGTAATGGTCTGGTAGATTCAACAAACAAGAACCTAATCAGATCATGAAGTGCACAATGAACATTAGCCAAAGAAAATGGCATAAAAAGGTCTCGCACATGCTCTAGATAGATAGAATCACAATTAAAAAGGCAATAGGAACTTTTTCTTACAATATTTTCTATGGAAAAGAGGCCACCCTTTCTTTTACACTAGATTTGATATCATTAGCGCTTTCCCAACATTAGAGCTCAAAGGCATAGACCAAAGATAAATTACAATGGAAGAGCTAGTTAATCTTGAAGAATCAATAAACTCTGTCATGATCAAGCTAGAACAACATACTCGTAAAACAAAGAAATTGTTTGACGTAAAATCTAGGCCTCAATCTTTCAAAGTTGGGGACTTGGTTTTGAAATGGGATGGTGACAGAGCTAAACCAGGGCACCATTCAAATTTTTATGCACTTTGGAGTGGCCCATACACTATTAATTCATTCAAGGAGGATAACTCTTTTTAGTTAACTCATCTTGATGGAAGTGCACTGTAAATCCTAGTAAATGGGATCCATCTCAAACCCTTCCATTAAGTTTGTCGCATCATTTTGTACATATTAGAGTAGTTTAAATTTCTTGAAAATTGATGCATGCACATTTTTTGTTTGTACATATTTCTTTCACCTCATGTGCTTCTTACATGCACTCTTATTTTCTTCGAGGGTGTCAGTCTTCTTTTATTATTTTACAGGATTTATAATAGAGTCAACAAATGATCCTTCAAGTGACTTCAGGGGTAGTTCTTCAAAGCTAAAAATCATAATTTCATGATTACATAATAGAATTCATGCCCAATGGATGCTCTAGGCTACTGATCTCCTTCATCTAGCAAAAGATGGCCTCAAAAGTTGCCAAAACTCAAGTTATCTAAATAGCTCTCCTAATTATTTGAGTAACTTGTATACATATTCTGCGCTCGTAGATATTCATTACATTGGTGCATACCTTAGTTGTCTCCTTTGTAAATTCACTTGTTCACCATTTCATCACTCACACTTGTGAGCTTCCCCTTCTCCCCTTCATTTTTTTCCTTTTCTTTTTATTCCACTCTTTCCTTGCGTGCATCTTCTACGCGCTCACCTTCTTCCTAGAATTTTTTCATCCTACGCACGTGTCTTACATTTACTTCAATCAACTAAGTCTATTTCCCTCCCGCGCTCTCTGCGCACTACCTTTTAATAGTTGCACCTTGACCATACATTCTTCACTCATCATTTTTCCTCATTTCCTCAAAGATGCGCTATGCGTATCTTCATTCTACCTTCATCTTGTGCCTCATTCTTCCACACACATACCTTTTCACCCTCCTCTGCACCTTTCTATGCCACATCATTCTCTAACACACTTGAGTGTTCCATACATAACCAATCCAAGTGTGCTAATAGGGCATCAAATCCTTGCAAAAAATCAATGAGTGATATGAGGAAAAAACGACAAGAACATTTGAAATTTTGGTTGTTCTTTCATCCAATCTACATGTGCCACGTGTTTTACATGCATAGATGACTATGAGAAACTTTTGATAGCCATATATTTTTATACAAAGCTATGATCGGTATGCACCTAGTATCAATCAACACCTACTGACATAGGCTATAGTGCTAGATATTCAAATTCAAATTCTTGGTGGGTTAGGTAGGTAAGAAATGGGAAAAATGTCATTCGGACATTAATGAGAAGATCGATTTCTCCAACTACCCAATTTTATATGATCTACCCTTCTTCCTTCTCCAACATGCCAAAAAGAATTAGGTAGACATATTTTATAGATTTGTAGGTGGATTTATAGGAATTGAATGGTTTTTGTTGGTGGTTGTATTTAAGATTCAGATTTTATCTCCTCTTCTTATTCCATGAATTCATCTATAAATGTAAGAACTAGGCTCATTTGTTATGTTGGAAATTTTTGGATCCTTACACACCTTTATAAGGACTTCATGTTTTCTATATTTTTAGTCGCAAACTTCTAGATGTGTCTTGTGTATATGGATATTGTCCTCTCTCACCATCAGAACACCTCTGTGCATTTATGGAAGTAATCGGAGCATCGTTTTGTGAATACTCTCTATCCTAACATGTTTTTATTTCTTCTTTTGACTTGTATTTTGAATTGTGTGCTTGTTGTGTCATTTTACGTCCCTTGTAGTTCCCTTTCTAGTTGTGTTCCATGAAACTGATCTCGGTAAATACGTTTTAGTTGTGCTACATGTCCATATCCTTCTTTCATGTATTTCACACCATTTTTGCTCGTAATGTATAGTGTTCATCCCTCTTTTCTAGTGTTTTCACCTTTTAACTTTCTCTTTCAGCACTAGGAGTAGGAGTAGCAGTAGAAATAAATAGAGTAACCGACATTCTCCGAGATCCGTCTCAAGTGCGCAAGGTCCCACAACTTGATACAGTTCCATTGTTTTCTCAAATGACTTGATCCTTCCAGATCCAAGATGCAGTGCAAAATTGATGACCAACACAAGGACAAACTTATAAAAGAAAAGCAAATAAGTACTCAAATATTTGTATATAAAAACTCTACATAAGTATGTAAAAGTATGAGAAAATGTGTAAAAAGGAAAGTGTGCACTTGATCCATGATGAGCAAAAATGGATAGAAATTGTCCTAAACCATTGTAAAGGATCATTTTTTCAGGTGATCTCATGAAAAAAGTGAGTTTTTTGGGTGATCTCATGCCAAGAATGTTTTTTTTGGGTGATCTCACACTGAGGTCAAGTTTTTTGGGTGATCTCATGCCAAGGCCAAGTTTTTTGGGAAATATCACCCCACGTAAAAATATTATTAGGGAGATAGGTTTGGTTTTACTCTCTATCCATGACTACTTCCCAAATTTATACACCAGTGCAAATGGTGTGATCCTACTTTGTTCCGTCTTTGTTCTGATTTGATCCAAGGAGAAAAATGAGATATAATGTATTTTTATTGTTGGATGATTGTCCATGTACTTGTGAAAATTACTCTGTGAAATTATAAATATTGTGCCAATATGAGAAATTAACTATAACTAACCCTAGCCAAAGGAAAATAGGAAAGGTCAGGAGCTCCTAAGTTCTAGTGTTTGTATCGCACACCGGTTTCTATGATGAATGGAGGACCTAATTAAAATTTTGGGCCATTTTTGAAGCTATATATCTATTCCATTCTTGTACTATGTAGGCATGTACTGAATCTATGATATGTTATATGGGTTGACTAATTCTCCAAATGTATGCCACCTCTCATTTGGGATACATGTGACATTTGTAGGAGCATGTGTACCAAAGGAGAGGAATGGTTTTTGATCTGAAACCGGTACCCTCTACACAGGAGATAATGTTCATGGTAGAAACCAAGGAACATGGAAAAAAAGTGGCTAAAAAATGTGTTAGTATAAAAATTGAAAAACATACTATAAAAGATAATGGAAATAAGAAATAATGCAAAACAAAGTACACCCCAAAATGTGGGTTTCAAACATGAGACATCGATCACACCGCCACAAGACAATCAAGGTTGAAGTGGCCAAAATTATACAAGAAATGAACATGCAAGACATAGGGAAAATCCTGAAAAAAATGGTATACAATGGAAATTAGTAACAAGAAAAGTATCGTACAACCCTAGTGTCAAATTGTTCATGTAAGGAAAATTATACACATGAAGCACCAGCTTAGCATGTTAGAAAGATAAGAATCATGTCAATATGTTTATGTATCGATATAGTAGTGTTCTAGTAATAATAGGAAGTAGTATAAAACAAAACAATATCACATATAATGTGTAAGAAAGTAGATGCCCCCTGAAGCCTTGGTGGACCGGTAAGAGGTATAGTACCAAGCATTAATGTTTCTTAAAAGGATCTCGTAATAATTTTATATTTAAAAATAGAGAAGAAGTGAACGTGTATGTGTTTATGGTAAAGATAATGACATTGGAAGTATCTATATTTCATTTGAAACAAAGTGTACATATAACTATTATAAGAAAGCAAGAGTATGTACAACAAAGATATGTAATATATTGTGAATGAGTGGGATTGAGTAATATGAAATGTGAATGTGATAGGATCAGCGTGCCCCCATATCGGATGTGTATGAACAAGTATGAGGTGAGGTTAATTTATAAAGACCTCTTGATAATCAATAATGAATCATAGAACAAGAGTGCATCATCGGGAAAAAAATTATAGTGTGTGCTTTGGAAAGATGTGATCAATAAAGCATAAAGCTTAAAGAGTGAATGAGGTGAGGTTCGTTTCAAATTTAGATCCTCAACTGCCGACTATGAACCATTAAACTGAGTGTGTCATAGGGAAATGGTTTGAAATATGTGTACACTAGAAATATGTGATCATATAGTGTAGAGAATAAAGTGTAGTACAATTTGAGGTTCATCAATATAGTGTGCCATCAACAGCTTGAGAGATTGAACAATAGCACAAGAGTGCATTATAGGGTAATTATGATACACGATGTGTATCAAGTCATGAAAAAGGAATGAAAAATACTAGATATGAAACATAAAGTGTGATAGTAGAAATGAGAGACACCTTATAATACTAAGATGGGGAAATAAGCATGATGCCCCCCAAATGTATGATGATGAGGAAGCTATCTCAAAATGTGAAGGTCAAGGTTCCCCAAACTAATAGATGTAGTGATAAAGACATGTGACCATGTTATGAGATTGGTTATGTATGATACAAATGATGTATCCATATTGTTGTCAACATCCATTTGTGGCCACCACTTGAGGGAGGGTTGATCTTGCCAATTAATTCAAAACCCCATTGTGTGGAAAGCTGATTTCCTTGGATTGGTTTGAGGGGAAGTGCTTTGTCAAATTATTTTTAACCACAAAGAAAGTGCATTCTTCACATTTTATTACCCACTTGTGTGCATCGTAAAAGAGGGTGGGCTAAAAGTAACTTGTCTTAATGATTTTCATCATTGTTGTTTTAATATAGAAGTGTCCACTAGAGAATCCATCGTAAAATTATGCTAACACTTGGTTAACCTGCACGCCATCAATACATCTCAGCAACACACCATCAATGTTTCATATGAAGAGAATTACATTAATGATGCATAGTGAATTAATTGCAACCTAAAATTTCTTCTCTTTTATTTTCGCAAACCACAAGGGTATGTGCTAGAAGATAGGAATGTTTCCATATCCTTCATCCAGTTGTGTGTTCTAGGATCTTAATTTTGTTCAAATTTAGTGTATGGGGGCTCTTCATTAAAATTAATGAAGTATCTTGATCATTCTACAAATCATCAACAATATATTTGTAGAGGGCATTTCCTATAACTAGTTTAGTGACTCTAATTTTCACATCATATTCCATGATTTTTGTCACCCATATTTCTCTCTTTTCATTGATTTCTGCTCCCATGATGAATTCTCTCACACCTGAGTGTGAAACTAACACCTTGACATGATTTACGGCAAGCACACTTTTGAAATTATTTAGTGCATGCATGATGGTGAAGAATTGTTTTTCCATATAGCTTTATTTCAATACATAATATTTCAATGTTTTACTTGAACAAAATAACTAGGTACTCAATTCTTTGTTCATTCTCTTGTATCAAGACTTCAACAACACTAGTACCAGCTCCATAAGAATAAAGGATGAAATCCTTAGAATAATTTGGATTGATGAGTTTTGGGGTGCAAGAAATTTATTTCTTAATCTTATTGAAGATTTATTTTCCTTCTTCTTTCCACTTGAAGACCATGTCTTTTTTGAGCATGAGGGTGATGGGCCTGACCAATCCTACAAAGTTAGGAATGAACCTCCTAAAAAAATTGATTTTGCCTAGGAATGATTGTAAGGCCTTCTTGTGCACTTGCAAGGATAGAGAAAGGATGGTTGAAACGTGCTCTAGATCAATGTAAATACCATCCTTTAAGATAAAATGGCCTAGAATATTTCCATGTGCAACAAAAAGATGCACTTCTTGGGGTTTAGAGATACCCAAAATTCTCTACATCTCTCAAAAACTTCCTCCAGGATGATTGATGTGATTTGCGCTCTACATTGAGAATATATTTATATCATTCAAGTAAACTAAGATTAATAGATTGATATATCCTTTGAAGGAAATGTCCATTTCTCTCTAGAATGTTGTGCCAACATTTGACAGACCAAAAAGCATTTTCGATAAGCATATGTTACCCATTTGGTTTTAAATGTTGTTTCAAAATTATCCTCTTCCTTGAACATGATCTAATGGAGGATAAATTACCCATCAAGCATAGAGAACCTTTTCATGAAAGATATTGTCTATAGAATATACTCCATAGAAGGCAAAGGATAATGATCCTTAAAAGATGCCTTATTCAAATCTATGAAATCAATACAAAGTTTAATTTATTCATTCTTCTTACGCACTTGAGCCATATTTTTCACCCAAGTAGAGTATTTGATAGGAAATATTATTTTTTCCTCAATGAGTTTGGATAAATCCTTCCTCATGAGGGGCTCTATCTTAGGATTGACAGGCCTTTGTTTTTGTCTGATGGGCTTGATACTAGGATCAAGTTCAATGGAGTGTTGAGAAAAAATTGGATCAAATCCTTTCATTTCTTCATACTCCCATGAAATTTATGAATGTATTTCTAACATAGAGAGATGAAAGCTTGTTTCTCATCTTATGTGCATTCCTTGCTAAGAAGTAAATTTTTACTGGGTGTAAAAGTAACTAGCTGAAAATCTTCTTGTGATATGCACATGTACATTTCTTCACCCTTTAACTCAACAGCAGGAATAAATATATACTATAAGGTGAACAGACCTTTAGGAATTTTTTTTTTCTGTAGTTGAATCAATTTTTCACCATGGTTGTCATGTAATTCAACTTACATGTTTGAAGAAAAATCAGCTTCATTCAAAATAAATTACACAATCTGGGAATTACTGTCAAATACCTAGCAGTAGGTTTTATTGTTTGTCATAGATGGCCTGACCACAATTTTGATGTGCTATACATTACCTTGGACAAAATCCTCAGTTAGTGAGAATTTTGAACCAAGGGCTGCCATCCCGACCATCTTCTTTGTTTAATTTCTTTAACACCACTTGTAGATTGAGAGCATCAAATCTCTCCAGTGGTCCCAAACTATATGTTTGCAATATTTGAGAAGCTTGTTCTTTGTCACACACTTATTTGTGAGCTTTTGGATGACCAATTCAATGTCCCCAAAGATCTACAACTCCTTGATATGTCTCTTCAAAATAATAAGAAGAACACGTGCCAACACTTCATATTCTTATACGTTGTTGAAGCATGAAAAATGTAACTCTGTGTGTAAAGAATTTTTTTAGTATTGGGATAGATGATAATGACACACACGTATGATCGATTCATACTTATAGAACCATCTTCCACAGTCTAAAGTTTTATCATTTTTCTTAAGCAACATAGGAAACAAGGCTTATTTTTCAAGGATATAATAAGTTCCAAGACCAGCTTTCAATAGACATATCATAGGGGTAAAATTCTTATTGTTATTTATCCCATTCATCTAAAAATAGGTCAAGTATGGATGAAGTGTATTCATTTTTACACCCATCACAAAGGAAATAAATCCCATGCGCATCGTCCTATCACCCAGTGGGCACTGGGCACTAACCCAAGGCATGCGCGGTGCCGAGTCTCTCTTTTATGCGAGTTAAGTGGTAAACCATCATCTATGTCATGAAATTAATGAATAAATGTGGAAATGAAACATACAATCATCATAGGACTCAGAACAGCCTCTTGACAATTGTATTCATTCCAAACAAAGGGTACTTACAGATAACAGATAAAATTATAGCAAAAAGGAAAATACATAAGGATTTACATCTATTTTATAACATCCATGAAAAGAAATGAAAATATATATATATGAATCAATCAATTAAAATCCTTCTGATTCATGTTTGTAACCTCATTACATTCAATGGATCCATTAGACTACCACAACTTGATCAGACTGAAGTCATGCATCATAGCAGGGATCATGTCCTTCATCCATACAAAGAAAAATTTATATCCCAACCCCTTAATACATTACTCCTTTATATAGCCTCTACCAATCCCAAAGAGTTCTCATAGTATTACTAAAGAGCTCCGCTCTCTATATTCTCCTCTCATCTATCCGATCTATCTCTATTATTATCTCTTTTCTCTTGCAAGTGCTCACATATATAGGCATCCCAAAGTGTGAAATCATCCTTCTGTGGCCTCAAATCCAATGCCAAGTGTTTGAATGTGGTCCTCCATGGGAGCATGCTTCTCCAGGCATGAGCTCTCCACTTTTTTCCATGACGTATTCTATAACCTTCTATCACATGGCATATTCCTTTCATGGGCATCACGCTTTCAGGATGACACCTTATCCACTCTATATGTGCAATTATGGCATGCTTTTCTCATGTCCTACCCAAAATGCCCAATATGGCTAAGTCCTGAAACCTTAGCTCTGTCTACACGTGTGCCATGGATTTTCCTAAACCCTTCCATAAACCTTGTCATATGCACCTTCTCCTTGTGTGCCCTTCTTCAACTAGGCCTTACATGCCTACGCACCTTTTTGTACTTAGCCAATATTTTAGGGTCCCAACAACACCCCAAAATACACCTGTTCTCTATCTGTGGGAACACTCCTCCAATGAATAAAGAATTATAGTAGACTTACATCTTGGAAAAAGAATAAAGGGATGAAGGCTTTAGGAAAGAAGAAAGAATGTGGAAGTGATGGCATTATTTCAACAACCTCCGGGAAAATCTTTTTGTAAGTCAGCCTCTAACTTGTTCCAGGCATTGACTTCATTTTGCACTCTCTAACAGAGGTTGCCGACTAGGGCACTTACCTCCCCAAAACTTATTCCATCTCCTTGAGTGTTCATAGTGTCAACAATTTTCTCCAACTCCTTGCTCATGTCTTCAAGTGCGTCCATCCTTCTAGTAATTTGTGGGTACAACTCCTTTAACTAGTTTTTGATTGAACCCCTTAAGGTTTCAATGGCCTCGATTTATTTTTAACCTCGGAAAGGATTTTGTCCCTTTCCACCCTATTTCCCTTATTCTTCTCTTGAAACTCCTTCAGCTCTACTTTGTGAGTGGTGACCAAGATTCTCACCACTCTATCCCTATCTGCACAATTATCATATGCAGCCTTAGCAAATTGGGTAGAAATCTTGACATCCACAAGTACCTTGTTATACTCAGAAATTATTTCTATAACTTTCAATTCATCCTCCCTCTCCAAGCATGCTGTAACTTCTTCTGTGGACTCTAGGGCCAATGATTATCTCTCTATGGTGAGGATGCACATCAGATCTTCTAAGCATTCAAGCATGGATCTGTACTTCTGCATGGGTGGCATTAGGTTTGGCACTTGTGATAGACTCCATATTTTTTTATTTCACGCACCTTCACCTTCTCATCCCTTAGTTCACACTTCAGTTACATGCTGATCAACTCTTCTTGTTTCAAGCCCTTAGTTTTCTCAGCCATCTCCTCTTCCTTCTTTTCTAGCTTTTCCTCTAGAAACTTACTCTGTTGTTTCTTAGGAAGAGCCTATCCTCAGTCTCAACCATGACCTTGTTCAGTGCATTAAATAACTACTCATCCGAGAGCTTATAGGCATTTACCAAGGGATGGTTCCCTTAGACTCCGGTATTGGTATGATTTCCCCTTGGTATATTTCAAACTCTGGCTCATCAATATGGGACTCAAATGCCCATTAAAACATCTTCCTTTTCCTAGGGTACGTGCCCTCTTTGTTAAATGAATCCATATCTATAATTTATTCTCAGGTACAAAGCTCTGGAAGCACATGTGTAACACCTTCCTTTGGTCATCAACATAGCTCATGACCTATCCTCATTCTGTATCAAGGATCTTCCTTCCCAAGCACGTGCCTTTGGGGAAACTTACTACTGTTAGACTAGGATCTCCACCCATATTGACTTGTTATTTCTCAATGTTTTCCTCCTTACCTTCTTTAATCACTATGCCTACATTGTGCTCCAATTCTTGTTCTACCAAGGCCTTGATTATTTTTTTTGCTTCTCTTTCTGCCACCTTGTTTACTTGCTCCTGTGTAAGGCTTGGAGCTTTCTTCTTATGCATGCTAACCTCCTCACTTCTTCCCATGTCCTAGGTTCCTTCCCCCTCATGGATACCCTTACACCACATGAAAAGGAACCCTTATTCTTCTTCTCTACCCTCTTCTTTTGAATCATGCATGCTGAAGATAGGTGGCTCTTGATCTCTTTCAGGATCATCTTCTTCATCATCATCATCCTTTTCACCTATGTATCTCTCCAAGCTCTCTCGTCTCCTCCGAGTCATCTTCCTCTTCTATCCTCTACTTCTTTCTAAGAGGTGACTCTTCCGTAGGGATCTAGCCTTCTCTGCTTCCTTTGGTGAATTCTCCTTGGTGAGGGGTTGTTCTGGCGCCTCTTCTTCCGGGTCTTCTCCTTTACCAGGGATTTCTTCCTGCGTGTATAGGTGCTAGGTTTGGCACTTACCATCGGCAAACTTACTAGCAAGTATCTTCCACACTTAGTGTTTTTCTTCTTCTCTCTCCCTTTTCTTGAGTATAGGATTTCTTCTACCCATGGGATCTTTAGGTATGGAGACATCATTCTCCGGTATGCACCTTTCTTGAATTTTGGGATAATGTGGAGATAAATACATGCTGTGGACTTTCCTATAATTGTTAGGGTCAGGGTTTCATCATTCTCACTTCATGTTCTATGTACTTTTCCACATATGCATTCTTATTAGGGTAGAAAAACATCCTACACAACTCCCTGTGGTCTTGATCAACTTCACTAAGGTCAAAACTTAGTATCTTTGCTTCTTTGAACCTATTAACTCCCACTTGGAAGTACTGGGTAGTGAAGGAGAATGGGAGTTTACACCATGGGCTCATGGTTTCATCCACCATCATGAACCTACCTATTGAGAGAAGTGCTTTAGTACATAAAAACTCAACTTCTCTTGTTGTAAGCACTTTGGTAGTTGCTCGGGATTCTCCAATTTTCCCTGAACGTATCCCTTAAGCATTTATAACACTTGTTAAGGTGCACCTTGTGGGTCTATCATTGTTTCACATGTATACTTTGAAAATATTTTCACGGAAAGGGATATTCAATCGGATACTCCTAAACAAACTTTTCTACCGCATCGGAACTCCTATTTTTGAAAATATAATTGTCGGAGAACATTTCCAAAGAGTATCTTGTCTCCTTGTAGATTGTACCCTCTCCGATATTTTTCTAAATACATTAAACTAGGCCTTATGCACTGTGTCCACCTTTTTGATCATTTAAATTTATGACCAGGTATGCGGCCATTCTCATGACAGATCTGGGATTTTTACGGTGTCAAAATACCTTGACCCCTTCTTGTAATCATATGCAGTGAAGGTTGATTTGATGGCTTCCTTGTCACTTAGGTCATCATCTATATTGTCTCCTTCACAGATGAGGCCTGTGAAATTCAAAATCAGTTGAGGGGTTATGTGCATCTTGCACCCTGTGAGGTAAAAGTGATCCTTATGCACGTGCAACATCAACCATTGAAAGAGGCACTCAGGATTTCCAAAGTAAGGAAACTCATAGAGTTACAATAACCCTAACTTCTCCAACTTCACTTTTACCTCACTACCATATTTCTCAAATGGGATTCCCCCTCCTTCCCCAACAAAATCCATCCGGGTACTACATTTCTA
This sequence comes from Taxus wallichiana var. yunnanensis, assembly GCA_018340775.1. Lineage (NCBI taxonomy): Eukaryota > Viridiplantae > Streptophyta > Pinopsida > Cupressales > Taxaceae > Taxus > Taxus wallichiana. The sequence continues at coordinate 138,211,642 of CM031244.1, read as the reverse complement.
CATATCACTCTTCATTCATACTTATGGTGGTTGATGCTAGCTCTCTGCCATTGCCCTTGCCCTTGCCCTTTGTCTTCTTGGGTGACATGGCTAGTTTCTTGGGTGCCATTGACTAGGTCCTCTTATCACTTCAATATCTTCTTGTTACTCTACTCTTCCACTCCTTCCAACCTTAGATCTCAAACTTGTGAAGAAAACCCCTTAAACCCATGCCCTAGTTTTTCAAACCCTAGCTGGGATAATACTTTCACAAGACGACACCTTCTCACAACTTCTCTTATGCCCGTGATATCCCTTCCTTCTGGTTTGCAAATCCAAACTAGTTGTTCATGCTCAAACTCTTCAAAATTTTCTTCACACGGACTAGTTTTGGAATCTCTAGTTTGTAAAGATGCAAAGGTGCTTCTTTCTTTGTATACACAAAGTAAATAATGAATGGCCTCGACCCTCTTGTTTATAGGTTTTTCCCACTTTGTAACATTAAATGCTACCTTACCTACCACTATACTTTAACACTTAATGCAACTTTTTAAAACAAACTTGACTTTAGCACTTTAACTCACGTACCCAACCTTGCATGGATAATTCTCCAACCTTCTGGCATATAACCAATCCATCTTGATAGGAGACTCTTACATGTATGTAACCAGCGCTAAAGGCACTTCTTCTATCATGATTTTTTCTCTTACCTACCTTGTGTTGCTTATGCACTTCTTCTTCTCTTGTACGTGGATCCCCAATGTAGCCTTATCCTGACACCAACCATCATTTTTCACCTTTCCTTGCATGTACTTTCTTCACAGGGCCATTCAACTAGGATTTCCAATACAATCCTTCCTAGCGCTTCACACTTCAATTTATACCACCTTACTCCACCCACACTAAAATGATGCACCATCCTCTCGCATAATTACAACTTCAAAAAGTAATGATATTACCGGTGCCCAAGGTGCAACACAAAAAACAACAACGAGAAAGGGAAACAAAAGAGAGGAAAATGCATTAAATAAAATCATAAACTAACTGGAAATACTACCTTATTTACAAACACCAAGAATACTTATTTATAGTAGGGCTTTAACCTACTCCTATTGAAGTGTCCTGGAAATCTCGTCCCATCCAATGCTTGTAACTGGCATGCACCCGAATCAAGGATGTACAAGATGGTCTAGGAACTCAACCAATGCAATTTTAACTTCCATGATGGTGAAGAAACTTATAATCATACAAAGAGGGACAATCTACCCAACCTCAAACTTCTTGTTCCTAATGTGGTGATCATGCCATGCTTTTTGCTTTTCTTTTTTGGTTGTTTGGCTCCACCTAGTAAGTGATCATCTTTCATCTAGATTCACTAATTTATTAATCTTTTCTTCTAGCGCTTGCTTATCAGCCAACCCTCTTATGCGTGCTACTCGCAAAGAAGGTAACATGAACTCAATCGGTAGAATAGCTTCCGTGCCAAACACCAATTGAAATGGTGTGGCTTTGTTAATCCTTTTATAAGTTGTCTTATAAGCCCATAATACAGCTAATACCTTGTCATCCCAATATTTTATTTTGACATCACAAATCTTTGTCAGGATATGACTCAATATCTTATTAAATGCTTCCATGGTTCCATTTTCTTGTGCGTGATAAGGTGTAGTTTTGTGATGAGCCACCATGAACTCTGCTAATAGGATCCTCACGGTCTCATTCAAGAAATGTGTACCCCTATCATTGGTTAAACTTAAAGGGCATCCATACCTCATTATAATATTCTCCAACAAAAATCTTGTTGTTTTAGCTATTGTATAGTCTTTAGATTGTGTTGCCTCTTCCCACCTTGTCAAATAGTCCATGCAAGTGATTACATAGTGTTATCCAATCCTACACGTTGTTGGTGCAATGGGGCCTGTAAATTATATTGCCCATTTATCAAAAGGTTCAGCGCTAGGGATAGGGTGCAAAGGCATTTCATCTCTCCATCTTGGCTTGCCAACATGTTGACAATGGTCACATGCTTTACAATACTCCTTGCAATCCTTATACAGAGTTTCCCACCACAATCCTGCCATTAATATTTTACGTGTGGTGGCATTGCTTGCATAATTTCCACCCACACTTCCTCCATGTGCTTCCTCTATGATGGCGAGGCACTCATGCTCTAGTACACACCTGCGCAAAACTTCATCATGTCCTATTTTGTATAAGTCCCCACTGATCAACATGTAGGGTGCGACACATATGGCTAGTTTCTTTTTCTCTAATGTCTTCATCCCTTCCAGTGCCATACCTATTTTAAGGAACACAAAAATATCCTCCAAGTCTAAGGGTGTGCACCACAACCTAAAAAACTATGCATCTAGCATGGTATCTTCAATGCTCTATGCATCCTCCCCTAAATCAATCCTAGATAAATGGTCAGGTCCGAATTACTCTTACCTGGTTTGACAACTACGGTGAACTCAAACGCTTGAAATAATAACACCCACTGACACATGCACCCTTGTAGGATGGGATTGTTCACCAAATATTTCAATGCCATGTGGTCAGTATAGAAGGTAAAGGGAGTTTCCAGTAGATACTACCTAAATGTATGAAGCACACAAGTCATAGACAATTCCTCACACTCATCCATAGTATAATTCTTCTCTGTTGGTGTCATTTTTATTCTTGCAAAGCATAGGGAGTGATCAAAAATTCCCTCACTAGGCTGTTCAAGCACTTCCCCAATGGTCATTCCGAAGGCATCTACATGAACATGAAAGGGCTTGTCCTAAGATGGAAAACGTAACATAGGCACGATGACAAGCCTATCCTTCAAAGTTTCAAACACCTTCTGCTACGCCTTTCCCCAATGGAAGGCACTTTTATGTCTAAGAAATTATTCTAAAGGCATGGTGATCTTGGCATTCCCCTTGATGAACTTCCTCGATAGTAGCCCATGTGTCTAAGAAACCTATGCACTACGATTTAACTAGTTAGCTCCCCCATTCCCACAATCACTATAATCTTGGTAGGATCCACCAAAGAAGCCTTCTTTGCATATGATGTGTCCCAACAGGTCCAAATAGGGTAGCAAATACACTTCTTGATGTTGAGGGATATCCTCAACTACCAACACCTTTCAAACATTAATATTAGATTGTCACAATGGTCCTTGACCATTCTAACAATGGTCCAATCATCAAGGTAGACTTGGAGAAACTTGTGGAAGAAGTGCTTTGGAAGGCACACTTTCTACAATGCGTGATAATACAAGAAATGTGTTTTCCAACCCAAAAGGCATGACCATATAGGAAAAACTTCCCCACTCGGTGGTAAAGGTTTTCTTTCTCTGGTCTTCCTTTACAATCCTCGGCTAGTGATATCCTGAGAACCCATTCGTGACAGAGTAGACTTCACCCCCTGCCACTCCTTCTAATATTTCTTTAGTGAACGGGGTTGGGAAGGGATCAATGACACACAATGCATTCAGATCCCTATAATCAACACATATCCTTATCCTTCCATCCTTTTTTATACTAATCACCATTGGAATTATCCACTCTGACTCCTCCATAGCCTCTATGATTCCTGACACTATCATCTTGTCTATTTCCTCCTTGACCTTCATGCATACATTAGGATTCATTCAGTATGGTCTCTTTTGGACCGGGCACACACCTTCCTTCAACTTAATTTTCATTTCCCCTAAGGAATGGTGAACGCATTTGAGTTCATGAATGGTGACCAATAATCTCCAATGATAGCTTCCTCGAGTTCTCGCCTTTGACCCAATATTAACCTTTTTGTCTTTAAAGGCTCATAATAGGTGCGTGTTCTTTCATCAACACTATCCATCACTTCGCACGAGCCTAGATAATGTTTAACCTCCAAATTTTTCATTTCTTCACCATCTATGACATAGACCATCTTGCCTTTTTCTTTCTCTCGCACACATGCACTCAAATTTTATCTCTTATGTGTCTTCTTCCTCAAAGCATGGCTCCAAGCCAGTTCACTCTAGCAACTTCAAGAGCCTATCTTCTTCCTTGGCAATATCCTCAATGGTAAGGTGCTTAACAACCTATAATGCCTTATCCACCAAGGTTTTTGTACTGATACTTAAATTCTTAGATGAGGTCACTTACTAGTTTTTGCCACTTCCCTATTTGGCGGCATGTCTTAGAGTGCATGTACTATACGCGTGTGCAACCCCGTAGTGTAGAATATAGGTTTTATACTTAGAGTTACAAAGTGGTAAATATTTTTTCCTTCCCTTTAGGCTCTCTCACAAGTTTGGATGTGGAAAGAGGTGGGCTCCTTACCATGGTATTTCTTGATGGTGGTGGGTGTGTTGCTTCTAGAGAAACAAACAAAGAAGGCAATTCTCACTTCGTGCCATTCTAAGAGATTATCCCGATGTGTTTCCCACCAGTGTGCAGTAATTCCTAATAGGAAGTAACTTAACGTCCCCCTTATTTCATTTTCCTCCATCCACTGAGCTTCCATATTCTATAAAAATACCTTAGGGAGGCTCCTATTGAGTACTTAGGTAGTTCTTTTACGCCTAGACACTAGGCTATGTGTGCCTTTTTCACCTTTATCACTGATCCTCTTAAATGTCATCCAATTAACTCATATGTTCCATGCGCCCAATTATCACATGCTAGACTAGTGGTGTCACTTACCGACTGAGAATTCTCAAACTAGATAATTCCACAAGAGGATGGATTATCTTTGGATCCATGATTGAGTGCACATATATTCTATCTAGGACCTCTTCTCCCAAAAATTTTGTACAGGTGTTGAATTCCCATCAACTAGCGGTATGATGACTCATTCCTCCTCACTTTAAAAGCTTATGCACCCCTTGTTGAACCAAAGATCCACATTGTTATTATAACACCATGGGCACCCAAGTAGTGCTGGGAAATTGTCTACCTTGGCGAGTGCTAAGAATTCAAAGTCCTCAATAGACTTAGCTCCCGAATGGTGAGAGCTACATCCTTTAAGACACTGATGGGAATTTTCATTTTTTGTTTGCCATATATAACACATTCAAATATGGCTATAATGTAGGCCTTACCATATGATTCCATGCATCCACGATGAGAACATTGACCTTCGCACCTATGTCAATGAGGATATTACTAAGGAGCCATCCATCCATAACTACATTTAACGTGATCTCCCTATCATAGTAAAGGCTATGAGGGGGAAGGTTTGCATGTAAGACCTACCTCTCACACTCTTCTTTAGTGCATGGTACCTTCTCTCTCAACCATTCTTCTAGCAAGGGAATAATATCCTCTTGCCTTAGTATTTTTCATACTTCCTTGACCTCATCCAAGTCATCTCTTGGCGCTTGAACCTTCCTTCTTTTATCCTCCCTCCTAGACTACTCCTTTAGACATTGGATTTCTCCCTATAAAATCTAAATGATGTCCATGGTATCTTGATATACCTCCTTTTGATGATAAAGGTTTGGGTACTTCCCATGTACCACTTCTTCCCTTGAAACTAGGTTTTTCTACCTTGGTATTTCCTTTGCGCGTGTGACCTTTTCTTTTGTTGTTATCATAACAGGTTCTAAGCTTACATCACATGTTACCTGTGGCATCCATTATGTGTCAATATTTTTAATGATTACCATTGCAGTGCCCTTGTTTTTCTGGTGTTACTGATTCATGTGCTCAAACTACTCAGGGAACTCCTCATACTTGTGTTTCTTCCTTCACCATGAGCACTGCAATAGGTCTGGGAACTCTCATTTGTAATGCTCTGTAGAACCAAAATTAAAATAGGTTCCACATGGGAACTCACTTATTCCTCCTCCGTGGTTACCATGACCATAGAATCCTCCCTAAAATACCCTTCCACGTGTGCTTCCATCTGCATGCTCCTCATAATTGTGATCATCACCTTTAGAAATACTAGAATGCTGGTCTAGCACACCCCATAATCAATGGCCTCATGGATCTAGTTAATAAGCCTACAATCCTTATTATCATGGGTTATAGAGGTTCATATCTTACAAGAGCAAGACATGTTGTTCTGAATTGTGCACTGTAACAAGGGACATCTACTTACATCATGGTCACCATGACAAATTTCATAGTCTACTTTCATGGTGCGTACTGTCCTCCAGGGGAAACTATCCTTGACATGCCCCTCTACTTCACAATCTATACACCATATACTAGTGTGAGTCTCATGGGATGAGTTTACAGACAAATTCTCTAGCTTCTTAGCCATAGCAACAATTTGAGCCTCTAGAAACGGGCTAACATCAGTATTAACACTTCCAATAGCCTTGATGTGCTGAGCGATTCTAACACCTCGCATGGGTTTGTGAAATTTTTATGAGATAAAGCTATTCTAAAAGGAGTTATCAACCCCCCAACAAACCATTGAGCATGTTTTAAAGGGTGAATGTCATATGACAAATTTGACAGGAGGGTCTTGAACCGTGCATCATACTCTCGCACACTCTGTCATTCCTTGTTGGATCTCTTTCGTGGTGCTAATGCTCTTTTGTTCAAACTCGGGATGTGGAATTCTGCCAAGAAGGCATTCTTACACTACCTTGTTTGATGAGGGTAATATTTCCTATACCGGATATGCATGCGTCCTTACAAATTCATTGTAAATAGACTATCCTTCCACTCTGTGATTGTGATCCCCTTTTCACGTCATAGAATTTCACACTTGTGAAAATGTTCTCTAGCATCTTCAATAACTTTGTAATCTAGAAAAGGTAAAGACATCTCAAAGAAGACTTGAGTGGGTGGCTAGGGCCCTTTTCCTCCCGATCCAGAGCCTTCATTCCCTCCTGTTTCCTCCATCATTAGATCCACCGATCCACATCTTGTGCCTCCCGAGCCACCAAATCATATGGATCCACCGTGTATTTTCCCTCCTAACCCACCAGATCCACTAGATCCTGTAGTGGTCTTGCCAAGGGTCCCTAAGGTTCAACTTAACTATGTGTCGATGGTCTCGTGGTAATGCTCGGCTACCACTAGTGTACCTCGTGCCACTCCCAAATGTGAGACTTAAGGCTTGTGTACTTACTCCTTGTCCAAAATTTCCTTCGAATACTAGAATATGCGTAGCCATAGAAGTGGGAAATGAAAAATTGTATCTCCTAGGTGCAGATCTGTCACTTCCACTGATACCAACTAGGTCAATGATACTCCTTCCTTGACCTAGAAAACCAAGCACCAAGGTTTAGTCACTAGGTGGGTGTAGATACATGCCAACGAATATTCTCTTTCCACGTGATGAAATCTCATTAGAATCCGAATGGGTCTCTCTTACGTGCTTGCCAAGATGGGGTAGCATAGATTGCTCATGTTCCACATCCTCCGCGTAAACCTCAACTCATTCCCACAACATCTACCTCCATAGATCCATCACACTTGCAATGTCATGTTGTTTAGCAATCTTCCTTTCACTTGCTTCCCTATACTTGAGCTACCTCTCCTCCCTTTCTTCCTCCGTTGTAATATCTTCCATCTTCCTCCACCCTAGCTTCCTCACTCAAAGCACTCGTAATGGTTTATCCAGCCATTGAAAATGACTCTAAACTCAAGGTAACAATCGATATCTTTATTTCCGGAGGGATAACATGTAGAAATGATCCTCCGGGCTCCCACATAAATTCAAACTCAAAGCAACTTCCAAACAAGAATATGTAGAAATAGCATACTACAGAGTGTAGCTATCCAACACACCTTTCCACCAATATGTAGAAATGATCCTCTGGGCTCCCACATAAATTTAAACTCAAGAACTTCCAAACAAGAATATGTAGAAATAGCATACTGCAGAGTGTAGCTATCCAACACACCTTTCCACCAATACGTAGAAATGATCCTCTAGGATCCCACATAAATTCAAACTCAGCAACTTCCGAACAATAATATGTAGAAATAACATACTTCGAGTGTAGCTAATATTTGAGGAAGAAAGGGGAATACATGAGAAAAGGATGTATAGTAGTAATTTTCTCAAGAAAATTGTGCGAAGGTGGAAATCGGAAGAATAATGGATGCGGAAAAGGATTTTTTTGGGTCTCGGGAAGGAAGTTCATGCATGGGGAAAATATGTTAGGAACTTAGAAAAATTCAATGCAAGTGTGTGGGTGCACATAAAGAGTGCGTAGTGATCGGGAAGAAAAGCATGTGTACAAGGAATGTGTGAAAAGGAAAATGGGATGAGATAGAAGAATAAAAGAGAAGGGAAGAAGCATGTGGGAGTATCTCGAAGGGGAGTGAAGGGAAGAGAGATCATATGGAATAATACGAAAGGGTGTGTGAGGTCATGCATGAAGAAATACAGCCATGTTATTGTGCCAAGGTATACAACCAAGAGCGAGTATAACCTATAAACTTGATGTCATAGCCATAATAGAACTGTAAGCTATATAAATAAACAAGGTCGTTGTTTAGACAACTAATTTAGAAAAATGGGACATTTACTCACTTCCTAGGATGATTAAAAGTTAGAAGTGGAATAAGAAATTGAAAGGTCATGTGGGGGTAGATTAAGAGTTGTATTGTAAACATATAAATTGGGAGAGCATATTCATTTCAAATAATGGTAATTATTGTTTATTATCTCCAATATTCATTATAGGAACAAGTTTTCAAAATCCTATAAATGCTTTTTCTATGTTTTTCTCCATCTCAACTATGCTCTATGAGCATGTACTTTTTGAATGTATGCACGTAGACTTTTTCTTATTTTCATCATGTTCCTTGTTCTATGTTAATGGTGTCTTCACATTAAATTCGTGGATATATTTTGGTTTTAAACAATAAACTCTACTATGTTATTTATTGTGCAAAACCTTCTCACTATTTTATTTACATGTCTCTCTCAAGTTATTTCCTCCCTTGTAGTATCTACAAGAATTTTTCCATAGGTGTAGGGAAGTACCCATGTGTGATCCCCTGGTCGAAGGATCACATTCAGTTATTATAATAGTGTACATAATTTTCCTTGTTTTTCAATAAATGGAGCTTCCCCATTCGAGCGGAGGGACTTAGTACCACACTATTAGTGATAGATCCCTAATTTTCCCATGTGACAAATTGTTTTTCCAACATTTTTGGAAACTATGCTAGGGAGAGATCTTCCCTCATACACCCATAAAGATATAGGAAAATACCAAAAAGTTAAATATTTGAAAATCCATAACAAAACTGAAAATTGAAAAAAACCAAAAGTAATTTTTATGTCCAAAAGGCATTATACAAAACTTATTGAAAAATCTATATATTTTCAAGTTTCATTCCTATCTAATGCTCTAAAAAACTGGTAGAAAGAATATATACCTGAGTTGATCCTGTAGGCGGCATTATTGATCACCCATTTAAGGAAAAACAAAGAGATTATTTACAAATTCACATTGTACAAGAAAGAATACAAGTTCCTAAAAATACTCTTGAAGGTCTTACAAAAGAACTAGTTGTATAACAACTATTCCTCAATCCACATAAAGAGGAAAGAGAAGAGGAAGAAATTGTTGCACAAGCACATGTGCTAAGTGGACAAAAACTTGTCTGTTGGCTTTAACTCCACCACTTTATGAAATTCAAAAATGGTCAAGATAGAACTTTCCAAAATTCTATAGAAATGGAAACCAATGACAAGATGATCATATCACATCTTTCATCATAGCTTGTGGAATTCTATGGGTACAACATGAATATGTTGTACTGTGGCTATTCATGGAAACATTATAAGATGCCAATGCAGACTAGTTTTACATTTTTGATCATGCTCAATTACTCGATTCAGTAGTATGAAAATAAAGTTTAAATCAAGATTCAAGACTCGTAGAAGGTTCTCATGACCTCCATTCCCAATTAACTTAAATGAAGAAAGAATCACAAGAGTCTATGAGATACTTCATGGAAAAATTCAACAAGATGATCAACAAGATTCCCGCTATAATTTGAAAATTTTCTTCGTGAATGCCCAATTTTTTGAAGTTCATTTAATTCAATGGAGAGTTATACTAATAGATTTGGATTGCACTCATGAAATAACCATTGAAGTGGAAGATGGCCTCATATTTTCAGAAACTTCAAGAATCATTCAAAGAAGAATAAGTCCAAAAATTCCAAAGATGAAAGATCTTATTCATTGTTGCAGAGGTAGTTTAATAACTTCATAAAGTTGAATAAGGAAATTTCTTAATGAGCATCCCACCCAAACTAGAATAGGATTCATATTTTAGAACCACCTCGAAGGATTTCCTTAGAGGCTCTATCAAAAATGAAATATGAATACCTAAAGATGATGAAAAAGAATTTATAGAGATGGACCAAAAAATTGAGAATAACAATGTCATAGAGGTTGAATAAATGGCGGGTTATGCATAAATTAGATATCTTGAATATTCATAAGGTGAAGAAGGATATGATGATGATGATGCACTTAACTTCTCATTTGCCTGTTCACCTACTTGTAATCTCAAAAATAAGTTCCTCAACCTTTTCTCCAAAAATAACAAGATTGATGATCCTCCCATGGAGAATCCAAAAATAAAATAAATAGTCTAAGATCTCCACTTCCACCTTCCATGGAGTCTGTAAAGGAGAAGCTAGATCTCATCGAAAGAAAAAGGTTATCTGTTGTTCCAAGTAAGTCTCCCAATGCTCCTCCTAGTTCTAATTTTGTTTCTACAAAATCTAGTCCTTCAAAAGCTTCTAGTGTGCTACAAAATCAGCACTTCTCCCAAACATATGCATCAACCTATTTTGATATCATAGAATATGTAAATATATCTAAATTTAATATTTATAAATTTGAATTCTTGTAAACACATCTAAAGCAATTTGATAGGATTTTCCATTATATCAAATGTAGTTCAAATAATAATACTATGGTCCCTATTGTTAAGATTATACCAGTTTTACAGATAAACAAACATGCAATGAATAATGCATAAAAATGTAAAATAGAAAAGAATGTAATAAAATAGAGACACAAATTTAACGTGGTTCACCCAAAATGGGCTACATCCACCAGAAACAACCAATCCTTTTATTCAGTCTAGCCAAACTCTCTCTCATAGTGCCGCCACTAATACAATGAGCCTCATACATAATGACCCTTTAAATATATTAGGGTTTTTATCATTTTGGGGAAACATAGAAAACCACATGTTAGATATGTGACCTAATAAGGAATGGTCCAGATTTCACAATGCATAAATACATATAAAATGTGTCTTTCAGGCACTTCCCCAAACCCCCACCTGGGTATATGGCCGTCGACCCCCACCAAGGGAGCCATCCCCTCGGACCCTACAAACGGGAGAATCCCCCTTGTAACCCACGTCACTATCGGTCTCCACAACCAACACCTATTTCTAAATGAATAATACCAACTCCAGCTACTTCTCCATCTCATAATATGCTTTTTGTGAGTGTATTAAATATTAATAAGATTGATCTATTATATATATCCCTTCTCATTAGAGGATACCACTAAATAATTGTATAATATACTCAGGTGCTTTAGATCATGTAATGCCAATTAAAGTTTCCAATGATCTTAGAATTGCCTTTATATGGTCTAACGGATCTTGGTACTCCATGGAGTACAAGGAAGTCCCATTTTTGGGGCATATCGTGATGTACATGTGGCTCGACTAAATTTATGGCTAAGAAAATATTGTTGACTATTTTGGTAGCAAATATTTTGCCATCATTGTGAATGTTTCTAAGTATAAGTTTCTTTTGGGACTTGGGAGGTTAAATCCAAATGAATTTTTCTTCTACAGCAATTATGGTTAAGGGACAAATGTAAACGTTTCTTTGGGTAAGAAAGATGATACAAGGCACAAAGTTTAGAATATCTAGGAGTTAACATCTTATACTAGGAAAATGAGAATGGAAACCATTTCATAACATCCAAAGATGAGGCTGAAATTTCTATCTTGATAGGACCAAACATTCCTTTCCAGTTGGTTATTGGTAATGATGAAGAGTGGAAAAATATTGACTTTTAAGAAAACAATCTAGAATTTCCAAATGATGCAGACCATAAGGAAAATGAAGTGATTCTTAATGAGTTCTAAAATGAAAATTCAGCTAATGTATTTTTTCATGAACAATAGGTGTTCATATTTCCATTTGAGGAAGAATATTCTCCTAGTGATTGGTGTATTGATAAAACATCTTTTAAGCCTCTCATTGAATATATCATCCATGAAGAAGAGAGGATAATTTGTGATGAGCCTTTGGAAGATTTGAAAGAGGAATATGCAAAAGTAATGGTAAGAATTGTAGAAGAAGAACAAGATCTCCATATCAACCTTAAACTCCTAATGCATGTTAGGAAATTGTAAGATAGGTATACATCCATTTTTTATTTCTTAGTTAATTGAAAAAAATTCATGATGAAATAGATCAAGATGAAAAATATGATATCTCTCTTAAGACAATGGTTGATGGATGTAATGATGAAAGTGAAGTTTTCTCTTTTCCATTTGAAGAGGAAAATTATCTCAATGATGAAAATGTTGAAAAAAATCCTTTGAGTCCTTTGGAGATGAGGCCTCCCATAGTGAAGAAGTAGTGAAATTCAATGAGATTTGGGATGATGAATCAATTTCTCCAAATTGTTTCCTCAAATTTCAAAATGAAGATTCTCCAAATGAATGTGAAGGTGAGATTTCTAATTTTAGAAGGAGTCTATGGAAGAAATATGAAAAAGTTACAAAATGAAAAGAAGATCCCAAGCTCAGTCTTGATATCTTGGCTCATGTCATGGTTGTGAAAGATAGGTATGAAGCTAAGTTTGATTCTTCATTTGGTGCCCAAATGTTTCATGATGAAATAGGAAAAACTAATGGAATCAATGCTTCTAGTTAAATTATTTTTAGTAAGCATGAATGTGGGAAATAGAAACATTGGGGTCATTTATGAAATAAAATAAAAAATAAGCCTTGGGATAGTAGTGAAATGCAAAATGGGAGATAAACAATATGGATGAGCATAGAAGAGAATTTGCAATTTGAGAAAGATAGTAATAACAATGGACTTTTTGGGTGAATATTTGAGCATCAAAGTATTTATGTAGGCTCACTCTTTCCATGTATACATACATTCATAAAAGCACATGGATTTCAAAAGACATTGAGGAAAGGAGGCTACTTCCTCAAACCAGGTCAATCACTTCCTTACCCACTCAAGGGTAACATGTTCCAAAATATGAAAAGTACTAAAATTAAATTTTGTTGTCCCCCACATGTACTGCAGGTGATTTTAGGTTTGTATGTTTCTCTTTCCTGTTATGTTTTTGATTCTTATTGTGTGTTATGTGTGTGTGTTCAATAAAGAAAACCTCATTATATATCTTTTTATGACTCTATATCCCAATGGGATAAGGCATTGGTCCACATAGTTTCTTGAGATTATGTAGTTCTCCCTTGTCCTTTCCACACTATGTTTGATCTAGAATAAGTCCCCAAGTTAGATCCAACTGTTTTCATGAAAAATTTCTACCATGAAAACTTTAAATAAATTATCATGATAACCAAGCCCACATTTCAAAATCTCTCTTCTAGTTTTTGTAAACTTTTCCTTCGACCAATTATGTTACAATGTTACTCTCATGACAGATAAGAGGAATGTTATAATGTGATATTCAATTATGTTTCATGTGTAGGGAAGTGATTAATGAATTCATTCAAAACCATTTAAAAGGAATTTCTCTTCGAGGATCAAAAAGGCCTACTTTAAGGTTTTTTCACACTGGTGGACACCCCTTAGAAGTTGATTTGTTGAGGCACAACCTTCCTAAAAGTAACATTTCTAAAATGGGGATTTTGGAAACTTCTTCTTCAAACTGGGATATTTTTAGTTGTTGATGGGGATTTCTTTTCCTAAAAGTAACATTTCATATTTTATATGATTCAGAAATATCTAGATATATTAAAATATAATAATACAATAACTATAAAGTTAAGATTTTAGAATTCATTATGTTAAAGTTTTCAAGGGATTATGAGGATCATATTTTTAGATAATGGCTCGATAGTATAGATAAAGACCTTCAATCCTAATGAAAATTCCTAAGGATTATGAGAGTTATAGTGAGAGTTATAATATTCTAAAAATTAAAATGTGACGTATGTGAACTCCCCTTCCCATTAAAGGTTTTTTTATTCTTTTTATTATCATAGAAATTGGTCATAGTTCCTTTCACAAGTGCACAAAGCTTGGGCAGAATTTAAAATAGGGCCAAATGTTTAAATTTCAGGAAGATTTTGATCCTAAAAAAATGGGAATGTTCTTATCATCCCTTCTAGAGTCAAAATAACATTATTTTTTTCTCTTTTAATTATAATCCTAGCTCTTGTGGTAAGAAAATTGACTCGTAGATATTTCGGGTAGTGTTTGGTGAAGGCAAGCATCTACTTTTGGAAAATGAGAACATCAAGACCCATGATGTCCATTTTTCCATTTGACCAAAGTTAAAATTAACATAGGGGACAAAAATTATGCCCCCACATGATAAAGGAAGTTGCGTCACTTAAGTGACAACTTGGGTGATTAGAAAATGTTATCCACTCACCTAACCCCACCTACTTCCTCTTCATGATGAGCCGACCCTATGTGCACTTTTAATAGGGTGATGTCTCTTTGTCCCTTTTATAAATGGACATGAGAGAATAAAAAGTGCACCACCAAGGATTTTGGAAGCACAATGAACTCGAGACGGGGTTGAATCAGTCCTAAAATTTCATATTTCATTTACCATTAACTGCAATATCCATTAACATCCAATCATTCATATACATTCAATAATATCTTATTATGTGTGCACAATACAATCAAATAATAATAACACATGAGAAAGATCACATACACACAATATATAAGTAGGGAACCATCATGGGTAAGAAAACCCAATGGAACTCTACTTATTACACAAAGAAAAGATATTTAGTGAAGCACCAACTTCACAAGGAGCACCAACCCATAATTTAGTGAAGAACCCACTACAAGAGGAGCTTACAACCCCTAAGATAATCAAACACAATATTAACCATTTTAATATAAAGATATATGAATTCTTTTGCTTCCAAAATTGATGGAGATCATAATTTAATAGTATACATACACCTTCAAACCCTCATTCCTTAAACTCGCTCTTTCTTCTTCTTTCACAACTTGTCTTGGATTAAACCTATTTCTCAAATTCCCTATAATATTATTATAACAGTTTAAAAAAATATCAGCTCTGAATTCATGCCCTTGACCAAATTTCAAACCCTCACCTAGCTCACTTTTTCTCCATATGTTCAACTAGCTCAATTTTGAACAAAATCTATACTTTTATATGATTTTATTCATTCAAACACACCATAGGTCAGTCCTTCATTATTACATCAACCAATAAAACTCAATAATATAAAACTATATTGATAAAAACATGTAATTGACTCATGTATGTCTTCCATCCTCAAATGTACTCAACAAGCCTGAAAATGGCTCAAAACCCCATCACAGGGATGAGAAAAAGAAACCAAAACCAAAAAAAAAGATTACTCAAGCTCCCAAAATCACCACACATGTAAAATATATCATAAAACATAAAAAATGACCGTTAATTATATTTAACCAATAAAATTTCACATAACTAATTCAAGAATGCTCATATCCTTCACCAAACAGTTGTTTATTGGACCCTAACTTCACCTTTGGGCTTCAAGACAAGTCAAGAACAACTAAAATATGGAATATAGAAACTCATTACAATCATTAGGATATTTATATCATATCCATGAATTTTATAACTCATGAAACATTCATATGTGCAAACCACACTCACTTTCCTCTTCACTAAATCGACAGGCCCAAAAAGTAGTTTTACAATCTAAATTGGTTTGTACCCTTTCTATCACTTCAATACCTCAAGAGGACTTATTAATAAAAAAATTCATCCCTCTTAACTCTAAAACTGATAGAAAGCATCAGCCAATCCAAAACATGCCTCATCTACCTCAAAACCTGAATTTGTTTTTCCTAAAAACAAAACAACATTCTTCTTCACAAATAAAGTTGGATGCCCAATAAAATATCATCACCAAAACATAAAAAATATGCCATTGCAATTATATTTGATTCATATTTCTAGAACATATTCCAACTACAAATGGAAGGCCCTAAATAAGGTTCATCTCTAAAACTGCCCATTTAGCCTTTCTACAACTCAAGAACTAGGCTTGAGCTTAGTTTAATCCATCACCTCCAAAATCAGTTCCAATATTAAAAAAGTATGGAAAATTATTAGACATAATTTCAAAACACTCAAAACCTTTGAAAATAATAAAAACTTAGAAATGTCACTTTACCTCATGAACACACTTGGCACCCTCGCTAGACTAGGCATGCTACAAATTTTACCCTCAAAGAATATGTCATAACTTATTCATTAAAAATTACACAAAAATTTCAATATATCATTGGAAATATATATGAGCCAAGATCACAACACAATTTTAATGTATTCCTAACTCTTTCTGGAGATCATGCAATTCAACTTTTACCACAAACCGCTCCAAACTACCCCAAAACTCAAGAGTCATAAATAGGGAAAAATTTTCCCTTTTACAATTCAACCATGATATAAAACTATCACATAAATGTATTAAAACTCTAGGGATAACAAAAATGTCAATTTATTTCTCACCTTCTTATGAGAAATTTTCCAAAAAAATTAACTTCTTCTAAACAAGCATTTTTAGGTGGGGCCACATGTTTTCACATGCTCTAATTCACATTTTTAGAAATATTGAGGAGTCATCTAAAACATACATCCAATCATAAAATTTTAAAAAGGAATCAAAACAGACTCGGGATACCTCATTTTATCCAATTTTCTTTTAGTTAGGGTTTCAAAGCAACTTATCTTCTTAATGATTGTTCATAAAAATGTGACGATCAAACCACCTCATTATTTTTGATAAACCTTCTTAGTTACATGTAAAAACATTTGAAAAATTATCTAGGTCCCATGAAAATTAAAAAATTCACAAAGAGCATTAGAAGGTCAACATTTTCTTCAAAAACACATCAGATTACCCAGCTTTGACAAAACTGACATATCTTTAAAAATATTCTTTAGAATGACTTAAAACTTGAAATGAAGCATCAAAAAGTATCATCTCACTTATCATACTCACCTCATATCTGAAGTAGGTCTGAAAATATCCATCCATTAATACTTACCTATGCAATCATGTCTATTCCTCATTTGTTTGCTTCCCAAAGACCTCATACATAAACTATACCTCTACAAATTGAATTGAAACTCGTCATACACATCATATACACTACCACTATTATTCTGCCATGTGTTCCATTTATTTATAAATCATGGAAAATCATACAACACCATGACACCCTTTTCCATCAACGGATTTGACATTAATGACAATACCAACATGCAATGGCCAACAATATCCCCCTTTGTCATTGATGGTAACCACCTTCAAACATATATGGAACCCAACAAGACAAAAACACCTATTATACCTCTTTTCCATGTTTCGATTCTTCTCACCTCCTATGACATCTATGAAAAAGGGTACAATGATAATACTACACGGAAAATGACAAAATTTTACAAAACAAAATGGAAACAATGCAAAACACAACTTGTTTGACTCAATTCACTCCCCTATGACTAAAATCTCTTTCCTTCGACCTCAAAAAGAAGAAAATTGATCCATTGGACCTTATATGATCCTTAAAAAGGCTTCCCCTGATTGTTTACTCTCCATACTTTGAATTCATTCATGTTCAACCAATTATTCTTATCCCATTTCATGTTAAACATTATAATTCTACCTCTAATGCTTGTAAAAAAATCCTTTAGGGACATTGTCCTAAAACTATATATTCAAATCAACTTGGAAAAACTTATCATGGAAATAAAATCAAGTCAAGAAAGAAAAATATCCTCAAAATTCTCTTCCTAGCCTTATGCTATCAAACTCTAACTAATCAAGAAAAATGTAGAACTCATACCTTGTCTAAATTCCATGAAAGTGACTTAACAAAGATCACCACAGACTTGAGTAAACATAAAAATTCTCTATACCTCTTCAAAATCTATTAGCACATATATCCAATCTCTTGCAAAAATACTTTGACATAAATCTTCCCTAAAATTTAGAGTTATACATGTTTCTCCTCAACAAAAATCCTCTACAAGGCTTCTCAGAATGTACCCTATCATATAAACTACCTTCATTTATATCTAACAACTTTGACATGATAATAAAGCAATAACTCATAGAAAACTTGTAGACTCATCTTCTAAGAGACCTTCATGACTCTATGCAATTAGGAGAGAACATTTCATGTCTATAATAGCCTTACACATATAATGTCCACTTGTGTAGCACACTATTGTAGAGTCTTAGTGCCTACTTATCCTCTTACAATATGAACACTCTCTTCATCTCTCTTAATCTGAGTCGTATCTTCAAGTACTCTTTTTGTGAAAGATCCACTTTGTAATTAAATCATTCAAACTTGTAATCTCTTTAGGTTTTGTAAATTAGAATCATACTTGAGCGTGCTTAAGACCATGACCTCTACCTCTACACATACAATTTGGAAAAATGTTTTGACCATTGAGACCCTCTTACTAACCTATACACTACTCAAAGACACCATTACTAACCATGAATAAGTAGATGAGCATGATTTTCATAGACCAGAGACATATTTTCATAACTCTTCAAGAAGCATATACACTATTGTTATCTCACCACTAGGATTCAAGGATCAACAATAGGATATATCTCAATTTCTAGGCCTTTTTATCATGTCAATCATTATACCAAACAATATAGGTCTATTATTAATCCTCAAACTAAGAGTCACTACGAGATAATGACATAAGATATTTAAAATATCATACTAAGAAATCATATTTCTGATGAATGCACATACTTGGAACAATAAAAATTCTTAATCATACCTTCTTTAACCTTTCATCATTCTCCTATACATGTCTATAATAAAGCAATCTTTAGAAAAAAACATGCTAAGGATACTATATTAAATCATAACCTTCGAGACATAGAGCTTCCCTTGGGAAAAAAATTTCATGCTACTTATGACAAGCACAAATTTCTTCAAATGGAGACAACTTTCTTCCATGGGAATATCACCTTTAACAGAGCTTCTAGTGATGACAATTAGTAAGATATTAGGGAATATACTTTATATCAAGAAAACCTTACCTTCATTGTTAAGACCTAGGGACTCTTTTCATGAAACCAAAAAATTTAGTGACCTTCATAATATTTTGTAGAGATAGCCAATCTTCTAAACCTCTTTGCTCTTATGAAAAAAAATTTAATTTTAGGTACAAGTTGAATACCACCAAGCCTATATGTTTACACGTATACAATATTATTGAATCATAACAACTAAGTTTTATAGATACCATTTCTTTTAGTTTTCACAACCTCCCTATTTATATAGATTAATTTCATTCATATAAAAGGATTGAGATCTTATCATGTTTCACCTTATCAAACACATATAGTTCAAAAAATTCTTCTCTTCATAAAGGACTTGTCAATGCACTTTAAGCCTTTAGTCACTCATGGAAACTTCAAGAATTTAAGTGAAAAATCATACCACATTTTTTCTCAAGATTTGTAGTCTAAGATAACATTATAGACCTCAAATATTCATGAAACCTGTAATTCATCTTTCATATATCTTTGAATTTATATCTCATATACTTATAGATATTCTCTAATAGCTTCATGATAAAGAAATTGGACTTATTTACTCCTAACAATCTTTTGACACATGATGAGAGGACATAGACCTTAGACTTGATGTATTACACAAGAAATCACCAATTATAAACCTTTGTATAGTTTGAATGAAATCATGCTTAAAATCAAAACTTGGCAACTAAGACCATAAACTAACCTATCAAGACTTGATATGACATGCTTCACTTAGAACTAGATCTCTTAGTTCAACACAAACCAGACCATGGATTTCTTAGAGACTCCACAAAGAAATAATATCTTGACAAGGTTACTTACTTCCCTTGAAGCATACTTCACATGCTACTCATGAAATGAAAGATACCAAACTAAGACAACATTCTTACATGAACTCTCATGACTGACTTAGACTCCTCATATAATTCGACCATTAAACTCAAGAGACTTGTAACTTCCTTCAACTACATCAGAACCTTTTCTCAAGATGAGACAATCAAGACTTCATACTCAACCAAGATAATTTACTTACATGAACAACACAAATGTGGATCTTAACTATACCTAGGAGGATCAAAGTAATACCTAATAGATTCCAACCATGGAAATAGACACTTGACTTCACTTTTGGATGACAACGTGACAAACTCAAACACCTATGAAAAAACATAGATTCAAGATCATATGGAGAGATCATATCCCATAACTTATCATCCTTGAAGTGTCCCACACACCTAGCTCCTTCAAATTATCATGCATTAAAGAATTACACACGTATGATATTTTTCAAGTAGAGAAAATATGCTTCTTAGATCCATCATAGGCTTGATGAACTTGTCACCCATTTCAATGGCATTATAATCCACTTTGACAAAATTCATGCTCTACATATTAGACTGAGAATAAGTTCTACTGACCTTAATTTCTTGATAAATCATGTTTTTCATTAGACTCTAATATGAAAGACTTGGATTCATTAATAAGACTTATTTTCTTCCTAAATACTATTCTATTTTGAGTTTGAAACCTGTTGTTACCCTTTAAATATTCACCTTGATGACAAGAAATAACAATGTGTTCATATTTGTGACATTTAAAACACACAATCCCATTCTTCTTTCCTCTTAACTCATACATTATTAGATTCAGACCATAGTCCTTGGCCTTATCACTAAACTCACAACATGAATGAAATTCACCTTTGAAGATGTTGGCACCATTCCTAAGATTACTTTTGCAATCTCTAGCTCTATGACCCAAAACATGAAAAATATAGCAATATCCATTGAAATCAACACCACATCTCATTGCATTAGATTTTCTAACATAATTAGACCTTAAATCAGTCCCCTTTGTCTCCTTCATGTCTGATTGGGTACTTGGACAAGATTCTTCATTATTCTCCTTATTTCCTTTGAAACTTAGGTCTATCTTTGAATTTCCATCTTGATTCTCTTTGAATTTCCAAAATCCCATCAATATCTCAGTAGTACTCTTTTCTAACTTCTCATACATCCTCAATCTACTAGATGCACTTTCAAAATCAAATTCTAGGGATTTTAATTTTTCTTCATACCTGCAACAAGTTTCTTCTTTGACTTTTACAGCCTTAGACTTTTCTCTCAAATTAAGATTCCAAACCATTGATGGATTGATCATGCTCTATATCCACGTAATTGATATGATATTGCAAGATATGAATAACTGACTCAAAAACCTCATAATTCATTCTTAATTTAGCCTCAATATCTGAAGAGTTATGCATTGCTTGTGTTTTAAATGGACCTCCTTAATGTTGTTACACTTAATTCTCAAGAACCTTCTCTCGATACCAATTATTTGAGGAACAATGGACCGAGAGGGGAGTGAATCAGCAATACAAATTTCATATTTCATTTACCATTAATTTCAACATCTATTAACATCCATTCATTCATATACATTCAATAATAGCTTATTATGTGTGCACAATATAATAAAATAATTAAAACACATGAGAAAGAGCACATAGACACAAGATATAATTGAAAAACCCTCATGGGGAAGAAAACCCACTGAATTTTTTTATATTACACAAATAAAATATATTTAGTGAAGCATCAACTCGACAAGGAGTACTAACCCCTAGTTTAGTAGAGAAGTGTTGTCACCTCCCCAAGTACTTGTGAATTTTTCTCTGTAATTTTAAAAATTTTGAAGTAGGTGACTATAAAAATACCCTTGTAAAGTTCTCCTAAGAAAGAACTAGTTCTAAACAGTTAGTCATTTTTTCAAAGTTTTTAGTTTTGGGGTTTTTTCAGTGTTTTACGGGTTTTCGGGTTTTTCCATCCCAAGTTCCTCCTGATCATCTCTTTCTTCAATTTTCCACTTTTACCGATTGGTCTTTATTTTACTTTGTTGTCAGCATTTTTGCATTTTCATAGAAATGGTGTCCCGATGTCCCGAGGGTAGTTTGTGTCAATCCTTTCCAACTTATCTAATTTTCATTATGCTGTGGGTTTTTCAGCTTTTATGTCCTATGTGTCCCAAGTAACACTTGACCACCATTTACCCACAAGTAATCTTTTTCAATTCCCATTCAATGCGGCTATTTCAGATCTGTGTGTCTCATCTCATCCCGATGTCCCTTGTGAGATTTGTGCAATTTTTCTTCTTTTTCTAAAAATCAGCTATTTTGGCTTTGTATGTCCCAAATATCTTGATGTCCCATGGGACAATTTTGTACTTTTTTTACCACGTTACCCAATTTTAATTGTTTTAATGTCAATATAGAGAATTAATTACCTCATTTATTTCACCCCAACGACCTACTTGAGTTTAAATGCATATAAATACTTAGTTAATTTAATATTTTCACCATCTCATTCTCATTTGGTATTGATTATTCAAGCTTCCTCCTCTCGTACTATTCATAGCCATGGTTGAGTCCCGACCCATTGTTTTCAATTTTGTAGGTGTAAAGAGAAGTTGTGAAACATCGAGGTGTTGATCAAGGAACTAAGGAAATATCTCATAAGTAATCTTCTTCTCCTACCATAAAATGAAGATCAGCTTTAAAGGTCACAAACACCTATCTTCCTTAGAGACAGATGTACCAAACATTAGTGATAGTGAATCTCAACACCTGGACTTGGATGATTTCTGGACTCGAATAAATTTTCAAAAACCTATTTTTATGGCTCTATTGATCAAATATAGTGGGATCACGGATGTAGTGGCATTTCCCATTTTATTTTAGTGTGTCGATACATTTCTTACATGTAGTTCTTGTTTCAACCCTGAAAAAAAGTAAATTATCGATCCTCAAGGCCTTGTGGTGGCTCGACTTGATGAGGATTGTATTTTTACTTCTCTTAGAATTCCCATGGTTGAAAATTAAAATACTCTTACTAAGGACCAGGTGCAAGCTCTTTTCGATCAAGTCAATGAAAATACAAGAGTAGAGTTGCCAAGTCTTGGTTCAAGAACCCTAAGAAAGGAGCCTCAAGGCTACCCAAGACAATGTTTAGAGTTGATTTCCATGAAGAATTATCGACGTCATTACTCTATTGGCTAGGATAATGGGAATTCCCTCCACCAATGAGTTTCACTATTGGATGTGCCCCTACATCAATATTATATGTGAGGGTAAGAAAAACTTGAACTGGGAAGGAATCATTTGTGATAGCTTGATTGAGAAATTGGCAAATGTTCAGAGAACTCAAACCTTCTACATGACCTCCTATTTGATGTACTCCATTGTAACTTATAGAGAGTGGTTGGGTTTCTCCCTTGTGGATGATAAGAAAGATGCTCCTATTTATATGTATCATCCATAGTTAACCCTGAAGGTTAGTAATCATCATTTTAGGAGAGTGAATGATGCATTCACTATGTACATTGTCAGATTGTTGGAAGGAGATATTGCTAAAATATTTTCTGATGAGGAAAAGCAATTGATCAATGTCTATGGTATATTTTTCACCCAATTTAAGAAGTTTTCATATATAAGATTGGCTAGATTTGAGGGGCAACCCATGAAGCTTCCCATGTACTTGTAGTGATAAAATGGATTTGGTGGAGGTCTACAGACAATTGGATAAATTGCATAGGACCTATAGGGATAAGAAGATTGCAAGTATTTAGTTCCCAATCACCTTGGGTAACTACAATTTTAGGAATTCCCTAGATGCTCAAAATGTTGACAGAAAATTGATCCTCTCACTCTCCACTATTATAAACCCATATCTTGATTTGATATTAAGGAGTTCATTTCCTCCAATTTTAGAATGGGTTATCAACATCTTCCTGATATTGAAGACTACTGGGTAGATTGTTCAGATGATTATGAAGCCCGAGAGAAGGTACTACGGAAGATTATCTCTGCAACAAATCATAGATTTTGGTATATTTGATGTTTCTAAAGGATTGGAGGATGATGATGAAGAAATATAGTCTCTTGAGTATGAAAGGTCAATCAAGCACACTCCTATTGAAACCATTGATTGGTTTTTCAAGGAAAGAGATGATTTGAAGGAGCTCAACAATCCTATCCTAGTAAGAACTAGACTTTGGCTTGATAGAAAAATGAAGATGTTTAGGGAAAGGAAATCTAGGTCTGCTTCCCAAGATACTCCTACTCCATAGAAATAAATACCTATGTTAGCTCCTGAGATACTTGAACAATTTGTTCCTTCTCCTCCTGAATCATCAACTCTGGTATACACCAAAAAGGGGAAAGCCAAGAAGGATGATAAGGAAGTTGATGTTATTCAAGAAAGTGAGCCCTCCCTAAGCAAGCTAAAATAAAGGAAAAATTGTGGACTTGGATGATGACAATGAAAATTAAGGAAAATAACAAGAGAATCATGAGGAAAATACACCTGAAAAAAGCAATGTGAAGGAAGATCAGTCTAAGAAAATGGTTTTAGAATCTATAGAAAAATTTTCCAAGGAAGCTCCCATCATCACTCAAGCTGATACCTTTGTGTTGGAAGTGGTTTTTTTGAAAACCCTAAGTACTATGAGTACATTTCAACTTGGACCTATTGCTCCTTCTACTTCTGGTTCTTCATTTTCTTGGGTGCAACCATTGCTAGAAGGTAAGAAAAGAAAGGCCACTTCAAGTATTGTTGCTCCCAAGTTTGATGCAGTGGAAACTCTTCTAGGTACTACTCCTCCTCTCGACTAAAAAGGCCAAAGTCACATCAAGATTAGTTTCAGACTCCCAAGGCTAGTAATTCATGGAAATTACAAAACCCAAGTTTGAAAAAGATGAAAAATACCTATCAATGGGTGACCTGGAGTTGACAAGAATCCCTCTTGGTGAATCAACACCTAAAAGTGAGGTGCATAATATTAGGGAGATTGTATCTAAAGTGATTGAAAGAGTTAAAAAAGGGAAGCAGACACAAGATAAATTAGAAGAGAAAATCATATTTTATCAAGTTTCATCAAATCCTTATTAGCAGAAGATAAGGTACTTGATCCTACTCCCCTAGCTTCCATTCCACCTCCTGCTATCCTGTCTAGTGATGAAGTCCAAGCCATCAAAGACATTCACAAACATGCCACCTATGGGAAGGAAATGGAAGCTATGGTTGATGACTTGATAATCACAGGTTTGAATTTCATTGAAGAAGCATTCAAGGCATATGAGAAAATTGCCAAAATTCAATTGAAGTTCTCTACAACACTCAGTGGTTTGGATAGGGAATTGAAATTGTGGAGTGAGTGCATTCAAGATCTCAGAGTGATGAGTGAGATAGATATACAGATCCTTTTGGAAAGTAAGGTTTTTGATGATGCAAAATTGAATTTGTCCAAATAGTGGGTTTTTAGTATTGACTGGAAAATAAAGGTTCTAGAAGAGGCCATTGGAGAACTCAGGAATATGTTGCAAAAAGGAGAAGCTTTTAAATCTTGTGTCATGTATTCCTTCTTGGATATACATTTCCAAATCTTCAAAGAGAATTCAAATGATAAATTCACTATTCAAGAGATCAAATCTTAGTTCAAGGCTTTCGTTAAAGAAAATTTGTTCAAACAAGACACCATATCCAAGGAGAAAATGAAATAAATTTGCACAGATACATTGTTATCACAGATGCCAATAAAGATTTCTTGGAAAATGTAGAGTTTGGGAAATACATGGAGAAGTGTTTGGGTAGTTGGACTCATGCCACTGCTAATACAACAATTCCCTGAGGAATGGACATAGCTGAAGCATTGAAATGATTCAAAATCAAGTGCTAAAGGAAAAGGGGACTACAAGTGCTTCTACTAGTGTCTCGACTTCCTAGTTTATATTTTCCTTTCTTATTTTAGAAATATCTAATTAAGGTGATTTTATCCCTTTAGGCCATGTGTTATGAAAGCAAGGGATAAATTGAGTTTGTAATATTTAATTAGATATTAGCTTTAAGATTAAAAGAAAGGAAACTGAAAAGGCTTTTTGTAACCATTTCTCAGGGTTATTTAAAGAAATCTTCTTATCATTGTAAAGGATCAAGATTTTGATATCTGGATGTAAAATAACATTGAACTATTCAATACAAAAGAAGTTTTCACCCTCTCTCATGCTTTATCTCTTTTTGTTCCTTATCTGATCCATATCGAGCTATGTGTATTTAAGCAAGAACTTTGTGTCTTTCAGTTGATAGGTGTATTTGGAACTTTGTGTCTAATACATACATATCCTGTGTTTTTATATGCATAGTTTAAATCTTGTTATTTTATTAAGCATCAGTAGGATATTACTCTGTTATCTATATGTCTAAAAGTGCTCTTCTATCTTCAGTTTCTGAATATCAGTCTTGACTTTTCCTCTTTCTTCTGTATTGAAAATATTTTTGAGGAAGGAATCTAAGATATCAAAATCTCCACCAAAATGTTGAACAAATGTTTATTTTGTAAATAATTTTTTATTTTTCTCTTTTTTGTTCAATAAGAGAACCTCTCCCATAAAGACAAAGTTCTAATGTCCCCCGACTATTGCTTGTTTTCTAAATATCAAAATCTACAACCAAAAAGTAACAACCCTACAAGGAGTACCAACCCCTAATTTAGTGAAGAACCCACTCCACAAGGAGGATAAAACCCCCTAAAACGATCAAACACTAACTCAACTATCTCAAGATGAATATTTCCATTTTTTCACAACTAATGAAGATCACAATTTCAGCTCATAGATACACCTTCGAACCCTCATTCCTTTAACTCGCTCTTTCTTCTTCTTTAAAAATTTATCTTGGATTTAAAACCTTGATCACATGCCCTAAAATTTTTTCAAACATTTATAAACATTATCAGCTCTGAATTAATGTCCTTGATTAGCTTTCAAACCCTCACGTAGGTCACATTTTTTCTATATGCTCAACTAGCTCAAATTTAAACCAAAATTTTTATTTTATATGTTTCTCTTCATTAAAACATGGCATAAGTCAGTACTTCATGATTAACTTGACCAATACAACTCAAAAATATAACAATACCTTCATAAAATAACATGGAATGGACCCCGTATTCAAAAAATCACACACTTTAAACATTATTTAGTCTTGGTGTCATACTAATATTCATATGGTTTTTGAGTGAAGAAAGTACTAATTAACCCCCATATTTTGACCATTATACTTTGCTTTCTTTTTTTACTTCCGACCACTCACACATATTTTCCCAATATGTTTATGTCGCTCCATGCTATTTTTCATTTTACTAGGGCACCCATGCTAGTACTAGGGCATTGATGACACCTTGGTCCTAGTTGGGGCACCCTGATCCTTTTCCCAATTTTCCACCACTTTTCAGGAAATTTCTAGCCATTTTAACATTTCATATTTCTTGTGGTCAGCCTTTTTAGGGTTGATTACGAAATTAAAACAAGAGAACCATATAAATATAAAGTTATGAGACCATAATGAGGGACCAAGCACTAGTCACTACTATCATCACCTAAGGTTGCATCCATCAAAGGATCCATTTGTATCCATTTAGCCCCATTAAAAGGAACATGGTTGGTTAATTTTCATCACACAAGAATAGGAGGGAATTTTATTCTATTCCACCTACCATTTTATTGCATTTTCTAGACATAGTTATTATTTGCTACTTTCACAAAGTGTGACTAGCACAAGAGCACCTAGGGTGTAATTTCACACATAAGCACATAAAACTAGATCGGTATGAGATATAGTGGAGTGATTAGTTAGTAAGTCTTCCATTGTGGTAGCTAAGGAAAGTCTTACCCATTCATATGCATCTTTATTTTTTATGGGTTTGATGTTTGTCTTGGGGTTTTTCTGGTCTCCTCTCAATCATTGATTATCCGCACATACAAATTGAGTATAGAGAAGTTAATGTGATAGAAAATGAAGGCTTCATATCATCTAGTGACCTTGAAAGTTTGGTTTTTAGACCTCTTGCATAGACTAGAGCACCCAAAACATAGACTAGGGTGCTCATAGGCACCCCGATCCTCTCCCAAGTGCCTCTGTCCACTTAGATTTCCAAGATATTCATTGTATTGGAACTTAAAATAATCATTTCCTCCTATTTCTTCAGGTCATATCTGTGTAAAATTCCAAGAAGCTCACCAAATAAGATAAGCTTGCTCCAACCCTTCTTTTCATATTAGGGTTTCTATTTTCATTAGCCTAGTTTTTGGGTCACTTTCTACATTTATTTATAGATTTTATTTACTATTGTTCCTAGTTAGATTAACTACCATTATTCCACATTTTAGTTAATAATTTTGGTGAACCCGTACTCCACCTTCATGCTTAGGATCCTCATCTTTCTTCTATTATGTTTCATAAGGTTCCTCAAGTTCCTTTTACTGATTTTCTTAAAATGCATCTTGACTGTCAATCTATTCTACAAAGAGAACTAGACTCTATATTTCATCCTAAAGATATGCATAGAACAAAATAAGTTATATCTTCCACCATCTATCTCACGACCCTAGTCCTAGTATTCCTCCATATAATCAACCCCTATTAGACTCAATTCAATCTCTACATGCTTTATTTCAAGACAAATTTAAGGCCATGGAATCCATGATTACATCTCTCAAATATGAAATTCAACAACTTAAGGATGCCTCTCAAGTGCATGTTTGTTCTCCTTCTACATCTCATTCTCATTCTATGTCTGCTACATGTGTTCATATCAGTGAGGCTCAAGTCACACCATTACTAGAGCCTCTCATCCTTGATTGCAATACTCAATAACATGAGATTCTTACTGAGATTGTTAGTCTTCAATTAATAACTTTACCACCTAATCATTTTTACCCTCCTTATCATCTAGCAAAATATCAAGGTCATCCATATTGCAATTATCATCGAATCAATAGACATAATGAAAATGACTACCACACTTTGCAAAGAAGAATCAAATATATTGAGTGACATGAATTTATCTCATTCACTATATAACATTCTCTTGCATGTCCATCTATAAATACTCTACCTCAATGGGTTCCAAAATATGATTCCTCTATGTCTACTGAGCATCCATTCATCACTTCTAATGTTTCATCTTCCATCGACAAGAACCACATATGTAACCTACTCAAATAAAACAACCAACTCTCAAAATTATTCTCACTCCCCCTCCTCTCAAGTCATCTATGACACTAAAAATTCCATCTACACAACCTCCGTTAAAAATTAGTGCAACTTATCCTCCTATCAAGCTTTCAATAACGTCATCAACACCACTAAAGCTACCACCATTCAAGATACCTCCTCATCCTACACCATTATAGTAACCAATATTTTTGTCAAATCAACTACCCCTTCTATTTTTGGTCAAGAAACATTACAAATTTCACCATTGCATGGTCCTACTATTACTCTTACCCACCATAATTCCAACACTTCACGCAAACTTGGTCTTTGGTACGTGACTCTTGTTCCTACCCTCTCGATGATACATTCATATTACGATGGTTCTTATATGACTGTTGAGGGGTCTGTTACAATATATAACCTCATTTCATTTTACATTAACATATCTATCTATTAAATAACCACTCATAAATACATACTTCCACAATCATCTATTGCTCGTCACACATACTATAAGATATCTCATTATTTATCCCATTACCATACATTATTTATCAAATAGTACACACATTCCCATACACTTCGGGAATAGCATACAACACATTTCCCCATATTAAAATAAGTGCATATCTCATTTATGCATTATCATAACATCAACCTAATAGATTAGACATACTCATCACACATTTTAACATCGTCATTACCCGATGACACATTCTTGTGCTTCAGTTCACACTTAACTATTGAGGGATACATATTACACATGAACCCCACGCACTACACGATAGGTACTATACATCACGAATCTTCACACATCCTATGTAATACATCCTTTTTAATGCTACATTATTTCAACCATTACATATTTACATATCATACATATTTTACATATCATATTAGTGTTTATCATATATATGTCACACCTTATTGTATACGAATCTAACATTACATCCTAATCATTATACATAATACTCATCATGCCAACTACTTTTTGTTTACATAATTTTTTTATTGAATCTTATACATCATACATCACACATTATACACGTCACATGGTCATCTCTTAGTATCACATATACTATTATATCTCACATTGCATTCACTACTCTATGATGCACTTCTAGTCTCACACCACACTGACTCGCTGAGGGTATATAACACAAATAAAACTTATCATACAATGTACACTCATCACTTGACATTCTATCATGTGACATTAATAGGCTAGTGATATATGCTTTAGGCTAAATGGTCACCTATCCCTTCATCTTGTAGTGGGATATGCTTTAGGCTACCTCACCACTCCCTTTATTCATCTAGTAGTGATATACGATTCACGCTACATCATCATGTCACCATATATGCTTCGGATATAGGATCACGTGCACATCATTTATATGTCACATATCACCGCTCATACACATATATCATAACGCTTAGAAACAACACATTTTGACCATTTTTCGATGACACACTCTCATTTATGGTTCATTCTTGAATGTTGAGGGGGAAAACCAAATGAAACTCACTTAAGAGATTTCCATTCACTCGATGGGCACATGGATCCTATCATTCCATATTAAAATCCATTACATCCATCCACAATATGTTGCATATCTTAGTTGCTTTAGTCTTTCTTGCATTTTCTTGTATATGGTCACTTTATTACACATACTAGTCTAGACCTATTATATTTCATTTATGTATACCATCCACACATGTGTGGTCACATTTTTCTTAGAGGTGATTACAGATAGAGGTATTTTCCATGTAGCATGGATGCTCTCCTTCTAAACATACTACACTCGGGTCTTTGGCGGTCTCCACATTCGTCTCTCACAGTGTTATTGTTTTATTTTGTACTTAACACTCTATATTATATGGTTATACATGCTAGTTATCTTTCTATTTTGATAATGGGTGTTTCATGTGCAATATTATTGTGCAGGATTACTTGCTTCCATGGCTATCTATTGTTTTTACTTGTTTTATTTTCTATTGTATGCGGGCCTTGCCCTAAATTTGGTATTCACATTTTTTTTTATATGAGACCATGATGGGATTAATTGTCTTGTGACATCGTGACTGATGTCCCATGTTTACAACCCACTTTTTGTGGCTTATTTTTTCTTCTTGCATATTTACACTACTATATTACTTGGTAGCTTATATATTATTTACATAGATTACACATTATCTTATACATGCATGCTTGGTCATACTAACACTTGTCTTTGGATAACCTCTTGTTTGTGTGTGCATTGGTTTGTACTTATGCACTTTCCTTTCCCAGGGAAGAGTTACAGATTTAGTGCAGCTTGGTCATCTTTTGGGGTTGCATTATTCTATCAATGATGTCACATGTACCCATAAAGAGGGGGCATCATTTGGGGTTTACATACTATACAACGCTTCTACACCGCCTTCGCCTTCGCTTTCCACCCTTGGCATTGTGGGTTATACATTGAATGCGTGCAAACCAATCTATGAACCCCATACATAATGAATTTTACAGGACATGGTAGTCCTTAGCATTCTGGGAATAGTTATAGGTTAGAGGATATAACAGAATTCCTCTCTACACTATTTCATCTAGTGGCATTGGATCACCCAAAAAGTAGGCAATATAAAGACCTCTTCATACAAATTCAAGGAATTAGTTACATGTTGGAGAATAATGTAGCTTTCTACCTACAATTCTTCAGCCTATTGCATCAGATCACCCAAATTAACCAGGATAGGATATCCTATTTCTACACTTTTTCTCTTGACATATATCAGGTGCACATGTTCCATTTTTCATTTATGTAATTTACATTTACATGCTTTCACATACATATACATACATCTTTTACATATACATGTGTATTTGACTACTTGATCATTTTCTCCTTATAGGACCATCCATACGAGAAACAAACAGTAAAAAAAACTACAACAATGGGGGAAAAACTAACAACATTTTATTACAACACACAACATACTAACCATGTAGGTACATCATACACATCACAAACTACACACGTGTTTCCAACCTAAGTTCACTCTCATCACTCTTTTGTGCTTTTACATCTTTGGTTTCCATGCTCCATCTTCTTTGTGTCACTCCAAGATTTGTATAGTCTTTCAATGAATTTCCACATCACTCTACATAGATTATAAGGTACACATATCTATCTACTTTATGTTGCCTATATTTTCTCTTACCAACATAAAGTGGGGAAAATGTAGCCACAAAATCATGTGATTTAGACATTATTTAGTCCCAGTCTCATACTACTATTAATATGGTATTTGAGTGAATATATTACTAATTAACCCCCATATTTGGTCCATTTTACTTTGTTTTATGTCGTTACTACCAACCTCTCACACATACTTACAATTTTGTTTATGTAATTCCATGTTATTTTGCATTTGACTGGGCCACCTGTGCTAGTACTAGGGCCTCGATAGGTGCCCTAGTCCTAATCGGGTTCCTTTATCCTTTTCCCACTTTCTCTCCACTTTTTGGGCACTTTCTAGACACTAGAACATTTTATATTTATTGTGGTCAAACTTTTTGGGGTTAATTAAAAATTATAAAAAGAGAACCATATAAATATAAAGTTATGAGACTATAATGAGGGACCAAGAACTAGGCATTACTATCATCACTTAAGGTTGCATCTATCAAGGCTCCATTTACATCCATCTAGCCCCATCATACAATAAAAGGTTGGTTCATGTGAATGATAAAAACGTAGTAGGGAAGTTTATTTTATTCAATCCACCATTTTATTACATTTTCTACACAGTTATTGCTCACTACTTTCAAAAAGTACATCTAGCACAAGAGAACCTAGGGAATGATTGCACACAAAAGAACATAGCACTACATTGAGTCTGAGATGTAGTGCAACGCTCAGTTAGTAATTCCACCATTGTGGAATTTGGGGACAGTCTAACCCCTTCAGATGCATCTTTATTTTTTAGGGGTTTGATGATTGTTTTGGGGTTTTATAGGTATCCTCTCAATCATGGATTATCCCCAACATATAGCTGAGTAAAAAAAAGTTAATGTGATAGACAAAGAAGGCTTCAAATCATCTAGAGACCATGCAAGCTTGGTTTTGGACCTCCTATAGAGACCAAGGCCCCCGAATAAAAAATAAGGCACCCACAGTGACCTGATCCTCAACCAGTGCCTTAGTCCACACAGATTGCCTAGATCTACACTTTACTAGACCTCAACACAATTCTTTCCTCCTCTAAGCTAACTAAATGAGCTAAGCTCCTTCCAACCCTTATTTTCATATTAGGTTTCTATTTTCATTATCCTAGTTACTAGAGTCACTTTCTAAATTTATTTTATAATTTTATTTATTATTTTTCCTAGTTAGATTAACTACCATTATTGCACATTTTAGTTCATCGACGCATGTAGGTCGACCATGCTCAAATGCACTCAACAAGATCGAAAATAGATCAAAACCCCATCACATGGATGAGAAAAATCTAGTAAAATAAAAATCATGATTACTCAAGCTCCAAAAATTACTGTAGACACATCTAATATATCATGAAAAATCATGATTGGTCATTAATTATCTTTCACCAATCAAATTTGACATAAATAGTTCAATAAGGCTCATATACTTTATTAAAAAATTGTTGGTTGAACCTTACAGTCACCTTTAGGCTTCACGAAAACTCAAGAACAACTCAAATATGGTATTTAACCATACATTGGAATCCTTAAAACTTGTATATCACATCCATTTGTTTTATAGCTCATGAACCATTCATATTTGTAAATCAAACTCACTTTCCTCTTCATCAAATTGAGGTGCCTAGAAAGAAGCTTTACAAACTCAATTTTCTTGCACCATTTATGTCACTTTTAATACCTCTCGAATGAATTCATCATGAAAAAATTCATCTCTCTTCACTCTCCAATTAATATAAATCATCAACCAATCCAAAAATGCTTCATCTACCTCAATATTTCATCCTAGGTAATTCTATCCCGATAACCAAATAACCTTTTTCTTCAAAAATAAAGTTGGAGGACTCATAAAATATAATCACCAAGACACAAACTATAAACCATTTGAAATATATATTACTCCTATTTCTATTAAATATGACATATCCTTCTAACTCCAAGTGGAAGGCCTTTAACCAGGTCCATCTCTCGAAATTGCTCATTTAGCCTTTCTAGGACTAAAGAACCGAGGTAGAGCTCAATTTATTCCATTACCTTAAAGCATAACCAAATCATGTAACACCCTTATACATGATTTATAAGCACTCATAAATCTTCAACAAACATGAATAATTTATAAATATCACTTTACCTCATAAAGCCACTTGACACCCTTCTAGACCAATCATCCTCCAAATTTGACCATAAAAAAATAGGTCATAAATTCTTCATACCATATCAATTTTTTTTTTTGATATACCGTTAGAAATATATTTGAACTAGGATTACAACACAACTTTAATGGAGTGCTAAAACTTCTTGTAGCTCCTGAAATTCAACTATTACCACAAGCTACTTGAAACTACCCCAAATATTACTCTTCATAAATAGGGAACACTTTTCCCTTTTCCACTCAAGCCATGGCCTGAAACTATCATGGACATGTAGAAAACTCTAGGGATAAAAACAATGTCTATTTATTTCTCACCTTCTTTAGAGAACTTTTCCACATACTAAACTTCTTTAGAAATAAGAATTTTCAGGTACAGCCCACATATTGTCACATGCTCTAATTAACCTTTCTAGAAAACTGAATGAGTCCTCTATAACCTCAAATAATAAAATTTATGAAAGGAATAAAAAAATATTAATCATACGTCTTTTTCTCCAAGTCACTTTTAGCTAGGGTTTAGTTAGGGTTTCAAAGTAATTTATCTTCTTAACGATCGTTCATAAAAATGTGACAATGAAACCACCTCATTATTCTTGGTAAAAAAATTAGTTACATATAAAAATATCCTCAATTTTCTCTAGGTATCATGAAAATCACACAATTCAAATGAGCATCGAAGGTCAACATTTTCTTCAAAAACACCTCAGTAGAATACCCGGTTTATCCAAAACTAACATATCTTCAAAAAAATAAGAATGACTTGAAACTAGTCATGAAGAATTATGAAAATATCATCTCAATTATAAAACTCACATCATATCTCAAATATTTATGAAAATTTCCATCCATTAATACTTACCTATGCAATACTTCCTTTTCTTCACCTCGCTTTCTTCCCAAGGACTTCATACATGAACTATACCTCCGTAAACTGACTCAAACTCATTATACACCTCATATACACTACCAACATGTTGTTACCATGCTTGGAATTTATCATAACCTCATGGGGACTCATAGAAAACCATGAAACAATTTTCCATTAATGTATTTGACATCAATGAAAACACTAACACACAATGGCCGATAAGGAGGAGGCAAAGTTTCATCACTTAAAGTTCACAACATGGGGTGTTAGACAAGTGTTTTCAACTCACCTTCATGACATGTTTCTCCCCTTCTTCATGATGCCTCCACCCTATGTGAATTTTTACACCCTTGATGTCCCTTTTCCCCTTAATAAATGTTATAAGGTACATGAGGAGGTTTGAGGCCCATTGAGAAAGTTTTCACCCCACCTATGAGTATCATCTAACCTATATTAAACAAGGCAAGTCAAAGAAAGAATTAGCTAGGTTTATGAAATTAGGAAAGTATCAAACTCATTATTATTAATTTAAATTCCTTTTGCGTGCTCACTTTCTATTATACTCACAAAAATTCTTAAAAACCCTAATGCTCCAAAACACAAATTTTCTCATTGTTCCCAAACCCCTACTCTGATTGTCATGAAATTTGGACTTTATAATCCTTAAAAAAATGAATTTAAGGTAGTATTTAAATGCCTCCATCAACTCTCCCTTCCATTTTCAATTTGCAAAGTGAAAATATCCATTTTTAAGATCCATACAAACTTAGTTATTGGAATCCTTTAAAAATTGGAGCAAAGGCCTAAAATGCAAAATAGAAACTTCTACAAGTGGTTTTGTTTGAATCTAACACTAGAAAGAACACTTTATATTTTAAGTAATACTCAATTATATAACCTAATAATAATAATAATTACAAGAAAAATATGAATCCCAATACCTCATTTCATTCTCCCATGTTTGAGACACTCAAAATTATTAAAATTGACAAGTTTGGCAAAAAAATGCTAGAACTATTCACGATGAACTTGATGAAAACATTAAATGTATGAATGAAATAAAATTATCTCATATAATTCCTTCATGAATTTTACCATGATCTTGTAACTCATAGGAATCTTTCTCTTAATTCTAAAGAAAATTCATGCATTTCACGATGTGGTGAGCATAAGGTGTTTGGATAGAAACTACTAGTTTTTTCCTAAACAAATTCACTTCATATCACATGGATTGAAAGATCATATTATGGATATAATTTATTTTTGTCCCTTTTTTTTACCCTTACTTTGGTATCAGAAGGATTTAGTTTAATTCTTCATTCACCATTAGTGCTCTCATTTTTGCACAATCAGGATCATTGTTATGTGAGAAAAATGCACCAAATTATCCCCATGAGAATGATTGTTTATAAAGACATGATAGTGGCTCAAAAATCTGAAATATTTTCTCAACGAGAGAGGTCATATTTCAATACTCTCATTTTTCTATCTATCAAGTGTTCATCACTCCTTTTCTCGATATATATAAATAGTGTTTCAAAGTTTCATCATTTCAAGAGTTTTTGAAGGGGGATATTTTTAAAAGGATATGCATCATATCATTTCACTAGTGCATCATAGTGGAGGGTCATCATGGATAAAAATTTCATCTTCATCATCATTAGAGCTGATCTACATCAAGGGTGGAGGAACCTTCATCCATGCTTTGGAGCATCTTTTCTCTCCTCTCTTCATTCTTTCTCCTCTTCTCTCCCCTTTATAATTATTCATTGTATACAATCATGGTATTTTGTCTTATTCACTTGAATGAATCTATAATTTTACATTTTAATATTCCCTTTTGATTTATAAAAAGAGGATTTATTTAGTCACTTCCTAGGAAGATGAAAATTCACAAGTGGAATAAGAAATTGAAAGGTCATGTGGGGAGTAGATGAAGATTTTTCTTATAAATATATAAATTAGGATAACCTCCTCATTTAACATGTTGGTTAATCTTATTTCCTATCTCACATATTCTTTCTAGGAGTAAGTTATCAAATTATTATAGCTACTTTGTCTATGTTTCATCTCCATCTCAACTACACTCCATGAGCATGTACTTGTTGAATGTTAATGGTGTCTTCTCATTGAATTCATGGATATTTTATGGTATTAAGAAATAAAATCTATGGTGTTATAAATATTGGGAAATAATTTCTCAAGATTATATTTTCACCTCTCTCAAGATTCTATTTGCACCTCTCTCAAGTTATTTCCTCCGTTTAAGTATCTAATAAAATTCCTCCATAGTTGTAGGGTGTTAGGAAATAAAGGATAAAATATGTGGAACTCGTAGAACAAGGATGGAATCTTGTAGAATTATATTAATCAACAGAACTAAATATAATAGTGCATGCTACAATATTTATACATATTGATAGCCTGGATATAAACATACATAGAGTTGCAAACTATACAACAAAAACTAAAACAAAGTAGATTCCAAAATACATCCGGGAAGCACAAATGAATAATGACATAATAGTAATAACAACATGGTGGTTATCAAAGAAGGAATTTAATGAGAGCAATAAATGGGGACAAAAGTCCCTCCTCTTTAATGGGAGAGGTTCACTTATTTAAAGGCAAAAACCTATGTACAAATGTAAAATGTTTTAGTTTTAAAGAGGAACTCTGATATCATGGAAGTGTTTTAAATGACTGATTATAAATACAAAGTGACAAGAACTAGGAAGTGGGAAAGGGAAGAGTAGCATTCTCAGAAATATAGATAACAAAATAATTCCTTATAAATGCTTAATTTAGATCATATAGAATAGAATCATTTACGTTAAAGCCTTAAGATGTTATTTCATAGATACAAAGTTCTAGAGATGAAATCAAAAATAATAAAAATCTTCTTGATGCATAAGAGATTAATGATTCAATAATTTTAACAGATAGGAAAGAATGAATAACCACAGATAGAAACAGAAAGAGAAGTCTTCTTGTATTGATAGCTTTTAAACTCTTTTACACTTGTAAAAATAGTCAGAGTTCCAGCCCTTTAGAATGGCATGGAGAGCTCATTATATAGCTTACAAATTAGTTACACTTGGTAACCGTTTCTTTTAACTAAAAGATTAATTAAGGAAATGTTCAATACAATATCCTTAATTAATTTACAAGGAGCTTAACACTTAAAAATAGAAGGATGGAAACAGAAGCCAAAATAAGAAACACCCAATTATGGCTGAGGTGAGCCCACTTATTTGAGGATCTCGATATCTGAATTTATTTAATGCTTCAATTATCTCCATACCTTGTGGGATTGTTGTGTTGGCAGTGGCATGAGACCAAGTGCCTAGACATTTTTCCATATCTTTATCAAAATTGGTATGCTCCAGGTATTCTTTATTTTCCTCAACAATTGCAGATTAAAGGAAGTAAATGTCCTTTATCTTCTCTTTGGTAATTAATTCTTCTTTGAAAAAATATTCTTTGAAAAATGTTCAGAATTGAGATTTGATTTCTTGAAGAGAGAAAGGAACACCTAAAGTTTCATCATGAAGATGGCAATGAATATCTTTAAAGGCAGAAGAAACACAAGTTTTGAAAGATTCTCCTTTTGCCACACATTATTTAATTCACCCAATGCTTCTTCCAAAACCTTCATTTTCCATTCTACACCAAAACCCATGCCTTTGAAAATTTATTCTTGGCATCATCAAATACACTATTAGCCAACAGGATCTTCTCATAAGCTTGGACCATAAGGTGAAGATCTGTAATACAACTAGTCTAGAGCTTCAGCTCTTTATCCATAACCCTTATTGAGGAAGTGAGTTTCTGCTGTAGATTAATCACCTTCTTGTTGGCCTTGAAGGATTCCTCAATGAAATTCAAGCTAGCTATAATCATATCATCAACCATGGCTTCCAAATCCTTTCCATAAGTAGAATACTTATGTATATCTTTGATGCTCTGAACTTCATCCTGGCTTAGAATCATGGGGGCGTAAGAGCAGCCAGTGGGGTAGGATTCAAAACCTTATCTTTGGCTAATAATGACTTGATAAATTTGGAGAGAACTTGATTATGTTCTTCCAAATGTTCTATAGTTTTCTTGACAATCTCTACTCGTTTAATAACTTTTCTCACTATTTCCCGAATGTTATGAACCTCACTCTCGTGGAGTGGATTCCCCATCGGGATTCTAGAAAGTAATAAATCAAAAACCAAGAAATCCTACTCTACCTTATCAACCTTGGGCTTTGTAACCTCTAGGAACTGTTGGCCTTGAGCATCAGTTACTATCCTTGAAGTGGTCTTGGCTCTCTTAGCTAGAGGAGGAGGAGGAGTAGTTCCTAGCAAAGCTGCTACAACATCAAAATTAGGCCTTGTTATCTCGAGAGGAAGATTTCCTCTTCCTGTTGTCAACCATGGGTTACACCCAAGAAAAAGTAGAAGAAGAAGAGGAAGGAACAAGAGGCCCAAGAGCAAGTGAACTCATGGCACTTAGAGTATTGACCACTATTGCCTCTAATAGAGAAGTGGAGGGAGTATCAGGAGCTTCCTTTGTAGAGGAGTTTGCGGTACTAGGAGGCTCTGCACTAGACATTTCCTTTTCCTTTTCAATAGTAACTTCAAGAGTTCTTGCAGGATTTGGTACTTCACCATCATCACTCTCACTAAGAACAATAATGTTCTCTAGTCCTGAAGGTAGCTCTAGATGCTCAAGAAGAGGTTCTTCATCAATTGGTTCCTGTTTAACCTCTTTGATCTTCTTTTGGTATACTTGAGTAGAAGGAGTAGATGACTCAGATCTTTCATTGAGGAAGAATGAGGGGTTTGCTCAAAACCTTGGTATTAGTTGTATGTGCTTCCTTCCCTAGTGTAGAGGTGTCTCTGGAAGAAGATCCACCCTGATTCTTCTTGAACTCATGAACCTTCCTATCCAGCCAAACTTTAGTTCTTACAAGAACAAGGGCCATAATCTCAACCAAATCATCTCTCTCTTTTTTGTACCAATCCAGATCCTCCAAAGGAGTGTGTTTGATTGTTGTCTCATATTCAAAGGACTATAAGTCCTCATCATCCTCCTTAAGTCCTTCAAGAACTTGGTAAAGATTGAGATCTCTAATGTGTTGTAGAGAGAGTCTACCATAGTGCCTCCGCCTGGCTTCAAAATCATCTGCACAATCAGCCCAGTAATCCTCGGTATCTGGTCTGTGATGATAGTTTATCCTGAGGTTCTGCATCAATAAACTTCTTTAGATCAAAGCAAGTTCTGGTCTGAAGAAATGAATAGTGATAGAAGTAATAGCCCTTTCTACATTTTGGGCATCCAAAGCTATTTTACATGTATAGTTTCCCAAAGAGATAGGGAAATGCATGCCAGTGATCTTCTTGTCTCTGCATGTCCTATGTAGCTTATCAAGCTGCCTGCATACTTCAACCAGGGCCATTTTATCACTACAGAACATAGGGAGCTTGAGAGGTGTGCTTTCATAGCCAACCAACCTGATGTATGAAAACCTCCTGAATTGGATAAAGAAAGACCCATACTTGGCTATAAGGTTCATAGCTTCATCAGAAAATCTTCTTGCAGTGTTTCCCTCTAAGAGTCTTACAATGTACATGGTGAAAGCATCATTGACTCTTCTAAAATTGTGATTTCTAGTTTCAAGGGTAAACTGAGGGCAATATGCATAAATAGGTTCATTCTTCTGGCCCTCTATGTAGGTGAAACCAAACCACTACCGAGATGCAACCAGGGTATACATGAGATAAGAAGTCATATAGAACTTCTTAGTCTATTAAACACTAGACAACTGCTCAGTCAAATTCATGGAAACAATTTTAGCCCAATTAATGTTCTGCTTGCCCTAACAAATGATGTTTATGAAGGGGCACATCCAGAAGTGAAACTCATTGGTGGAAGGCAACCCCATGATACGGGTGAGAAAAATAATAAATTCAGATAGCTCCTCATTAAAATCAACCTTGTATAATGCCTTGGAGAGTCGGGATGCTCCCTTCTTAGGGTTCTTTAACCATGATTTTACTATACATGCTTTGTATGTGTCACTTTCTTGGTCAAACATGGTTTGAACTTGGGCGCGAGTGAGAATTATGGAATCCTCAGTCTCTAAAATTTGTAAGGCAGTAGAAATGGTGGTAGAATCTAGTTTCACAATTAATTCCCCATGCACATTGGTGAGTTCCTTAGTATCTGGAGTTAAAATGTGCTCCGCAAGCGAGCACCATGTCCGCACACTGTACAGAGATAGGAAAACCAGCCACGTATGCAATTCCACTGTCACTAATCATTTGTGCCATGGGAGTAGGATTAGAGCATGTTAATCTGCCCTAAAAATATTTGAAATCTAAGTGTCAAACCTCACTGTATCTGATATCAAGTACAAAGGTCTCAAGAGGTGACATAGGTTCTTGACCCTAAAAATTTATCTTCATTTTACAATTCACAGGGGAAAATCCTTTCAAGATCAAAAATTGTGATGAGAATGCAAAGGGATACAGGGAATGAGCAAATGAATTTAATGAAAAGGATTTTAGTAGGAGAAGGTAAGTGAGAAATTATGACAAATGCATAGGAGGGATTCTAATTAAATAGCCGTTCAGAGAGAGAAGGGCACTAAATATGCATTAAATTCACCCCACACCGACTCAAAAAGATGAAAAGTGGGAAAAGTGGAAAAAACTGGCCCGGATGGTCTTTGGTACATTTGGGACATGATGGGCATGAGGACATGGATGATGCAGGTGATGTGAGAAAAGCATGCCAAATGAGCACAAGCATCCAGAAATTAGATATGTGAAGGATGTTAGTGATGCAAGGATGTGATTTGGCCAATGTGCGCGATGTGGGGGGAAAGTGGGAACAAAAATCCCAGATACATTTGGGACAGATGGGACAAAATTACGTGAAGTACCCAATGCGGGTGATTAGGTAAAAGGAATTCGGGTGAACTTGGGACAAACGGGCCAAGAAGTTCAAAAAATTTGACAGTTAAGAATTTGCGGGAAAGCGGCCGATCGATGAATAGAAGGCCCAGAGGTACTTGGGACATGAGGGACAAAAATGTCTGGAAGACCCACAAGTCACCAAAAAGACTCCAAAAAAATTTTCACTATCTCTTCAAGTTTTCTCTTCATTAGAACATTACTAAAGGTGCCAACTCAAAATTTTCAAAATTCAGACTTTCAAAAGAGGGGAAATTTTGAGAGGACAACACAACATAACAATTATACATGTGAATATAATAAGCCAAATATGGTTAATAAAACCATATAGCATTATACAATTAATTAATTTAATAATGTTATAATAATAATTAATTAATAATTATAATTAATTATATAATACAAAATTAATTATCCTAACATTCCCCCTTAATTTTACGTTGTCTCAAGGGATGAGGATAGGAAATATCTCGAACAACTCAAACTTGTCACATGCAAGTGACTTCGTGAAGACATCTCGCTCTTTGTTCAAATTGGCTGTTAGACAGTAATCAAGTCGTATATTGTGCTTCAACACATGCTCACATATGGAATGAACTCGTACTCTCAATGTGTTTTGTTCTTTGATAAAAACTATATTTCAAACAAGTTTGATAACTCCTTCATTTTCAACATATATGGTGGTCAATTTGTCCTCGTGGCATTCCAAGTCCTTCGAGTATGCGATGTAGCCAAATCACTTCATAGACAACTTCTCGATACAGAGTGATACTCGGATTCTATGGAAGAATGAGAAACAAAGTGTTATTTATTTCTTCCCCATGATATTGGTCTAGATCCCATAAAGAATACAAATATTGAAGTGAATTTTCTGTCATCAATATTGCCTACATGATCTAAATCCAAATATCCTGACAAGAAGAAGTTGTCATTCTTCTTGTATTCTAGACCAAGATCCACTAATCCTTTGAGATATCTCAAGATGCACCTTGCTTCTTTCCAATGAAAAAATTTGGGTTCATGTATGAACCTGGATAGATAGCTTACTCGTACAGCTTGATATCTCGGTCTAGTGTAGGTCAGGTAAATGAGAATCCCAATCAACTACCGATAGAGAGTGGTATTTACCTCAGGAGATGGATCTGAATGAGATAACTGTAATATGTTCTCCATATGTGTAGCAATCGAGTGTAAAATCCATCATCCTAAATTTCTCAAGCATTGTCTTGGTATATTTCATCTGAGAAACAAATATGTGATTCTCTTTCTACCATACTTCTAATCCAAGACAATAGTACATTAGCCCGAGATCTATCATGTCAAACGATCGATTAAAATATTTCTTCGTTACATCGATCATCCTCACTAAACTATCATTGATGACTAGATCGTCGACATAGACAACAAAAATCACCATCTCCCCCTTACTTTTTGAGGTAAAGATTGGGATTGTATGGATTTCTAACAAATCCATGTTGTACAATATGCTCATCAATTTTAGTGTATCATGCTCGGGGTGTCTGTTTAAGGCCATACAGATATTTCCTGAGTCTGTATACCTTATCTTCTTGACTAGGTACAACATATCCCTCATCTTTAGTCACGTAGACTTCTTCTTATAAATCTTCATTCAGAAGGCAATTTTTACGTCCATCTGATGGAATTTCTAACCAAACTATGTAGCTATAGAAAATATCATCCTGATCATTTTGATCTTAGCTGTGGAAGAAAATGTGTGCTCATAGTTAATGCCTTATTTTTATGTATACCCATTTTCTAAAAGTATTGATTTATACTTGTCCACTATCCCATCTTCTTTGTACTTCATTTTGAATATCCATATGCATCCAATG
Organism: Taxus wallichiana var. yunnanensis; assembly: GCA_018340775.1. NCBI lineage: Eukaryota > Viridiplantae > Streptophyta > Pinopsida > Cupressales > Taxaceae > Taxus > Taxus wallichiana. The sequence goes on along the minus strand of CM031244.1, from coordinate 138,167,283 downwards.
GGTTTCTTCCCTAGTGGAAGATTAAAAAATTTTCTAGTGTTATTTTTCATCACTGATTGATATTCAGATTCCATGGCATCTTTCCAAGATTTTTACTGTAGGGCTTCCTGGAATGTAGAGGGCTCATCGACTCAATAAATCTACTCATCAAAGAAAATTTCACTTCTTCTCTTGCTTTACCGCAATTACGTGATCCAATTTTGATCTTAACTGTGGCGTAAAATGTGTCCTCATAGTTAATGCCTTCTTTTTGTGTGTATACCCCTTTGCTACAAGTATTGATTTATACTTGTCCACCGTCCCCATCTTCTTTGTACTTCATTTTGAATTTCCATATGCATCCAATGGGTTTCTTCCTAGTGGAAGATCAAAAATTTTGCTAGTGTTATTTTTCATCACTAACGATATTGAGATTCCATGGCATCTTTCCGTGATTTTGACCGTAGGGCTTCCTGGAATGTAGAGGGCTCATCGAGACTCAATAAATCTACTCATCAAAGAAAATTTCACTTCTTCTCTTGCTTTACTTTGTGATTCTCGTGATCCAGGGGTGGATGTATCCAATGGAGTATCCATTCTTGCATCTCGTAACATGCTAGTACAAAGACTTGGGCATATTTTGTATTATTCCCGTGGGTCATGGTTCTATCGATCAACACCATCATCCCCATCATTACTTTCATCATATGTGGGAACATCAGCTTCAGTTTTTATAATGGTGAATAATCTACATCATGTGATTGTGGAGGAGGAGAATCTTCTTCCTTATTCTCAAAAAACTCAACATCTCTCTAGCGTAGAATTTTCTGGTCTTTGGATCCATCAATTTGTACCCAAGATTATCTTCACTATACCCAATGAAGATGGTTTTATGACTTCATGTCCAATTTATTTATGTTTTTCTTGGGCATGTGCATACTTTCTTTGCACCAAAATACTCTAATGTGTGCAATAGATGGTTTCTTATTCGACCATACTTCTTATGGTGTTACTCTGTCAAGAGAAAATGTGGGAACTCTATTCAACAAATACACTATAGTATTTACTACTTCTACCCAAACTTTCTTTACAAGTCTAGAGTAATCGATCATGCATCATACCATTTCCATGATAGTACAATTTCTTCTCTCAACAACACCATTCTGTTGTGGTGTGTGTGGAGGAGGAATTTGTCGATGAATCCCATGAGATTTTAGGGAGTATTTGAACTCATTACTGGTGAATTCCCCCCTCGATCTGAATGGATATTTCTGATGTGACAACCAGTTTCATTCTCAACAGCTACTTTGAACTTCTTGAATGTTTCAAAAGCTTCACTTTTCTTGTAAAGACATTAAATCCACATTTTTCTTGAATAGTCATCAACACAAAGCATGAAGTAATGAAATCCAGAATGACTTAGTTGCATTAGACTACAAAGATTGGGATGAACCAGATCAAGCTTACCATGAGCTCGATATGTACTCTTCTAGAAAAAGCTCTGTGTTGTTTTCTTACTAGGCGGTGAGGACACTTTTTGTATCATTGTGAATATTTGGTATCCCATGTACCATATCAGCACTCGAAATGCAAAGTGTCTTGAGATACTTGAAACTAACATAATCAAGTTTCGATGCCACAACTATGCTCAAGTAGAGTTTTTAGCCACAAGTACTGATCATCTTTGTGGAAAAAAGCAAGTTGTAACATGCATCCCACATTGGAGGCTTTTGTAACTATTTTCAAGCCTTGTGATTTGTCTCGAATCAAACATGTTTTCTTGTCGGAATGACTACAAAAGTCAATTTTTAAGTTGTGATCTAGGAGTTGACTTGATGAAAGAACATTCTTTGTTAAGTCAGGGACATATAAGACATTTAATAGTCTATAGTTGCATGAACCAAGGGGTAGAGAAATGTTCCCAATCCTCGAACTATATATGAAGAATAATCTCCCAAAAAAACATGGTTTTTCAAAGTTGTGTCCCTCACTAAAGTAAACCGGTCTCTATGGCCAGTCATGTGTCAAGTGACTCCCATATCAACATACCGAACATCACTAGATGATGTGGAGGGTTCACTTGATCGAGCAGTGTATAAGAAGTCTTCATTATCTGAATGTTCTTCTTGTTCAACAATATTTCCTTGTTGATGGGGTCTTCTTTTCCAGTTCCCCTTTTTCTACCCTTGATTTTAGTTTGTATGTCCCTTGTGAGATTGTTGGTGTTGAGGTCCAAAATTACTTGATGAACCTTTCTTGTATGTATTATACCAACAATATTTCAACTCATGTCCTCTTTTATAGATTGGACATTGCTTCTTCTGTTGTTTGTCCCCTTGATGTTGATATTGATTTTGATGTTGGGACTTTTGATAGGAATTAGGTTTTCCTTTACCTTTTCCTTTCCATTTTTGATGTGAAGAAAGTGCATGCTCCTCTTCATCATCCTTATTATGCATGGATTCATCTTTTTGCGGTAGGTTTACTAGCTTGTCAAAGGTAACTGTCATATCTGACACATTTAGTGTTGTTACAAAAATGCAATAAGAAGAGGGGAGTGCTCTTTAATAATGGGAATGAGAGCATCATCTCGTGACTACTTCTCCCGGGCTAGAAGTGAAGTCCTCAACTCAGTAACTCTTTTTAAGAAAGCCTCAATTTTCTCATTCTCGATTGAACTTGAGTGTATGTAATCGAATATGCAAATTCAATATGACATTCTTAGTTATGGCCTCATATACTGTGCTAAACTTATCTCACGCTTATTTGGCTATTTTGGCATCTCGAATGTGGGGTTGTACATCTCTAGAAACTCCAAACAAGATGATGAGTTTGGAATTATGATCTACTTTATCAAACTATTGTTGTTGTGTTGTATCGTATTTGATCCGGTTAGAGTACCATCCATACATAGGCAAAATCTCTTCAAACGTAAAGTGTGTCTTGATTTTTGTCTTCCATGCAACATAGTTCTTTCCTTTGAGTAGTTGTGAATCGGAAGAAAAAATTTGAGGGCACTTGGTGCCCATTTCATAAAAATCATGGAAATAGTTACACTCTTATCACTACAGGTATAAGGTCTCCTAATCTATATACATCCATTCTAATATACTTGAACCTTTTTATATACACGCCCTTCTTATATACCTAGCGGTACATGGAAGAAGCTTTTCCTTTCTATATACACACCGGTACGTGAAAGAGGTGTTAACGTATGTGAAATAATTCAATACGTGGTACCAAGATAGTACTGAAAGGGGTATGTGTGATTATTGATACCAGCTCAAAGAAATATCCCGAGTACGCGCACATAACTTCTCTATATACTCGGATAATTTCTCAATCCGTATTTATGTTGTGTAATCATTCACGAGATAGATGGGATCACTCATAGTGTGCACATTGTGACCTTATTACTCCCATCGACTTAAAGGGATGATTGCCAAACAATGTTGTTGAAACTATATTAGGTGCTAAGTGTAGTATTAATCACGACAAATTTACCCGTAAGTGCTTCCTAGAGGCACTGTATATACCAAACGCTGCGAATGAGATCTAGGATCTTATGAGTGTTTTTGAACCAAATTTTACTATTTTTTATTACAATATTCTCATAGTTTCTGATTAGTTACAAAGTTTGTAGTTGAATATGGCAACCTAAAAATTAGTACAATATATTGAAGTATACAAATTACATTCAAAAATTTTAAAAAATTGAATGGCAGCAAAAATGTTTTTATTTTTCGAGCCCTGGTGGCCTCTAGAGCCCAAAATGACCCAAAATGCAAAGAAATACAAAAAACCAACTGAAAATGAAATTTTTAGCTATCTCCCCTTTGGAAAATTTTGCTCGAATGAAAATATGCCTAATAGGTGAAAAATAAATTTTTCCCTAAATATAGGGTTTTTCCCACTAAAACTTTTAGAATCCTATTTAGTCATGACTAAGCTATTTAGAGATAGTTTTTCTACTAAATGCTCCTCCAAACTTGGCGATTTCTCCAAATGTGCTACTAAATTCAAATTACTTTAAAAATCAACTAGGGGGTGGGGTTTGTGTTGGTGTGTGTTATTTTCCACATCATTAGGTCATTCATCTCACTTAGGTGAGATCGTAGGTCCATGTGTCATTTAGGGGTCATTATGAGATTCTCTTACACATCATTACATCATTGTGTCAATGCGTCATATGTGTCATTGGGAGTTATACTTCTATTCTGGGAATGTAACTCCCCCTCTTTACTCAAGTTTTCATGATTGTAGCACTGGGGGTTACTCAGCACCTCCTATATGTACACCCCATTTGATCTATGAGATAGAGGAGATTTTTATGGCTTAACCAGGTTCTACCCATGTTTCAAATATTTGCATGCACATTTGGTTGATGCTCGCTCCTCCCAAGATCTCTTCGTGTTGCCATTTACACGTCCATTTATGTGCATGTCATCCTCAGAATCCTTTGCTTTGGGTTTCAAACCCTCTTTCATGGTATCATAGCGGATCTTGTGGATCCATGCACTTATCAAAGATTTCTGTGTGTGTTTTCTAGCTTCCAGGTGATATTCGATCTCTTTCAAAGGTGTGTTATAATGGATATTCTAGTTGTGCACCTCTTACATTGATTTGGGTGTTTATACCTCTACTCAGATTGTTCGTGGTTTGTTTGATTATGTTCGGTCTTTGGGTGTTTTCCATTTTTTGGTTTTCTAGGTCCTCCACCTTTGCATGCGTGTTCTGAAGGCATTTTTGTAGGATTGGGCTTCAAATTTGAGTTTTCTCAGTGCTTGTTTTAAGAGTGTTAGAGGTGTGTCTGCTATCTTTAAGGGCCAAGTCGGTCCCAACTCACCCCGTACCATTTTTAGCTCTTGGCCTCACCCTTGTTTTCAAATCGGCTTGAGTTTTACTTCTACAGTGTTTGCGTGAACATGTTTTCTTGAACTCGACGGATCTGGTTTTGCAGTCAGTGCATTGTTTTTCTTGGACGAGCTCTTCTTGGTCTATGGGTTGGTTTTGAACTTGTGGCTCATGCATTAGGCCTACATTGCATTACATCCCGTTTGGCTCGGGTTTCACTTTGTATGGTCACTTTTTCCCTTAGGATTCATCTCAGACTGCATTGCAACCTTCTTGGCTTTGGCTTGCGTTGCTCGTCAGCTGGATAACTCATGCATTGGTGGAACAGACTCATTTTTTCCTTGCTCACCTCTATTCATCCTGGTTTGGGTCGTGGTTTCCTTCAAATCTCATGATGTTTTCATTCATCTTGCATTTTTCTCCAACCTATGCATCTTGGCCTCGCATTGTGCCTACCTCCCTTACCCTTGGACGCTCAGTCTTGCATTCAACTCAGACTACATGTTATTGTAGTGGATTATCTCATGTTGGAGGATCTTCTAATAGCTCAAGTATGTGGTAAAATACCCCTCCACTAGCTCTGTCTAACCTTAGGGTTTTAAACCTGCGTGGAATCTGGTCTTCTCGCTCATCATTCAGGTTTTTTGCCACTCAAAGCACCTACACAACAACCTCACTCTTAGCAAACATTTTGGATTTCCACCGCTACTCCACCTACATTTTTCATCTCGTATCTATTTTGTGGTTACAACAACCTTGCACAAGACATGGCCACCTCCCTCGCGCTGTACAACTATTTTTTGGGTGTTTTTTCTCCATTCGTTGTAATCTTAGCTCCATGTGAGCTCCAAACAGCTCGCCTGCCACCACATGATCACCCAAACGAGGGCCCCCTCCTTCCTCCTTTCAAATATTTTAAAGGTTAAAAAATTACCTTTTTAATAATTCTAAGTTGCAAAACATTTATTAAATGGCATGTAATTAAAATTTAGGTTGTTTTTGGCTTGTAATTTAATCCTCCTATGAGTGTCGAAGACGGAGGGGGAGGTCTGGGGTTGGTAGGAGGCTAACCCCCTCCCACCCAAATAAACCCCTACTAAAATTCCATGTCATTTCCAACGAGTAGTCACACGATACCCTTTGCACCCATTTCGGCACTTTTTTAATGCATTTGCAACGTTTATTGACTTTTTCCATTAGTTGTGGGAATCTTAATAATGCCATAACTAATGACTCACAACTTGTTTTTTAGTGCTTCTTTAGTCAAAGTTGCATGTTTTTTTCACATTATACATGATGGGATTATCAGTTTTGTAAACATACTACTTTTATAAAGTGCCACATTCTGGGGGGCTGATTGTACTCTTGGGATTTCACACGCAGATGCATTATCACCGGGTCCAACATCTTGCTTTTGTGCATCTTACATTTTTCATCATGGAGAGTGATCTTTCTAGACTTAAGTGTCATAGGATCACCTTACAACCTCTTCCGCTTCTCACCGGGAGAGGGAACTATTCAGCTTGGCATGCTTCCATGGAACATTACTTCGCCCACAAGGGTCTTTTACCCTTCTTGCTTGGGCCAGTTCCTGCACCCATTGATCATCATCATCTGGAGGACTTCCTTGACACTTGTGACCATGTCTTTGGTCATATGATGATGCATGTATCTTGATCTCTCTGGTTTCACGTGGCAGACTCAAATCCACCTCACCGTGTCTGGAGCATTCTTCACCCTTCTATGGAGACCCTTCACATACTGCTGCCATTGTTGCTGCTGCTATTGATTTAGTTGTCTCCTCCATTTCTTTGTGTGATGGTAGTTCCACTGACATAGACTCATTTGGTTCTACTTCTGATGATGAGGATTATGCACCCAGTTCTGATGCAGAGAGTACTACAGAGGACTCTTCTCCTCTTTCTCTCACTATTCCAGAGAGTGTTGCCACATCCCACATCTCATCAGATATTGAGCAGTCTCATACTCAGTCTCACACCATCATTACACCAGCCTCCTTTCCACTTCCAGTGTGTGAGGCCCACTTCACTCCTCTACCTTCATTAGATGACTCATACCTATCTAACATCACTCTTCTATTTGTTGAGCCCCCTCATTGGGACGAGTATCTACCTAACCTTTGTCATCTTTTCACAGAGTCCACTTGTGATGCTCTACAGGTTCCTCATCCATCTACAAGTGTTTCAGAGGAGTTCATCATCTCTATTGTTGGGAGTGCCCCTTCTAGGATTCTTACCACTTCCACTTTTTTAGAGACCTTCATTGATCCACCCTCAGCTGTGGATCCCTTTTCTATTGTGGAGGATGTTTTGTTCCCTTCACATCATGTGGACATCCTTTCTATAGGTGTTCACTCTTCACACTCTGATATTTCTACACATGTGGCATTACCTTCGGTTCCTTAGCACTCACTCGCTAGACCTATGTCACACTTCAGTGCACTAGACTTAGAGTTCTTCATGTTGCTACCTTCAGTTTCCTTTGTGGAGTGGGTAGACTTCCAACACGTCATTTCTATCCTTCCTAAGGCTAGGCACATTTTTGGTCTAGGTGGCTCTTCTTCAGTCTAGAGGCAGAGGATCTTGTGATCGACATTCTTCTAGGAGACCTCCTAGAGCTACAAAGTTTAGATCCATCCTTGGCATCTTCTGCATTCCTCTCATCTCCCTCTTCTTCTCTCTTCTTTTTATTTTCGAGAGATTTCCTCTTTGTACATGGGTACCTTTTCGTGCTCATATAGAGATGGGACCCATATTTGGCATCTTTCTTAGATTAGTGAGTGTTTTGTTATCTTGTAGTGGATGTTTTTCCCACTGGTTTTTCCTTCACTTCTTGGGATCTTTTTCTTATACATGGGTACCTCATCAAGCTTTGTGCCAGACCCATTTCTCATTTTTGACTTGTCGCCTCATCCTAAGTTACGATGAAGGGGGGTGTTGGTGTGTGTTATTTTCCACATCATTAGGTGAGTCATCTCACTTAGGTGAGATCGTAGGTCCATGTGTCATTTAAGGTTCGTTATGAGATTCTCTTACACGTCGCTGCATCGCGCATTAGTGCGTCGCATGCATCAAGGCCATATGCATCATTGGGAGTTACACTTCTATTATGGGAATGTAACTCCCCTCTCTACTCGATTTATCATGATTGCATCACCGAGGATTACTCAACACCTCCTATATGTACACCCCATTTGATCTATGAGATAGAGGAGAGTTTTATGGCTTAACCAGTTCTCGCCCGTGTTTCAAATTTTTGCATGCACATTCAAATGATGCTCACTCCTCCCGAGATCTCTTCATGCTTCGTTTACACGTCCATTGATGTGCACATCATCCCTCGTGATCCTCTCTTGTGGGTTTCAAACACTCTTTCAGTTTGAACCCCAAACCTCCCCCTTAAAAGTGTCTTAACAACCCCTTACTAGCCACAACAGTGCTCAATGTGCTTGGGATAGAAATTGAAGCAACTTGGATTTAAATTTCATGAAAAATCACTAACCTTTATGAATGTAAAGTGGTTGCACTAGAGGAAGGTGGTACAACTTAGCACATCCATATAGCTATGCTGGGGGATGGTGATTTAGGTTATCTGCTGAGAAACTGTCTTTCTTTTTCTTATGTTTATCTTTGCCTTTGTATTTTGTTGCTTATTTGATTTGTTATGTCTTTTTTGTTTTGCAGGGATCCACCACTTTGTATTATTCTTGATTTTTTCTAATTTTGTTTTCCTTTGAAATATTGTGTAATAGCCGTGATCTATGTTATATCTCCTCTTCTTATCTTGTGAGCATGGTGGAAGCTTGGTTGTTCAGTTAGCAAGGTAGAATTTTTAGTACTATCTTGCTAATGAGGGTGTGACCAGGTTTGGTTGTTTGTGTGTTTGTTTGCTTAGCGTTGTATTTGTATTGACCACCTCATGGAGCTTAGTGGAGGTGCCTTCAAAATGATCTTAGACTTGCCAATGTGTTGTTTGGACTCACCAATGTGTGGCTTAATGCATCATCAGATATCAACTTGGCTTTAGAAGCCAAACCGATCTTAACTTACCCAGTATGGGCTCAAACACTTTTATGTGGCTCATTTATAATGCACAGAGCAACTTGGCCTTACTAAAACTAAACAACTCGATGAATGTCTTGTCCAGATCTCAGAAAGAAGCATATGGATTCCTTCCTCCAAGTATAATAGAATACTAAATGTAGTAGTAACTAAATGCTCCTTTAGTATTAGAGGTAAAACCCTTGTTTGGGGAAAAATATTTTTTAAAAACATCTAGGGAGAAAATTTTGCCTAGTGCAGGAGGCACTAAGGCAAAAAAAAAATCCTTACAAACATCTAGAGAATGGCAAGCGGCTATGGAGATACAGAGCATTTTGGGAAGTTGTTGGAGGCAACACGCCTCTCGTAGAGTGCATAATCTCCTCCAAAACTATATGCTTCCTCTCTCCAACCTTCTCTACTTCACAGTTCAAATTTTTGCTTTGGTACCAAATGTAGAACAAGGACGAAAGCCCGTAGAATTATATTAATCAACATAACTAAATACAATAGTGTAGACTACAATATTTATACATATTAGATAGTCTAGATATAAACAAATATGGAGTCAAACTATGAAACAACAAACTAAAACACAATATTTTCCAAAATACATCCTGGAAGCACAAATGAGTAATGACATAATTGTTATGACAACATAACAATTATACCTATGAATATAATAAGCCAAATATGGTTAACAAAACCAAATAAAATTATACAACTAATTAATGTAATAATTTTATGATAATAATTAATTAATAATTATAATTAATTATACAATGCATAATTAATTATCCTAACAGAACAATACCACTCAAAATGGTGGTAGTAGAAAACTAATATGCAAAATAATAACATAGATCTAAAATATAAGTGTAAAAAAACATAATAACACAACATAGACAATATTTAATGTGGTTCACCCAATTTAGGCTACGTCCACCAAAAATCACTTGCTTAGATTTTATTACAATCCACCTCTTCTCTCAATAAATTACCTAGATATTTTTGGACCTATGCTCAACAAAATCTACATAATTCACACTTGAACTCTCACACATCTACAATGTTACATCAACCCTACCATATGCACAAATTCACATAAATAGGAAAATGCTTAAGTAGTTTTACAATACCATGGGTACCAAAACCCTGGGCCAAAATTGCCCCATAAACCTATGGGTAAAAATCCTTCCCATATGAGAAGAACATGTTTCCCGAGGTATCAAACATGTTTTTGAGGCCAATTTTTTTGTGTAGAGAGGGTACAATAATTTAGTGTACTATCTTCAAAACTTCCACACATGAAAATAGGCTCCACAAAATAACATAGGATTACCCCTATGTGATCCCCGATCGAAGGACCATCCTCGCTATTAGAATAGTGTACATAATTCTTTATGATTTCAATAAATTAAGTTGCACTTTAAGCAAGAAGACTTAGTCACACATTGTTGGTAAGATATCCCTAATTTTCCCATGAGACAATATTTTTCCAATAGGTAGTTTGAATGGATTTAATATCCATTGATGGGAAATGAGTTTTTAGTTGTCAATAAGTTTCCATTTGAGGTGGTTTGGGCTCGCATTTTTCTCGCTTACACATTTTTAGTATTCTAGAAGTGGAGTGGAGTTAGGTAGTTTGACTTGAGTGATGAGCATATTGAAGTGGAGTGTGAGTAGATAAATAGATTTATTTCTATTTAAATAACTAATTAAATTAGCTAATGATTTTAGTGTGTGATTAATTTTTTATTAAAGTTAGCCAAGGGTCATAAGAGTATAGTTTAAGATGATTAAAATTAATTTAATTAATTCTAAAAGGATGTAGGTGAACACTTAAAGCATGATAGAATTAATTTAATTAATTATTATAGGGATGTGGATGATTATGATTTACAAGAAACTAGTATTTATTTTTAGGGTGTCTAAACATTTCAATAGATAATAGATCAAAGTAAATGATCTCCCTACAAGATTCTCGGGAGGGCATTTTTCACAATTTTTTTAATGCACAAACCTAATAGAGAGAAAAACATCAAAGTGTCAATCATCCTTCTTGTCATGTTTTTGAGTTGTTGGAGTGTCTTAAAGGCCTTAGTGAGACAATGTGAATCATTTCAAGTTGATGAGAAGTCTAGAAAATTTGAATTTTCTCCATATTGTGTTTTCCCTCCAAAATGGGATTTAAACTTGTAAATATTGTAAAGAGTAAAGATATGACTAGTCAAGGGTTGTAAAAGAGTGTAAAGGAGTGTTAATAGTTTGTAAGTATGTGTAACAAGTTTTTAAGCATGTGAAAAGAGTCTATAACTATGTATGAGTCAATAAATGATGAAAATGATGTATTTTGGCTATTTATGGGCATGAAAGCCTTGTAAAATTTATAAGGGTTTGTGAAAGATATAAGAGATGGGATACAATTTGAATAGAAGCTAGTTTTGGTGTCATTCCTTGAGGACTATGAGGAGTAAGGAAGGAGGAAGCATTAGTTTTCTATGAAATATAATTATATAGTAAATAAATTCTAGTTTTGTGTCATGAAATGGTCTTTTCCTATAGGTTCTCTCGATTTTTCTTGAGATATCTGTTTAAGAACTATTGATTATTTCCATTGAGAATATGTATATTTTTCTTAGAATCATTTGAAGAGGATTACCAAATTTTTGAGTTGCAAACAAAAACTTTATTTTAGTATGATAAGCACACGCAGTGACTATTTCAAATGTGAGATTGTGAATTTGTAAAGAATATTTGATATTTGTGAGGTTTTTGATCTTTGAGGTAAATTTCATTTAATGCTAAGCACGTGGAAGATATGATTTATAGGATAATCTAAGGATTTTATGGATTTGAACATGTTGCTCACCGTTGGATGCTTACAGGGTTTAATGAATTGAATTGTGTAATGTTGACTATGTTTGAGTGAGAATTATGATGTATCAATCTTGACGGATTTTTTTGTAAATTTCTTCATGTGGGAAATTGATTATAGAAAAGTATTAATACAACATTTAAAGGATAATAACCATCCTCATCACTCTATTTTAGCATAAAGTCTATTAATAGGCTTAAGAACCCCGTCCAGTTGTGTAACTCGTTAGATCATCAAGAAATTGAAAACTTGATCAAGTTATCCAATTCAATAATAGGTCAAGATTTTTAAGAAGGTTAAGAAAAATTTATGGATGAAATCATAAGCTTTAAATACATGCATTAAGGAATTTATTGGGTTTAGTGATTTACTGGGTTGTCACAATTAGATAGTTAGGGTTTGAATATAAAACTGATGGTTTAGAACTAAAAACATCAAATGATGACTTAAAATTTTGTGGGAAACTTCTGAACACCTTGCTTAGATAGAATAAGGAATATTTTTGAGTAATAATTCTCAAATATTTTGTTATCTTTAACATTTATGCATGAGATAGGTTGTCACAGCTTATGAGACAAAATTTCAGAGGTATGTATTGCAAGAAAAAAGGTTTTCAATTGAATGTAGTTTCTAAAACCTTTTCAAAAGAGAAACACAAAAATGGGTACTAAAATATTCCTTTAGTGCATACTGGAACCACTTGAAATGAAATATATGCTCGTAAAATAGTTGAAGAAAGGTTTGTAAGGACTAATAAGGTTAGAAAGGATGGAAAGGTGGTTGAGAGATAAATATAAATAATTGATCACTAAAATTTAACATGTACCGTAAATATATAAAAGGGTGTTTGATAATTTATTGGTTAGTATTTTGTGTGCCTATGTGGTTCCAACTATGAACTCACCAGTGTAATGCCTTTAAGCACACAAGAACCCAGCTTATGGGATAATTGAGAGAGATTTGAGGTTTTGAAGTTTTTTATTCATGGTAGTTGTTAGTTTTGCATCAAATAAACTTATGAAGCGAGTATAACTTGATAACAAAATCCAATTCAGCCTTAAAAGCTAATTCTTACTCATTTCATGTTAAGTTGTATGAAGAAACAAGGGAAGACAATATTGAGAAGAAATTAAAGTTTTTATTTGTTGTAAATAATTTTGAGAGTTCATTTTTCATTTCATGTGGTATGTTAACATGGTATAGAGATTTTTAAATCCTCTAAAGTGGAAAAGGTCAGTTTTTGCATGATTGAGCATTGTAAGACTAGTTGACAAAGATCTCTAAATATGGAACAAAGGTGAATGAAGTATTTGATTGTTATTAACTTGTTTGAATGCATTGAATTTGATGTGATCTCTACATCATTTTTGAACAAATTTTGTAACTTTTAAAATGTATTTTAAAGTATAAAATTTAAACAAAAATACGTTCAACTTTTAATTAGTTTCCACATTATAAAAACTTACTCATCTAATCTTATAACTAATAGCAAATAACATCCTATGAGTAGGGTCAATTCTCCAAGATGTTGTTCTAGTTATGCAAAGATCTAGTGCGTCGTTGTGGAATTTAGTCGATATTCGAAGGAAAAAAATCAAGTATAAGAAAAATATTTTCATTGAATAGGAAATTCAACCCATAGAGACATATTAATTTAATACCCTCTTATTCCTAATGTACCTCATCTTGAAACTGAGATTTGATACTAGATTTCATGTCCATGATCTCATAACCCAAAAATAGCCATCCAAAGACTCGACCTAAAATAATTGGGAAATTCTCTTAAACTTTATTTAAGTATTAAAAAAATCAACCATTGTTATTCCAAATTTATGTGCTTTCTAAGGATAGATATAACCAAATAAGTAACACTTTCACAAGCATAACATTATTTTCATGACTAAATCTAGTTAGATGTTTTATGATCTCTACTTCCAAGAGGGTAAATAATTCACCAATGAGTTGTTTCACATAAGTAGAGTTAATCTAAAGGGGTTGACTAGAAATACACCAAAGGATACTTGCACTAATTATCATGTCTTGAGGTGGCATCCTACTCGCACCCCGTCTACTACTCACGCTTGCGCCATGGTGTCTACCCAAGCCCTAGCAACCAAAAATGTGAACCCTAAATCTGACTCAGCAAGAACTCAGCGGACAAGCGAGGGAGATGGAGGCGGCACAACACCCTGGTCATGGATCGACCTTGCCTTCACTGCAGGGAGCTCCTTACCTCTATCTCGGAATGACAGCGCAAACCCTAGCCGAGATCTACCACAAGATCCATCCGGGGTGTTCCTACAAAGAACGCCTGGTAATGGACATTTAAAATCTGTGTTGGAAGGTTCAGTTCATGACAGATTGGAACTGGACAGAGATGTTAGTCATGGCCATATTGGGTCATCCTTCAAAAACATTTTAAATGGCAAGGAATCTTCCATGAAACCTGCAGATGTTACCCCATCTATTACATTTGGGGAAGAGGTCATTTCCTCTGAGATTTACTACAAAGAGCATGCTCTGATTTGCAGATTCGGGGGACTATGGCCCAACCTTCCTATTCTTCACACGTGGATCTCTGAGCACTGAATCTAATTTTAACTAGAAAAATAGACTTGTATCCGTGTGCTAAAGGTATTTTCATTGTAACGTTCTCTTTAATAGCTGATAGAAACATCATTACTTCCAAACTTTGGACCTGCCAATCTAAATATTTGATCATTAGACCTTGGTTTCCATCCTTCAACCCGCTCACAGAATCTTTCTCATGGAAACCTGTTTGGATCAAACTGCCTCATTTACCTCTCCATTTCTGGAGTCATGACTGTCTAACATCCATTGGAAATGCCTTGGGAACTACACTCTATATAGATTCTCAAACCACTAATTACACCCATACTACTTATGCTCGAATCCTGGTGGAACTTGACACTGATAAAAATCTTCCTGCAACCATAGATCTTAGAGTGCAAAATAGAACTTGGTCACAACCTCTTGATTATGAAGGTCTTCCTTTTCATTGTAGAAGGTGTTTTTGCTTAGGGCACACCTCTACTGAGTGTGGGATGGAAAAACGTCAACATGAGAAGCGTAACTGGTGGAAAGACGCACTTCCGAAACACCTGATTTTTGATGCAAAAAAGGGTCTAGATTCAAATGCAGATACAAATATTGAATCCATTTCAGCCCCAGAAACTGAATCTCAAATTGTGAGCAGCATGAAAAATGCACAAGTTGTTGAGGGCAGCATGGAAAATGATAAATATCTCTCTCAGGATAACAACGTGGCTGTCCCAAATGGGACAAATGCGACTAAGGAAAATACTCCTTTGTCTTCTTCTCCAACCGCGAAGGCTCCATCAGGATGGGTTACGGTCAGCAAAAAGAAAAAATTTACCACTCTGAAGGGTAACACTTCGCCTTGATGTTTCTTATCTATGCTATTGGCTGGCTGGGTTACATTGGTCTCATTTTTCTTGGCCGGATAGTAGGATGCTTCCAATGGTGTTGATATGCCATTGTTGTTTGAATGTTGTACATCAGTTGTTTTTTTTTGTTGCTTTGTTGGTTGTTGGTTTACTTTGCAGACCATTTTCTCGTAGTCGGGCTTTATTGTTCTATCTGGATTTTGATCCATCTCTTGTGCTTTAACTTTCAATTCTGGCTTCTGAGCCTTGGTGTACAAGGGTATAGTCCCTTTCAAAAAACTATTTACCAATAATAAAAATTTATCATGTCTTGGAATTAGCTACATTTCTTCCCAACAAGTAAAATTAGTTGTGATGTGTGAGATAAATTGTAGCATTATTTCCATAATCATATTGACTATGATTAGGAGTGAATTTAATTATTCCTAATTTATAAGTTATAAATAAGGTACTATTAACATCTCCACCATTTAATTACACCAAGAGGATAATATAAATAATGTTGTGTTATACTATGTAGAAAATGTGACCCCAAAAAGGAATGTTTAGAATTATTCCATGCGTCATGGGTACCAATTAAGATTACATGATTATTTCATTACTAGTAGTTCATTTCACCAAAATGGGATCTCTTATTTTAGTTATGAGAGATAGATTACACAATTTAAGAAAGCTAGAATAATTTATTTTTATCCAATTTTCCCCCACTAAGGGGTCAAAAATTAGTATGTTAGTGAGGTTGTATAAATTTTATGAAGTATTAGGTTTGTTAAATTGAGAATAGGTTCCGTCCAAATGTTCCCAATCCCATTTACGCCAAATATCAAATAAAGTTCATTCAAAAATAACATATTCATCCAAATTCTAGGGACAAGGTGAGACAACTTTTAATTCCAAATTCAACTCATAAGCCCTAATGTACAAGTGGTGTGGTATAACTTAAATGAGATCCCTTAGATTAAATTCATCTCATTCCTTGATCCTAATAAAAATTTAAAAACCCTAATTTCACCTTATATTCCTATTCTTTTTTCTTTTATATTATTCTCCCCTCATTTCTTATTTACATTTTTTTACAGTGTCGTGATGTCTAATGGAGGAAAACTTTTATCTTCTATTGATTTAATTTTACAGATTACGAGGAAACATCCATTGAGATTTATTAGAGATATTCCTTCTTTGTATTTTTCATTATCTATATTTATTATGATTCTATCAAAGGATGGAGAATTTATTCGAATAAATATTCATTTATACAGACTTGACATAGTCACTCCCATATTAGATCTCCTTTTACACACACACACACACACACACACACACACACACACACATGCACACATGCACACAAAAACATAAACATATACATATATGTATGTGTGTGTATAAATTCTTATATAGGCATTCAAATGGATAACAAAGGAAGGGATGAAACCATGGGCTGAGTAGATTATGTGAGGGGAGGAAAGGATTATGGTCATGCCACCATAACTCTCTCATATTTGAGGTTTAAATATAGGATAGGGTTTTGGGATGGTTTACACCCATGCCCCGACCCTCCACCCACCTTGTTATTTTTTCTACTTTGTTATTATCTTTTATATATAAATGAAAAATCCTAACAGAGGAGGAAACATATGATGCTATTATATATGCATGTGTGTGTGTGTGTGTGATTATTCTCTCTCTCTCTCTCTCTCTCTCTCTCTCTCTCTCTCTCTCGTGTGTCTAAATATATATGTTCTTCCAATATGGTGATATACAAACTAGATATCCTCATATTTTTTGTTTACATTCTTGTACAAGTCCTTATGTAGACATATTTATATTTATGTATGTATATGTATATGTAGATATAATTATGCTTTTATTCATTTCAAAAGAATTATGGTAATAATAAAGTAACGATTTATAAGAAGAAACAAACAAGGTTTTCCATGTTAACAACTAGATTATAGATATAATTATTACATGTTTGATTACATTTGTGTCCACTAGTCATTATTTTAGGAAACATATATATCCTTGATATTGCTTCCCATATTACTAATTATTGGGAAAATAATTTATCAAAAGGGAAAATTAGGGGTTTTTACCAACACTCTAGCACTAGGTCCATCTTTTTAGGAATGAGAAAGTGCCATTTCTTGAAAATGTGAAATATGTACACTACTTTAACCATCCCGGTGGCCTTTCGACTTAGGATCTCAAAATAATACTAAACTAAAATTGTGTGCAAAAGTAGGTGGAGGAAAGGTCTATGTATGAAGTGAGGGGATAAATTGAGAAGGGGTTTTACTCAATAAATATAGAGCTGATTTTATTGACATAAAACAATAATATTTCCATGTTAACAATGAGAAGACTATGTCAAGGAAATAGGAACAAAAGACAACTAAATCCAAGTTAAGTAGGATAATATTGCACAAGTATCCATGGCCATGGAAAAAGTTTATATGGAGAGGAAAACATCATACAATGAGATAGAAGAAGTGTGGTTCCTTACCTGTAGTAAGACAATGAGAGCTATAAACCAATAAAATCTAATCCTTTAGAATGGATAATCTATTCCAATTTATATCTTTACAATCCATATCTTCATCTACCACCCACATGACCTTTCATTGTCCCACCACTTGTGACCTTTCACGTTCCTCTAGGAAATAAAAATTAGCATATTTCTTATTAATGTAAAGGGGAATTTTACATTGAAAAATTATAATGGTCACTTCAAACAAAAATTTCACTAAATCTTGACATTTATACAAGAATCTACACTTATATTATCACCATTTCTCATCTTATAAATGTTGAACTTCGATTCGAAATTACCATTATTGGTTTTTATCTAGTGTGATATCAAATTTCAATATTGTTATTATTGTTTTTTAAGTAGTGTAATATCAGATTCCAATATTTACACTATATACAAGAATTAGAAAACTCTATTTATTAACAACAAAATCATCACACTGTACCCTTGAAATTTATAGAGATAATATTAGAACAATATTATCTAAGATAATTTAAAATGGGAATTTTCCCATTCTAAACAAGTAACTTAAGAATATTTTTAATTGAAAGGTTATGTGGATTCATTTATTAAGGTTAATTAGTGTCTAAATGTAATGAGATTATCAGTATATAGCTGCCTCACAAATGTGTGGACAAATATTCGATGAAGAATGGTAGTCTATACAAGAATTATTTGTTGGTATAAAAGAAAAAACATGGGACACAACAAAAACAATCATTTTCAAGAACTATTTCCTTATCCTTGTGATTGGGAGATGTTATGTATCAGTTTAAAGAACTGTGTCCTTATCCAAACTTAATTAATGGGTAATTATGCATATAATTTTTAGTTCTTAATTCAATAATTAGGGGATTCAAAGCATATAATTTAGTTGTTGTAATGAAATCATAAACCATAAACAATTATCTGTAAAACTAAAGTTACTACCACATAGTCAAGTATATAGACTTGAAAGGTTTACACTTTACAAATTGATATTATACTAATAACAAAATTAGTTAATTTAGAATCATAGGCATCAATATATACTAAACAAGTAACTTAGGAATATTTTTATTAGAAGGATTGAGATGGTTGGGAGGAGAGCATATGCATTATGCACACTTATTAATGTTCAATTCAACAAGTCTAATACATCAATGGTAAGAACATGATTGGTGTTTTTAGAATTATAAGTCTTGTGGCTTCATTTATTATTAGGTTTATTAGTGTCAAAGCTTAATTAATGGGTTATGCATGTCATAAGTTATGGGTTATGCACATAAATTTAGGAAAAGATCATTTGATGTTGTGGTTGTAATGAAATCATAAATCATGGCCAATTCCATGAGAAAACGAAAGCATGAAATATTGAAACAAATTCCTTGTAAATCATACCCAATTCCTTGTAAATCACAAACAGCTCCCTATAAACTTATTACCATAATAACTATTTTTTTAATGTTTTTGTAACTTAAATTAATTTCATGGTGGAAATTATATTAGTAATACATTATAAAGATTCGAATGCCACAAAATATTGTTGACTTGATCAAAAAAATTTAGAAGATATTCTTATGGGTTGGAGTAAAGGAGTGTAAAAAAATTCACCTAGTTGTTTGGATAAAGACTATAATCCTAAATCCCATGGCGACTTATGAATAAGAAACATTATAAAAATTAATTCAGCTCTCCTTGCTAAAATGGACTATAAATTGCTCAAGGAAGACTCAAATTGGTGCAACATAATCAAAAATATATTTACAATAGGACTTCATCAAATAATTCACCTCATCCTCGGATTTACCTTTAGGTTCCCACTTCTTGAAATAACTTATAAAAATTAGAGACATTATATCTAAGGGAATAAAATGGGACCTTAGGAATGACAACAAGATTAGATTTTGGGAAGAGAGATGGAATTTGGAAATTGATAACCAATAAAGGAAAAATCTACATAATCGATAAAATAGGTAAGATTGAAGTATGGAGAGAGAATAAGTGGATATCTTGAATGCAAAAATGGGAAAACCACTTGGAAAATATTATCCCTTGAGGAATTAAATGAATTGGAAAGAGATAATATATCATTAATCCAAAAGAATATTGCAAACATATATATCAATAATAAAGAGGTTGAGGATGAACTAATTTGGCAGGATTTACGTGATGGCCATTATCGCTTTTCAAC
The DNA here is from genome assembly GCA_018340775.1 of Taxus wallichiana var. yunnanensis. NCBI lineage: Eukaryota > Viridiplantae > Streptophyta > Pinopsida > Cupressales > Taxaceae > Taxus > Taxus wallichiana. The sequence continues at coordinate 138,147,377 of CM031244.1, read as the reverse complement.
TGGGTACAATGTAATTAATCAACCACCAAATCCTTAGACTTACTTGGAAGAAAGCTTTATATAAAGAGATGATTGCTAAGGTTAACTTTTCCCGATGGCTCAATGTAAAAACAAGATCCTCACAGTTGAAAACCTAAGAAAGAAAGGACATATTATTATAAATAGATGCATCCTTTGTAAAGAAGAGGAAGAAAATTTTAATCACCACTTCATAGATTGTAAATTCACGTAATCTCTTTGGGGACACATTTTTTAATTTTATTTTTGAAATGGACCTTTCCTAAATCAAGTGCAATACATGAAACATAATTAAAATTATCATACTAAATTTTTTTCAGTTAGAACTCTTTGGGACTTAATCCTTCCTTACATAATTTGGGCTATATGGAAAGAAAGGAAAAATGAGTTTTTGAAGGAAAATGCCATAAGTTGGAATTGTATTCATGCAATTTAATATGATATGATAATAGAGACCTTAAAAACCTCCATCAAATGTGGAAAAATAATTTTGAAGGATAGTGACGTTAAGATCCTCGAAAAATGGAACTTGTAGCTCACTCAAGATCCTAAACAATAGAGCTCTAAAATTTGTAGGAGCAAGATTGTTTGGACTCATCCTTAAAAAGGATGGTGTAAGTTAAATTTTATTAGGGAAGCTAAGGGAAACTGAGGAAAAGATGGGGTAGAAGGAGCCATTATAAATGATAAAGGATACGTAATTGTAGCCTACGCATGGAACATGGGAGTCTAAACTAATCATTGTGTTGAGGCATTAGCTGCTTCATAGGGAATCAAACTTGTAAAATATCTAAACATCTCAAATATCCAGATGGAAGAGGATTCTATGAACATTTTGAATTGTTTACAATGTAATTCCCCTCAAGTTGGACCATCAAAAATCATTGAAGACTTTATCCTCTCTCTAAGGACTTTCTCAAACTTTGAAATATCTCACACATTTAGAGAAGGAAAGAAGGTGGTTGAATTGTGTGCTAACATTGGTGTTATTTCTGGCGTTCCTCAAAACTGGATTAGGAATTATAGTACAACTCTTGAGATATTAAAAGGCGTTATTAGTAATAGAAGAAAAGGTCATATTTGAGGTGTCTTTGGAGTGGTTTGTTGGTTGGGTGGGTGTTCCCATGGTGAGTGTTCTCATGGGTATCTTTGGCTCCTTGTTTTTACTACCCGTTGGTTTTGTTCTATATTTTTATTGGTTATGTGTTGGTTTCTATTCACTCTCCGGTTTTTTGTGGTATTTGGTATTATTTTTTTTTATCATGAGTTCTTTATGGATATATATGGATTTATGATCCAACTTGTAATAGGGTAGGGACCCTGTCAAAACCCTCCTTTTACCAAATATAAAAAAATATTCAACTTCCATAAATGACGTGATGTACTATATAATTATATGGAAAAGTATTCCAAAATAATACGATATTCAATCTTAAATTTAAATATAAAATAATAATACAACTATAAAGTTTTTTGGACTATGCTTTGGAATAATGTTTTTCAAAAACCAACATCTTGGGCCAAGATGATTTCACATATTAATGTATGATATTCAATAGTTTCTCAAAATTAGCATTCATTACCATGTTCAAGTAGTTCAACGTATGATTTAATGGACTCATGTTCTTTATCAGGAATTTGTATGAAGCCACTTTTCCATTTTTTGTTTATTGTCCATGCCATGATGGTTCTATCCATATCAAATTATTATTTAAGATTGTCTACTATGGCCCATATTTTATTTAGCCTTAAACAATCCTAATAAAATGTTGCATTTTCTCCTCTCTTAGTAGGTTTCCAATATTAAACTCTCACCATTTTATGTACATTATTTCCTTTTCATTTAAGGAGAATATCCCCATCTAGTATCCCCATTTATATCTTGTCACTATCATTTCTTGGTCATATAAGAAACATATGTCCCTTAAACACATCCTTCAAAGGATTGAATTATTGTTTAGATCTTCCAAAAATAGGCCCAACATAAATATCATTATTACTTAGGATATTTTTATTAATGAAGTATTATCTATGACTAATCACGGCTCTTGTAGTTTGGTCATAAAAGTCTTTTTCATTTACTATTTTCTCGCTAAAAACAAACATTTGACCTCATGTTACAGTTTGAAACGGTCTATCCAAAGTGTGCAAAATATTTTTCCAATACGTTATCTTTGGAAGCCAATATTCACTACCTTCACCTCAGCTTGTGCATTCCCCAAATATTTTTACTTTTTAACTTTATTTACTTTTGATTAAAAAAATGGAATTTTGATCATCCTATGCAAATGTATGATACATCAATATTATAACAATATAAATTTATTTTGTAAGATATAATGATATCTATAACTAAAGTTTTAGAAAATAATATAAATAACATCATGATGAATTCGACAACACACACATAATGGTCCATTACAACCAAAATGCACTAAAAATAAATCATAATTTTGAATTATTTTCAACCCTTACCCTTAATCCAAGTTCATGTTTGCATAGAAATAAAACATAACCAATATTTATTATAACATTCCGTCGTGGGAGATTTAAAACAATATAATCATAAGGGGCGTAGACCCGATGCCTCATCATTGATGGAATTTTATTCATCATTTAGAATCCATAGTGTTTATTTTAATCATCATTTGGAATCCATAGTGTCTATTTTAATCATCATTTGGAATCCATTATATAATTCATGAGGAAAAAAATTTGTTGTTGGGAGAAATTTAAAACCCTAGTTATTTTCTTTTCCTTTGACCTTTTGTTTAATGCCATCACCATAGCAGGGAGATAGCCATAGTAGGAAGATAACCATAGATAAAAAAATTATCAAGAGGAATTTAAAACCCTAGATGTTTTTTTTTTTCGTTTGAGCTTTTGTTCAATATCATCACCTTAGCAGGTAGATAGTTGTAGCAAGGAATGTTTTACTTGTTAATTTTGATTCAGACTTGGAAATAGTGGTAGATTCTTGATGCAGGATAAATCTAAAACGTTAGATATTTACTTTTCCTTTGACCTTTTCTCAACACCATTATCATAGTAGGGAGATAGTAATAAGCAGGGACATAGCTAGAAATAGTGACAAGCCTTATAGTTATAGGTAGCTAGAATTCCTTTTGAAGGAAGTAACTAAAAGGAAAGTTTCTTCTTACCTTCATTCCCTACTAATTATTAGACATTTGGATTTTTATTTAGTTTAGCCTTGCCACAATTTTTAACCTCTCCATCAATGGTGGTTTTTTTTCCATCAAAATTTTGTTCCAATTTGTTACCATATTAGGGAGATAGTTGGAAATAATGACACGTTACCTCCTCGTAGAACTATTTTACAAGTCTTTAACATGTATAGGTAGTTAGAGGGTAAGTATACCAAGTTGGGGGTCCAAAAGGGGGTCTTAAGTGGATCCATTTTTCTGAAGAAAAAAATTCAACTTGTATGAGTTTTTCAAATAGTTACACTCGAAATTGGAGGATGTTGTAGAAATATGAATCGTATCATTTTGAGTCTATTTTCTAAGAAACTATTTTTTAAAAAAATGGATAAGTTTAAGTGGGTCAAAAACTAAAATACCAACAGATGCTCCTATTTTAAAAAAAAAAACATAATAGAGTGAGTTTTGTGCCCCTCACCATTTTTTGAGCAACATTTAGTATTTTTTAAAACCCTTTGGTAAAAAAATATCTAGGAGCATCTAGTTTGGGATCCATTTTTAAAAAAATTAGCAAATATTTTTTTATTTATAATTTTTCTAGTACAAATTTTATGTTTTGAAAAATAACGGAGCTCCGACCGTGCCCCCGCTAACTACCTCAAAAATATTGAAAATTATATATATTTTTGAATATGTATAGAATTATGCCTAGTTTGGGCTAGTATATTTTTTTAATTTCGATCACCCAAAAAAAAAAGATACACCATGAAAAATAAACATATTTACACTTCAAAAATAGCTATAAAAAGGCATAGTTAGAAAATAAATAATATGGACACATCATATTAGTCGAAAATTTGAAAAATTATATTTTTAGAAAGAAGAGACTCTACTCTACATTGTGGTATAATTTTATAAAAATGGATCGATTATTTTATTTTGATTTATCATAGAGGAAGTGACATTTTTACATTTTCTTGTAAAAACACTCTGTTTGTTGTGTTTATGCAGTCCATGCCTCGGCTTGGGGATCCATACTGATCCCAAGCCTTGAGGCATGGCTTGGGAAAAGAGAAAATGCAAAACGTATATGTATTACATAACACATACGCATTATAACACATGTGTTAGATAACACGTACACGTTACATAATATTTATGTATTATGTGTAGTATAAACATTATGTATGCTTTTGACATGCTTCTATTTGCATAAATAAATGTTTAAGGACAAGTTTTACATTTATTTATGTAAATATAAGAAATTAGGGTCGGCCACCTTATGGAATTAGTCTCACGACTTCATGAGTCATGGTTTAGGAGATAGTTTTTAACGTATCATCTGGTCAAGACATATGTAATTTTTAGGATTTCAAGCATTCACCTAAATTTTTTAGCATTTAACTTCTACAATCAAAACCCTAAACTGTAGGCCATAAAACTAAACACTAAACTATAAACCTTGAGCCCTAAACCCTAAACCATAAAACCTAAACCCTAAACCCTAAACCTTAAACATTCAGCCCTTACCCGTGAGCCCTAAACCCTAAGCCTTAATCCATAAACCCTAAGCCATAAGCCCTAAACCCTAAACCTTAAACCCTAGACCATGAACCATGATCCCTAAATGCTAAACCCTAAACCCTGAATGGTAAAAACTAAATCCTAAACCCTAAACCCTAAACACCAAATCCTAAACCCTAAACCCTAAGCATCGAACCCTACACCCTTATCCCCGAGCCCTCAAATATTAACCCTAAACCATAGACAATATAGCCTAAACCCTAAGCCCTAAAACCTAAACCCTAAACCCGAAGCCATAAAACGTAAACCCTAAACCTTAATCCCTAAACATTAAATCCTAAACCCTGAACCCTGAACCATAAACCCTAAAACCTGAACCGTAAACCATAAATGCTTATCCCTAAACACTAAATCCTTAACCCGAAACCCTAAACCCTAAACCCTAAATCTTAAACCCTAAATCCTCAACCTCGATCCATAAACCCTAACCATAAACACTAAACCCTAAACCCTAAACATAAAACATAAATCCTAAAGCGTAACCCTGAACCTTGAACCATGAACCCTAAACCCTAAACCTTAAAACCTGAACCATGAGCCCTAAACCCTAAACCCTAAACTCTAAACCATATTTCATCAATATTTCCTAGTCTCATTCCTAGAACCATCATTGATTCTGCTTATACAACTACCTTGTTTATAAGAGGTGGGACAAGTAACTAAATGGATATGACATCTACGTTGTGCCTTGTAATGCATATATTACACATCTCTTCCAAACTTGTTTCTCCCCACATATACTTGCACTCTTGAATGTAAATTTATTCACACTCTAAAAAAATTTCACATTTCTCATAGTTCCATGTGTGGTACTATGCAAAGCCAGATGACCCATTGGAAGTGGAAAAAATAACCATCACAACAACAAAAAAATTAAAGGAAACAAAAGAAACATAGAGAATATATCAATGCATATGTGTAGGATCATAATTGAATTTCTAGTAGTATCCTCTCCTCTAGAGATAGATAAAGTTCAAGTGTTCTACTGGAATGGATAGTAAATCTGACATAAATTCCTAAAGTGTTCAAAATAAGCATAGAAATAGGGGAATGGATAAGAACACTAAGGGGTTATCAATCACCTAGTAAATCTTTTTGTTTAGTTCTAAATGAGATTTACCTAGCCTACGACTTAGTGAGCTTCCATTAATTGATAATTCCTTCTATGATAAGCCCATGGATGTTTTCAAAATCCCCTGAAAAAAAAAGATAGGGGTAGTCATCAATCCTAGTGAAGGGTGTTATTTGATTTCCAAGAAACTTGAAATTCATATAGATTTAGAGGTCATAACACGAATTTTCAAATATCTTTATCATTATAAATGGAAGCTAAGTAACAGTGTATCCCTGTACATCCAAGGATTAAGGACTACTGGGGTCTTTGGAAGGATTGGACAATCAGAATATGACATTTCCCTCCTTCAAAATATCAACAGATGAAAAACATCAAATTTTGATGACTCTCTTTGAATGGTTTACCTACAATTTCGATGAACCCTGAACTCGTGACCTAAACCCTAAACTATAAACCCTAAGCCCTAAAATAAAAATAATAAATACTAAACCCTAATCACTAAATACTAAACCCTAAAACCATAACCCTAAACCCTTGACCCTAGACTCTAAATCCCGAGCCATAAACCCTAAACCCTAAATACTAACTTCAAAGCCCCAAGCTCTTACCCCCAAACCTTAAACCAAGAACTCCGCACCCCGAAACTTAAGCCATAAACCATGAACCCTAAACCCTAATCCCTAAACCTTAAGCCTTAAACCCTACACCCTAATCCTTGAGCCCTAAACCCTAAACCTTAAACACTGAGCCCTAAACCATAAATCTAGAGCCTTGATCTCTAACCCCTAAACCTTAAACCCATAACTCGAACCCCAAAACCTAAGTTGTAATCCTTAAAGCATACGCCCTAACCCTTAAACCCTAAACCCTAAGCCCTAAGCCCTAAATAGTAAAACCTAAAACTTAAGGCCTAAATGTTAAATCCTAAAGGTCTCTAAACCCTAAACCCTAAACCTTAAGCCCTAAACACTAAACCCTAAACCCTGAACTCTACCACCTAAACCCTTAACCCTGAAACCTAAACCCTAAACCTCGAGCCTTAAACCATAAACCCTTTTCCCTAAACCCTAATCTTTAAAACTTAAACCCTAACTCCTAAACCCTAAACTGAAAACCCTAAATCCTCCACCCTAAACCTTAAACCTTGGGCCCTAAACCCTAGACCCTATACCATAAACCATATGCCCTAAACCCTAAACTCTAAGCCATAAAATCTAAACCCTAAACCCTGACCCATAAACCATAAACCTTGATCCCTAAACCCTAAACCCTAAGCCCCGAACCTTATACCCCTAATCCATAAGCCCTAAGCCAAAACCCTAAATCTTAAACCCTTAAACATAAACCCTTAACCCTAAACCCTAAAAAATAAACCCTAATCCCTGAAACCCGAACCTCAACTCTTAATCCTAAACCCTAAATCCTCAACACCGATCCCTAAACCCTATACCCTAAACCCCGAACCCTTTTCCCTTTTCCCTAAACCCTAACCTTTAAACCTTAAACCCTAACTCCTAAACCCTAAACTGTAAACCCTAAATCCTCAACCCTAAACCTTAAACCCCGAGCCTTAAACAATAAACCCTATACCATAAAGCATAATCCCTAAACCTTAAAATCTAAGACCTAAATCCTAAACCCCAAACCCTAAAATCTAAACCCCGACCCCCTAATCCCTAAACCTTAAGCCTAAACTCTAAATCCTAAGCCTTGAACCCTAGGCCCTAATCTTTGAGCCCTAAGCCAAAACCCTAAACCTTGAACCTCAAACATAAAACCTCAACCCTCAACCCTAAAAAATAAACCCCGAACCCTAAACCCTAAACCCTCAACTCTCAACCCTAAACCCTAAACCCTAATCCCTAAACCCTAAACCCTAAATGTTGAGCCATAAAACATAAACCTCAACCTTGAACCCTAAACCTTAAACCTTGAACCTTGAACCTTAAACCCTAAACCCTAGCCCTTAACCCTAAACCATAAACCCTAAAATCTAAACCTTAAACCTTAAACCCTAAACCATTAACCCTAAGCCCCGATCCCTAAACAATAAACCCTAAAATATGAACTATGAGCCTTAAACACTAAAAATTAAACCCTAAACTCTAAAACTTGAGTCCTAAACCCTTATCCCTAAACCCTAAACCCTGAGCCCTAAACCCTAAACCATAAATCATAAACCCTCACCAAAAGGAAATTCCTCAAAAGATCATTCAACGTGTTTCAATGTGTAGGGAATAGTGTTTAAGTTGATCGATCGACTCATTTATTTTTATGAGAGATTACTTCCTTTGAAGGCCTAAAAGGCATTTTTGTCCATTTTGTAGTTAATTGAACACCCTTCAGAACAAGCTAAAATGAGCTAGTCATGTCACTGAGTTATCAAGGACCATTATTTGTGAAGTATTAAGGCATCATTTGTCTCCATAAGATACATATGAGAAAAATTATGTATGATAATCATGGATTTTATTCCATGAAAGGATGATTTTAGAGCTAGGAAAGGTGAGGGGATGATCTTTATATGAAGAACCATGTTTCTAAGAATGAGCAATCATTTGAGTTCACTTGATGCAATTCACTTGGTACTATTCGTAAAAACTCATTCAACACCTAGTAGTGTTATCACACCTTAAGGAGGAGGCACATTACAATCACCTCATTTTTTCCATAGGACAAGAATCCCATTCAGGGAGCAATCCTCTATCTACAAAGTGAGGATCTCATTTTAGTAAGAAGTAGACAAACATCATAGAGTCAATTCATGGTGACTAAATTGAATTATGGACTAAATTTTAAAATTAGTACCAATTCAAACAAAGGGTAGGAAAAATCCATTTTAAAAGGTCAAAAACCTTTAAAAATGACTATATGCTTTCCCAAAACAAAGACTCGACTACAATATATATGCCCTAAAATTCTTAGGTCATTTGTTGAAATCTTGAAAATGAGTAAGTACTAACCAGATTAGATTTTGAAAAACTATCTTCTAGATTATAATCATGTGGAGCTACAAGACCACTTCCATAAGGTGCAGAGTGGCCCTAATTTCTTATATTTACTAAAATAAATTTAAATTATAAGAAATAATAAAAGTATAATAAATAATAAAAGAAATCTTATACATTTAATTTTGTAAGTATAAACCACCAAAACACATATGTATGGTCTATACAACACAAAATGCGTAAGCATTTCGACATCTTTGAAATGCATATGCGTTAAAGGTTCAGTGATTATTGAGCCAAACCAATTATAGGTTTCGCATTTTTCAGGTTTTTGTCCACTTTTTCCCCCAACTTTGTGCACTCACCCTAAAGTTCCTTTTGAAGAAATTAATTAACATAGAATTTTTTTTCATACTTTCATTTGTTGTTAATTATTAGAGTTTAAGGTTTGGGTCTCTTGTGTTTAAGGTTTAGGTATCATGCTATAATGTCTTATTTTATTATTTTTAGCCTAGTATGTGGATGTCATATTAATTACATGTATAATTATTTAAAACTCGAATGATGAATAAATTTTATTCCAACATATACATATGTCTTGGTATTTTTTATTTTTGGTGATTTATTTTCAAACTATATTAAAAGACAAATATTGTACATGAAAAATTTGTCTAAATCTAGACGTATGGGTTTTCCGTGAGCTAGAAGTATGGGTTACCTAGATATGGAAGTATGGGTTTTCCAGAGATGGAAGTATGAATGATTAATTGGACCTACAAGTATGAATGGTTTGGATCTCCAATTTTAGTCATCATGTGGAATCCATATGTTCAATTTTAATAATCATTTGGAATGCATGTTATAATTGAATTCTTGTCAATTTATATTTTAATCGTGAGGATATGAAACCCTAATTGTTGGGAGAAAGCTAGAAATAGGTTTTTGTTGCATTCAAATAGTTGTGTTAATAATTTTGACCATTTATATGATATATTTTCTTTACAAGGTAAAGAGAAATAATTTTTACAAGATTTATGATATAATTTCTTTATAAGGTAAAATGCTCTCCAAAATTACAACATTTTCATATAATTGTTTCTAGGTAGGTAGGATCTAGATTGAACAAAAAAAGTAATATATTTAAGATCTCATTACACATATACATCTAATTATTAGTATGGAAGAGAGATAAAAAAGTTACTTACTGGTTGGGATGAACTAACCCTCCTAACTATATGTTACATGGCATTGTAGAAGAATTTTTTTACTTGAATGGCAACCAATTTGAGTTGATCCGAGCATACAAAGATAATCTAGATTCTTACATCCCTTGCATGGGTACCCATGTGTTAGAAGATTATGAATATATACCCATTTTGAAAGGACAAAGGAGAAAGGAGAATGGATACCCATGACTTGTAAAGAGACTACCCATCTACTTGTATACAACATTTTCATATAATTGTTTCTAGGTAGGTAGGATCTAGATTGAACAAAAAAATAGTAATATATTTAAGATCTCATTACACATATACATCTAATTATTAGTATGGAAGAGAGATAAGAAGTTACTTTCTAGTTGTGATGAACTAACCCTCCTAACTATCTGTTACAGGGCATTGGAGAAGAAATTTTTTACTGTGAATGGCAACCAATTTGAGTTTATCCGAGCATACAAAGATAATCTAGATTCTTACATCCTTGCATGGGTACCCATGTGTTAGAAGATTATGAATATATACCCATTTTGAAAGGACAAAGGAGAAAGGAGAATGGATACCCATGACTTGTAAAGAGACTACCCATCTACTTGTATACAACATTTTCATATAATTGTTTCTAGGTAGGTAGGATCTAGATTGAACAAAAAATAGTAATATATTTAAGATCTCATTACACATATACATCTAATTATTAGTATGGAAGAGAGATAATAAGTTACTTATTGGTTGGGATGAACTAACCCTCCTAACTATATGTTACATGGCATTGAGAAGAATTTTTTTACTTGAATGGCAACCAATTTGAGTTTATCCGAGCATACAAAGATAATCTAGATTCTTACATCCCTCGTGCATGGGTACCCATGTGTTACAAGATTATGAATATATACCCATTTTGAAAGGATAAAGGAGAAAAGAGAATGGATACCCATGACTTGTAAAGAGACTACCCATCTACTTGTATTAGATCATTTGGGAAATATTTTTACACTTGATAATTTATTAATAAGAAGACGTTATGTTGAGTTATTTGATTTGATTTATTAATATACTATCAATGAAACAATAAATATATATATAACACAACACACACACACACACACACACACACACACACACACACACACACACATATATATATATCAATGCAACAATTAATGATGTTATTAAGGATATCTCTTGTATTAAGAGAAGTTAAAATTTTCAAATATGAAAATGAAAATGAAAATATGTTATGATAAATATTATTACATTTAAGTAATTTTACATATAATTTCTAGAATTTGTGTCTAGTGAAATATGGGGTTTAAAAATAAATCAAATCCTAAATCGATAGAGTAAATATTAAAATATGGGTAAACAATATCTATTTTTAAGGAAATTGGGTGGCTAGGGTTTTGAAGAAATTTGAGGGTTATAACTTGCAACTAGTAGAGGAATTTACTTTGAACCTTCAAACTGACCATAATCTTTTCAAGGAGTTGAAATCCTTACGAATATTAATATAATTTCACAAATTTCTAATTATTAAAACATAGGGGTAGATGTTTTCACTACAAAATTATCATACTCATCTCTTGCAGATATTTTTTCACAAGAAAATGAAAAAGTAGAGATAGTATGTGACTAGCAGGGTAAGAAAAATGGAATCAAAAGAGAAACCCTAACTAAACCTAGACAATCTAGAAATTTGGATCATGAGGTATTTTTCTTATGATGGTCAGTTTGGGACTATTTTAGGGATTTGCATGAAAATGATGATCCATCTCAAAAATGGGAAACAACATCCTTTCATCCTCCCTCTATTTTTGTATCAATCTATTAATTTTATGTCTCAAAGGTATAAAAAAGATAAAAAAGTGATGAGACATCATGGGCTGAGAAAATCGATTTCTAAGCACCATTTTCTAGAACAAAAGTAGGGGAAGACAAAATGACAGTGATTTCTTATAAAAAAATTGAACTTAGTCCTCCAAGTATAAAAATTGAGGACCATACACAACAAAATGAGGAAGAAATTCCAAAAAATCATACCAACAAAAGAAATAAAAAAGGAATATTAAGTTCAACCAATTTTTGTTCGATTAGTTTTATCTGAAGGAGATTTTGAGGAGGAAAATCCTCGAATACGATAAGAAAAATAATAAGAAGGCTAGTCATTTCACATGAGGAATCCTATGAAGAGGAAAAATGGATTCTAGAATCATTAAAATCATAAGGGATGAACATAGGTGAGGAAGAACACCGTACGCAAAGAAATGTAATAGGTTATTCATGACACGCCTATGAGTGATATGAGTAAATATAAAGGGAAGGTCCCGATAATTGAAGAAGTTGAGATTCTACCACCTCCACCAAATGAAAGTAGAGAATTAAAATATACATTATATTTTTCTAATTCCGATATGGTTATTGAAGAATAGAGGAGATAAATCCTTCTCCTACGTAAAACATTAAAAGAAAAGGATCAAACCATCCAAAAACTCCAAAACCTAGATACTATGGATGCAACCAATCAACAAAATAAAAATACACCACCCACCCAAAAGGAAATTATAAGTATAGAATCTTCTCAAACACATTTTAGTCCACCACATGCTGAGTAAGAATTTTTTTTTGAAGATCCCGATTGAGCAACCCAAAATCCACCTATTAATAATAAGGAGACCACAAAAGCATCCACTCATACAAACATGATCCAACCTTATATTGTAATAAGATGGTTAAAAAGAGAAGATATAATCCAAGAAAAATAATTTAAATGGCAATAGAAAACAACCAAATTGGAAAGAGAAATTGAAAAAGTTAGAAAAGAGATGGAAACCCGAGAGGAAGATAAGAAAAAACTCGAAAAAGTGGATCCTACATGCATTTTCTATGGGAAATCATATGTTGGCTTGCAGAAAACCATCTTCCATTTATAGTATGTTTATTTCAAAACAATATTTCAGGTGGGTGCTATTAAGGATTTCTTATGACCTCCCTTATGATATAAAAATGGTAAATAGTTTATAGAGGACTTTGTGATGGAAAATGAGGAACAGAAAAACCTCATTTGTGAGTTCTTTCTATATGGACTCTTAATATCCCATGAGACCACTTTCTTGATCAATATTTATGTAGGAAAATTCTAGCTAAGATATTTTGCATCCCTATTAAAAAATCAAATCAATTGGTATGTTCACATAAATTAATTTGAGGAGAAGGAAAATTCTAGGTTAGGACTGTTTATTCACCCCAACTATCTAAAATCATCTTGTTTTTTTATTGAATTCAAAAGGTGGGTATAATATCCAAACCTTGTAGTAAAATATGATGCATTCTTGGATACTTTCCTAAAGGAATACACCAACATCTTATCTAAAATATCATATTTAGCCATAAAATTTGGTAACCATAGATAGGAATCATTGTCTTATATAATGAAGAGAAAGGATCCAATCTCTCCTCCCAATTTGAAATGGTAATTAAGAAAAGCTAAGGCTATGGTAGAATTTATAATTAAATTAAAAAGGATTTGGGTTGGAATGTGGTATAGAAATCCTCTTACACTAATTACAACACCACATTGGGCCTAGCACAGAGAGCAAGACAATGATGAGTTCCAGTAGTGGCTTGATAAAATTATTGAAAATAAAGGACATGGAGAACCTAGCTAGAAGGATTGGGTGGATATGTTTGAACACTATAACCCGAGTCTGCTACATGAGAGGAACCAATGATGAAAATTCTTGTCAGGACATGAATTAAAGTAAGTGTGGGAGGTTGATGAGACCCATAAATGCCTCATTATTTACTTCTTATTGACAGTGTTAACCATCTTATACTAACAATGTAAATTTTATTTTAGTTTTATAAACTTGTATTTGAATTAGAATTATCAATTTAAATGCATATTTAGTCTTTTTGATACCACTAACAACTTGAAATTTATGGTAGACCTATTAATGCTTATAATATCAAAATAATTGTAAAAGTAATTTTTTTCTTCGACCTTTATACCATACATTGTTCCAACTCTATACCATGTATACTTTCAACTCTGGATAATGCATACTTCCATCTCAATAAAATGCATGCATCTAACTTCGGACCATCGTTACTACCGGTTCAAGACTATACATACTACTAGCTTCATACCATACAAAATTTTAGCTCCACACTATTTATACTTCCAGTGAGGACCACGTACATTTCCATATTAGTACCATTCATAAATTTATCTTTGGGCTTGTCAAGAATTTTATTACATTTCAAATAGAATTATGATCAAGATCGTGGTTATAATATATACTTCCAAACTGATCTAAGAATGGATGTATCTTAGTATGGAAATGATGATTATAACATCTCTCGTTGCCAATTCCATTCTTATTTTTAAGTAATTTTATATTTTAAATTAAACCAAACATGAAGGATTTTTTTGTGTTTTATTCTATGTAAACATGGAGTCCTACTCAAGTAAGGATAGAAAATACTTCAAAATTATGAATATAATAAAAACTAACAAGAATACAATTATAACATGGTTTCTAATTGATGATTAAACTTGATCAAATTAATTTCAAATTATGGGGAAAATATAGGTTTCAATTTTATTTACATATAATGAAGGTAAGATGATAGTTTGTTGTTAACAAATGCCTATAAAAGGTCTTTAAACTTCTGTTAAAAGGGATGCAACAAAATTTCTCCCAACAACTAGCTCTTGACCATTTATAGTTCTAGCTCTAAACCAATTGTACTTGTAATCTATATTTACAAACTAATATGTACTTGTAATTTGTATATTCTAAATTGACCCAATGGATTCCAAATGATGATTAAACTGGTTACAATGATAAGTGGTCATGTCCTTTACCCCCATGATTATATTTTCTTAACATCCCATGAACCATATTATAGAAATATTTGGTTGTGTTTTATTCTATGCAAACATGAAGGCCTAATTAGGTAAGGATATAAAATACTTCAAAATTATGAATGCAATAAAAATTGACATAAATGCAATCATAAAATGGTTTCCACTTAACGATTAAACTTGACCAAATTTATAAAAAAATATGGAAAAAAATAGAGGCTACAATTTCATCTACATAATGAAGATAAGATGATATTTTGTTGTTAACTACATCTTTTAATAGGACATCCAACATCCTATTAAAAGGGATAAACCATATTTCTCCCTATTACTAGAGTTTAAAATTCAAAACATATACAAGATTAAAATTCACATCTTCCAATTTTATTCATTCTCATCTAATCATCTATCTCATCCCATCTATATAATTTCTGGAATGTTCAGACTAGACATATTCCCAATCTAATAATTTCTTATAATATGAGAATTAGCATCTTATATTTCTCTTCATAATCATGAAATCATCTTTCTCATTCCTTCTATATTTCCATAATGTTCAAAATGGAAATTCCCACTTTAATCATTACATATAATACGAGAATGGACATCTTTCCATTATATTCATTCTCATAAAATCATCTTTTATATCATTCATTCTATATTAAATCTAAATTAGAATGGACATTATAATCATAATATCCTATAATACGAGAATGTACATCTACCCATTATATTCATTGGAATTCCTTCCAATTGCATTTATCAAAATGGACATCTACCCATTCTATTCATTATCATACAACCACCCTTATCATTCCTTCTATATATCCTAAATTTTCATAATGGACATATGTCTATTCTATACATTTCCAATAGTCCGAGAATAGGCATCTTCCAATTCTATTAATTATCATGAAATTATATTTATCATTAATTTTATATTTAACCTTAATGAGAATGGACATATGTCCATTCTATTCATTGTAATATGATACAAATTATACTTCCATATCCAAACAATTTATTCCTCCAGCTCTAGATAATACATACTTTTAACTCTAGACCATCACCACTTTCAACTACGAGACCATTCATACTTCCAACACTAGATAATCCATAGTTCAATATCTAGACCATCCATATTCATTCTTATACAACAATATTTTTCATTCTCACTAAATAAGACAAATCTACAAAATAAACCTAATAATTCACATTACAATCATTTCTTATAATATTAGAATGGACATATTCCATTCTATTCATTCTCATAATATAATCATCTTTCTCAATCCTTTTATATTAATTAAATGTTTACAATGGAAATATGTCCATTATAATCATATCCTATAATATGGGAATTAAGATCTAACAATTATATTTATTGTCATACAATCATATTTCTCATTCTTTCAATATTTCCTATAATATGAGAATCGACAGTACCCATTGTATTCATTCTCATACAACCATATTTCACATTCCTTCTATATTTCCTTAATGTCTAGAATGGACATATGAACATTCTAATAATATCCTATAATATGAGAATGAACATATTCATATTATATTCATTGTCATTCCTTCGAATTATCCTTTATAAGAATGGAAATCTTCCCATTCTATTCATTCTCATATAAACATCCTTCTTATTCTTTCTATATTTCCTGAATGTTCAGAATGGACATGTGTCCATTCCAAGCATTTCCAATAATATGAGAATAGGCATCTCCCCATTCTATTCATTATCATATAATCATCTTTCTCATTCATTCTATATTTAACCTCAATGAGAATGGAAATTTGTCCATTCTATTCATTCTCATTCATTGTAATATGATGTAAATTATACTTTCATCTATGAATAATTCATTAGTCAACTTTTGGATAATACATACTTTCAGCTCTAGACCATCCATACTTTCATCTTTGGACCATCCATACTTTCATCTCTTGACCATCCATACTTTAACATCAAACAATCAATACTTCCATCTTTCTACCGTCCATATTCATTCTTATACAACCATATTTTTCATTCCCACTAAATTACCTGAATGTTTAGAATGGACATAATAATGTCCATGCCAAAGATTTCCTATTATGTGAAAATGGACATATGTCATTCACGTAATATATTCGTATTTCTCATACCTTCTATATTATGTAAATTTTTGTAGTGAACATATGTCCACTCTAATCATATCTTGTAATATGAGAATGGAGATCTTGCCATTCTATTTATTTTCATATAATAATATTTATTTTTTCTTCCATATTTCTAATAATATGAGAATTGATAGTTGATGATTTTATTTATTCTCATAAAACCATATTTCTCATTTCCTTATTTATTTCTTTAATTTCTAGAATGGCCATATGCGCATTGTAATCATAATATCCTATAATATGAGAATTGACATCTACATATATTCATTGCATCCTAATTTTCTTTATTGGAATGGACATATGCCCATTCTACTCATTCTCATACAACCATCCTTTTATATTGCCTAAATGTTCAGAATGGACATATGTCCATTCTAAGCATTACTAATAATCTAAGAATGGGAATCTTCCCATTCTATTCATTATCATACAATCATATTTCTCATTCATTATATATTTAATCTCTATGATAATGGACACATGTCCATTTTATTCATTCTTATTCATTGTAATACGATGAAAATTATAATTCGATCTCTAGAAAATTCATTCTAGTTCCGATAATACATAATTTAAGCTCCACACCATACATACTTTTATCTCTAGACCATCTATACATCTAACAATGTACAATCCATACTTCCAACTCTAGACCATCCATATTCATTCTTATATAACCATCTTTTTCATTCCCACTAAATTTCCTGAATGTTCGGAATGGACATAATAATGCCAATTTGAATTATTTCCTATAATATTACGATGGACATATGCCATTATATTCATTATCATAATATAATCATATTTCTCATTCATTCTATATTTCTTTAATTTTCACAATCGACATATGCCTATTCTAATCATATCCTATAATATGAGAATGGCCATCTTCGCATTTTATTTATCATCATACAATCATCTTTATCATTCCTTATATATTGCATATAATATAAGAATGGATAGTTTCCCATTGTATTCATTATCATAACTCATATTTCTCATTCCTTTTATATTTCCTTAATGTTTAGAATGCACATATGCACATTCTAATCATAACATACTATTATATGCTAATGCACATCTACCCATTCTATTCATTGTCTTTCCTTCTAAATTTCCTTTATCAAAATGGACATATGCCCATTTTATTCATTATCATACAACCATACTTATCACTCCTATATTTCTTGAATTTTCATAATGTACATATGTACAATCCAAGCATTTCTAATAATTTGATAATATGCATCCTCCATTCTATTAATTATTATATAGTCATTTTTCTCATTAATTATATGTTTAATCTCAATAAGAATGGAGATATATCCATTCTATTCATTCTCATTAATTTTAATATGTTGCAAATTTTACATCCATCTCTAGATATTTCATTTTTCTAGCTCCAAATAATACATATATTCAGATCCGAACATCCATACTTTCATCCCGATACCATACATACTCTAACATCGAGACAATCCATACTTTCCAGATCTAGACCATGCATATTCATTTTTATACAACCATCTTTTTCATTCCCACTAAATTTCCTTAATGCTCAGAATAGACATAATAATGCCCATTTTAATCATTTCCTATAATATGAGAATGCACATCTTCCCATTCTATTCATTCACATTATATAATCATTTTGTCATTCCTTTTATATTACTTTAATGTTCATAATGGACATATACCCATTATAATCATATCTTTTAATATGAAAATGGAGATCTTCCCATTTTATTTATTGTAATACAATCATCTTTCTCATTTCGTCTATATTTCCTATAATATAAGAATGGAAATTTTCTGCTGTATTCATTCTCATACAACCATCTTTTGAATTCCTTTTATGTTGTCTTAATGTTTGAAATAGACATATGCACATTCTAATCATATCCTATAATATCAAAATTGAAACCTTCTTATTCCATTCAATGTAATTCCTTCTAAATTTACTTATATAGAATGGACATCTACCCATTCTATTCATTCTCATATAACCATCCTTCTCATTCCTTCTATATTGCATGAATATTACAAATGGACATATGTCCATTCCAAGAATTTCAATAATATGAGAATAGGAATATACCATTTTTATTCATTATAATACAATCATATTTCTCATTGATTCTATATTTAAACATAATGTGAATGGACATAGGTCCATTCTATTTAGACTTATTCATTGTAATATGATGCAAATTATACTTCCAACTCCAAACAATTCATTCTTCCAACTCCAGATAATACTTAATTTCATTTTTAAACCATCCATACTTTCAATTCCTCACCATCCATATTTCTAACACCAGAAAATCCATACTTCTAGCTCTGAACCATCCATATTCATTATTATAATACCATCTTTTTGATTCCCACTACATTTCTTGAATATTTAGAATGGACATAATAGTGCCCATTGCAATTATTTCCTATAATATTAGAATGGACATATGTCATTCTTTTCATTGTCATAATATAATCATCTTTCACATTCCTTCTATATTACTTAAATGTTCATAATGTACATATGCCCATTCTAGTCATATCCTATAATATGAGAATGGAGATCTTCCCCTTCTATTTATTTACATACAATCATCTATCGCATTCCTTCTATATTTCCTATAATATGAGAATGGACATATTCCTATTGTATTCATTCTTATGCAACCATCATTCTCATTCCTTCTATATTGCCTTAATGTCTAGACTAGAAATATGCACATTCTAATCATATCATATAATATGACTTTGGATATCTTCCCATTCTATTCATTTTCATTCCTTCCAAATTTCCTTTATCAGAATGGACATCTTCCCATTCTATTCATTCTCATACAACGATCCTTCACATTCCTTTTAAATTATTTGAATGTTCATAATGGATATATGTCAATTCTAGGCATTTCTAATAATCTTAGAATAGGGATGTACCCATTTTATTCATTTTCATACAATCATATTTCTCATTCATTCTATATTTAAAATCAATGATAATCGATATATTTCCATTCCATTCATTCTCATTCACTATAATATGATTTAAATCATACTTTCATCTCTAGAAAATTTATTCTTCTAGCTACTTAAGGAGATATGAGACTCACCAAGAGCTCTGTGTAGTTTTTGTTCAATGATTGGCATAAGATGAAAGCACAAGTTGAGGAAGTTGTTAATAATTGGAATGGTGAAGAGATCAAAGTTCTAAAAGCCAACTATGGTTTCATAACCAATGAGTTGGAACATTTTTGTGTTATTCTTCATAGCTACATGGAGTGGAGTGTTGTCATGGTTAAATCAACTTTGCAACATCTCCAGACTCTGGGTCAGCTCGCTAATGCTTATAGTGTTGTGGATAGTTAGGGAAGGAAAAGAAAGGCGACTCCTGAAGGTCTCGACTTGGTGTCTTTGGCTAGAAACATAGATGCTCTGGATAAGGAATGGGAAAAGGTGTTGGAGGGGCTTGAAAAAGCCTATAAATGATCTGGGGAGGGGTTTTTGTTTTATTTATTATCTTTGTATCTTTTTGGTTGTTAGTTTCTTTGATGTTGTTAGTTCCTCTATGTTTTTCTATTTTTGTTGTTTAGCTACTCTTTTCTATTGCTCCTCAGGAGCTCGTTTATTATGGACTTTTATAATATCATTTTGATGGGTATGTAATGTTTTATTTTGATATTATGGAACTTTGTCTTTGTTTTGGGGCAGGGGTCCTCTCAACCCTTTTTAAGTTTTATTGAAAAAATTCATTCTTCTAGCTATGGATAATACATACATTTAGCTCCGGACCATCTATAATTTCAGCTCTAAACCATCCACACTTCTAACAATGGATAATCCATATTCATTGTTATAAAACCTTTCAATAATTTACTATAATATTAGAATGGACATATGTCATTACATTTCAATCTCATATTATAATAATCTTTATCATTCCTTTTATATTAAGTGAAAGTTCAAAATGGACATACACACATTATAATCATATCCTGTAATATGAGAATGGATATTTGTCCATTCTATTTATCGTCATAGAATCATATTTCTCATTCCTTCTAGATTTCCTATAATATGAGAATGGATCGCTGCCCATTATATTAATTCTCATATAACTATCTTTATCATTCCTTTTATGTTGCCTTAATATCTAGAATGGACATATGCACATTATAATCATATCCTATAAAACGGTAATGGACATATTTCCATTTGATCCAGTTTCATTCCTTCCAAATTCCTTTTTCATAATGGACATTTTACCATTCTATTCATTCTCATACCACCATCCTTATCATTCCTTCTATATTTCCTCAATGTTCAAAATTGAAATATGTCCATTCCAAACATTGCCAATAATATGGGAATAGGCATCTTTGTATTCTATTCAATATCATGCAATCATCTTTCTCATTCATTCTATATATAACCTCAATGATAATGGACATTTTTCCATTCTCATTCATTATAATCTGATGCAAATTATAATTCAAAATCTAGAAAATTCATTCTTTCACTTGTGAATAGTACATACTTTTAGCTCTGAGCTATCCATATTCATTCTCATACAACCATATTTTTCATTCCCAATAAATTTTATGAATGTTCATAATGGACATAATAATTCCCTTTGTAATCATTTCCTATAATATTAGAATGGACATCTCCCCATTCTTTTCATTCACATAATATAATCATATTTCTCATTCCTTTTGTATTACTCAAATGTTCACAATGAACATATGTCTATTTTAATTATATCCTGTAATATGAGAATGGACTTCCACCCATTTTATTCATTTTTATAAAATCATATTTTTCATTCCTTCTATATTTCCTATAATATGAGAATGGATATTTTTGTATTATATTCATTCTCATACAACCATCCTTATCATTCCTTCCATATTACCTTAATGTCTAGAATGGACATATGCACAATCTAATCATATAATATAATATGAGAATGGACATCTTTTGATTCTATTCATTCTCATACAACCATCCTTCTCATTCCTTCTATATTGTCTGAATGTTCATAATGGACATATTTACATTCCAAGCATTTCCAATAATATGAGAATAGGAATCTCCCCATTCTATTCATTATCATACAATCATATTCTCATTCATTCTATATTTAACCTAAATTAGAATGGAAATCTATCCATTATATTCATTCTCATTCATTTTAATGTGATGTAAATTATACTTCTAGCTACAGAAAATTCATTCTTCTATCTATGGATAATACATACTTTCATATTTGAATCATCCATAATTTCAGCTCAACCGTGCATACTTCTAACACCATACAATACATACTTCTAGCTTTGGACCATCCATATTATTTTTATACAACCATATTTTTCAATTGCAATAATTTTTATGAGTGTTTGAAATAGACATAATAATGCACATTGCAATCATTTCCTATAATACTAGAATGTACATCTTCACATTCTATTCAATCTCATAATATAATCATCTTTGTCATTCCTTTTATGTTACTTTAATGTTCACAATGGACATATTCCCATTGTAATCTTATCATGTAATATGAGAATGTACATCTTCCCATTTTTTCATTCTCATACAATTATCTTTCTCATTCCTTCCATATTTCCTATAATATGAGAATTTACATGTTTCCATTTTATTGATTATCATTCATTCCAAATTGTCTTTATTAAAATGGAAATCTATCCATTATATTCATTGATATCATACAACCATCCTTTTCGTTGATTTTATATTTCCTAAATGTTCTGAATGGACAAATGTCCCTTCCAAGCATTACTAGTAATATGAGAATAGACATCTCCCCACTCTATTCATTATCGTATGATCATATTTCTCTTTCATTATATATTTAACATCAATTAGAATGGACATCTTCCTATTTTATTCATTCACATACAATCATTTTTCTAATCTCTTTCCTATAAATTTATGAGAATAGATACTTGTCCATTCTATTCATTCTAATATGATGGAAACTATAATTTCAGCTCAAGAAAATTCATTATTTGAGCTCCAAATAATAAACACTTTCATCTCAGGATCATCCATACTTAAAGCTATGGTCCATACATACTTTCAGCTCCCGACCATCCATACTTCCCACTCAAGACCAACAATACTTATTCTCATAAAACCATCTATATCATTCCTATTATACTACTTGAATGTTCTAAATGGTCATAATAATGCCCATTATAATCATTGTCTATAATATGAGAATGGAAATTAGACCCATTCCATTCATTATCATAATATAATCATCTTTCTCATTCATTCTTTAATACTTGAATGTTCGAATTGACATATTTCCATTATAATCATTTCTTATAGTATGAGAATGAAAATTTTCCCATTCTATTAATTCTTATGCGATCATCTTTCTAAACCCTTCTATATTTCCTATAATATAAGAATGGATAGTTTCCCATTTTATTCATTCTCATACAACCATATTTCTCATTCCTTCTATATTTCTGAATGTCTAGAACAAACATATACACATTCTAATAATTTCCTATAATATGATAAAAAAATTAATCTATTCTATTCATTGTCATTCGTTACAATTTCCCTTTAACATAATGCACATATCCCCATTCTATTCATTCTAATATAACAATACTTATCATTCCTTATACTATATTGCATAAATGTTCGAATGGATGTATTTCCATTTTGATAGTTGGAAATAATATGAGAATAGGCATCTCCACACTCAATTCATTATAATTTTATATTATTTCTCATTCATTATATATTTAACATTAATGAGTATGGACATCTGCATATATTTTATTGATTCACATACAATCATTTTTCTAATTCCTTATATATTTCCTGAATATTCAGAATATAAATCTACCCATTCTATTGATTCTCATATAGAATCAAACTACTCTGTTCCTTTCCTATAAATTTATGAGTGATGCATCCTAGAATTTACCAGTAATAACCTAGGCATGCAGGCACATCACTCATCCTAGAATGAGTGCTCACCCAAAGTGCGCAAAGGTATCAGGCCCCTCTTTAGGGTTGTTGTTGCACAATGTTAGGATGATGAAGACTTAATGCATTCAGATCCATAATTAATATAACATTCTATAGAGCATTTCCAGATCTAGATATAAAGAGTAATAGATTTAAATAATATCCATAATGAAGTCAATCATACAAGAACCAATTATAATCATGATTAATACTTTGATTCAGCCAATACACTCCATTATATTAACCATAATAAATACAAAAATATTACTACAATAAGTAATACCATAAGCTCATGTGTGCAATAGATCGACAACATAACTTCACAATAATTAAAATATCATACAGTCCTCATATTCTACGTAGATCACTACATATTTATAAGGGTGGGAATTTCCCTTCACCACTTGCATAACTCCCAAAATAGGTCACATGCTAGACTATAACCATGCGCCTTTACAATAATAGCCACACATGTAAGTGTGCTAATAATAGACCTCTTTTGGATAACTAGTAGTAGTAATTCTATTCTTAGCCTACACCCATGTAAAGAAATTAGCATCCACTCTTCAAATAATAGCACATGTGTGTCACATAATTATTTACCCGGTTTGTGTGTTTGCACGCTATCTCCAAAATAGCCCGTACATGTGAAAATGGCTAAGTCTCGAATCTGCCCTTGTCTTTCACGTGCATGTCCTTCCCTATCCTTCCACACCTTTGACTGTGCTTTACCCCTATGCATGAATCTTCTATGTGCCCTCTCCTTCATATCATACTCTTGTCCACTCAACATTACCCCACACTAAACTGCATTGCCACCCTAACAATGGCTACTCCTCAAATAATAAAGAATAAAGAATGGAAAGAAATGAAATAATTTCTGCATAAAGAATGAACTCTCACTGTGCAACATCCTCTATCTCAATTGGAAGAATTAATTCCAGATACTCTTCTTTTATCTCTGCTTCCAACGTCTGTCATTCGGTTAGTGCAGCTTTTGTCTTCTCTGGGATGTCCACTGCAATAGTTTCCAACTCATCTTGGGCAATTTATCCCTTCTCATTTTATAGCACTAGAACAATTTTGGACACAACATACATTCTCCCTTCTAATAAATCCATTTTGTGTGCTATTTGTTTCCCAATCTCATCCATTTTTTCCTTATGGGGGTCCTATGCTACTGCAAGGGCTTCGCGCTTCTACTTGACTAGCACCAATCTTTCTATGCATCCCAATGTCTCATCCTTCATTGCTTTTAGGACTTCATTGTCTTCTGTTATTATCCTGACCCTTATTACTACCTCTGGAGCTGCACATATGTTTAGTTCTTTGTCCGATTTCTTAAAATCCTCCTACATGGTCTGAATAAATGCCTTGTATGATGAAATATTTCTAACTATTGCATTCTTTTCCCTCTTTTCCTCCTACTTAGGGTCCTTTGGTGCTGGCATCTAAACTGGTCCATCCTCAAGCACCAGATCAACTAAGGTACACACATAGTGCATATCTGAAGGGAAATTTTTGGGTACCTTGGGATCTAAGTGTGGTTTTTCTTGTAGGAAATGATCCCCAATATCCTCTTTCGTGCCAATAACGAACCCATTCTTCTTCTACTCCAAGTCCTCTCCTTTCAAACGTGTTATTTCTGCATCTCTAGCTTTGATCTCCTCCTTAGCACTTTGATAGTGGCAGCTTTATCTACATTCATGTGTGCCACCTTTGTAGACACCTTTACTAAGGCATTACTCACCTATTCATTAGACATAACCATGGGTTTGATGGTTATGTGCTTGTTCTGTGGTGCCTTTCTCATTCTCCTTGACACACAAGACTCTTCACACACATCAAAATCAAGCTCATCCATGTGAGTTTACATGGACCATGACAATTGTTTCCTTGCACATGTGGTTTCCATGTCAGGGTCCATCAACTCCCATCCATATAAGTCCTTAAGGCCCATTGTATTCTAGAATCACGTGTAGAAAATTTTACTTGTGTCCTCCTCATAGCCCATAACTAGCGCAACATACTCTCCACTTGCCCTCCTTGATCTCATCCCCTTAGGCACTTGAGTGCCAAGGTTTGGAGTTAGATCCTCTATTTCTTGAGTAGTATCTTTCTATGTATCTTCTGGTCTTCTATACCCCTTCTTCCTCAACCCTCATTTCTACATTCTTGGGCCCTTCCATGTCCTCTACCTCAGTATAGGATATCTAAGTGCGCTCTCTTCAAACTCTTCCACCTCCTCGTTCAACTTCAATTTTATCCTTCTTTTCCTAGATGTATCCCTCTACAGAGAGAGTCATGATGATATCTCCGTACTGATTTTGGAGTAGTACCTTGAGTTCTTGTTCATCTAAACACCCTCTTAAAGTGGCATTCTTCAAGGTTTGCTCCTACTTCCAATTCTTCATCTCCTTCTTCTTGTTCCTGGGGTGGAGTACTTGCACACTTAGATTCTACCCTATCTAAGGGTTGCCTTTGTCCTCTATGTACCAAGCTGCCACTATCTTCATGATCTTCCTCCTCATCATCTACCTCTATAGGTTCAATGGGCTTCGAGTTGGTACATTCTCTACTGTATGCTTACCCTTAGGTAGTCTTGGGAGCAAAAACTCATTCTCCACATATTTGTTACCCTCCAACTTAGGCTTAAGATGGAGGTATATAAGCATCGATCCACTGTCTCCAATTGTAAAAATCACATGATTCATACTTATCATGTCTCGAAAATTAGCCTCTCAATTTAGGTAGTCGACCTAGATATACATATGTCTTACACAACATGTGGTAGTCACAGTCTACCTTGTCTGTAAAAAAGTTCAAGCATTGCACATTATTAAACGATGGATTGATGCTATGAATTAGCATGCTATGAAGGCATACGATAGCTTACACATGGGGGTATAAGTCCCATCCTTCATCCCAAATTGCATAATGCGTAAATTCTTATATTCTCGCAAACCGCTACCTTTCCCACCACCGAAGGTAAATCCTTGGGGATGCGCCACTCCTCTTTAAATTCCACATGGATCCTTTCATACCACATCTCTACCCTCTTCTTGAATGGCCCACTCATTGACCCTTCACATAAGTACTTGTCAAATCTTTCCGTAAGGGACTTATTTTGCATGGGGTACTCCCAGATCTTGTTCTTTGGCCCATCGGGCACTCTGATCTCCATAAATACCAGGGACAATAAGACAACACCGAAACTAATTTTCTCACTTGTGCACACTTCCTCGATGATATTCTCCACAATGTAGCCTAATATGTTGTAAATTATTCCCTGTGACATTCTCCTTGCAATGTGTAGCCACATTGTATTCACCTGGGACCATCTCTCTTGATCATTCAATTTGGTCACTAAATGTGCAGCTTCTTATACCACTGGGTACTTCGGTTTTTTATATCCATTCCACATATACCTTTAGTGTACCCTAAATCCTTCTACATCTCTAGGATTAATCATTTATTTTTCAAGTAACTATTCAGATCCACTCATGTGCCCCTTAATCCTGTTATAGTTGAAATCAAAAGAGGTTGTTATCCTTACCCTACATCCAGCGAAATAGAAAAATTCTTCATGTACCCTGCTCATTAACCATTAGTAAAAAGGTTCATACTTTCTGAAATATGGGATCTCATACAACTGGTAAACTCCAATCTACTTTAGAAAATTCTCTCCAATATCATCATACACTGGCATGTCCTTTTCTATGTGTTTATTCATCTTCATACTCAACAACGCGTCCACTTCCTTTTTGTTATCCATTGTGCGGTGGTTATAGTCACTCATATTTCACTTTTAGATGTGATAATCCCATTCTTATCCCACTATCATACCTTATGGGTATTGCATCTCTGAAAAATTACTCTCGTGAGTAATTTCAACCCTAACTTCAACTATCTTCTTCCCTTTGGCACCTACGACATGTGTTTTCTTTGGTGTTATCTACAAATTGCAAATTTTTGTCCTCTCGTAGTGTGTAAAAGATTGCCTTTTACCTTCTGTAATGAGAAAGTCCAAAACCCTAGCTCGAATCCACATGCCCTAGTTGAAATCATGTGTCATATCTCTTTTGCAATACTCGATTTGCTCAAACCCTTAACCAATGGGGATGTAAGCTTTTCCTGCACACAAATATACTCTCCACATCTGGTTTCACACTCTTCACACCTCAACATGATTCACTCAACTCATTTTACACTTGGCTCATTCAAATTTTTATGATTTACAATGGTAAAAATGAACTTGTATCCCTTCCTTATATAGATTTTGAAAAATTTAGTGCATTTATTACTCCTTCACCTACCAACAATCCTCATTAATTGACCCTTTTCACATTTTTTTGTGGTACATCTTCACGCCTCAGCTATAACCTTTTAGTGCACCTTCCTACCTTCTGGCTACAAGCTTCTCTTCAACATGCTTCCATACACCTGAGTACCTCATCACTAGGGTTTCTCCTGGTAGTCTCCATGGCTACTTCTTACCTTGTATTATATTGTTCCTTCATTTATCTCCATTTATGGTCCTTATTTGGAAGCAATATTCTGTTCACCAACTCTTCAAACTTGAATAGAACCTATAGCAGGTTGTTCCTTTATGTGTACCCATTTTTTCAATAACCACCCCAAAAAAATGGTATGTGTAGTCCTCTTTGCATAAAAAATATTACAGATGGTAATTATCTTCCTCACGTGCAAACAAACTTATTTCACAAAACACAAACTAAATTGAAAAATCATAGCAATGAAGAAGTAAATACATTAAGGGAATACATAATTGAAATCCTAATCTAAATGGAAACATTGCCTTATTATAAATACCAAGAAGACTTATTTATAGTAGGGATTCAACTTACTCCCGTTGAAGTAATGCAGGTAATCGTATTCCATCAAGCGTTTCTAACTGACAAGCTCTTGTTTCAAGTATGTAAGTGATAACATATGGTCCTAACCAATGTACTTTGAGTTTTCCTAGATGGCGTAGAAACTTAGAATCATAAAGAAGTACCATCTGTCCTATCTCAATCTTTTTGTCCCTAATGTGCCTATCATGCCATGCTTTCTACTTGGATTTTTCTTGTTTCTGACTCCAATGTGCTATTTCTTGTCACTCATCCAACTTAATCAACTTTTCAATTCATTCTTATAATGCTTTCTCATCAGATAGGCCTCCATTACGTGTAATACACAAAGAAGGTAATATGAATTCCATAGGAAGAACTGATTCTACACCAAACACCAATTGAAAGGGCGTAGCCTTGTTTAACAACTTGTATGTTGTTCTATACGCCCAAAGTACTACACTAACTTTATCATCCCAATCCTTTCTTCCAACATCAAATTTTTTTGTTAATGTCTAGCTGAAAATCTTGTTGAAAGCCTCAACACTCCCATTTTCTTGAGGATGATATGGTGTAGTCTTATGGTGTGCAATCATGAATTCATCTAATAGAATTCTAATTATCTCATTAAAAAAAAAAATTGCCCCTATCACTAGTCAAAATCAACGAGAATCCATACCTTGTAATAATATTTTCCCATAGAAACCTGGCTGTTGTAGCTGCTATACAATCCTTTGTAGGTGTTTCTTCTTCCCACCTTGTCAGATAATTTGTGCAAGTGATGATATAGCGTGATCCAGTCCTACGCGTGGCTGGTGAAATAGGACCCACAAAATCTATAGCCCATTTTTCAAATGGTTCTATACTAGTAATAGGTCTTAGAGGCATTTCATCTCTTTGACCTGGTTTTCCAAGGTGCTAACAATGATCACAAGCCTTGCAATATGCCTTATAATCTTTATATAGGGTCTCCCACCATAATCCAGTGAGTAGAATCTTGCGTGCAGTGGTGTCACCTGTATAGTGGCCACCTGCAATACCACCATGAGCCTCCTCCATGATATCTATGTGCTCATGTTCTAGTACACAACGACACAATACTTCATCCCACCTAACTTGTACAGGTCACCATTAATCAACATAAATGGTGTCGCGCAAATGGCAAGTTGTTTCTTCTCTAAGGATTTCATCCCTTCTGGAGCCATACCTTTTTGTAGAAAGACATCAATGTATTTTAACTCTAATGGCATGTATTGTAACTCGTATAACTATGCATCGGGAATGGTATATTCAATTTCTTGAACTTATTCTCTCGATTGTATTTTAGATAGATGGTCCGGTCAAGAATTACTTTTCCCTAGTTTTACCACAACTCGTGAAATCGAATAGTTTGAATATGAGCACCCATTGGCATATGTGTCCTGTAAAATGGGCTTCTTAACCAAATATTTCAATGCCATGTAATTTTTATAGAATAAAAATGGTGTTGCTAGCAGTCTTGTCTCGAATTTATGTAGCGCATAGATCATTGACAAAG
The DNA here is from genome assembly GCA_018340775.1 of Taxus wallichiana var. yunnanensis. Classification (NCBI taxonomy): domain Eukaryota; kingdom Viridiplantae; phylum Streptophyta; class Pinopsida; order Cupressales; family Taxaceae; genus Taxus; species Taxus wallichiana. The sequence goes on along the minus strand of CM031244.1, from coordinate 138,116,928 downwards.
CTTCACACTCTGTAGTTGTATAATTATGATCTATAGGATTCAACTTTCTACTAGAAAAATAGATAGGATGATCTATAATACCTTCTCCAGGATAAGCTTACACCACACCAATGGCCATGCCAGAGGCATCCATATGTACATGAAATGGTTGGTCCCATGAAGGAAAGCGCAAAATAGGCATTGTAGTAATTTTATCCTTCAATTTCTCGAATGTGCATTTTTTGGTTCTCCTAAGTAAAATGTCCCTTTTCCTTTTAGTAACTCCTCCAAGGGTGTGGAAACCTTAGCATACCCCTTTATAAATTTTTTATAATACCCAGTGTGACCCAAGAATCCATGCACCTCACTTTGACTGGTAGGATTTTCTAGGATGATAATGACTGCAACCTTAGTTGGATAGACCAACAAATCTTCTTTGCAGATGATGTACCCTAACAATATTCCAAATGGTGTAGCAAATACACATTTCTTGATGTTCAAAGAGATGTTTAACTGTCAACATATTTCAAACATTAAGCATAAATTGTCACAATGATCCTTAACAAGTCCATACACTATCCAATCACCTAAATAAACTGTAAGAAGTTGTGAATAAAATATTTGAGGGCTTCAATAACTATGCATAAAAATATAGCAAGCACATTTTTCAGACGAAAAGGCATCAAAGTATAAGAAAAACTTCCCCATTCAATAGTAAAAGTAGTCTTTTCCTGATCCTCCTATGTAATCCTAACCTGATGATACCCAGAGAATCCATCATAAACAAATAGATTTTATGCCTTGTAACACCTTCTAGTATTTCCTTGATGAATGGTGTAGGAAAGGGATCAGTCACACATGTAACATTCAACTCCCTATAGTCCACATAGATCCTAATCTGACCATCCTTCTTGATACTGATCACCATTAGGCTAACCCATTCTGAATCATCTAGGGGCTTGATGATTCTAGACTTCAACATTTTGTCAATTTCTTCTTTGACATTTTTACACACTTTCGATTCATCCTATAGGGTCTCTTTTTGACTAGGAGTGCACCTTCCTTAACATTTATCTTCATTTCTCCTAATGATTCATGCACGCCTTTGAGTTCATGGTATCCTTGACGGAATAAGTCCTAATAATATTCTAGTAACTCAATTGCTTTTTCCACTTTAGAATCAGACCAATAGTCCCCAATTATGGCCTCCTTAGGCTCAGCATCTAATCCAATATTCACTTTATTTGTCTTCATAGGTTCATGATAGGCACGTGTGGTCTTATCCACACTATCAAAAACTTCACGCCTACCCGTTGAATGATCTACATCCATATTTTCTACTTATTCACCATCCAATAAGTTGACCATCTTTCATTTTTCCTTCTTAAGGAAAACATGCCTAAGTAGCATGGCATCTATCTCTATTTCTTCAGAAAAAAAACACCCCCAAGTCTTCTTCATCAAATAACTCCTAAATGAGTTCTTCCACCTTGGCACTATCTCCCATATTTAAGAACTTAATATCCTTTAATGCCTCTTCTACCGGAGGTTTAGTAGAGAAATAGTCAAATGTCTAGATCATTCCTAGTAACTAAATCCTGCCAATTTCAAGTCTCTCTATGGAGTTCCACATATACATACCAAGCACACGCATAACCTTGTAAAGTGGAATAAAATTTGTGTACCCAAAGGGAAGGTGGTAAAGCTTCCCCCTCTATCCAGAGTCTCTTAGACTTATGAACGTGGTGTTGAACATGTTAATTACCATGATAAGTGCATATTTGAGTAGGTGAATTTCTCTGGAACAAACTAGTAGAAATAAAAATCCTAATTTCATTCCATCCTATAAGATTATCCTTGTGAACCACCCACCAATGCGCTGTTATCCCACGTAAGGTATATGCTAGCATATTTTATCTCTCCAACTGGTCTATCCACTGTTCCTCCATGGTGTGTAGAAATACCGTAGGATTTCCTTCTCCAGTGTAATGAGGTACCGATTTGTTACCTATTCTCCTGATATAATGAGGTTTGTTGTTCCTTGCAAATGTTCTCTTTACTTCGTGCCCTACCAACTCATAAGTACTATGAGCCCAATTATCACAAGAAACACTTGTAGTATCACTAATAGATTGTGCATCTTCCCACTGAAGGATTCCTTCTTTAGATGGCTCAAGTAACTCTAGGTCCTAGATGATGCGTACATAAATCCTATTCAGATATTCCTCACTCAAAGGCTCAAAATAGGACATAGATTTTACATCCGTTAAATGGATAATAACTCTTTCCTCCTTGCTTTCAAAACTGATATAACCCATGTTGAACCGAAGATTAACATTATTGGCTTAGCACCATGGATTCCCAAGTAGAGATGGGAATATATCCACCTCTGCAAGCAATAAAACCTAAAATTCTCTCGTGAACTTGGATCCTGTATGGTAATGGATGCATATTTTAAAACTCTTGATGGGAGTGGCCTTAATCCAGTTAGCCATGAACAATACATTCAAAGATGGTTGTAATGGAGATTTCCCCATTTTTACCCATGCATCTAAAGTAATAACCTTGACTTTCATGCTGTATCAATAAATATATTACTCAAAGCCACCCATCCAAAACAACATTTAGAGTGATTTCCTTGTCATAGTCTAAGCTATGAGGGGTAAGGTTTACATGCAGGATCTCGTTGTCCAATATCAATACTTACAGGATGGAGTGTTTCCTTTAAGAAATTACCTAACATTGGAATGATAATCTCTTATCACAACATCTTGTATACTTATTTCAAGCCATCCATATCATATTGGACTGTTTCTCCTGCTTTATTTTACTCCATATCCATGATTGCTCCTTTACATACTTGTGTTTCACCCTAAATATTTCTAAGTACCTCCATGGTTTCCTGATAAACCTCCTTCTGATGGACAGGATCTGGGTATTGTGCATGTCTAACCTCCTCCTTAGTGATGATAGGCTTCTCCTGTAATGATTCTTTGGTGCATGCCGCTTCAACATGGGTAGTGATCTTTACATGTAATGCCTCGAGATACTAGTTCAAACTTGGGCATCCACTAATTTTCCATAGCGTGTTGTATCCTAACCATCCCTGTGCCTTTTTTTTCTTGTTTATTATTCTTACTAATATGCTTATATAATTTTGGGCATTCCTCATAAATATGATTATTTCCATAGAAAGAACATGTAATATTCTTAGGACATTCACATCTTAGTGGTAAGAAAATCCACATGTATAACATGTTCTATAAGGAAAATCGACTCTTCCACCACCATGGTCTCATCCTCTGAATCCAACACGATCATCATCACCTCTACCATGACCTCCTTCAAAATGACCTTCATTCTGATCATAGTGCACTTGATTGTGATCCCAATCCTAATTCTCATTCTTGCACTTAGAATTATCTAATACTATTATCAGTCATACACTAATATCTATAACATCATGGATCTAAAAAATTAGCCGATAGTATTTTGTGTCGTCGATTATGGACGTGTAAATTTTACATTAGCAAGAGACGTTCTTATTTATTACACGTTGTAATAATGGGTAGTGGCTAACATCATGGTTTAAATGACATATCTCACATTCTAGCAGTAATGAGCATACTATTCTATGGGGAAGACTATCCTTGGTGTGACCTTCCACCTCACAATCGGTACACCAAATTCCCATGCATGTCTAATGTGCTGAATTTTCTGATAGCTTCTCCAAATTATTCTCCATGGCTGTAATATTTGCTTCCAAAAATGGGCTCACCCAAAGTGTCTATACTTTTGAATAACTCAGTAGCGTAAAGTTGCTTCAAGTTCTTCATGTGGACTAGTGTATGTCTTATGTGATAATGCCCTTATAAAACGTGTAATCAAACCTCCAATGAACCATTGCGCATGTTGGCTTGCATAAAGATCATAAGAAAGATTAGATGAAATCATTTTGAAATGGGCATCATACTCTCTCGACACTCTCGGTAGTGACTTTCTTAGTATCCTTGAGAGTGCTTATACTCTTCTATTCAAGCTCAGGGATGTGAAACTCTTTAAGGAAATCTTCTTTTAAAGCTACATAGTCTACGTAAGTCTAATAAGGGTCAAAATTTCTATACCAATTGTGTGCGCGCCCTTATAACATAGTGGTGAATCAACTTTACTTGCATTCGAAGTTGTGATTCCTTTTGTGTGCAAAAATATTTCACACATGTGCACGTGTTCAACAATATCTTCTATGCCCCTATACTCTAGAAGATGAAGAGACATCTCCATGTAAATATTATAGGGTTAGTGCAGACCTTTCCAACTTGATCCAGAACCTTCGTGTTTCCTTTACCTCCAAAACCACTAGATCCACTGGAACTAGAACCACCTATACCTCCTGATCCTCCACCTATAGCTAGAGATGGACCAGAAGATGTACTTCCTGTGTCCCAATAGTAGTACTTGAACTACACCCCTACAGTCTACAAAGTGTTACCACTCCTAGAAGTGAGTCCAAAATTCTACATGCTTGAATTTTGTGTGGATGATACACCTGAAAAGGTACCTCTAAACAACAATGAATACATTTTCCCTACCATTGATGTACTTTCTATATGACTTACTCCTACTCTCCCACTACCTAAATTAGTTTATTGACTATTTTTCGTACTAGATACTGGAAAACCAAGTGCAAGGTCAATGTTTTCAGGTAGATTCGTGATGCACACCCATGACCGGGTCACCTCTACTAGCGTGGTTCTATATGAGACTAAGGGGGTTCCCTATTATGATTTTCCAAATGGGGGAGTTCCTGATGCTTTGGCTGCACGTCTTCTACGTGAACTTAAAATATTTTGAGATCCATCTCTCTCAAAAACACCATTCACTCTGCAACATCCCACTACTTCTTTATCTCCCTCTTACACACCTCATTATACTTAATCTTCCTTTCCTATCTCCTCCTTTCTATCACTAGGTCTACCATCTTTAACCAAACCTACTCCTTCCCTCATGTGTGGTGGGGTTTAGTTAGCCATCATTTTTCTTTCCAAGTTCAGGGTTACCATCAAGATTTTGATCTCCAGTGGAATGCCTTACAGGTAAGTTCCCCTGGGATATCATATAAATTAGAATTATGCTACCTCTTGGCAATAATAAGTGGAAATTGAGTACTCCATAATATATCTGTTCAAAGCACCATGAAACCAAGTATCCACAACGCGTGTCCAAATAAGATCAATATCATAAAGGGCCTGAAATTATTCCTACGTCCAAAAAAGTGCGTGATATATTCAATCCCTTTTACATGCATAAGAAACCAGCCACTCGTACATTTCTACTAGAAAAATAGTGAATAATCTCTCATAAAAACTGTCATTAAGATTTTGTTCCACCCATGCATGTGCATTAAACTCATACCTGATGTTGATCCTTCATGCATATTATTCTTCTAGATCATGTACCCACTCCTCAACACTTGCTAGGGTAAAATGGTATGTCTTCATCGCAAACCATCCTAAAAACAATTGAAAAAGAGGTCTCGGTAATGGAACCAATGATGTAGCCTATAATTTACCAGTAATAACCCAAGCACATTGGCACATCACTTAGCTTAGACTAAGTGCTCACCTAAAACACGCAAAGGTACTAGGCCCCTCTTTAGGGTTGTTGTTGCAGGATGTTAGCATGATGAAGACTTAATGCATTCAGATCCATAATTAATATAACATTCTATAGAGCATATCCAGATCTAGATATAAAGAGTAATATATTTAAATAATAACCATAATGAATTCAATCATACAAGAACCAATTATACTCATGATTATTACTCTGATTCACTAAATACACTCAGTTATATAAACCATAATAAATACACATAATCCTACTAAAATAAGTAATACAATAAGCTCATGTGCGCAATATATGTGGAAGCATAACTTCACAATAATTTAGTTTTCATACAGTCCTCCTATTCTATACGATCACTAAATATTTATAAGAGTAGGGGATTTCCCTTCACCACTTGCATAACTCCTAAAATAGGTCGCATGCTTACTATAGCCATGCACCTTTAAAATAATATCCACACATGCAAGTGCACTAACAATATACCTCTTCTGGCTAACTAGGAGTAGCAATTCTATTCTTAGCCCGCACCCATGCAAAGTGCTTAATATATTCTCTTCCAATAATAGCACATGTATGTCATGTAATTCTTTACCTGGTTTATGTGCTCGGCATGCTATATACAAAAATATACCATACATGTGAAAATGGCTAAGTCCTGAATCTTCCCTTGTCTTTCACGCATGTTTCCTTCCCTATCCTTTCATGCCTTTGACTGTGCTTTACGCCTATGCGTGAATCTTCTATACACCCTCTCCTTCACATCATACTCTTTTCCACTCAACAATGGGAATGGACATCTCTCCATTTTATTTATTCTCATTCATTATAATATGATGAAAAATATACTTCCAGCTCCAAACAATTTATTCTTCCATCTTTGGCTAATACATACTTTCATATACGAGAACACTAATACTTTCAGCTCCAGGACCATCCAAACTATCATCTCAAGGCCATCCATACTTTCAGCTTCATTCCATATATATTTTCAGCACAGGACCATCCATACTTCTAGCTTTGAATAATCCATACTTGCAATTCCAAACCAACCATACTCTTTCTCATATAACCATCTTTCTCATTCCTTTTATACTCCCTAAATTGTTTGAAAGTCATAATATTTCCCATTGCAATAATTTCCTATAATATAAGCATGGACATAAGACCCATTCTATTCATTATCATAATATAATCATCTTTCTCTTTCATTATATATTACTTAAATGTTCGTAACATACATATACCCATTCTAATCATATCATGTAATATGAAAATGGACATATGTTAAGAATGGAAAGCTACCCATTCTATTTATTCTCATACAATCATATTTCTCATTCCTTCTATATTTCCTATAATATGAGAATGGATATTTTCCCATTCTATTCATTCTCATACAATCATCTTTATCATTCCTTCTATATTGCATGAATTTCTAAAATGGACATATGCCCATTCTAATCATATCCTATAATATGAGAATGGACATCTGTCTATTCCATTCATTTTCATTCCTTCCAAATTTACTTTATTAGAATGGACATCTTCCCTTTCTATTCATTCTCATACAACCATTTGATGAAATATTTAGGACTGAGAGAGGGTGAATCATTCCTTACTCAAAATTTTCAACTCTTGTTATAAGCTTATCCAATAGTTCATTCCATGAATTCAATACAACTAAAGAGAGGAATGAAGCAAAAAAGATAGAGAGATACCTACACAAAACAAGGACACCTCATGTAAGTGGTAAATCCATCAAGATGGGAGAACAACCACTGAAATTAAAGCACCATATGGGATAATTATCCCTAGATTACAATGATCTCTTTAGTTGAGCCACCACTCAACAAGGAGCTACAACCCCTAGTTTAGCCTACCTGCTAGTAGACAAGGAACTACAATCTCTATTAGACCAAGATACAACTTATACCTATTTAGAAATATACCACTTGTAAGGAAGGTACAACTCCTTATAAATACCAAGCAACCACTTGTTTAAATACAACTTTGACCATTTACAAACATAAGTTGATTAACTTAACAAATATGGTCACTAGATAAGCTCTTCTCTCTTTTTCTCTCTCACCCCTTTACACAATGAAATTCTCACACATACAATGATATATTATATTTACTTAAATTAAAAATCTATTAGCGTATACAAACATAATTTATTACACACAAAACACTCTCAAGGAATCACCTAATTCAAAGCTTGATCTCTGTTGCACCTTGATCTTCCATGGCTGCTCTTATCTCTGATTTTTCAATTTTTGACTCATTTATTTTGCATTTTGCATGTGTGGAATTGTTCTCACTCTTTTTCTCTACTGTCCCATATTCTAATTTATCTAATTCCTACTCAATAATTCGTTCACATAAGGGAGAAAATACAAAAGAACAAAACCATCAAAAATAATCATTACAATGTTGACATTTTAAGTTATGAACTGTCTTCCATTCTTGGACTTTAGAATATAACTCCTGAGTTATCCTCTAATCATAAATAGTCCTATAATATTCGTTACTTCAAATGACATCTTAATCACCTGCAAAACTTGAAATTTCTTACACAATGCCTCTACAAATTGACTTGTAATTGTCATGTTTGTTTTGTCCTCTAGTGCATAAATGAGATCACCTTTTATTTTTTATCTCCTAAACTCGTCAAAATGAGTTCCAACTTGGTGTACACATAACAAGGGGTCCTAAAAATTTAAAAAATCATTATAATGTAAATAAACTCGACACATCATAAAAAATCAGCAATAATACTCATAGTGTTTTCATATCAACATCTACAAAATACAAGCCTAAAGATTATGCTAATTAAAGTAATTTCACTCAAAAATTGAAGCTTGCAAAGTATACTTTCATAAATTCAAATCTATAAGAGCCAATTAAAATCATAGGCCATCTACAAAAACCTTTTCCCAAAACTTTCTTGGTTGGTTCCTAGGTCTCAGAATTTGGTCTGCCAAACTTAAGTTGATTCACACCTCAAAACTTCACATCATGGGGAAAGTAACCTATAAATTGAAATATATTGGATTATAATAACTCATAAAATAATTTTCATGCTCCAATTCATGTCATAATGCCTTCAAAATCTTGAAACTCAGAGATTGGTCTAGCTAATCTTGAGAGCTCAAGAACTAGTCTTCCATGCAACATGACCAAACACCTCCAAAACACTTCTTATGGATTCCTATCATCTTGGAAAATTAAAATGAGATGTATAGAAAATTTTCAAGAACTTAGAACCATAGGTAAATTGGAGAGAAAATCACCTTCATACCCATTCAAACATGATTCTCGGTAGGCCTAATAGTGATTCTATAAATTTGAAATTTTTATTATGAATCTAAGAGTAAAACAATGTAATAAATGAAATCAATTTAAATGTAAATGCTAAGTAATTTATTTTTCAATTAAGATGAAATAAAATGAAATGGGAAAGGTACTTACCTAATTTGGACTTACCTCGCAGTGATCTGGGACTGAATAGAGTGATGAAATGGTGGAATAGAGTGTAACGACAAAACTTAGAAAGTAGTAGTGAAGGAAGATCTAGACAAACTGGGGTTCTGGGAAGGATAATGGCACATGGGTAACCCTGGTCTTAAATTTAGGCACCTTGGTCTATGAAATAGCTTGAAATCTAATTCTGATATGGTCGTTAGGTCTTAGCAATAATTTTCCTTTCACTAGGTAGATGTCACACTTGATTCTCTAATGTCACTATCAACCTCCAATATATAAATCCCTAAAAAACACCACATAAAGCATCAAGACATTAAAAAAATAAATATTTAAATGGATTGGTTGGACTATCCTCAACTACCAAATGAACAAACTCATGACTAAGCTCTGCACTACATCTTGGACCCAATGTAGTTCTATGTGATTGTGTGTGAAATAATGTGCCTTGGGTTTCCTAGTGCCAATGACACCAAAGTAGTAGGAAATAGCTAGATAAAAATTCAAAATGGTGGAGGAAAAAATAGACTCCCCTTCTTATGGAGTGTGTATGCAGAATATTGCCTAAGTGCAGTCCCTTGCTCTATGTAGATATATATCCCTTAATAGAAATAGTTTTCCCTTAAGATCATATGTATTTTATGCTTATATAAAGACCTCTTGTTCAAATTTCAATACTCATGACCCAACATGACGACTAGTACTAAGGGATATGTGAGGGAAAAATGAAAGGAATGACCTCAAATGAATAAAATAAAAACATGTTTGATTGGGACAAGAGGACATAGAAATCAAGACCAAGGTGCCCTAGGTGCCCTAATCCCTATCTAGGCACCCTAGTAAAATACTAGTCACAACATTGATTGATTATTGTGAGATAAGGCTCCCCCGAGATCCACCAAATTGTTTGAGTGAGTAAAAATATGCGAGACAAAGAATGACAAAGACCAACAAGATAGAAAAATGGATAATGGGATGGATCATTAGTGAATACTTTTCTTACGCAAGATACATATATATAACGGTATAATAATAGTAGTAAGTGCATTATTTTGTGACTACATTCTCCCCAACTTTGTGTTGGTGAGAAAAATCTTGGTAACATAAAGTATTTAGAGATGCGTAATTGAGAGAAATAAGAAGAATCCCATGTTGTAGAAGAATGCACATGTGTGGTATAAGAGCATTCTAAATGTGAATATAGAGTGTGACGAACCATGGAACACCTTATTTATCTCAGTGCAATGTAGAGAGAGATGAAAATACATGATGAAGTTCACTAAACGAGAGTGATGATTGTAATTTATAATGATTGATGATTTCGAATGTTGTATGATGACAACGAGATGGGGTAGGGAGTTATAAGTTCCCAACCTAATTATGTTTGTATGAAAACTGGAGGATTTAGGAATCCTATCACCGGAGGAAGAGTGTGGGGAGAAAGGTTGGTTATTATCTAACCTTTAACTACATCCTCAAAAGTATAGCCACTGCAAACAGAAACAAATATTTTTTTAGTGATTTCAAATCAAAATATTTTGAATAAACATGTTGACCCATAAAGGAGTAGTATATGAAAGTAAATTATGTCTTATTACCCCCACTCCAGGGTGTCATCACAATTTTGATGGCTTCCAAGTTATTGCCCCCTGGTTAGGTTATTAGGGGAATCATTAAAAATTATGAAATGTCACATGATGTATTAGTTTATGTATGAAAATGAAAAATTATAGGTGTTAAATGATCATGTAGTGGTGTAGGGGGATGTATAGGATGACCCCAATTATATCCCCCCCTTTATGAAAAATGGGAAGTGATAATAAGAACGAACACTGAGCTGAAATTAAGCCCATTAATAGATAATGTATAATAGATATTGCGAAAATGTGTGTAGATCAAGTGAAAGACAACTTTGAGGAGAAATAACATGTGTGTCATGTGTATGATATGATGGTAGGTGAAATTTTGAAGAGAATGTTGTAAATGTGCTATAAATCAAAGTAAAAAGCGTCAACATTTTAGCGAGAATCGTGTAATATGTATTAGTTGAGTAGTGAATGTAAAGTATGACCATAGTAGAGTGAATAATGAAAAGTGACTATAAATATTATGTTGAAAAGGTTATTAGTCAATTCATTTACATTTTGTGTAAGTGTGAGAGTGAGATCTTATTGTGTAAGGATGTTGCAAGTTAGAGAAGCAAAGCCTATCCTTTTCAAGATGGTGGCAATTGCGGTGGCATCACGTGCAACAATGAATTATGTAAGTGTAAATTGTTTTTGAAAAAGGCATGTGTAGTAGTCATTGTTAGTGAATTTTTACAAATTTGTTATTTTTCTCAGCATTTGAGACCTAGAAAAGAATAATGAAGGAACTAGTGGCCTCTAGGATAAGAGCGCCTAGAACTCGAGTATTGGTGTCATGATTTTTTTGCCTTAGTACTGATTTTGGTGCCCTAGTATAGAAAGTGTGCATTCAGTCAAGAGTGGTGGAACTATGATTTTTATTATTTAGTAATGTCATAAATTTTTATGTCTACATATGTGTTGGTTTGAAAACCTGTCAGTTAGACAGTCATGGGGAAACAAGCCAATAGTGTGCAAGGCATAGCCCCTCTTTGACACAACAAAGTGAAACTGGTTTATTACTATTCTATCAAGTAGGAATATGTGCAAATCTACACTATTCTAACTTTAGGGGGTTTGGGATCTCATCCCAGTAGAGGTAGTTCCAACTGTAAACAGAAATGTAAGAGGGGAGGAACAGAGGAAGGTAGTTCTGAAGGGAGAAAAGAAATGAATTCCAAGACAGAAAGGTTCAAGGGTTTATGCTTTGGGCTGGTAGTAAAAAGAGCCAAACTTACTTGCATAAACAAATAAATCAATACTGATGAACATATGATGAAAATAGGAATGAATCCAACAAAATAGAAACATAGATCTAACGTAAGAAAGATCTTATGCAAATAACACATATATTGAGCACAAAGTTTGAACATATATATTAATATCTCTTCTATTACAAGAAGGCACAAATTTTTTCCCTCTTTAGTCCTTTTTTATACAAAAATATCCACCTAGAACATAACAAGTATTCCAATGTTTATAGAAGGAGAAGGAGAAAGAAGACAAAAAGAAACCAACCACTTCACAAAATATCTAAAAAGTCAAAAGTTGACTTTGGGCAAGTTTTTGGATGGCAACATCCCATGATGCAACATGGATGATGTCATCATAAATGCCAACATACTTTTAAAATATTTTTACAAAAATGATCAAAGCGTACAAAAGAGGAGACACTACTCCTCATCATCTCTTGGATTAAATGGAATGTCTTACTTCTAATCGGAGAGGTGATGTGACACTGAGCTTGGTATTCCATAAACTTGTTGATCATTTTCTGAAGTTGATTATGATTTGGACCCTTGAAATGATTTCCAATAACTTCACAAGTTTATTTCTCAGTCTTGAGCTTGTCAGGTATCCTGGCATACTCTTCGCATGCCTCAATCAAATATCTAATGAAATCACGGCAAGCCAGAAGGTTATTGATTGATTCACAGTCAAAAGTGACCTCAAGCGTCAAACCTTAGGTTGCGATAGCCTTAAAGAGATGGATTGTATCATCTACCTCCCTCAAGGTGAATGATTCATTGAGCATCATTGGGGACATATTTGTAACCATTTTCTCCATGTTGTATTTTGCATCCAGGGATTCGTCCTTGATTTTATCTATCCTGTCCAAGATAAATTCCATTTAATCAACCCGATAATCCAATGCGGCGAGCTTTGTTATGTGCCCGTGGGTGATCAATGATGCTTGACATTTAATAGGTCATCATCTGAGTAGTCAACCATTTCTTGGAATGTTTCATGTTGTAATCTGGCATTGTCCAACTCCTCGGAGAGGGATCCTGCTACTGCTTGTAGCTCCTTATTTGCCTGATCTATATCCTAGTAGAGTCCTATGAATTTCTTGATTATTTCCTCACTATCTCTGAGGATTCACTCTATCCAGGAGGACACTGCCATGCCTTGTTCACCAATCTTGGCGTATTCATTTATCTTATCCTAACTAAGAACTTCAGTAGGCTTGGCGGTAGTCATAGGAGGAGTGTTGCCCATTCTTTGCAATGCTTGGAGAAGATGTTTGTTTTGCTCCTTGAGTATTCTCTTCTCCTCCTTTGCTTCTTGAAGTTTCTTGCAGAGGGCATCTACTACAGACAAGGCCTCTCCTTGTAGGCTCTCAGATGAGGTTCCCATCGTGACTTGGGTCACTGTAAGTCTGTAGGAGATAGATCTTTCTTTTATTTTGTGGGATCTGGATATACAATCTCCATGACTCTCTCTCCTGAAATTCTTTTAGAGAAGCAAGTTATAGCTTTCTTCTTCTTGGGTCCCTTCTATGAAATGATAGAGAAGTCCATGGGTGTTATGGGAACCTTTCTCTTGAGTTGACCCAGATGGTCAAAAATCTAACTTGGACTTATGGGAGAAGGAGTAGAGGGAATGGAAGAAGAAATGGGAGTGAAAGGGGAAGCAACTAAAGAGGCCACAGGGAAGAACATTGAGACACTTGGTGGTGGCATCGACAAGGAGTCCAACACACTACTGCTTGTGGGGCCTGGAGTTACTACAGGGGAAGAAAAGGACATGGAGGTGGAAGGGATCTGTAATGGGATGGAGGGAACACTAGGCGACAAATCCACAAGAGAGGAGAAGATGGAAGAGGTGGGAGATGGAAGGGAGGAAGGAAGAGAAGAAGAAACATCCATTGGAATAGATGCTTCAACAATAGGGGGAGGAGAAGAAATGGAAGAAGGAATGGTGGGTACCTTAGTGGTTGTAGAACATGTGACCACATTCCGAGTGGATGTGTGCATAGAAACTTCAAAGTGGTCTCTTCTTCCTTACCTAGAGACACCAGTCAATCACTTGCTTCTTAGAAGCAGGAGGGATTTCAGGAGTTTCTTCCTATTTGCTTGGTTCTCCCTCCTTATCTTTTCCTTTTCCTTTTAGCACACTGGTCATTCTTGGAGGTACTCTACCTGAAGGAGAAGTAGAGAAATATACTCCGAGGTAGGTGAGAAAATTTTGTTTGCACCAATGTTTGGTGCGCTGTAATGTGTGTGTGACCCTTTCCTAAATGGTATTTAGTGCCTTGGATTTGTCAATCTCTCAGAACAGCCAATCATCCCCATCTCGTGTCAAGGTAAATTTGATCGGGTTCTAGGAATCATTTTGGAATGATGGCTATGCAATAGTGATCGATTTCCTCCAGAGCCAGCGGGAGTGATCCTTTCGCCTGAGATCTATTTCATGTGTTAGGTCGATGTAGATGTCCTTGATCTTAGGGACATGAATAGGATCAATTTTTGCCTTTAGGAGGAAACTCCGAAATCGAAGGTAGGCCTAGCTAGGAATTTGTGCTTTAGATTCAACAATTCAAGCTCGACATACATTTCCCATGCTTTGGCCAGTGTGGTGTAGGTGTATCAGCCCACTATAAGGGGGAATGGAGTTCCTCCCTTCTTTCTCTTCATGCATTTCTCATGGTATGTGATTAGTTGCCTTGAAAACTCCAAGAGAATCAACTTGGGCCCTACATACCTTGGTAACTTGGTCGGTTTGCCTTCAAAATTCACCGCCCTGAGATATGTGAATGTGGGAAACTGCATGAACAATGCTCCCCACTTCTTTGTGACAATGATCACACTCGGGCTAGTTCGACCATGTCTCATATTCGGCCTCAATAGGTAGATCACCTCATAGAAGAAGGCGTCATTGATTTTTGAGAACTGGGGGATGTTGTTCTCAAGCTTTAGCTCTGGGTAGTATTCATATATTTTGACCTAGGGCCATACCCCATTCTCGAGCTAGGCCTGCGAAATCTCTCACTGATGCTGCAGCGTATACAACGTAGGAATTCATATAGAACTTCCCAGTTGTGAGGACCTGTTGAAGCTATTGGGAGATGGTGTTGCTGATGATTTCCCCCAACCAAAACATAGATCAGGTACATTCTTGCTCATGGTTTCTATGTACCTCAGCATCCATTTATGGAAATAATGGGCATCAGGAAGCCCAAACACTCTATTCAAGAAGGTGATTGTATCACTCAGTTCCTCATTAAAGTCACTGCAGTGGATGGTCTGTGGCCATTTGCTCACCGATTTTTGTTCTTAAGATAGAGCTCATTCATCATTTGCATGCATTTGTCCTCATTTTCATCCCATGCCTTCTTGCAATCTTCTAGGCTTATGGTGACATATTGCCTGTGATGAGGAATGCCCAGGGTTATTTCAAAGTGACGAGTAGTTAGGTCGATGATCATCTTTCCTTCTTTATCCTCGACACATCTAGTGTCCTTGTTGTAGCAACGAGTAACCAACATGATAAATTCATTGTTCACAGCACTTACTGGCATCCCAGCTACAAAGTGTAATTCATTGTCCACCAGTTTTTTCATCTAGGGGCCACTAGTTTCCTGATTGGTCCTCACCCAGAAGTCTTCCATATCAATATGCCCAAGCTCAGAGTCTCTGACGTCAAGATCACTCTCTGTGTATGAGTCAGGCATCCTGACTTTCTGATATTTGCACTTCATCTCTTCTTCTATCAACTTTACTTTTCCTTTAGACTTGGTTGGCTTTTTTCTTGATGAAGACATGTGTGAGCTTGAGGAGGGCTGTTGTTGTTTTGCAAGGAGAATCAAGGAAATCCAACATACAAGAGCCATGTCAACCGTCATGTTATTTATAATAAAATCTTTCAGAAAGAAGAATGAGCAATTATAAGGCTTAGGGTGCAAGGCGCAAGTTCACAGCATGCTATAGAGGTTTAAAAAGGCTGGGCGTACTTTTGAGGATGTCAACATGTAAAAAGATGTTCCTGTGTTAACAAGAGAAAAGTTGCGCCAAAGGGTTATAAAGGGCACACTTTTGAAGAGTGTTGCAAAAAGGTTTTAGTGCCAAGGAGAAAGGCGTGGGCGCAATTTTAAAACACACAACATGGCATGTTGATGTCAAGGATCATGCACCTATGCCTTAGTAAATTTTCTTTAGCTGGGTGCTGGAAAGGATGGTGTTACATGGATTTTAAGTGCACCTAAGGCACAATTTTGGAATATATTGCAAAGTAATTCAATGTGCCAAAGGAAAACTGCTTGGCGTTGATTTAGAGCACACAACATATAATGTTGATGTTGTGCAGGATGTGCCTATGCCTTCAGAAATCTGCTAAGTTTTATCTAAGATAGGCACAAGTTTAGGTTGTCTTTGCGCAAGCAAAGATAGTGTGCCAAGGCGCGAATGTGGGAAGTGTAACATGAAAGAACAAAGTGCACCAAAGCTTTTAATGGTTTCTTTGTAATTTATATGATTTCTTCTCTCTTTTTTTTGGTTTTTTCAAATGGTAAAGAGAGGTTTGTAACAAGATAATAAGCCAGGAACATAGTTTTGGGTGTTTCTTTAGAGGTAGGGGCCTTCTAGATTTACTGAGATCTGGAAGGAGGGGAAAGGGGCTTCCATATGGTTTATGGATTGTGGTAAGTTATTCATTTTTAGATTTAACCTTTTAGTTCATAACAACCCTAAAACCTAACAATAACCAAGAAACAAAAGCCATAACAACAAGGATGATAGAAGCCACTTACCTAGTTTTATAAAGGAAAAAGGATGACGTCAAGGTCCAAAACTCAAAAAATGGTACACGGGGTGATAAGGACGGATGACAGCACGAGAAGAATACTTTTCACAATTTTCAATTCATGAAAATGACAGGTGTTAAGTACCTATATATAGAAAAAATTGCATTTATTACCCCACCAACTTTCTTTGGCACACAGAGTGTTGACATGGGTTTAAATGTGCCTTGGCGTAAGTTGGTTATTATCGACATAATACTGTCAGTGCCTTAAGTTCCCATCCTATGATGTCAACACAAAATTTCCCACGCCTTAGTCGCACATTTTTCTATATTGACATGATACTTTCAGTGCCTTAACGCAATTTTTAGGTGCATGTTTAATGATGTTGACATGTCATTTCCTATGCCTAAGGGGTGCTACTTCATTAATGTTGACATGTTATTTTGTGCACCAAAGGATTTTCTAAGGGGCGCACATCTCATGATGTCGACATAACATTTCTTGCGCCCAGTTCAAAAAAGCTAAAAATGGCTAAGTTCTTTAAAACTTGATTTTTAGAAGGGAACTTCTAGGCAATTTTCAACATTGTCAGACTTCTTCAGGAACCAAAATGAAATTTTGGTATGGTTATTTGTAAAATTACCCTTGTCAATTTTACAGGATAACAATTGTCTCTTTCTAGGGACTATCTTTAAGTGAAACTTAAGGGTAGAGAATTCTAGGTTTCATGTGCCCATCCATTGGGTTACAGAGAGTCCAAAACAAGGGCGACCAAAAAGGGAAGAAAGGGAACACACAACAAACAAGAAGTAAACACACAATGAAAGAAAATCGTAAAAGAAGAGAGAAATCTCTACTTCTGAAGATCTTCGGTGCTTCTGCTATAGGGAATTGGGAGCTCAATTCCATCTAGATATGAGAGATAGAAACTATTCTCTCTGTTGAGTTGCTTGATCTTGTATGGCCCTCTCCAAAGAGAGTCAAACTTTCCGTGCATACCTTTCGGTTCTCTTTGTTTGTCCCATAGAAGGACAAGATCCCCTACTTGGAAATCTCTTTGCCTAGCTTTCTTTTCGAACAACCTCTTGACTTGATTCTGATGTTCATTTCTCTTTTCAACCACTTTCACTCACTTTTCTTGAAGTTCCATCAGGTACATAATTTTATTTTCTAGAGAAATCTAGAAAGTTTCATCTTCAATTGATCGAGTTAAGCATAGAGCAGGAAGTTCTGCGGAGATAGGGATTTCAGCATCGGTCCCATACAACACCTAGAAAGGTGACATGCTAAGAGATCTCTTTGGAATGATACGATATGCCCACAGAGCATCATATAATGATTTGTGCTAGGACAATTGATTTTCATCAAATAGCTTCTGTATGATAGTCACCAGGTTCTTGTTGCTAGATTCTTCCTGACCATTTCCTTAAGGATAGTAATCAAGCATGAGCCAAGGTTATCCCGTATCCATAGCAAAAACCAATAAATTCCCATGAAGATAAGTTGGAAGTGTTGTCAACAATGACTTAATGTGGGATGTCAAATATCATGATAATATTTTCCTTGATGAAGTTGCAAACAACTTCAGAAGTGGCATGTTTGATAGGTATAGCCTCCACCCATTTTGTGAAGTAATCTGTCATTGTCAGGATGTAACTATGTCCAGCACTCAATTAAGAATTGAGTGCTCCAATGAAATCAATTCCCCATTTTCTGAATGGTTCATCGATGATGACGGGCCTGAGGGGAAATGTAGCCAACTTTGGTTTGCCAACGAATTGTTGACAAAGTTCACATTTTGCTACCTAGGTGGTTGCATCCTAAAATAGTGTCAGCCAATAGTACCTGGCTTGAATGATTTTATGTGTCATCATGGATGAGGAGAAGTGACCACCACAAGTAGATTCATGAAAACTCTCCAATAATTTCATTTGTTGCTACTTATCAACACATCATAGGAAAATCTTTGTCATCAATTCCATGTTTGTACAATCCATCATCCCATATGACATATCGTGTGGCTCTGAGCTTTATCGCTCACTTTTCCTTAGTGGTTAGATGAGTTGGGCATTCTCCATAGGTGAGAAAGAATGCAATGTCAGAATACCATTCGTCATTGGTTGTGATAAACAGAACTATGGGTAAAGAATCCGCTTTCTCCAACTCACTTTGTTCTTCATCAACGTGAGAAGCTTTCTCTTCAGGTACCTCTGAGTCTTTGTTTTCAGCCATTAGCTGACATAGGCCCTTACCCCTTACCAACTTGGTTGGTTTGATGTCTAGATCATATTCTTGGACCTTTGCAATCCAATTTCCTCATAAGCTCCCTAACTCCTGTTGAGTCAGGATAGACTTAACAATCGTGTCTGAAAGAACAGATCTTACTTGTATGAGAATTCGAAATGTAGTAGCGAAAAATTCTAACTACTTTTACCATGGAAAATGCATGATTTTCCAATTGTGACATCTTCAGTTCATGAGGCTTGAGAGGAGATCTCATGAAAGTAGTGGGGATTTAATATCCTCGAGAGTTATTTTGCATTAAGATAGGCGATACGGTATGTGCGCAGACGCATAATCGTACATGATGAAGTCTTCGTTGAAGTTAGGACACAACGAGAACAAGAGCATGAGTAATGGAAGTCTTTATTTATTTGAATGATTCCTTTCCTTCCTCACTCCATTGGAATTTTTGGGACCCTTTCATCATATTAGATATATAATGAGTCTTCTCAGCAAAATCAGGAACAAAGCGTCTAAGAAAATTTACCTTTTTGAAGAAAGAGTGAATGTCGGTCTTTCTTGTAGGTAAAGTAAGGCTCTGAATAGCCTTGACTCTTTTGACATCTATCTTAGTTCCCTCTCTACTAATGACATGTCCTAGTAGCTTTCCTTTAGTGACCCCAAAAACTGACTTCTTAGGATTTAGTGAAATCCCGTGCTCGTCGGCATCTGATCAATACTTGCTCTAAATGATCGCAGTGATCATTTCATTTCTTGGAGAACGTGGTCAGGTCATATAGGTAAACTATGATGACCTTTCCCATCATACCTTTGAATGCAAAGTACATTTCTCATTGGAAGGTGGCACCAGAATTGATTAAACCGAATGACATTCTGTTGTAGGTGAAGGTACCCCAAGGGGTGGTGAATGTTATCTTAAACTGATCTTTAGGCATGACTTGAATTTGATTGTAACCTGAAAAACCATCAAGCATAGACAACATTTCTGAACTGGTTACTACTTGTAGCACTTGATCCATTATCGGCAATGGATAGTTATCCTTTAAGGATGACTGGTTCAAGTTGTGAAAGTCCATGCATATGTGTATCTTGCCATTCTTCTTCCACACAGTACAATATTAGCAACCCAGGTACTGTGATGAATTGGAAAAATAATTCTTGCATCCAACATCTTCTAAATTTCATCTTGGATGGTACCTAAGATTTTGGGGTTGTAGTGCCTTTGATTTTGACGAAAAGGCTTAACGTCATCCTTGAGCGGATGTCATGCCAAATGTCCTTTGGCTTGAAAGACTTGAGATCAGCATAAGACCATGCTAATACATCCATGTACTTTTTAGTAACTTGAAAAAAATTTCTCTTCGGGCGTACAACACTTCCCGATGTTCATGGAATGAGGATGTCTAGTAGTACCCAGATTTGATTCAATTTACGGAGAAGAGGAAGGACCATCCTATCACTTTTTCTTAACAAAACAGTAATGATTATCAAATAGTCGTTCTAAGGAAGCTAAAACTTTCGGAATCTTATTTCCTTTGAGTTGTATCATTGTTTCTTTTTCAGATTCATGTGCTTAACCAAAGAGAGAGACTCATGACATGTAGAATTTAATCCATCAAATTGAAGCTCTTTGAAATTATCATCTTTATCCAAAAAAGCAATAATTTGGTTTTCATCATTGAAAACTTTCTAGTGCTATGAGTTATATGGCACACTCGGGTGAAAAACCACCTAAATGGTATATGTATCCATTTTTAACCCAGGTAAGGGAGCATGTGGGATGCTAAGATGTCCAATGAATCATCCATGTCATTTTGAGCTCACGGGACTACTTTGATTGAGAAAGTGTCAAATTCTTCAATGTTATCCCATATTACATTACGATAGTGTCTCGAGCTACCATCATTCTTTACTTGGTATATCCCTTTCACCGATTGACAATTAGCTCGACATCACCTTGTGCTTTTAGATTCTTGATTCTCTTCTCTTTTTAGCTTTCATGCCAAGTAACAAGGATTCATACTTGGTGGTGTTATTTGTATTAAAGAACTACAACTTGAAAGATAAAGGAAAAATCTCCTACTCGGAGATATTAGAACAGCCCCCCAGCTCTTCCGCATCCATGCATTGCACAACTACCATCAAACTGCAATGTCCACACTTTTCTAAGGTCCTCTTCTTAGATGAGGGTGTCCATTTTATCGAGTTGGTGGGAAAGAAGTAGTTTCCCATCCCCGATGATTCAAAGAGAATATAAGCCTTGGGGTCATCAGAATTGGTGACTAGATATTTCTTTTGTGTCTCTAGTTCCAACATCTACATCACTCCTTTGACAGGAATCCTGGCTTTGGACCAGTCCATATGAATTTCCCCTCTAACTTCCTTGCAGAATCTCCTCCTTAGCAATATCATGTAGGCTCTTTGGAATATCAACTACGAGGATAGTCATTTTTACCCTTTTTTAGAAATGCCGTGAATGTAAATTGTGTATCCTTGATCTGACCAATCAATGGTACTTGCTTGCTTTCCATGGAGTAGCATCTACTAAAAGGTTTAGTGAGCGTGAGGCCCAAAGCATGGGAAACATTGGCTAGCATGACATTATCGAAGCTCAAGAATCAATTATACAGCTTACTTAAGTTTATGACCATTGATCAGGAGAGATAGGTAAAAAGGCTCAATTTTCCCCGATGAAGAAGTCAAGGCAACGTTTACGTGAGACGTAGGAGGCATGGGAAGAATTCCTTTTGGAGAAATGGGAGGAAGGATAGCATGACTATAGATATAATTATTTAATCTTACAAGATGTTCTCTGGGATGGACTAAAGGTATTTAACCTCAGACATTTGGATCGTCATCTTTTTGGCATGATCAATTATATCGAATGTGACCAAGGGTTGCACTAACAAAGGAATGAGTCCTTCATTTCACGTTTGTGGAGGAGGATTACTGGTCTTTATGGAATTGGAGGAAGGCTGAATTAGAGGAGAAATAGGAGGAAAATATTTCTTTACAACAGGTTTAACAGGAGGTTGAGTAGGAAGGGGATTACCTCTTTTAGTGATCATTGGCGGTGGAGTTGCCACAACCTTTTCCTTTTGTTTTTCAACAGCAACCTTTGCTTCTTTTCCTTGTGAGTGAGTAAAAAATGCGTATGATTATCCACTCACGTACCCTTGGGTACCCTCTTCTTCATTAGATTCCTCATCTTCAAATTCCATATACCCAATAGTAGAGTCGCTAGTCGGTTCACCGACATCTTGATCATCTTCGCCTTGCGATGAAGGTTCTTCATAGTTTGTATCATCTTCTTCAATTTCAACCAAGGCATTAACTGGAGGGGCTTCAATTGCTAACCTTGGAGAAGTAGCAAGCAAATGCGGCCTTTGAGGGTGTTTTTGGGAGAAAATTTCCTCCATGGGATATCCCGATATGGAGTAGTAGATGATGTTTGAGCCATTTGCTTCTTTAATAAGAGTAAGTCATTCACCGTTTTCGGAATGCGGGATCATATGAGGTAGCTTGAGAAGAAGTCGAATCTTTTGATTTTGATGCCTCACATCTTAACTCACTAGATATAAGAAGATTGTCTTGTTGTTGCAAGATCACAGCACCCCTGGATGCACATCAGGCTTCTAGGTTGATGTTTCAGGCATCCAGTGTGATTGCACAACATGGAAACCTCTCTCCAAGTGTGGGACTTGTGAAACTGAGAGAGGAATCTCCAGATTAGAGGCTGGTTCCTCAAACTCCTCTGATTTAGATCTATATTTTCACAACTACAGAGGTTCAGATCCTAATCCTACTCTAAATTGCAAGGAGACAGGGATAGAAATGCAAAAATGAAACTAACTAAAGGTGGTGATGCACCAAAAGGAGTGGTGAATATTTTTGTCATGCAAATAGACACAAACCAAAGATTGCAACATAAAACATACACAGGCTGATAAGATATAATTTAGGATCTGAAATGAAGCAAATAATACAAACAAAGGATTGAAACCCATTCACAAAGCTTGCATTATCATTTCCAATGTCAAAACCATTGCATTACAACCTCAGAGAGGTAAAAAGCTATTACAGTCTTTGAAGAGGTCTGATTCTTGCAACAATCACTTGCTGGAGGTGAAAGAAGAAAATTGTTATCCCAAAAGGTATTCCCCCTTTAGAAATGAGCCAAAACTGGCTTTTACATTGCATAGGTCGAGCCCGGAGAGAGAAAAACGTACAAAAATGTGGTAGCCCATTCCTCATTGATCGCAAATGCATTAAATCAGCATGGAGGACCTTACAAACCCATGCCCTACCATTTCTGACCAAATTGGAGGAGAATGCAACCCATTCTGTATTAAATTTAGTCGTTGAAATGTCACTTCTAGCCATGAACACGCGTCAGAGCTGTTTCTTAACTTTCTCTCTCAAACTGAACCAAAATTCAAAATTGACCTTACGTAATCATGTAGAGAATTTTATAAGCTTTCCAATGATATAAAGAACGTGCAAATCTAAGCTCTGGATCGAAAGATATGGCGATTTAAAGATTTAGGGCACAAAATAGGCAAAAATGGGTTTTGAAATTTTTTCCCACGCTCCGCCACCTAGATGACACGTGTCGAGTGCTGATTGGATGAGAAATTCTCTCTCCTTCCTTTTCCCATGGGTTTTCCTTGAAAGTTTTGACTTTTTGAACTTTTGGAAAAAAATTTACTTTTCCCCCCGCCCCCGCCACTTGGGACACGTGGCATGATCTGGTTGGAGGACAAGGGTGCAGGGTCATCCTTCACCTTTTAGTTTTTGGCCAAAACTTTCACCAAATTCTCTAATTCCTCCCCGAGCTCTGTACTCCCCTTCTCCTTAGGACACGTGTCCTCTTTTTATTGGCTCGAGCCAATGCTTCAAACCTTTCCCTTTGAAATTTTGGATGTTTTCCCTTGTGACACGTGGCGTTTCCTGATTCATCTGCGGGCCTACCGGATTTCCGTGCCCACCACATCCTTTTGGCCCAACTATCTTGGGCTATGGGGACAAATTCCTCCGATCCACCCGATTTAGGATTCCCTGTCCCTCTTTGAGGCGAAGACATGTGGCATGATCTGATTAGCTCTCGGCTCCTTCGGCTCCCCGCGTCCGCCACGTACTTCTGGCCCGACTATCCCAGTGCTTATGTTCTTCATTTCGGCCGATCCGGGTGGTTCACGTCCTTTGCATCCTCACGGCCTAGATGTCCCAACTGAATGCCGCTTAGTAGTTAGTCAATTTTGCTTTTACCTTCGGCCGGTTCGCCCTTTCGCATCCCACGCGTCCCGATGTCCCAATTACCCTAGTGCTTTGTGGACCGCCTGGAGGCTTTTCAGCCGGTTCGCACCCCGACGTCCCAACTATCCCAAGGGCCACCTGGACTAGGACTTAGCCAATTTTCATGATTTTTTCTGGCCCAAGCTTATTTTTGTAGCTTTTTCACCCTTTTTTAGAACTTGCTCCTTTCTTCTTAGACAGGAGAGTTAGAAAAAATTCGAGGGGACCCTAGGAACATGATTTTTTGCCTTGAATCAATCTACTTTCACGGCACTTGAATATTCTAATTCATGTTATCATATTTACCACAGGGGTGAATATTGGATAACAATTTGGCGACTTCAGCGGGATTACTTGCTGCTAGGTAGAGGATACCAGTTGCTGAAGCGAGTCCATTGGGGATGGAGTCATAAAATATTCTGTTTAGAACCCCAACCGACTCGAGAATGTGTAAGGAGGAAGATGGAATATCACTGATGGAAGCAAGGACTGCAAATCATCTCCATGGATAGCAAGTTGTGCCAAAGCACTTAGGAAAACAAAACTAACCTACAATGAAAACAATGCGCACAAGCACTTGGAGGAATGAAAATCTAATCTAATATTCACAAGGTAGTGAATTTCCCTCTGGAAGAAACGCTTGAGATAGATTCCATTGACTGGAATCTGCAGTTCTTCACCATCTAATGAGGCCAATTGGAAAGCATTGTTGTTCTTGCACTTCGTGACCATGTATGGGCCACTCCAAATGGCATCAAATTTTGAATGCCTTCCCGGTTTTGCTCTATCCACATCCCATTTCAACACTAGATCTCCAACTGAAAAGATCTATCCTTGGCCTTCCTATCAAAGGTCTTCTTGATCAATGCTTGATCCTTTTCCATTGCTTGGGATGCCTAATTTCTGATCTCTTACAGCTCCATCAACTCTACATACCTCACCTCCATGGGCTCAAATTCAAGCAACTCCAACTACTTCATGAGTTCCAATGTTGGCAACTCAAGTGACATGGGAAAGATTGCCTCTCTTCCATAGACAAGCCTGAATGGAGAGTTACCTATGGATCTTTTGGGAGTTATCCTATCAGCCCATAAGGCTGATTTCAGTTTGGTATGCCAAGACCTCTGATTCTCATCAAGAGTCCTCCTAATGATCCTCAACAAGTTCTTGTTTGTAGACTCGGCCTAGCCATTACCTTGAGGGTAATAGTTTGATGAAGTGCTTAGGTAAATATCGTTCTTGACAGCCCACTCAGTCACCTTAGATCCAATGAATGTCAATGCATTATCAGAGATTATTGTAGTAGGTACACCAAATCTGGTTGTTATCCCCTCATAAAAGTCTAAGATGCTAGACTCATTTGCCTCTTTGAGTGCTACTACTTCTGTCCATTTGGTGAAGTAGTCTGTGGCTGTCAAAATCCATTTGTGCCCTTGGCTTGAATTGGGATTAATGACTCCAATGAAGTCCAAACCCCATTGCATGAATGGCTGGTCAACTAAGATTGGATGTAATGGAAGGGCAGCAAGCTTCTCTTTTCCTATGAAGAATGCACAATTCTTACACCTCTTGATCCATGCATAGCAATCACTGAAGATTTTAGGCCAATAATAACCAGCCTTCATGATTTTTAGAGCTGTCACTCTTGGTGCAAAATGACCACTAGCTGGTCCACCATGGAACTCTTCCAACACCCTTTGAATCTGATTTGTGCTAATGCATCTCAGTAGCACTCCATTCACATCTTTCTTGTACAAAACCCCATCAACAATGGCATACGGGACAACCTGCAATCTAAAGTGTCTCCTTTGGGTCTTGTTCATCTCCGGAGGGCATAGGCCTGTGCCTAGGAAGTGTATAATGCCTTGGGTCCAGCAAGGAGTGGGGGCAGCATCGTTTTCTTCTTGATTGCCACTTGGCTCATGGCTGTCCTAGACTGTCAAAACAGCCTCTTCTTCATTGCATACTTCTTTTTACTTCCCCAAAACTAGCTGCTCACACAATCCTTCCCTCTTACTAGCTTAGTGATCTTGATCTCAATGTCATATTCCATGACACGGGTGATCCAACCGACCCTTTTCTCATTCAAATCCTTGTTGAAGAGGAAGTCCTTAACCCCAAACAAGTGAGATCAGAATCTGGACCTTGTTATTTGAGACTAAATGCTTGAATTTCTTCAAGCTTCGATTCTTGCAAGTACATGCTTCTCAATAAAAGAGTACCTCACCTCATAGTCATCTAGGATCACGGTGAAGAAGGCAATCAGCTGCTCATCATTATCCTTGTTCCACTGTACCAAAATGGCAGAAATAGTGTCATTACCTCCAAATGCATAGAGGATGAAATCCTTGGAGAAATCTAGGTTGATGAGAGTTGGTGCTTGAGAGATAGCTTCTTTTATTGCTTCAAAACTCTCCTTGCCTTCTACTATCCACTTGAAAGCCATGCTCTTCTTTAACATTTTGGTGATGGGCTTGACAAGGGCTGCAAAATCTGGGACAAACCTCCGAACAAAGTTTATCCTTCCCAAGAAACTTTGAAGGGCTTTCTTGTGGCTTGACAATGGTAGTGCTCTTATGGCTTCAACCCTCTCTGGATCAATTGCTAATCCTTCTTTGGAGACAATATGGCCAAGGAGCTTCCCTTCGTGTGTAAGAAAGATGCACTTCTTAGGATTCAAAGACACTCCAAATCTCCTGCACCTCGTGAAGACTTGCCTCAAATGAGAGAGGTGGTCTGCTGCATTTTTGGAAAAAACAGTGATATCATCAAGGTAAATCAGCACCACGTTGTTAATCAAACCTTTGAATGCCATGTCCATTGCCCTTTGGAAGGTAGCACCAGTGTTGGATAGCCCAAATGGCATTTTCTTGTATGCAAAATTTCCCCATTTGGTTGTGAAGGCTGTCTTGAACTGGTCCTCTTCCTTCACCATAATCTAATTGTAGCCTGAGTAGCCATCAAGTAGTGAAAACCTCTCGAGACAGCCACACTTGCAATATTTGCTCCATGGAAGGGAGTGGGTAATGGTCCTTGAGAGAGGCTCTATTCAAGTCTCTGAAGTCAACACATAATCTGATCTCTCCACTCTTCTTTCTGACTGGAACTAAGTTGGCAACCCAACTAGAATGCTTGATTGGGAATATGATCCTTGACTCAATCGTCTTGTCCAATTCTTTCCTCATGAGAGGCTCCATGTGTGGATTTACTGGTCTTTGTTTCTACCTGACAGGCTTAGTATTTGGATCCAATTCAATAGTATGCTGAGCTAAGTTGGGATTGAAACCTTTCAAGTCTTCATAGCTCCAAGCAAACACATCAGGGAACTCTTGACACAATTGTATGAACTCATACCTCTCTTGTTCAGTTGTCATCCTTCTAATTTGCAATGGTTTATTCTCTTCTACCAAGATGGACACTGAATCCTCTCTTGACCTGAATGTTTGCTTTCTCCTTTCTAAACTGATCATTAGGGTTAAAAATGGACTCCAAAGTGATAAGTCCCTTGGGTAGCTTGTTAGTTCTCAGCTGTACCACTTGGTCACCATACTGTTGTTCCAATTTTTCTTGATTCTTGGCTGAGAACTCAGCTTCTTCTTGTAAGAAATGGATGATTTGCTGGTCATTCTCAAACACTTGCCAACTGACATTGTTATCCGGCACTGAAGGCCTCATAATCACGTGGATGTTTGGCTATACCTTGTCTTGTTGAATGCTTTCCACAATGTCAAAGGCTGCCCCTACTGCTGCTAAGCCTGTCAACAGCTTGATTCTCTTTCCTAGGAATGGATTTGATGCCAAAACCCTCAAAATCTTCCATGAGGTCCCACACCTGTTCTTGTAGCACTTTGAGTAGATCATTCTTTATTGCCCAATGCATCAATTCATCCCTTGCACTTATTTATTGCCCAAGGCTTCATATTTATTGCGAGTGTTATTGGAGCATACAAAATGAAATCTAAAAGCTGAATAGTACTTTATTCCTTAAGGTGAAACAAGCATAGCTCCACCTCCTGCACCTTGTCTACTCCTTGATCCATCAAAAAAAGCTGCCATACCTCATTGTCATCTTTGTGGTTTGGCTTGGTGATGCTTAGGAATAGGCTGATTTTCTTCGTGTATGCAATAGACCCCTAGCTCAGATTCTTCCACTTCTTGATAAGGATCAAAAGCATGTATCTTGTTTTCCCATTCATCAAGAGTTAGATCCGGGATGCTTCCAACCTTGGTGTCAGCCTCATCAGTGCTTGGGTGATCTTCTTGATCAAATGTTGAGCAATTGGCATTAATCTGACTTAGAGTGTAAGGCTCAATATGGAAGTTTGCAATAGGTTCAGACCTAATTGTAGCCTTAGTTCCATACCTTGTTCTGAATAGCATGTGTGACCAATCAGCAGACAAATATCCCCCAATCTTGGTTGTGAAGTCCCTTGACAAGCATAGGGCAAAGAGTGGTGGAAGGTCTATGACTGATACATCTTGTAAAACAACAACATTTAGACATGCATGCAAGGTAAGACTCAAGTTTCTAATCACTCCAACTGTTGTTACTGTTGTCCCATCCAACTACACTACCCCTTTGGATATTGTTTCATATTGGAGCCCTAGCTGATCAGCTATTTGTTTAGGCATTACCGAGCTACTTGCCCCGGAGTCTATCATGCAATTGTGCACTAGCTGATTTCCAATGATCAATGAAACATAGAAAGGAGGGGGCTTCAAAATTTTACCTTGCTGTCCTCCATGATTTCCCTTAGGCTGGGCAGCATTTGTAAGCACTTTGTCTTACATCTGATCCTGCTGATTCGAAGTTGGCCAGTCCTTCATGTCACTTGCGCCAGAGATCTCTTTGGCACAGGGATGGATAGGGATTCTCACATTGATATATTGATGTTTGTCTTCTTCATCGATCAATGATAATCTTGACGGTGATGAAGGATCTCTTTGTTGTCCCTTGGTTTGCACATTCACTCCTTGCATGTGGGCAGCAACAAGCTGGTATTTGAGTTGGCCTAGGGGCTGTTCTTGGCTGCGCCTTGTGCATTTGAAATTGGACTTTACTTGCCAATCATTTGTGGACCCATGGAAGGTTGTGGGTTGGTTGGGGCTAATGGCTGCTCTTCACCCAAATTCCTCCTTTTTGACCTTGTGTTGGCTGCAACACCTTGAGAAACTACCTGTTCATGCCACAAAATATTCTCGCTTGCCGGTTTACTAATGTGGTGTCATTTGGGGCTGATTGCTTTGTTGGAATGCTTCTTGTTGTTGATTGTTTCCTTGACTTCCCTCACCCTCCACACCAGTAGTTGTCACCATTAGTGCTTGATTCAAAGCACCATTGAAGCACGTGGATTGGTTATGAGGCTTATTACATGGAAAACACACAATCATACTCTGGGCAACGTTGTTTTGTGTTGGCACCAATGCCTTAGAGGCGAGATATGGCATTTGGATTATAGGGCTGGAATGGTCTATTGGTAGGAGGCCTTGTTTGATTCATATTTGCAACTAGATTAGGTGGCCTTTGTGGTTGGTATGGCTGCCTGTTAGGCTGAGCTTGGGGTTGATAAGAAGGTCTAAAACCTTGGGCATGCTGCCTTTTGAGAGTAACCAGCTCATTACCTAGGTTTTGCAATTGCTTCATGACTTCTTGAAGCTCATTTGGGGCACTTGGAGATGAAGTGGAAGATTCATTTGAACTTTGATTTCTAGGAGTGGGAGAAGGAGCCAAATTAGGTGCTTGATGGGTGTTTGGACTCTCTAAACTTGGAAACAGTGGCATGGGAGGTCTAGGGGCAAGTTTGCCAACTTGGATCAAACAATTTTCAGCCCTAATGGCAATGCTATAAGCCATAGGGATAGTTATGCCTCCCATGGACTGAATTAACATAGAAATATTAGAATTTAGAGCTTTGAGATAGTAGAGAAAAGCACCTTCTGCTATTGGCCTGACTGCCACTGGAATTCTCTCCCAAGTCTTTTGAAATCTGAAGTTGAAATCGGTCAGCTGCTCATTGGGAGCTCTTTTGTTGGTTGTCAGCTGCTCCAAAAGAGACAAGTTATCTCCCTTCTCTCCAAATTGCTCATGAAGTGCTATACACAGCTGATTCCAATTTTTGATAGAACCAGCTCCAAGGCTTCTAAACCATTGCAATGCTTTACCCTTGAATGAAGATGCCAGTAACTTGACAGCCACTTGCATCTCATTGATTTCATGGATTGCACAAAGGTTAGCAATGTCTTTAACATGATCACCTGGAGTAGTCTAATTTTCTCTAGTGAAGTACGGAATGTTCTTCAAGGCTGCAATAGGAATTGGATGTTGTGCATTGAGGGCAAGTGGGCTGCTACCTGTGAAGTTGACATAGGGGTTGTTTTGTGCCATTCTAATTGGTCTTAAAACCCTTGTTGACTGAATGAAAGGCCTACCAGGTGGAGGAGTTGAGAGGGTTCTGTTTGGTGGAGATGGAGACCTTTGAATCCTTCTTCCTCTTTGCCTTCTTCTTGGAGATAATTGCAGGTATTCAAACAAAACTTCTTCTTCTCCAACTCTTGACCTTGTGGTGACTCTTCTCATGAGTTTTCAGGCCTGCACTACTAAAACCAGTTGATTCTTCCCCTTGGAGTCACCAGATATGCAAATAATAGCTCTTTTCAAGCAAGAAAATTGCAGCAGATGCACATCAACTTTGCTGCAATAAAAATGAGACCTCTAGTGTCCCACCCGGCATGCCAAAACTGTTGTTGCAGGATCACAGCACCCCTGGATGCACATCAGGCTTCTAGGTTGATGTTTCAGGCATCCAGTGTGATTGCACAACATGGAAACCTCTCTCCAAGTGTGGGACTTGTGAAAATGAGAGAGGAATCTCCAGATTAGAGGTTGGTTCTTCAAACTCCCCGATTTAGATCTATATTTTACACAACTACGAGGTTCGAGATCCTAATCCTACTCTAAATTACAAGGAGACAGGGGTAAAAATGCAAAAAATGAAACTAACTAAAGGTGGTGATGCACCAAAAGGAGTGGTGAATATTTTTGTCATGCAAATAGACACAAACCAAATATTGCAACATAAAACATACACAGGCTGATAAGATATAATTTAGGATCTGAAATGAAGCAAATAATACAAAGGATTGAAACCCATTCACAAAGCTTGCATTATCATTTCCAATGTCAAAACCACTACATTACAACTTCAGAGAGGTAAAAAGCTATTACAGTCTTTGAAGAGGTCTGATTCTTGCAACAATCACTTGTTGGAGGTGAAAGAAGAAGATTTCTATGCCAAAAGGTATTCCCCCCTTTAGAAATGAGCCAAAACTGGCTATTTCATTGCATGGGTCGAGCCTAGGAGAGAGAAAACGTACAAAAACATGGTAGCCCATTCCTAATTGACTACAAATGCATTAAATCAGCATGGAGGACCTTACAAACCCATACCCTACCATTTCTAACCAAATTGGAGGAGAATGCAACCCATTCTATATTAAATTTAGTCGCTGAAATGTCACTTCTGGCCATGAACATGCTTCAGAGCTGTTTCTTAACTTTCTCTCTCCAGACTGAACCAAAATTCAAGATTGACCTCGGAATCATGTAGAGAATTTTATAAGCTTTCCAATGATATAAATAATGTGCAAATCTGAGCTTTGGATTGAAATATATGGCAATCTGAAGATTTAGGGCAAAAAACAGGCAAAAAATGGGTTTTGAAATTTTTTCCCGTGCTCCGCCACCTAG
This sequence comes from Taxus wallichiana var. yunnanensis, assembly GCA_018340775.1. NCBI lineage: Eukaryota > Viridiplantae > Streptophyta > Pinopsida > Cupressales > Taxaceae > Taxus > Taxus wallichiana. The sequence continues at coordinate 138,084,908 of CM031244.1, read as the reverse complement.
ACAATAGGTGTCGGGCGCTGATTGGATGAGCAATTCTCTCTCCTTTTCTCGTGGGTTTTCCTTGAAAGTTTTGACTTTTTGAACTTTTGGAAAAAAATTACTTTTCCCCGTGCCCCGCGCACTTGGGACACGTGGCATGATCTGGTTGGAGGACAAGGGCGCGGGGTCATCCTTCACTTTTTAGTTTTTGGCCAAAACTTTTGCCAAATCCTCTAATTCCTCCCTAAGCTCCACACTCCCCTTCTCCTTAGGACACATGTCCTCTTTTTATTGGCTTGGGCCAATGCTTCAAACCTTGCACTTTGAAATTTTGGACGTTTTCCCTTGTGACACGTGGCGTTTCTGATTCATCTGCGCGGTCTTTCGGCTTTTCGCGCCCCACTACGTCCTTTTGGCCCAACTGTCCCCAGGCTGTGCAGGGACAAATTCCTCGATCCGCCCACCCGGGCTTCCCGTCTCTCTTTGAGGTGAAGACATGTGGTGTGATCTGATTGGCTCTTGGCTCCTTCGGCTCCCGCGTCCGCGTACTTCCGATTTCGGCTTGGGGCGACTGTCCCAAAGTGCTTAAGTTCTTCATTTCGGCCGTCCGGGAAATTTGTGTCCTTTGCGTCCTCATGGCCTAGATGTCCCAATCGCCCACTCAAAAATTAGTCAATTTTGCTTTTACCTTTGGCTGGTTCGCCCTTTCGCGTCCCGCGCGCATCCCGATGTCCCAATCGCCCCAGTGCTTCGCGGGACCGCCTGGAGACTTTTTGGTCGGTTCACGCCCGACGTCCCAACTGTCCCAAGGGCCGCCTGGACCAGGGACTTAGCCAATTTTCATGATTTTTTCTGGCCCAAGCTTGTTTTTGCAACTTTTTCACCCTTTTTAGAACTTTCTCCTTTCTTCTTGGACATGAGAGTTAGAAAAAATCGGGGACCCTAGAAACATGATTTTTGCCTTGAATCAATCTACTTTCCTAGCACTTGAATATTCGATGCATGTTATCATATTTACCCCAGGGGGAATTTTGGATGAATATTGGATAACATGTCTTCTATCCGAATGGCCGTGTCTTTGAGCAAGAACCAAGGTGGTGATTTGTTCTTGTAAAAGTAAGAAAATTACTCTCAAACTCATTGCATTCACAAAGAAATACTTTTAATTCTCTAATGTCAACAACATGGCAGGCAAGCGACATGGTTGATCGGTGAATTGAAATGGGTGATAAAATCATGCATGGTTTCATTGGCCTCATTCTTCATGTGAGTGATTCATGACAATAACGTGAATGCATCTTCTGAAGGCTTGTACTGTCTTCAAATGCAATCCATAATGTGGCCCAATTGGTGATGGATATGGTTGGTAAATGCTTGAACCATTCTGATGCAAGCCCTTGCAAGGTCTCAAGAAAGAGACATACGATACGTATTCATGAGTCACATCCAGAATATTGCATGACATAATAAACACAGCTATATGCGCGTCTGTGCTTTGATTTCCACTCCCATCAAACTTCGGGAAATTCTTGTGATTTCCATGAGGGAGGGGGTTGACTAGATGCGGTAGTGCTAGAGGACCCATGGCATTTCCCCATGGTATAGGTAGATTTATCACCATTTGAAAAGTGGGAAAAAGAACATGAGTAGGGAGTGTGGTTCCACTTAGCAAAAGAGCACTGCAAATTGATGTCGAGGCACCTTGTGAAATCCAGCTCTTTCGTGGGGGTGAGGAACTTCCGCTTATCGATCCGTTTGAATTAGTGATGCAAATCATGTTGGAGTGATAGTAAAATTTTTCCTTTGAAGTAGATCAAATATTTGATCAAATTATCCATGAGTTCTTCTCGCCACGAGTAAATTGTTCACCTGCTAGCGTAGCTATTCAAATCTGCAACAATTAAGAGTAGATTTACAACAATCTTTTTGTTTTTGTACTTGCTGATTTTCTGATTTTTATAGCAAAAATTAGTAGCATGTACTTCTTAATATTTATATTTTATCCTTTTTTAATAACAACCGATTCCTTTTTTGACAAATATTAACAAGAATAAAAAGTGGGTTAATTTAGAAAGCTGATTTTGGATCTTTGAACTGAATTTGCAAGGTTTTGAAAATATCACTAAAATATCGAAATCTCGAGATCCATGGAAATATAAAAGTTTTGGTAAAAACTCAGTGAACTAAAAGCTCCTATCTAGCCCAAATCTATGGATTTGTATAAGGAAATTTTCAGTTTTGATCACTTCTACAAAAATTTTAATTTTTAACAATAAGTTAAAATTTGTAAAAATGGTAGTGATTTTTACAGTTTTTAAATTATTTCCTTAGTTTTGTCCCCAACATAGTCACCAAAAATAGTTGGTTTGAAAATATTTCAGTTAGACAGGTCATGGGGAAATAGGCCAATAGTGTGTAGGGCATAGCCCCTCTTTGAGACAAAGAAAGCGCTGGTTTATTGTTATTCTATCAAGCGGGAATCTATGCAAATATACACTATTCTAACTTCGGGGTTTGAGATCTCATCCCAAAGAGAGGTAGTTCCAATCTGACAAGAATTGTAAGAGGGAAGGAACAAAGGAAGGTAGATCTGAAGGGAGAAAAGAAATGAATTCCAAGACAGAAAGGTTCAAGGGTTTATGCTTTGGGCTGGTAGTAAACAGAGCCAAACTTACTTTCATGAATAAATAAAGCAATAGTGATGAAAATTTGACGAAAATAAGAATGAATCCAACAAAATAGAAATATAGATCTAACGTAAGAAATATCTGATGCAAATAACACATATATTGAGCACAAAGTCTGAACATATATATTAATATCTCTTCTGTTACAAGAAGGCACAAAGTCTTTCCCTATTCACTCCTTTTTTTATACAAAAATATCCACCTAGAATACAACAAGTATTCCAGTATTCATAGAAGGAGAAGGAGAAAGGAGACAAAAAGAAACCAACCACTTCAAAAAATATATATAAAATATCTAAAAAGTCAAAAGTTGACTTTGCGCTAGTTTTTGGATGGCAACATCCCATGATTCAACATGGATGATGTCATCATAAATGCCAACATACTTTTCAAATATTTTTACAAAAATAATCAAAGCGTACACAAGAGGAGACACTACTCAACATCTCTCAGCTTAAACGGAATGTCTTGCTTTTGATCGAGAGAGGTGATGTGACATTGAGCTCGGTATTCCATAAACTTGATGATCATTACATCTAAAGTTGATTATGATCTGGACCCTTGAAATGATTGCTAATAACTTCGCAAGTTTCTTTTTAAGTCTTGAGCTTTTCAGGTAGTCTGACGTACTCTTCGCATGCCTTAATCAAGTATCCAATGAAATCGTGGCAAGCTAGAAGGTTATTGATTGATTATTGGTCAAAAGTGACCTCTGGTGCCAAACCTTGGGTTGTGATAGCCTTGAAGAGCTAGATTGTATTATCTGCCTCCCTCAAGGTGAACAATTCACTGAGCATCCCTGGAGACATCTTGGTAACCATCTGCTCCATGTTGTATTTTGCATCTAGGGATTCGTCCTTGATTTTATCTATCCTTTCCAGAATAAATTCCATTTTATCAACCTGATAATCCAATGCGACAAGAGCTTTGTTATGTGCCCATGGGTGATCAATGATGTTGACCTTTAATAGGTCGTCAGCTGAGTAGTCGACCATTACTTGGAATGTTTCATGTTGCAATCTAGCATTGTCCAACTCCTCAGAGAGGGATCCGCTATCTTGTAGCTCATTATTTTCTTGATTTATATCATGGTAGAGTCCTATGAATTTCTTGATTGTTTCCTCACTATCTTTGAGGATTCGCTCTATCTAGGAGGACGCTGCGGATCCTTATTCACAAATCTTAGTCTATTCATTTATCTTATCCTAACTGGGAACTTCAGTAGGCTCGGCGGTAGTCATAGGAGGAGCGTTGCCCATTCTTTGCAATGCTTGGAGAAGATGTTTGTTTTGCTCCTTGAGTATTCTCTTCTCCTCCTTTGCTTCTTGAAGTTTCTTGTAGAGGGCATCTACTGCAGACAAGGCCTCTCCTTGCAGGCTCTCAGATGAGGTTCCCATCATGACTTGGGTCACTATAAAGTCTGTAGGAGACAGATATTTCTTTTCTTTGGTGGGATCTAGATATGCAATCTCCATGAATCTCTCTCTGAAATGCTCTTAGAGAAGCGAGTTATAGCTTTTTGCTTCTTGGGTCCCTTTTTTGGAATGATAGAGAAGTCCATGGGTGCTATGGGAACCTTTCTCTTGAGTTGACCCAGATGGTCAGAAATCCAACTTGGACTTATGGGAGAAGGAGTAGAGGGAATGGAAGAAGAAACAGGAGTGAAAGGGGAAGCAACTGAAGAGGCCGCAGGGAAGAACGTTGAGACACTTGGTGGTGGCATCGATAAGGAGTCCAACATGCTTTGCTGCTTGTGGGGCTTGGAGTTACTATAGGGGAAGAAAAGGACATGGAGGTGGAAGGGATCTATAATGGGATGGAGGGAACACTGGGTGATAGATCCGCAAGAGAGGAGAAGATGGAAGAGGTGGGAGATGGAAGGGAGGAAGGAAGAGAAGAAGAAACATCCATTAGAATAGATGCTTCAACGACAGGGGGAGGAGAAGGAGTGGAAGAAGGAATGGTGGGTACCTTAGTGGTTGTAGCTGTGACCACATCTTGAGTGGATGTGTCCGTTGAAACTTTGGTGGTCTCTTCTTCTTTACCTGGAGACACTAGGTCAACCACTTACTTCTCAAAAGTAGTAGGAGGGATTTTAGGAGTTTCTTCCTATTTTCTTGGTTCTCCCTCCTTATCTTTTCCTTTTCCTTTTAGCACCTGGGCCATTCTTGGAGGTGCTCTACCTGAAGGAGAAGTAGAGAAATCTACTCCGAGGTAGGTGAGACCATTCTATTTGCACCAATGTTCGGTGCGCTGCAACGTGGGTTTGACCCTTTCTGAATGGTCTTTGGTGCCTTGGCTCTGTCGATCTCTATGAACACCAATCATCCCCATCTATGTCAAGGTAAACTTGATCAATTTCTTGATTAGGTTCTTGGAATCCTTTTAGAATGATGGATATGCCATAGTGAATGATTTCCTCCAGTTCACCAGAGTGATCCTTTTGCACGAGATCTATTTCATGTGTCGTCGATGTAGATGTCCTTGATCTCAAGGACATGAATTGATCAATGTTTACCTTTAGGAGGAAACTCCAGAAATTGAAGGTAGGCCTAGCTTGGAAGTTGTGCTTTAGATTATGAAATTTAAGCTTGGCATACATTTCTCGTGCTTTGGCCGAGTGTGGTGCGGTGTATCGGCCCACTGTAAGGGGAAATGGAGTTCCTCCCTTCTTTCTCTTCATGCATTTCTCATGGTATGTGATCAGTTGCCTTGAAAACTCCAAGAGAATAAACTTGGGCCCTACATACCCTAGTAAATTTGTCGCTTTTCTTTGAAATTTACCACCCTAAGATATGTGAATGTGGGAAACTGCATGAATAATGCTCCCCACTTCTTTGTTACAGTGATCACACTAAGGCTAGTTCGACCATGTCTCATATTTAGCCTCAATAGGCAGATCACCTCATAGAAGAAGGCGTCATTGATTTTTGAGAACTGAGGGATGCTATTCTCGAGCTTGAGCTCTAGGTAGTATTCATATATTTTGACCTAGGGCCATACCCCATTCTCGAGCTAGGCCTGCAAAATCTCTCACTGATGATGCATCATATACAACATAGGAATTCATATAGAACTTCCCCATTGTGAGGACTTGTTGAAGCTACTGGGAGATGGTGTCACTGATGATTTCCCCCCAAAAACGTTGATCAAGCACATTCTTGCTCATGGTTTCTAAGTACCTCAGCATCCATTTATGGAAATAATGGGCATTAGGAAGCCCAAACACTTTGTTTAGGAAGGTGATTGTATCACTCAGTTCCTCATTGAAGTCACTATGGTGGATGGTCTATGGCCATCTACTCACTAGCTTTTTGTTCTTAAGATAGATCTCATTCATCATTTGCATGCATTTGTCCTCATTTTTGTCCCATGCCTTCTTGTAGTCTTCTAGGCTTATGGCGATGTACTGCCTGTGATGAGGAATGCCCAGGGTTATTTCAAAGTGACGATCAGTTAGGTTGATGATCGTATTTCCTTCTTTATCCTTGACACACCTAGTGTCCTTGTTGTAGCAAGGGGCAACCAACATGATAATTTCATTTTTCACGACACTTACCGGCAGCCCAAATGCAAAAGTACAATCCACTTTGCCCACCGGTTTGTTCATCCAAGGGCCACTAGTTGCCTGATTGGTCCTCACCCAAAAGTCCTCCATATCAATGTGCCCAAGCTCGGAGTCTCTGATATCAAGATCACTCTCTACGTATGAGTCAAGCATCCTGAATTTCTGATATTTGTACTTCATCTCTTGTTCTCATCACTTTTCTTTTCCTTTAGACTTGGTTGGCTTTTTGCTTGACAAAGACATGTGTGAGCTCGAGGATGGCTATTGTTGTTCTACAAGGAGAATCAAGGAGGTCCAACACAGAAGAGCCATGTCAACCGTCATGTTATTCATAATAAAATCTTGCAGAAAGAAGAATGAGCAATTATAAGGCTTAGGGCGCAAGGCACAAGTTCACAACATGCTGCAGAGGCTTAAAAAGGTTGGGTACACTTTTGAGGATGTCAACATGTAAAAAGATGCGCCTGTGTTGACAAGAGAAAAGTTGCGCCAAAGGGTTATAAAGGGCACACTTTTGAATATTTTTGCACAAAAGGTTTTAGCACCAAGGAGAAAGGCGTGGGGCATGGTTTTATAACACAAAACATGACATGTTGATGTTAAGGATCATGTGCCTGCACCTTAGGAAATTTTCTTTAGCTAGGCATTGGAAAGGATGGTATTGCATGGATTTTAAGTGCGCCCAAGGTTCAATTTCTGAATATGTTGCAAAGCAATTCAATGCGCCAAAGGAAATCTACTTGGTGTAGATTCGAGCACACAACATATAATGTTGATGTTGTGCGGGATGCACTGTGCCTTCAGAAATTCGCTAAGTGTTATCTAAGCTAGGCGCAAGTTTAGGTTGTGTTACAAGCAAAGATAGTGCACCAAGGCACGAATGTGGGAAGTGTAACATGAAAGGACAGTTCACCAAAGATTTTAATGGTTTCTTTGTGATTTCTATGATGATTTCTTCTCTCTTTTCTTTGGTTTTTTCAAATGGTAAAGAGAGGTTTGTAACAAGATAATAAGCCAAGAATGTGGTTTTAGGTTTTTTTAGAGGCAGGGTTGAATCTAAAAATGAATAACCTACCACAATCCATAAACCATCTGGAAGACCCTTTTCCTCTCCTTCCGCATTCCACAATCCATAAAGGACTATAGAAGCCACTTACCTAGTTTTATAAAGGACGAAGGATGACGTTGGGGTCAACAAACTTGAAAAACAGCACGTGAGGGTGACAAGGACAAATGATGAGTGCGAAATAATACTTTTTAATAATTTTTAATTTGTGAAAATGACAGGTGTTGAGTGCCTATATATAGAAAATTTGGCATTTATTACCCCACCAACATTCTTTAGCACACATTCTAGAGTGTCGACATGGGTTTAAATGTGCCTTGGCACAAGTTGGTTATTGTCAACATAATACTTCTAGCACCTTAAGCGCACATCCTATGATGTCAACACAAAATTTCTCATGCCTTAGGCGCATAATTTTCTATGTTGACATGATACTTTCAGTGCCTTAGCACACTTTTAAGGTTGATGTTTAATGATGTTGACATGTCCTTTCCTGCAGCTAAGGGACGCTACTTCATCAATGTTGACATGTTATTTTGGGCACCAAAGGATTTTCTAAGGGACGCACATCTCATGATTTTGACACAACATTTCTTGCTTGCCTTCAAAAAAGCTAAAAATGGCTAAGTTATTTAAAACTTGATTTCCAGAAGGGAGCTTATAGGCCATTTAAAACATTTTGGACTTCTTTAGGGACCAAAACAAAATTTTGGTATGGTTATCAAAGAAAATTTCCCTTGTCAATTTTACAAGATAACAATATGGATAGTGTTATAACACATTTTTGTTGTTGTTTTGTTTTGTACAGAGAGGGATATCCATTTGAGGGAGTTCTGCAGTGGTAAAAATTTGAGTATTTTACTTGGGTTAGGATTTTCGATGATGATTAGTAGGTTACGGACCTTTCTATCTTGCAACACATAGCGAGGATGGGGGATATGCCCGTAAAATATGCCCATGTTAATAACATTATGTGAGATATGGTATATGGATACTTGTACTTTTTGGATACCTACTGGTGAGATGACAGTCACACTAGAGGATGTACATCACATATTGCAATTACCAGTTATCGGTGAGAGGGTACATGTCATGGTTGTGGAAAACATGGAGAGATATATACAGCCACTAGGAAGCATTTTTTGGGGACTCAAGTGCCTTCTGAGGACCATATTATCTTGGATGTGATTTTGAGGTTAGGGGTTAAGTGTTTACAAAATTTTATAGCCACGGTTATTTCATCATCGATTGTAGTGGAGGGAGGTGGTGTGGGAAATTTATATAAGTTACACGATATTTTCATGCACATAGAGCAGGAGGGTACTAATAATACTTGGGCATGATGTGTGTTTCCCACCTATATATATATATATATATATATATATATATATATATATATATATCTTTATAGATTTACCCAAGAGGAGCATTAAGGTGGGATAAGAGTGACTTCTTTATTGTATGTGTGATCTTATAAGAACATAGCAACATTGAGGCTAGTTGGTGGTCTACGAGAAGAGTGGCCTAGGCCATACATATTTTCTAGGAGATGGGTTGGATTACATGTGTGGATGATGGATAGTGATACTTATATAGCCTTGATAGATCGAGACGGGGCCGGGAGAATTGATATGGATATCATACCTACATTATGGAGGATGGACAGAGGATGTGGTAGAGTTACGATGCATATAGAGGAATATGTGGTTAGAGGATCGGTTTCTAGGTGTGACCAAGTTATTTTAGGAAAAGTAGATATCATGACAGGTTTCAGTAGCTCGAATGTTCCCCTAAATCCATATGTGTGGGTTAGAGCTGTTAGAGCACCAAGGAGGGCTAGAGCTAGACCAAGGCCCACATGAGAATAAATAGTACCTCCTAGATTTGATGAGGTTGATGCAGGTCATAGAAACTATTAATGTAAATGATGCGGGGTGTATGCACGCATATCGTGCATGATGGCAACACATCAATGGGTATTTTTGTTTCCATTGTTTGTGGATGTAGTGGTATTACCATAGGGAGGAGGAGTGGAGGGGCAATTAAATTCCGATGACAATCTAGTGATGATGATAGATGAACATAAGTATCTATATAGTTATGTTGTATGATTGGTTACTTGCTTATGTGATGGTTATGGTTGTCTAATGTGTTGTGCTATTGGTTATAGGTGACACATATTAGAGCTTGATTGTGGACACATCTATCCACACATTGACATAAAATTTTCCAACTGACATACTTGGGATGGAGGAATGTTAGAGTGTATGGATGAGATTGTGGGTGATCATGCCCATTTTTTTAGCTATTGCCAATAGCAGCAGTGACGTGTACCATATGAATGAGAGAGAGGGATGAGGTATATGAGGATACATGATGAGCTAGAGAGGTGGCAGGTGGAGGTCCTTTAGTACATGATGTTTTTAATAATTTCTTGTGTTATAAAATCTCTTTACAGAGCAAGATATGGAGAATACACTATTACATAGGTAGGTGGAGAGGTATCGATGGTGTGATCAATGACTTAGGAGCGGAAAGGCATCGATTTATAGAGCACTTACAATACCAGATAGTGACAACGATGATGAGATATGATTTGTATTGTTGTATTCAATATAGGGGAGTTACTCCCTAGTTATGAGATGTTTTGTAACTTTGATTTTGATATATATATATGGATTTATTGGCATATGATGATTATATTCACTATGTATTAATGTGATGATGATGTATGATTTATGTGATTTATGTTACTTATATATGAATCTTGATGTGTTTGGATATTGTTTGTATTTGTTGAATTGATTTGTAATGCATATTTGTCGAGTAATGTGATGATGATATATTGTAGATGATAATAAATGATGTATGTAATATGAAATTGTGATGAATGATCAATTTACATGTAAAAGTATGATATAGTCATTATGGTATAATGAATTGTTTTTAGTAAGATAAAGATAGGGGAAGATTACTGATTCCCCCAGCCTATATAGATGATGAGGTTAATTTAGTGAATACCCCTCAACAGCTTGAGAATGAACCATGTAATGCAATATTGTGTCATCAAGAAATGATTTGATAGATTAAGCTAGATGAATTCGTAGAGTCTATGAAGAGAGGTTCTTATTATAATAGATCCCTCAATAGTCATGTAAGAACCATAAGAACATGAGTGTGTCATTGGGGGGTGAGGTGATAATAATCACCTACCAAAGACCGATGCATGTGTGATGGAAGCGAGTGTGAGTGTACAAGACAAAATTAATGTCATATGGAGCACAGGTGGAAGGTGTGAATGCTAAGGGCCATGGAGGCTAATGTGAAGCAATAACATAATCTAATGGATGAGATGGTGTAGTGATGAATGGATGCTATGGAGACCACACATGAGTGATGACCTATGGAGATGGAAACACAATTACCTTAGCCCTAGAATGGGGAGATATTTCAACAAGGGTATTAGATCATGGATGAGGGAGAGGAGATACAAATTGCTCAAATGAGAAAGATTCAAATGAGATGATGCCCTTATCCTCTAACTTTTGTAAGAGATCATGAAGGGAGAAGTAATCATTATCCATATGGCTATTGATATGCTGATAATTACAATATGGTTGATCATGTTGATGTTGTAAACAATGTTGCAGATGATATTGGTTAGAAGGTAAATGTTAGTGTAAAATCACAAAGACCCCCTGGATGTTGATCATATTTCTAGATTGATCACTCTAGCATCCAGTGTGATTGCACAACATTGAAACCTTTCTCTAAGTGTGGGACTTGCAGAAATGAGAAAGGAATCTCCAGAGAAGGCTGGTTCCTGCTCCTAAACTACCTGCCACAAGCTATTCTAGTGCAGGCAAGATAATCTAAACCTAATCAAACCATGCCAAGGAGACGGAGAGAGAGAGAAAAGGGAAAAACAACAAAATCCTACACTAAAACGGTGATACACCAGAGAAGGAGAATGTTGAACATCTATCAAAACTACCATGGAACAAGGAGAGGTGAGCAATGGGAAGGATGGATAGATGCATCACAGGCCCAAGGATAGATTTCACACAGAAAATGTCCCAAAACTCCATGAACACAGCTCCAGACCTGCAATGAACATTCAAACTTGCACAAATACCTGCAATGAAGAGAGGCAAGAAGAAAACAAGTGAAAAATGAGCAAGGATGGACAGATGCATCACAAAACACGTTTTTGTTGCTTCAGAAGTTTGCACAGAACATCATTTCAATAGTAAAAGGAAAAAATGCCATTACAGAGCAAGGGAGGAGGTTTGAACTCCATTTTCAACCCTGGAGAAGAAAAGAAGGGAGGGCAGAGCTGAAAAGATGAACAACTTGTAATTATCCCTCCAAAATGAGCCAAATCTAGCTTTTACATTGCATGGGTCGAGCCCATGAGAGAGAAAACATACAAAAATGTGGGAGCCCATTCCTCATTGACTATAAATGCATTAAATCAGCATGGAGGACCTTAAAAACCCATACCCTGTCATTTTGACCAAATGGGAGGAGAGTGCGACCCATTCTGTATTAAATTTGGTCGCTGAAATGTCACTTCTGGCCATGAACACGTACCAGAAACATTTTTTAATTTTCTCTCTCCAAACTGAACCAAAATTAGAGATTGACCATGGAATCCTGTAGATAATTTCATAATCTTTCCAATGATATAAAGAACATGCAAATCTGAGCTCTAGATCAAAAGATATGGGGGTCTGAAGTTTTAGGGCAAAAACGGCCCAAAAACGGATCGGCGGGCAAAAATTTGAATTTTTCCGCGCTCCGCTGGTCGGACGCCACGTGGCAAGTGCTGATTGGATGAGAAATTCTCTCTCCTCTGCCTCCTGTGGGTTTCCCTTTGAAAATTTTTACTTTTTATACTTTGGAAAAATTTCATTTTCCCCACGCCCGCCACTTGGGACACGTGGCATCATTTGGTTCGTCGACAGGGGCGCGGGGAAAACCTTTACCTTTTAGTTTTTCGGCCAAAAATTTTGCTAAATTTTCTAAGTCCTCCCAAGCTCCGCACTTCCCCCACCTTAGGACACGTGTCCTGTGTCTATTGGCTCGGGCCGACCCTTCAAACCTCGCCCTTTGAACTTTTGGGCCCAAAAACACTTAGTCGAAATTTTTATTGCGCCTCCCCTTGTGACACGTGTCACATTCTGATTCATTGGCGGCTTTTTCGGTCTTCGCATCCCTCACGTATTTTTGGCCTAGATGTCCCAAACCATCTGGGACAAATTTCTCCGATCCGCCCGATTCGGGCTTCCCTGTCCCTCTTTGAGGCAAAGACACGTGGCACATTTCCATTCGCTCTCGCTCTTTCGGCTCTCCGCGTCCCGCACGTACTTTTGGCCCAGATGTCCCAAACAAAAGTTCTCTGTTTCGGCCGAACCAACTGGGTTCGCGTCCTTTGCATACTCTTGTCCCAACTGTCCCGGACTACCTGGGACAAATTTCTCCAAACCACCCGAAATGGACTGACTTGTGCCAAACCAGCCGATCCGCGTCTTTCGTGTACTTTTGTCCCAACTGTGTGAAACAGACTTAGGCAATTTTTTCCCTTTTTCGGCCGAATCGGCTTTTCGCGTCCCACGCGTACCTACGGCCCAGATGTCCCAATTGCTGTGTGGACCACCTGGAGGCTTTTCGGCCGGTTCACGCCCCGATGTCCCAACTATCCCAAGGACCACCTGGACTAGGACTTAGCCAATTTTCATGATTTTTTCTGCCCCAAGCTTGGTTTTTGCAACTTTTTCACCCTTTTTTAGAACTTGCTCTTTTCTTCTTGGACAAGAGAGTTAGAAAAAAAGTCGAGGGGACCCCAGAAACATGATTTTTTGCCTTGAATCAATCTATCTTGCTCAGGACCGAAGAATTTAATGCATGTTATCAAAATTTACCCTGGGGGTGAATTTTGGATAACAATTTTGGCGACTCAGCGGGGTCATCTACCTGCTAGATGAATGATCAGTAGCCTGAAGCAATCCATTGGGCATGGAGTCATGAGTAGTAGCTTTGAAAACTGATCTAAACTTTGAAATCTTTCCTCGAACCACTTGAATCCCACCGAAATGGACTATTCTCACCAAAATGCCACTCGAAATGGACTGCAAGAGCAAAACCAGCACCACAAAAACTATGTACGAATGAAAATCATACATGCTCCAAATGAAACATGCAGAGTGTGCACAAGCACTTCTTCTACTGAAAGCAAACCTACCTACTCTACTCTAACTAGAAGCAAAGGAAAGCTAAACAAACCCTGCAATTGGTTGTGAGAAATAGCTTCCCTTTCTCAAAAGTGGCAGCCATGCAATTGATTTGGAGCTGATCATGGCTATTAGGATGAGTGGAAAATCAACAAGAAGCTGGTCTTCCACCCAAATCATCAAGGTATCAACTGAAGGAAAATTCAATACCTCTTTTAGTTGCTCTACATTTGGATTGAAGAGGTATGACAGCTGATCCTTGGAACTTTATAGCTCACCCTCATGCTTAGAAGCAAGCATGACTGGTTGTGACTTATCCTTTGGCTCCAATGAAGCCAAATACCTAATTAGGCAAGGTCTGATCTATTTGATATGCCCATAGCTCTGATTTTCAACTCCAAGAATGGAGTCTTCTTGTAGACCCTCCTGAATGGATGGTGTGGAAGCGATGGCGAAATTCTTTTGTCCTTTCTCTTCCTCCAATGAAGAACATGAAAGATTTAAATCTTCTAATCTTGGTTCCAAAGAGCTGCTATAAGATGCAGGCTGCTACAAATGAATGTTCTCCTTCATGACAATAGACTCAAGTGTTTGGAATGTGGATGATGAAAGAGAGAATGGTGGAAACTCAACCGGTTCTTCTCCATCAAAACAGTCCTCCAAATCTGACAGATAAACTGCCTCATGGCTGTCCTACTACAAATGCTCCACTTCCTCCATGGTGTCTTCTTGATCTGTAACTTGACCACCATGGTTTCTTTCACCCTCCAACATTGAGTTTGAGAGATCAAACTCCTCTTGATACTATAACTTGAGAGAGGTGAAGTAGAAATAAGAACTGAAGGTTCTTCTATATCTTGCTTTGTGCTCAAAGCCCTTGGATCTGCAATTTTCTCCTCCACAACTAGAATGTGATCCTCTTCTTTTGGATCTAGAGCAGCTTCTCCTTCCTCTACTGTTTGAAGACAATCTTTCTCTTGATTGAACTCTTCCTCTAGCATGAAGTTTGTCAAGTCAAACTCTTCAATCTGCTGCTCTAGAGGACAAGTTGGGACTGCAAGATCTTCTTCTTCTGCTGCAACAAAATCAGTCCTGACCACCATTTGTTCTCCAACTCCCATCTCTTCTAAAGGCTTAACCATCAAGGGGATCTTTGTCATCCCAAATTTGGCAGCCCAAACCCTCAAGTTGTCTGTCATTTCTTTTCTTCTTGGCTCTTCCTCTTGCTGTCCTTGATGACTGATTTTTGCAATTTCTTCTTCCCCACATGGAATTGGGAATGCAAGAGGAGGGATGGGTTATAACTCAATTGATTTGGCAATTTTTTGTGGTGGTGGAGGTAGAAACTCTTGTTTCTTTGGAGGAGGGGGTATTTCTTTTAGCTCTTGTGGAGGGGATGACTATTTGGAAGGAAAAAGGAAAGAAGAATTGAGGTGTGGTGGAAGACTGAGAGGTGGAGACATGGGATCAACATTTGGGATAGTAGATGGAGAGTTTAAAACTTGACACTACTGAGATAAAACAGATTGGGAAAGAGGAAAAAGAAAGGCATGAGATGGCGTGCTTACCCGTTGACAAGGTTGTTGAATACTCCTCTCATACACCTCTATTTCTTCAATCCACTTTACAAGCAATGGCAGCGTTTGCAATCATGAAGTCAAGCTTCTCCTGAGGGCTGAAGTGTCTTGGAAAAGGGCCTCCCCATGGACAAGGAGTCCTGCAATCAATTCTGAAAGCTCTCATTTGAGCTGTTGCTCTGGACTGCACCATCTCTACCTCCATCTTTTGGATTTTCTCTAATAGACCAGCATCTTGCATCTAATTGTCTTCATAACCAGCATACTCTTGCTCTTGGAAAGCTCCGTAGCCAAAATGATCTTGGCATTGCTGCTCATATGGGTATGCATGCTGATTTGGAGGATTTGTAAAACATGTTGGAGGTGGGAAACATTGCTTCTTTTTGTTGTTGAAATGTGAATTCCATGATGGAAATGAAGTCATGATTACACAACTTCATGGAATGGAAAAGAATGAAAGGGATGGAAAGAAGGATGGATGGGAATGGATGAAAAATAGGTCTGTAACTTGAAAAATGGGTTTATGATCAGATGGAGTCACCAGATGTGTTTGTAAGTGCCTCCAAAGGCTGAAATCTTCACAGGAACACACCAACCTGTAAAAGATGAAGTGGAAGACCTCTAAGGTCCCACCGGCGTGCCAAAACTATTAGTGCAAAATCACAGCACCCCTGGATGTTGATCAGATTTCTAGGTTGATCACTCTAGCATCCAGTGTGATTGCACAACATTGAAACCTTTCTCCAAGTGTGGGACTTACGAAATGAGAAAGGAATCTCCAGAGAAGGTTGGTTCCTACTCCTAAACTACCTACCACAAGCTATTCCAGTGCAGGAAAGCTAATCTAAACCTAATCTAACCATGCCAAGGAGACAGAGAGAGAGAGAGAAAAGGAAAAATAGCAAAAGCCTACACTAAAATGGTGATACACCAGAGAAGGAGAATGTTGAACATCTATCAAAACTGCCATGGAATAAGGAGAGGTGAGCAATGGGAAGGATGGACAGATGCATCACAGGCCCAAGGATAGATTTCACACAGAAAATGTCCCAAAACTCCATGAACACAGTCCAGACCTGCAATGAATATTCAAACTTGCACAAATACCTGCAATGAAGAGAGGTAAGAAGAAAACAAGTGAAAAATGAGAAGGATGGACAGATGCATCACAAAACACATTTTTGTTGCTTCAGAAGTTTGCACAGAACATCATTTCAATAGTAAAAGGAAAAAACACCATTATAGAGCAAGGGAGGAGTTTTGAACTCCATTTTCAACCCTAGAGAAGAAAAGAAGGGAGTTCAAAGCTGAAAAGATGAACTTGTAATTATCCCTCCAAAATGAGCCAAATCTAGCTTTTACATTGCATGGGTCGAGCCCATGAGAGAGAAAACGTAAAAAACATGGGAGCCCATTCCTCATTGATTGCAAATGCATTAAATCAGCATGGAGGACCTTACAAACCCATACCCTATCATTTTGACCAAATGGGAGGAGAGTGCAACCCATTCTGTATTAAATTTGGTCGCTGAAATGTCACTTTTGGCCATGAACACGTACCAGAAACATTTTTGAATTTTCTCTCTCCAAACTGAACCAAAATTAGAGATTGACCATGGAATCCTATAGATAATTTCATAAGCTTTCCAATGATATAAAGAACGTGCAAATCCAAGCTCTGGATCAAAAGATATGGGGGTCTGAAGTTTTAGGGCAAAAACGGCCCAAAAACGGATCGGCGGGCAAAAATTTGAATTTTTCCATGCTTTGCACTGGGTCGGACGCCACGTGGCAAGCACTGATTGGATGAGAAATTCTCTCTCCTCTACCTCCCGCAGGTTTCCCTTTGAAAATTTTGACTTTTTATACTTTGGAAAAAATTTCATTTTCCCCCCGCGCCCCACCACTTAGGACACGTGGCATCATTTGGTTCGTTGACAGGGGCGCGGGGAAAACCTTTACCTTTTAGTTTTTCGGCCAAAACTTTTGCTAAATTTTCTAAGTCCTCCCAAGCTCTGCACTTCCCCACCTTAGGACATGTGTCCTGTGTCTATTGGCTCGGGCCGACCCTTCAAACCTCGCCCTTTGAACTTTTGGGCCCAAAAACACTTAGTCAAAATTTTTATTGCGCCTCCCCTTGTGACACGCGTCACATTCTGATTCGTTGGTGGATTTTCTAGGTCTTCACGTCCCTCACGTATTTTTGGCCCGATGTCCCAAACCATCTGGGACAAATTTCTCCGATCCGCCCGATTCGGGCTTCCCTGTCCCTCTTTGAGGCGAAGACACGTGGCACATTTCCATTCGCTCTTGGCTCTTTCGGCTCTCCGCGTCCCGTGCGTACTTTTGGCCCAGATGTCCCAAACGAAAGTTCTCTGTTTCGCCAAACCGCCAATTCGCATCCTCTGCATACTCTTGTCCCAACTGTCCTGATCGCACAGGACAAATTTCTCGAACCGCCCGAAATGGACTGACTTGCGCCAAACCGGCCGATCCACATCTTTCGCGTACTTTTGTCCCAACTGTCCCAACTGTGTAAAACAAACAGACTTATAAATTTTTTTCCCTTTTTGGCTGAATAGATTTTCACGTCCCATTGCGCATACCTATGGCCCGATGTCCCAATTCTGCGTGGACCGCCTTTGAGGCTTTTCACCGGTTCGTGCCAGTGCCCCGACGTCCCAACTGTCCCAAGGACCGCCTGGACTAGGACTTAGCTGATTTTCATGATTTTTTCTACCCCAAGCTTGGTTTTTGCAACTTTTTCACCCTTTTTTAGAACTTTCTCTTTTCTTCTTGGACAGGAGAGTTAGAAAAAGCCGAGGGGACCCCAGAAACATGATTTTTTGCCTTGAATCAATCTATCTTGCTCGGACCGAAGAATTTAATGCATGTTATCAAAATTTACCCTGGGGGTGAATTTTGGATAATAATAAACAAAGTAAAAATCATTGAGAAAATAGGAAGCACATCATGTGGTTTAGGGTGATGAGAGAAATGTACTAGCTCGCGTGACACAGTGTAGAATATTGACGTGTGTCCTACCATGGAGTAGGATAAGAAGGAAACTTTTGTGATGTAGTAGCTGAGATTATTTGTAAGGAGGAGATGGAGATCATGTAGGACGCTCAACTGATGGTAATGGAGAAGAAATAGATGATGTAGCAGTGGTAACTATAGGTGGAGGATCTATAACATGTGTGGTAATGAGGTCTTGTTCTAAATCAATAACTCTATAGCATAGAAGTGTGAATGATTCACATGTGTCATATTGCAACCATTGTTTTAGTGTGGGAATCAAACCATGACAAAAGATAAATTGCTTCTCTAGATCGATAGGTTGAAAGACTAATTAGTTCATACAAGAATTGAATCATAAGATGTAATCCATGATAGGTTTTGTTTTTCCCTGATGTAAAGTAGGTAGATGATCATAGGTAACTCTAGGGCCATTGTTGATGATAAAGTGACAGAGAAAAGCTTCTTCCATCTCATGATAAGTGCTAATAGACCCAAATGGTATGTGAGTATACCATTGCAAAGCATTTTGGTAAGGATATGGTGAAAGGATTTAAGCAATAATAGATCATTAGAATATGAAGCTATAGACATATGATAATGTTTGAGATGTAAGTAGGGTTTCTAGTACCATCAAAACATAAAAAGGTAGGCATGATAAATTCCTTAGGAAATGTTGAGTTATGAATCTGCTTAGGAATTAGGTTTCCATTCAATTAATTTCTATCAATGGAAGAATAGTAGGCCTTGTTTTCTAATGTGAGTGAATGAACCTGAGATTGTAAGTGACCCACAACATGCATGAGAGACAAGATGTCTTGTGAAGGAAATCATAGAAGATTGAAATTATGTGTTATGTGGTTATAACTTGCCATTGTGAGTAATCATAGGTACATCTAGAGGAGACAAAGGATATTTTGATGTTAAAGGAACACTAGGTATATATGCAAAATAATATATAGATGATGAAGGACATGAAACATCCATAGAAGTAGTAGGAATAACATCATAAACATCCCTAGGAGATGAAGCAATAAATGGAGATGGAGTGATAGGAGGAGGTGAAGTGGTAGGAGTAGATGAAGTAATGGATGGAGATGACTCATGCATAATATTAGATATAACCTTAGGAGAAGATGACAATGGAGTAGGATATTCACACTCGCAATATGTAAAGTAGTAGAATCATGACTATCAATTGTTTCATCAAAATCAAAGAGAGACTCAGATATGAAAATTTCATTAATCAGATAATCAACATAATTTGAATGAATATGTGGAAAAGTAGGTGATGGATCATGAGAAACATTATCAAAAATAGAAGAAGCATGAGATGCAGATATAGTAGTGGTCTGACTAGGAGGAGAGTCAATATGCATAGATGTACCATTGTCAAGACCAAACATGAAATTAATAAGAGAATCATCTAGAATTTCCTTGGAAATGTCGAAGGAGGGTCATGGCTAATTGTATAACATGGTGTACAATGAGTGAAGCTCATTAGATCAGAAATAATTCCAATAGTATAATTTTCAAATCTAGTAGGTACATGAAATTCATTGGTTAAGAGTTATTATTGAATGTAATCTAACATAGTAACATCACAATATAGGGCAGTGAGTTCAATGATGGTGGCCTCATCGTAGATAGGATTAAAAATCACATGAAGAAATATTAATTGAGAAGGGGAGGAGCTATCCTAGTCTATTTAGGGTTTATGTGGATCCAAGGGCATAATGTTCTAATATACGGGTTCACCAAAATTATTCTATAAAATTGGAAATTTGATTATGAATCTAAGAGTAAAACAATGTAATAACTAAAATAAACTAAAATGTATATGCTAAGTAATTTATTTTGTAATTAAGATGAAATCAAATGAAAGGGGAAAGGTACTTACCTTATTTGGAATTACTTTGTGGTGATCTGGGACTAAACCAAGTGATGAAATGGCATAAGATAGTGTAATGATGAACCTCAAAAAGTAGCAAGAAGGTAGATTTGGATAGACTGGGGCACACAGGGAAGGATAAGGGCTTTTAGGGCATCTTGGTCTGAAATATGGGAGCTCGGTATGTGAAATAGCTTAGAATATGATTCTGATATGGTCATTAGGTCTTCGTAATACCCTCCTTTAGTCAAGTGGATGTCATATTTGATTCACCAATTTCATTTTCAAAATCCAATGAATAAATCACCTATAATACCCCATACACAGCATAAGGACATTAAAAGGAAAGATCCAAATGAATTGGTTGGACTATCCTCGGCTTCCAAATGGATGGGATTATGACTGAGTGATACACTACATCTCATAAATAATGTAATTCTAAGTGATTATGTGAGAAATAATTTTTCTAGGGTTCCCTAGTGCCAATGATACCAAAGTAGTGGGAAATAACTAGATAAATTTGCCAAATGGTGGATGGAATAGAATAAAATCCCTTTCCTATGTAGTGTGTATTTAGAATAGTTCCCAAATGCAGTCCCTTGCTCTATTTAGATATTTATACCTTATTCTAAATATTATTCCCTTAATATAGTTTGTATGATATGCTTATATAGGGATCTCTTGTTCAAATTTTGACAATAATGACCCGAAATGCCGGCAGTAGCTAGGGAGATGTGAGGAAAAACAAAATTGACTGACCTCGAATGCATAAAATAAAAATAAGTGTGATGGGGACCAGGGCACCTAGAAATCTGGACTAGGGGCCCCGGCACCCTAATCCCTATTGAGGCACCGTAGTCAAAGACTAGTGATGATACCGAGTGAGTACTTGATAGATAACACTCCTTGATACCCGATCAAAACTATGTGAGTAAGTGATGAATGTGTGAGACAAATAAAAATAAATACCAACAATATAGACAACTAGACAATGGGATGGTTCATTAGTGAATACTTTTCTTACACAAGATCCATATATAAAACAACATACTTGGTGGTATAATAATAATAGTAAGTGTGTGATTTTATGACTACATTTAGGGAAGCTTTTGCTATTTCCCTTTTAATCAAGAAATGAAATTTCCAAACTAAAACATGAACTTCCACATATCATATGACACATAAAAAGGATGATCAAGGAAATAAACAACATCAATTTAATGCAATTCAACATGGTTACCTTCATTCTTCTTCACTAGCTTCTCAAAACAAGCTCCTTTTGTCAAGTAAGCTCAAATATGTAACCATTACTCCCATTTTATCTAAATGAGTAACCAAATTTAATTATTTAATTTTAATAACACATACCAAAAATCATCTACTTCAAATTTGAGTAGGGTTTCCTTTGCAAGTTTCTCTTGTACACTAAAATCTTCACAAAACACATGTTTTCTAGTGGGGTCCACCAAGCATCATGAACTCAAAATATCATGGAAATGTACCCTGAGGAGTCCTCTACATTTTCAAATAAATTTAAAATTAAAAAAATTGAGTTAATATTCCTACCCAACTTCATTTTCCAAAACTGGTCCAAACTGTGGTTGTTAAGGTTTCAAACATGCTCACAAAAATGGATAGAACTTATAAAATACTCAACCAATAACCAAAATAATTATTTCAAGATTATTTATCCAAATATAATCCATTTTAGTTTCTTATTATTTATCTAAATAAGGCTCTACAATTTTTCTTGACTGCTAAGAATTTTGGTGGTCAATTTACATACCTTTTTTTGGGAAAACTCACACATGCAAAATATGCATCCTCAGATTCTGAAAATTTTCTCACACCTTGAGGACATATCCCTCTAACACTTAAAAGTGGTAGTTTTATTTTTTTCCTCCTCAATTTTTCCAACCCATATCATCAAGGTTCCCTTTTATCTCCGATTCTCGGCGGTTGTATTGTCTAACTCCTGTAAAGTGCCCAAAAGATCTCAATAATTACCAAAGAAAGCCTCAGCCTTGTACACACCATATATCATCATTTCATTCTAAAAACATGTTTTATTTCATCATCACACCTTGGGTCAACATTTCACACCTTTCTTGCTTGTGGATTGGCTTAAGAAATATTCATACTAATTTATTTCGAGTCTCTGCACTGATTTGTGTCTTTTAGCTCTTTCTACACCTATTTTGACACATCATAGTGATTCAAAATTTCTTTCCCTACTTTTTTTTGAGTGAAATCTCATGTTGGCTTGATTCACACTGTGTACTTACACTAGGCCAAGGTGTGGAATGACTTGACTTGACCCATACACTTCATGACTGGACCATGTTTACATGTTACGAGACTCATTGACACTGTCACTCACCTCATGGACCATGTATTACCTTCATACCACATTTGAGAGACTTAAGCCACACATATGCACCTTTGGAGACCCATAGATCACCTATCCATACTCATAAACCACCTATACCACTTTGATATCAATGGACTTAACATTAATGAAAACACTCGTGACACACACTTCCAACAAACTCCTTCTTTTTCATTAATGGGAACCATCCTAGAAACATATAAGGCAACCATAAATGCACACACACTTGGATGAACTCATTTTCATGTTTCTAGGAACACTTATCCACCTTTGAAATCTATGACAAAGGTATTCATGGACTTAACATGGAAACCAATGATTCATAATGACAACCAAGCTCATCAAGACAATAGAAAGACAACTTACATGAACATAGCTCCCACTTGGACTATTATTTCTCTAATTTTACTCCAAAGCAGCATGAGAAGTATCAAATGACCTGGTTTGGACATCACATAATATCCCCTTGATATGATAGTCCATAATGTTGACTCATATGTAATTTCAATACTTGTTCCTCTCTTAATACCATACCAATTTTTCACTAAGAATCAAAAATTTGTCCCTATACCATGTTTTTATCTTCTTGAGGTCCCTAGTAGTATTTATTTGTAATGTGTGAATGCCATACTATATATTCTCATCTCCCCTACTTATACATCAAACACAATTAGCATATATTCATTACCTCGGATAGTCAATTTCAGTCATTTATCCTAATTCCCTATTTTGAATGTCTTCTTGAGTGGGTTATAATAGCTTAGTTTTCCAAAATTAATCATTGAATTCATAAATTAATCTTTCCACAACATTATTTGTCTCTTAACCTTCTTTATGTTTCTAATAACCATTAAAAATGCTCAATTTCCTTTCAACGGTTATTGATTTGTTTTCCCAAGCAACTTTCATTAGCTCCTTGTGCTCTAGCTCCCAAATAGCTAGAATGGAACCCTTTTCATTCATTGGCTTATTTTAATCCTTCATACCCTTATTCACATACTCACCCATGCATTACTAATCATTAAATTTTTTTAGATCAAGGAAAATTTCACACCTTCCTTAAAATCTTCTCAAGAATGCCCCTAATGTTCTCAAGAACACATACCATGCTCACACCAAGGTTAAGTAATTATATAGCTACCCACAAGGAAATTTCACCTCCTTTAGTTCACTCCCAAAACCCGTTACATGCATGTTAAATATCATATCTTGACTCCTTACACAACTCCTTGTAGCTCTAATTTTGTAAATTTTCTTTAAACCCTCACTAGGTCTGCACTTTGTAGAGATTGTCATGCATATTTTCCTTTGTTAGAGGTTTCAGGATGAAATTTATATGTTTTTTAAAACTCATTAAGGTATTAATCCTTCCCTATAATTTTCACTATCTAACTCTCGGTCAAAAATTTTGTTCCTCTATAAAAGCGCCCTTGAAACTAGGCCTTTAGACTATGGTTGAACACCTAAAACCACACTATCATGAAAATATTAACATTCCACCAATCAAAGTTAAAACTATTCTAAAAAATGATAAATGACATGTTCAATATGATTTATTGCAAGTTATGGATCAAACCTCACTGATTGGGTGCCTCAACTTTCAAGCCCTAGCTCTATCTCCATGAAACCCTCTCTATGAACCCGAGAAGGGTATTTTTTTGCTATAAATTTTCTAAATCTTCGATCCAAAGCTTGAATATCAACTAAAGGATTGTTTCAAGGTTTTATACATGTTAATTTTACTAGTAGGAATTACAACAACACCCAATATTATAAAAAAACATTTGTTTCTCCCTTCTAGGATAGTATAATTTCAAGTTTCAGTTCATCAACTCGCTAATTTGAGAAGCTAAGCCAAGAGAAAATTCATGCATTCTTTTTTCCACTATACATTTCCTCTTATTCATTCTAAGGATGTTTTCATACCAAACATAAGATCATAGATCCTAAACTCACTCTAATAATAGAATTCACATGTTAAACTCATAAAGTTCTATGCATGCATCAATTTTGTAATTGTATACTTTCAAATTTACCGTATCTCATTTTCTCTCCTCTTCAACACCTAATATTTTCTTCATTCCATCCACCTGAAAGTTTGCATGGTTTGTACACACTATACGCATAGTTCCAATGTTGAGTACCAATTAAATAGGGGCTCATAACCAAGGGATCAAGTAGAACACTCTTTTCACCTTTTTCTTAACCTTAACGTTGTAACCTCAGATTCTAATTTCTAATCCTTCTTTCTTAACAAGTGAACTTTCCAAATTAGGTCTCCAATTTTGAAATATTGTCCTTCCTTAGACTATCAATAATGAATTTTGATTCTTTATTTTATTTGTAAGTTCTCAAAACTAAGCTCTCACATAGTTAAGGCTATGAAATCACCTTTCAAACTCTAGAAGATCCTCATTAACGAATAAAGTCTCCATGCTCTCCCTTACATCTATCATTAGGTTATGTACAAGATCTTGTCAATCACTTACTTAGAGTATAACACAAAGAGTTTACGAGAGTAAAAGTTGACAAACTTAATCCTCCTTTACTAGTACAAAGGATTCAAAACCATCCCTTTCACTATTTTAATATATTCATTTCACTCATATACTTCTAAACCTTCAACTTATCCTCACGTTTCCAAATGGCCTCACATCAATCCATAAGATATAATTAACACATGCAAAATGTCCTATAGTACTTTTATAAAGCTAAGAACATAGTTCTTCACTAGATTTAATCATTCTAACACTTTTTATTTTTCTTTCTAAATAGGTTCTACTATAAGGCATATCACCTATTCAGTATATAGTCTTCCCAAATTTTATCTTACTTCAAATTCAACCCATTACCACTTTGCATCATTTGAGTATCTCAAGACTTGATTGTCACTTCTCAATGGTCATGTGGCTAGATATTGAACAATTATTCTTATAAGTTGACTAATAGCTTCATCCAAAACTATTTCAATTATAACCAAACCCTTTTTATGCTCAAGGTGAAATTTGAGATCATTACCCTACATATCTATCACTAATGAATCCTTCAATATGCAATTACATCATATTAAATTTTTAAGCTTATTATTCAAGAAATAATAACTTGTCTAGTAGGAAATACTTATACAGTTAGGTCTAGAACTGAGATGACATGTCCTTCACAAGACTATTAAACAAATTTGAAACCTTAGAACTCATTCACCCAAAATTATTTCAAATTCCTTTTATATACATTTTTCAATATTTTCTATACCAATTTTCAAGATTTTTTCATGGATTGTTCTCAAGGAATTGAATTTTTACTTTTCAAACCCTAGTTGGCTCTATTATAGCCCAAGAAGACATAAAACATTGCAACATGAAAAGGAAAAAGATTTGGATATTCAAAATACTATTGTGGAGTTTTCATAAGAGTGTCTATATATGTACCTTACTAAAAACTCGCTTTCGATTTACTATAACCTTTGTGTTTGCTTCCTCCCAAACTGTTTGGTAGAGTGATAGTTAGGGTTTCATCCCTACTCAACAAATAATTATTCTCCAAAACATTATTATTCATTTAAGTATTTTCATGCATTGTCCTCACTTGTGTCAATGACAAGAATGTTATTAATTGATCAATTCGAAATACAATGGTTTTACCGACATCTAGATATTTCTCTATCTGCATTAGTATTCTTGAATGAATGATTCTTCCTAGAACACTTAAAGGGTTTCAATTTGTTTGAGAGATCCTATAGATGATATCTCATATATGCTGAGACTTCATCCTTAAAACATGATGTCACAATTCATCTTGACTTCTATGAGTTTGTATTGATGGACTATGCCTTCAATCTTGTGGAGCATTTATATAATTTATAACACCTGACCCTTATATCACTTCATGAGCTTTTAGAATGCTCAAGATTTCACTCTTGAACTTATAATATGCATCTATAAGTTTCAATTAGGTCATTTCCTTTCCCTAAAACTCTTCCCACTTGTTGATACCATGTAAATTACATCTTTAAGCCACCCTTATATTATCAACATAAGTTGCATTAGTTCATTTACAAGATGTGTCTCAATCTCTCTTAAGTCCAGACCCTTATACTGTCTCTATGACCCTTTTTGATGAATTTTTCCAACTTCACTTGATTCCCACTACTTATCCAACATATGGATGTATTCAATAAGAATAGTGAAGACATTCCATGCTCCCTAGAGCACTATAACAACATAAAATGTTAAAGACTCATTGACACCTATGACTCACCTCATGGACCATTTTTAACCTTCTTACCACCTTATAGAGACTTAAGCCACACATATGTACCTTTGTAGACCCCTAGATCACCTAGCCATACCCCTAGAACACCTAGACCACTTTGACATCAATGACAACGCAAGTGACACACTTCCAACACCATCATTCTCATTTATTTTATATTACTTGAATGTTTAGAATGGACATATTCCCATTGTAATAATTTTATTTAATATGGGAGTGTAAATATTCCCATTCTATAAAAATTTGTCAAATAATCCTCTAAATTCTCATTCATTATATATTTAACATGAATAAGAATAGATAGTGTCCCATTATATTAAATCTCATACAATTATCTTCCTCTTTGAACCTTCTACATTTCCTAAATGTCTAGAATGGAAATATGCACATTCTATTCACATAATATAATATGAGAATGGACATCTACCCATTATATTCATTCTCATACAACCATCCTTATCATTCCTTCTATATTTCTGAAATGTTTATGATGTAGGGGCACCAAGACAAGATGCTTCAAGAGTAGAAATAATTTCCTTATTATCATGTTATGAAAACTAAAGATGAGGAATGCCAGTCTTAAAGCTATGAGGAAGAGTCTTTGTACTTTCCCTCCTTTATAAATTTGAACATTGAAATTTTGTAAATAAGGGTTGGCATTATTAAATGAACCCTAGGAGGTTTGAGGAAATATGATATATGTCTAGACAATAGGTATGATTCCTAAAGAGGAATAAGAGTTAGTAAACTTCTAAAATAATATGATTAAGACTATTTATCTATTAGAGTACATGTAAGAGATTAGGGAGTTATAACAAGTTACCATGATTCTTAGAAGGGTAGTTACATTGTGAGATAAGTTACAAGAAAGGATAATATTTGAGTATAAGGACTAGGTTAGTTAGTTAAGGAATATAAGAATGGTGGGAGAGAGAGTGAGGATCCTTTCTTCTAGAAAGGGAAGTTAGAAAAACATGATCTTTTATATACAATACATAGTTTAATATGATAGCTTTGTGTTTTGTATAAAATTTCCTTTGTAGAGTGTGTAATTTCTAACTTTAGATTGAGATATTTTTGTTGAAATATTAGAAATCTATCTAGAAGAATTTGCATGATGGTTATTAGTAAGGTTGTCTGAAAATGTAGAACTAGATCAACATACTATATTTTTTAGAGTGTCAACTATTTTTAATCATAATTCTATTTTTTTGTAGGAACAATTAGATTCATGAAGTTGTGATTTCATGCATGAATCTATTTTGAGATAAAAATCATGTTGAAGGTGAATGAGTTGAGTAATTGGAAGTTATTTCTTTGTTCCTTGCTATATGTTTTAAAAAGTAAATCTTGACAACTTGATTGTGGTATCTTTGTAGCAAGGATTGGGTGCAAGATCATGAAGTTTTTATTAAGTCATGTTATTGATGTCTTTATGTTACATTGATGATCTATGTATGTTGTCAATGGTACGAAAATTATGATTATATTTCCTATTTGTTAAGTTTGATAATCTTAAAAATATTATTCTATATTTGTATATAACTAGGATAATCTATGAAAGTTTGTGCAAAGTATGCTCTTGGGTTCCTTTCTTATTTTATTGCATAGTATGAAACTCTATTGGTGTTTTCAAATCAAGAGAATTGTGTTTGTTAGAGAAAAGGGAATGTTTGGGGAGTCTGTATGACTAAATCCTTGATATCTACA
Source organism: Taxus wallichiana var. yunnanensis (assembly GCA_018340775.1). Lineage (NCBI taxonomy): Eukaryota > Viridiplantae > Streptophyta > Pinopsida > Cupressales > Taxaceae > Taxus > Taxus wallichiana. The sequence continues at coordinate 138,056,518 of CM031244.1, read as the reverse complement.
AGGCTAGGATGTTGGAAATGGAATGGATTTCATAAGATGGCACCAGTGAGGGCATGGATGGTAAGAAAAAAATGTGAAGTGATTAATAATAGACCTCTGATTTGAATTTTAGGCCTTAATAATGACTTTAAAATTTTTATAACCTTTTGGAGATTTTTGGTTCTAAAACCTTCCCTAGGGTGTGTACGTACCGGGGTTTGTAATATGTATCCTAAAATGAAGGATTTAAATCTTATAAATTTGTATAATTAATATTTTGAATGTCTATTTCGATATTTACAAGGAATTTTTTCCTTTTAATGGTGGAATCTTGAGTTATGTTTGACAATACACTTTGTCATAATGAGTAAAATAGTGTCTAAACCTAATAAGAGGGACACAATAGCAAAGGGACCAAGGTTTATACTTGGGCGTTGGTTATGAAACTTTACACACCATTATAACAATCCAATGAATGGTCAAAATTAGTTTCAATTTGTGATGATACCCAGTGAATAAGAAGATATGCAAGGAAATGTATTGTAGCACGGCTAGTAAGAAACAAATTCTAGGAGAGGGCTAACAAAATTTGAGGCATACTTCAACAAGCCTAAAGGGTGTTAAGAGGTGATCTCAATCTATTTTAATCTGCATGAATCCTGTAAACCATGAATGAACCAAGAAAGCTACACTTAATGGTATAAGGAGGAATTATAAGCAAGATGCATACATAATGAAGTTTTAGCATTATGAATTAGTCAAAAGGTTATGCTAACATTTTTAAAGATGCTGAATAGAGTGAAAGAGAAAAAGGCCAACAATGGCATATTGAACCAAGATACAAACATAAGGAAGGTATATTTATAGGATAGTTGAGAGAAGATTGATCATTTGAGGACTTAATTGATGTAGTGTAGGAAACTAGTGAGTTTGAAAACAAGGGAATGTGATTAGGCAAGCCATTAAAAGTGTGTAAGGTCTAAATCTTGAAATTTTAAGCCTCTAAAAGACATCTAATAGAGATAAATAATTAGAATGAATGATATTTACTATTTTTAACTAGATGAATGCTTACAAATGTGATATAGCTATGCATTTGGTATCAAAACATGATAACGATCTTGTAAATATGTTTTTCTTACTCTAATAAGTGTATTTTGAATATTTGAAAGTTATTGTGAAGTGTGTAATAGGTGATTACAAAGAAAAAGACAATAATTGACAGAGAAGAACCAGTGGTAGATTTAGGGAATCGATAGGAAAGAAGGAGAGAGAAAGAATAAAGAGAAACCCATAAGAACAGAGAGGAGAAAATAAGACAAGAGGCATGGATGGAGGAAGAATTGAAGAAGTTGAGAGAGGATGTGACAAAACTATAAGAGTTGATGATGGTAGAAGATAGAGAAGTTTGATTTGTGATGAGAAAAAGAGTCGAGATGACCTATAACAAAAATTGTAAAGAAGGAAAAAAAGATGTAGATGAGAGAGGTTATTAGAGAAGAAGAGAGGAAGCTAAATAAAATGAGAAAGCATGAAAGAAAAAAGAGAAAGAGATAGTCAAAGAAGTTGTGTATGAGAGCATTCAGAGGATGGATGAGGAAAATGAAGGTGCAATAACATCATATCAATCCATGAATGATGTGATCTATTTTCAATGCAAAATGAATTTTTTTGTGAAGAAAGTAATTTTTAGTCTTATGAATAGTGAATATTTGTGTGAAGAACAGGTTGAAAGGAAATAAACTATTTTAGGGATCATTATTATGATGATGGATATTAATAAGTTCTTGATGAGAAATAAAAAAAAGGTATGCAGGTACAAAAGAATGAGGAAAAGAAAGGAGAAGTGACAGTCGAGGGTGTGAAACAGGTAAAGAATAAAAATATGAGGTCCTAGATGAGTCCTTTGACATGTATTTTCAGTTTTAAGACAATAAGAGAGGTATAGTGCATAAGAAAGTATGTGAGAAAGAACATAAAAAAATAAGTAAGAAAGCGATGAGAGAAAAAGAGATTGCGGTAGCGTTTGAGGAAGAGAAACAAGAGAAAAGTGAAGATAGTAAAGTGAGAAAAAGAAAGATGAACCAGAGAAGGAATAATAGCATGATGAAGAGATTTTGGACCTAGATAAGGGTCTAGTAGAGGAAGAAAAAGTTGATGAAGAAGATAAGGATGGAGAAGAGAAGAAAAATGAAGAGTATGGATAGATTTTAATTCATTTGAGAAAAGGAAATGGTGAAATTATGTTAGAAAAGGCCTATGAAGAGATGGAAAACATCAAGGATCGTGAAATAAAATGCATATTTGTGGTTTTCATGCTTGATTTTATAGTTACAACATATAAATGATGGAATATGGTAGAGATGAAGAACAATATCAAGAAGGAAGGAAGTCATTTCAAAGAAGATGTAATGTTAAAGAAGAAAGTATGGGATCTAGGTGGTCTTAAGGTCAAGAAGGACAATGAGGAAAGACTAAAATCATGAAAATAAGATGAAGATAAGGTTATGAAAAGAAATAGATGGACATTTTTCTCCTCTTGTTTGTATGATGCAAGGTCATCAAGAAAATATGATTCAGGAGTATCACAAAATTTCTTATTACCATGCTATAAAAAAAAAAGAATTGGAATGTCGGACTTAAATCTATGAGAACGAGTTTGTGCATTTTCCCTCCTTTATAAATTTTAAATTTGAAAGTTTTTAGTGAATGGTTGGCATGGTTAAATGATCCCTATGAGGTTTGAGGGAATATAATAGATATCTAGACAATAGGTATGAGTCGTAAAGAGTAATAAGAGTTAGTAAACTCGTTGAAATGAAGTTATTAAGAGTATTTATGTATGAGAGTGCATGTAAGAGATCAAGGGAGTTATAATAAGTTATCATCTTATAAGGGAAGATAGATTGCAAGATAAGTTACAAGAAATTAGAAGATTCAAGTATAGGAAGTTGGTGATTCAAAAAGGAAGATTAAAATGGTGGGAGAGAGAATGAGGATCCATTCCTCGAGGAAGGGAAGTTGGAAAACCATGAACTTTTTTATATTTTACATAGTTTAATATTATAGCTATGTGTTTTGTATAAAATTTCCTTTATAGAGTGTGTAATTTATAAATTTTGTATTAAGAGATTCGTGTTGAAGTATTGGAAATCTATCTAAAAGCATGTTCATGATGGTTCTTAGTAAGGTTGTCTCAAAATGTGGAACTAGATTATCATGCTCCATTTTGTAAAGCGTGGACTGCATTTAATCATAAGTCTATTTTTTTGTAAGAGAAATTGAATTCATGAAGTTTTGATTTCATTCATGAATATATTTTGAAATAAAACTTGTGTTGAAGTTGAATGAGTTGAGTAATTGGAAGTTATTCCTTTGTTCCATGTTGCATGTTTTAAAAAGGAAACCATGGCAACTTGATTTGTGGATCAGATTGTACCAAGGATTGGGTTTAAGATCAAGAAGTTTTATATTGAGGAATGTTATTGATGTCTTCATGTTGCATTGATGATGTATGTACACTATCAAAGGTGTGAAATGACCATTATGTTTCCTATTTTTTGCAAGTTTCAAAATCTTCAAAAATATTAGCCTATGATTGTATATAACTGGGATAAGCTCTAGAAGATGGTGCAAAGTATGTTCTTATGTTTTTTTCTTATTTTATTTCATAGTAGATAACTATATTGGTGTATTACCATAAATATAATTATGGTTTTTAGAGAAAAGGGAATGTTTGGGAAGCTTGTATGACTACATCCTTGATATCTACAGGCACGAACGTTGGCAATGGAATGTATCTCATAAGTTGGCATGATTGGAGGGAATGTCTATTAAGAAAGCAATGTGAAGTGCTTAATAACAGACCTATGATTTGAATTTGAGGCCTTGACAATGAAATTAGAAGTTTTACAACCATTTTCAGCTTCTTGCATTCTAGAAACCCTCCACAGGGTGTGGTACAAGGGTTTGTAATTTATAGCTTCAAAGAAAGGAGTTACATCTTATAAATTGGTAGATTTAATGGCTTGAATGTCTATTTCAAGATTTATAAGTGATGTTTGCCTTTTAATTGTGGAATCTTGAGTTATGTTTGATAGTACACTGTCGCAATGAGTAAAACACAGTCTAAACCTAATAGGAGGGACACAATAACAAAGGGACAAAGGTTTCTACTTGGGTATTGGTTATGAAACTTTGCACACCATTAGAAAAATCCAATGGGTGCCCAAAATTAGTTTCACCTTATCATTATACCCAACGAATAAGAATATACACAAGGAAGTTTATTGTGGCAGGCTAGTAAGAAACAACTTTAAGGAGAAAATAAAAGTGGGTTTTGAGGGAGAACTTCTAAGAGTGGGCTAATGAAATTTGAGGTATACATTAACAAGCCTAAAGGGTGTTCATAGGTGCTCTCATTTTATTTTGAATTTACATGAATCCTTTAACCCGTGAATGAACCAAGAAGGCTAGACTTAAGGGTATAAGGAGGCAATATAAGCAAGATGAGTATTCAATGATGTTTGAGAATTAGGAATCAGTCCAAAGTTTATGCTAACACTTTTTAATATGTTGAACAAATTGTATCCACCTATGGGCGTGAAATAGACAAAAAGGACAACAATGGTATGTTGACCCAAAAGATAAGAATAAGCAAGGTATGTTTATAAGAGAGTTGAGAGAAGATTGATCATTTGGGGATTAAATCGATTTAGTGCACGAACCTAATGAGTATGAAAATAGGGTAATGTGATTAAGCAAGCCATTAAAAGTGTGTAAGACTGAAATATTTCCAATTTAAGCATCTAGAAGACATCTAAGAAAGATAAATAATCGAATGAATGATATTGACTATTTTGAACTCGGATGAATGCTTACAAATGTGATGGATCTCTCCTTTGGTTTAGAATGGACATATGCCTATTCTAATAATTTCCTATATTATAAGAATGGATATCTTACCATTATATTCATTTGGATTCCTTCCAAATTGACTTATCAAAATACATGTCTTCCTATTTTATTCATTCTCATACAACCATCCTTATCATTCCTTATATATTACTTGAAAGTTGAGAATCTACGTGTGCCCATTATAATTATATCCTCTAATATGAGAATACACAGCTATGCATTCTATTCATTCTCATACAACCATATTCCTCATTCCTTATATATTTCCTAAATGTCTATAATGTACATATACACATTCTAATCATATTATGTAATATGAGAATGGACATATGCCCATTCTATTCATTATCATTCCTTCAGAATTTCCTTTTCCATTCATTCTCATACATACATCCTTTTCATTCCTTTTATATTACATGTCAATGTTCACAATGTACATATTCCTATTCTAATAATTTTCTTTAATACAAGAATGGACATATTTCGATTATATTAAATTTCATTATACAATCATCTAAATTCTCATTCTTTCTCATTCCTTCCATATCTTTAGTTCAATATTATATTATTTATTTCAATCTTATATTATTTTTTAAAAAATTAACATGAAGAAAATATAATGAAAAACTAAATATATTACAAATTTAAATATAGTACTTCAAAATTAAAATATCATACAATTTAAATTTCTAGAAAATATTACTAATTTACAATTAAATATACTACAAATTTAACAATTTTATGAAATTAGTAATCAATATATTTTTAATCAATATATAGACTAGATGAGAAAATGTGTAATGGAGAAAACTAAAAAGGATCCTTTGTTGTGAACCCTAAATGCAACATTAGAAAAAGGCCATGGCTACGAGATAATTTGTTCATGATAGATGTGTGAATTCAAAGTGGTGACACTATGGAAGATTAGGTTATTTCTGGATTGACCAAGATTTTGCTAATGCTACCCATGCCTCCTCTAAGCCTACTCAATCTCCTCATGGTGGAAGATTTCCCAGGACCCCTCTACAGAGAAATAATCTATCGCCCTTTGCTAATAAATCTTTTGTTAATGATTTTGTAGTAGATCTCCGTGCAACATTGCTAATGGCCCACCTCGGGTGATCTATCCCATGGTGTCACAAGATCTAGATATATGCCCCCAAAATTTTATATTATTCTTTCTACTCAACCCGATAAAGAAGGAGGTGAATTGGTTTTCAGTGGGGTTACCATAAGGGCTCTCCCTCACTAGTTGGGAATGGTTTATCGATGGTGGCAACAACCATGTTTTGGCTTTTGGATAGAACATACGGTCCCATGTTCTAGTATTAAAACCAGAGCCACGTATCTCCTCCACCGATTTGAATCCGAGATAACTAAGGTCAGCTACTTTGAGGCTAAGGTTCGACTAATTCTCCTACGACCGGGGTGGTGGGTCATGTTCTAAGTAGCAGATCTAAATGGATCGGCCTCATTTAAGGAAATTCTACAAGGTAGGAGATCTCTACAAAGGAGTAGTTCACCCATGCCTACCACCCCTGCTAGGACCAACCCAAGAATTTATTTTTGGGAATAATTCCTTTATTCGAAGAATTTCTACCAAGATCACGCCCTAATTGGGAGATTCTATGACTCGCCCACCCTACCCACCCTTCGTGACTGGATCACAAAGCACTCGAATCCCGATTCTCTTAGGAAGGTTAGATCTTTACCCTTGTACAAAAGGTATGTTCATTGTTTATTTTTCTTCAATAGAGGATAAAGAAAACATTACTAAAAACTCTTATGTTTTTCAATCTCACTATCTAGTTCTCAAACCCTGGTGCCCATCTTTTAACCCTCTCACTATATCTTTTCCCGAAACTAGTCTAGATCCGACTACCCCATTTACCACTCCAATTCTAGAATTACACATGTCTAATCTCTATTGGAAGTACTCTGGGTCATATCTTATTTATTGATCCCCAAACCACTAATTTCACACACACAACCTTTGCTTGAATCCTTGTTGAGCTTGACACATCCATAAATCTCCTTTTAATCTAGAACTTAAATTCCAAAACTAAACTTGGATGTAACCTTTATATTATGAAGGCTTTCGCTTTTAGGTGTAGTAATTTTTTTGCTACAAGACACATGGATAATGTTTGTGGGATGGAAAAGCATAAAATGGAAAAAAATTGGTGGAAAGATTCCCTCCCAGAACATCTTGTCTTTGAATTTATGGAAGATATGGACTTAGCCACTAATTCAAAGGAAGTCCCTCAAACTCCCCTTAGAGAGATTCTAGTGGAGGATAACAAAGTTCATATTGTGGAAACCAAGAAGGAAAATGTTACTCCATCCACTTTCATAGCGAAAAAGGAAAATTTACCCCGTTTTCCTTTTGAAAATTGTACTTTCACACCAATTTAAATACTAGAAGTTTTTCTTCCTCTTGAGGAGAATAATCATGCCCGGAAAACAATTCAACACATAAAAATCCCAAGAAAATCGTTACTCCTACATAGGTGAACTGTTGTTTTACAATTGTTTTTAGTTGTACATTCTTATGATGGTGCTTCCTAGTTGTGCTTATCTTGCTAAATCTTTCTGCTTCAAGCTTTTTGTATTTTCTTTCGTTGTTTGTCGTAAGATTTGGTAAATTTCTCGGGAAGATTTTCTTTACTGCTCTTGAGCTATATTGTAAAATCTTGATTTTGATCTCTTTTCCATGTGGTGCAATTGTTAAATCTAGCTAGTGAGCCTTTTGTACAAGGGTATAGTCCCTTTCAAAAACTATTTACTAATAATTAAAAAAATCAATATATCTATAATTTAATGAATTAGTTACTAATTAATATCTAGTACTACTAAGTATTACTCATAATTATTTCATAAATTTTTTTAATTTTACAATATAATTATAAATTTTTCATACAATCATCTAAATTCTCATTCTTTCTCATTCCTTCCATATATGTAGTTGAAGCTTATATTATTTTTTGAAAACACTAATATGATGCAAATATACTAAAAATTCAATATACTACAAATTAAATATATTACAAAATTAAATATACTTTAAAATGTTAAATATTGATATACTACAAATTTAAATATAATAATTCCAAAGTAAAATAGAAAACCATTTAAATTTACTGGAAAATATTACTAATTTATAATTAAATATACTACAAATTTAACAATTTTATGAAATTAGTAATCAATATATTTGTAATTGAATGAATTAATTATTAATAATATCTAGTATTAAACTAATTATTATTTATAATTATTTCATAAATTTGTTAATTTTACGATAATTATAAGTTAGTAATTGTTTTTAGAAATATAAAAGGTATTATATTTTACTTTACATATTCATTAATTACATATAGAAATTTGCATTCCTATTTATCAGGTATTCAATGCCCTATCTATTTTTAACAAGTAGTTATTAATGCAAGTTAAATATCTCAAATTGGATGACAGTTCATTGTCATTGACATATATTAATGAATCAAATTTATCAAAATTTCAAAGTTAATTCATTTTTGGTAGCTACACAACTTTTATTATGGGTCGATTTTCAAATTTTAAAAATTTGGAGTTTTTGTTTTAGGCGTAATTTATTAATCTTTGAGTACTATAGTGCCCACATTTTCATAGCTCAGTTACTTGTTGTTCATCTTACTATTAGACATGTTTTGACAAGGATTTGTTATATTCTGGACATTACATTAGGATATTTGATCTAATTAGACATGTATGGACATTAAGGCATATAGCACCGATTTAGCTTGAATACTATGTTGGTTGCATTATTTTATGATGTCATGGATACTAATTGATATGATGTTGTTTTAGAACGTAGTTATATTGATGAATACTCGGTTTGTTGCATGTTGGGATTCTATGGATACATGTCATTTTATCATTGTGACTAACTTATGGTGAATTATGTATAATTGTGCACGTTGTCACATTTTGATTTCCAGAAAGATTTTATGCTAGTTTAGAACTCATTGATATCTTACTGAGTCATTATTTATATTTTATCGAGACGGAGCAGATTAATGTGTGCGGTGAGTGTGCAGGTGATAGCTTACAAGAGAACGTGGGATTCAGGCCAGCTACACAACTTTGGACAAGCATCCCACGGGCTAAGTCCTAGCCATGTTTATTACTTGAGGCCTTAGGGTTAGAATTATTATGTTGGGTACCATGGGTGACCATCTTTTGTAATGTAATATGTCTTGTAACTATTAATTTTGCTTAGGGTGCTTATTTTGTGTTGTAAACTAGTTTTGGGGAATTAATGACCCCACTTGCATTATGTTTTGAATTAGTTTAATGATGTACTTAATCCAAATGGTTTAGGGTCACATGTGAACCCTTGGGTGGTCCCCACACCCTCTACCCTTGTGCCAAAAATGCCAAACCCGAAATTGGGTTATTTTGGGCATTTTTGGGGACCTCTTTTTAGTTTGGGGGTTCCCTTATCATTAAAATGGGCCCTTGGACCCTACCTAATAGGTAGTGGAGCTTATTTCCAAGGCTAGAGGAAGTTTTCCTCCATTTTTGCCTCCCCTTTGGTCACATCCATGTAAGGGTTTTAGATAAGTGTGCTTTGTTAAAAGTTGCACATGTTTGTTTTGTAACCAATTTGGGTAATTTGGGAGAAGAGGGCTAAAAGGCATTTTATCCTTTCTCTTTTATGTTTTGGCATCTTTGACCTTGAAGGAAGAGAGGGGTGACACATGTCACCCCCTCATTTGTGAGGATTTTTGCTTTCTCCTCTTCAAATTCTCCTTCATGGGAAAAGAAGAAAACTTTTTTTTGGGAGCTTTTGCTTGGATGCTTGTGTGATTTGGAGCTAGAGTTTGCTTGGGTCAAGAAGTGGAGAAGATTGAAGTTGGAAAACTTTTTGGAGAGTTTTCTTTGAGGTAGGCTCTTAAGCTTTATTGTATGTGTTGTAGTCATGCTAGTTGTTAGATTGTTTTCTTGGAAATATGGTTGTTGTATGTGGATTTGTAGTTATTGTTATTTGATTTTACTCCCTCCATCATATGGCATGATGGAGTTTTGGAGTTGTGGGGGAAGAGAGAGGGATTTTCTTCCCTCTCAATCCTTATAGGCTTGATGGACAAGCCTTGTAGGATTTAGTTATTCCCCTCAAATGGTTTGAGGTGGGGAAGGTGATTCATTTGGCTTGAATCTCCTTCCCCATTCTTGGTAAGGAAACCTCTTTGGGGTTTGAAAATCCTTCCAAGAAGGATTTGGTGAAAGGGAGGAGGAATAAGGAGGGATTGTATGAAAATGGAGAAATAAGGAGGGTATGGAGTATTTTTTTTTATGCAACTATTATTGGATTATAATTTTTGGAGAACTTCTTTCCTCTCTTCCCCACTTTGTTTAGAGGTAGAACTTGGTTTCTCCTCTTTTTCTTCCTTGTAAAATTTGGAGTCTTGTCTTGGATATTTGTCTTATTTTTGTGTGGATGTATATTTTGGTTGTTCACCTCATTCTTGTGCAAGTTGTGGATGGTAGTCCTCTTTCCCATGGGCTTGGGGGAGGCTAGCATGCATCCCAACCTTGGGAAAGGCATGTAATGATGCCTATGGTTGGGTGGTAAACAAGCTTCTTCTCCTTGGTTGGATTTCTTGAAGACATGGAAGTTGGATCTCAAAGTTGGAGTTGGTGGCATCTTGGGGCTCTCATTGTCCTCTCTTCCCTTATGAAACATTCTTGCATTGTATACCTCATGTGTGTAGTTATGTGGGAGTTTTTCCCTCTCCTTGTAAACCCTCCATTTTGTATATTTTGCATTTACTTGTAAACTTGAGACATGGTGTTGCAATGAGAAATCTCTCTTCAAACTTACAAGAAACTTGTAATAGAAATTCTTGGTTGGTTGCACATTTGGGAAAATATCACTCTTTTAATCTAAGCTTGTGGAAATGAAATATTGTAGCAAATGTTCCATTTATTTGTAACTTGATGTAACTCTTATATTTATTTTATAAAGGAAAAGTAGTTGTTGGAAATGTAGTTTGCCTTAGCCCTTTTATCTCTTACAAATATTGATAGCATTATGCCAAGAAAAGAAATTTTTTTTTTTTACTTTGCTTGCACTCTCTTGTTTATGTGAAGTTTTAATAACTTGTTTCTATTAAGCAATCATATAGAAGTAAGTAATCTTCTTGAAAATATTCTTTTAGGAATAAGTCTCTTGTATTATTTAAAAATATTTGGTTACAATCCTTTCAATGTATAATGGGTAGAATATTTAACCCAACTATTATTGGAAACATTTAAAGACTCTTATTTCACTAAGTTAACAAACTCAAATCTATTATTTTATAAGCTGCAATATTCATTTCTTACTATTGTGCACAAAATAATCTTATTCTGAAATTCTCTAATCTAGTGCTATTTATTTTAAATGAAATCTGTATTATAGTTAAAGAAAAGTCTTAGTTTAATGGTTATATTAATATAAGTAATACTAGATTTGTATATATATGTTGAAACATATATTATAGAATATAAATTATCCATATAATATTATATATATGATATTATATAAATAATAAAATGGTAATGTATATATATTATAATATATATAATATTATATATATATATATATACTATTTAGTATATTAAATATGTTTTAAAGTTTTTATATAAAATATATATATATATATATATATATATATTTAATAAACAAAATAAATTTGTTAAGATTTGTGTGTTGGGGGAGGGTCGGACCCTCCTCCCACCCAAATCCAGATCGCATTGCTCGCGTGCAGCACACACACACAAAGACCCCATCCGCCACCACTATGATGCCTGCGCGGCAACCGACGTCCCCTTCGGCTGTCCCCGCAGCCTCCCTACCGCCTTCTACTATCTGCCCCTCCAACCCCTCGCCACACTTCTACACTCTAACTTCCCTCACAGCTACCCTACCTCTTCCCTACCATGGTATCCACCTCCACGCCAACCCTTGTTAGCATACGTTGGTTATTAGATTTGTCTTAGGTGTCAATCTTATCACTTTATCTTCTTCTTCTGTTATTCCATCATTCTCTGCTTCTGTTGAGGATCTTCTCCATCCATTTAGGAAGTCCAGTACAAATTTCTTCCTATAAATTCTGTACGTTTGCTTTGTGTTAGATAGAATAATATGAGATAAACTATCTCTTCTATTTCTCCTTCCCTGGCTCTCTCTCAGTTTGGTATCAGAGCGAACTAGATCTCTGCCTGTGCGTTGGAAAGGAGAGACTGTTTCTCTTTCTGCCTGAGCGTGGAAAAGTGTGGTCAGGGTCGTTTGTCTTCTATTGTCTTGCGTGGAGATTAGAGGAGTCCTATTGCTGCTGCTGCTGCGTGGAGATATGCTTTGTTGCGTGTGGAGTCTCTTTTTAGCCTGCGTGAGGAAGAGGATAAAAACAGCGTAGCAAATACAGTGATGGTAGCGTGGAGAAATTCGGAAGAGAAATCGGTGACCTGAAAGCTTAACTGCGAGGGAACCAGGATGGAGTTGGAGTTGATGATATATGTGCCTATGAACATGGTGCCGTTGGATTGGTGGTAGGCGAGCAGAGTCTGCGCACCAACTACGCCGCTGCCTCTACCGGGATTTACGCCCCAAGCAATCCACCCGTGTTTGGTTGATGGCTTCACTTTGAAAGCGATATCTACGGATCCATTTTGGGCATCATATGTCCAAGAAAGAATTGCGCCCGCATCCTGATCAACTGGTTTACAGTGCTCCATTTTTACTGTTTCCGAATTCTTTGTGAAGGATCTTGGGTAACTCTTTCGTGGAGACTCGCCTAAGCATGTTGAGACTACTGCAGCTAGATGTGGAGACTTACTCAGCCACTGCTGAAGGAAGGTAGCACGTGCATGGAGAAAAGACTGCTCGTCATGGGAAAGCAAAACGTCGAGATCTCACCGGGAGAGAGAACTTATTTCTATGCGCGGAGACCTTCAACCTGTGTAGCGTTGTCGAGGTAGTTTTGAGTCTACAATAGTTTCTTCAACACTACGTCGAATGTCGAGTGTAGACAACTTGATTGAGAGCGTCAATAACACGGTCGCCACAGTTGAAAGCCACAATATCAACTCGCCAGCTAGAGAACACCGTGGAGAAGCTCCTGAGAGCTCCGGGTTCTACTTTGCTTTGCTGAACGAGCTTCAAAATTCTGGCAATCTTGCATTCGACAAACTAGTTTGAGAAGGACTCCTTGAATACTTTCTTTTCAACATCAGCTGCCAAGCAAAGCGAGTACGAGAAGAATTAGAAGCTAGATACGACACCGATTGTGACGACGAAGAAGAACACCCTACAAAGCATCACCATCTCACAGCACGTGAATATCGCGAGCATCTACGAGCCAGTAATTCTCGACAGTGAGTCCAAATTGTAATAACTTTTCAAATAAATAAATATTTTTTATTACAATGTCTGCTCCGAAGTTACTTCTGTCTGATGCTCAGTTGCTCAAAGGGCCTAATTTTGTGGCCTGGAAGACAAAAATGAAGACAATCCTTCAGTTTGAAGGATTATGGGGAATATCACGAGGTCTATGCCTCGCTCCCATGACCCCGATGAACTAATAAAATATGACATGGCTAGTGCTAAAGCCTTGATGCGATAATGCTCGTGCTCGGTGATGATGTGGAACCACATGTTCGAGAATGCAGAGAAACCCAAGGAGGCCTGGGACAAGTTGGCAACCATTTATGAAGCCAAAATTAGATAAAGATTCTTCATCTTCAGTCGAAGCTGCACACCCTCTCTATGGGGTCTGACGAGAAAGTGGAGGAATTCTTGCGTCACGTGGCTGAGTTGAGATCGGAGTTATTAGTGCTCGGTGAAACGGTGGACGATAAACTTCTCGTCCCAATCACCTTGAGAGCACTCCCTTCTCAATTTCGAGTGTTTTTTGAACACCGAATGTGTCTAAACAAACAGTGACATTCGAAGAGCTTGTGAATTTGCTGCAGCAGGAAGAGGCTATCACTTCATCGCATGGGAGTCTCAGGACAAAGCCTTGTTCTCAAAGCCTAATCGTGGCCAGAAGAATCGGAAAGGTCCCCCAGAGAAGCCAAATCCAGCGCAACCCAAATAGAAAGATCAAAATTCAAAGAGATGGTGTCACATTTGCAGAACCAATACTCACGACACTGATCACTGCTGGCACAACAGCTTGAAACAAGGGCCTTCAAGCCATACAAGCACATCCGGGCGTGAAGATTTTCAAAAGTCCAAATGACGTCCCCACTGGAGAAAGCAAAAAGGACATCTTGCAGCCCAACAAGAAGATGATGACTCTGATGAGGAGACATCAGAAGGAGCCCATTGTAGTAAGAATCTTGTACTCGTCTCTCAAACTTCTCAGCCCACAAAGAAAGTCTGGTTGATAGACTCTGGTGCAAGCAAGCATATGTCAGGTGACAAGAAGTTGTTTGATTCACTACACGAAGAGCCAACTGGAGATCGAGTTCGGATAGTGGATGACAAAGAGTACATTGCAGAAGGAATAGGGAATGTGACCATTCCTCTGGGGCCATAAAAATGTACACTTACAAAGGTACTATATGTTCCTGGCTTGACTAGCAACCTTTTGTCAGTTACTCAGCTCTTGAATCATCACCTTAAGGTTGAATTTCTTGTTCAAAATGGCATTAAATCATGCTTAATCTCCCGACAAGGTACGGTTCTTGCTAAAGATTTTGTAAAAGATAAGTTATTTGCTTTAGATATTGTTTCATCTTCTGCAGTAGCTTTATCTGCTTCAACAATAGAATCAACTGCCTTATGGCATTTTAGATATGGACACTTGTCGGTCGGTTCATTGCACCAGATGAGTTCAAAAGCAATGGTCCGTGGACTACCCAAATTGTCCAGTTCCTTGCCTATTTGCCCTGGTTGTCTTGCAGGAAAACAACATAGAGATCCATTTCAAGCGAGCACCTTCCATGCCAAGAAGTGTCTGGAGGTAGTTCATACCGATTTGAACAGCCCATTACCTGCTTCATTTTTAGGATATAAATACTTCCAGTTGTTCGTGGATGACCACTCTCGCAAGATGTGGGTATATTTCCTAAAGCAGAAAAGTGAGGCTCTTCAACACTTTCAGAACTTCTATCATCGTGTTGTCAAAGAGTCTGGACAACCACTTCTTCTACTCCGCTCAGATCGAGGGGGGGAATTCACATCAAAGAAGTTCTTGGCCTTCCTAAACCATCATGGCATTAAGCAGCACCTGACTGCTCCCTACACGCCCCAGCAAAATGGCATTGTTGAGCGTCGCAATCGCACAGTGATGGAGATGGCTCGCTGCATGCTATCAACTGCAAAGCTAGGAGAATGCTATTGGGCTGAAGCAGTACAAACGGCTGTATATCTTCTCAACAGGGCACCAACAAAGATTCTACTGAACAAGACGCCAGAAGAGGTATGGAGTGGTAAAAAACCATCAATTTCTCATTTGCGAGTATTTGGTTGCACAGCATACATGCATGTCCCAGCTCAAAAGAGAAAGAAGGTAGAGCCAAAAACACTCCGTGTATCCTTCTTGGCTATAGTACTACCTCGAAGGCATATCATCTCATGGATCCTGAGACAAAGAAAATATACAAGAGTCGGGATGTGGTTTGTGATGAGTCATCCTTTGACTCAATAGTATCAACAGAAGATCCACTTCCAAACACATCTCACCGATTAGTCTCTGAATCAGATGATGAGCCGGAGGAGACTACTCAGAGAAAAGAAATGCTACCAGGAGAACTATTTGTTGACCTTGGAGAACTGCAGAATGTGACTCCACATCAATCCTCACAAAGCAATGACACAGTTCTTCTCAAAAGCAGTCAAGTTCTCGTCCGAAGTGGGTACAAAGCACTATCAAGGACTCACATTTGCAACAACTCCTAGATACATCATCCGGAGTCAAAACAAGGAGTCAAACAAGAAATGAGGTAAACTTTGCACTCATGAGTTCATTGATGAATAGCTCCGAGCCAAATAATGTTTGTGAAGCACTCACCAAACTCGGTGAAGGAAGCTATGGAAACAAAATATGACTCGCTCATGAAAAATCAGACATGGGAACTTGTCGATCTGCCTACAGGAAAGAAACCCATAGGCTGAAAATGGGTTTTCAAGACAAAATATAAGGTAGATGGATCCATCGACAAACATAAAGCATGACTTATAGCCAAAGGATATGCTTAGAAAGAAGGCATCGACTATGAAGAAACCTTTGCACCCACTGCGAAGATGAAGACCATCAGAGTAGTTTGTGCACTTGCAACACAAAAAGGATGGAGACTTCAGCAGATGGACGTCAAGAGTGCTTTCCTAAATGGTGATCTGAAAGAAGAAGTATACATGACCCAACTTGAAGGATTTGTTGATGAAAATTAGCCTAAAAAGTTATGTCGTCTCATCAAATCTCTTTACGGAATGAAACAAGCTCCCAGGGCATGGTATATCAAGATCAATGATCACCTTTTGTAGCATGGGTTCACTTGTAGCCCCTTAGATTCAAATTTTATATAAAGAAGGTAGGAAAAGAAATTGTCATTCTGGTTGTTTATGTAGATGATCTTGTGATCACTGGTAGTTCAAAAGATCAGGTTGATATTGTAAAGAATGATCTCAAAAGAACCTTCAACATGACAGATTTGGGGCTACTACATTATTGTCTTGGCTTGGAAATATGGCAAAAGGAGCATCACATCTTTGTTTCCCAGATAAAGTACACCAAGACACTCCTGGAAAAGTATAGAATGTCTGACTGTAAACCTATATCCACTCCCATGGAAAAAGGCTTGCAACTTTCAAGATTCCAGGACTCACCTCAAGTAGATGCTACTCTCTACAGGAAATTTGTTGGAGGGCTCATCTATTTGACATACACCAGACCAGATCTCTGCTATGCTGTCAGCTATCTTTCCAGGTTCATGCAAGAGCCAAAGAAATGTCACTGGAATGTAGCAAAGCATGTTTTGAGATATGTCCGAGGAACAACTAATTATGGTCTAGAATATAAAAAGAATGATCAATTCTTCCTACAGGGATATGTCGACTCGGACCACGACTGGATCTGTTGATGATAGGAAGTCAACTACATGATACATATTTCATCTCAGATCTGGACCTATCTCATGGATAAGCAAGAAGCAGAATGTTGTTTCTATCTCATCCACAAAGGTAGAATATTGCGCCACACGAGGAGCTATGTGTGAAGTGATATGGATACGTCGCATTATGGATGACCTAGGAATTCCTGAAAAATAGTCACCTATTCTCTATTACGACAATCAGAGTGTGTTGAAGCTCGTGCAGAATCTAGTCTTTCATGAACAAACAAAGCATATTGAAATTGACTGCCATTTCATTCGAGAGCACGTCTTGAACCATCAAATTCAGCTCCAGTACTATCCTACTGAAGCACAAGTTGCTGACATTCTCACTAAATCCCTTGGAAAAGTGAAATTTGAATCTTTCAGAGGTCACATTTGCAAGAATAATGTAATAAGGGGGGGAATGTTAGCATACGTTGGTTAATAGATTTGTCTTAGGTGTCAATCTTATCACTTTATCTTCTTCTTCTGTTATTCCATCATTCTCTGCTTCTGTTGAGGATCTTCTCCATCCATTTAGGAAGTCCAGTACAAATTTCTGTCCTATAAATACTGTACGTATGCTTTGTGTTAGATAGAATAATATGAGATAAACTATCTCTTCTATTTCTCCTTCCTGGCTCTCTCTTAACCCCCCATCCATGCCAACACAAACCACACCTCCACGCTTTCCTCCTCACATAGTATCCTACAAATCCACCCCACATTTAAATAAAAGAAAAAAATAATATATATATATATATATATATATATATATATATATAATTTACATCAAGGAACTTGAATAAGGGTTACAAACAAAATAAGAAAACTAACTCCATAACTCCTCCCAGTAACCTGCAAATGAGAACAAGAAAAAAAAAAAAGGAAAAGAAAACAAGAATGGAATTCAAATGAAAGAAAAAGGAAAAGATAAGGAAAGTTAGGTCATCTTTAGGGCAAAAAGGAGATCAAAGGCTAAGATCGATTTAATCCTAGGGCTCAAATAAAACCTTGCACTTTAAGTCATGGGTTTTTGGTGGGAATGTTTTTTTTTTATTAAAAAGGGGATTGTGGGTAAATTTTTGTAATGGGGGATGGATTTTTTTAAAATGAATAATTATTTTATTCGACGTGGGTGAAAATTATTTAAAGGAAATATGTATATATATATATTTTTAATGTGTGTAATTTAATAGGAGCTAAATAAATAAAATTATTTAGAAATAAATGTTTTAGTAATTTGGTTAAAATTAGATTGTTATGAATTTAATTAATGAGTTCGGTTAGGCAAAACATTGGTTCTCACTTTAAAAACAATTTCACCTAAAATTCTAACTGCACATTGGTATAATTTTTCCCTTGTCCTAGGCGGGGCAATACACGTACAATATATAATTTGTTTTTTGAATGATTTGAGTTTCATTTATTATTTTTCTTACAAACATGTGTTTCATGTCCAACATAATATATATTTTCTTTCATTTATCTATTAATCATCTTGGTTCTTTCATTTTTCTATTAATCAACTGGATTCTTATATATCTAATAATTAATTAGGAATGGTGACAAGGAGAAACTTTCCATTCTAATGAATTGATCTTATTAATTATTTTACATGTCGTAGGAAAAGAAATAAGAGGATAGAGAGATGCAGGGGCTTCATCAGTGAACATAAAAAGTGGCATTCCTCTTTATTCATGTGTTTGGAACTTGAGAGAAGGTATTAGGTGACCAAGAGGTCACAAATTTGAAATCTTGAAATTCCCTCCAAATTGTAAATTCAAACTTCATTAAGATGTAAAAGTGAAATTTTATGGTATAATTGGTGAAGGAGATGCTTTGATGAGGTAGGTGTTTAGTCATAAACCATAGAGAGTCCATAGAGTGATATAATCAAGCTAGTTTTGTAATGTTTGAGTCATGATGAGTCTTGAGAGTTATGAAGTCGGGTCATAGTGAGTCATAGGGGGTAGTTAGGAAAGATGAAATGTTGGTAGGAATGAGATAAATAGGGGAAAGGATCAGTTATAATATCATTCATTCTAGGGAATGAGAGTGATTAAATGGGACTCCTCGAGGATAGGGGAGAAGAAGAAAGGAGAGACACTCCATTTTGCAAGAAGGGACATATCATATGAAAAACGTATATGTATATATCACTATTATAATTAATTGACACTTTCCTTTATGTGATCACCGATTAGTTGATGTATATTCATTATATTCCTTATATGCATGTTTCCTAAGCTATTCTATAGTGAAATAATATTGCCTTGATTGTATATCTATTCTAGCATACAATTGGGATAGGAATCATGCATGATTGTATAACAATGTTTCATTGAGATATCTTAGTTTGTTCCTTTATAAGTTTTTAGTTGAATCCCCATCATTTTATCATTTTTACCCATGGTGATGTTCAAAGGTTTGAAAATGAGATTCTTGTCATAGCTTCTACATTGCATACATAAGTTTCTATAAGACTTTGGCCAAAAACACAAAACCATTAACTTGGACCAGAACTTATAGTGTTTTTTCCAAGTGTATGGGAATCATTAGACTTGATAAAAGGTGTAGGAATAAAATTTGCATGAATATTAAATATTTGATTAGATAGTAAAAGTAGAGGAAGACAGCTAGTTTGAACTTTGACTGTGTGACCTAGTAATGAGACTTAATAAAAATTCGAAGGAAAGTAAAAGTTGATGAATAAATTTGCTTCACTATTAAACTAGAAACATATATGAGGGAAAAATAATCCTACAACAAATATTTAGGGCCTTGAATTTAAGGTTAGAGAAATATCTAATAAAAAAATTGTCTCTCGGGATAACATTGTGTCGAGAGATAGGGTTTGCATTTTGTAGGCTCAAACAAAGAAATTAATACTTGTGACTTGCTAAATTGATGCTTAGGATTTTTGTTGAGATATTTATTAGGAATTTTTGTATTCTATTGGTGAAATTTTTAATTACATTTGATAATGTGTTGTCACAAAGTGAGGATTATAGAGAAGGCCTAATAGTGGAAGGCCCAAATACTAAGAAACTAGGGTTTTTTTTTAAGACAAACCTTATAAGGTTAGACCGTGAAATAAAGGGTAAATGGGTAGCATAAAATTCAAGAATCTTGATGGTTGAGTCACTTCATCCAAAATTGTGCATGTAAAATCCTGGACCAAAGCTAGTAGCAGATCCTTCTAGGAGGGTAAAAGTGGGGTTTTATGGGGAAGATTAAGAATTTGATCTATAAATTCTTACCCACATTAAGATGACCCTAAAGGGTAATTATGCATATTTTAAAATTTATCTAAGTGTTTCTAATCCATTCAAACTATGAAAGTTATAACCATATGGGATTTGAGAACTCCTTAAGGAAGTCTTGGGATAAGTCAAAGAACAATGATGGATTTTATGGATCGTTGTCTAATTGATGGATGACATTATGTGAAAATGAGCATGTGATGCAGGGTACTAAGAAGTGAATGTTTCTTAAAGGAAAAAGGACAAGGTTGACCGAATGGGAGCTAAGACAAAGGAGTTAGTGAAGGTGTATATATAGGTAAGGCATAACAAAGGTAGTATTACAAATAACTTTATTTTATTATTAGTTGTATTGGGTTATATTGAAGGTGAAGGAGTAGGTTATGGTGTTGGTAGGTTAATATATTATTTGGGAGATAAAATTTGCAATTTTATCTATTCTTAACCTAAAAGAAAGTCATCCAAAATAGTGAATGAGATTGTATAAATGCTTTTCAATGTTATTAACATGATGATTAGATGAATTTTTTTGGATCTCTGCATCATAGTGATTAAGAAGTCAATAAGTGAAAGAGATGTGAATTTGAGAGTTGCATATAAGGAGATAAAAACACAACAGTTGAAGAGAAATAAACGTAGACACAAAAGTTACAAATAAAAAAATCATTATATTTATTGAACACATATACAAGTACTTATCAAAATTTTGTAATCTCGTTAAAACTAAAAATATAGAATTATTTTTATTTGTTTACACTTATCAGGTTGAATCATTTAAAGATAATAACAATGTTCATATCAGTAATTTAATTTGAAAAAAAATGTAGTTCAAGGGTTATATTTTCATTAGAAATGTAGATAATGCAAAATTTTAGATGTTTTGAAAAAACATATAATGTAATTTACGTAAAATGTCTGATTTATTTGTGTATTATCATCACATGAAACTATATCCTCCTCTACACCTATAACCTCGTGTGTAACTATAACCTCATCTGAACACTTCCCGTTAGAAATGGCCATAAAAAAAAATAAAATAAACGAGACCGAAAAATCATTCAAAATAATAAATTATATAATGTACTCATAGATTAACAAATGTTATCCAAAATGAAAATGTCAATATTAAAAATTTGAAATTTGACCCATAATAAATGTTGCTCAACTACGAAAATGAATTAACTTCAAAAATTTGAAATACACGATAATAATTCTTTGCCAAAAAATGAACTATCATCTGATTTGAAATATTTGACTTCCATTAATAACTGCCACCAAAAATAAATAGTGTATTGAATACCTGATAAATAGGAATGTGAATTTCTATATGTAATTAATGAATATGTAAAGTAAAATATAATACCTTTTAAATTTCCAGAAAACATTACTAATTTATAATTATACTATAAAATTAACAACTTTATGAAATACTTATTAATAATACTTAGTAG
Organism: Taxus wallichiana var. yunnanensis; assembly: GCA_018340775.1. NCBI lineage: Eukaryota > Viridiplantae > Streptophyta > Pinopsida > Cupressales > Taxaceae > Taxus > Taxus wallichiana. The sequence goes on along the minus strand of CM031244.1, from coordinate 138,034,782 downwards.
TACTAGATATTATTAATAATACTTAATAATATTACAAATATATTGATTACTAATTTCATAAAATTATTAAATTTGTAGTATATTTAATTGTAAATTAGTATTATTTTCAACAAATTTAAATGATATTATATTTTACTTTAGCAATACTATATTTAATTTTGTAGTGTATTGGATTTATATTTAAATTTAAATTTGTAGTATAGATAAATGTAAATTACTAAATGACTTTGTGACAAATGTTTTTAATGATATAGCCTGATTGCAATTATGATATTTAGTTAAACCTTATTTTATTTTAAGAATAATTTAATATGATGTAAACTATACTTCTAGCTCCAGACCATCCATACTTCTAGCTCTGGACCATGAATGATCTGGAGCTTGAAGTATGGAAGGTCTAAAGCTAGAATTATAGTTTGTAAATATCTATTCTCATTCAAGTTAAATATATAATGAATGAGAAATATGATTATATGAGAATGAATAGAATGGGCAGATGTCCATTCTCATATTATAATAAATGATTAGGATGGGTATATTTCCATTCTATTCATTCATTAAATATCAGTTAAATTTGAATAGAATAGGAAAATTTCAATTCTCATATTTAATATGAAATTATTAGAATGATCATATGTCCATTCTATTCATTCAGGTAATATAGACGGAATGTCAACGTTATGTGAGAATGAAAGAATGCACAGATTATCCATTCTTAATAAAATATTATTGGAAGAGAACAAATAGAATGGGAAGATGTCCATTCTCATACTATAGAAAATGATTAGAATGGGAATATGTCCATTCTTAGCATTCAGAAATACAAAAGGAATGAGAAATATGGTTATATGAGAATGAATAGAATGGGTAGCTATCCATTCACATTCAAGTTAAATATAGAATGAATAAGAAAGATGATTTTATGAGAATGAATAGAATGAGAATATGTTCATTCTCATATTATAGAAAATGATTAGAATGGGCATATGTATATTCTAAACATTAATGTAATTAATAAGTAATGAGAAATATGGTTGTATGAGAAATAATAGAATGGGAAGTTGTCCATTCACATTATGAGGTTAAATATATAATGAATGAGAAATATGATTATATGAGAATGAATAGAATAGGAAATTTTCCATTTTCATATTACATGATATGATTAGAATGAACATATATTCATTGTGAACATTCAAGTAATATAGAAGGAATGAGAAATATGGTTTTATGAGAAAGAATATAATGGGAAGATGTCCATTCATATTTAGGTTAAATCTAATGAATGTATTGATAGGGTGGTCTGGAGTTGAATGTATTGATAGTCTAGGGTTGAAAGTATGTATTTTCCTTTAGGTTAAATATAGAATGAATGAGAAATATGATTGTATGATAGTGAATAGAATTGGTAGCTTTACATTTTCATTCCAATTAAATATAGAAAGAATGAGAAAGATGGTTGTATGAGAGTGAATAGAATGGGAAGTTTCCCATTCTCATTTAGCCTAAAGGAATGAGAAATATGGTTATATGAGAAAGAATAGAATGAGTATTTGTCCATTCACATTCAAGTTAAATATAGAATGAATGAGAAAGATGATTATATGAAAATGAATATAATGAGAAGATGTACATTCTCATATTATATGCAATGATTAGAATGGGAATATGTACATTCTAAACATTCAGGTAATTAATAAAAGGAATGATAAATATGGTTTTATGAGAAATAATAGAATGGGAAGTAATCCATTCACATTTTGAAGGTAAATATCGAATGAATGAGAAAGATAGTTGTATGAAAATTAATAGAATGAGAAGATGTTCATTTTCATATTACAAGATATGATTAGAATGGGCATATGTCCATTGTGAAAATTAATTAATATAAAAGGAATGAGAAATATGGTTTAAAGAGAAATAATAGAATGGGAAGGTTTCCATTCATATTCAAGTTAAATATATAATGATAGGATGGTGTAGATACGAAAGTATGTATTGTCCTTTAGGTTAAATATAGAATAAATGAGAAAGATGATTGCATGATAGTGAATATAATGGGAAGATTCCCATTCTTATTTCGATTAAATATAGAATGAATAAGAAAGATGATTGTATTAGAGTGAATAGAATGGGTAGCTTATCATTCTCATTCAACCCGAAGGAATGAGAAAGATGGTTATATGAGAAAGAATATAATGGGTAGCTATCTATTCACATTTAGGTTAAATATAGAATGAATGAGAAATATGATTGAATTAGAATGAATATAATGATATTATTTCCATTCTCATATTATTGACAATGATTACAATGGGCATATGTACATTGTAAACATTTATGTAATTAATAGGAGAGAAAGGTACTTGAATGAGAAAAAAATTGGGAAGTTGTTGATTCATATTTTGAGATTAAATATAGAATAAATGAGAAATATGATTGTATGATAATGAATAAAATGGGTAGATGTCCATTTTCATATTATAGGATATGATTGGAATAAACATATGTTAATTATGAACATTCAAGTAATATAGAAGGAATGATAAAGATGGTTGTATAGAAATAATAGAATGGGAAGTTTTCCATTCATATTCAGGTTAAATATATAATGAATTTATTGATAATATGGTTCGTAGCTGAAATATTGATAGTCTAGAGTTGAAAGTATGTATTTTCCTCTGGGTTGAATGTAGAATGAATGAGAAAGATGATTATATGATAGTGAATAAAATGGGTAGATTCCCATTCTCATTCTAGTTAAATATAAAATGAATGAGAAAATTAGTTGCATGAGAGTCAATATAATGGGAAGGCCTATTCTCTTTCAACTTAAAGGAAATAGAAAAATGGTTATATTAGAAAGAATAGAATGGAAAGTTTTCCATTCACATTCATGTTAAATATAAGATGGATGAGAAATATGATTGTATGAGAACAAAAATAATGTGCATAAATCCACTCTCATATTATAGGAAATTATTGGAATAAGAATGTCCTCTCTAACCATTCAGGGAAATATAAAAGGAATGAGAATGATGATTGTATGAAAATGAAAAGAATGGGTAGTTATCCATTCTCATTAAGGTTAAATATAGAATGAATGAGAAATATGGTTGTATGATAAAGAATAGAATGGGAAACCATCTATTCACATTTACATTGAATATGGAATGAATGAGAAATATGACTATATGAGGATAAAAAGAATGTGGAGATGTCAATTCTCATATTATAGGAAATGATTGGAATGTGAATATGTCTGTTATGAAGATTTAGGAAATATAGAAGGAATGATAAATATGGTTGTATGAGAATTAAAATAATGGGAAGCTTCTCATTCTCATTCAATTTAAATATAGAATGAATGAGAAATATGATTTTATGAGAGTTAATATAATGGGAAGTTATCAAATATAAACTTGCGAGAAAATATAGAAGGAATGAGAAAATTATAAATTCCAATGTAGTTAGCTAACTTGTTATATTTTCTTTAACTCCATATTAAATCGCAACAATGATTTGAAGGCTCAAAGGTGCTAATACTCTAAATTTAAGGGTTTATAAAAATTTTCAAAATAGAATGAATGATAAACGTGGTTGTATGAGGATGAATAAAATGTGTATGTGTTAATTCTTATATTATAGGAAATGATTGGAATGGGCATATGTTCATTCTTAACATTCAAGAAATATAGAAGGAATGAAATTAATGGCCAATTTTTCATCCTCATTCAGGTTAAGTATATAATTAATGATAAATATGATTGTATGAGAGTGAATAAAATGGGAATTTTGCCATTCACATTTAGTTTAAATATATAATGAATGAAAAATATGAGTGTATGAGAATGAATAGAATGTGTAATTTTCCATTCTCATATTATAGGAAATGATTAGAATCAGCATATGTTTATTCTATTCATTTAGGCAATATAGAAGGAATGAGAAGCATGACTTTATGAGAAATGGATTGTTTCCAGAAGAATGGATGATTCCAAGATAGAAGTATTAATAGTCTTTATATTGAAATATGATTGGTATGGAGCTATAAGTATAAAAGGTTTAGAATATGAATTACGCATGGTGAGGATTCGAGATGAATGAATGGTATGGATCTAGAAGTATAAATAATCCAAAGCTAGAAGTATAAATGGTCCTAAGCTGACATATTGTATATCTTAAATCAGAAAGAGAATGAGAATGGGCATCTGCCCATTCTAAACATTCTCATACAAATATGTTTATCATTCTAATTCGATATCATTTTTCTTTTATGATAATATTCTACACTCTTTCTATATTTCTTGTATGATAATTCAGACATATTATGCACATTCTATAAATTATCATTATTTATGATATATTCCACATTCTTTCAATATTTATAGTATGAGAATGGAAAAGGAAAATCCATTCATAAACTCATAGAATATTAATATCATATATCCCAAGCAATTTAATAGCATACAACATAAGCTACTAAATATTTTGAATGATATGGAGGAAATGAATTATTATTTTTCTTTAAATTATGATAAAATGAATGTAAGATGGGGATGGGAATGCCCATGCTTGTATCATGAAGTATGAGTACTAGAAAAAAAATACATTTTTATTATACATACATATTTGAATCCTCGTGATACTAAAAATCCTATGGGAGAAGTTGAATCTTTATGGGGCAAGAGGAAAGGGACTAGTCTATTGTAGTTGATGGAATTTATAGGCCTAGGACCAAGGAGTTTGGTTAGCTTATTTTGAATAGAAATTTTGTTACCAAAATTTTATTAGGATGCAGAAATCTAGGTAAAATTGTAGGAGTGGCTAATGGGGAAGCCCTTGATGATGATAAATATGTTGTTGTTGAGTTTGAGGAGTAGGAAGAGGATGATGATAGTTATTTATATCAAGTGCATGAAGATAGTGATACCAAGGATGATGTTGATGATGGGTAGGATGACAATAAGTCGAAGCTAGGTAAATGGTTGGTGTCAATGAAGATGATATATAAGAAGCAGGTGAGAGACTTAATAACCAAGACATAGATGCTTAATACTATCTTCAATTTCTAGTTATAAATAAAGAATCTATGTCATCAACATTCAATCCCTCGTCTACTTTTTCCATGTCATTGTGTCCAATACCACCCATTTGCATAGATTTTGACTTGTTGGCCTCCTACCTATCATAATCGTTGGAATCACTATATTCATGCACTAGATATAAATCATTTTCATCATCCTCTTCTTTCTCCTCAAACTCAACAATGGCATTGATAACATCATCCAAGGATTCCTAAGTAACTGTACCTACACCTATACCGGATTACCTTCATCCTAATAAAATTTTGGTAATAATATTTCTAATTGAAACAAGATGACCAAATTACTTGGTCCTAGGACTATAAATTTCATCAACTACAATATACTAGTCCCTTTCCCCATTCCCCATAAAGATTTAGGTTCTCCCATAGGCTTGTGAGTATCACAGGGCTTTGAATTTATAGTTTTAAAATATTGTATTCTTTCTAGTACTCATACTTCATAAAACAAGCATGGGAATCTACACTTCCCCAAGATGTACCATTTTATCAAAAGTAAAAGAAATAATACAACCATCACACTTCTCTATATATCATAACCAATATTTAGTAGCTTAGGTTATATGTTATTCATTTTCTCAGGATATATGATATTCATTTTCTCTATGTTTATGAATGGCTTTTCCTTTTCCATTCTCATATTATCAATATTGAAATAATGTCAAAATATTTTAATTAATGGGGATATATAGAATGTGCATAATATACCCATTTACATACGAGACAATACATAAATAGTGTAGAATATTCTCATAAGAGTAACTATATGATATAAAATTAGAATGATGAACACACTTGTATGAAATTGTTTATAATGGGAAGATTCCCATTCTCATTCTCTTTCTAATTTAATATATATAAGATTCCATCTTGGGACCATTTATTCTTTTGGCTTTAGATTATTTATACTTCTAGCTCTAGAACATTCATACATCTTGTCCCTCACCATTCATAATTCTTGTTATGAACAATTCATACTTCCATCTCCATACCAATCATATTTCCAAATCCAGACCGTTCATACTTCTATCTTCGGATCATCCATTCTTCTAGTGACGTGCCATTTCGATACAACCATTTTTCTCATTATTTATAATATATTATATGAATGAATAGAATGGGCATATGTCCATTCTTAACATTTAAGAAATATAAAAGGAATGAGAAAGATGGTTATATGAGAATGAAAATAATGGATTGATTCCCATTCTCATTCAGGTAAATATAGAATAAATGAGAAAGATGATTGTATGAGAGTGAATAAAATGGTTAGCTTCCCATTCTCATTCAACTTGAAGGAATGCAAAACATGCTTATATAAGAAAGAATAGATTATGTAGTTGTCCATTCACTTTTAGCTTTAATAAATAATGAATGAGAAAGATGATTGTATGAGAATGGATGAATCATTCTACATAATTTACCAAAATGAGAATGGTCATTTTTACATTCTATTCATTATTGTACAATCCATATTTTATATTTCCATATTTAAATTATTATACCTTCCATATTCCATGATTTTTCACAATGGACATACACCTGATTACAATTAAGAAATTTAGTTCAACCTTTTTCGAATGGTAATATGTCTTTTCTAAATATACACACAATACGAAGGAATGAGAAAGATGGTTTCCGAGAATGAAAATAATGGGTAGCTTCCCATTCTCATTTAGGTTAAATATAGTATGAATGAGAAATATGATTGTATGAGAGTGAATAGAATGGGAAGTTATCCATGCTCAACTTGCAAGAAATATCAATGGAATGAGAAAAATCCTGAGGAAAATTTGGTTAATAAACTTGCTATATTTTATTAAACTCCATCTCAAAGTATAACATCTATTTGAAGGCTCAAAGGTGTTGATACCTGCAAGCTAGTTGAGGGTTTCTATTGTTTCTTAATATATACTTCATTACTTAAAAATATAACTTTAAGTGTTAACATTTTTGTCAAAAATATATCTTGAACCAAATTGTATGACAATGAATATACTATGTATATTTTCATTCTCATATTATAGGAAATGATTGGAATGGGCATATGTCCATTCTAGAACATTCAAGAAATATAGAAGGAATGAGAAAGATTGTTATATGAGAATGAAAAGAATGGGCATCTGCCCATTATCATATTAAATAGGAAATTATTAGAATGGGCATATTTCCATTCCAAACATTCAGCTAATATATGTTGTATTTACAAGAAATTATGTTCAGAATGAGCATATGTCAATGCTCATTGCGTGTATTAGATTTGGCATTTTCCCATTCTATACCAAACTAAAATATAATAATGAAAATATTTATTTTTTCTATACATTTTCTTTTATAAGAATGGTTATAATTTGTATTTTTAATATGAAATTTTACTAAATTTTTTTGTATTAACACGAAAAATGGATCTTGTTACTGCTACCCCATACAAATAAATTGCATTTATAGATGGATCCACCAATCTGAAAAGGAGGGATGATGAATGGTTTATTGAACTTCATAGTCCAAAACATTACCACAATAGAAGGGAAATTTTTGGAGCATTAAGTATATATCATTTATTACTTGTATGTATTCAAGTTGAAAATATAAAAAACAATGAAAGAAAATTCTCAATACTAAAAATGGATTTACAAGTTCATTTATATGAAAAAGTGGCATGGAACGATCTACAAAACATCTCAAATATTATTACTATAGTTGGGGTTGGAAAATAGAGACACATATTGAGGGGGACATAACTGGTGTACAAGATAGTTAGAATATTTGTGCTAGAATTATGAGTGTATTTAAAAACTTTATTAGTATGCATTTACTTCATTTGTTTTCCATCACTTGAATATGGAAAAATAATTGGGTAAAAAAACTTACATTCTAAAATGTTTACAATGTTTAGAAGACAAAAATTATCTAAGTTGGAAAAACATACTTCAGTATCACACTTTCATGAGCTTAAGGGATCTACAAAGGAGAAATCTATTTTTAAAATATCAAAAACTCATTTTAAAAAGTGAATCTACAACATCTCAAGAGATTCAAATTTTTTTATTTAATGAAAAATCATTCAAGATTGATGTTGGGTAATGCCATCAAGCTCCTCCACTATATCAATACTGGACACTTGACTCAACAAGTGTTAGTCATCTTGTATCAATTGGAGGAGGTGAAGGGAAAAGAAAAATCCAAGAAGGATAATATCATAAAGGACATTAAAAGCACATTGGATAACCTCAAGAAGACCTTATTTAAGGTCATGAAGTAAGTTCACATCGGGTTTATTCTTCATGATGGTGTCGCTTGGTATATTTTTGGGTTTTCTTGTGTAGTTTAGCTAGGGTTTTGTTGTGGTTGAGATATTTTTTGGTGTTCCTTCACCGTGATCCTTTTCGATATAGTTTATTTTTTGTTTTTTGATTTCTTATTATATTTTTGATATGGCCTTTTTGTACCTTGGTAGGATCCCAAGAAAAAAATATCATTAATAATAAAAGTGTTAGTCAGCTTGTAAACTCCATGTTATGTAACCATGTGCCTCTTCAACGGAATGTAATATTGCTTCCCTTCAAAAAACCAACTAGAGATATTATTGAGATTGAGTTTGAACATGAAATACAAGATAATGAAATTCAATTCTACATTATTGATGGGCAACACACATTACATGAACCCGAAAGATTATCTAGGAAATCCTAATTTTTAATATGTGCATGTTAAAATAAAGAAAATGCCACTTGCATTCTATCTTCAAAAGCAACAACAGAGAAAATAATCAACATTTGCAAACATCACAAAATGGAAAATATAACATAGGTTTGCAAAATATTTATTGACAGTTTTACAAAGCTAGATCAAGGTGGATCCTAGAAAAGAGACCACAATATGCTAGTTCTAGCTATGAAAATTCAGAAAATTGGAAGGTATTTATATTTTATACTTCATTTTATTGCACATAGAAATGAATTAAATATAATTTAGATTTTCTTGTATTATAACATGTGAGTAATAAAAATATTTTTTTTGTTCACATGTAGTCATTTGAGAGGTAGTGTCTACTCATTTTTGAGATGAAAAAGGTAGAAAGTTTGAGCAATAAGATTCCATTCCTTATTCTTCCAGATGAAATTTGGGACAAATGGGTATTAGTTTTTGATTTATATGTTAATGGTGGATTTTTTTGTTTTCCAAAAATGATATTAACCTAACTTTGAGGTAAATTCATTAGACCAACTTATATCAAGCATTTTTAAGGGAAAAAAAGGTATGAAAAATTAAGAATTAGATCTAATTATAGATAAATGTATTACTAGTGAATTTTGGTTTAAAACAGAACCTGGTGTGAATGTAACAGTTTGGAGGAATATTAAAAAATGGTAAAGGATAATATATCCAAAAGAATAAAGGTTATATCATATATGAAAACCGAGTTCAAGAACAAATTGCTATTATGGGATGTAGTGCAAAAAATGTGATTGAAAAATTTTAAATGCATGATACTCATTTTTCTCAACTCTATCAAGATTTTGGAGTTGAAAATAAAAAAGAAAAGGAAAGCTACTCAATCGGGGAAGGGAGTCAAGGAGATGTGACAAATTATTCAAATAATGCTATTGATATCCTTGAATTATATGTATCTTTTGTTAATAGAAATTCACAACCAAGAGAACTAGATACATATGAGTTTACTTGTCAATGTTCTTATCCTTTTTTATTAAGCAAAACATTGGGAGGTTTAGAAAACCATTTTTCCCCACTCAGTGTAGAAGTGGTTATTTCTGATTTTTGTAATCTTGTGAGTAATATCTCACAAAAGGATATAATAGAACTTCTCACATGCATCAGTTCAAGTAAAATAATTTTTGTCTAAATCTACAAGACAAACATATTTGTTTCAAAATTATGTAGGCATCTGCATGAAAAAAACTAAAAATGCAACCATTTCAAAAGGGTGCTATAGTGTTTTGAATGAATATATTGGGATAAGAGGGTTAATCAATATTTTTAAACGTATATGGTGTACATAATTCAAATGAAACTATTGATGAAGATATGGAAATAGAACTTGACTGATCGCATAATGAGCTCTTTTATATTTTCAGACCCAATGATATTGGGGATGTTGTGATAGAACATCCGTTCAAACATGAGAGATATTAATTTGGTTCAGTTTGCATGCACACAAATCTAATCAAATAGCACTAGAAATTATACAACACTCAAATTTTATTCATCGAGATATTATTTCAATATAGAAGATTACAATATATAGATTGAAAGTCTCCTACAAAGGAGGAGTCAATCATGATCTCCTAGAGTCTCTCTATCTCACACAAATCTCTCTAACAATTCCTAGTATCTCTCAACCTTATCTATGAGTTGTATATGACAACTCATTATTACACACACATAGATTTATCTAATGTTCACAATAACTAAACTATTCCTAACATTCACCCCCTTAGTGTGAACATGGGAAAAACATACACACTCTTATCTGCAGTATGCTCTCCTCTATGGAGCATGTCAAACTCTATGACTCATGACCTTGATACTAATAAAGGGAGAAATGTTCAACCTTCTATGGTTTTATATGTTTACCAAAAACCTTGACGTGTAATAGATCCATTGCCTATCCACCTTGTGTGGTTTTCTGGATCTTCCACAAACCTTTTCAAGATCCATGAACTATCTTACATTGGTGCTTTTGCTCACCTATTTCATTACATCGGGAGTTACATTTAGGAATGTTTATACATTACTTTTGAACAATCATTTGTTCTTATTCTCACAAATGTATGTGTAAAGAAAACACACAAATTAAAAACTTGTCCACCATTTCAGTTTTGCAGCCTTGTCGATGGTTCCCGATGAAAATTTTTCGATCTCCCTCCTACCTCCGTTGCCTCCAACCTCCATCAATGTCCCTTCTAACTCAGCAGAAATTATATTCGATGATGATATGCGTTCCCTGTCATGATACAGGGCGGGGTCGAGGGGTGGAGCCCCCAAATCTAGGAATGGTTTTCAGTTACATTTTCCCTTAAAAATTGAGTGTCGGATTACACCAAAAATGCACTCATTTTTCCTTTTTCTTAGTAACAACTTTTCGACTTAATTTATTGACATGGATTCTCCCTTGAAGACAATGAACAAATAAATTTTAAGAAATAACACGAATCTCAAAAACTAACATATACCCAATATTTGAAACACCAAAATTTTTAATTTATACTTTTAATAAATATAAGACTAACAAATTACAAATATTTTAGGTTTACCAACACAACTAGAACATGACTCCAGATTAAACAACAAACAATTAAACTAATGTGCATTGACAATAAATTAAAACGTAGACCTCTATTTGACTGTGAGCTTGGAGGGGACGTTGAAGAAAAAATAGGTGTAAATATCTATTAAATCCACATGTGTAAACGTGTTATTGCCACATGAATTCTTATGCATACTGATCTACAGAAATTAGAGTGAAATATGGAGTAATCTTAGAAGCCCGTAGCTGATGAGATATCTTCTACAGTGCTCCACTATTATGCAGATGGGTGGCGCAGATCAATAAACACTGACACAAAAAAATGTATTGATAGAACTGGATCAAATGTGTATATGATATCCTTGTTTGGTTATTGAAATCAAGCCTGAATGTTAATTGCACAGATTTGTACCTCAAAATTCCACTCTTTAACTACTCCAACACACATGTATGAATGACAAGAATAACAAGAGCTAGGAACAACACCATAGATCTATTGCTTTCAAAACATACACATGAATCTCATTGATTTTTCTTTGACGTTGGTGATGAAGTATACAGAGTGCTCAAATCATGCTCAGATATTGTATGCCAGAAGTATCAATGCACAAATACGCTTGTAGAGGTTGACAGTCCATTGTATAGGCATTTAGATCAGCATTTAAATCTTACATACACTCAGATCTTGAGTTTGTAACACAGTATAACGTAGTATAAAGTGCAGACCGGTAATGCTTGAATCAACGTCCTTGGAGTATGAGAGCCAAAACAAATTATGATCAATCTATCTCCAATCATGCAATAATACACACTATGCTGGCTAAGCTGAAAATGAAACCACTCTGATACCAAATATTAATTTGGTTTAGTTTGCATGCACAAAAATCTAATCAAATAACAACAAAAATTATACAGCACTCAAATTTTATTCATCTGGGATATTATTTCAATATAGAAGATTACAATATATAGATTGATAGTCTCTTACAAAGGAGGAGTCAATCATGATATCTTAGAGTCTCTCTATTGCACACAAATCTCTCTAAAAAATTCTAGTATCTCTAAACCTTATTTATGATTTGTATATGACAACTCATTATTGCACACACATAGATTTATCTAATGTTCACAATAACTAAACTATTCCTAACAAGAGATTTGTGTGTTTTTGGGAGAACATGATTAATATTTTCTACATTTATTTAGCCCCCATTTTAATATTTTATGGTCATACAAATTAAATAAAGGCAACGAAAAATGTTCAAATGAATTACCTTATATCTATAGTGGAAAATCCAAAGCAGGAGCTCATGCTAAAATAATATTATAAATTTCTAACTATGCCTTTTAGGTGATTCGCCTTTATTAATCATTTTTATTCTAATTTTCATATTAGAATCTTTTTTTTAATTTAACCATTAAAATCATAAAGGTAAACATAGAGGAAAGGGAATATTGTCACTAATTGAGAATATTTAAATGGGTAGATGCCCATTCTATGTAAAGTAAAGCTGTAACATCTATATGTTCTCTATATTTTTGTAATGGGACTGGTTAGAATGGGCACATGTTTGTTCTCATATAGAAAATATGGAGGAAGAATAGAGGTTACATTTTTATTTTTCATAAAAAGTTCAAATCATGTTTATTCCAAAATTTATCTAAAAGGTGAGATACCTATTAAAAGAATAATAATTAAAGATTCCTCCAATATATATGTGAGAATGGACACATGTTTATTACTAGCAATGATTTTTTCAATATGGAATTATATATTTCATGTCAGAGAATATTGAACCACTAAAAACATATGTGAGTGGTTCTTAAACAAGTGTAAACAATGAAGTAAATCAGTCTGAGGAAAATGTTATTCCTAAGGGTGACATTCATGATTCCAATCAACAAGAAATTCCACAACAATACATGTAACTAATGGTGGTGAATATAAAAGTTACGTCAAACCCTAAATATTTGATTATGACAACTGATTCGTAGATAGGTATCAAACCTTTCATAAAATTCAATACTTTTCAACATTGGTTGGAATCAATTTGTTAAACTTTTATTAATTACAATTCTTACATTGTGTAGAATCTACAACTCAAGACAATAATATTCAAACAATGGAAATATGTAAGGATATAGGTAAAAATATATTCTTAGTGACATACTAGACTTATTGTATTCTAAATAAATATAATGTAATAATGTATCTCAATATTATTTTTTATAATGCCTCAAAAGAAACATTTGATTGTTCTTGAATTATATGGATTATTAGTTCAAAAATATTGAACAAGAAAAATACTTTCCAATTGAACAATGGACACATTCAAATAAGAGGTTATGTTGGTCAATTTGTTTTAGTTGTATTTACATAGTTTTAAATATCATTTTTAGTTAGACATGATACATATATCAATGTATAAAAATTACAACGAAACTACTACATACATGTAAAGTGGAGGCTAATCCATTGTTTTGTTGGGGTTTGGAGCACTATGAAAAAAAAAAGAAATATTTATTAAAAATTTGGATACAATTTGGAGAGATCCAAATATTCATTACAATTTTGAAACAATGGTTGTAGTCAATGTAAGAAACAAAGGAGATCCTGAGGATAATTTTGTGGTTTCTCCAAAGGTGACTTCAAATAGAGAATTTAAAAGTGGTAAATGGCTTATGGAAATGTTGTTTACACAACTAGCCTTAATAGGTGATACACATGATGTAAGAGAAGCCTTAAAGAAATGTATTTTATCTCAAACAATAGTTGAACAAATCAATATATAAAATTATGTTTGTAATAATTATAACATTTGTTGACCATTTTCTATATGATTTGATTATTGTCTAATGCTTACAATGTTATTGATAGTTATATGTCATCATTTATATTGGATTAAAATTTGTATTTAAATACATACAATTTTGACATTCATGCCCTAAAAATGTAAAAATGTTGCACGAGGAAATTACATATTAAATTGAATTTATACTTTACTATTAGAGTATAGAAAAAAATATCACCGTGTCAAATGCATCTACATATACACTTTTTTATTAAGGATAAAGGTTATTTGGATGGGACCCTACCCGCTTATAAAAATTCCAATTCCCGGATATGTAATAAAATACATAGAATCAAAACAAGACTAGTAAGAAAACTATTCAACAAACATCCAAATAACAATAGGAAGTCAACATAAGATCGACACAATGTCAACAACTTCACAACAGAGATACAAAAAAAGACACAAAATCCAAGAATAAGGTAGGGGCACGAGATTATTTCATGATCTTTTGAAATCTCTTATTTATATTATCAAGTCCATTTTTATGTCATTGAATCTAGTATCTTTCTTTTTTATCCTTTCCTTTTTGAACATAAAACTGAGAAATGAAGAGGGAAAGGAAATCCAAATTATTATTATGCATGCTAAGAATATCACATTGTTTGGCATTTAAATTTTTCCATTTCTTTATCGATTTTTTTGACACAATCGTTGAGATCCATCACAATCTTCTTGTCAATCATTCCATCAACACTTTCAAGTTTGCATGCTTTAATTTTACCCTTGGTACTTTTGATTTTTTTGAACTGGATATCCGGTTCCATAGTAGTCTTTTGGGTAACAACATTGGAAGATTCAAGGCCATCCTTTCCAATCGAGAGGAGCCAAGAATGGCCTTACCTTTGCCTCCTATTTGATGAGGATATGCCTCAAAGCATTATGAGAGGATATAGGATGTTTCCTCCTAAGGGATATTCTAGTAAAAATATCTCTATATATTTTTCTAGAATATGGTTCAAAATCAGTAGGACACGAGGGAGGAGCAGAGGTGGGTGGAAGAACAAGAGTGGGATGTGAGGTGGTCGTGGGATATGGGAAGAGAAACAGAGAGGATGGGAGGTAAATTCGGAGGGGAGGAGTTGGAAGAGCAAGGGGGAGCATTGGGATTGACAGGGGAAAAAGGAGGAAGGTTGGGGATGGAGGATAGAATAGTCAAAAACTTATATAACATGAGAATAACTACATGATGTAAGGAGAAGACATGTTTAACCCATTTAACAAGAATCACAAAAAATTCAAAGAGAATGTAGTATGAAAAATGGGAAAATCACATAGCACTTCATACGGTTGAGAAAAATCTTGTGGTAGTTGGGAATCACTTAGAAGTGGCCCTCCAATGTAATGAATTTCATCACCACAAAACTTATGTTGTTATAGGAAGGAGGTAGAGAATCCTAGGTGAAACCCCTAGTTTGTGCATAATATACTCACCACTATCCAATAATTCATGTTCTTCTGCCCCATAATCAATGTTATTATTGAAGAAATTTAAACATTTTATGTGAATCCTGTAACCCAAGCTATGACATCTTCGTTACTATCGAATTCATTTCCTTTGTATGAGATTTTCCTATCCTTCCAATTTTTGATTAACTCCTAGGAAAAACGGAGATTATATCCCCTTACTCTTTCCTTGAAAGTTTTGAGACCACTCTTACTTAGAATAAGTGAGAGGATGGAATCATTCCTCCATTCATAAAATTCCATAGGCTCATCCCTACAACGTTTCCCTCCCATTTTGGATAAAGGAAATCCAAAGTAGCTAGAATTTTTATTGTAGAATGCGACATCAAGGATGATTTTTTTAAAGATGAGAATTGATCTGTCGTAGATCCAAATCAAAGACACACATGCATTAATCTGTCTTTTCATTATTTATAAATCTAATAGATATTAATGGGGGAGACTCATTTTCTTCCCACACTTGAAATATATTGATATTTACCCCAATTTTTACCATGATGTCAGTGAGTTTATTCCCCTCTCCTGATAGGTGTGTTGCACCACATGATTATGGAATAAACTAAGGATATGGGTTACTTCATACAAATTATTTTTAATGGGCCAACTGATATGGTTGATACATTTTAGACAATTAGAAATATTTGATGAGTCCCCTCAACAATTATATTGCTAAAATTGAGTTTGATAGCAATTCTAAGATCCCACAGAGTGACAAGAGCTTCATCATAGTGATTCAAGTTTATTTCCATGGGTCTTGCATACATTTTAATAACTTTCCCTTTTTCATTTATAATTCATCCTCCACCACCAAACTTGCTAGGGTTACTCTTAAAGCCTCCATTGTAGTTGAGTTTTACCCAACCTAAGGGAGAAGGGTGTCATTTAATATGCTCCATTCTAACTACATGTTTTTGAAGAACATTGATAAAGAACATAGTAAGCTTCCATTTCTTTAGAATTTAGCTATCAGTATTGCACTTCTTAGCCTTTTTGGGAGGTCTAAAACAAGAAACATTCTATTGTACATCATCAACAAGTCCATTATTAATTATCATAATTAAAGTCTTATTGTCTTTAAAAATATCTCCATTTTGGGATTTTTAGATGTTCCAACTAATATGAGGGAAAGAAATGCTCCGTAAATTCTTAACCACTAAATTTTTAGTAGGATAGTGCCATTATTCCTAAGTATGCACTATGGAATCTAGGAGGATCCACTTAATACCCATGAATATAAAAACAAATTTCAGATTGAAATGGAAAAAGGACAATGTAAAATGAGATGATTATCAGCTTCCTTAGCCTTTTTGTAAAGTATAATTCTATTGGGAAAATGGTGGCCTCTCTTTGTCCAATTTTCAATAGTTAGATATCTATTATGCATCACAATGTAGAAGAATAAATTTATCTTGGGGATAAGCTCATTTATCCAAATTTTATTCCATTTGAATTGTGGAGGTTAAGATTTAGTAAGAATTAAGTACTGGATCTGATCAAATAGGATCCATCAAAGGTGCTTTCCCAAATAAGTTCATCATGATTCACCATTTGGGAATTGCAATGATTTTTGAGCATGCTCTGGATCTCCCTTATATGATGAGAGTTAAGTGAAGGGTACCAAAATTTTGAAACTAAACCCGGTATTATTTTTTATATAACCGGTTACTTTTTCACCAACTTTGAGCTTTAAAGTGCTCAAAAATATGATATACGACATCAATTTCACAAAGAGGGAGGTTAGTTATTTGTTTATCATTCCATAACTAAATTTCTTTCCCATTACCAAGCTTCCATCGGATTCCTTTGAGAAGAGGATTTCTATAGTTTAATATAGCATTCCAAAAGCAAAGCCCAAGGGAATGACATCCTTATAGAGCCATTCTAGATCCTTATTCCTACCAAGATATTTATTTATTATAATAGAGGTCTATGAGAGGTATTCTTTTAACAATATCCATCCTATTTTTTTTATCATGGCCTTGTTCATCCATCTGATGTTTTTGATAGCAAGTCCTCCAAAATCATTAGGGAGACAAACCTTTTCCTATTCTATTATTTTCCTCTACTCCAGACCATAGATATATCTTTTGAATCCTTTTTATATTTTCAATAATCACACTAGATATTTTCAAAAGAGACATTAAATAAATGGGGAGGTTCTAAAGAGTAATCTTGATTAGCAAAAATTTACCCACTTGAGAAAGGAAAACACCTTTCAAACCAACTAGCTTCCTCTAAAAACGTTAGATAAGAGAGTTCCAAACCTCCACATGAACATTTCCAGTGAAGAGAGGTATACCAAGATAGGAAGAGGGTAGCTTCTTGGTATTGGAACCAAGAATTTTAGAAATCTTGATTTGTCTATTTTCAGGAGTGTTAAGGAAAATGACTGAGATTTTATAGAAATTAATAAGCTAGTTAGAAACATATTCATAATCATTAAGAAGAGATTTAAGTCTCCTTGATTCCATTCTTTGAAGCCATAATTATGAAAATCGTGTTGTCATTTTAGTGTTGATTACAGACTTTAATATAATCACGAGGATGGATTGAAACCTTTAAGGTAGTCTGATTAGATAGATTTAGTAGTCTTTCTATTAATACTTTCATCCATGAAGATAAACAAGAGAGGGGAAAGGGGGTCTCTCTCTGAATACCTATGTTGCTACTAAAAAACCCATAGGATTCCCTTTGATAATAATGGAAAACATAAGGTTAAATGTACAGTGTCCTTCAAATCATAGGATTTTTATGAAGTGATCATCGAATCAAAATTTTGAAAAAACTTTGTCTAAGAATCCCTATGAGACCCACTCAAAGGCTTTGTTCATGTCTAGTTTAACAATCATGCCCTTCTTCTTAATTTTATCCATAGAGTGAATTTATTCATGCACCAAAATAGTTCCATCCTGAATAAATATACCTTTTATAAATCCCCCATCTTGTAAGAGATGAGTTGGGGAAGGAGAGGCTGAATTCTAGAGGCACTGGTTTTAGTGAATATTTTGTAAAGCAAATTAGAGAGACTTATTAGTCTGAAATCCTTGAAGTGCTTGTCCCCTTTATTTTTAGGAATTAACACTATAAAATTATTTTTTTATCTCTTTAAGAATATTACTTGTTTGTAATAATTCATTGATAAAGCACGAAATAGATCATTCTTGCATATTTCCCAATAACTCAAAACACCTAGGAGAAATCCATATGGGCCTAGAGATTTTTCTCCTTCCATTGAAGAGTGTTCTTTGGAATTATTCCATAGTGGATATGCTTCTTAAAAATTTTCTCATGAAAAAAATTAGAGGGAATGTGAAACATAATATGTCAATGATTTCCCTATCTTGAGTTGAATCGCCATTCATGAGATCCTTATATAAATTTATAGATTCGTTTTTATTACGTTTATGTCTTTGCTTTCTTTGTCATCCTTCATAGTGATTTCTGAAATTCTATTGTTTCTTATATGGTGAAGGTTTTTCATGTGAAAAAAATGTTGTTTTATCACCTTCTTTTAGCCAAATAACACAATATTTTTTCCTCCAATAAGATTCCTCCCTAGCATTTGTCATCTCGTACTCTACTAGAAGATATTTTTCGAGATAGTAGTCTTCCACATCCATGTTTTTATCCACAAATATTTTCTAAAGAGCATCTAGTTCATCTTTTATCTTATTTTATTCTCAAATATGTTCCCAAAAACCTCCTTATTCCATTTCTTGACATTTAATTTGACGTTTTTCAGATTTTGAAAACCAATAAACATATTATATATTCTTATGATTATACTCCACCATTATTTTATTGTCTCATATAAATTAGGATATGCCATCCAATTTTTAAAAGTTTACAAGCGGTATGGTTTTTACCTCTTTTTCAAGCAAGTTGAGCACAATTGGATTATGATCCGAGCCAACTCGGGAAGAGAAGAAATCTTGAAATCCTACAAGAGTGTCCAATCAGCCGAGATAATAGCCCTACCAAACACACTTGAATTAAATCATCACCCATTATTTTTTTGCTCTTAGTTTATTTGTGACTTCCAAGCTCTATGTCCATGAGATTAGTATCCCCAATCATATCAAAGAAGGTTCTCCATACTTCAAGTACATTCCTGTTTTCCCCTTTTATTCACGAGGATTCAAGGGAGTATTGAAATTTCCCATTATTAACCATTTATAACCCCTACAATGTTATCTAAAATCAATAAGATCTGCCCAAATCCTTTTACTACCCAAAATGTTGTTAGGGGCATAAATACTAGAAAGAATCCAATAATCATTACTATCTTTAACCGAGGTGAAGAGAATGGATAAATGTTTAGTAGCATTGATAATCACCTAACCTCTCACCCAACTATTTTCGAAAAAGTAGCAATACCACTTGATGCTCCATTAGAATCAATGCAACTACCCTATGCATTTTTCCATAAGTAGTTGTTAATTTTACTAATAGCAATTCCTTACATCTTAGTCTCTTAGATCACCAATATTTGAGGCATGTAGTAGGTTCTAAGATCCTTTAAAATTCTTTTCTTATTTATACTATTCATGTCTCTTATATTCCAAGAAATGACCTTCATTTGTAAGATTTGAAAAATGGATTTTTGGAGCCCTTTGAATCTAATGTTAGCAGGTGTTATTAGAAATTTACTTTTTGGTGTTTTTTCTCCTCCGATCACCCATTGTTTGTTTACGCCTTTTATTTACCCCACAAATTTTCTATCCCTGTAGATCTAGTAGGGGTATAGATCTTATAGCCCAGGATCAACACCAATTTTTCATTTTCCTTTATTTTTTTGGGTGAGATAGGTTGTATTATGTTCATCTTCTAAAGGAACATGAAACTAAATTTCTTGTTTAAATTTTTGATCAAATATGGCCTATCTAGTGTCTCCTTGAGCTCTCCTTATTCCAAAGGATCGACCCTCAAAACTTCAAACTTGTTTTCCATCTTCCCATATATGGATAAAATTTCAAAGTTCATTTCTTTTTGACCTTCTTTATGTAGTGCCCCGCCTCGGGACACGGAAATATCACGCCCATGTGCAACTAAAATTTCAGGTAAATGTTTTTTTTTAAAGGATAACTAAAAATACTACAATTATATTTGCTTAACCATCTCCCCCACATTATTTAATTATATTAATTTAATCATGTTCAAAAATAAAATGTATTATTAGCCCAAAACAATTTAATTACCTATTTTAATTAGACTAATTAAGGTTACAAAAAAATACACACATCTTTTAAATTTATTAGTTTTTCCTTTTTTAAATTATTTGCCCACACACCCTTTTTAATTTGTTTTCTACTCCCATGAAATGCTCATGACTAGAAAGTGTGTAGGGTAACTTTTGGGCCCTAGGATTAAATCAATCTCAGCCCTAGATCTCACTTTACCCTAAAGCATATCTTTATCTCTTTTTTCTTTCTCTTCTTTTCATTCTTGTTTTTTTGTTGCAAGTTGAGGAGTTTTGGAGGCTTGTTAATTCCTTTGTATTCCCTTTGAGGGCAGCCATACCTCCCAAGGCTTTTGTTTTTTTGGACACACACACACACACACACATATTATCTTTTTTTTTTTTTTCTTTGTTTGTGTGGGGGTGGATTAGGGTTATGCGTGGTGGGAGGATTGGCGTGGAACAGGGCGCGTGTGGAGTGGCAGGTCGTGTGAGCAGGTGGAGGGAGGCCCAAAGTGCGAGAAAGGGGGATAGGTGGCATGGAGGAAGGTCGGGGAAGGGAACAGGGTGCGGGGGGGGACGGGCGGAGCCACGCACGGCCGGGAAAGTGATCGGGTGGGGGTAGGTAGGAGCAGGCGTGGCCAAGGGACAATCCGTATGGGAGGGGCACATGTGGGTGGGGAAGGGTTTGGCCCTCCCAACATTACTTTAAAAAATTTGTTTATTTTTATTTTTAAATAAAAACTTTAATCCATTTTTTTCTTTTTGGTGGTTTATATTTATTTTTATTAACAAAATGTTTATATATGTTTATACACACACACACACACACACATTAAATTAATAATATTGACATTATATTATATAATATAAAAATATTAAATATATATATATATATATATATATATATATATATATATATATATATATATATATATATATATATATATATATATATATACATATACATATAATGTGTGTGTGTGTGTATAATAGGCTAAAATTAGAAAAAATCTAAGGATAATACACTAAAAAAATACAGTTATAATTATAAAATCTGCAATACTTATTTTTGATAAGTAACCAAGAAAAATATAATTATTAAAAGTTTAATTTTTTTCCTTATTCTTTTGACAATATCACATTAATCATATTCCCAATAAATTAAATTTCCTTTGACATAAAAAAACAGATTTCTACAAACCATATAGTGGTAGAAATATTTTTAAAATTAGTTTCACTTAGGATCTAAATCTCGGAAGGTTTTTACAAAGGGATGCACATTTCCAAATGATGATAATTATTCCAAAAGTAAATAACAAACTTCTTATAACAACTATATTTCCTTTTCAATAAGTAATCTTTTTGTCAATATAATATTAAAAAAATTGAGCATGTTAAAGAAGTATAGATATTTTACAAGACATTTTTTTTTGCAAATAAATTCCTCAATACATCATATTTTCCAAACATGCTAACATACATAAGAAACAACCAAAAACTCCTTTCTAAGCATGAAATAAAGTTTTCAAATACAAAGAAATACAAAGCTTACAAGTGGTTATCAAATACCAAAAGGAAGAGGAATTTCAATAAAGAGAAAGTTTCCACAAGTCATTTCCCAAAAGGGTTACAATGAGGTAATATCCACAAATAAAATGAAGATGACCAAGAGCTCCAACCACCATCCAACTTTGAGATCCAAATGCACATGCCTTCAAGGCATCTAAACAAGGAGAAGAAGATTTTTTTTCCACCCAACCATAGGCATCATTACATGCCTTTCCCAAGGTTGGGATGCATGCTAGCCTCCCCCAATCCCATGGGAAAGAGGACAAATAACCACAACTTGCACAAGAGTGAGGGTGAAAAACAATGATACATCCACATGAAGCACAAGACAAGTATAAACAAGACTCCAAATTTTACAAGATGAAAAGAGGAGAACCCAAGTTCTACCTCTAAAACAAATGGGCAAGAGAGGAGAGAAGTTCTCCAAAATTGTAACCAACAATAATTGCATTAAAACAAGATGTCCATGCCCTCCTTATTTCTCCTAATTCATTCAAGTCCTCCTTATTCCTCCTCTCTTTAACCAAATCCTTCTTGGAAGGACTTCAAAACCCCAAAGGGGTTTCCTTACCAAGAATGGGGAAGGAGGTTCAAGTAAAATGAACCAACTTCCCCACCTCATACCATTTGAGGGGAGTCACTAAAATCCTACAAGGCTTTCCCATCAAGCCTATGAGGATTGAGAGGGAAAAATCCCTCTCTCTTCCCCTACACTCAAAAACTCCATCATGCCATATGATGGAGGGAGAAAAAAACAAGTAACAATAATATAAAAAGTCCACATGCAACAACCACATTTCCAAGTAAACAAATCTAACCACTAGCATGAATACAACACATACAATAAGGCTTAAGAGACCTACCTCAAATAAATCTCTCCAAAAAGCTTCCCAACTTCAATATTTCCATTTTTGACTCAAACAAACTCTAGCTCCCAATCCACAAGCATCCAAGCAAAAGCTCCAAAAAAAAGTTCTCTTCTTTTCCCATAAGGGGGAATTTGAAGAGGAGCAAGAAAAAATCCTCACAAATGAGGGGGTGACATGTGTCACCCCTCTCTTCCTTCAAGGTAAAAGATGCCAAAACAAAAGAGAGAAAGGGTAAAATGCCTTTTAGCCGTATTCTCCCAAATTACCTAAATTGATAACAAAACAAATCTTGTGCAACTTTTAACCAGAACACTAAACCATATCCCTTACATAGATGTGACCAAAAAAGAGGAAAAAAGGGAGGGAAAACTCCCTCTAGCCTTGGAAATAAGCACCCCTGCCTATTAGGTAGGGTCCAAGGGTGCATTTTTATGTTAAGGGAACTCCCAAACTAAAAATGGGTCACTAAAAATTCCCAAAATAACCCGATTTCAGGTTTGGAAAATTTGGCACATGGTTAGAGGGTGTGGGGACCACCCAAGGGTTCACATGTGACCCTAACCCTCTAGATTATGTACATCATTAATCTAATTCAAAACTTAATGCAAGTGGGGTCATTAATTCCCCAAAACAAGTTTACAACACAAACTAAACACCCTAAGAAAAATTAATAATTACAAAACATATTATATTACAAATGAGGGTCACCCATGGTGCCCAAAAAAATAATTCTAACGCCAAGGCCTAAAGTAATAAACATGGCTAGGGCTTAGCCCGTGGGCTACTTGTACAAAGTTGCATAGCCGGCTTGAGTCCCATGTTCTCCTGTGACCTGTCACTTGCACACTCATTGCACACAATAAATGCACCTATCCGATGAAATATAAATCAACTACTAAATAAGATATCAATGAATTCTAGACTAACATTTCATCTTTTTGGAATTGAAAGTACGACAACGTGCACAACTATACATAATTCACCATAAGTTAGTCAAAATGATAAAATGACATAGAATCCAACATGCAACAAAATGAGTATCCATCAATATAACTATGTCCCAAAACAACATCATATCAATTAGTATCCATGACATCATAAGATAATGCAAACAACATAGTAATCAAGCTAAATCGGCGCTATACGCCTAAATGTCCATACATGCCTAATCAGATCAAATATCCTAATGTAATGTCTAAAATATAACAAATCTCTATCAAAACATGTCTATGAGAAATGAGCAACAAGTAACTGAGCTATAAAAATGTGGGCACTACATCCCCTCTACTAAAATTAGACTTCCTCCTAGAAGTCATTGAAAGAGATAGGGATATCTAGCCCTCAAAGGTGTCACATCCTCCCGTGTAGCTTCGTATTAATGTATCGGTCCCACTACACTCTAACCTTTTCCAAGTCTCGACCCCGAAGGGCCAACCTCACAGTTGTGCTCTAGTATGTGTACGGGATCCGCTCCACTATCCTCCACCCTCTACCTATAATACCGATCAATCCAAAACATGAGAATCATTTGGTACATATCTACGTAGAACAGAAACATGAAATACATCGTGGGCCCATACAAGGCGTGGTGGTAAAGCTAGGTGGTAGGAAACCTGGACTAATGACCTATAAAATATCAAAAGGCCCCACAAAATGAGGTGATAGCTTAGAACCCTTTCCATAGCAGATTGGGCTCTTATTCGGGTGAACTCTCAAGAAAACCTTGTCACCCACCGAGAAGTGGCGATCAATCCTCTTGGTGTCTGCATACACCTTCTAGCATGCTCTAGCCTCGCTCAAGATGTTGTCTAATCGTAACAACCCCGCTGCTCTAAATCTTGTAGATAAGTTGGTCCCAGAATAATCCTTTCATCTAGTCTATCCCAACTCAAAGGTGTCCTACAAGGTCGTCCATACAAAGCTTGGTAAGGAGTCATACCAATGGAACTATGATAACTATTGTTGTAGGCAAACTCAACTAAATGAAAATAATCTTCCCACTTCTTTTGTTGGTCCATCACATACATCCTCAACATGTCCTCTAGTACTTGATTAACTCTCTCTGTCTGTCCATCTGTCTCTAGATGATAAGCTGAACTTAAATTAATCTGAGTACCCAAAGCGGTCTGAAAGGAAGTACAGAAAACTAAAGTATAGATGGTATCCCTGTCATTGATGATGGTCTTCGGAATCCTATGCAACCTAACAATGTCCTCCATAAATACTTTGGCGATGGCCTATGCATTATAGGTGACCTTGGTTGGCAAAAAGTGCACAACCTTGGTCAACTTATCCATGATGACCATAATGGCATCATGACGATAAGAAGACATAGAAAGTCCGACTATGAAATCCATGGATATCACATCCCATTTCCACTCAGGAATATCATGAGGATGTAAGAGTCCTGTGGGATGAGAATTCTCTTCCTTGACCCTCTGACACTCAAGGAAACATGCAACAAAATCTGCTATGTCCTATCGAAGACTTGGCCAATAATATAACCTCCTTACATTAGTTTGTATTTTCTTCATGCCCGGGTGTGCTACATATGGGGCTCGATGAGCCTCTATGAGGATGAAGCTACATAGATCACTATCCTTAGGCACGTAGATGCACCTATGGAACCGAAGTAAACCATTTGTATCTAAAACACACACAGAATACCTGCCCTCTAATGAACCCTATGACTCAAACATCTGTCTAGCTCCCTCACAAAACCTATCCTCTAGAAGGTGCTCAAGAATCCTACCTCTCAATTCTGACTCAAGTGTCAAAGAAGTAAGCACATGTCGTCGTCTACTAAGCGCATCTACAATAACATTTTCCTTTCCCTTGATATACTACACCTCCATGTCATACTCACATAGGAACTCCATCCAACGCTATTGACGAGCGTTGAGGTTTGGCTGTGAGAAGATGTGCTGTAAGCTGCGATGATCTATCCTCAAAATGAAAGGTCTACCCAAAAGGAAATGTCACCAACGCACAAGTGTATGGACAAATGCTGCAAGCTCCAAGTCACAAGTAGGGTTATTAAGCTCGTAGTCCTTGAGATTACGAGACTCAAAGGCAATAAACCGACGCTCCTGCATAAGAACTACTCTCAAACCCTCTAGTGATGCATCAGTACAAACAACAAAATCCTATGTCGGATCTGGAACTGCTAAAATGGGCACCATGGTTAACCTTTTCTTAAGCAACTGAAAGGCTTGCTCACACTTTTCTAACCAATCAAACTTCTTCCCTTTTCTCTAAAGGGAAGTGATAGGGTGAGCAATCCTAGAAAAGTCTTGTATGAACCTGCCGTAATACCTTGCTAAACCCATGAAACTCCTTACCTCAAGAATCGATGTGAGTGCTAGCCACCCATGATAGCTTGTATCTTAGAGGGATCTACTGAGATACCCTTGCCTAATATGATATGACCTAAGTACTGAATCTCTTTATGAAAGAAGTTGCATTTTTCCAAGTTCCCATACAACTTCTACTCTCTCAAAACTTGAAGTACTGTCTCAAATGCTCTTCATGTTCCTCCTTAGAATGAGAATAAATCAATATGTCATCAACAAACACTAACACAAAGTGATCCGAAAATGTCCTCGAATACTCCATTCATGAGGCTCATGAAGACAGCTGGGGCATTAGTCAAACCAAATGGAACAAATGTGAACTCATAATGCCCATAACATGTGCAAAACGTTGTTTTGTGAATGTCTGCATCTCGATATACCTAATGGTGGTACCCTACTTGAGATTGATTTTGGAGAATACTCTCACTCCCCACATCTGATCAAACAAGTCATCAATCCTAGGGAGCAGATAATGATTCTTTATTGTGACCTTGTTGAGCTTCCTAAAGTCAACACAAAGCCTGAGAGAACCATCCTTCTTCTTCACAAATATGACTGGCACTCCCCAAGGTGATACACTAGGGTGAATGAGACCCTTATCTAATAAATCCTCTAACTGAATCTTGAGCTCATGAAGCTATGGAGTCATCATCCGATAGGGTTCCCTAGAAATTGGTGTAGATCTAGGTACTAGATCAATGGTGAAATCCACCTCTCTGTGGGGTGGTAACCATGGAAGCTCACCTGGAAACACATTTGCATACTCCCTTAAAACTACATGATCATCTAAGGGTGAGTACTCTGGAGTGCTCTTTGATTGGTCACTGATGGTGATAGTAAACAACTGACATCCCTTATGTATGCTTGCTTGAGTTGCTTAGCTGAGATCATGCACAAGGAGATAGGCCTCTACATCCCTGAAATCACAACTGAACTACCAAGATCATCCTGACACTTAATGACCTTATTTCTGCAATCCACCTTAGCTCGATGAGCCTCGAGCCAATCCATACCCAATACTACCTGATATGATCCTAGAGGGATAACTTGAGGTCAAGTGTAGCGGAGAAGGCTCCTAAATCAAGTACACAACTCTCCACATACGAGTCCATGATGAGTTTGGCCCTGAGGCCAACTCAACCTACTAGCTATTTGGATTCCTAGCCACCACTAGCCCACACCGGTCCACTATGAAGGTGATATAAAAGAATCAAGCACTTGAATCAAAAAGTACTGAGACAAAAATACCCCTGATGGTACCTGTCATCTAAATGAGTGTGGCCTGATGCTCAGCTTGGTGGTTGTCAACCGTTACATATACACGATGGGCGTGTCCCATGTCACCCACCATCTGCTTGGATATAGTGGCTCTCTGTGCATCTATGGTATTGGGTTTGTGCGAGCACATGCACACATAGTGATCAGGAGACCCACAAATAAAACATCCTCTTGTACCCCTCTGAGATGGGGTCCCTCCTGTACTCTAGTTTACTGATCCTACCAGTCCAACCCTAGCAGACTACTACGTGTGAGCTAGATGTACTTGCTAAGTACCTTGCCTCCTATCCTTGGCTCCACGAAAACTACCTCTAGAACCATCTCTTTGAAAACCCTATGTCTTTCTAGCCCCTGCTCGCCACTGCTCACACCGCGCAGTGTGGTGGAGCCCTTGTGGCTACTGGTGGAGGCCAGAATCCTCCTCTAGGGGGTGCTACTGTACCCCATGACCTCTGACTCTGAAAGGCATGTATCCTCTCCTGAAACTTTCTCTTGTTTCTATCTCGGTGCTCCTGTTCCTTTGTCCTATTCTCCTCAGCTAAGTAGGCCTTCTCAATGTCCTTCTCAAGTGTGGGAGGAGATAACATCCTAACTGCTCCTGTTATATCTACATTAAGGCCTTAAATAAACCTCGTTAACCCGTAATTTCTCATCTTACAAGTAATCCACATACTGCAGAGATCCAGAACCTACTCTCATCTTTGCGCTCATGTGCGATCCCTGTCATAAGTTGTGAAACTCATCGATCCTCTTCTCGCACGAAATGCTCGACATGTAATGAGCCCCCGAAGTGCTCCTCAAACATCTCCCAGTGTCACCGCCTCTCGAGTTAGATGGAGCTTCCACTCCTCATTCCTCCACCAAACTCCTGTTGCGTCTCAGAGGAGGTGTATGGTGAACCTTGCCTTGACATTGCTCTCGTAAGAGTGCAAGCCAAAGTAACTATCCAAGCTAAGGATCCATGACTCATCCCCAAAGCCATCTCAGAGAGCCGGTGTAAGTGGGTGGATGCAAGTGAAGGAGATATCTAATAACACTACCTATATCTCAATCCCGATGATGTATTCCAATAGGTGAAAGGGATCTCCTATCCCCAAATGGTCCCTCAAGACTATGTGAGCGGCTATGATGGTATGAGGCTACCCTCTCATGATGAACGGAAGGGCTACGTGACCTCTCCCACCTCGGTGTATCATGCTCTGCAGCTCTGAATGTGCATCCTCGCCTATCGGATCCTCGTCTCCCAATGGAATCTCCTCTCTCACCTCCTTCAATGGTGGAAGACGTTGCTGCAAAATACCAATCAATCGATGCAGGACCTCTAATATCTGAGGCCCAAATTTGGATGTTAGCGGCTCCCGCATAGGTGTACTATGCCCCAAGCCTCTAGCTAATCGTCCCCTCTTGGGTGTCATCCTGTGCACGAGGTGAACGAAGAAGTTATTAAATGGTTGTGGAAAGTGTTTAATTATTTTATTTATTTATTTACTTTTAATGTTATTACCAATGTTGTTAACCGGTTGATTTATTACCCAGAGTGTCCACTTGTGCAAACCTCCGCTCTAATACCAAATATAGTGCCCCACCTGGGACATAGAAATATCACGCCCATGTACAACTAAAATTTCAGGTAATTTTTTTTTAAAGGAGAACTAAAAATGCTACAATTGTATTTGCTACACTCGTCTCCCCCACGTTATTTAATTATATTAATTTAATCATGTTCAAAAATCAAATGTATTATTAACCCGAAACAATTTAATTACCTATTTTAATTAGACTAATTAAGGTTACCAAAAATACACACATCTTTTGAATTTATTAGTTTTTCCTTTTTAAATTATTTTCCCACACACCCTTTTTAATTTGTTTTCTTCTCTCATGAAATGCTCATGACTAGAAAGTGTGTAGGGTAACTTCTGGGCCCTAGGATTGAATCAATCTTAGCCCTAGATCTCACTTTACCCTAAACTTACCCTAAGCATAACTTTATCTCTTTTTCTTTCCCTTCTTTTCAGCTTGTTTCTTTTCATTCTTGTTTTCTTGTTGCAGGTTGAGGAGTTATGGAGGCTTGTTAATTCCTTTGTATTCCCTTTTGAGGGCAGCCATACCTCCCAAGGCTTTTGTTTTGTTTTGGATATATATATATATATATATATATATATATATATATATATATATATATATATATATATATATATATATATATATATATTATCTTTTAGTTTTTTTTTTTTTTGTGTGGGGCGGATTAGGGTTGCGCCTGCTAGCTAGGAGGATTAGCATGGAATAGGAAGTGGTGTGTGGAGTGGCAGGTCATGGGTGGGTGGAGGGTGGCGCAGTGTGCCGGGCAGGGGGATAGGTGGTATGGAGGGAGGTCGGGGAAGGGAGCAGGGTCTCGGTGGGGACAGGCGGGTCATGCACGGTCGGGGATAGCAATCGGTGGGGGCAAGTTGAGAAGGTGCGGCCGAGGGATAGTTTGTAGGGGGGGGCACATGCGGGTTGGGGAGGGGTTCGGCCCTCCCTAACATTACTTTAAAAAATTTGTTTATTTTTATTTTTAAATAAAAACTTTAATCCATTTTTTTTTTTTTTGCTAGTTTATATTTATTTTTATTAATGTAATGTTTACATATGTTTGTATATATATATATATACACATATTTATTTTTGAATAAAAAAGATTAAATTAATAACATTGACATTATATATATATATGTATATGTATATGTATATATACATACATATATATATGTATATTTATATATATGTATATATATGTATATATATATATATATATATATATATATATATATACACATATACAAAATATATGTGTGTGTGTGTGTGTGTATAATAGGCTAAAAGTATAAAACATCTAAGGATAATACACTAAAAAAATACACTTTTAATTATAAAATCTGCAGTACTTGTTTTCGATAAATAGCCAAGAAAAATATAATTAATACAAGTTTAATTTATTTCCTTATTCTTTTGACAAATATCACATTAACCATATTCCCAATAAATCAAAATTTCCTTTGACATAAAAAAACGGATTTCTATGTAGTGCCCACATTTTTATAGCTCCATTTATCTCATAGTTCCTTTATTTCTAGACATGTTTTGATTGAGACTCTGATAGACTTTGGACATTTTACTATGATATTTTATCCTCTTGGACATTATGGCATTTTGGGTGCGTAGTACCAATTGGATTAGATTCATATACTGATATATTTCGTATGATGTGATGACACTAATAGGGTTATATGATAGACTTATCGGTTAGATGTTAGTCTCTTGTGGTTAATTTGATTGATGATATAGTGTTTTGGATTTAATGATGGTGATTTTCATGCTAACCTAAGTGTATGTCGTTACAATTTTATTTGTGGATGATTCATGGCAAACTATGTGGATAATTATATGCATTGCACTATCAATTGTAAATTATGTTCGGACATTATAAGTTTGATTGATATTGTGATGTATAGATGATGTTTATTATATTGACAAAGTGCGTTAATGTGTGCAATGAGTGTGCAGGTGACAGGTATAGGAGAGCATGGGTTTCAGGGCAGCTACGCAATTGTGCACAAGCGGCCCACGGGCTGAGTCCTAACCATGCTAAATGTTTGAGGCCTTAGATTAGATGTATTTAATTGGGCACCATGGGTGAACCCTCAATTTGTAATGTAATTATGTCTTGTAAAATTAATTATGTTTAGGGTGTGTTTTATTAAGTAAACTAGCTTAGGGGTTAATGATCTTATCTTAAGTTAAGTGTTGGTTTTGGGAAGTGTGTGTGTGTTGGTAGAAGGGATTGGGGACCACATGTGAACCTTGGGTGGACCCCACACCCTCTACCCATGTGCCCAAGCATGCCAAACCCGAAATTGGGTTATTTTGGGTAATTTTAGGGACCCCTTTTGAGTTTGGGGTTCCTCAGCATGAAAATGGGCCCTCGACCCTACCTAATAGGTAGGGGGCTATTTCAAGGTTTGAGGAGTTTCCTCCCATTTAGCCCTCTTTAGTCACCATCCATGTAAGATGGTTGGATTGTGTGAAAGTGTTAAAAGTTGCTCCACTTTGTTTTATTTTAGTTTTTGGTATTTTGGGTGAAAAGGGATAAAAGGTGAGTTTACTCTTACTTATTTGGTTTTTGGAATCTTTGACTCTTGAGAGGAGAGGAGGTGACACTTGTCACTTTCTCATTGGTGAGGAAATTTTTGGGTTCCTCTTTTTATTCTTCCTCATGTGGAAGGAATGGGTCTTCTTGGTTATTTTTTTTGGGAGCACTTGGAGAATTTTGGGAGCTTGGAGGGAAGCTTGGACAAAGGGGAAAAGCTTAGAGTTTTGGGAAAGCATATTAGAGGTAGGGTTCTTAACCTTTTTCCTTCTTAGTTTTGTTTATCTGGTAAACTATGCTTGATCAATAAAATAGTGTGTGAAATGATGTATGGTGAATGTGATTGTTTGTTTGTTCTTGTTATTTCCTTTGTTTTCTCTCCACCATCATTTGGAATGATGGTTTTTGGAGAATGTAGGGGAAGAGAGAGGGATTTCCCTCTCAAACCTCATGGTTTTTGGTCAAGCCATGAAGGTCCCTTCTCATCCCCTCATATGGTTTGAGGTGGGAGAAATGTTCATATGGCTTGAACCTTTCCCCATTCTTGGTGAGGAAACCCTTTTGGGTTTGAAAATCCTCCCAAGAAGGATTTCTATAGCATAAGGAGGAATAAGGAGGATGAATGATTAGGAGGTATAAGGAGTTTTGTATATATATATTTATTGGTGCTCCTATGGTTGGACACCTTGATTTGGGCATCCTTCTTCCTCTCTTCCCCCTTGTGAGGTTGACCTTGTTCTCCTCATGTTGTGGTTTTCATTGTATAGTAGGTCTAAGTGGTTGAATGGTCTTATGTTTTCTCTTGTTGTGTGTTTAAACCCCATTATTACTTGTGCACATTGTGGAAGCTAGTTCCTCTCTCCCATGGGCTTGGGGGAGGCTAGCATGACTTCCAACCATGGAAAGGCATGTGATGATGCCTATTGGTTGGGTGGTAAACAAGCCATGTTCTCTTGGAGTTGGATTCTTGTAGGAGCATTGGAGTTGGAGCTCAAGTTGGAGATAGTAGAGCCTCTTGCCATCTTGGTCTTTCTCATCCTTGGAGGACATTGCCTTCACTTTGTAAATAAATGTGGCTTGTCAAGTCTATACTCTCTTGTAAATCACCATTATTGTAATTATTGCTTCTTGTAAACATTGGTCTTTACTAAGAGAGTTGTTATTTTTATTGTTGCTAGAATCTTGAAAGATTGTCATTTGAGTTTATAATGAAACTAAGAACTTTTTATTTTCAATGCCTTCTTTTGGAAGAAATGTTGTTTAGAAATATGCAAAATATATAGTTATGAAATATACACTTGAAATATTTAGTTGTGCATTACATATAAAATCAAAAAAATTTAGTGTGCTTGCATTTTATTTCAAAAAAAAATATGGCATTACATTTTGGTATCAGAGCCGTGGTTCAAACACACGGACTTTTGGGTAATTTGAGATGTCTTAGTCTTGCATTTCAAAAAAAAAAAATACATGGATGTTTTAATATAACCTCCTCGCATGAAAATCTGAAATATTTAATTAGTTAGTATTGCAAAATTTAATTTTTTTTTTTTTGAAAATACCAATTAGTTAGTTCATTTAAGGAAAATTAGTGTTATTTGAGTTTTTTTTTTTAAATGGTTATATTATCATTTTTTTTATTAGGTTTTGGCCTGCAAGTTTGTTAGTATTGAACAAGAAAATGAAAACAAATTTAATATAGTTATTTTATTTATTTATTTATTTATTTTGCTTCCTATTTATAACTATATTTTCCTAGAATAAACAAAAATAAATAAATAAATAAGTAAATAAAAAAAAAAATAAAATATATAAATGTTGATTTTGTTATAAATATAATATTTTATTATAATATATATATATATATAAAAAAAATAAAAATAAAATAAAAAAAAATTAATTATATAAAATTATATATATGAATTACAAAAATAAAATAAAAATATACATGTATATATATTCATTTTATGCTTAAATATATATATAAACAAAACAAAACAAACAAAAAAGGTATATATTTAAAAATAAAATAAAATAAAATTTAAAAAAAAAAAAAAAAAAAAAAAAAAAAAAAAAAAAATCATGTGTTTGGGGGCCGAACCCCCGCCCAGCCCCTCGCTCCCCGTCCCCGCAACCCTACCCCCGTCCCCGCCCCGCGCACCCCCGAACCCCGACCCTCCCCCCCGACCCCCAAACCCCACGGACCCCAATGGACCCCCCCGCCCCTGCCCCCCTGACCTCCCCTCTCCCCCCCCCCCCCCACGGCCCCCCCCTGCCCCCCGCCCCCCCCCCCCTCGCCACCCTCCCCCCGACCCGCAGCCCCCCCCCCATGCCCCCTGCCCCCTCCGCACACCTACCGCGCCTTGCCACCCCGCCCCGTGCCCAAGCCTAAAATAAAAAATAAAAATAAAATATATATATATATATATATATATATATATATATATACATATCAAAAATAAAAAAAAAAAAATAATTACCTTTGGGGGTTTTTTTTTAAAAAAAATAAAAAAAAAAAATAAAGATAGATGTATATATATATATACATATACATATATATATAAACCGATGAAAACAAAGCCAAACAAAAAAAAAAATCTATGGAGCCAACCCTCCATAGTTCTTCCACCTGCACAAAGAGAAAACAAGGAAAACAAAATAAGAGAAATATGAGAGAAGAATAAACAAAATGAATGAACAAAAAGAATGAAAAGGAAAATAAAAACACCATAGAGAAATCTAGGGCAAATTTAGGGCAAGTTTGAAATGAATGGCCAAGATTGGATTAGATCCTAGGGCTCTCATTCAACCCTACTTTTCTTTAAAACATGACTTTTAATGGGAATGGAAAAAATAAATTTGATGGGGTGTGTGGGTAAAATAAATAAAAAGGGGGAAAACTAAATTAAATTAAAAAGGGGTGTGTGGGAAAATTAATTAAAAGGGGGAAGACTAATTATTTACAAAAAGTGTAAATTTTTATTTATAACCCTAAGGAGATTAATAGATTAAAATAATTAAATTATTACGGGATGGTATTAATCTATTTCAAAAAATAATAATAATTAAAATAAATAAATTAATTAAAATTATTATTGGGTTAGTGTTCATTTGATTTTGGGTAAATTAATGATTAATATAAATTAATTATTAATGTGATAGGCTTAAGCAAACATTAGTAATTATTGATCATTTCAAAAAAATAATTAATTAATAATCCGCATTTAAAAAAAATAATAAAATAATAATAATATAAAAATAAAAAATTATAAGCCATTTTATTTATTTTTTTTTTTACCTCGGGTTTAGGATGGCACCCAAGAGGGGACGATCAGCTCGAGGTTCGGATGTAGTGCACCTACGCGAGAGCCACCGCCCCCGATTTTGGGCCTCAGATATTGAGACCTTGCAGCAGCTGATAGGTGTGGTACAGGAGCGCCTTCCACCACCGCAGGTGCCGAGAGAGGAGGACATTTAGTTGGGAGACGAGTTGTTTGGCGAGGACGCACATCCAGAGCCACCTGAGCATGACATTCCGAGATGAGAGAGGTCACGCAGCCCTTCCATCCTTGGCGAGAGGGTGGCCTCATTTCGTCACAGCCGTTCACACAGCTTCGAGGGACCTTTTGGAGATATGCGACCCCTCTCACCTGTTAGACCACACCGTCAGGATCGAGACACAGGCAGTGTGATTCGAGACCTTCTTCACCTTCAGCCGCCTACGTTTACTGGTTCGACAGATGGCTTTGGGGCGGAGTCCTGGCTCCTTAGCTTGGATAGCTGCTTTGGCTTGCACTCTCATGAGAGCAACGTCAAAGCCAGGTTCGCCATACACCTCCTCCGAGACGCAGCAGTGTTTGGTGGAGGAATGAGGAGCGGAAGCTCCATTTGACTCGGATACAGTGACATGGGAGTTGTTCGAGGAGCGATTCAGGCCCGGTATATGTCAGAGCATTTTGTGCAGAAGAGGATCGATGAGTTTCACGACTTGCGACAGGGTTCTGGCTCGCAAGGCGCAAAGATGAGAGCAGTTTCTCGATCTCTTGCAAGATGTATGTAGACTACCCGCAAGATGAGAAGTTAGAGTAAATAGGTTCATTCGGGGCCTGAATGCAGATATAGCAGGAGCTGTTAGGATGTTATCTCCTCCCACACTCGAGAAGGCCATTGAGAAGGCCTACTTGGCTGAGGAGAATAGGACCAAGGCTCAGGAGCACAGAGAAAGAAACAAGAGCAAGTTCCAGGACAGGATTTAGGCATTCCAGAGTCAGAGAGCACGGGGAGCAGTACCACCCCCTAGAGGAGGATTCTGGTCTTCTCCAAAGAAGATCGAGAGCTCCTCCACACCCATCACAATAGACACAAAGATCGTGGACACCAAAGATCGTGAGGGGTAGACAGACTCAGAGTTTTCAGCGAGGTGGGTCTAGAGGTGGTTTTGGTGGGTCTAGAGACAGGAGGCCGGGTACTCATCACTCACAGCCAGCCCACTCGCAGCATCTGCTACTAGGGTTGACCGGCAGTTCGGGCCTGCACAGAGCACAGGAGGGACCCCATCTCAGAGGGGTACAGGAGGATGTTTTATTTGTGGGGCTCCAGATCATTATGTGCGTATGTGTCCACACAAGCCCACTACTACGGATATGCAGAGAGCTCCTAGATCCGAGCAGACGGTGGGTGACGTGGGACGCGCCCATCGTGTATATGCAGTGGTTGACAACCGCCAGCCGAGCATCGCCACAAATATTAAGACGACAGTACTATCGTGGGTATTTTTGTCTCAAGATTTTTGATTCAGTGCTTCGATTCTTTTATATCACCTTCTATAGTGGACCAGTGTGGGCTAGTGGTGGCTAGGCAACCAGATAGTTGGCAGGTTGAGTTGGCCTCTGGGGCTAAACTCACCATGGACTCGTATGTGGAGAGTTGTGTACTCGATTTGGGAGTCTTCTCCACTACGCTTGACCTCCGAGTTATTCCTTTAGGATCCTATCAGGTAGTGTTGGGTATGGATTGGCTCGAGGCTCATCGAGCTAAGGTGGATTGTAGAGAGAAGGTCATTGAGTGTCGTGGATGATTTGGGTAGTGCAAGTTGTGATTTCGTGGATGCAGAGACCCATTTCCTCGCGTATGATCTCGCTAAGCAACTCAAGCGAGCATGCGTAAGGGTTTCAGCTTGTTTTATCACTATCGCTGATCGTTCGATAAGTACTCCGCAGCATTCACCCTCGATGATCACGCAGTTTTGAGGGAGTATGCAGATGTGTTTCCAGGAGAGCTTCCAAGTTTACCACCTAGTAGAGAGGTGGATTTCACCATTGACTTAGTGCCTGGATCTGCACCAAGTTTCTAGGGCACCCTATCGGATGACGACTTCAGAGCTTCATGAGCTCAAGATTTAGTTAGAGGAGTTGTTAGAGAAGGGTCTCATTCGCCTCTAGTGTATCTCCTCGGGGAGCGCAAGTTATATATTTGTGAAGAAGAAGGATGGTTCTCTCAAGCTTTGTGTAGACTTTAGATACCAATAAGGTCACAATAAAGAACCGTTATCCACTCCCTAGGATTGATGACTTGTTTGATCAGATGCGGGAGCTAGAGTGTTCTCCAAAATCGATCTCAAGTCGTGGATATCATCAATTGCGCATTTCAATGCGTATATTCATAAGACAACGCTTCGCACACGTTACGGCATTATGAGTTCACAAAGGGTTCCATTTGGTTTGACTAATGCCCCACTGCCTTCATGAGCCTCATGAATGGAGTATTCAGACATTTCTCGGATCGCTTTGTCTTAGTGTTCCTTGATGACATATTGATTTATTCTCATTCCGAGGAGGAACACGAGGAGCATTTGAGGCAGTACTTCAGGTTTTGAGAGAGCAGAAGTCAGTATGGGAACTTGGAAAATGCAGCTTCTTTCGACAGAGATTCAAGATTTGGGTCATATCATATCAAAGTAGGGTATCTCCGTAGATCCCTCTAAGATTCGGCTATCTTGATTGGCCAAAGACCCACATCACCACCGAGGTGAGGAGCTTCATGGGTTTAGCAGGTATTACCGTAGGTTTGTGCAGACTTTTCTAGGATTGCTCACCCTATTACTTCTCTTCGCAGGAAAGGGAAGAAGTTTGATTGGTCGAAAAAATGTGAGCAGCCTTTCGCTTGCTTAAGGAAAGGTTAACCACGGCGCCCATCTTAGCAGTCTCCAGACCCAACAGAGGATTTTGTTGTTTGCACTGATGCATCACTAGAGGGTTTGGGAGCGCCTTATGCAGCAGAGCATTGGGTTATTGCTTTTGAGTCTCGTAAGCTCAAGGACTATGAGCTTAACTATCCTACTCACGACTTAGAGCTTGCAGCAGTTGTTCATGCACTTGTGCGTTGGTGACATTTCCTTTTGGGTAGACCTTTCATCTTGAGGATAGATCATTGTAGCTTACAACATATCTTCTCTCAGCCGAACCTCAACGCTCATCAACGGCGTTGGATGGAGTTCCTATGTGAGTATGACATGGAGGTGTAGTATATCAAGGGAAAGGAAAATGTTGTTGCAGATGCACTTAGTAGATGACGGCATGTGCTTGCTTCTTTGACACTGCAGTCAGATTTGAGAGGCAGGATACTTGAGCATCTTCCAGAGGACAGGTTTTATGAGGGTGCTAGGCAGATGTTGGATTCTCAGGGTTCTTTTGAGGGCAGATATTCAGGATGCATGCTAGAGTCAGATGGTTTGCTTCGGTTCCATAGGCGCATTTATGTGCCTAAGGCAGGTGATCTACGTAGTTTCATCCTTACTGAGGCTCATCGAGCCCCATATGCAGCACATCCAGGAGTGAAGAAGATGCATGCCGATTTGAGAGAGTTATATTATTGGCCGTGTGTCTTCGATGAGACATAGCAGATTTTGTAGCACGGTGTGTCTTGAGTGTCGAGAGAGTCAAGGCAGAGCATTCTCATCCCGCAGACTCTTATATACCTCATGACATTCCCGAGTGGAAATGGGATGTGATCTCCATGGATTTCATAGAGGAATTCCTATGTCCTCTTATCGTCATGATGCCATTATGGTCACTTGTGGATAAGTTGACCAAGGTTGCGCATTTCTCGCCAACCAAGGTCACCTATAATGCACAAAGCATCGCCAAAGTGTTCATGGAGGATATTGTCGATTGCATGGGATTCCAAGACGATCATTAATGACAGACACCATCTACACATCAGCTTTTCTGACTTCTTTTCAGAGGCCTTGGGTACACAGACAATTTCAGTTCGGCTTATCATCCAGAGACAGATGGTCAGATAGAGAGGGTTAATCAGGTTCTTGAGGACATGTTGAGGATGTATGTGATGGACCAGCAGAAGAAGTGGGAGACTATTTGCATTTAGTTGAGTTTGCCTACAATAACAGTTATCATAGCTCCATTGGCATGGCTCCCTATCAGGATTTGTATGGACGACCTTGCAGACACTTGAGCCGGGATAGACTAGATGATGTAGATTATTTTGGGGCCAGCTTATCTTCGTGGATTTAGAGCAGCAGGTTGTTCTCGATTCGGCAATTGCCTTTGAGCAGCTAGAGCACGCCAGAAGGCGTATGCGACACCAAGAGGATCGATCGTCACTTCTCAGTGGGTGACAAAGTCTTCTTGAGGGTTCGTCCTCATAAGAGTCCGATCCGTTATGGAAAGGGTTCTAAGCTATCACCTCATTTTATGGGGCCTTTTGATATTCTTGAGGTCATCGGTCCAGTTGCCTATCACCTAGCTTTACCACCACGCCTTGCACGGGTCCACAACGTTTTTCATGTTTCTGTACTACGTAGATATGTACCAGATGTTTCTCATGTTTTGGATTGGTTGGCATTACAGGTAGAGAGACGGAGGGCGTGAGATTGGAGCCCGTACGCATACCGGAGCACTGAGGTCATGGCCCTTCTGGGGTCGAAGATTTGGACCAGGTTAGAGTGCAGTGGGACCGATATGATGAGTCATCAGCTACCTGGGAGGATGCTACACCACTGAGGGCTAGATATCCCTACCTCTTCCAATGACTTCCAGGAGGAAGTCTAATTCTAGGAGAGGGGGATGTAGTGCCCACATTTTTATAGCTCCAGTTATCTGTTGGTTCCTTTATTTCTAGACATGTTTTGATTGAGACTCTGATAGACTTTGGACATTTTACTATGATATTTTATCCTCTTGGACATTATGGCATTTTGGGTGCATAGCGCCAATTGGATTAGATTCATATACTGATATATTTCGTATGATGTGATGACACTAACAGGGTTATATGATAGACTTATCGGTTAGATGTTAGTCTCTTGTGGTTAATTTGATTGATGATATAGTGTTTTGGATTTAATGATGGTGATTTTCATGCTAACCTAAGTGTATGTCGTTACAATTTTATTTGTGGATGATTCATGGCAAACTATGTGGATAATTGTATGCATTGCACTATCAATTGTAAATTATGTTCGGACATTATAAGTTTGATTGATATTGTGATGTATAGATGATGTTTACTATATTGGACAGGTGTGGTTAATGTGTGCAATGAGTGTGCAGGTGACAGGTATAGGAGAGCATGGGTTTCAGGGCAGCTACGCAATTGTGCACAAGCGCCCACGGGCTGAGTCCTAACCATGCTAAATGTTTGAGGCCTTAGATTAGATGTATTTAATTGGGCACCATGGGTGAACCCTCAATTTGTAATGTAATTGTGTCTTGTAAAATTAATTATGTTTAGGGTGTGTTTTATTAAGTAAACTAGCTTAGGGGTTAATGATCTTATCTTAAGTTAAGTGTTGGTTTTGGGAAGTGTGTGTGTGTTGGTAGAAGGGATTGGGGACCACATGTGAACCTTGGGTGGACCCCACACCCTCTACCCATGTGCCCAAGCATGCCAAACCCGAAATTGGGTTATTTTGGGTAATTTTAGGGACCCCTTTTGAGTTTGGGGGTTCCCTTAGCATGAAAATGGGCCCTTGGACCCTACCTAATAGGTAGGGGGGCCTATTTCAAGGTTTGAGGAGTTTCCTCCCATTTAGCCCTCTTTAGTCACCATCCATGTAAGATGGTTGGGTTGTGTGAAAGTGTTAAAAGTTGCTCCACTTTGTTTTATTTTAGTTTTTAGTATTTTGGGTGAAAAGGGATAAAAGGTGAGTTTACTCTTACTTATTTGGTTTTTGGAATCTTTGACTCTTGAGAGGAGAGGAGGTGACACTTGTCACTTTCTCATTGGTGAGG
The DNA here is from genome assembly GCA_018340775.1 of Taxus wallichiana var. yunnanensis. NCBI lineage: Eukaryota > Viridiplantae > Streptophyta > Pinopsida > Cupressales > Taxaceae > Taxus > Taxus wallichiana. The sequence continues at coordinate 137,993,457 of CM031244.1, read as the reverse complement.
AAACTTTTGGGTTCCTCTTTTTATTCTTCCTCATGTGGAAGGAATGGGTCTTCTTGGTTCATTTTTTTGGAGCACTTGGAGAATTTTGGGAGCTTGGAAGGGAGCTTGGACAAAGGGGAAAAGCTTAGAGTTTTGGAAAGCATATTAGAGGTAGGGTTCTTAACCTTTTTCCTTCTTAGTTTTGTTATCTTGTAAACTATGCTTGATCAATAAAATAGTGTGTGAAATGATGTATGGTGAATGTGGTTGTTTGCTTGTCTTGTTATTTCCTTTGTTTTCTCTCCACCATCATTTGGAATGATGGTTTTTGGAGAATGTAGGGGAAGAGAGAGGGATTTCCCTCTCAAACCTCATGGTTGTTGGTCAAGCCATGAAGGTCCCTTCTCATCCCCTCATATGGTTTGAGGTGGGAGAAATGTTCATATGGCTTGAACCTTTCCCCATTCTTGGTGAGGAAACCCTTTTGGGTTTGAAAATCCTCCCAAGAAGGATTTCTATAGCATAAGGAGGAATAAGGAGGATGAATGATTAGGAGGTATAAGGAGTTTTGTATATATATATTTATTGGTGCTCCTATGGTTGGACACCTTGATTTGGGCATCCTTCTTCCTCTCTTCCCCTTGTGAGGTTGACCTTGTTCTCCTCATGTTGTGGTTTTCATTGTATAGTAGGTCTAAGTGGTTGAATGGTCTTATGTTTTCTCTTGTTGTGTGTTTAAACCCCATTATTACTTGTGCACATTGTGGAAGCTAGTTCCTCTCTCCCATGGGCTTGGGGGAGGCTAGCATGACTTCCAACCATGGAAAGGCATGTGATGATGCCTATTGGTTGGGTGGTAAACAAGCCATGTTCTCTTGGAGTTGGATTCTTGTAGGAGCATTGGAGTTGGAGATAGTAGAGCCTCTTGCCATCTTGGTCTTTCTCATCCTTGGAGGACATTGCCTTCACTTTGTAAATAAATGTGGCTTGTCAAGTCTATACACTCTTGTAAATCACCATTATTGTAATTATTGCTTCTTGTAAACATTGGTCTTTACTAAGAGAGTTTTTATTTTTATTGTTGCTAGAATCTTGAAAGATTGTCATTTGAAGTTTATAATGAAACTAAGAACTTTATATTTTCAATGCCTTCTTTTGGAAGAAATGTTGTTTAGAAATATGTAAAATATATAGTTATGAAATATACACTTGAAATATTTAGTTGTGCATTACATATAAAATCAAAAAAAAATTAGTGTGCTTGCATTTTATTTCAAAAAAAAAATATGGCATTACATTCTACAAACCATATAGTGGTAGAAATATTTTTAAAACTAGTTTCACTTAGGATCTAAATCTATGAAGGTTTTTACAAAGGGATGCACATTTCAAATTGATGATAATTCTTCCAACATTAAATAACAAACTTCCTATAACAACTAGATTTCCTTTTCAATAAGTAATCTTTTTTGTCAATATAATATTCAAAAAAACTAAGCATGTTAAGAAGTATAGATATTTTACAAGACTTTTTTTTTTTTTGCAAATAAATTCCTCAATACATCATATTTTCCAAACATGCTAACATACATAAGAAACAACCAACAACTCCTTTCTAAGATTGAAAGAAAGTTTTCAAATACAAAGAAATACAAATCTTACAAGTGGTTATCAAATACCAAAAGGAAGAGGAATTACAATAAAGAGAAAGTTTCCACAAGTCATTTCCCAAAAGGGTTACAATGAGGTAATATCCACAAATAAAATGAAGATGACCAAGAGCTCCAACCACCATCCAAATTTGAGATCCAAATGCACATGCCTTCAAGGAATCCAAACAAGGAGAAGAAGCTTGTTTTTCCACCCAACCATAGGCATCATTACATGTCTTTCCCAAGGTTGGGATGCATGCTATCCTCCCCCAAGCCCATGGGAAAGAGGACAACTAACAAAAACTTGCACAAGAGTGAGGGTGAACAAATAATGATACATCCACATGAAGCACAAGACAAGTATAAACAAGACTCCAAATTTTACAAGATGAAAAAGAGGAGAACCCAAGTTCTACCTCTAAAACAAATGGGGAAGAGAAGAGAGAAGTTCTCCAAAATTGTAACCAACAATAATTGCATTAAAACAAGATGTCCATGCCCTCATTATTTGTCCTAATTCATTCAAGTCCTCCCTATTCCTCCTCCCTTTCACCAAATCCTTCTTGGAAGGATTTTCAAACCCCAAAGGGGTTTCCTTACCAATAATGGGGAAGGAGGTTCAAGCCAAATGAACCAACTACCCCACCTCATACCATTTGAGGGGATTCATTAAAATCTACAAGGCTTGCCCATCAAGCCTATGAGGATTGAGAGTGAAAAATCCCTCTCTCTCTTCCCCCATAACTACAAAACTCCATCATGCCATATGATCGATGGAGCAAAAACAAGTAACAATAATATAAAAGTCCACATGCAATAACCACATTTACAGTAAACAAATCTAACAAATAGCATGAATACAACGCATACAATAAGGCTTAAGAGACCTATCTCAAAGAAAGCTCTCCAAAAAGCTTCCCAACTTCAATATTTTCCACTTCTTAAGAAAACTTTAAGTCCCAATCCACAAGCATCCAAGCAAAATCTCCAAAAAAATTCTCTTCTTTTCCCATGAGGGGAATTTGAAGAGGAGCAAGAAAAAATCATCACAAATGAGGGGTGACATGTGTCACCCAGCTCTTCCTTCAAGGTCAAATATGCCAAAACAAAAGAGAGAAAGGGTAAAATGCCTTTTAACCCTCTTCTCCCAAATTACCTAAATTGATAACAAAACAAATCTTGTGTAACTTTTAACAAGCACACTAAACCATACCCCTTACATGGATGTGACAAAAAAATATGTAAAAATGGAGGGAAAACTCCCTCTAGCCTTGAAATAAACCCCTACCTATTAGGTAGGGTCCAAGGGCTCATTTTTATGTTAAGGGAACTCCCAAACTAAAAAGGGGTCCCTAAAAATTCTCAAAATGACCCAATTTCTAGTTTAGAAAATTTGGCACAAGGTTAGAGGGTGTGGGGACCACCCAAGGGTTCACATGTGACCCTAACCCTCTAGATTAAGTACATCATTAATATAATTCAAAACTTAATGCAAGTGGGGTCATTAATTCCCCAAAGAAAGTTTACAACACAAACTAAACACCCTAAGAAAAATTAATAATTACAAGACATATTACATTACAAATGAGGGTCACCCATGGTGCCCAACAAAATAATTCTAACGCTAAGGCATCAAGAAATAAACATGGCTAGGGCTTAGCCCGTGGGCTACTTGTACAAAGTTGCGTAGCTATCCCGAGTCCCTTGTTCTCCTCGACCTGTCACTTGCACACTCATTGCACACATTAAATGCACTCGTCCAATAAAATATAAATCAACTACTAAATAAGATATCAATGAATTCTAGACTAACATTTCATCTTTCTCGGAATCGAAAGTGTGACAACGTGCACAACTATACATAATTGACCATAAGTTAGTCACAATGATAAAATGACATGTATCCATAGAATCCAACATGCAACAAACCGAGTATCGATCAATATAACTACGTCCCAAAACAACATCATATCAATTAGTATCCATGACGTCATAAGATAATGTAAACAACATAGTAATCAAGATAAATCAGCACTATACGCCTAAATGTCCATACATGCCTAATTAGATCAAATCTCCTAATGTAATGTCCAAAATATAACAAATCTCTACTAAAACATGTCTATGAGAAATCAGCAACAAGTAACTCGAGCTCTAAAAATGTGGGCACTACACTTTAATGGGTTCTTCTAGTGGGTTTTCACTTTATTTTGAATGATCCTTAGCAGTATTGAGCTCATGATGATATTTATTATCATTTTTTTCTTATAACTTAGGAGGATAAATTTCTCAATCTCATGATGTTATTTATTTAGATACTCCATCGATCTTCCTATCTTTAATTCAATTTTGTCCTTTGTAATAACAGACTATATGTAAGGATATGAAGCAATGGAAATACATCTAACTTAGATGAGCTCAAAGTCTCATTACCTTATTTAGTAGGAGTTTAAGGTTACTGGATCCAAATTTTCCTTTCTTCCGATTCACATTCTCTATGTAGAAGGTTAGATTGCTAGGTTTAATTGTACTAAACGTCTTTCCTTTATTCATTCCAACTGAGAATTTTTTTTTCCTAGCTTGGAGCATTTTTACATCTCATTATGAAATATTCATAGTCCATAGCTTGTCTCCATGTGCCAAGAGGTGAGTGAGGGATAGTACTATCAAGAAGCTTTTGGTCCTCTTTAAAACTGATATAGAATCGAGAAGTAGAAAGTATTTTCACCCAAATTTACAAAGATGGGAGTGCTAGTATTTTCACCCATATTGTAATATCTTTCATGATTTCCTTATCCGGGTTGAAGGTGGGTGCCCATATTTTTAAATAGATACCCATGTTCCTAAGGAACCATGGGCCCCCAAACAAGGCCTTTGTATAATCTTCCCGTAAAGAAAATATAACAAAAAAATCCTTTTGACATCACTTAAAAATCTGTATGTCCTTTTAGGGACCATTTTTATAATAAAACAATGCCTAATGGTGTGAATGTTAGGCCTAGAGACAAAAAATTTACCAATAAGAGCATGAGGATGCTTTTCGATTTTGCCAGATTAAATATTCCCTTAGGGATTGTAAATTGAAGCTCTCCATTTTCATCCATCTCAGAGGAATGTCATATTTACGGGATCTAACCAGTGTGGCCCCTCCCAAACATAGACAGTTTCTTTTGAGTACCTCTGCCCACGTGATTTCATTGGTGCTTTGGCCCGATGTAGAGATTTTTCCAAGCCCGTGTGAATATCTAGTTCTTCCCGCTTAAGCATAGGGTTTGAATTTTGAATCGGCATCCATCCCACCCATCATCTCTTCCATTCAAGTAATCAAATAAATGTAAAATATAAACTATTATATTATTTGGAAAAATAATTGTTGTGTATTTGTTGATTTTTCAGATTTCGTTTCACACATAAGGAAGTTATTGGTTTCAGGGGTAGAAGGAATACTATTTGGAGTTTTAAGGATTATTGGATTTATATTTTTGAACATCCAACCAGATTTTACATATTCATACGATCGATACTTCTATATAAAATTTATCCTTCCATTGTTGAGGATAGTAAGACAACATTTTGATATTGGATTATGGTTTACATACCTACACTCAAGAGAAAAGTATGTCTTCATTTATAACTTTGACAAGTGAAAAAATATAGAATTCATTTTTTATTGGAGAACAATGCAATGTGAAATCAACAATATTTTTTAGGATCAAATAAGAGGAACATTGTGTCTATTTACATTAAAAACTTACAAAAAGTTCTAGACAAGTACATTCAAATGTATGGATTAGATAACATATTGTTCATAGGTGAAAATTATGCTTTATTCATGACAGAAAATAATCCCTTTTCTTTGGATTTCCTATCACTTGGACATTTGAAGGTACAATGCATTATAGTATAAAACTATTTACACACTTATGCACATGGTTAAATCATGTGGTGCCACACCAAAATATGTGTCATTCTTTGGAAACATACAAAAAACAATTGCTGAGCTTGATTGAGATTGAATGATCTCTTCCTGTGTATATTCATTCTTTCAGCTATAGGTTATTCATACTTCCAACTACTTACTATTCATACTTATAGCTCCGGTTCATCCATACTTCTAGCTCCAGACCATTCATACTTCCACTTCTGACCATCCATACTTCTAGCTCGAACCATCCATACATCCATCTCTAAACCATTCCTACTTCAAACATCGACAATTAACTTCTATTAGCTCCAAACATGTTGAATAGCTAATTGTAAATATTGTACATTTTATAATAAGAGTATGAGCATATGTCCATTATAAGCATATTGTTTGTACTAGAATGGGCATCTTCCCATTTTAAGAATATTTGGAATGTGAGTAGAATCTAAATAATATATGCAAAGTATTAATGTAACCTATATTTTTTCTTTAATAATATAAAAAAATTTATGCATAAAAATATCATATATGTATGACAATGTAAATAAATAATCTAGTCTAACGAGTAGTATTTATTATTTTTATTCAATGTAAAACTATAAACCCTAAAATTGAATTCCAAAAAATATGATATATAAATCCAAAAATATCTAATTTGTAATCAAATAAATGATGCAGAGCCTCGGTACTTGTGAAAAAATCACAATGTTAGAATTCACACAATAACTCAAGATTTCCCTTTAGGCTTTTAAAACTAGTTTCGTTCTCAAGTTCACATGCACCCTTAAACATGTAAATTATTGATTTCTAGTCTTATTACACCTAACCAATGCTTATATCTTATTTATACATGTCATTAAATGTTATTCCAACCTTTACATTGAGTCAAATCATTCAAAGGATAAAAAATTCTTACCTATCATTAAAACTACCTTTTTAGTCTTCCTAAGTAAATTAGGAACTTGTTATATTTATGGTTGGAGAGATATGTATGTGCCCAAAACAAACTAAACACCTTTCTCAACACCCTTTTAGCCTTAGGATGTGTGGTCCAAATTTATTATCCTCATTCTCAACCTAAAACCAAATTTTATCACCTCCTTCAATCTTAGGTTTTATAGCCCTCCTTTCAAGGTTTTCATGACCTAGCTTTTGCACTGCAGGTTCAATTCAAAAAGTAAGGACTGTTCTTGACACCCATTTAGCCCTTTTGACTATTTTAAAAAATTAAAGTTATGTTCATGTTGGAATCAAAATGTACTTGAGAGGGGGTGAATAAGTCCTACATAGATTTTTACTTCATTAACCAAACCACACATTCATCATTTAGATTGTCCATACAACATTGATAACCATGTGTGTTTATTAAGATATGTAACATCAATCACAAGAGCATGAAACAAAGTACACAACATAAGAACACAATTTGTAAGTGGGAAACCCTCATGAGGAAGAAAACCCACCGAAACTTTTTTGATATTACACACAACAAAGAAATTTAGTGAAGCACCAACTTCATAAGGATAACCAACCCTTAGTTTAGTAGAGCATCGACCCTACAAGGAGCACCAACCCCTAATTTATTCAAGCATCCACTCAATAAGAAGGCTACAACCCCCCCAGGGATTACAAAGCACAAACTCAATCACCTTAATATGTTTTATCCTTAATGTTTTTACTGCAACAACCGATGCAGATCTCTAATTCAACTCACAAAACTTTGCTCAATCCCTCATTCCTCTATCTTACTATATCTTCTTCTTCTTGATCTTAATTTAGATCTAAAATCATGAACACATGATCTAAATTATTCCTCAAAATTTCATTATCTCCAGCATGATTAAAATAATGCACTCATACCTACACAACACTCTCTTCTTGGTCACACTTTTTCTCTAAGAGCTCTAGTTCAAATTTGACCAAAACCTTACTTTTATACACATCCCAACTCACAAACATGAATATTTAGTTCCTACACCTTTATTTTGGCCAATTAAGAATAATAATATCCAAATAAATTCAATAAAATGTTCACGTATAACCCATATAGGCCACCATGCCAAAACCTCTCATCATTCACCAATGTGCCTTAAAACTCAATCAATAGGATGATAAAAATACACTAAAACAAAAAATAATATTATTATATCTCTAAAATTCATCACAAATGTTTAATATGACATTTAAATATCATCCATGGTCTCACTTTTACTTTAACCAATAATTTTTTTCATTAAACGGGCCCACTGTCTCATTTCCTTCTCAAATAGTTATTTCCAACAACCTGATTTTACCATTTAGCCACAATACCCCTAAATATGAACTCAAATATGGAATTTGACCACTAAATGGAAATCCTAGAACCTTTATAACACTTATAAGCAAGTTAGACACCATGAAACAATCATATATTCAAACCATAACTACTTGTCTTCACCAAATCAAGCTTCCCAAAAACTAGTTTTGCAAACTCAAATAGTTTGCACCCTTTTTAATACTTTAAATTCCTATAAATTCCTTAATTAGATGAAACATTCACCCATATTAAAAATCCAATTTCTATGAAGAATCAACGCAAACTATTTCATGCCTTAACCAACTCAATTTTACATCGTGAGAAAACCTTTTCATAAATCTAAAGCATACCTTCTTTCTCACAAATTGACTGAAAAGATATCAAAAAAATTAAATATGATACAAGAAATAAATACCACTATAAATACCTATGACTCATATTTCAATAACCTATTAGAACTCAATTCAACTCCAATTTTAATGCCTTCAACCAATCCAATCTATACAAACTACTTTTTATGCCTTCGAGGACTAAAGAACTAACCATTATCCCAACATGATCCATTACCTCAAATATAACTTCCACGATAAAAATCATGGAACACACTTACAAATAATTCATAAGCACTCGGAAACCTTCAAAAATAATGAACAACTCAGCATCATCACCTTATCTCATCAAGCTACTTGGCACCCTCCTAGATCTAGCAATCTTCAAACATAATCCTCAAATATCAGGTCATAAATTTTGAATAACATATCTAAATATAAATCTTAATACACCATTTGAAACATCACTAAACCATATTCACAAAAATCTTGAATGGATTCCTAACTCCTCTTGTAGCTCCTGTAATCTCAATTTTACCACAAGTTTGTTCCAAAATGCCCCAAAAAATAGTATTCATAAATAGAGCACACTTTTAAATTTTTAATCGTAACCATGAACTGAAACATTCGTGTAACTCAAGAACAACTCTCGGATATCATAAATTAAAATTTAGTCTTTACCTAATTTGGGAACTTTTCCTTAAACTCGCAACTATTAAGAAACAAGAAAATTCAGGTGGGGCCCACATATCACCACTTGCACTAACATACCTTTTTGGAAATATGGAGTAGTCCTATACATCATATAATAATCACTTTGGAAAAATGAATCAAGGCATGCTCTTTAAACTTACTTTTCTCCAAGTTGTTTCTAGCTAGGGTTTAGCTAGGGTTTGAAACCACTTTACATTATTAACCACCATTCATAAAAACATGACAATCAACAAACCTCCTTATTTTTTTTTAAACCTTCATAATTTACCTAAAAATTTATTCCAAATAGATCAGGTCTCCATGCAAATAATATAGCTCACAACGAGCATAAGAAGGTCCATATTTTCTTTCAAAACACATCACATTTATTATCTGGTTTCACCAAAACTTGCATACCTTGCAAAATATTATTCAGAATGACCTGAAATTTGGCATGAACCATCATGAAAACCTAGTCTACTTGTCCATACTCACCTCATTTCCTAGATAGATCTGAAACTCTACAGACAATCTCATATTCCCATGCTTTATAGCTTTTTCTTACATGTTTCCTTCCTAAGGACCTAATAAATGCATAAAAGCATTGAATACTGACCTAAACCTCACCATAAACCATAGGTAAACTATCACCATACTACTACCATACTTCACCATGACTGATTTGTTCCAAATCTTACATTTCTACCTCATTATTCTTTCTCGAGGGCTAGAAACAAGCTTGGAATGACTTGACTCAATGGTGAAAACCCATAAACCGACCATGTTGAATTCATGCAGACTCAAGGACACTTGTAACACACCTCATATACCATGTATTACATCATGACCCACTCCAACTCACTTGGAATAACACAAACCATGACTCAACACCCTAGACCATGCACTAGGACTACATAGAACTCACCAAACCACTCAATATTCATACTTGGAACTCTGAATAACACATCAAGGAGACTCTCATGACCACATGTCACCCTTTTCCATCAATGGAGTTGAAATTAATGAAAAATATAACACACAATGGCCAACAATCTCCCCCTTTTTAATTAATGGCAACCACCTTCGAAACATTGATGGTAACTAACATGACCAAAACCTACATAACCTCTTTTCCATGTTTGTGATGCTTATCTCCCCATTTTCCATCTATGATGAAGAATAAAATGACTTAAATTAATGTAAAAATACAAAACACAATGGAAATAATGCAAAAACATGACTTACTTGACCAAAATCTCACCACAGGGACCGAAATTTCTCCTTTTTAACTCTAACAACAACATATAAAGATCCATGAACACGATAATGAGCCTAAAAATTCCCCCTGAACAAGTAATTGTCCGTTTTGTCTTTCAATAAAAATTTCATTATTATCTAGGTCTAAATCATGCTTAGAGCACAAAAGTACCTTTAACCCTATCATATCCACCTTTACGACCCTTGAACCTAAACCTCATCGTCGGTGTAAAAGAGGATAACTTCTACATGCTATAAAAGTTTAACCACAACATGTCATGAATATTTGTACCTCCCCGTGCTTATAGCACCCTATTACAAGAGATAACACAAAAAATGATAACATACCTTGTCAAATTGCCTTGAAAATGACTAAGCTTCTTACCACACAGTCCCGAGCTACATTTTCGGTGTTTTCTACTTTTATCCATGTTATTCCACAATTTTTTGAGAACTTACACACTCACACTTGAACTTATTTTTCTTGCAAATCCAACTACACCAAATTTAGGATCTAGAAAAACTTGTACCCTCACGAAGATGACAGAAATGGACACCCCTTTTCCTTAAAACTTCCTCAATCCTATAGAGCACCTATAGTGCACATCCTTCACCAAAACCTTGATACTAACAACCATACAACCTTGAAATGTTTTCATTTTATTATTCTTGTACCATTTTGATCTTGAGGAGACATAAAACTAGTTCCCCTTCCATGGAAATCTTCATAAAACCTAGAATTTATCATTCTTACCTCTTTCACAATAATGCACAACTCTTGATTTATCTCAATGTACTATTTGGCTTTTAAATATTGCTCTTTCACAAACAAGTTAGAATGACAATAATGCCACACCTTATTCTTTGTTTCAATCCCAATTAAGGTGTGTTAGGAATAGTCCTAACATGTGTGTTTTGTGTGATAATATTACATAGAGTTAAATGTAAACATAGGGTTAAATGTAAGTTATTGTTACATATATAACAATAACATCGGGTTAGTTATATTTGTAATATTATATAAGTTTTTAAACAACTTGCATAATTAGGATAATGGGTTGTTCTAACGTAATTTATTATAATTCCCATTTATTGGAGAGGTTATAGGAGTGGTTATAGGATTCCTTATATTCGGAGATCCCTCCCTATAAATGTGTAATACTTGTATTATGGAATTATGTTGCATTTATTGATTAATTGATCCTTCATCTCTTCTCAACTATGGGGTTTCCCACATTTGGTATCGAGCAGTTATTTAGGCCTCTCTAATCATAGTTTTTCATCCACCCATTGTTTTGTTCAACACGACTCAATGATCGAGAAGTGTAGACCACTTGCGAGTGTCATTGCTTTTTTGTCACCGTTCTTGCACGTTGCCAATGGTTGAACAAAGTGTGGACCATGTGTGACCCTATTGGCATTCACCATCCATTTGGATATCCTTTCTCCTTCCATTCTTTTGACTTTAAAGGAAATCTTTCACTCCATTTTGTTCATCGTTTGCATTCCAAAAAAATCAAAAAATTAAAAAAAATAGACATATTGTTTAGTTTTTCTAGTGTGTTCGGTGTTTTGTATTTGGTTGGTGTGTGTGCTTCAACTCTACATGAAATAAAGGGAGTTGCAAAATAATAAGAGAGAAAATTTATGTTTTTAAATCCAATTAAAGATTGGATTTAGTCATTTCTGGACGGTTGTGTTGGCAGTTTTGAATAGGGTTTGATCTCTACACATATAGAATCAATCTCCTCGGTCTCTCCTTTGGTGAAAAAATTGCACGTACATGAGCTCACAAATTCATATTAATCCAATGCGCTTCCCTTTGTTGTACTCTAGCGAGTCCTGTGGTCTACCCTTTTCTGATCTCCTTGAGTGACTTCCAATTGTAATACAAAAACGGTTATTATGGGGGATTGAAAAAGCAGTGGGGAAAAGGTATATGCATGAAAAGTAATCTGTTAAAGGATAAGGATTTGTCTCCTATCTGCAATGCTAAATACTGTATCAATTGTGTGCTCTGAGAAATGGGATCGATTCCTGAGGGGCGTAAATGTGTGACTTGCATTGGTCAGCCAATTGATGAGTTGATATGATCAGCACTAGGCAAATTCTCACGGATGTTGTGTCATCTTCGTAAGTCGCTTAGAGATTAAGAAAATTATGAAAGCTCAGAAGGAATTCCCAGCAAATCAACTTCGACCAGGAAAAATATATGTGAATGGGAGGCAGCTGAGATTAGAAGAAATGGGAAAATCCATGGAGATGGGAACAATTCATGCCGAGGACTTTTTGAGGTGTTTTTGTTCACATCTTGGCATGAATCACAAGAACGTTAAATCTGCCACAGAATCTGTGAAAAAATCAGAGGAATTTGATATAAGGAAGAGCCAAACTCACGGGATTGGCATGCCGCAGTATTTCCTTCATTGACTTGTGTAAGTTTTGCAACTAATTTGGATTTCCCATCATTTCACACTATAAACTCGCAGTTTCTATTTATCCTATCACCATAGGCACAATCATCGGTGCAATAACAAGTGGCTAAGTTGTATACTAAGTTGGCTAAAAATAATTTTTATTGATAGTCGCCCCAACCTATTATGTCATTCGATGGCTTAACATGATAATTTCAACGGTGAGTTTTGATTACAAAAGCCATGGTCATGTTTTGGACATAATAATTGTACCAAGGGGGTATAAGGATATATATTTGAAACCTGAAGTAAATTTTTCGAAAGGGGGGAATAAACATAAATATTTTCAAACGTTTTCCTTATTATTATACTTGAATGCATTACCGAAGGAAATCGACATCCAAATATTTTTTTCATTAAGGGGGGTAACTTCAAACTAGGTGAACCTCTTAAATGTCAACAACAATCCAAGAAACAAGGCCAACCAACATCGTAGCTCCAAGAGTGTTTTCTCCCCATGTTAGAACTAAGGGGGTGAATGTTAGGAATAGTCCTAAAATGTGGGTGTTTTTGTGATAATATTACACAAAGTTAAATTTAAGTTATTGTTACGTATGTAACAATAACATAGAGTTAGTTATATTTGTAATATTACTAGAATGGGTTGTTCTCACATAATATATTAAAATTCTCATTTAGTGGAGAGGTTATATGAGTTGTTATAAGATTCCTTATATTTAGGAGATCCTTCCCTATAAATGTGTAATACTTGTATTATGGAATTATGTTAAATTGATTGATTAAGCCCGATCCTTTGGCTCTTCTCAAATATGGGGATTTCCCCACAAGGTGAGAACAAACTTTCTCCAACACCCAAGATATATATAAGCACTCGAACTCTACTTAGAATCATATTTTAACCTTCTTCATTCATTATCACTCCTGTAGTATGATATATTGGATTTTAATATTCGAATGGTGTATTTAGTCTTAGATATCTATTACAGGGCTTCCTCCCCTAAGCTCATAATCTAGGAGATGAAAATTTTCTTGACCTAATGATTTCACTGCATGAGTTCTTTGTCGGACCTTTGTAGGACTTCCTTCTTGATGAAAATATCATAGAAAAGGCTCTATAACTATTTTTGAGGTCTCTATTTACTTATGATATATGACACAATTGCACTTCTTACCACATGTCTTCATGAATGACATTGATGAAAATCATATGCATTCTATAACAAACTTGGTCTTGTGGAGCTTTGTAAACCAAACATTCCATGTCTTTGAAGATCACAGTCCTCATAGTAAACACTACACTATAGATCATTATTTTGCACATGAAAACACTTTGTACCTTCCTAAAACTTATTAAATAACATGTGGGTATGCATTCATGGTTCACTTTGATCATGATAATGATTACTCAAGCTAGACATCACACTAAAATGCCTTTATTTCTATCTCGTAACACTTCTCTTAGTGAAGATCATAGTTTTTAAAAAATTTCAAGATCTCTTAGATGATTAGATCATATTCAATAGGTTTCATGATTGTATATATGGATTCAATATACCCAAAATTTACCTTGTCAACTCCTTATGACTGTAGCTCTCATTTTTGTATATTCATTGTATAGACCACATACTCACTTTAAATTCACAATGCACACTAGAACAATATGTACCTCTCTATTCTTATCTCATACTTTATTTTGACATGAATTGGTTACTTCAACAAGTACTTGAGTTAGAAATACCTTTATTGAAGCTTAGATGAGCTTGGTAGCCTCTATAGTCTCTTTCTTGTTGGAAAATCACCTCCTGTAGGAGATTTCATGCCTTAAACCTTCATGTCAAACACAATCACCTATAAATCAACTCCTTATACTCATTTTGATGCAATAATTCTTACACTCTATGAAAAACGTCGTGACCTTCACCTCATTTGAGCATGTAAACCAATTAGAACTACACTCTCTTCATATCGGTGTAATGTTCTAAAGATTAAAATTTGATAAGCCCTTGAATTCGTGAGAAGTGATATAGTTATGTATTCAATACTTTTCATGTATCCACTTGATGATTTTTCCTCATTTCAGTCTCACCACATGCTACATTTCTTTAAAGAGACATACAATCCATACTTTCACAATCTCATACTTGACATGATCACTCTTCAACACTTCACTCATATCTTTGGAAACTTATTCATATAGTGATCCTTTAAACTAATACTAGTTCTTACTTTGACCAACTTTTACTCCTTGACCAAGACATTTAACACAGATACTCATGTTGACCTTAATACAAACTTCTTGACATAACTTATGACTTTTCATTATAGAATTTCACTCATACTTAGAATTAGGACTATGCACAAATTCAATTCATAAGACCATAAGCTTAAATCAAACCTTCTTAGAAATTTGTGGCAAGTGATCCTTCCTTGTTAATCACTTGAAGTCTATACTTTCTGAGATACATGATATCCATACTTAGAAATTAACACAAAACATTTATCTCTTAATAGAGATGACATTCTCTTATACTTTTTGAGACAATTTATCAATTTAACATACTACATATACCCTTTTATAGAATTGAATCAGACCATCATGGCATTTCTTTAATGCATAAATCCACTTTTTTACTGATACATCTTTGTTACACACTCACTAACTTCACATTTCTCTTGAAACTTTAAGAGACAAGCTTTCTCCTTTTCGGACTATATTTTACGCTTTGGTAACCTTGAACAAAACTAATGAGGTTAGGATCATACTTTATAACCTCAATCTTAGACATATGAAAACTAACATGACTTGAAATCAATCCAAATACATTAGATTCATTATTGTGCTACACAAGAACACTGTTACAAGCTTCAACAAAAACCAAACATGGAAATAAGACTAGTACAATCAACACATCATATTTAGACTCGGATCATCACAACAAGAATCAGTCATTCTAATCATATTTTTGACATTACATAAACATTTTGGACTCATATAAACTTAAGAACACATCTACTCACACACTTTCATACTTATGACATTGACACAAATGGCTGTTGTAAGACAAATAGAAATCTTAAGTACAGATTTATGACTTTTAACCTCAAGATACAAACCACAAACCTTTCTTTTGGGACACACATGCCTTTTGTAACATTTTACATTCAAATATATTCCATAACAAAGATAAGACTTACCTTTTGACTAATGAAGAAAAATACATGTCAAGATACTTCTAAAGACCCATCACCTAATAAACATACCAATAACCTACTCCTAAACATAGAAACCTATTAGAACAAAAACTCAAACAATCATGGAGATATTACTTCACATAACTTATAACTTTTGAGGTATCCAAAATACCTAACTTCTTCATCTTGTCATGCATAGAGGTTTGGATTACTGATAATCACATATGTTCTTATTCAAACAATGAAAACATATTCCCTTGACCTAGTTTAGGCATGATGACCTTGTTTTTACCCTTGATAACATTGGAATCTTCCTTGCAGGACTTCATACATTTGTATGGTGAGAAGAGAGTAAGTTCTCTTGACCTATTTGACTTGAGAAACCTCCTTCTTTCCCATTGGATCTGACATTGTAGTCTTGGAAACATTCATAGTGTTGATTATACTCTTGAAAACTCTTTAATTTGATGTTTGATACCTTCTAACAAATCTTGGAGATATACCTTGTAGACAAGATCTAGAAATATGTCCTTGTTTATGACACTTATGACATACAAAACCATTCTTATTCCTTCTTGGTTCAAACACACTTAACTTCCATCCACAATCCTTGGCTCTATGATCATATTAACAACATGAATGACATTCACCATTGAATAACCCAACACCATTCTCAAAAGACCTTCTCTTGCAATCTCTAGATTTATGACCCAAATCATGACAAAAAAAATGTCCCTTAAAGGAAGTACCATACCTTATTGCATTAGGTTTTCTTACTAAGTTATAACTTATCAAATTAGTCCTCTTAGACACCTTATCATCTAATTTTAAACTTCAACTAGTTTCATCATCATTCTACTTTTACTTTCCTTCAAACCCTAGGCATGTTTTTTCATATGTGGATTTTTGACCTTCTAAAACCCCATCAAGAGCTTTAGATCTCTTCTCAAGCCTCTCATACATCCTTAACCTACTAGATGCAATCTCCAAATTTGATTCTAGGGATTTCAATTTTTCTTCATACCTAGAACAAACTTCATCTTTCTCCTTTAGATATTTAGACATATTATCCACTTGAGATTTCAAACCCTTAATAGATTGATCATGATTTTTCCCCTTATCAATCATTTTATCTTGTAATCAAAATACCAAAGACTGAGTAATGTCATATTGTTTCCTCCAAAGATTAGTTTACTTACCCATTGTTTGTGCTTCAAATGATCTCCTTCTAGTTTCTAATTTTGCTTCGTAAGGACCTGCTCTGATACCAAATATTGGAAGCACAATGGAATGAGAGGGGGATGAATCAGTCCTACAATTATTTTTACTTCATTAACCAAACCATACATTCATCAATTATATTTTCCATACATCATTCATAACCACATATGCTTATTAAGATATGCAACATCAATCACAAGGGCATGAAACAAGGTACACAAAGCACAAGAACAACATATGTAAGTGGGAAGAACTCAAGGGGAATAAATCCAACTAAATATTTTCTGATATTACACACAAAAAATAAATTTAGTGAAGCATCAACTTCATAAGGAGCATCAACCCCTACTCTAGAAGAACACCAACCCTATAAAGAGCACCAACCCCCTATTTAATTAAGTGACCCACTACATAAGGAGAATAAAACCACATAGGATGACCAAGTACCAAGTCAACCATGTCAATATGTTTTATATTTGATTTTTTTCTACCACAACTGAAGGAGATCTTTAATTCAACTCACAAACCCTTAATCGAACCCTTAGTCCTCTATCTTGCATTATCTTCTTCTTCTTGATCATTATTTGGCTTTAAAATATTTCACACATGATATCAATAATTCCTCAACCTTTCATGCTCTTCTTCATCCTTCAAATCATGCACTCATATGTGTAAAATACTCTCCTCTAGGTCACAATTTTTCCTCCAAGAAAACTAGTTCAAATTTGACACAAAACCATGCTTTTATATACATTCCAACACACAAAAATGAAGGAGGTAGGTCATACACATTTATTTTGACAAATTAATCATAATAATATCCTAATAAATTCATCACAATTCTCATATATGAACCATATAGGTCGTCCATGCCAAAAACCTCCCATTATGCATCAATGTGCTCCAAAACTCCATCACTAGGATGAGAAAATCCAAGAACATAAAAAATATTTTCAGTAAAGATCTAAAATTCATCACACATGTGTAATATGACATTTAAAATTCATCCATGGTCACACTTTTACTTTATCCAATCAAATTATTTCATTAAATGGGCCCACTGGCTCATTTCCTTCTCAAACAATTGTTTCTAACCCGATTTTACCATTTGGCCTCAAGAATCCTCAATATGAACTCGACTATGGACTATGACCACTCAATAGAAATCCCAAAACCTGTATAACACATCTAAGAAAGTTATATACAATGAAACAATCATATATTGAAACCACAACTACTTTTTTTCACCAAATTAAGTTGTCCAAACACTAGTTTTGCAAACTCAACTAGTTTACACCCTTTATGATACTTTCAAGGCCTATAAATGAAAAATGAACCCCTAATCACCCTCTAGTTTATATAAATCATCAAACCAACCATTTCATGCCTTAACCAACTCAATTTTGCAGCCTGAGCAAACTTGTCCTAAAAACTAACATACCTTCTTTCTCACAAATTGACATAAAAGAACCATTAAATAAAATAACCATGATACAAGCCATAAAATAATTGAAATATATATGAATATTATTTCTATAACCTATTTTAACTCCATCTAAATCAAATTGGAATGCCTTCAACTAAGCCAATCTCTGCAAACTACTTTTTATGCCTTTTAGCACTCAAGAACTAACCATTAGCCCAACATGCTCCATTACCTAAAAATATCTTCCAAGCTCAAAAAAACAATATAAAAACTTATAAATACTTATAAATTATTCCTAAGAACTCATAAACCTTCAAAAATCATGAACAACTTAAAATCATTACCTTACCTCATCAATCTACTTTACACCCCGCTAAATAAGGCATCCTTCAAACTTGATACTAAAATATCAGGTCATACCTATTTCATACCATGTCCAAACCTCAAGTTTTATATGAAATTATAAATATCTCTGAACCATATTCACAACACAACTTGAATGGAGTCCTAACTCCTTCTATAGCTCATGTAATCTCAATTTTACCACAAGTCGCTCTAAACCGATCCAAAAAAATCTACATAAATAGGGAACACTTTTCACTTTTTCACTATAACCATGACTTGAAACCTTCATGGAAATCAAGAAAAACTCCAAGGATATCATAAATGGAAATTTATTCTTTACCTCATTTGGGAAACTTTTCCTTAAACTACAACTCTTACGAAATAATACAATTCATGTGGAGCCCACATATCACCACATGTAATAATTTACCTTTTTGGAAAGATGGAGTAGTCCTATGCATCATATGATCATCAATTTGGTAAAATAAATCAATACATGCTTTGTATAATCACTTTTCTCCAAGTTGTTTTTCAAACCACTTTACCTTATTAACCATCGTTCATAAAAATGTGATGATCAAACAAACTTGTTATTGTTTTTAAACCTTCATAATTAACCTAAAAATATATTCCAAATAGCTCAAGTCCCCTTAAAATTTCACAACGATCCCTAGAAGGTCCATATTTTCTTTAAAACACACACTTTTACTTACCCCTGTTTCACCAAAACATGCATAACTTGAGAAAAATTATTTAGAATGACATGAAATTTGGCATGAATAATAATTAAAACCTTATCTAACTATTCATACTCACTTAATATCCTAGATAGCTTTTAAATTGTTAATCTAATCTCATTTTCCCATGATTTCTAGCCTATTCTCACCTATTTACTTCCCAAGAACCTCATAAAAGCATCAAACCACTTTGAATACTAACCTAAAACTAAGTATACACCTCAAGAAACTGTCAACAAGATTCTAATATGCTTCACCATAACTTATGTAGTCCAAATCTCATATCTCTACCTCATTATTCTTGCTCCAAGGCTAGAAACAAGCCTAGAATTCCCTAACTCGATGTAAAAAACCCATGAAATGACCATAATGACTTCATGTAGACTCAAGGACACCTATAACACACGTCATAGACTATGTATGACATCGTGACCAACTCCAAATCACTCGGTAGGACTCAAACCATGACTCGGTACCCTAGACCATACACTAAGACTACATAAAACTCACCAACCCGCTCAATATTCATGCTTAGCACCTGAATAGCACATCATAGAGAATCTCATGACCACATTTCACCATTTTCCATCAATATACTTAACAGTAATGACAAAACTAACACACAATAGCCAATAATTCCTTTACAAAAGTGTGTTCAAATCTCCTTATCTCGGTCTTTTTACCCCCGGTAGACGTTTTTATTGTTTGTGATCCACGCTATTAAGAAATATTGGAATAATGTGATGGTTTAGATCTTAAATCCTTCAAAATATTTGAGAGGGGTCTTCCAATATCATAATTACAAATTTCCACTCCTTAGGTCAACTATTACACTCATATTTTTGGTGTATTGTCCTTTCTTATCCAACTTTGTATAGTACATTACTCTTGGTTTCTAACTATTGGAAATAAATCCACCAACTAACATTAATTATCTAGTAATTCCTTAAAATAACGTTTGTTTGATAAGCTTGGTCAAACCTAATGAAATTCAACCTATATTTACAACTTTATAGTATTCCTTTTCTCTTAACTATCTCTTTCTTAGCTATTAAATTATCATATACAGGTTTCACTTATGATAGTCATGTTTTTATAGCTTAAGGTGAGATGATAAATCTTGAAATCCTTCATAAACCAAAAAATATATTTCTAATATTATTTCCTCGACACTTTGTTTCTTGATATGGTTATTAAACTTTAAATCTCCTTTTCTAACCTTAAACCCTAAGATGGTTTCAACCAAATATCCCGAGAATAGAGTTATGATGAAAAAACCACTAAAACACCATTAAAACCAATTCCACGACCTATACAATTTCTCTGAGGTCTGTATCAGTACTCCCAAGAGTTAGGAACTAACAATGAGATCTCAAATCTCCTTTTTCTATGTAGACTCTTCAAAACTTTCTTACTATGTCTCTAGGAAAAAAGTATGCTCAACACTCTGGGTTTTCAACGAAATAAAATTTCATTCTTCCATTTTCAGGGTGTTGTGAGGTTCTTGTATTCTCAACACACTTTCTTGGAACTTTACTTATTATTTTTGAGTTAATATCATTGTTATATGGTGTGAATATTACATGCACTATAATGTGACACAATCTTGTTTCAAACTCCTCACTATCAAACACTCACCTCAAATAATGAACTGAGATAACTCTACTAAGCCAATAAATAATGAATAAGAATTATTACAAGATAAAATAACTTCCTTTCTCAGTTTTCTATATAAGAATTGAATGAATATCATTGTTCATGCACAGGTCTGATGCATATCACAATATCTAAACTATCAAAACGTTTAACGATAAGTATTTCCATCAATATTTTGGAGCTTCAATTCATTTTCTTCACTTGACCATTCAAATCATGGATGTAAAAATTACATTGAGGCTTAAATATGCCTTCTCAAGGCTTCTTAACTGATTCTTGGCTCATGAAACCTCTTAAAGTACATTATTTTCATTTATTCTAATCATTAAATGGCCTAATTTTAGACTAGAAACTTAAGATCTAGGTACTTGAGTCACAACTATGACCTTAATGAGACTCTTATACCTTAATAGAACATTCTACAAGATTAAATATCCTTTGAATTCTCCAAGATGATACCTAAACACCTAAAATAATCCAAAAATGGCTTCACTGTTTTTAAATTTACATTTTGGAGGTAAAATGTTGCATTCAAATTTGTGAATGTTCTAAGTAAACCTAACACAGTAGATGACTCCTAATGACCCCTAAAACCTATCAATACACTAGGAAAGCAAAAATGTTATGTGATCAACCCTATATAAAAATAGGAGTGATGCTCTTACATAATATTACCAAGGAAAAAGAAAAATTTCCCCCTACTTTGTTCTATCCTTTCTTCTTCTTAATTCTTTCTCTATTTCAATTGAAGATGATCCTTTAAAAATGTCCCTTGAATGAATACCACCCCTACTTTACCTCTATTAGTTGTGCTTTATCTTCCATAGAGTGGTTCTTCTTTGAAATTATCTCATACTTGATAAAAATGATGCTTAGGATTTGTGCACTTAATTTTTCATCTAATACTTGAGCACGTTTTCTTGATTTGTGGCTATACATAATGTCTTTTCACCCTTCATGGCTGATAAAATAGACTTTTTATCTTCTGTTTTCCTTTTTGAATCATCTTATTTTCAAGGTCATTAAATAAGATTTTTTTTTGAAAAGAATCAACTTCATTTGGTTTTTCTTCCTTCTTCTTAGTTGTTACACTTGTATATACAACACCCCAAAAATAATTATATTGAACAAATTGATCTTCACCACTCTACTTATACATCCTTTTCATGCCTTTTTTGTCTCTCTCAATTGATTTTTCTAGGGTTTCTACAAGAATTTGCATATAATTGTCTTCTAAGACCATTTTAGAGTACCTTTCATTGTTGATTCCATTATTCTCAATTATTGAATATTACATTCCTTTGTCACATTCTGAAAGTTTTTATTTGTTTATTCATCTCATGTGATCCCGTAAGCTCTTCTTGATCTTCATCTCCAATGATATCTGCATAGTCCTCTTTCTTTTCATCTTCCTTGCTCACTTATTCTTGTAATTTGTATTTAGTTTTATCTTTTCACTCTAACTTTCTCATGATTCTCATCGTATGATCCTCATATTCATCAATTTCACATGTACCTATAAAAAAATGCTCAAATCAATATTAGTTTTAAAATAATAGGCTTACATTCCTCATCTTTCTTCTCGTAAGACCTGATTTTGCTCCTTCTCTCTTTATTTCTTCACACAAACTTTTCACTCTATCTTCATTTATATCTCTTTCCTTTTGACCGCTATCAATTTTTTTCAACGATTCTCTATCCTCTAGACATTATTATTGGTCATCAAGCACTCTTGGATGTGCTTCTCTAATCTCTCCACAACCACTTTCGTGTTTCACTTCACTATTTTCATCCTTCTTATCTTCCTCTTGTCTAAAGACTATCTCAATCTCCACACATACCTGATATCCATCACTATCAAAGGGTAAGTACATGGAAATGGGGGCCCAAAAGGGGGTCAAAAGGGGACATGTTTTCCCTGAAATTAGTGAACCCTAAATTTCATCTAATAATTTGGCATGCATATACTCAAAATTTGACAAAGTGATAAGAATAAGTACTTTGTAGAGCTCAGAATCTAGTTTCTAAACTATTAATTTTTTCAAAAAGGTGGATATTAAGAGGGTCAAATGTGGTGCAGACACAAAGTATGTCTATTTTTTTGTCAAAAGATAAGAACCTATTGTATGTGCAACCCCCATTTTTTATTTTTATAAATTATTTTTCAAATCCCTTCAATAGAAAGTTAGGTAATTCCATGTACGAGGTCCCACTAATTTTTCATAATTTTTGGATGAATATATAATTTTTAATTAATTTTCAAAGTGCACACATCCCGAAAAATGAAATATTTGTGTGTACACCCCGTAACTTTGAGAAAAATAGTATTTTTTTGGAGTGTGTGTAGAATGGATTTTAGAAGAGGATTTTTTTCTTTTGAAATCCGGATGAAAAAATCATAAATTATGTACAAAAACATATGCATATGTTTTGACAAGAAAATAGGGCACTAGTAAAAGAAATTAAGGATGAAATCCTTAAACTAATCAAATTTTAGAAAGAAGCATATAGCCACCAAGGTAAAACCGAGATTTATGTCGTAGTATAATGTTATTTGGAATATTTTGTTATAACACATAAGATATTAGGGTGTACATGTGAGAGTTTGATGTTATTTGTTAAACACAGATTTGTTCATGGATCACATAGTCTAAGCCTTAGGGTGGGATATCCAAGGAATTTCAAAGCCTAATGATTGGGATTCCCAAACCCATAGAAGATGAACCATGAGCATGTTATAACATACTCACCTTCTTTTTATTATGTGGTATATGTGCTTATGGGGGATATATTTACTATAAGTATTAATTTTTCTTTTATTAATATTTATTTTTATTATTTCTCATAATTTAAATTTATTTTAGTAAATATAAGAAGCTAGGGTCACTCTGCACCTTATGGAACTAATCTCATAGATCCATATGTCATGGTTTAAAAAATTAATATTCTAACCTCAGGTCGGTACATATTTATTTTTCTCGGATTTGAGCATTCATCCTAAAACTTTTAGGGTTTAAATTATACAATTGATGTATATTTTGGGAAATAATATAGTTATTGTTTATGTTTTGGGGCATTTTGGATTGGTTATTTACATTTGTAGGAGTGTTAAATGGGTCAAAATTAGAGTTTACAAACCTCACAACTCCCAAAGGTAGCGACAACGGATCAAATATATGGACTCATGAATTTTCCCATGAGCATGGAGTTGAATCCCTAATTTTTTCTTAGAATATGGTAAAATCATACTATGGATGAGTACCTACTTTACAAGCTTAGGGAATGCATATTTCACTTCTTGGTCAATGGTGTGTCCTTCCTCTAACAAGCCTACCTTAGTATTACTCTCAACCTAGATCAAAAGAAATTATTAAAAAGTTTTTTTAATATTTTTTCAATATAAAAGGATGATTGGATACATGATTGATGAGTTCAGGTGTGACTTTATGGAAGATAAATTCCTTCGAGAGCCTAAAAATCCATTCTTAGCTAATCAAAACCCTCTTGGAGAGTTCAAGAAATATATTAAGTATCTGGAGGTGGTGTTAGAGAATTTTGGAAGTGTTGGAGGTAATTTTTGGAATATTTTGGAATATTGATTAGGGCTTAGGGTTTATGGTTTAGGGTTTATGGCTCATGGTTTAGAGTTTAGGGTTAATGGTTAAGGGTTAAGGGCTCGTGGTTTAGGGTTTAGGGTTTAGGGCTCTAGGATTAGGTCTCAATTTTTAGGGTTTAGGGTTTAGCATTTAGGGTGGTAAAAATAAGGTTTAGGGTTTAGCATTTAGGGTGGTAAAAATAGGGTTTAGGGTTTAGGGTTTAGGTTTTAGGGTTTATGGTTTATGGTTTATGGTTTAGGATTTAGGTTTTAGGTGTAATTCCTCTGCCATGGTTGTTATCCTTGATCACTTCAATAATTAAAGTTACAAACATTGATAGGTGATTCTTTTTCAATAATGGTGTACTCTTTTGAAATAAATAATCATGTTTTTTTGTAGATGATATGTTTATCTTCTAAAATTAGATACAATCATGCCATGACAATTCTGAATTTATAATGAAGTATTTCATATACTCTTTATGCTGAAATTTTTAATGTATTTTGCATGTGGATGAAGGAAATAAATTCATTCTAATTTGTTCATTTCCTATTTTGCAATATTGAACTTTTGCTTCAGTCTATTTGATTTCAAAATGCAGAATAACCATACCTTGGATCAATTACAGTGATCTAAAGCATGTCTTTGATTTTATGATGTTTTGATCATTTGATCAAGTTGATCGAATGTCTAATTGCTAAACTTTGGATTACTTTGGGGTCACGGGGCATCCTATTGCATATTTTACACGCACCCTTCTAAGTAATATAATAATGTCCTTTTGATACATCAAAAAGGTAATGTACTTTGATTAATTTATTGGGACCTAATTAATCTAAGTTCTTTTGATTTTTATCCTATCCTAAACCTAAGTTAAGGTGATTATATTTATTGTGATGATTAATTCTTAGAAGGGGTAATCCTAATTCATTGACACTAATTAATCCTAAGCTAAATTGAATTACTCCTAAGGTCCTAAGATTTGGTTTATAAACTAATACTATGGAAACCTAACCTAAGGGCATCAAACTAACCTAAGGGGAAATTAGGTTGGCTTGGATGGAAAGTTGTTGAATGGTGGTGGCACCATTCCAAAGGAATTTTGAAGGTTTAAATGTTGCATTTAATATTTTGTTACCACCAATTTTGGCCAAGGCATGAAGGTAGTGGAAAGTGTTGAGTTGTCAACTCTGCTAATTTTGTTTGAATGAAGTTTTTAATTATTAGTTCTAACTAACAATGAGTTGGCATTGGCGGGAGTTTCAGGGGGGACACTGACAGTCTTGTTGGCATTAATGAGCCTCGACTTGAGAGAAAACTTCTTGGGGAATAGTAGAATGGGTTGGAGGAAAAAGGAATGGTTTGGTTTTATTGTGCATTCAGATTTTTCGAGCTCTTTGGCTCTGCATATTGTATTTATAGTTTTCAAACTTTCGGTTTGATTACTTTTGCATTTAAAATTCACCATTGCATGGTGGAAATGATGGTAAATATTGGTTGTGGAAACTATAATAATAAATTGGGAGAGGTTACTGAGAATCTTTTTTAGCATTTTCATTAAAAATCTTGCGGTGGAAGTTGTTATTTCTCAAAATTTCACCCTACTTGAGAGATGAAAGCGGGGGTTCTAAGTTTGCTTTGATCTCTCACTTTCATAGATACAATGGAAACACCTCAGGTCTTTCGGTATACCTTTTGTTGAGGTGAGTCTTTGGTAACAAGGAAACTTCCTTATTGATGTATCCTAAACAAATATTTTGGGGTTTTGAGGGTAAAAAATATGATTTTAATTTAAATTGAAATGGGTGATACACCAAACTTGTTGAGGTATTTGACTGAGTATATGCACAATAAAATTGAGAATTAATTTTATATACATGAACCAATTGTTTTTGGTAGAATATTAAGGCAAAACACTTATGTGTTGAAGGATAAATCACAACATAGAGACAAGATAAACATGCACACTAAGGCTATGCCGAAAAAATAGATTTCAAAGAAGGCAAGATGATTAATCAGGGAATTAACATTCACAAGAATTAATGGAAAGATACACACAATTGAAAATAATTGGAAAGACCAAAACTAGTTCTTCTTTAAAGAAAAATTGGCAAAAATTACTTCAAAGCACTCCTATGTCCAAAATTCCTCCCTTCTCGCTTTGTAATTGCACACTATATATAGAAAAATTATTCACCCAACCCATCCTAAAAATAAGCTAAAATTTTTACTCACCCATGCATGCTAATTTTTCCCCTTTATCATGAATAAATAAAGGAATAAAAATAGACATGTTGATTATAATGAGGCATTAATAGCCTTGCTTACAAAAATAAACTTAAGTCAAAGTGTAGTTGACTGATCTATTTTTAATAAAACTTGGGTGAATATTTTTGCTAAAATTAAACACTTGCTTGTTGTACAATTCTTCTCCAATGCAAGTGCATGCTTTTTTCTTCTTCTACATGATGTGACACTTGCAATTTGATCCACTTGTAATGATAAATTTTGCACTTTTACAATTCTGCCCTCTTGGATGCACATGCAAAAATAATATCCCTGTGTAAGAAAAATAATTCCTTTGTCTTCATACTTGGAAAAATTTTCACCCTCTAATGTGGGGATCACCTACATGCATGTGAAAGAAAGTAATACCCTTATTTTTGAAAAATAAGGTAATTAGAATTTCAAAAAGGTCTTCATGATATCTGATGTTGACATATGTGCACTTATTTGTTGTTCTATCTTCTAGTAGATGACATGAAAAAAATACCTTTGGTTTCAATACTTAGAAAATATTTAACCCATGTGGGGATCACTTTTATGTTGACCACCTTGAGGGTACGAATTTCTTTTGCAAAAAATAAGGTATTTTGCAAGTTTTAAGGTAAGGGCCCTCCATTTGACTTGATCATGATACATGTCATTATTGAACTCCTTGGAATTACATGGCACATGTTTTGATTTATAATAATGCTTTAAGCTCTTATGATTATTATAATCATTGTTTGATTATCTCCATGTCTGGATGGTCTTCAAGCCCCTTTAGAAACATTAGCATCATATAATCTGACCCCCCTTTGAATAATCATAACATGCACTTAACTTTCGGGATTTTGATTAATCACTTAACATATATAAAGTTTTAGTTTTTAAAAACCAGTCAGAACATATGATTATTCATGGCATATGGTTTTGGACCTTAATCAAAGGTCAATGCAATGATTATCAAATAATAGGGTTGGCCCCCTTTTTATGATGACTCACCCCTCAGAAGATTGTTAATGGCATCGTTTAACTATGGTTAGGTGTGTGGTTTGCATGGATTTCGGTGAATTTATCGAGTTAGTCGATATCTATACTATTTGTATCTCCATTTTTAATTATCTAGAAATTGATTACCACAGGGTTGCCTTGTGCAATGTTGATCTATGTCCTTACAAATTTTGGATCATTGATCATTTGACTCCACGATTTGAAATCTTGAACATTTGATCTTATACTATATAATTTGAATCATTGATTTTCAAGCTATGGTAAATAGTGGAGTTAGAAGTAGTTTTCACCTTCACTGTCAATCTTGGTACTTTCGGTCTACAACTATCAATCTTAACTCATCGAGTGAGTTAGGTTTTATGGTTTTTGAGCTTGGGTGAGTAAAACAACTCGAACCCTAAATGATCATTTCATTTACATTGTTAGTTTGGGAGGGCCAAGCCCTCGGTAAAATTTCCATTGACCACCATGAATGATCTTTTTGATTTGTTTGTAACTCCAATTGGATCCTTTTTTGAAAAGATGACCACCATTATCAATTCTTAAGATTTGGTCTTTATTTGGTTCTGGCATTCTTTCTCTATTTACACTTTGAAGACATTTGGCAACCATGAAATTCTACAAGCTTTTTAGCTTATTTAAGGGATCTTTGTTTCAACTTTGAAGGTGAGCTTTATCATTTGAAAGCTCGATATTTTCATTTCCTTGAGATTTCATTACTTTGTAACTCAAAAATGGATGAAGCCTTTATCATTTTTCATTTCATGTGCACTAATGTTTTTGTTTCCTTCGCGTTTTATCTATGTTTTTTTCTTGAATGGTGAACACCCACGAATTGTTCTGGCATTAATTATTTAATTTACAACTCGGGGTTTGGCTAAATAAATTTTAAATAGTGATTCCTTTGATCTATAGATGTGACTTAGATGATTTATTTGAATCCTCATGTTAGAAAACTTTAGTAAATAGTTGAACTATTTGGTTATGATGTGGTTGATACTGTATTTTCTGATTTCTTTGTATTTTTGTGCTTATACCTTGGTCTTGAGCTCGAATAATTTCATGGGTATTTGGATTTTTCTCTTCATCATTATGTTGCTCGAAGGTTTCTAATTTTCTATCGGAAATGGTGAGTATACTCCATATTTTTGAGCTTTTATGTAAACCGAGAAAACTGTTATTTTCTCATTTCACTATGTCAAGTTTTTAGGTGAATCGTTAACCATTTTATTACCCGACCTCCATTTATGGAGCTCTAAGGTTTTTCTTCTTATTATATTTGAATGAGCCGCCATTGTGTATTGTATTTCTGGTTTCACTGTTCTTTCTCCGCCGTCATTAAGATGGAAGTCTCGAGCTCGTGCTTAACTATATTTTTCTAAGCATGGTAAAACTGGGTCAGCCGTATTTTTTTTTCTTTGAATGTGAACTCAAATTTTATTTTACTGGGTCTATGTTTCACCACCCCACTCACCATTATTAAGTTTCAAGCTCTAGTTTTTGTTCTTCATTTATTTGCATAGTATTTATCTTTTCCTTGATGGTGTGTGTGAGTTACGTTCTGCGTAGCACAATCTTAATTTTTCACCCCTGTGATGGTATTATTTTCACCCTTGAGATGCTTAATGGAGGTAATGACCACCATGCTATTTTTAAAGACATTGAGACTGTATTTTATATGATAAACTTGAATCCTTCCTTGACATTATATGATTATTTATTTTCATATCTACCATGATTCTTTAACGGAATTTATTTTAATTCATGTTAGATTATGAAAAACTTGTTCTTCCTTTTGAATCAAAGTAGAATAATTGTATCAATATGTTGTTAGTATGTTGTTTCACTTTATATTGAAAATGTATAGTTACAACTTCAATATGTTTTCTGATACTACAACATATTCTATGATATTCTACATCTATTCTTGAATTTGTTCTTAACATTTGACTATAATTTAATCAATGCTTTCAAATCTTCAAGGCCTTGTACTCCTATTTGAGAGCTGATAAAACTTTTCGTAATTTGGGTGATTTCAGTTTGAATTAGTACCTATACTTGTAACTTTACCTTTTTTGAATAACCGGGGCATAATGCATTCATTAAGATTTTTAGTGCATTAAATATGTAGCTTTTGTTGCAGTGTACTTTTGATAATGAAGACTGTGATTTCCTTGAAGTTTTGACTTATGATTGAAGATTGAGTTTAATGATATTTTGAAATCTTGTAGCATGATTACACTTGCACCTTGTGAATTTCTTAAAATTGAAATATTCTCTTCTTCTTGCAATAATGAGATGAGGATAAGAAGTTTATTGAGTCATGAATGTAGAATGCATTTTCTCTATGGTCTGAAACACTACTTTTTGATTTATGGATTTGTTTTGATGGAATTTACCAACATGCTGATTCTATTTTTGTTACCTTGTATGTCTTTATTCTTCAAGATCTAAAACACGTATAATTTTATTTTCATTATCTTGGAAAACCTCTATTGTAGATCCAAATTGAAAAATTTATGGAATGGTGGATTTATTTTTGTACTTATTGCCTTTGATGAACTTTACAGTTATTACTTTCTTATTCCTTCCGATAGTTGTATTCTTCCAACTTGAGTTCTAGTTTGTTTATATCATGTATGATTCTACCTTGTGTGATGTGGCATATAGACTCCAATTCTTTAGAAATTTGTACCTTTTTATAACATCATATTATTTGTCTCATTGTTGGGCCTTAGAATATTGGCTAAGGAAAAAGGGCACACGCACACTTTGGACCAATGAGAGGAAGGGTGCATAGGAATAAGTGCACCAGACACAAAGAGTTTTAAGAAGGGTTTAGGATAAACCAGGGTGCACATGGAAGGAATAGCATTGGGTTAAAAGGAGTTAGTCATATTCGGCATTCTGCAGAAGCACTTAAGGAAAAATGTGACTTGATTAGGTGTGCTAAGTGGATAAGGTGCCATCCTAGAACCTTGGAGGTCAAGAAAAGAATATTCCATGCAAGGAATATTCCCAAAAGACATCATTATATAAAGTGGAGGGTTTGTAAGGGGATAACATTCACCATTGGAGGACCACATTGACACTTGACATGTGATCTGTTCAAGAGAGAAGGCATGGTGGTGGGTGTTGATCCTATAAAAGAGATGCTCGGATGCAAAGAAGACACACGAAAAAGCGAGAGAAGAAAATGCATAAAAGTAAAATGTTGCGAATGCAAGGGTTTAGAGAACATAGTGTTGAGGGTTCTAAAGGATGTAATAGGCCTCTGTATGGCATTAGGGTACATAATAAGGGTTGAAATGGGAGGATATAACTAGGATCTCTCATCGGGGAAGATCTTTAGGGAGTAAGTCTCTTTATTTAAGATGTATGGTCTGTGATGACCTCTTTTGAATGTAATGTGGCCACCATGAATATATATAAGGATTTATTTTTATATCATGTTTAAGGGTATAAACCCTCATGTTAAATGGTTATCATGGTTCATATCTGATCTAACATGCTTACTACTTTGTTTCTATAATGCATTAATTTGTGATCTATTAGATGCTCCTTATTAACTAAAGTGAATTTATTTATCATTCTAGAAATCATCCTCCATCAATGGAAAAACCTTCTCACAATGGTCACATAAAGGAGGGGCTTAGCTCTCATGCGTGCCTCGGGTGAGCACCCAATGCCCACTTTGGTTGATAGGCCGAGAGCTTGGGGTTAGAAAGTTATATTAAGGGTAGATAAAAATGATTGCATCTTGTTTCCGTTGCGGGACCTCATTTTGAAGTTGTTGTGAGAATGATGCATGATGACAAAATGCTTAATGCTTTGGATAGTAACGAGGATTGGTTTAAGAGCACAGAGAGGATGATTTTTCTCAAATATTTAGTCTTGGACTAGAGTTTGATGCATGTAAATGGGTAGAAGAGCTCTGTATAATGAGTTGTATGAGACCTTATTTTTTTGCTTTCCAGTGGAGTTATATGAATGGGTTTCGGTGTACGCATCTAGATCAAGTTGGTACTATAGATCTCACTTGTGGACCTAAGATGAATATCAGAGGCTACAAGATGATGATCTGACTTTGACATGTGTTGTTGATCATTAGTGGAGAAGAGTGTTAACTAGTTACACCTGGAATACACTATTTATATGTATTTATGTCTAGAAGTTGTTGCATTTGAGTTCCAAAAGGAGTGTAGAGGATCATTTTTACGTGTTATTCCCTTAGCTATAAATATCCTGATCATTACACTAAGTTTGGAAGCATTTCCTATGGTCGGATAAGCTACTTCTAAAATTTGGGAAAGGAAGCTAGGGTGGAGGAAGATGGCGGACTTGCACTGAAAAGGAGAGGGAAGAAAGGTGACTCAAGTATAGTGAAGCATGAGAAAGGGAGTTGGCTAGACAATGTGAGGTTACAAGAGTGATGGATCTATGGAGGAAGATGTTGTGGGAAGGAATTGAGGTTCATACAGAGGACATAGAGCACGAGCGATCTGTCTTGCTACCCCATTTTGGAAAGCGTAGGAGAGAGAATCCTTCATCTTATGATGAGATTTTGTCACTTGGATAAAGGAGAGCCATCAGCATGAATCTGAATCCAACCGGTGACCAACCCCGACACACTTAGTTTTCAAAATCGAGAGATAATTATTGTTAACCTAGTTGGTATTAGTGGAAGTGATCGATCAACACAAAGGAGGTATAACTTTTCATTTGGCACATCCATGGTTGCACAGGTCATTTCCTATTTTGGAGGTATATTTTTTGGAACGACGTTTTGGGAAAAGTATGGGTATGCAAAGCTTGGGTATCATTTCTAGAAGTTTCACAGGACACACACATGTGGTACTAGTGTAATATCACAAATTGTTGGCACACAGTTCAGCGCGATAATAATGAGAACACTAGGCACAACCACTTCAAGGCCTTTACTAGCTATGGGAGGTGGATCTGGTTGAATAGGATCTAGTAGACCTAGAGGATCTAACGGATCAAGAGGACTAGGCACCATTGGATCTAGTGGATCTAGTTGTGAGGAAACACCAGAGGAAATCAAGGCTTTGGATTACGTGTACAAGGGCCTCAACCACCTCAAAGCAAGTATTCTTAGAAATGAATTTTTATCTACCAGATATAAATATGTTGAGGATGTTGCGAGCATGTACACAAGTGTGATTCTGGTATGGTGCATTAAGGGGATCACTTGCCCCATAATGGAAGGAAAGTTATTTTATAATGAATTTTGAAGGATGCGTACATAGTTGGTACCGAAAGTATGACCCCCATTAGATAGTGGTAGATTACACCATGTTACGGAATGCCTTCTTAGCTGAATTTCATATCCCTAAGTTTGAACAAAAAGCATTAGCACACTGAAAGGAGATTCAACAAGGTATGGAAGAGAGTGTGCAGGAATATGACACACATTTTAAGAATCTCTTATCAAATTTATCTTATGATATTCACTCGCTCCCAACATGCTCAATGGTTTATTAGAGGGTTGATAACACCTTTTAGGGAGAACTTTTTCACAAGACTTTCACAAACCCACGTGAGGCCTTGGTGGCTGCCCTATGCATTGAGGCTGTCATCAAAGTGTGGATCTTGGTGCTAGCCCCTTTCTTGAATCTCGATTTCTACAATGGAAAAGTAGCTGGAGAAGCTATTTGTGAACTCATTGCATGAGGCTCACAGTGGCCTATGGTGCACAAATTGTGAGATAGAGGGGCATACAAAGGAAAATTTTTCCCTAGAGATTGGTAAGCACCATGACAGTGGATTGTGAGATCTGTCATGGATATCATGATGCAAGTAGATGCCCATTACTGCGGTGTGCAATCTAGAAGAATGTGTCCTGCTATTGCAATATTTTCACCTCTAATACTCATGACACCAAGGATTGTAGATTGATTGACCAAATACATGATGCCATTGATATTGGTGTGTGCCAAACCAACCTCACAAAAAATTCCAAGGATGATGCTCGTCACTATAAAGGGTACCCACATGGAGGGCCATGTATAAGAGGTTTCAGAGGAGGATTTTATAGGTGTGGAAACTGTGTAGGAGAAAGAAGTGAGTTCCCACAAGGAACTTGTTACAATTGTTAATCTACGGAGAATAATAAGCATGAATGTCTTGATCTCGTTGCAATTCTCTTGGTGTGGAAAGAATCAAAAGTATGAGGAGTGCCCAGAGCTATTTGAACATATGATCTAGCAACAATGGAAGGATAAAGGCACTTTGGAATGGTAAGAATAAAGAAGGCTGAATCACAATGGATGCTAAGGGTGGTGCACAAGTCGAACTAGATTATGTATTGGTGATGACGAAAAGTCAAGCTGCATGTGTAAGGGAAACATCAAGGTAGAAGCCACCGATTACAAGAGAAGTGGTGATGCACATGAAGTATTCAGACCCTACTCATTAGAAATAGTGTATCAAGGATCATGGATGTAATTCGAAGCCTACAAAGAGAGATCCAGTTAGTAAAAGAAAATTGAAGGTAATTAAAGAAAAGAAAGAGCATTGGGGCTCCACAGAAGGATGTGTATGAGGTCAGGGAAGTATGCAGATGTTAAGGAAACAAAATATCATTTGTTTTCTAGGGAATGGCTACGAGAGAGAGTACCACACACTAAAGAAGAGCGCAAGAGGAAGGTTCCACAAGCTAACCTTCATCCCCATAGCCTCGACTATGATAAGGAAATTACCTTGAATGCGGTTGTGGATGGATGGATCCTAAGCAATATTCTAATTGACATGGGTACGGAAGTCAATGTTATTACCTTAGATGCCTGAAATCAAATGGGAATTCCCCCATTACATCCATCCTCAAATTTGTTATATATGGCTAACAAGATAAAGGAAATTCCCATTGGTGTCTTCAAGGACAATGTTATCACTTTGTTTAAGGGGTGAAGTTCACTTGGTATTTTGAAGTCTTAAAGCTAGTAGAAGCGAATAACTTTCTAGCATTACTTGGGTGCCCCTGGTGTTACAAGAACAATGTTGAGCTATGGTTCAATAAAGGATACATAAGTTTTGAGAACATAGAAGAACAGGTAATCATCCCTTGACCAATGAAAAGTCACCACCCCATATTGAGCCCTCGGTGAAGAATTTCTTGATAGGATCTATATACGTTCTATCGTGTACACCGAGGTGGTTAATCCTATGGAAGGATTTATTCAGTTTGAAGATGCTAAATCTATGAGTGATACAACTAGTGTGACATGTAACAATTAGGAGTAGGTGACTTATGAGTTAATTGGGTGGAAATTAGGAGGATCCGTTACAAGAGTAAAAAAATGTGTTTAGTCAAGTGTCGGGAGGAAAGAATTTTCTAAGTTACTCTGTAGGGGGCTAACCTTAATGTTTTGTTACAAGAGATGGAGACCCATTGGAAAAGTGTTATCAAAATAAGAAGGATGCTCAACTATAACTTGCTCGGGACCATTGTGTGTTTGTGGGAGACCCATTGCAATAGCATCCTAGAGTGGTGTGAAGTGAGACTCGCATTCTCTATTAGGTTTTCCCGATGCAATACACCCACTATCATACAAGACTATCATGGGAAGGAGCCCATCTCATTCAACATCCAAGCATGTGATAAGGCTTGGATGGGAGGCATGAAAGCATTGCCTCCTTCTCTATGGATGCATAATTTATACTCCATTTTACAAGGATATGCACACACATGGTAAATTCACTCATAGATGTGCTTTGTTAGAAAGGAAATTGATAGGAATTCATGGCTGACCTCCTTCAAGATTTTAAATATCGAGCACCTAGCCATCGATTGATAAGGCACCGT
The DNA here is from genome assembly GCA_018340775.1 of Taxus wallichiana var. yunnanensis. NCBI lineage: Eukaryota > Viridiplantae > Streptophyta > Pinopsida > Cupressales > Taxaceae > Taxus > Taxus wallichiana. The sequence goes on along the minus strand of CM031244.1, from coordinate 137,957,617 downwards.
AGGTTGTTAAGCACCTAATGATGGGAGATAGTGTCATGGCGGAAGATATAATACTAGATTTATTAGGTGAACCTTTTTTTGGAAGTGCGCTTTGGTTTGGAAGAGTCAGAAGAGGTGTAGCTTGAGTGTGCATGCATGGAGAAAGAGAAGGTAAAGATGGTCTATGTGATATATGGTGAAGATATGGAGAGTTTGGATGTTAACCATACGAAGGTATGCGTAAAGTTATTAATAGTGCTAATGATCAAGTGTGCGCCTACCATGAGCCCCTCAAATAAAATAAGGTTAATGTACGTACCCAAAAATGTAGGTACTATACTACCGGAAAGAGGTTACGAAAAACCCAATGATGATATAGGTCTCCTCGTAAGGTGTTCAAAACCCGAAAATCTCACCACCTAGATGTTTACATCCCATGTGCCTCATCCACATGGCGGCGGTCCTATGACCGCCACCCAAGATAGGGCAGCGATCCTGTAACCACCGCCCTGCACAGGGGTGGCGATCCTGTGCACATTTTCCGTAATGTTTTGATGATTTCGTTAAAATTCAAATTCAAATTTCTACCCGCATTCTTCAACCACTTTGGCTTGCATTTATGTTTTAGCCACCATGTAAATAGTGTTTTCCCTTTGTTTATAGTAAAAGAGATAAATTGGGAGTTACCCTCTGGTAAATGGAATTGCTATAAATAGCTAGCTTGTTCTCAAGCAAAGGACCCCTCTCCTTCTCTGTTTAACTATTTAGTTTGTTTGAAGTTCTTGCTTAGAGTTCCAATAGTTTCATGATTTGCGTCAGTTATCAGCCTTCCTTTGTTGTTTAGAGATTTTGATCTTCTTGTTTCATCTTACTTCATTATTTTTCCATGCAATCAGTTTAGAATAAGCTAGTTTCATTTTAGAATTGGAATCCATTTAGAGTTATAGGTTTTGTTTTGTCACAAAAGATAGTTTCAAGAATTCTCGGTGTATTTGTGTTGTATTCCCACAATAAATCTTGCTAGGAATTGCATAGTCAAGCTTTGTTCACTTGCACTATCCCTCTCTTACTTGCATTGTATTTGGTCTATATCCAAAGCTGCCATTGTTTGAATATCTTCTTCGTTGACGCTATCATATACATGCTTTTCTGGATTCATGAGAACATGAAGGAACGAAGAGATCAAACTAAGGGGATGAAGTCACACACAACTGGATATACCACTATTCTGTAAACTCTAGGTTTTAACTATCAAAGTTCTAGTTACAAGTACATCAAATAGAGTAGTAAATTATTTTATTTCAGTTAAGATCTCTTTCAATATTGCCAGGGAAGTTGTGGCGAATGATAGTTTCTGAGAAGCTATGATTTGTTCCTCACTTTTGAGGTAAGATTGAAGGTTTTCAATTAAGTTAATTATCTGTCTTTTATCTAGATTCACACATTTTCACAGGTGAATAACCACACCGGGTTATCTCGCTTGTTTAGTTTTAGTATAAGAGTATTTTAATTATTGTTTGTAATTATAATGTTTCAATTGTGTATGTTGTTTAGATTAGTTTCCCTTTCAGCAATAGTATAAATTGTTATTTTCAGTTTAAGTTAATTTGGAGACTTCATTTTAGATTAATACTTAGATCCTAATTAGGAAGATAAACCACTAGGGAATTTATGTTATCTGCTCATAGCCTCTAAATCTCCCCTTTTTCATTTCAGTTATAGGAGATCACATTACTAGATCTTAGTCACTGATCCTCCTATACTTAGCCATAGGAAAGTTGCTTGCCAATTCTCATCCTCACATATATCTTTTCTATCATGAAAACTGGGCATAATCATAGGCTGAACTTCATTTAAGTCACCCAAATTTCAAACCATTGGTGTCTTAGTATGACCTCGGGAGGTCAAGTATAGGGAAGGTCACTTGCTGATTATCATCCTCGCATGTCACTTTTCTATCTTACAAAATTGGTGAAACTGACATGAAATGAATACGCAACCTTCTGATCTTAAGTCAAATTCCTACTCGTTCTTCCAATTGATTCACTTTTAGCCTTCACATTAGCTTCACATACAAAATTGGTGAACCCGACGTGAAACAAACATTTTTCCCCCTTTTATTTTAATTTCTTTCATCCACCTTCACTCTTTCCCATTATTCTACGGGTATTCATATACCCCGAATATGTCGAGATACAACGCATATGGTAGACCTCTCTCAGGTCTTGAAGAAAATTATGGTCAAACAAATAGACAACCTGTCACCCTCACTTTCTACATGGGCTGACAACTATTCAAGTAATTACTTGTCATCTCAAACTCCCCCTCAAAGAACTAGCTCTAGTTCTTCATTCCGAATTGAGGAGTTAGATCAGCTTGCACAAACACAACAACCAGAGCCCTCAGGCTCTAACAATATGATGTTTACTGGAGAATCCATTTCATCTCCTCGGGTTTTTTTCAGACCACAAATCAGTAGATAGTCAAATCCACTCCCATTTTTAGATGAGGAGTATTTAGCGTGCTACGCTAGAAGTGAACAACGCTTCCAAAACATGTACCCACCTATAGGGAGTTTGCAAACACAACCCGATACCCTACTCCAAGAAAACACCCCCATTCCTCCACCTATGGGAAATACTCTCGGTGAAACTTGGCAGGGTAATGATCAATTCATAGCAGGGTATCATACCCCTTTATAACCTCAAGGTGTACAACAAATGAAATTAAAGAAAAACACCATGTTTTCACCAATCAAGGTCATTTTAGCCTTTGTTGAGAAATTTAGAGGATTGGAACTTGCTCAAACAAATCAAAATTTATATTTCGGGTAAGTAGGAATCCCCAACCCTCTACATCATCCCAACCAAGTTGACTTCCTTACAAGAACAAGCACATTAGGCATTCCTCCTCAACATTCGTATAACTATCCACATCAAACACCAACTAGAACCACATTTTCAAATGCTGCACTAGTTGAAAATATGATACCTCCTCGGCTTAGCACCAAACAACCCATACTAGAGTAATGCTCCTCCCTACTTAAACATTTATTCAAAATCACCACAGGAGACATGTTCTCCTCTCCCGGAATATTCGCTCAACCACATGGATTCCCTTATGTCCCTGCAAATACATATGCTATGCCATATCAACAAACCATGCCACCCCCACCCCCTTAGCAAGCACCATCGATGGTCGAAGCCTATGTGGTAGGGACTTATTCAGAATATTTAAAAGAGCCCCTAGACTTCACCATACGAAGTGTTATGCTTCCAAGACCTCTTCCCGATTTACCCAAATACAAAGGGGAGGGAGATCCAAATGCACACATCAAGGCCTATGCCACGGCCATACGGGAATTACTCCCTTGGGATGGGGTTGTTGCCAAGATATTCCCTAAAACCTTAGAGGGTATTGCCCTTGATTGGTACTATAGAATACCTGAAGCCTCGATACACTCATTTAAACAACTCGTGTCATATTTCATCAAAGCTTTTGACATGAACAAATTGTTAAGAACATGAATCAGGGAATTCTTGCATATTAAACAAGAACATAATGAATCCACTGCTCATTTTATTCAAAGATGGCGTACGGTTCTCTACTCATCAGCAAGTTCTCCAAACATGGATCAGATGGAACTATGTGATTTATTCCTTCATTCCCTCAATAGAGAGATAAAGGAAGAAGTCCAGAAGTTCCCACTAAGAACTTATGATGAAGTACTCAAGAGTGCTCTCTGAATCGACCAAGCAGCCATAGATAGTGGTTGTAAGACATATGGAAGAAACAGAAATTAAGCTCTCCCAAATCAAAACACTACAGCCTATCCTAACACTGGGAATACCAATCAAGGACCCAAAATCCTTAACAAAAACCGCGGGTTACAACATATGGAGTAACAGACCAAGTTAAAAGAGAAAATTTTGTAAACATTTCGCCACCTATTAACAATCAGTGAAATAACAATTTTAATCCAACAATCAACGCGGTGGATTTTAATCGTCCACCATGACCACTACGACTACAAAAACAACAAAAACAACAAAAACAACAACGAAAAATCCAAAAACAAGGTCAAAATCAAAACCTAACTTGATATCGAGTCAAAACCAAAGGTAACAACCTCAAAGTTTTAACTCTAACAACCAACAACCTTATCAGAATTTTGGGCCACAACAGGTTTCAAATCAACAACCTTGAAATTATAATCCCAATTTATATTGTGGTTTCCACAAGATTCAAGGCCATGATACTAGGACTTGTCGTGACTACAATAAATTCATGCAACATTTTCCGTAAAGACCAAAGACAACTCTTTATAGATATGTTCTTAGCAAATTCTGTAGTACCCATGCCAAACACTTACACAGGGGTAGTTTCCCCTCAAAATTCACCCCTCAAGATCTTTAACAATCCACTCCCAAATCATTCTAACAATAATAGGTTAGATCCAAGTGGAACGAACAAGGGTGTTATGATAGGAAATAATGATCATGAAGCTTCAACTTCATTAAATCCACTGGTCACACCCTAATTAGGAACTCGACCATAAACCAAGATAGTTGGTCTGGTAGAGTTAGACACCGAGCTACCCATAGAAACCATAACAAGAACATGGGATTATTATTCTCAACTAGTTCCAAGTTATCCATTATAACTAGACAACATTCAACAAATGTTGGTAAAACCCATAGGCGCTTATGATTTAATTAATGACCTAACAAAGACCTTCTCTCACATCTCCTTTTTGGATTTGTTAAAAAAATCTCCCACCCATAGGGCTGCTCTCTTAGAAGCATTAGGCCTTGGTCATTTAATTAATATTACTCCTCCAAAAATGCAAGTAAACCATGTAGACTTTGATGTCTACCCTCCAGGGAAGCCAAATAGGGATACTAAGTTTATATTTGATATAAGAAAAATGCCAACGGACGCTGAAATTACACGTAGAGGCAACCCAAATTTACACTTACAAGTATGGGTCTACAATAATTATGTTAAACATGCAATGATTGACAATGGGGCAGAAGTTAACATAGTCCCCTTCGCTTTCCTTCAAAATCTAGGATATGGAGAAACAAATTGTTCCACAACACGAAATATGCTAAGAGGTTATGATAGCCTCAAAGCCACTTCAATTGGAACCATAGTTTTACTAGTCACCTTAGGACCCAAGATGGTCCTCATGAATTTTATATTATAGATCGGGAAACCAACTATAATATGATCCTTGGTCAACCATGGATACAATGCATGAAGGCAATCCCTTCCATGTTATTCCAAGAAATAAGATTTTTAAAATTAGGGAAAATATTTGTAGCACAAGGTGAACCAAAACCCTTCAATATACACTTAGATGACTTGAAGAAAATACCGTGCATTCAATTTGAGTTTGAAATACCATTGAATCAACTTAGCAAACCAATTAATTCAAAACCGTAGAGAGAAGTTGATACCTACCACGAGGTTGGAAATTATAAATCTAGTCAAGGGCATTCCAACTCTAAAAAATGAGGCTGAAATCATAGAAACAATGTCATTAGGGACTACCACAAATATTGTTGAGTTGCTAGAGAAAGATCTACCCATTCTCCTACCATTTGATTCTGTGGATATGGGATACACACTAGGAATTGGTTCTCTTCCATCAAACAAAGTTTATATGGTAAAAGTAACCAAGGCAAAAGAAACAGATACGACGAATATCCCAACATCCATTTTCCCAAGAAAATATTGGACTCTCCACTTCAATGGAGCTAGATGTCACTTTGGAGCTGGGGTAGGAGTGATATTTACTTCTCCTGAGGGAAAGATCCTACCTTTTTCCTTTAAATTAAACTTTGAGTGTACAAACAATGGGGCGGAATACGAAGCCCTCCTCCTTGGCCTCATCCTAGCCAAAATAATGGGTGTCAATAACATTAGAGTACTAGGAGACTCGCAACTAGTTGCAAACCAAGTCTCTGAGGTATATGAGACTAGAGCTGAACATTTACAACTCTACAAAATAGCGGTATTAGATCTAAGCAAAGGATTCAACTTCATATCAATTGAAGCAATCCCACGAGAGTAGAACCTTCTCGCAGATTCAATAGCAACCTCAGCTTCCCATTTCACTCCAAAAAGTGAGTTGGAAGATACAAGTTTCATAGTATCACTTCACTTGAACCATTAGTGCGTAAAATACCAACAAACCCACTCCTAACTCATAGAGAAGCTGAGAATGATTTTTCTATCCCGGATCAATTTGACAAAGATAGAGTCATCCCGGAATATCTAAATGCCTATGCAGAGTTACATCTCGCTCACCACATAGTAGATCTTAACCTAATACCACATTCCTCTTCCTCTTTTGGAAATCCCATGGTAGAGTCTCCCCTACGAGGGATGTTGATATCTATGAGGTAGAGAACGGAGAAATTTTGGAACCGTCTCTAGCCCCGCCCGAATTTAAAGAAGGCAATGCTTCTTTAATCGAAGAAACAATTGACATAAACATTGGAATGGAGGAAGAACAAAATTTTTGAATTTGGGATCCTTGTTAACTCCAGAGGAGATAGAAATACACACCCAAATCCTCAAAGAGCATTAAAAGGATTTCACGTTTAACTATAAAGAAATGATAGGAATTACACCACATATCATGGTACATAATCTTGTCACTAAACCAGATGTAAAACCAATTAAACAAAAGTCAAGACCAATGAAGCCAAAATTGGCTCTCATGGTAAAAGAAGAAGTAATGAAACTTCTCAAAGTGGGATTCATCAAACCTATTGACTATTCACAATGGGTATCTAATAACATCCCTGTTCTAAAAAAGAATGGGAAGATACGCATTTACATAGAATTTCAAGATATTAACAAAGCTTGTCCCAAGGATCACTTCTGGTTACCATCCATCAACATCATTTTTGATACAAAAGCTGGATTTAAACTATTGTCCCTCATGGATGGGTTCTTAGGGTATAAGCGATTAAAATATCCGAACAGGATCAATCCAAAACAACGTTTATAACTCCCTAGGGAACTTTTTGCTATGTTGTCATGCCGTTCGGTCTTAAGAACACCAACGCTACATACCGAACGGGCAATGACATAAATATTCCATGATCTTATCCATAAAATTGTGGAATCCTATGTGGATGACTTGTTGGACAAGGAAAAGAAGCACTTGTGATCACCCGTAAGTACTCGTATCATCCTCTCATGATTGATTAAATATGGCGTCGCATTGAACCCGAGAGAAATGTGTATTTGGTGTGACAGGGAGGCAAGCTTCTAGGTTACATTATATCCTCACGAGGGATTGATGTTTATCCAACCAAAATCTGGGTTGTTCTTGAAATGATTCTACCATCGACGAGTCTAGTACCATATCATTTCTTGGGAAACTTGATGCAATTCGAAGGTTCATTCCATTTAAGTTTTTCTATTCATCGAAGCAAGAATCTATTAAAGAAATATTATACCATTGATTGGACAAAAGAGTGCAACGAGGCCTTTGAAGTGGTTAAAAAATTCTTCTTGTCCCCCCCACACTAATGCCTCCTAGACCAGATCATCCTTTGATTATGTACTCACGAGCTCTCGATGTCTTACTAGCTCAAGCATGCTAGCTCAAGAAGATAATGATAAACAAGAACATGTAGTCTATTTCATTAGCTAAACATTGTTTGATTATGAAACATGTTATACATAGGAAGAGAGAGAATATCTTGTCATAGTCTTTGCAACAAAACATTTGAGACATTACATGTTAAATCAAGAAACAAGGGTCATTGTAAAGACAGGATCATTTATGAACATTCCTCATGCAGGGTCCTTATCTAAAAAGGTTAGACATTTCATAACCTTAATGGGTGAATTTGAATTAAAATTTTTAAACCAGAAATATATTAAAGGAACAATCATTGTGGACTGGTCAAACACAATCCATTTGATGGAGGCGATCGAGTAAATATGGACTTTCCTATGAGTGTATATACTTTATCGAAACTAGGTCCCCAATCTCTACATGTCCCTGGTACATTGACATCATCAGTTTTATAATGGACCATACATACCGGAAGGTGCCACATCACAAAAACAAGGTAGTTATGCATTATCACTGCTAAATATGTTATTTTAGAACAAGTACTCTATCATAAAGCCTTTAATGGCATGCTTCTAAGATGCGTCGACACAAAAGAATCTAAGAAGATTCTTTATGAATCCCATAGTGGGATATGTGGAGGTCACTTCGGTGGTCACACCACTACTCATAAAATACATCGATGGGATATTATTGGCCAAATCTTGAACATGACGCAGTAGAATTTGTACATAAGTGCCACAAATGCCAAGAATTATCCCACGAGATTCACATGCCAGCACAATCTCTATAACCAATAGTAACCCCGTGGCCCTTCTCCACGTGGGGTCTAGATTTGATAGGAAAATTCTCTCCCTCATCGACAGATGGCCATAACTTTATAATTACGACCACAAAATATTTTACAAAATGGGTAGAGACCATGCCTCTCACCACCGTACTAGGTTCGGTAATCACCAAGTTCATTCGAACCAAATCATTTACGAATACGGTGTCCCACAAGTCATTATCTCGGATAATGGTACATCCTTTAAGAATGATGAGGTCTGTGAGATATGCGAGAAAATTCAAAATAAACAATCATACAAAGATCTCTTTACTATCCTCAAGCAAATGGACAAGCTAAAGCAACGAACAAAACATTAAAAGCTATTCTCCTCAAAATAGTTAAGGAAAACAAATGAGATTGGCATTTAAAATTATATCCAACCTTGTGGGCCCACCAAACTTCAATAAGAACACCAACAATAGCAACCCCCTTCTCATTATTATTTGGGAAAAAGCGGTTCTCCCACTTGAGGTTGAAATACCTAGCCTCCACATCTCATTACAAGGGATTCTCGAGAAGACGCTGTAGAGAGGCACATCTCTCCAAACTAGAAAGCCTTGATGATGCCAAGATAAATGTCAAACAATGGAAAAGAGCCTATACTACCCGGATGTGCGGAAATATAACAAAAAGTTCTATGAGTGAGAAATATATGCGGGAGATCTAGTTTTAAGACTAGACATCTGGATTGATAAGAAAAACAATGAAAGAAGGAAATTCCAGCCCAAGTGGTTGGGCCCATACCGAGTCATGAAAGACTACAAAAATGGTGTGTATCTCTTGTGTACATTAGAAGGTGAGGAGTTCAATGAAACAATCAATTCCTTGCATCTTAAATGGTTTTACGCATGAGACGTCAGTGTCACCATTTGTATATTATATCTACCTACATTGCATTAGTCACTTAGTTGTTTCATTTTGTCCACTCGTTTCATAAAATTGTAGTCAAGGAACTTACTCTTAAGAAATCTATTATAAATTTCTGAAAATATTGGAAAAATCATTCAAATCACATCTCTTCATACATCATCAAGTAGTTTCAAAATCTTTTCATCAAGTTTGACAGACAAATGTTGACGAAAACCATACCAAGGCCTGCATACTTGGTTTTGCTCTTTCTTTCTACTAGGTGAAGTTGTTCTTACCTACGCTTTTTTAGAAGCTTCTTGGTGTCACATCTATCCCTCTTATGTCTCTTTGAAACAAGGATATTCCAAAATCACAGTTCGAAGTGTCAAAATAAAATAGAATAAAAATACCAAGCAAACAAAATATTTTATTTTACACACTTCTTTGCCCCACCAACCTTTGGTGGTAAGCCCACATCTCTTACTGGTGGTGTGAGGTTGGGAAAGGAAAGAAGTGCCCTTACTCACCTATATCCTACCTTTGGTGGCAAACCCATGTTTCTTACTAGTGGCATGGGGCAAGGTGTGGGGGGTCCATTCATACAAATTAACAAATCTTGGTATTTTACAAATACAAATCAAATTATATTAAGTGAAAATAAGTGTCCAAATTCTAAAGAGATCAAATCCTCAAAACCATATTTTTTCAACCAAGTTTCCATCTATAGATCTAAGTCTAGATAAACTAAAAAGTAAGTTGCCTTCTGAGCTTGGTGGTAGTTCTGAGTAGAGTAAGTGTGTAGGTCTAAGTTTGGTTTCACTGGTTTTTCTATCTCTCATCGTTCCATTAAGTCAAACCCATACAATTTTTCCCTTCCCAACTCTTAGTTTTGAGCCCTCACATCTTACTAGTTACGTGGAGTTTGGGAATGGGGCATGTTCATCTCTTTATCTCTATACATCATCACATTTTGCTAACATAAGAAGAAAAAAACATACATTGCCCAAAGAGGCAAAAAGTTCAATAATACAAAATTTTCTACATCATCACATATCGTGTTACAAAAGAAAATAAAAGTAAAACATTCTGTTCAGTATTTGTTATCATTTTTCATCCATTGCATACATTTTGAAAAGCATATAAGCAGAATACTCTAAAAACATCTAGTGTACACATGAGAAGTGAATCACAAAATTCTAGACACAAGAAGATCTAGATCAATATATATATATATATATATATATATATATATATATATATATATATATATATATATATATATGGTGTTTTATGTACAATGCCATCATGCACTAAGGCATGGTCAAAATATGAGCCCAAAAATACAAAAATAATTGTATAAGTATCCAAACAAAAATAACTACAAAAAGGCACCATGATATCTCAATCCTTGTGAGATCCCTCAGAAGGTGCACGACCTCATCTAGGACTCCCACCGAGATGATGCTCTAAATGAATTGAGGGCTCACAATCATGGCCAACAGCTATGGTCTCACTATGAGATCAACTTCTCTTTGTCAAGCGCTCGGTAGTCCTATATCCAACCAACTTGGTGCAAAGGGAGGTAATGATATTTTCCACCTTCCAGACAGGGGCAAAGACATCAGTATGTTGGCTAGCTGTTGAGGGCTCTCCAACATCCTCAGTCAACTCAGCCCGAGTACCCTCTGAAGGGAGTAGTAGAGTGTCCATGCACACCTGGCGAATCAATTCTCGCCATCCCTTAGCAGTCGCTGCGAATAAAAGAGGAGAAATGAACAAGTTAGAAAGTTGTCCAAAATAAGATCAAAGACAAATGAAACAATGAAAGGGAAATATCAACTAAGAATTTCTAACTAAAACAAAAGTCGAGAAAAGAGTAGTAACTCACTTGGATCTCCAGGCATCTAGGTAGGATCTCTAGGATCTGCGCTACTGCTACTGACACTTTGCCACCGACTGTCATGCCTCTCCCACATCTGGAACAAAGTGACGGCCTGCCATGGACTCGTCATCTCCCCCTAAATCCTAAGAAGGAAAATCCTCTGAAATTAGGGTCACCTTCTTTGCACTCTCCTCTACCCTCTCAGCCCGTAAGATATCCTGAGTGTCATGCCACTCAATATCGCTGTCATCCTCCTCACTTGTCCCACCAGCTCTGGTCTCACCCTCCTTTGTCTCCTCCTTTATCTCCCCCCAGTGAACTCCTTAGACTCGAGTCCATGTCAATGGGCTCATCTCCACTATGAGTAGGACCGGCACCAATCTGAAGTAAAGGTGCTCGAGGAGCACTAGCTACCCCTCGGGCATGAACCACCCTCCTAGCTACAATGGGAATGCCAGGAGTGATCATGGTCCAACCTCGGCCTCTAGGACCTCCCCTGGCCTCACGAATAGATCTATATATTGGCCCCACGGGAGGAAACATATCAATATAAGGGAGGCCAAATTGCTGTGGTACTCTATCAAAGGGGTGGGTCTCTAGCTTCCCCATCTTGTCTACTAACTGACCCATGGAAGAGTAAGCAATCAATGTAAGTGTCTCCTCCCCCATAGCCCTGCCATGTCCTGATAAGGAGTGGCATCCATGTCTGCAATAGTCAGGGAAGCCATTGGCTGGTGTGGTGCCCTAAGTATGGTCATCCCTGTCCACCTCGCTACCCTGACAGCCCCTGGATCCTCCACCTGTATACCTCTCCCGTAAGGAATGATGCACTCATACACCCAACTCATAACTAGAGTGGGGTGGCTCAGTGACTGTCCATGTAGTCTGACCACCCTATATAAATAGTGATAGGTGGTTTCGAGGATGTCTACTCCCCAAGCATAAATACGACCATGGGCCTCAATCAGTGTAATGATGGGAGCCCAACAATATAGAAGAGTATCCCCTCCCTTGTCCCCAATCAACCACGAGGCAAGGATACCCATAATCACCTTGTGGATCACAAGGATAGGAGAGGTAGCAATAGAATGGACCTTCACCCCCTTCTTCAACCCCATGGAAATAATGACATCTCCCATATATGTGGCCCACTAAACCAACTGAGATCTGGATACTGCTATCTTGAGAGACAACCACCTCCCAAGGATCAAAACCCTAATATATGGTAAACGTCCTCTAGGGTGATGGTCCACTCACCCCTAACTCCTAGAAATTGGAAAGTGTTCTGATTTACATCCCAATATGAAAATAAGTCACATAGTATGTGACTGGAAGGAGCAACATGAGCAACCTGAGAGATCCGCAAGATCCCAGCCCTCTACAAAGTGTCCCTCTCATCCTGAGACAATGCATCCAACACTGCCAGGAGCCAATCACACTCCCTCTCTCTGCTCCATCTAATGTACTCCTCCTTCTTCTACATCCACCCAAAACATAGGAAAAAGAGTAAGTTAGTAACATAATCCAACTGGGAAAATCATTAGGAACATATAAAAATGCTAAAAATGTAAAAACAACAAGGTAAAACATCTCCTTTTGCATTCTATTCAAACCGCTACCCTGTGTAGAGCGGTGGTTTCACAATTTCTTCCTTAGGTGGTGGCGGTCCTATAACCGTTGCCTTATAGGGGGTAGTTTTGCAACTTCCACCCTCATGGGGTGGCGGTCCCATGACCGCCGCCCCCTATGCAGTGGAAGTCTTGTCCCGAATCACCGAATGGATTGAAAGCCCTAAAACACTTTAAAAAATGCAAAAATGCATCATTTTAGATGAAATAAAAACCTACCCTATGGGTGCCCCCCCTAGAGACTCATTTAAAACTAGCATTTTCGAAAATAACCCCCAAGACAAATATTTCTACATTTCTATCTTTTAGGTTTAAAAATGATAAATTGAGAAGAACTAACCTGAGACTTCACGGGCCGATGTCCTGCTCTCGGAGGCATGATCACGATCTCATAATGGACATTTTGACTATACTCTCATTGAAAATGGTCACCGTGGGTCCCAAAGCTCAAAAATCACCAAATCGACACGCGCAAATGAATAGTAAAATGAGCTAGTTTTATATATATATAGTATTCTAATTTGGTTTTGAATGTTTTTATTCACAGAAATGGAGTGCCGACGGAGGTAAGTTCTAAATCCCCACAAAAATGGTAAGTCCTCATTTCATATTAATTTAATTAGTTTTGTCTCTCAATTTATTCTATCTATCTGCACTTGAGTCCTCTTTTTCATTTTGCAAGTAACAGAATTTGGATGGAGACATTTTGACACACGGGCATGTCAAGTATAACTTCTAACTCCCCATTTTGAGACCACCACACTCGAACCAACATTTTATGCCTCTCCATGGCTAAAACGTTTCTCTAAGAGGGTAATATGTACGTACCCAAAAATGTAGGTACTGTACTACCAGAAAGAGGTTACGGAAACCCCAATGATGATACATGTCTCCTCGTAAGGTGTTTGGAATCTAGAAAAGATTGCCAAGTATAATTTTACATCCCATGTGCCTCATCCAGCCTCTCGTGTGCTTTATTCTACGCTCTTCCCCCTTTTTCCTTGCATTTTGGTCATAAGTGACAAGACCGCTACCCTGCTTAGGTGGTGGTCCCATGACCACTGCCCAGGATAGGGTAGCGGTCCTGTAACCACCTTCCTGCATAGGGTGGTGGTCCTATGCACATTTTCCATAATGTTCCGATGATTTCATCAAACGTAAAATTAAAATTTCTACCCGCATTCTTCAACCACTTTGGCTTGCATTTATGTTTTGGCCACCCTATAAATAGTGTTTTCCCTTTGTTTATAGTAAAAGAGATCAATTGGGAGTTACCCTCTGGTAAATGCAATTGCTATAAATAGCTAGCTTGTTCTCAAGCAAAAGGCCCCTCTCCTTCTCTGTTTAAATATTCAGTTTGTTTGAAGTTCTTGCTTAGAGTTCCAATAGTTTCATGCTTTGTGTCAATTATCAACCTTCCTTTGTTGTTTAGAGATTTTGATCTTCTTGTTTCATCTTACTTCATTATTTTTCCATGCAATCAGTTTAGAATAAGCTAGTTTCATTTTAGAATTGGAATCCATTTAGAGTTGTAGGTTTTGTTTTGTCACAAAAGATAGTTTCTAGAATTCTTGGTGTATTTGTGTTGTATTCCCACAATAAATCCTGCTAGGAATTGCATAGTCAAGCTCTATTCACTTGCACTATCCCTCTCTTACTTGCATTGTATTCGGTCTATATCCAAAGCTGCCATTGTTATAATATCTTCTTATGATAATGCTATCATATACACGCTTTTATGGATTCACGAGAACATGAAGGAATGAAGAGATCAAACTGAGGAGATGAAGTCACACATAACTGGATTTACCACTGTTCTGTAAACTCCAGGTTTGAGCTATCAAAGTTGTAGCTACAAGTACATCAAATAGAGTAGTAAATTATTTTATTTCAGTTAAGCTCACTTTCAATATTGTCAAGGAAGTTATGGGGAATGATAGTTTCTGAGAAGCTATGATTTGTTCCTCACTTCTGAGGTAATATTGAAGGTTTTCAATTAAGTTAATTAGCTATCTTTTATCTAGATTCACATATTTTCACAGGTAAATAACCACAACATGTTATGTTGCTTGTTTAGTTTTAGTATAAGAGTATTTTAATTATTGTTTGTAATTATAATGTTTCAATCGTGTATGTTGTTTAGATTAGTTTCCCTTTCAACAGTAGTATAAATTGTTATTTTCAGTTTAAGTTAATTTGGAGACTTCATTTTAGATTAATACTTAGATCCTAATTAGGAAGATAAACCACTAGGGAATTTACGTTATCCACTCATAGCCTCTAAATCTCCCCTTTTTCATTTCAGTTACCAGGAGATCACACTACCAGATCTTAGTCACTAATCCTCCTACAGTTAGCCTTAGGAAAGTTGCTTGCCGATTCTCATCCTCACATGTAGCTTTTCTATTGTGAAAACTAGCCATAATCCTAGCTGTGACTTCATGTAAGTCACCCACATTTCAAACCACCAGATGTCTTGACATGACCTTAGGAGGTCGTGTGCACGGGAAGGTCACTTGGCAATTATCATCCTTGCATGTCACTTTTCTATCGTACAATTAACATTGGTACAAAAACATAACCTAAGGAGCCCACTATTGGAGACTATTGGTCACAGAAGGAGGTTTTGAAGATCATTGATCTATTCCGTGAGTTTTAGGACTTATATCCATGCTGATACGATGAGATTAAAGGAGTCCACCACTCCTTGGGGGAAATGAAAATCAAGTTAAAGGATGGTTCACACCCAATTCAGAAGAGAAATTACTGAATGAATCCAAATTTTTGCATCCAGGTCGAGGAGGATATAGACAAAATGATTGCATCAGGTATCATTGAATATGTGGAGGAATCGGGATGGGTAAGCCCCATAGTCATCAACATTAAAAAGGATTGAAAGAGAAAGGTATGTGTTGAATACAGGAATTAAATGTGGTATGTGTAAATGATCATTTTCCAACCCCTTTTACTGAGGAGATCCTATAAGAAGTGGTTGGGCATGAAATCTATTCCTTCACGAGATGGATTCTCAAGATACCATCAAGTTAGAATTGCTAAAGAAGACCAAGAAAAGAAAAATTTCACCACTGAATGGAGAATTTTGACCTACATGATCATGCCTTTTAGATTGAATAATGACCCTGTTTTGTTTTCATGCATAGTGGTCTAGACATTTCAGGATTTTATCCATAAGTTCCTTAAGGTATACCTTGATGATGACTAGACAGAGTGTATAAACTAGTGAAATACCATTGTGACAATTTTTGGTTGATGTTCAAGAGATGTCGGTAGTTATGCATATCCCTCAACATCAAAATTTTATCTTTGCTACTCCATTTAGAACCTTGTTGGGGCACATCATATGTAAGGAAGACTTGGCGGTGGATCCCACCAAAGTTTTCATTATTATGGGATTGGGGGAGCCTACTAGCTAGAGCACAATGCATGGATTCCTTGGGCATATATATAAGCCTAAAATTTATTAATGGGTATGCAATATTTTCACGCCATCGAGTTGTTACTAAAATAAAATGCATTTCATTTTAGAGGCACATGTAACGTTCTGATACATTAAAATATAGGCATATTTGTGCCCATTATTACATTTTCCCTCTTAGGATAAGCCATTCCATGTACAAGTTGATGCTTCAGGGATGGTGATTGGGACATTCTTAACACAACCTGGAGAAGGGATTGTTGACCAACCCTTATGTGTTTTGCTAGCAGGAAGTTAACACTAGTAGAACAGAACTACACTACTACCAAGCGCGAAGCACTATCAATGATCTATGCAATGCAAAAATTTAGGCAGTATAAGTTGGCAACACCCTTCATATTCTACACATACCACATGGATTTTAAGTACTTTGTGAACAAGCCTGTTTTGCAGGGGCACATATGCCGGTGGGTCTTGTTGTTTCAAGAGTTTGAGTTTATAGTTGTTGTGAAACTAGGAAAGAGTAACTCAAGGCTTGACCATTTGTCAAGGATTGACTTAGGGGAGGATGCGTAGAGCATCGAGGATGTTATGTCAGACATGAAATTGTTTAGGTTACAATTTGCACTCACTAACTTGGAAGCTATTGTTGTGTTTCTCAAAATGGGTGTGGCACGGAAAGAATGAAGACTCTAGAAATAAAATAGTTAGCCATATGCATCATGCCCTACATGATAATTAGTGGAGACTTATACAAACTAAGTCACGATGAAGTTTTACATCGGTTATTGTTGGATCATAAGCGCATTGTAGTTATGGAGGAAGCACATGGTGGGATTGCAGGAGGAAACTATACAGGGAATGCCACCACGTGAAAAATCCTAATGGGAAATATTTTTTGGGAAAGTATATACCAAAAATTCATTGAGTTTTGCAAGGCTTTTGACTATTGTCGGTGCCTTGGAAAACCAAGAAGAAGGGACTAGATGCCCTTGAGGCTGATAGCTAGCACATAACCATTTGAGAAGCGGGCCATTGATTTTGTGGGACCAATTTCACCTACCGCGTGAAGGACTGGTTCATGCTATATCATCACTTGCACTGACTACTTAACAATATGGGTAGAGGAAGTGCCTACAAGGGACTACACAATATCCATAATAGCTAGGTTTTTATGGGAAAATATAATCAGCAGATATGGATTTTTGTTAGCTTAACAAGTGATAGGAATACTCATTTATTAAATGATATAGTTAAGATATTGTTGGAATAATTGATGGTATCCCACCATAAGACTACCCCATATGACCCACAAACTAATGGAACTGCTGAGGCATTTGATAAAATTTTGAGTCACACGCTGGCAAAAATTTGTGATTTGGGAAGATAAGATTGGGATGACAAAGTTTCAGCTGTACTATGGGCATATAGGACTACCTAGAAGAAATTGAATAAGGACACACCATTCCAATTGGTGGTTGGCACAAAAAATATGTTACCAATATAATTCATGTTAACATCCCTTTGTATTGCATGCTCAAGAGGATTAGATGATGAAAAATCACTAAAAGAGCACATGGAGAAGTTAATACAGTTGAACAAAAGGTGATCACTTACTAGGTGGAGTCGAGAATGTTGAAAAGGCATGAAAAAATCATAGCATGACCGCCATATTAAAAATAAATAATTTGAGGTTGGACGGATGGTCTTGCTTTATAAATCCAAATTCATGCACCATCTTAGGAAACTCGAAGGTCCATTGGTTATGTCCATATATCATCTATTACATCCTTGATTCGAGATGCATGTAAATTACAAGAACTAGATGGGATGAGATTACCAAGCCATGTTAATGGGAGTAGGTTGAAGCCCTACTTGTAAATAAGGCTTCTTTGTAATCATAACTAAGGCAATATTTCTATTTATCCTAGGGTTTCCTTTAATGCATTTTCCTTTTGGGTGTTTCCCCTTCTTGTTTCTTGTTCCCTTTATTTTGTTGTTGTGTGTGCATTGTCGCTGGTAGCCACTTATTAGTTTCAAAAATTTCTATGCATAATGGACCACACATCTATTTTAGAGTGGAGTAGAGTAGTGTGACAAATAATAGAAGTGGTAGTGGAAGCTATGACATAAGGATTTTGGTGTCGGGAGAGCTTTATAAGGACCATGTACAAGGATGAGAAGTGCACAAACAACATGAGGTAGGTGATGTCAAAATTCGGGGTAAGGACATAATAATTTCCTTCGCCGTTGTGAGCACGCACGTAAGGATCTTTGGTCGATAAGTATTTTATACACCCAAAGGTTGTAGAAGTTTTTCATGCGGGAATGGGTGCGGGGGTAAAGGTGCTAAAGGTTTTCTTAAAGGGGAAAAGTATCCTTTAATATGAAGGTACGATGGTAGGAAGCATTGCATTTATTAAGGAAAAGAAGCAAAAACTATAAGTAAGGGGTCGGGATACATTATTGTTAATTTGCATTTGCGATATCATAGAGATCTTGCAAACTAGGGAATCCTTGAGAAAAGTTGTATAAAAGAAGGTTGTGAATATCTAAGTGCAAAGAGATTTTTATTAACAAACTAGGGTGGAAAAATAGTACACATGCATGAGAGAAAGGGTTGATTGTATTTTTGATATCCGTAAGTGAATACACCATCTTGTGGAAGGAAGGGTTTTGCCAGGTTAGGGTTCTAAATCTAGGGCACAAGGTTGAAGGGATTTTGGCATAATAATAGAGCCATAAAGTTAAGTAGAGTCAATATTAGAGGGGAGAAAGAGTTTTTAAATAACCCGACAAGAGAAAATGGCACCAAGGAAGGTAACCACCGTTTCACCAAATAAGGGCAAGGGAAAAGGGAAATAAGCTATTTCCACCAGTTTCAATGAGGAATGGTATGTAGAAATGCAATACCCAAATAACGTATTGCTAGGAAAAGAATGGGTGTCTCACGTGAGAAAGATAGTTGTAAGTGACTATAACCATCGAAAGAGCACTACACAGAAAGAGATGGCATTGGAGATGGTTATACCTATAGATAAGAGGACACCAAATGGAATTCCCATCTATAAAAACAAAGTAAAGGTGAATATGGAGAAGGTCGGGTTGTTACAACTCTATGAGTTTCCCTATTTTGGCAAACCTGAGCAGTTCTACCAATGGCTAATGTCACACATACATGAAGACCATTTCTACTTCACAGGGAAAAGGATGAGGATAAATCCCCAACTAATTTCAAAATTTACTGTTCTTACATGTGAGGGAGATTCATTTGATGATGACTTGGATGATAAGGAGTCCATACAAAAAACTGTGGAGGCCTATGACTACAAGAAGGGGCTTCGATACTTTGACATCTTTGTGATTTCAGACCCTGTAATGGGGATGGCCACTCACTTGGTCACAAAAATAAACGGTGAGGAAAGATGGACCCAGATCTACAAGGCATGGTTAAATGTTTCCCAGAAGATCTCGGAGGGGACCATCTACAACCTTTCAGCGTTCATAGAAGAGGAGATCATTAGTTCCACATTAAACAAGGATAATATAATGTTTAGTAACATAGTCCTTACTATCGTGTTTTCAGAAATTGGAGTGCCCAATGGGCAAGAAAAGTTTGTATCAGAGTATCCAGATGATAACCCCTCCCCTATAAAAGGATTTGAGAAGTATACTTGTGAAAAAATGATGGTTGTCCACAAGGCACGGTTGGAGAAATGGTATAAGTGAATGCGTGATGCATTTGGGGCCAAGTGGAGGATACCCAAGCAATTTACAGATCTAGTGCAAGGAGAAGCTGAATTTGTACTATACCAATATTTCGTATTGTCGGGTTCACTTTGGCAGACAACACCAAGATCCCATGGTGAAAATTTCCTTTCTCCTTCATTACGCAATACTTCCAAGCCGGGTCAACCACTTCAACGAGGAAAAAAGCGATGAGGTTAGATCTCGGTGCTTGACCTAAACTACGACGAGATGCGCAAGACTTTGATATACCAAAATAAGCACACCTACATGGAGAAGTATGTCTCCCATGACATGCATATGATAAAGCCACTAATCTTGTCTATTCTTTGGAAGAACCGCAATAAGGGTATACCTACGCATAAGTTTGAAATATGAGAAAGGTGCTTATCCGGAAAATGATGTATCTATCCAAAAAGACCCTACCATAAGAAATAATTTTGTACCAAGGAAGAGGGAGAGAGAAGATAATATTGAGAAAAAAGGAATAAAGTATGAAGACAACGCAATTTGCGAGGCACACAGGAGTCGAGTGCAAAGCCAAGACCTACACAAAGAGAAAGAAGTCCCGTTCGGAAGAAAAGAGAAGACACATGAGGAGGAAGTTTTAGAGAAAGAAAATCCCCCGAAAAAAAAAAGAGTTTCTAGTAAGGGAGGAGTCACCTATTGAAGAAGAGAAGGAAGAGTCTCCTATACTAGAATCACCAATTAGGAAGAAGCAGAAGGTAGTAGAGAAGGTAGACTTAGAAGAAACAAAGATCCTAGAGGCTTACAAGGGTGAAAGGGATGAAAAAGAATGTGAAGAGGCTCAGTACCATCCCATGTACAATATACACAACTCCGGGAAAGGAAATGAAGAGAAGGATGCGAGATGAGGGAGTTGCTCAGGAAAAGGGGAAAGTGAGGAGGTGAACACTAAGGATCAAAATATCCCAAGCCTCACCAAGGAGTAGATAGAGGATGCCACAGAAAGGGAGGTAGTGGGTATAATAAAGGACTTGGTGGAGCATGAGGTGGAGCATAGCACTGATGATGTGCTCAATGAGATGGAAGAGGAGATTGTAGAGAAGGAATATTGGAGCATGGGCAGAGATCCCACCTGGCAGTAAGATTTCCTAAGCTAGGACACATAGGAGGAAAATGTGTGATAGCGGCACGGGATCAAGGGATGGGTTATATCAATGATACAAATAAGGTACTGCATGTGTGCTTCCAAATTACCGTGCCTTCCAACAAAATCCTTACATGGTCTTTATTCAAAGAGGTTGCATACCCTCATACAAGAAAGATGCTATCTTGGGATTTTGAGTCCCATGTTGATGAGCTAGAATTTGAAGTCAATCGGGAGGTGCTGATGAAAATACTAGAGTCTAAGGGATTAAAACCTCTTATGAATGATCAACATTTATCCGATGAGCAAGTTTATAATGCACTCATCAAGGTGTTGGTGGAGGTTGAGACGAGACTCTTTGGGAGGAATGATAGAGCAAGGGTCACGGAGGAAGAAATGGAGAAGAATAATGAATAAATCATTGAGAAAAATAAGGATTTAAAGTAGGAGGAGTTGATTAATGCATAATTAAGGTGTGATTTGTGGGAGGAGAAGGTGAAGGTGTGTGAGGTATAAAAGAATATAGAGATGATTATGAACTCTATAGTCTTGAAGCACCTATATGTGGCTCTGCTGAGAAAAATTATGAGTCAACCTTGTAATGATTAGAAGACTTAACCCGCATCCTCACCATGGAAAGGTGACCGCTCACATTGGAATCAGAAAAAGAGGCATTGGCACACCAAAAGGAGGAAGAGAAACTAAATATCAGGGAAACATTCACTTAGTATTCTGAGCTCCTTTCTATTTTGAAGACTGCCACACAAATGGATGAGGCTGTGTATGATACTGCA
Organism: Taxus wallichiana var. yunnanensis; assembly: GCA_018340775.1. Classification (NCBI taxonomy): domain Eukaryota; kingdom Viridiplantae; phylum Streptophyta; class Pinopsida; order Cupressales; family Taxaceae; genus Taxus; species Taxus wallichiana. The sequence continues at coordinate 137,935,762 of CM031244.1, read as the reverse complement.
CTAAAATAGATAGGGTAGAAAGCATACTAGTTGCTACACATGAGGTGGATCTAAAGGAATTATAAGATAAGAATAAAGGAAACATGATGGAGCGGGATAAAATCCTAGCTGATGTTAAGAAGAAGATGAAAGTGATCTAATCCTTTTGGGGTTCGGTTAAGAACTGGATTAAAGAGTTGTATGCCTAGATCACCCATAGAATGGATGTGGTGGATGACCTTAGAAATCTGTTGGAAGGAATTTTAGATACGCTGAATGCTAAGGGTGATGAATTGATATTTTAGGAGGTGAGTGCTCTAGTGGGTGACCTACTTTAGTAGGTACAGGGTGAAGTGGATGCCTAGGAGAAGATTGAGGCAACAATAAGGAAGGAGTTCCCACTCCTCTTGCAGTAGTAGTAAGTTATTTGATTCTTTGATTCTTCCATTCTTCCATTCTTTGATTCTTCATTCTTCCATTCTTTCATTCTTGTTGGTCCAAAAATCTTTCTCGTTAGGTAGGTCATGAGAAAACAGGCCAATAGTGTGCAAGGCGTAGCCCTCTTTGAGACAGAGAAAAATGAAACTAGTTTATTGCTAATCTATTAAGCGGAATCAGTGCAAATCTACACTATTCTAACTTTAGGGGTTTAGGATCTCATCCCAGTAGAGGTAGTTCCAGCTACCAATAGAAAGGTAGGAGGGAAGGAATGGAGGAGGGTAGATCTGAAGGAAGAAAAGAAAAGAATTCTAAGATAGAAAGGTTAGAAGGTTTATTCTCTGGGATGGTAGTAAATAGAGCCAAACTTACTCGCATAAACAAAAAAATCAATACTGATGAACATATGACAATAGAAGGAATGAATCTAACAGAATAAAAACATAGATCTAACTTAAGAAAGATCTGATGCAAATAACACACACATTAAGAAAAAGTCTGAATATGTGTATTAATATTTCTTACATTGCAAGAAAAAAAACAAAGTCCTTCTCTCCTCACTTCTCTTTTCATACAAAAATATCCACACTTTGAATACAAGTATTCAAGTATTTATAAAAGGAGAAGAGGAAAGAAGACAAAACAAACCAACCACTACTTACAAAATATCTTACAAGATATTTACAAAATATCTAAAAAGTCAAAAATTGACTTTGGGAAAGTTTTTTGGATGGCAACATCCCATGGTGCAACATGGATGATGTCATCATAAATGCCAAAATAATTTTAAATGTTTTACAAAAATGATCAACACATACACCAGAGGAGAAACTACTCCTCATCATCTCCTTGTTCAAACTTGGTATCTTGCTTTTGATCAAGAGAGTCAATGTGACACTATGCTCGATATTCCATAAACTTTCTGATCATCACTAGAAGTTGATCATGATCTAGACCTTTAAAATGGTCATAAATGACTTTGTAAGTTTCTTTCTCATTCTTGAGCTTGTCAGGTAACTCGGTGAAAGTTTCACATGCATCAATCAAAAAGCCAATGAAGTCATAGTAGGCCAAGAGGTTATTAATTGACTCTTGGTTGAAAGTGACCTCTGGTGCCAAACCTTGAGTGATGATAGCCTTGAAGCACTGGAATGTATCATCTACTTCTCTCAAGTTATATGATTCACTGAGCATCCCTAGAGACATTTTTGTAATTGTCGATCCATGTTGTATCGTGCGTCCAGGGCTTCATCTTTGATTTTATCTATTCTCTCCAAGATATATTCCATTTGATCAACCCAGGTAATCTAAAGCGATGAGAGCTTTGTTATGTGCACGTGGGTGATCGATAACGCTGACCTTCAATAGGTCATCAGCTGAGCAGTCAACCATGGTTTGGAATGTTTCATGCTATGTAACTTAGCGTTATCCAACTCTTTGAAGAGGGAACCTACTACTGCTTGTAGATCCTTATTTTCTTGGGTTATATCCTGATAGAGAACTGTGAATTTCCTAATCATTTCTTCACCATCTCTGAGGATCCGTTTGATCTAGTATGATACTGTTATGCCTTGTTCATGAATCTTAACATATTCATTTATTTTCTCTTGATTGGGAACTTGAATGGGTTCGGCGGTAGTCACAGGAAGAGCATTGCCAATTTTCTGTAATGCTTGTAGGAGATGCTTATTTTGTTCTTTGAGTATTCTTTTCTCCTCTTTTGCCTCTTGGAGATTCTTACAGAGAGCATCCATAGTAGACAAGGCTTCCCCTTATAGGATTTTAGATGAGGTCCCCATTGTGACTTGAGTCACTGTGAAGTCTGTGGGAGACGGATCCTCCTTTTTCTTAGTGGGAATGCACGGGTAAGCTATCCACATGACTCTCTCCTTAGAAGTGCTTTTAGAAAAGTGAGTTATCACTTTCTACTTCTTGTTCCCTTATTTGGAATGACGGAGAAATCCATGGCCGCAATGGGAACTTTCCTCTTATGCTGACTTAGGTGGTCAGAAATCCAACCAAGACTTATGGGAGTGGGAGTAGAGGAAATAGAAGAAGAAATGGGAGTGAGAGGGGGAGAAACTATAGAGGCCTCAGGAAAGTGTGTTGAAACACTTGGTGGTGGTATTTATAAGGAGTCCAATGCATTCTTTGCTTACAAGGCCCAAAGTTACTATAGGAGAAGCGAAGGACATGGAAATAGAAGGGATCTGAAAGCTGGATGGAGGGAATCTTGGGTGACAGAGATCCGCAAGAGAGGAGAAGATGGAAGAGGCAGGAGATGAAAGGGAGGAAGGGAGAGGAAAAGACACATCCATAGGAATAGATGCTTCAATGACAAGAGGAGGAGAAGAAATGGAAGAAGGAATGCTTGGGTACCTCTACAGTTGTAGTTGTGATAACATCCTGGGTGGATGTATCCATTGAAACCTCTGTTGTTTCTTCTTTACTTGGAGACACCAGGTTGACTACTTGCTTCTCAGAAGTAGAAGGAAGGCCTTCGAGAGTTTCTTCTTGTCTACTTGATTCACCCTCCTTGTCTTTTCCTTTTCCTTTGGCACTTGGGCCGGTCTTGAGGTGCTCTACCTGAAGGAGAAGTAGTGAAATCTACTCCGAGGTAGGTGAGACCATTCTGTTTGCACCAATTTTCGGTGTGTTGCAATGTGGGATTAACCCTTTCCTGAATGGTTTTCGGTGCTTTGGCTCTGTCGATCTCCATGAATGGCCAATCGTCCCCATCTATGTCAAGGTAAACCTGATCAATTTCTTGATCAGTCTCTTGGAATTCCTTTGGGACAATGACAATGCCATAGTGGATGATCTCCTCCAGAGCCAATTAAGAGTGATCCTTTTGCCTAATGTCTATCTCATGTTTTAGGTCGATCCAAATGTCCTCAATGTCAAGAACATGGATGGGATAAATTTTTACCTTTGGGAGGTAACTCTGGCAGTCGAAGTATGCCTTGCTAGGAAGTTGTGTTTCAAATTCAGCAACTCTAGCTTAGCATACATCTCTCGTGCTTTGGTAAGTGTGGGGCAGGTGTATCGACCAACTGTAAGGGGGAATGGGGTTCCTCCTTTCTTTCTTTTCATACACTTATCATGGTAAGTGATTAGCTGCCTTGACAATTCTAGCAGGATCAACTTCGGCCCTACAAACCTTGGTAGCTTCGTTGGCTCTCCCTTGAAATTCACAGCTCTGAGGTATGTGAATGTGGGGAATTGTGTGAACAACGCTCCCCATTTCTTTGTAGTAGCAATCACACTTAGGCTGGTCTGACCATGTTTCATGTTTGGCCTCAGCAAGTGGATTACCTCATAGACATCATTAATTTTAGAGAAGCCGAGATGCTTTGGCCTCAAGCTTTAGCTCTGGGTAGAATTCATATATCTTGAATTGGGGCCATACCCCATTTCGAGCTAACCCCATGAAATCCCATTCGATGCAGCAAGCATATACAACATAGGAATTCATGTAGAACTTCCCAGTTGTTAGAACTTGTTGAAGCTTTTGGGAGATGGTGTCACTAATGATTTCACCCCAGCCAAAATGTTTATCAGTGCATTCTTTCTCATGGTCTCCAGGTATCTCAACATCCACTTGTGAAAGTAATGGGCATTAGGGAGCCCAAATACTCTATTTAAGAAGGTGATTGTATCACTCAACTCTTCATTGAAGTCACTATGGTGGATGGTTTGTGGCCATCTGCTCACCAACTTCTTGTTCTTTAGATAAAGCTCATTCATCATTTGCATGCATTTATCCTCATTATCATCCCAGGTCTTCTTGCAGTCTTTGATACTTATTTCTACATATTTCCTGTGATGAGGAATGCCTAGGATTAGTTCAAAGTGACGAGATGTGAGGTCGATGATCATCTTGTGTTCTTTTTCTTTGACACATCTAGTGTCTTTGTTATAGTAGCGAGAAACCAACATGATGAACTCATTATTTATGGCACTTACTAGAAGACTAGCTGCAAAGTGCAATCCACTGCCCACTAATTTGTTCATCCATGGGCCACTGCTTTCCTGGTTGGTCCTTGCCCAGAAATCATCCATGTCAATATGTCCTAGCTCAGAGTCTCTGATGTCAAGGCTGCATTTTGCATATGAGTCAGGCATTCTGACTCTCTGATACTTATACTTCATCTCTTATTTTGACTGCTTAGCTTTAGCTAGTTTTTTGCTTGATGAAGACATATGTGAGCCCAAGGATGGATGTTGTTGTTCTGCAAGAAGAATCAAGGAGGTCCAACACAGAAGAGCCATGTCAACCATCATGTTATTCATAATGAAATCTTGCAGAATGAAGAACAAGCAATAATAAGGCTTAGGGTGCAAGGCACAGGTTCACAGTAGGCTGTAGAGGCTTTTTATTGCTAGGTGCACTTGGGAAGATGTCAACATGAAAAAATTTGCACCCAATGTTGACATGAGAAAAGTTGCACCAAGTTTAGAAAGGGTGCAATTTTGAGAGGTGTTGCATGAAAAGTTTCAGCACCAAGGATAAAGCATGGGGCATGGATTTGCAGCATGCAACATGTTATGTTGATGTTAAGGAAGTTACACCTGTGCCTTAGGAAAAATCTACTTTGGCTGGGCACAGAAAAATTTTGTGTTACATGTGTTTAAGGTGCGCCAAAGCACAACTGCGGAAGATGTTGCAAGGAAAATCAGTGTGCCAAAGGAAAAAGCATGTGGCATGGATTAGTGGCACACAACATCTTATGTTGATGTTGTGCAAGTGGCGCCTACGCCCCACAAAAACTACTAAGTGTTCTTTTAATCGGCAGGCACGGGAAAAGGTTGTGTTACATCAGCGCAACTTTGGGAGGTGTTACATAACAAAATAGCATGCCAATGGGTAACAGTTGGATAATTTTGGCAACTTATCCTTGATTTCTCTTCCTCTCTCTTTTGGATTGATCAGATGGCAAAGAGAGGGTTTGTTTGGCAAGGAAAAAGTAGGGAAAGATGGGTTTTGGTTTCTTCAGAGGTAGGGGTCTTCCAGATTTGCAGATCTGGAAGGAGAGGCAAAAGGGCTTTAGCTGGTTTGATAATTTTGTTAGGTGTGTTTCTTTAGATTTTATCTTTTACACCAACCCTAATACCTAATACAAACAAGACAAAAACAACAACCAGAGAGGAGCCACTTACCCAGATTTATAAAAGATGAAGAATGACGTGGGGTCCATAAGCTCGAAAAATTACATGTGGGGGTGATAAGGATGGTTGACAGGTGTAGAGAAAATACTTTTCACAATTTTCAATTCATGAAAATGATAGGTGTTGGGTGCATATTTATAAAAAAATGGCATTTATTATCTCACCAACCACCTTTGGCGTGCTTTTAGGAGTGTCGACACAAAGAAAAGTGCGCCTTAGCACAAATTTATTGATGTCGACACAACATTTCCAGTGCCTTAGCGCACATTTCTAGATGTCAACACAACATTTCCAGTGCCTTAGGGTATTTAAAGGGCGCAATGTTTTGGATGTTGACATAAAAATTTATGCACCTAAGGATTTTAAAGGTGGGTGAACTTTTTAGGATGTCGACATGAATGAAACGTACCTTGTTCAAAAAGGCGCATTTTGAGAGTGTCGACATGTAACTTTTTGCGCCGAAGGATAAGTAGAAAATGGCTAAGTCCTGAAACAATTTGACTTTTGAAAGGGAGTCTTGGGCCATTTCGAATGTTATCAAACTTTCCTAGGGGCCAAATTTTTTTTTTTGGTATGGTCACCTGTAAATTGCCCTTGCCAATTTCGCAGGATAACAACTTGCTCTTTCTGGGGACTATCTTTAAGTGAAACTTAAGGGTAGAGAATCCCATATTTTCATGTGCCTATCCATTGGGTTACAGAGAGTCAAAAACAAGGGTGACCAAAAAGGGAAAGAAAGGGAACACACAACAAACAGAAAGTAAACACACAACGAAAGTAAAAAGAAAATTGTACAAAGAAGAGAGCAAGCTCTACTTCCTAAAGATCTTTAGGTGCTGCCCACTATAGGGAAGCGGGAGCTTAGTTCCGTCAAGATATGAGACATAGAAACTATTCTCTCTATTGAGCGCTTGATCTTGAATGGCCCTCTCTAAAGAGAGTCAAACTTCCCGTGCATACCTTTCAGTTCTCTTCATTTGTCCCACAAGAGAACAAGATCTCCCACTTGGAAATCTCTCTACTTGGATTTCTTGTCGAACAACTTATTAACTTGATTCTGATGTTCAGTGATCTTGTCGACCAATTTCACTCACTTTTCTTCAAGTTATGTCAGGTACATAATCCTCTTTTTGAGAGAATTCTAAAAATTTTCATCTTCAATTGCTCGAGCTAAGCTCAGGGAAGGAAGTTTGCAGAGATAGGGATTTCAGCATCGATCCCATATAACACCTAGAAAGGTGACATGTTGAGAGACCTCTTTGGAGTGATATGATCTACCCACAAATCATCATACAATGATTTGTGCCAGGACCATTGATTTTCATCAACTAGCTTCCGTATGATAGTCACCAGGTTCTTATTCTGGATTCTGCCTAACCATTTCCTTGAGAATAATAATCGGAAGCATGAGCCAAGGTTATTCTGTATCCATAAAAAAACCAATAACTTCCCATGAAGAGAAGTTGGAAGCATTGTTAGCAACGATTTTGTGTGGAATGCCAAATCTCACAATAATATTCTCTTTGATGAAGTTGTAAACAACTTCAGAAGTGGCATGCTTGACAGGTATGCCCTCCACCTATTTCATGAAGTAATCCATTAATGTTAGGATGTAACTATGTCCAGCACTCGATTGATGATTACGTGCTCCAATGAAATCAATTCCCCATTGTTTGAATGGTTCATCAATGATGACGGGCCTGAGGGGAAATGCAGCTAGCTTTGGTTTGCCAACGAATTGTTGGTAAAGTTCACATTTTACTACCCGGTGGCTGCATCTTGAAATAGCGTTAGCTAGTAGTACCTGGCCCAAATGATTTTATGTGTTGTCACTGATGAGGAGAAGTGACCACTTTAAGGTGAGTCATGAAAACTCTCCAATAATTTTACCTACTACGACTTGTCACACATCGTAGAAAAACGCCGTCAATTTCATGCTTGTATAATCCATCATCCCATATGACATATCTCGCAACTCTAAGATTTACTATTCACTTTTCCTTTTTGGTTAGGTGAGAAAGAACACAATGTCGAATACCATTCATCATTGGTTGCGACAAATAGAACCATGGGCAAATAATCCACTTTCTCCAGTTCATTTTTTCTCCATTAACGTGATCAACTTTCTCTTGGTACCTCGAGTATTTATTTTCAGCCATTAGGTGACACGGACCTTACCTCTTATCAACTTAGTTGGTTTGATGTCTAGGTCATATTCTTGGAACTTTACGATCAAATTTCCTCGTAAGCTTCCTAACTCCTGTTGAGTCAGGATAGACTTAACAGCCATGTCAAGAATTATATGAGAATTCAGAATATAGTAGTGGAAACTTTTGATTGCTTTTACCACAAAAAGGCATGCTTTTCCAATTGTGACATCTTCAGTTCATGAGGCTTAAGAGGAGAACTCATGAAAGCAATCAGGGATTCAATATCCTCAGAGTTCTTTTGCATCAAGATAGCTGATACAGTATGCGCAGATGCATAACTATACATGATGAAGTCTTTGCTGAAGTCAAGACACACCAGAACAAGAGTGTGAGCGACGGAGGTTTTTATGTCTTTGAATGATGTCCTACCTTCCTCACTCCATCAAAATGTTTGGGACCCTTTCATCATATTAGATATATGACGAGTCTTCTTAGCAAAATTAGGAACAAAGTGTCTAAGAAAATTTACCTTTCCGAAGAAAGAGTGAACACCAGTCTTGCTTGTAGGAAAAGTAAGGCTCTGAATAGCCTTGACCCTTTTGACATCTATCTTAGTTCCTTCTCTACTGACGACATGTCCTAGCAGCTTTCCTTTGGTGACCCCAAAAATTGACTTCTTGGGATTTAGGAAATCCCGTGATCTCGACATCTGGTCAAGACTTATTCCAAGTGATCGCAGTGATCACTTCATCTCTTGGATAACATGGTTATGTCATCTAGGTAAACTATGATGAATTTTCCCATCATACCTTTGACTGCAAAGTCCATTGCTTGTTGGAAGGTGGCACTAGTGTTGATCAAATTGAACGGCATTCTGTTGTAGGTGAAGGTACCCCAAGGGGTCGTGAATGTTGTCTTGAACTGATTTTTAGGCATGACTTCAATTTGATTGTAACTTTGAAAAATCGTCAAGCATAGACAACATTTTTGAACTTTATTCTACTTGTAGCATTTGATCCATTATGGGCGGTGGATAGTTATCTTTTAAGGATGATTAGTTCAAGTTGTGAAAGTCCATGCATATGCGTATCTCACCATTTTCTTCTTCCGCCTGAGACACAATATTTGCAACCTAGACTTGTGATGAATTGGAAAAATAATTCTTGCATCCATCATCTTTTGAATTTCATCTGGATGGTACCTAAGATTTTGGGGTTTTAATGCCTTTGGTTTTGATGAAAAGGCTTGATTTCATCCTTGAGTGGGATGTTGTGCCAAACTTCCTTTGGCTTGAAAGACTTGAGATCAGCATAAGACCATGCCAACACATCCATGTACTTTTTCAGCAATTTAATGAATTTTTGTTTTCCTCGGGCTTATAACACTTCCCGATATTCACGAACGAGGATGTTCCGCATAGCAGTTATCAAGCGATTCAGTTTCTAGAGAAGAGGAAGGATCATCCTGTCACTTTTTCTTAACAAAATGGTCATGATTATCAAATAATCATTCTAAGGAAACCAAACCTTTCAGAATCTTATTTCCTTTGAGCTGTATCACTATTTCTTTTTCAGATTCATGTGCTTGACCAATGAGAGAATCATGACACGCAGAAGTTGATCCATCAAAATGAAGTTCTTTGAAATTTTCAGCTTTCTCCAAAAAGGTGATAAGTTGGTTATCATCGTTGAACACTTTCCAGTCTTGTGAATTATCTGGCACACTTGGGTGAAAAACCACCTCAATGGTATATGTATATGTTTTTAACCCTGGGTGAGGGAGGATGAGAGAGGCTGAGACAGCCAATGAATCAGCCATGTCATTTTAAGCTCACTGAACTACTTTGATTTAGAAAGTGTCAAATTCTTTGATGCTATCCCATACAACATTGTGATAGTGTCTAAGCTAGCCATTCTTTACTTGGTATATCCCTTTTACCTTATTGACAATTAGCTCAGCATCACCTTGCACTCTTAGATTCTTGATTCCCTTATCTTTTGCAGCTTGCATGCCAAGTAACAAGGATTCATACTCGGCAATATTATTCGTATTGAAGAACTATAACTTGAAAGAAAAAGGGAAAATATCCTCTTCATGAGATATTAGAATAGCCCCAACACCGCATCCACTTGTCATGCAACTACCATCAAACTGCAATGTCCATACTTTTTTGAGATCCTCTTTTTGGACGAGAATGTCCATTCTATCTGAGTCGGTGGACAGGAAGTAGTTCCCCATCCCTAATGATTCGAAAAGAATCTGAGCCTTAGGGTCATCAGAGTTGGTGACTAGATATTTCTTTTGTGACTCTGGTTCCAACGTCTGCATCACCCCTTTGACAGGAATCCTAGATTTGGACCAGTCCATATGAATTTCCCCACCAAATTCTTTACAAAATCTCCTCCCTAGCAATATCCCGTATGCTGCTGGAATATCAGCTACGAGAATAGTCATTTTTACCCTTTTCTCAGGAAATGCCGCGAATGCAAACTGCGCATCCTTGATCTGACCAATCAATGGTACTTGTTTGGTTTCCATGGAGTAGCATCTACCAAAAGGTTTAGTAAGTGTGAGGCCCAAAGCATGGGTGACCTTTGCTGGCATAACATTGTCAGAAGCTCCATAATCAATTATACAATTACTTAGTTTATGACCATTGATCAGGAGAGATAGGTAAAAAGGTTAAATTTTCCTTGATGCGAAGTCAAGGCAACGTTTATGTGAGACGTAGGAGGAGTGGGAAGAATTCATTTTAGGGAAATGGGAGGGGGATGGTAACCTAGCTTTGGATATACTTAGTTAATCTTATAAGCTGCTCTGGGTTGGATTGAAGGTACTCAACTTCAGACATCTGGATCTTGGTCTTTTAGCATGATCAATTATATCGAATGTGACCAAGGGTTGCGCTAATGAAGGAATGAGTCCTTCATTCCATGTTTGTGGAGGAGGATTACTGGTCTTTATGGGATTGGAGGAAGGATGAATTGGAGGATAAATGGGAGGAAAATATTTCTTTATAATAGGTTTAACAGGAGGTTGAGTAGGAAGGGGATTACCTCTTTTAGCGATCGTTGGAGGAGGAGTTACTGCAGCCTTTTCCTTTTGTTTTTCAGCAACAACTTTTTCTTCTTTTCCTTGCGAGTGTGTGAAAACCATGTATGATTTTCCACTCATATACCCTTGGGTACCCTCTTCTTCATCAGATTCCTCATCTTCAAATTCCATATACCCAATAGGAGATTCACTAGTTGGTTCACCGACGTATAGATCATCTTCACCTTGTGACAAAGGTTCTTCGTAATTTGGATCATCTTCTTCGATTTCAACCAAAGCATTAACCGAGGGGATTCAATTGCTAACCTTAGAGAAGTAAAAGGTAAATGCGGCCTTTAGGGGGCATTGTTGGGAGTGAAGTTCCTCTGTGGGATATCCCAGAATGGAGTAGTAGATGATGTTTGAGCCAATTGCTTCTTTAATGAGAGCAAGTCATTCACCATCTTCTGGAATGCTCGATCTAATTAGGTAGCTTGAGAATAAGTTGAAGCTTTAGATTTTGATGATTCTCATCTTAACTCTCTGGATATAAGAAGGTTGTCTTCTATCCGAATGGTCATAGCTTGAACAAGAAGCAAGGTGGGTATTTGTTCCTGTAAAAGTAAGAAACTTACTTTTGAACTCATGGCATTCAAGAAGAAACACTTTTGATTCTCTAATGTTGGCATCATGGCAAGCGGCACACAGTTGATCAGTGAATTGAATCGGGTGATAAAATCACACATGGTTTCATTGGCCTCCTTCTTCATGTGAGTGATTTGTGATAATAACGCAAATGCATCTTCTGAAGGTTTGTATCTGTCTTCAAATGTAGTCTGCAATGTGTTCCAATTAGTGATGGATGCAGCTGGTAAGTGCTGGAACCATTCTACTACAGGCCCTTACAAGGTCTCCAGAAAGAGACATACTGATACATCCTCATGAGTCATGTCTAGAATGCTGCATGACATAATAAATGCAACAATATGTGTGTCTGTGCTTTGATTTCTGTTCCCATCAAATTTTAGGAAATTTTTGTGATTTCCGTGAGGGAGGGGGTTGACTGGATGCGGCAGTGCTAGAGGACCCATGGCATTTCCCCATGGTATAGGAATATTTGCTGCCATTTGAAAAGTAGGAAAAAGAACGTGAGTAGGGAGTGTGGTTCCAATTAGCAAAAGAGCACTGCAAGTTGATGTTGAGGTACCCTTTGAAATACGACTCTTTCATGGAGGAGAGGAACTTCTTGCTGATCGATTCATTGAACTTAGTGATGTGAATTGTGATAGAGTGATACTAAAATTGTGCCTTCGAACTAGATCCAAAATTGGATCAAATTCACCATGAGCTCTTCTACTGTGAGTAAATGGTTCACCCGCCAAATGCACTGCTCGAGATCTTCACAATTAAGAGTAGATTTACGATAATCTTTTTGTTTATACTTGCTGATTTTCTGATTTTTTTGGCAAAAATCAGCAGCATGTACTTTTTTATTTTTAATTTTACCCTTTTTTAATAACAACCGATTGTGGTTTTCTGACAAAGATTAATAAGGATAAAAGTGGGTCAATTTAGAAAGATGATTTTCTGATCTTTAACTTTGAATTTTGCAAGGTTTTGAAAATAACATAAAATGTCGAAATCTTAGATCTACTGAAATCTATAAGTTTTTGTAAAAATTAGTAAACTAAAAGTTTCTATCTGGTCCATATCTATGGATTTGTATAAGGAAATTTTTATTTTTGATCACTTATTCAAAATTTTTACTTTTAGCAAAGGGTTAAAATTCGCAATTTGGTAGTGATTTTTACAATTTTTAGTTATTTCCTTAGTTTGACCCCAAATGAGAGTTGCCAAAAACGGTTTCCCCGACCTGCCTAACAAACAGATTTTCGGATCAATAATTCTTCATTCAAATTTTTCGGTCCGCCTTTTTTATTCTTTGGAGAAGATGTTTCCGAGGAAGGAAAAAATATTAGATTGGGGTGATGTTGCGCATTGAAATATTGGCTAAGTACCAAAGGGCATGTTCACATAGGACTAGTGAGAGGAATGACACATGGGAAAAGAGGTTTAAGAAGGGTTTAGGATAAAATAAGGTGCGTGCAAAAGTTAGAGCATTGGATTTAAAGGACTTAGCCATATTTAGAATTTTGGAGGCACTTGAGGAAAAGTGGTACTGACTAGGTGTGCTAAGTGGATAAGGTGCTAGCCTGGAACCTTGGAGGTCAAGAAATGAATATTCCACATAGGGAATATTCTTAGAATACATCATTATATAATGTGGAGGGTTCACAAGGGGATATCATTCACCATTAGAGGACCACATTAACACTTGGCATGGGATCTGTTTCGGGAGAGAAGGCATGGCGATGGGTGTTGATCCTATTAAAAGAGATGATCGAAAGCAAAGAAGACATGCAGAAAGTAGAGAAGAGAATGCATAGAGAGTCAAATACTATAGTAATGCAAAGGTTTAGAACACTTAGTGCTGAGGGTTCTAAAGGATGTAATAGGACTTTTTGTGGCATTAGGGTCTATAACAAGGGTTAAAATGGGAGGATATAGCTAGGATCTCTCATCAAGGAAGATATGTAGGGAGTAAGTCTATGTTATTTAAGATGTATGGTCTATGATGACCTATTTTGAATGTAATGTGGCTACCAATGAATATATATAAGGATTCATTCTTTATATCATGTTTAAGGTTATAAATCCTTGTGTTAAATGGCTATCATTATTTAGATCTGATCTAGCATGCTTACTACGTTGTTTCGTAATGCACTAATGTGTGATCTGCTAGATGCTCCTTATTAACTAAATTGAATTTATTTCTCATTCTATAAATCATCCTCCATCAATGGAAAAACCTTCTCACAATGCTCACATAAAGGAGGGGATCAGTGCTCACACGTGCCTCGGTGAGCATCTAGTCCCACTAGGTGATAGGTCAATGTGCTTGGGGTTAGAAAGTTATATTAAGGGTAGATAAAAATTACTATACTCATATATTATACTTCAATATACATTAAAGATGTAAATTAAAACCAGTACTCAAGATGATAATGAAGCAAATTTTTGATGCAAGTAACACCTTTAGACTTGATTGTCTAGCTGTTAAGATACTCTTTAGCTTGTTATGATTCATTGTTGGAAATCTATTTTTAACTTGTTCTTCTAGATCTTGAATGGATAAAAATATATCATTTATTGCTTTGATCATATATGTACTTGACAAGATGAACTTCTATCTTATCCTGAAGATTCTTTATTTCTACTCTTGATTCATGTTATGGAAAACCTTATAAATCTACTTCATTTAATGTTGTAATGAACTCTTTTAATGCAATTTGTTTTATTGTTGTGATCATAGCTGCTCCATTTGATCTTCATTGATGGCTCATAATCTGAAAGTGATAAGTAGATATCCATTTCATTATCCTGAAATCATTGTACTGTTGATTCATCTGTACTTGATTATCTATTTGATTCCTTTTGATAGTTGATCTAGATATCTCAAAATTTGAAATGCATGAGTGAGTCCTTTTCTATTGTTCTTGAATATGCTTGATCATTGAGTGCAATCTATACTTGATAGTAAAAATTTTAAAACATGTATTGATCTCTTCATTGTAACCTATACCTACACACTTAAGAAAATAGTTAGAAAATAATTAGGCTTTTTGGCCTCTCTTATGTTACATAGTCTTCTTTTTGTTATTTTTCATGATTATGGGAATCATATGTGCTACCTTGTAAGATATTACTTTCTCAATTTTGCATCTGTTACATGATGTACTTTATGCCTTTGATACTAGTAAATAAATTTGCATTAAATTAGATATTACATGAGTATAAATTAAACCCTGAGATATTGGTTGATGCCTTTTCTTTCATTTTTCGGTACACTCTGTAGTTGTTGGATAACACAGATGAAATATGGAGATGGAACTAGAAACAAAATAGACTAGGAGAAAACCCAAGAAAATGATGGGTTTCTTCTATACTCTTTTAATTTTATCTTTAAGAAAATGTACTTCCTTCTTTAGTAGTTATAAGTTACATCCCACGGCTTGTGTGGGAAACATTGAATTTCTTCATGAATAAATGAAATTAATTTCTATAACTGAGTTGTATACTTCTTTTTGCATTCAGATTTTATGGCGAATATTTATTGTATAATGAAATAAACAAATCAAACACATAATTAAATGCAAAAATAATGAGATTTTGATGTACTGTAACTTAATAATGAACTCTTCTTCATGCAAACTGCAACTCATTTCTGCTCCTGAATATAAAATTTCACCTAAACTATGATTCTCACCTTCATCAAGGCAATGCATTAGTCCTTTGGTTATTTTTATTTCCTCGCTGAAGGTGAACATGGAATGGAAGTCTATGTGAGGTGTTACATTCTGCAACAAAAAAAAACATAGATCTAGATTGCATGTAGTTAATCAATTGTTGTAATCTGAAAATGCAATAAAATTGTATGACTCCCCATAGTTAGGTCCATTTCATCAATTCCTTCCATTGAAAACAAAGTTTTAATTTTCCCATTTTACACAGTGCAAAAATTGTCAACGAGAAGATTTGCTTGAAGATTTGAAGCAAAGAAGAGAATTTGAGAGCACTACCAGGCATGATAGGCTCTATCTCTTTAATATCTCTTGATTTTATTTAAATGTTTTCATAAAGAGAACTCTTCTCTTCATGAAAACATCTTTGAGAATAGTTTCAATTGTGGTGTTTACTTCTTCTCTCTTCTATGAGTTTCTTACGGATATGGTTTCTTGTGTATATAAGTGACATAGTGGTATGAGTTTGTTATTCATGATTCTAGGTTTGTCTATTGTTGGAAAAATAGTTGTGTTTGCAATATATATTAAACTACGAATGATTGATAGGGGAAGACTATGTTATATTATCTTTGATAGATAAATCTCCTTATATTTGTAATTTGTTTGCATGAAATAAATTCTCAAGGTTATGGAGAAATTATTTTTAGGATTGTGGTAACAACCTAGGTTGTCATTAAAATGGGTGTGGAAAAACATTATTTGGTTCAAATTTTTATAAATCCTGTATGGGATTTCTATATTGGTTTGATGGTCACTCATTTTGGATTATATTTGTATCTGATATGTTGATGTTTTTTATTTTTATGTAAGTCAAGTCTTAACCCATAATGGGCACTATCGATTGAGGTATTTTGAGCAATGTAAGTGCATAATATGAAGGTGACTGATGGATTTTTCTATCTCTATCATTTTAAGTTACGATTTGTTGATTATTACCCTTCATGGGTGGATTTGTTTTGGAAATATGGAGTGGTAAATCTATCTCTCTCTCTCTCTGTATCTCTCTCTCATTTGTTGTGTTTACTTTGCATGATTAAAATTTTTGGGTTGGCTTGATATTTGGAAACTATTGAGTATTGGTCACTCTAGGTCATCGTAATGGTTTTCTTTCATTTCTTTTCTTAAACATTCTCTCAAATAATTTTTACTCTTTGAAGCATCGTGAGTGGGATATCTTGGGTTTATATGTGCTCATGTTCAACCTTGTAGATTCTTGTGATTTGGGTCATCAGTGTTTATAAGAGATGTTTTACGTGGTGATTGTTGCATGTTTTAATTGAATGTTTAATCCCTATGAACGTCTCATTGAGATTGAGCTTGTATCTTTGGTTGGTTTGAAACATTTATGTGGTAACTATTTCTCTTATTGAGAATTTGTTTCGAGTGTGAATGGAACCTATGAGTTACTTGTGATCATTGTTAAAGGAAAATTTTATTCTTTAAACTTGAATATTGATATTTTCAAGTAAAGACCATACACCGAGATTTTGTTTCTTACAAATTTTCATTTTCATTATCCCTAAGTTTTATGGAAGGGTTGCTTGTGTATTCGACTCTATCTTGATCATTTGAATTGCATGTTTGTGTTTTGAATCTCTTTTTCCCATCTTGGTTCAGTTGATATGATTCGATCAAATGGGTTTTGGAAACTAGTTCATTTTGTTAAGTTAGACCTTTCTAAATTCTTATCTTGTGTTGATTCATTTTGTCATTAGCTAGAGTAACCTCTTGTAGGAATGTACAGTGAGTACACTGGTTCTTATTGAGTTATCTCTATTTTTTCGCATCCTTTTATGGATGGTAACAGGGATTTGGTTAGATGAACTATGGTGGTAACATCCTGTTCATGTCAATTAATTTGTAATTGTTCATAAATACCTTTTAGATTGATTGATAAGGAACTAGTTGTGATTTAGTGGAAGTTTGGCTTCCTAGATTAAATTTAAAAGAATGAGGACAAATCATGAAATTTAATTAATTCTCTTCTTATAGTTGGTTACAGTTTGAAATGTTATCATGTTGAAATGATTATCATTACTGTGACATAGATGGAATTAAATTTTTTGGATTATTTAACTTCTTTTATGGACAAATGATTCTTAAATAGATTTAGTGATGTCTTATCTATTTATGACATTGTGGATTTTTGGGTAGTTTATTTAATTGATCTTATTTTGAGTACTTGGAACATTTTCATAAATAACAGGGTTCCTTTTACGAAACAATTAGATAAAATCATATTTTTTTAAATTATAGCGCTTATCATGCTCAGTTCTTGTGAAATGACTCATGCTAACAATTTTGCGAGATGGACTTTGTGAAAAGTGAAAGGAGAAAGACTTATAAAAGTTGCATTTGTTTTATTAACAAAGTCATTTTCTTCATTCAGATGCTTTATGTATTGAAATTCTCTTGAAATGAACTTGTTGGAGAAATTATGAGGATGTATTAAATTAGTTTTGTAATGATGAAAGAAGTTTTCTTATAAAATTATGGAATACTTATTAGGTTTGGAGTGAAGTGAACTCTCTTTTTATAAATAATTTTTGTGTAAATGTTTTTTATTTCTCATTTATTCTAGGGTCATATATGACTTAGATTTGATTAATATTCTTAAATATTAACATGCATGACTTAATGGATTCTAAGGTATAGAATAATACTTGGATAAGGAACTATATATATTTCCGACTCAATTCATTTTGGGGTAATGATATAACTATGATGATTATGATTTATTGACCCTTATTTAGAAACGATAATAAGGATAATTTCTATATATTTGAATGTTTCATTATTATTATGAATCTACTCCTTATGTTTTCTGATTTAATGAATAGGACAATAGTCCTTAATTATGAAGAAGAGGATACTTACTTTTATCATTAAATCAAAACTAAGTATGTTATCCTTATAATATAATAAACTATAACCATTATTGATGATTGGTTGTATGCTCTTCTATATGAAAACAATAAATGGAAATTAGAAATCTTAAAAGAATTAGTAAGATGGATTTAAATACTATGATACCTCTAAGTCTATTTAAGAAAATTTCAATCAAGTTTTTACATTGATGTACAATAGTAAAGAAACTTATTGATCTTTCTTACTTGATATTGAAATAATATTTATTGATAAAATAGAAATAATGGATTAAGATTAAAAGTTCATATGCATGAATGCATATTTTATCTGCATACCTTCAATTGGTCTAAAAGTACAATTCTAACCCTTTCTTTGGATCAATCGTACTTAGTGGACCCTTAGGTGCATTTTATAATGATTAATTTAGACAAGATAATAATTTGAAGGTTAATAATCTAATATTTATTAAGTATGTTAGTTTCGTTGAAAGAACTTAGTAGGTTGTTGTAATATAGGGGCCACAAAAGAGTACTCTCATAATGACGGGAGTCCTTACAAGGATACTGTGATGTAACCAACTATTCTTCAACACCTTAGTTCAATTAACTCAATTGAGATAAGTGGAAATTTAGTTCATATTTCTACTCTAAACAAAGATAGACACATGGACTAGTGTAGTGGTCAACTCATGTTTACTTAGGGTAACTAAACACACCCAAAAATGAGATTCGATTGAGTATGTCTACTTATCCTTAGTCATCATGAGTAGAATATAACCCTAGAGTATGTGATCTACCCCTATTTAGTGTAAAACTTTGACTCGGGTTTGGTTGATGAAATTCAAGGAAGACCAATCTATATAACAGTTTGAATGGGGTGAAAGACATATTATTTTCAACGAGTATTCCATCTTGGAATGTAAACATGGTAAACATGTTTAAAAATTTGGCCAAAGTATCACAAACTATTGGTTGTGTTGTCTTATGTCACCTAGTCTAAGAATGTGGGATTTCAGATGAATATTAGTAACAAATATTTAGATAGGCTTCTTAGACAGAACACTTGAGTGACCCTTAATGGGTAAAAGAACCAAATTATACATAGTATACACTTGAACAAGTTAAACATGAGAGATTGGTTTAATACCGAGTCATGAAATGAGAGATCAATGTTTCACTGAGTCATTACAGCTGCATATGGTTTTCTATTATGAGATGGACTGGAAATGGAATGTGTGTTCTGAATTGTATGAATTTAGAACAGAGAACATTATGTAAAAAATAAATTAAAATTCCCTTGTTTCTAAGTCATAAAAGTGGATGGTCCATTTTTGTATCGAGTTGAAGGTTGCGGCTCTTAGACCTATTGAGTTGATATCGATAAAAAATTAATTTCTTGTTAACAGATAATGGTTAGAACAAGGGGAGATGCTAAAAATAATCCAGCTCTAGGTGGAGAGGGATCTACCACAAAAAAACTTGATATTCTTGCTGAACTCTTGGACAAAGAGATCATCTTGTTGTACTTGAACAAAAAGTAATGGGTAATAAAGAGGAGAAAGATGATGTCGATAATAACAATTACCACCTCTAGGAAACAACGCTAATGCTGGAAATCAAGGCATTGATAACAATAATGCAACAAATAACAATGCTTCAAATGCTCATTATAACACCGAAAATGTGAATGCAAATGTACCTAATATGCCCGAAAATAAAAGGCAAGATTAGTAGCTGAACTTACTAATGACATAAAAAGGATAATTCTGCAAAAAGTTTGATGGCATTACATTAGGGTATGGGATAGAGAATTGGCTCAGCAAAATGCAGAATTACTTTGCAATAAGAAACTTCTCGGAAGAAACAAAGGCAGATATGGGGATCTTACCACTTTCCCGTGAGGCATCGTCACAGGTGGGAAAGCCGTAAAGCTGAAATAAATATTCATGAATCAAGCATTACATGGGATAAATTTAAGGGCTACTTTAGGAAACACCAGCTTCTACAACTCTATTATGATCGAACATGAAAAATTCTAGAATTTAGTCCAAGGAAAGTTAACTGTAACTGAGCACTGCGAGAGGTTTACCAAACTTCTTAAGTATGTTCCATAGTATCAAACAGATGAAAAGTTCAAGATACACAAGTTTACTATGGGATTGAATCCTATTATATGAGGAAAGGTAGACGTGCGCAACCCAACCACCATGGAAGGGGTTGTAGAAAAATCCATAAGGAAAGAACATAAATTGAAGGTAATTTCTACACATAAAGAAGAGAATCGAAAGAATTACCAACTCTTCTTCATCACTTGCACCTAAGAAGGTGGAATGGAAAAATTTTGGAGTCAAAATAAAGTTTGTAACTGATAACAATAAGAAAATAGTAGCAAATAAACCTACTGCAAACATTAGAAACAATTTTGTGAAGAATAATAATAATGGGCAGAAATCATATGGAGGTCAAAACAGTAATTTCAAGACTTGAAATAAGTTTTAACCAAAAAGAGGACCTAAATGGGTTTTTTTTAAATTGTGTTAAGGACCACTACGCAAATATGTTCCCTCTAAAGAAAGATGGTAGTAACCAACAACATACGATACATGTTATAGTAGTTGATAACCAAGCTGAAAATCAAGTTATGCCCATAAAAGTGCTAGGTAAATTATTTGGTACACATGTTATTAAATTTTTTTATACTGGTGCTACATAATGTTTAATTTCTAGTAAATTAGTTGTAAAATTAAAAAGAAAAGTAAGAATAATGGAGAAATATTTGATGGTACATTATGGTAATAATGTTGTCCATATTATTAGTAAATGTATTTTTGGATCAATTTTAGAGTTACCAAGTTTTTCAAATGACATATATCTTTATGTTTCTCCTTTGGGGTCATATGATGTCATAATTGGTGTTAAATAACTTGCTGATCATAAATAAAAATTTGATTGTTTTGAAAAACACATTAGATGTCTTGATGATCTGTAAAAAACAACAAACATTCAAGGGGTAAAATGAGAAATTTAAGTTAGGAAATTATCATCTATATAGCCTAAGAAGGCCAAAAACAAAGGTTGCACATTATATGTAGTAAAAATATCTAAAAAAACATAACACGGTAGTAATTTCTTGGTAAAGTATTTGTTGTTAAGAGATTTCAGCGATGTGTTTTTGGAAGAACTACCTGGTCTTCCACCTAAACAAGAATTTGAATTTTCAATAGAAATCAAACCTGGAATTGAACCTATTTCCAAGGCACCTTATCGGATGACTACAATTGAACTGGTAGAACTTAAGGCATAGTTATAACAAATTTTTACTGAAGGCTTGATAAGACCATGTTTCCCACCTTGGGAACACCAGTAATGTTGTGAAAAGAAGGATGAAACACTTAGGATTTCTATTGATTACGAATTTTAAACAAAGCAATAATCAAAAATAGATATCCACTTCCTAGAATTGATGATTTGTTTGATCAGGTGCATGGTGCATCAGCATATTCAAAGATAGATCTTCATTCTCGATATCATCAATTAAGAATTTAGGATGAAGATATTCATAAAAAAATTTAGAATAAGGTATGGACATTAATAATTCATGGTTTTACCTTTTAGTTTGACAAATGCACCTAAATATTTTTTGAATCTGATGAATAATATCATTCAATAATACTTGGACAAGTTTGTACTTATTTTCTTAGATGATATTCTTATCTATTCTAAGAGTATTGATGAGCACCAAGAGCATTTGAAAATTGTACTTAAAATTTTGATAAAGAGAAATATATATGGTAAGTTGTCCAAATGTTCTTTTTATGAAACAAAATTGCACTATTTAGGACATGTCATAAGAAAAGATGGAATAGCAGTTGATTCATCAAATATTGTTTCCATAACTGAATGGTCTACACCTAAAAATGTACATGAAGTCAAAAGCTTCTTGGGGCTTCTTGGTTATTATAGAAAAAAGTCCTTACCCCAATTACTTTATTACAAAAGAAGGATAAAAATTTTGTGCGAGTGATAAATGTGAATCAACATTTAAAACTCTAAAGAAACAACTAACTTCTACACCTACTTTAACTATACCGGGTCCAAATGAAAGCTTTAAGGTACTTACATATGCTTCTAGAGAAGTACTAGGAGGTATATTGTTGCAAGATGATCATGTTATATCTTATGAGAGAAGGAAACTCAAGTTACATGAGTTAAATTATGCTCGCCATGACCTAGAGCTTGCTGCCATAGTTCATGCACTTCAATTATGGAGACATTATCTCTTAGGGAGACCATTTGAGTTAAAAACTGACCACCTTGGGATGAATTATATTTTCACTCAACCAAATGTAAATGCAAGACAATGAAGATGGTTAGATTTTTTGTCACAATATGATTTTGACATCTGTTACATTAAAGGTAAAGAAAATAGAGTAAAAGATGCACTAATTTATAGGAAACATATTTATGCACTTGTAACTTTGAGAACTTAGTTTAAGGATGAAGTAAAGAGTATCATGGATTCTGATTCATATTTTTAGCAAGTAAAAACAACACTTGTTGCAGATCTTAATGATGTAAGATACAAAGGTTTTTACTTTGTTAATGAAGGAATTTTAGGATATGAGAAGCGAGTGTATATACCTTTTCAAAGTAATTTAAGGAAAAAATTAATGATGTAATTTCATAATTCACCTTACTTAGGACATCGCGATGTTACAAAAATGCTTTTTGATGTAAAACGATAATATTTTTCAAAAAGGATGAAGAGAGAAATAATTGAATTTTTTCACATTGCCTAGAATGTCATTAAGTTAAGGCTGAACATATGCACCCATCTAGTTTATTACATCCACATAGCATGCCACAATATAAGTGGAAATTAATAAGGATGAATTTTTTTAGGGGCTTCCTATGTCTAAAAATAATCATGATGTTATTTTAGTTGTACTTGAAAAATTAACAAAGGTATAAATTTTTGTTGTTGGTAATCTTAAAGATGATTCTCCTATTTTAGAAAAAAATGGGAATGAAATTTTGAGATAAAATGGTGTACCCGAATTGATTATATCGATAGAGACCCTAGAATGACATCCCATTTCTTGAAAGCACTAAATAAAACCTTAGGAACAAAATTAAATTTTAGTTTTACATACCATTTGTAAACAGATGGTCAAAATTTGAGAGAGTAAATTAGGTTTTGGAGGATATGTTATGAATGTATTATATGGATCAGCAGTACAAATGGGAAGAATACCTTCCTTTAGTTGAATTTTCTTACAATAATACTTATCATTCCTCTTTAAAAATGACACATTTTGAAGCATTATATGGAATTAAATGTAGAACTCTAGTTATTTGGGATAACATTGAAGATAGAGAGGTAATTGGACTTGAAATGTTTACTGAAATGGAACATCAAGTGAAAATAATTCGTGAATAATTAAAATAAGTGCTTGACTAGCAGAAAATTTATGCGAGATCTAAGTATTTTTACATGTTAAGTCTAAAAGGAGCTCTATTACTTTTAGCATGGAAACCAAATTATCACCTCATTTTGTGGGACCTTTTGAGATTGTTGAAGTGATTAGCCTTGTAGCTTATCGTTTAGCATTAACTCCCACCTTGCCAAAAATTCATGATGTTTTCCATATTTCTTTGCTTAAGAAATACATTTCAGATTTATCGCATGCATTAAATTGGAATTCCTTGCAGGTCCAAGGCCTAGGAATAATTATTGGTTGAACCCATAAGTGTGTTGTAAAATCACCAACAAACTTACAAAATTGTGAAATTATTCAATGCAAGGTCCAGTGCGACCAATTTAATGATGAAAGTGCAACATGGGAAAATATTGAGGATATGAAAATTACTTTTCCTCATCTATTTGAACAGAATTAATTCAGGTTTTGAGATAATTAAAGTCTTTATTTGAAAGCCATCTTTAATTTCTGTCGGTTTTGGGGCGAGTACTATATTTTTTTAGTACGAGGATAGTTATTTGATTTTGTAATAAGTTATGAAAAAATTGAATTTTGTAAATATGGTTTTTGTTTGAAAATTTTTGTGGATAGAAGAACTATAATTATGATTATTTTTCTTGTTTAAAGAATGTGTATTAAGTTAATCATCAAGGTGATGATGCTTTTTAGAGGCGAGATATGTAATGCCTTTGCCATGGTCATATCTTTGATCACTTTTGTAACTAAAGTTGCAAATTTTGATAGGTGATTCTTGTTTAAAGATAGTGTACTCTTTTGAACTAAGTAATCATGTTTGTTGTAGATGATATGTTTATCTTCTAAAATTGGATACAATCATGCCATGACAATTTGAATTTATAATGAAGTATTTCATGTACTCTTTAAGCTGAAATTTTTAATGTATTTTGCATGTGGATGAAGGAAGTAAATTCATTCTAATTTTTTCATTGCCTATTTTGCAATATTGAACTTGTGCTTCATTCTATTTGATTGCAAAATGTAGGAATAACCATACCTTGGATCAATTATAGTGATCTAAGGCATGTCTTTGATTTTACGATGTTTTGATCATTTGATCAAGCTGGTCAAAATGTTTGATTTTGAACTTAGGATTTCTTTGGGATCACAGGGAACTCTATAACATCTTTTACATGCACCCTTCTAAGTGATCTAATAACATCATTTTGATACATTGCAAAAGGTAATGTACTTTGATTAATTTATTGGGACCTAATTAATCTAAGTTATTTTGATTTTTATCCTATCAAAAAACTAAGTTAAGGTGATTGCATTTATTGTGATGATTAATTCTTAGAAGGGGTAATCCTAAGTCATTGACACTAATTAATCCTAAGCTAAATTGAATTAATCCTAAGGTCCTAAGCTTTGGTTTATAAACTAATACTATGGAAACCTAACCTAAGGGCATCGAACTAACCTAAGGGGAAATTAGGTTAGCTTGGATGGAAATTTGTTGGATGGTGGTGGCACCATTCCAAAGGAATTTTGAAGGTTTAAATGTTGCATTTAATATTCTGTTGCTGCCAATTTTTGCCAAGGTAGTGGAAAGTGTTGAGTTGTCAACTCTATTAATTTCATTTAAATGAAGTTTTTAATTGTTAGTTCTAACTAATAGTGAGTTGGAACTGGAAGGAGTTTCGGGGACACTAGCAGTCCTCTTGACTTTAATAAGCCTTGGCCTAAGTGAAAACCACTTGGGAATAGTAGAATGGGTTGGAGTAAAAGGAATGGTTTGGTTTTATTGTGCATTCAGATTTTTTGAGATCTTTGGCTCTGCATGTTGTATTTCCATTTTTCAAACTTTCATTTTGATTATGTTGCATGTTAAAATTCTCCATTGCATGGTGGAAATAATGGTAAAAATTGGTTGTGGAAACTATAAGAAGAAATTGGGAGAAGTTGTAGAAGATTTGTTTGGCATTTTCATTGGAAATATTTTAGTGGAATCTTTTCTTGAAGGTTTGAAGCAAAGAAGAGAAGCTAGGAGCACTACCAAGCATGATAGGATCTATCTCTTTAAGATCTCTTGCTTTTATTTAAAAGTTTCATAAAGAGAACTTTTCTCTTCATGAAAATGTCTCTGAGAATAGTTTCTTGTGTGTTGTTTACTTCTTCTTGCTTCTGTGAGTTTCTTATGGATATGGTTTCTTGTGGATATAAGTGATATAATGGTATGAGGTTGTTATTCATGATTTTGGGTTTGTCTATTATTGGAAAAACAATTATGTTTGTAATACATATTAAACTACGAATGGTTAATAGGAGAAGACTATGTTATATTATCTCTGATAGATAAATCTCCTTCTATTTGTAATTTGTTGGAGTGAAATAAATTCTCAGGGTTATGAAGAAAGTATATTTAGGATTGTGGTAATGACCCAGGTTTTCGTTAAAATAGGTGTGGAAAAACATTATTTGGGGTGACTTTTTACAAAGCCTATATGGGATTTTTATATTGGTTTGATGGTCACTCATTTTGGCTTATATTTGTAACTGATCTTTTTGTTATTTTTATGTAAGTCAAGCCTCGACCCATACTTGGGTACTCTCGATTGAGGTATTTCAAGCACTGTAAGTGCATAATATGAACATGACTGATGGATTTTTTTGTCTATGTCATTTTAAGTTACATTTTGTTGTTTATTACCCTTCACGGGTGGATTTGTTTTGGAAATATGGAATGGTAAATATCTCTATATCGTTGGTTGTGTTTACTTTGCATGATTACCCTTTTTCCAGCTTGATATTTTGACTCCATATAGTATTTGTCACTCCAGTCATCGTATTATTACTTATAAATGGTTTTCTTTTGTTAAAAATTCTCTAGGAGAATTGTTACTCTTAGAAGCATCGTGAGTGATATACCTTGGGTTTATATCTTCTCATGTTCAACCTTGTAGATTCTTGTGATTTCGGTCATCAATTTTTATAAGAGATGTTTTACGTGGTGATTGTTGCATGTTTTAATTGAATGTTTAATCCTTGTGAACATCTCATTGAGACTGAGCTTGTATCTTTGGTTGGTTTGAAATGTTTATGTGGTAACTATTGCTCTTATTGAGAATTTTTTTCGAGTGTGAATGGAACCTATGAGTTACTGTGATCATTGTTAAAGGAAATTTTTATTCTTTAAACTTGAATGTTTATCTTTTCAAGTAAATACCATACACTATTGTTTTGTTCCTTGAAATGTTCAATTTTCATTATCCTGAAGTTTTAGAAAAGGGTTGCTTGTGCATTCGATTGTAGCTTGATCATTTGAATTACATGTTTATGTTTCAAATCTCATTTTCTCATCTTGGTTTAGTTGACATGATTTGATAAAATCAGCTTTGGAAACTAGTTTGTTTTTTCATTGGCTAGAGTAACACCCTGTAGCAGGAATGTACAGTGAGTACACCTAGTTCCTATTGAGTTAATTTTATTTTTTTGGCATCATTTTATGGATGGTAATAGGGATTTGGTTAGATGAACTATGGTGGTAGCATCTTGTTCATGTCAATTAATTCGTAATTGTTCCTAAATACATTTTAGATTGATTGATAAGGAACTGGTTGTGATTTAGTGGAACTTTGGCTTGGTGAATTAAATTGAAAAGAATGAGGATAGATCATGAACTTTAATTAATTATCTTCTTATAGTTGGTTACAGTTTGAAATGTTATCATGTTGAAATGATTATCATTATTGTGACATAGATGGAATTAATTTTTTTGGATTATTTAACTTCTTTTATGGAAAATTGATTCTTAAATAGATTTAGTGACGTCTCTATTTCTGACATTGTGGATTTTTGGGTGGTTTATTTAATTGATCTTATTTTAAGTACTTGGAACATTTTCATAAATAATAGGGTGCATTTTACGAAACAATTAGATAAAAGCATATTGTTTTAACGTTTTAATTCTTATTATGCTCAATTCTTGTGAACTGATTCATGATAACAATTTTGAAGATTGAATTTGTGAAAAGTTAAAGGAGAAAAACTTATAAAAATTTGCATTTGTTTTATTAACAAAGTCATTTTATTCATTCAGATGCTTTATGTATTGAAATTCTCTTGAAATGAACTTGTTGGAGAAACTATGAGGATGTATTAAATTAGTTTTGTAATGATGAAAGAATTTTTCTTATAAACTTATGGAATACTTATTAAGTTTGGAGTGAAGTGAACTCTCTTTTTGATAAATTAATTTTTGTGTAAAGGTTGTTGATTTCTGATTTATTCAAGGGTCATATATGACTTAGATTTGATTAATATTCTTAAATATTAACATGCATGATGATATTTTATTAATATTCTTAAATATTAACATGCATGGATTAATGGATTCTAAGGTATAGAATAATGCTTGGATAAGGAACTATATATATTTCTGACTCAATTCATTTTGGGGTAATGATATAACTATGATGATTATGATTTATTGACCCTTATTTGGAAAGGATAATAAGGATAGTTTATATATAGTTGAATGTGGCATTCTTATTATGAATCTACTCCTTATGTTTTCTGATTGAATGAATAGGACAATAGTCCTTAATTATAAAGAAAGAGGATACTTACTTTTATCATTAAATCAGAACTAAATATGTTATCCTTATAATATAATAAAGTATAACCATTATTGATGATTCATTTTATTCTCTTCTATTTGAAAATAATAAATGGAAATTGGAAAGATTTAAAAAAATTAGTAAGATGGATTTAAATATTATGATACCTCTAAGTCTAATTAACAAGATTTCAATCAATATTGTTTACATTGCTAAACAATAGTAAAGAAACTTAATGATCTTTCTTACTTGATATTGAAATAAGATTTATTGATAAAATAGAAATAATGGATTAAGATTAAAATGTTCATATGAATGAATGCATATTTTATCTATATACCTTCAATTGGTGTAAAAGTACAATTCTAATCCTTTATTTGGATCAATCATACTTAGTGGACCCTTAGGTGCATTGTTTAACGATTAATTTAAACAAGATAATAATTTGAAGGTTAATAATATAATGTTTCTTAAGTAATTTTATTTTCGTTAAAAGCACTTAGTAGGTTGTTGTAATATAGGGGTTGCAGCAGAGTACCCTCATAATAATGGGAGTCATTACAAGGAGTCATTATGAGGATACTGTGATGCGACCAACTATCTTCAACACCCCACTTAGTTTAATTAACTCAATTAACATAAGTGTAAATTTGGTTCATAGTTCTACTCTAAAAAAAGATAGACACATGGAATTGCGTAGTGGTCAACTCATGTTAACTCGGGTAACTAAACATACCCAATTGATGAGAATTGATTGAGTATGTCTACTTATCCTTAATCATCACGAGTAGACTACTGACCCTAGTGTATGTGATTTTCCCCTATTTAGTGTGAAACTTCAACTTGGGTTTGGTTAACGAAATTCAAGGAAGACCAATCTAGATAATAGTTCGAGTGGGCTGAAAGACATATTATTGTCAATGAGTATTCCATCATGGAATGTAAACATGGTAAACATGTTTAAAAATTTGGCCAAATTATAAAAAATTCTTGGTTGTGTTATCTTATGTCACCTATTCTAAAAATATGGGATTTGAGATGAATATCGATAATAAATATTCATAAATGATTCTTAGATAGAACACTTGAGTGACCCTTAACGGGTAAAAGAACCGAGAAAATACATAGTATGGACTTGAGAAAGTTCAACATGAGAGATCAGTTTAATACCAAGTCATGAAATGAGAGATCAATATTTCATCAAGTCGTTACAATTGCATATGGTTTTACTGTTATGAGATGGACTGGAAATGGAATGTGTGTTGTAAATTGTATGAATTTAGAATAGAGAACATTATTAAAAAAATCTTTGTTTCTAAGTAATAAAAGTGGATGTCACATTAGGGATTAGGGTTTAAGGGTCATTGATTAGGGTTTAGGGCACAAGAGTTTATATTTACGGGTTTAAGGCTCTGGGTTTAGGGTTTATGGTTAATGGGTTAGGGTTTAGGGCTCGGGGTTTAGGGATTAGGGTTTAGATTTGATGGATTAGGGTTTAAGTTTTTAGGTTTACGGTTTACGTTTAGGGTTTATGGATTAGGATTTAGGGTTTAGGGTTTATGTTTTAGGATTTAGGGTTTAAGGTTTAGGTTTTAAGGCTTAGGGTTTAGGTCATAGGGATCATGGTTTATGGTATAGGGCTCGGGGTTTAGGGTTTAGGGTTGAGAGTTAAGGGTAAAGGGTTTATGGCTAAGGGTTTAAGGTTTAGGGTTTAGGGTTTAGGGTTGAGAGTTCATGGTTTAGGTTTTAGAGCTTAGAGCTTAGGGCTTAGGGTTTAATGTTTATGGTTTAGGCCTCAAGAATTAGGGTTTAGGGTTTAGGAATGATGGTCTAGGGTTTAGGATTTAGGGATTAAGCTTTTAGGTTTAAGGATAAGGGTTTAGGGTTTAGGTTTAGGGATTATGGATTAGGGCTTAGGGCTTAGGGCTTAGGGCTTAGGGTTTAGGGTTTTGGGAACAATTTTTAGGTTTTAGGGTTTAGGGATCAACATTTAGGTTTTTAATTTTGGGTTGAGGGTTGAGGCTTTAAAATGTATGGTTTAGGATTTAGGGCTCCATGTTTAGGGTTTAGAGGTAATGGATAATAGTTTAAGGTGTAGGTTTTAGGGCTTAAGGTTTATGGATTATGGTTAAAATTAGTAAAAGTAGGGTTTAGGGTTTAGGATTTATGATTTACGATTTAGGGTTTAGAGTTTAGGGTTCAAGGTTAAGTGTTTGATTTAGGGTTTAGGTTTTGGGTTTAGGGTTGAGAGTTTAGGGTTGAGAGTTGAGGGTTTGGGGCTTAGGGTTTAGGGTTTGGGGCTTAGGATTTATGATTTAGGGTTTAGGGTTTAGGGTTTAGAGATCAGGGTTTAGGGTTTAGGTTTTATGGTTTATGGTTTATGGTTTAGGGATTAGGGTTTAAGGTTTAAGGGTCAAGGTTCAGGGTTTAGGGTTTAAGGATCAGGGTTTAGGGTTTAGGGGTTAGGGTTTAGGGCTTAGGTTTTAAGGCTCATGGTTTAGGGCTCAAGGTTTAGGCTTACCCATTCACTCACTGTAATGTTTTGTGTCTTACCCATTTTCATTATTATTGTGAGAGATTATTCGGCTAAAAATGGTTCATCTGTTTCATAGGTAGAACATTTAAAGAGAGCCATAAGAATTTGATGCCTTTCATTTGTTGATATTTTGAAGGAGGGAAATGTCAGATATCTAGAAACAATTCAGTACAAATAAATGTTACCCAATACAACTATTTCCTTTTTCTATAGCTTGTGAAATATTTAGAGCTCCAAGATTGTTGTAAATTGAAAATAATAAGTCCAATGGTATTTATCGGTCTAACGGATTGGGATACCAAGAAAATTATATCATTTGCTACATTTTGTTCAATAATTATTTCTTTTGTAACTATCAGGAATGAAGGTTTCATTCAAAGAACAGAGCTTGATATGTCTTCTGCTTGTGTAAGATGGAAATTTGAAAGGATTTCGAGGTTTAATTTTATTTTCCAAGACGCATTACTCCAATTTTAAAAATGTTTCTCCAAATGAAATGACATTCTAATTGAGACACTCAATGATTCCTGGATGTCTAATCTTTCTACTGAGACCCTAGGAATCATCGATCCTTGATACAAGGAAACATTGTTACTTGTCTTCCATTTATAATGGTAGATATATTTATAAATTTGTGTTATGCCCTCTAAATCTATATGCATTTCAATTTGTTTGGAAATCACATCACACCCTTCACTAGGATTGATGACTACCCCTATCTTTTTGAAGGTGCTTTTGAAAGCATCTATGGGTTTATCATAGATGGAAATATCAATGAATATAAGGTCACTAAGTCGTAGGCCAATTGAATTTTATTCATAACTAAACAACAAATATTGATTAGGCAATTGATAACCTATGTGTGTTCTTATCCATTTCCACTGAAGTCAATTCCATCCAAGGATAATTCTAGAGCCAGGAGGGGTAAGAAGATGATCTTCATATAGAGTACCATATATGTAAGAATGAGAAATCATCTGAGTTTCACTTGATGTCACTCACTTGGTACTATTTTTAAACACTCATTTGAACCTTGTAGTGTTATCACACTTTAAAAGATGAAGGAGATTACAACAACCTCATTTTATTCTAATAGGTGGCCACATGAAAATAATCTCATTCAATGATAAATCCTTTCATCTACATGGTGAACACCTATTTTAGTAAGTGATAGATAATCAAAAAATGGTTTGAGCATCATGGAGTTGATTTTTAGTCACTAGGGTTAATTATGGAGGCCTTGAAAATTAAGAGATTTTAGGGCTTTGGGCTTAAGGCTTAGGGATTAGGGTTTAGGGGTTTAGGGTTGAGGGTTCAAGGTAAAGGGTTTATTGTTTAGGGCTTATGGTTTAGGGTTTATGGTTTATGGTTTAAGGTTTAGGTTTTAGGGTTTAGTCTTTAGGGCTTAGGGTTTAGGGTTGTGTTTTTGAGTGATGAAACTTCTAACATGAAAAATTGGTAAAACATGAGTTACCATGAGTTGAAAACATGTTTCTAAAACCTCAAGTGATGACTTAAGTGTTTAGAAACACTATTATGAGTAAGAAGTTGAAAATTTAAAATTTTGAGGTTAAGTGTCTTCTCTGTTATCCTGGTAATGTGAAAAGTCGAGAAATTGAAAAAAATCTACGTTTTTGGGTCATTTTGTGTGTTTTTCAGGCCTGTCGGACATTTTTGTCCACGTGTCCCAAGTTCAATTGGGCTCTCTGTTCCCCGATCGGCCGATTTACCCGAAGTCAGTCCTTTTCGGGCCCGTCGGAACTTTTTGTCCCAAATGTCCCAAGTTAGTTTGGACCCTTTGTTCCCTTTTCGGCCGATTCGGCCGAGTCGCGTACTCACGTACTTATGTCCCACATGTCCCAAAAGCATTTGTGTGTCTTTTCCCGCATCATCCGAATCAGCCGAGCCGCGTACTTCACGCTTTCGTGTCCCTCGTGTCCCAAATGAACCAAGTGCCATTCGTGCTAATTTTTCCCGCTCTACCCGAATATCTTGCTTTTCAAATTGGTAGGTATGTATTTAATGCACATTTATTGCCTTTCTCTCTCCTAAATGGCTATATAATGAGCACCCCCTATGCGTTTTGCACACTGCTTTCATGCTATCTATTGCTCGAACCCTTGTGATCTAAATTCCTGTGCGCGTATCCATCCCCTCTGTAATTCCATCCCAAGTCTAGCTTGCAGCTCTGCTCTCTGAATTACTATCAACATGAAGATCAAATTCCAGGGGCAGGAACAAGTCTCACCACTAGAGTCCGCCATTCCCGATATCGGGGACAGTGAAGTTTGCCACCTTGACTTTGGTGATTTTTGGTCGAGGTTGATAGACGCAAACCCTACACCAATGGCACAGATGATTCATGACAGCAGTCTGGCTTTCACTAGTGGTTTCCCTATCTCGGTGCAATGTGCAGACACAGTGCTCACATGCGGGGCTCATTTCAACCCTGATTCGAGTGAATTAACAAACATACACGGGGAGCTCATCGCCAAACTTGATGCTGCCATTGGCACTGCACTGAGGATTCCAGAAATGGATAATGCCATAGTTGTCTCCCAGAATCAAGCACAGGCCCTTTTCAATCAAGACAGTGATAACTATAAGGCGCGGGTGGCGAAGTCCTGGCTTAAAAACCCTAAGAAGGGGGCATCTCATCTATCCAAGACTCTTTTCCATGCAGACTTTAATGAAGAATTGTCGATTTCATAATCCTACTGGCTCGGGTTATGGGCTTACCCTCTACTAATGAGTTCCATTTCTGGATGTGCCCGCTCATCAATATGGTGTGCGAGGAACTCAAAATATCAACTGGGTAGAAATCATCAGCATGAACCTAGCGGAGCAGCTGTCCAATGTACAACAAATGAAGAAATTCTATATGACTTCATACCTGATGTATACTCTGGCGGCATCAAGGCAATGGTTTGGCTTTTCTTACATTGATGCCCACAAGGATGATCCTGTATGCCTACTGCCCGTAGTTCACCCTAGAGACCAGCAATCGCAATTTTGAAGGGTGAATGATGCTTTCACCATGTACATGGTCAGACTTCTTGAGGGTGACACTGCTAGAAGATTTTCTGACGAAGCCATGAGTCTAATATCGCACTACGGTGCTTATTTTATTCAATTCAGAAAATTTTCCTATATCAGGCTTGCTGGCTACGAGAGCACTCCTCTTAGGCTTCCTATGTTCTGCAGTGACAAGATGGCCTTGATAGAAGTATGCAGGCAATTGGAAAAATTGCATAGAACCTGAGACAAGAAAATTACTGGTTTGCACTTCCCCATCTCTTTGGGAAACTACACTGCAAAACAAGCCACAGACGCACAAGAATATAGAAAGAGCCCCTGCTCCCATTACTGTCCATTTCTTCAAGCCCAGAACTTGCTTCGACTTGAAAAAGTTTATTGAGCAAAATATCAAGATAACCTATCATCATAGGGCAGACACAGAAGACTATTGGGCTGACTGTGCTGATGATTTTGAAGCCAGAAGGAGGCATTACGGTAGGTTTTCTCTGCAATTAATCCAAGAACTCGGCTTGTACCAAGTTCCTGAAGGACTCAAGGATGACAATTCAGATCTGTACTCATATGAGTATGATAATGTGGTTAAGCACACTCCCTTGGAGGACTTGGATTGGTTCAAAAAGAGAAAGATGATTTGGCTGAGATCCTGGCTCCAGTCTTAGTCAGGACTAAGATCTGGTTTGATAAAAAGTCTGAGAGCTTAGGAGGCACTCAGGGGAATCCTCCTCCAAGGATGTTTCAACACCCAGGAGGGAAGCATCAACCCCCAGATCAGAAACACCTGTGCAAACCCCTCCTGCCTCGTCAGCTCAAGGACCTGCAGCCTCTACTCCTTCTTCATCCACCCAGGTATATCAGAAGAAATTCAAAGAAGTTAAGAAGGAGCCTGTGGAAGAAGATCCCTGAGAAAGCATGCAGAATTGCCTTTGGGACCAGAGAACATCATTGTTCTCAGTGAAAGTGAAGAAAGTGAAGTGCCAGCTCCTACAAGCACCCCTGAAGCTCCAACGGATAAGGACAAAGAGGTACAGAGCACTGAGCTTCCAAGTACTATTGATTCCTCTGCACCAGTTGTCTCAAGCGCCCCACTCATGTCTCAACTCGAGACAACAGCAGTGCAAACCTTGGGTGCCATGAGTTCTCTGTCTCTTGGTCCTCTTGCCCCTCCTGCTTCTTCCTCTCCTCTTTTGCATGGGTGCAGCCTCTCGTCGATAGTAGGAAGAGAAAGTCTTCCTCTCGGAGCTCAGGACCAAATTTTGATGTTGTGGCAGCCTTGTTAGGCACTACTCCTTCTCGTGCCAAAAAAGCCAAAATTACCTCCAGATAGTGTCTGATGCTCAAAGCTAGCAATTCCTGGAAATAGCTAAGCCTACTGTAGATAAACCAGAGCAGGATTTGTAGGCATCTGACCTGGAACTCTCAAGAATTCCCATGGGAGAGTCTACCCCTGAAGGTGAGATCCACAATCTCCAGGAGACAGTCACAAGAGTCATTGGGAGGGTAGAGAAAGGGCAACAAACCATAGAACAGTTGGAAGAACAAGCCCAAATTCTTACAGGTTTCATCAAATCTCTTTTGTCCAAGGACAAAGTTTTGGACCCTACCCCATTGACTACTCTTCCACCACCTGTGATTTTGAGCCAAGATGAGGTATAGAGTATTAAAGATATGCACAAGTATTCTATCTATGGTAGAGCTATGGAGGCCATGGTGGAAGATATGCTTGTTGCAGGATTGAACTTCATCGATGAAGCTTTCAAACTCCACGGAAAGGTGAACAACTTGCAACAGAAGCTCTCCTCCACTATTGGGATCATAGATAAAGAGCTTAAACTTTGGAGCAGTTGCATAGTAGACCTCCGCCTCATGGGACAAACAGATGAAAACATTTTATTGGCGAGTAAGGTTTTTGATGATGCAAAGGATAATCTGTCAAAGTCCTAGGTTTACAGCATGGAGTGGAAGATCAAGGTCCTGGAGGAGGCTTCGGGAGAATTGAAGAATAGCTAGCAGAAGGGTGAGGCTTTCAAAACACTAGTTGTATCTACTTTCAAAGATATACATTGTCATCTTCAGGATGAGACTTCTGGTGTGCCTCTCTC
Source organism: Taxus wallichiana var. yunnanensis (assembly GCA_018340775.1). Taxonomy (NCBI): domain Eukaryota; kingdom Viridiplantae; phylum Streptophyta; class Pinopsida; order Cupressales; family Taxaceae; genus Taxus; species Taxus wallichiana. The sequence continues at coordinate 137,900,031 of CM031244.1, read as the reverse complement.
CTTGCAAGAAATCAAAGCTCAGTTCAGAGCTTTTGTCAAAGGTAACCTGTTCAAGGAAAGCTCCATTTCCAAAGAAAAAATGAAGGAAATCTGCTCTCTTCAATCTTCCATTGAAGAAGCAAATAAGGATTATCATACTCATGTCGAGTTTGATAAGGAAATGGAGAAATGTCTCGGATTTTGGACCCAGTCTACAGCCAACACGTCAGTCCCTCGTGGCAGAGACATAGCCGAGGTGTTGAAGAGATTCAGACAGTGGATTTTAAAGTTAGTGGGTCCCTCCCAGTCATAAGCACCTGTCTTCTTCTCCTAATTCTTCTCTTCTCTTCCCATTCTTTCTCTCAAATTTATTGTAATAATTAGTTGGGGTATTGCGATTGGCAACCCTTTAACTAATCATTAGTTAAAAGAAGTAGTTACTGAGAGTAACTGATTTGTAAGCTATATAATGGCCTTTCCTCACCATTTTGAAGGGGAGGAAGAACTTGGCTTATTTTCTGAAAGTGTAAATAAATCATAAAGAAATCAATACAGAAGGGCTTTTCATTCTTCGTCTATCTGATTTCCTTTATCCCTAAGCTTTTCATTTAATCTTGTTAAGATCATTTGTCTGTATTATGTTAAGAAGCTTTGTATTCTTGCAGATGTTATTTATAGAACTTTGTGTCTTTCAAATTTCATCTTACTAATATGATACCAATGATCTCGTTTCAATTCACTGTACCTTCGCATGCATAAGGAATTACTCTGTCATCTATAATTTTGAATGGTGCCTTTCTACTCGTTCTCATATTCTCATTCCTCAGTCCTTTTGTAATTGATGATCCTTATAGAAAACACTTTCATAATATCCAAGTTCCACAAGAAAATCATGTTTTGTATATGTGTAAATAGGTTCATTTCTGAATAAGGGAACCTCTCCCATTAAAGAGGAGGGACTTCTTGTCCCCTGACTGTTGCTCTCCATGAAGTCCTATTTGACGACCAACAGTTTTTGGCGACTCCGCTGGGGATTCATATTCCAGTTTATTTATTGATCATCTTTTGATCTGGCGACTCCATGTTTTACTCGAGGGAGAAGGGCCCTTGGTATTGAAGATTCTCAGTTTCAGCTTTTGGAACAACAGGGTTTTCCTTTCCCTTCAGCAAGAAGAAATAGAAAGACTCATTCAACAAGCACTCCACCTGTCCAAGATAGAATCCCTACGGGTGTTATTCCTTCAGAGCCAATCAGTCCTAATCTTCGAGCTTTGATTCTTGCTGGTGTTGCAGTTCCTCTTCAAGCCATTTTTCCAAGAATGGTGGTACCATTTCCTTGGGGTCATCGTGTCGGGCCCCTTGCTCTTCCTCAGCCTTTGCATGAGTTACCCAGAGGTAACCGTAAGAACTTCCCTAAATTCAAAGGCGATGGTAAAGTGCATCCTGATGAACACATCGCAGCCTTCATAGTTGCATGCGGGGTTCTGGGAGTTGAACATGAAGATGTCTCCATAAGGATTTTTGTTGAGACTTTACAAGATAATGTTCTGCTGATTGGTTCTATCACCTTCCGCCGGTGCTATCACTAGCTGGGACACAATGAGAACTAGGTTTGAAAACCATTTCAAACCAGTAGAAGATGTGCATGCCTTGCTAGCCCAAATTTCTCAAATAAAGAAGGATTCACAAGAGCCTATGAGAGAATTTGTGGCCCGATTCAATAGGTTGATTAACAAAATTCCACCAAATACTCGACCTGTAGATCAAATTCAAAAATGTTTCTTCCTAAATGCCCAATCACCTGAAGTTAGTTATGCACTGAGAAGGGCTAATCTCGCAACATTGGCTGAGGATCAAACTCTTGTTGTTAGTGTCGAAGATGATTTAATCATGTCAGGGAAGTTGAGAAGAGACCCTTCTAAATCTAAGTCTGCTTCTTCTTCCTCTTCCACTCCTGGACCTAATACTGATCCATTGGTTCAAAAACTTGCAAATGATCTCATCGCCATTAAGAAACAATTGGCTCAGCATGCTCCCTATGCAGACGTTCCAAGGAGGAATTTTCAGCCCATAAATCATTTGCCTACTTCTCAAACAAGGCTAGCACTTGAAGGACCTCCTATTAAAGTTCCTGTCAATGCAACCTGTGAAGTTGAGGAACCAGAGGATGAGGAGGTTAATGAAGATGGCGAGGAATTTGTTGAAGAGGTTGATGATGAAGCAGATGAACTTGAGGGATCTCGAGTTAATTTCTTCACCACTGAAGGCATTGATGAAGGGGATGATTATGATGAAGTAGTAGCGGACATGAATAGTGAGTCATATGCTGTCATGACTCGAGAGCAGACAAATCAGAGGGAGAAAGTGATGCAGCCCACCAAGAAATCTAAAGAGCAGCCGACAACTATCCCCAGTAATTGCGAAAAGAGGATCTCCTATCCCCATTTCATCTACATCAAAGGTGAGTCCTGCCAATTCTACTACTAAAGTTACTTATTTTTCCCCTAAAATTGATAAACCTAAGATTTCAAGTGATGATAACCCGTCCACTTCTGGGTCTTTTGATATTATAGATCACCTAAAAAAGACTAAGGTTCAAATCTCAGAGGCTGAATATTATCAAACCCATCCCAAGGCTTTTGCTAAAATGATTCACTTTGTCAATTCCCATTCTAAAACTACCTCTAAAGGCCTTTTACCCACTCCTTCTTCTACACCACAGCCTAATCTGGTAGCAGCTGTCACCTCACCTAGTGACAAAATCAAACCATTCTATGTGACACTTCTTATAGCTGGCCATAGGCTCAGTAATTGCGTCATAGACTCAGGAGCATCAGATAATGTGATGCCTGCTAAAGTAGCTCATGCCTTAGGCTTGACTCTCACACACACTTATGGATCTTGTTATTCTATGGAGAGTAAGGAAGTGCCCTTGGTCGGAAGAATTAAAGATGCACAAGTGGCTTTTTTGCTTTTTCCTGAGAAGAAAGTTTTGGCTACTATATTAGTAGCAGATATTCCTCCTTCATATGGGATGTTGCTAAGAAGAAACTTTTTGTAAGGATGTGGGTGGAGAAATTCAAATGGATTGGTCACATGCCCTCATACCTATTAATGGACAAATGAAGAAGTTGCTTCGCTGAGAAGCAGTCTGAGTATATTGTACAAAAAACCGATGATCCCAAAGCACAAATACTCTATGAGGATATGGGGCATGACAACTACATGATTATGTCTCCTGAAGAAATCCAACTTCCCAAAGTCTCACCTAAAGATCCTAATGGTGTTTGGATATTAGAGTTTGATGGAAGTTGTTCCTCAGCTGGTTCTAGAGCTGGTGTCATATTGGTGTCGCCTGAAGGAAGCCTTCACCCTTTCTCATTCAAGTTGCAATTTGAAAATACCAATAATACAACAGAGTATGAGGCTCTCATTCTTGGACTCTAGGTGGCAAAAGAACAAGGTGTGAAGAATCTTATAGCTCGTGGAGATGCGGAATTGATTGTAAAGCAAGTTAGAAACCTCTTTCAGGTGAAAAATGGAAGGTTGAAACATTACAGGAATCAGGTTTGGGATTCCATTGAATTTCTTGATGCTTTCTCCATCGAAGCAGTACCTAGGGAAGAAAATACCAGGGTTGATTCATTAGCAGTCTCTGGGTCACTACTCATACCTCATCCTGACTTCTCTCAAGATAAGTTCACCATTGAGATGATCCATCGACCTAGTGTACCTGATAATACAAGTAACTAGCAAGTTTTCAATGATGATCAACACTTGCTTTCTTTCTTAGAACTCAAGGATAATTTTGAACAGCTATACTTTGAAGGAAGTGATAACTTGCCCCGTGAAAGTGTGCCCTTTTCAGCATCCACCCAAGAAGAAGAAATGGATCAGGATGGATGTATCAAACTCAAGGGAAACAAGATCCCTAAAGGATTGGTGAGTTTAGAGGAACTGTTTGATAAACATGACAGGTATGTAAAGTCTAGAGCTTCTACTGGACCTCAACAATCAGCTGAATATGACAAAATTAATATTGGGAGTTCTACTGACCCTAAGCTCATGAACATTGGAAAATGTTGCACACCCGATGAGAAGAAGAAAGTAATTGATCTTTTAAAGAGGTATAAGGATGTTCTTGCCTACTCCTATGAAGATTTAAAAGCTTTCCAACCTAAGGAGATGCAACATTTTATTCCTCTCAAACCTGGGATTAAGCCTTTTAAACAGAAGCAGAGGCAGTACAATCCTAAAATAGCTGACACCATTTTTCAAGAAATACAGAAGTTGCTGAAAGCCAAAATCATTTTTCCTATCCATCATTCAACATGGATTGCCAATATTGTACCTGTTAGAAAGAAAAATGGTGAGATTTGTATCTGTGTTGACTTCAAGAATCTGAACCAAGCTTCCTTGAAAGATAATTATCCTCTACCTATGATGGATCAGGTCTTGCAAGTAGTAACGGATCCGAAATGTTGTCTATGCTTGATGGATTTTCAGGATATAACCAGGTAGAAGTTAATACTGCAGATCAACACAAAATGGCTTTCACTACCCCTTGGGGTACCTTTGCTTACAAAAGGATGCCTTTTGGGCTCATTAATGCCGGTGCTACTTTTCAGAGGGCTATGGACTTGGCCTTTGGAAGTTTGAAAGGGAAGTGTATTGTTGTATACCTTGATGACTTGACTGTGTATTCTAAAACAAGGGCGGATCATTTTCAGCACCTGGAGATAGTTCTACTAAGATGTAGAGAACATGGGATCTCCTTGAATCCTAAGAAATCTATCTTTTGTGTCACAGAGGGGAAATTATTAGGGCACATTGTCTCCAAAGATGGTATTAAAATCGATCCTGAGTGAGTTCAAGCTATTCAGCAAATTCCTCTTCCAACCAGCAAAAAGGGCGTGCACTCTTTCTTTGGTAAGATCAACTTTCTGAGAAGGTTCATCCCTGATTTTGCAGAGCTAACTCTGAATATCTCCCAAATGATGAAAGGCAAATAAACATTTGGTTGGTCTCCTAAAGGGAAAGAAGCCTTTGAAGGTATTAAAAGAGCCATTGCTAAAACTCCTGTTTTAGCATGTCCAGATTTCAACAAAGATTTCATTATCTATTGCTACGCCACAGATAACACCTTGGCTATTGTTTTGACTCAGGAAGATTCTAATGAGCATGAACTCCCAATTGCATTTATGAGCTATATTCTGAAAGATCATGAGTTAAAATACACCATGATGGAAAAACATGCTTTTGCAGTGGTTAAAGTTGTCAAGCAGTTTCATTTTTACATTCTTAACTCTCACTCCATGGTGTTGGTACCAGATACAACTGTTAAGTCAATTCTCACATAGTAGGAATTTGGATCCAAGAGAGGGAACTGGGTGGCCAAGGTCCAAGAATATGATATTGACATCAAACCAACCAAGCTCATCCGTGGAAAAGGCCTGTGTGAACTCATCGCTGAAGGAGCTAGACATGAGTTACTGGAAGATAAAGTTGGTCTTCCTACCATTTTGTTTCTTAGCTCAGTTGATGAATGGTATGCTGATATCACTCATTTTCTCACCTATGGGGAATGCCCCTCTCATTTGACTACCAAAGAAAAGAGAGTTGTTAAACTAAGGTCAGTGCAATATGTTTTGTGGGAGAATGCCTTGTTTAGCATGGATTGGATGGAAGGTTTTTGAAATGTGTGGACAAGGAACAACAGAAAAAGCTACTCTCAGCTTTTCATGATCAGGCATGTGGAGGGCACTACTCATCAACTGTTACTACTCACAAGATTCTTCGTGGAGGATATTACTGGCCTACCTTGTTCAGAGATGCATCAAAGTGGGTTGATAAATGTGAGGCTTGTCAGACTTTCGTAGGTAGACCCAAGTTGGCCTCTTTGCCCCTGAAACCAGTTGTAATTGAAGAACCTTTTCAACAGTGGGGTTTGGATTTCATTGGAGCACTTAATCCCTCTTCTAGTGCTGGCCATACTCATGTATTAACTACCACAGATTATTTCACCAAATGGGTAGAAGCCATTCCAGTAAAGAGTACTACTTCTGAAGTGGTATGCAGTTTCATCAAAGAAAACATCTTGGTAAGGTATGGTGTGCCAAACAAGATTGTGATAGACAATGCTTCCAATTTTTCTTCAACCGAGATGATGGATTTTTGCTATGGATATGGCATCTCCTTGGCTCACTCCTCAGATTACTATCCTCAGGGAAATGGACAAGCAAAATCTACTAATAAAAATCTGGTGACCATAATAAGGAAATTAGTCAATGAGTCGCAACGAAACTGGCACAAGAAACTCTATGATGCTCTTTGGGCAGATAGGATCACACCTAAGAGAGCCATTGGAATGTCTCCTTTTCAGGTGGTATATGGAGTAGAAGCTCAATTGCCAGTAACAGTGGAGCTGCCAGCCTTGCATCTAATGAAGGCTATTGAAGATACCAGTTTCAATGATGCTTTGGATAAGAGAATTATGTACCTTCACAAATTGAATGAGGATAGATTGGAAGTTGTTGATAGGATATCTGCTCACCAGCAGAAGGTAAAGGTCCTGTTTGATAAGAAAGCCAGGTTTAGAGATTTCCAAGTTGGAGACATCGTTTTACTATGGGATAAAAGGCATGAACCTCGTGGCAGCCATGGCAAGTTTGATTCCCTTTGGCTCGGACCTTTCAAGATCAGGCACTTTGCTGGTAAGAATTCTTTTTACCTTGATTATATGGATGGTTCTTCTCTCCCACTTCCTTATAGTGGGCAGTACCTAAAATTGTTCAAGTCATAGGTGATTAGGAAGTCCTGTGTATATTCTGTACAACGTTTTGTTTTTCTTTCCCTTTGTTTTGGTGTGTTGTCCTCTGTATTGGTTTGCTTTTTGACTCCATGGCCCAATGGATAAGGTACTGGTCTACTTCCCCAGTTTGTCTAAATTCTTGCCTTGTCTCATTCTTTGAATTTATGCCAAGTCATCCCCAGAAGGAGCCAGCTGTTGTCCACTCAAAATTCCCCTACTTTTAAGAAGTTGAAAATTTAAAATTTTGAGGTTAAGTGTCTTCTCTATTATCCTGGTAATGTGAAAAGTCGAGAAATTGAAAAAAATACATGTTTTGGGTCATTTTGTGTGTTTTTCGGGCCTATCGGACATTTTTGTCCCGCGTGTCCCAAGTTCAATCGGGCTCTCTGTTCCCCGATCGGCCGATTTACCCGAAGTTAGTCCTTTTCGGCCCATCGAACTTTTTGTCCCAAATGTCCCAAGTTAGTCCGGACCCTTTGTTCCCTTTTCGGCCGATTCAGCCGAGTCGCGTACTCCGCGTACTTATGTCCCGCATGTCCCAAAAGCATTTGTGCATCTTTTCCCGCATCGTCCGAATCGGCCGAGCCACGTACTTCATGCTTTCGCGTCCCTCATGTCCCAAATGAACCAAGTGCCATTCGTGCTAATTTTTCCCGCTCTACCCGAATATCTTGCTTTTCAAATTGGTAGGTATGTATTTAATGCACATTTATTACCTTTCTCTCTCCTAAATGGCTATATAATGAGCAGCCCCTATGTGTTTTACACACTGCTTTCATGCTATCTATTGCTCGAACCCTTGCGATCTAAATTCCTGTGTGCGTATCCATCCCTCTGTAATTCCATCCCAAGTCTAGCTTGCAGCTCTGCTCTCTGAATTACTATCAACATGAAGATCAAATTCCAGGGGCAGGAACAAGTCTCACCACTAGAGTCTGCCGTTCCCGATATCGGGGACAGTGAAGTTCACCACCTTGACTTTGGTGATTTTTGGTCGAGGATGACAGACGCGAACCCTACACCAATGGCACAGATGATTCATGACAGTGGTCTGGCTTTTGCTGGTGGTTTCCCTATCTCGGTGCAATGTGTAGACACAGTGCTCGCATGCGGGGCTCATTTCAACCCTGATTCGAGTGAATTAACAAACATACATGGGGAGCTCATCACCAAACTTGATGCTACCACCATTGGCACTGCACTGAGGATTCCAGAAATGGATAATGCCATAGTTGTCTCCCAGAATCAAGCACAGGCCCTTTTCAATCAAGACAGTGATAACTATAAGGCGCGGGTGGCGAAGTCCTGGCTTAAAAACCCTAAGAAGGGGGCATCTCATCTATCCAAGACTCTTTTCCATGCAGACTTTAATGAAGAATTGTCGATTTCATAATCCTACTAGCTCGGGTTATGGGCTTACCCTCTACTAATGAGTTCCATTTCTGGATGTGCCCGCTCATCAATATGGTGTGCGAGGGAACTCAAAATATCAACTGGGTAGAAATCATCAGTATGAACCTAGCGGAGCAGCTGTCCAATGTACAACAAATGAAGAAATTCTATATGACTTCATACCTGATGTATACTCTAGCGGCATCAAGGCAATGGTTTGGCTTTTCTTACATTGACGCCCACAAGGATGATCCTGTGTATGCTTACTGCCCGCAGTTCACCCTAGAGACCAGCAATCGCAATTTTGAAGGGTGAATGATGCTTTCACCATGTACATGGTCAGAATTCTTGAGGGTGACACTGCTAGAAGATTTTCTGACGAAGCCATGAGTCTAATATCACACTACGGTGCTTATTTTATTCAATTCAAAAAATTTTCCTATATCAGGCTTGCTGGCTACGAGAGCACTCCTCTTAGGCTTCCTATGTTCTGCAGTGACAAGATGGCCTTGATAGAAGTATGCAGGCAATTGGAAAAATTGCATAGAACCTGCAGAGACAAGAAAATTACTGGTTTGCACTTCCCCATCTCTTTGGGAAACTACACCTGCAAAACAGCCCTGGACGCACAGAATATAGAAAGAGCCCTGGCTCCCATTACTGTCCATTTCTTCAAGCCCAGAACTTGCTTCGACTTGAAAAATTTTATTGAGAAGAATATCAAGATAACCTATCATCATAGGGCAGACACAGAAGACTATTGGGCTGACTGTGCTGATGATTTTGAAGCCAGAAGGAGGCATTATGGCAGGTTTTCTCTGCAATTAATCCAAGAACTCGGCTTGTACCAAGTTCCTGAAGGACTCAAGGATGACAACTCTGATCTATACTCATATGAGTATGACAATGTGGTCAAGCACACTCCCTTGGAGGACTTGGATTGGTTCAAAAGGAGAAAGATGATTTGGCTGAGATCCTGGCTCCAGTCTTAGTCAGGACTAAGATCTGGTTTGATAGAAAATCGAGAGCTTAGGAGGCACTTAGGGGAATCCTCCTCCAAGGATGTTTCAACACCCAGGAGGGAAGCATCAACCCCAGATCAGAAACACCTGTGCAAACCCCTCCTACCTCATCAACAAGGACCTGCAGCCTCTACTCCTTCATCCACCCAGGTATATCAGAAGAAATTCAAAGAAGTTAAGAAGGATCCTGTGGAAGAAGATCCCCTGAGAAAGCATGCAGAATTGCCTTTGGGACAAGAGAACATCATTGTTCTCAATGAAGAAAGTGAAGTGCCAGCTCCTACAAGCACCCCTGAAGCTCCAACGGATAAGGACAAAGAGGTACAAAGCACTGAGCTTCCAAGTACTATTGATTCCTCTGCACCAGTTGTCTCAAGCACCCCACTCATGTCTCAACTCGAGACAACAGTAGTGCAAACCTTGGGTGCCATGAGTTCTCTATCTCTTGGTCCTCTTGCCCCTCCTGCTTCTTCCTCCTCCTCTTTTGCATGGGTGCAGCCTCTCGTCGATAGTAGGAAGAGAAAGTCTTCCTCTCGGAGCTCAGGACCAAATTTTGATGTTGTGGCAGCCTTGTTAGGCACTACTCCTCCTTCTCGTGCCAAAAAAGCAAAATTACCTCCAGGATAGTGTCTGATGCTCAGGGCCAGCAATTCCTGGAAATAGCTAAGCCTACTATAGATAAACCAGAGTAGGATTTGCAGGCATCTGACCTGAACTCTCAAGAATTCCCATGGGAGAGTCTACCCCTGAAGGTGAGATCCACAATCTCCAGGAAACAGTCACAAGAGTCATTGGGAGGGTAGAGAAAGGGCAGAAAACCATAGAACAGTTGGAAGAACAAGCCCAAATTCTTACAGGTTTCATCAAATCTCTTTTGTCCAAGGACAAAGTTTTGGACCCTACCCCATTGACTACTCTTCCACCACCTATGATTTTGAGCCAAGATGAGGTACAAAGTATCAAAGATATGCACAAGTATTCCATCTATGGCAGAGCTATGGAGGCCATGGTGGAAGATATGCTTGTTGTAGGATTGAACTTCATCGATGAAGCTTTCAAACTCCACGGAAGGTGAACAACTTGCAACAGAAAGCTCTCTTCCACTATTGGGATCATAGATAAAGAGCTTAAACTTTGGAGCAGTTGCATAGTAGACCTCCGCCTCATGGGACAAACAGATGAAAACATTTTATTGGCGAGTAAGGTTTTTGATGATGTAAAGGATAATCTATCAAAGTCCTGGGTTTACAGCGTGGAGTGGAAGATCAAGGTCCTGGAGGAGGCTTCGGGAGAATTGAAGAATAGCTGGCAGAAGGGTGAGGCTTTCAAAACACTAGTTGTATCTGCTTTCAAAGATATACATTGTCATCTTCAGGATGAGACTTCTGGTGTGCCTCTCTCCTTGCAAGAAATCAAAGCTCAGTTCAGAGCTTTTGTCAAAGGTAACTGTTCAAGGAAAGCTCCATTTCCAAAGAAAAAATGAAGGAAATCTACTCTCTTCAATCTGCCATTGAAGAAGCAAATAAGGATTATCATACTCATGTCGAGTTTGATAAGGAAATGGAGAAATGTCTCAGATTTTGGACCCAGTCTATAGCCAACACGTCAGTCCCTCGTGGCAGAGACATAGCCGAGGCGTTGAAGAGATTCAGACAGTGAGATTTTAAAGTCAGTGGGTCCCTCCCAGTCATAAGCACCTATCTTCTTCTCCTAATTCTTCTCTTCTCTTCCCATTCTTTCTCTCGAATTTATTGTAATAATTAGTTGGGGTATTGTGATTGGCAACCCTTTAACTAATCATTAGTTAAAAGAAGTAGTTACCGAGAGTAACTGATTTGTAAGCTATATAATGGCCTTTCCTCACCATTTTGAAGGGGAGGAAGAACTTGGCTTATTTTCTGAAAGTGTAAATAAATCATAAAGAAATCAATACAGAAGGGCTTTTCATTCTTCGTCTATCTGATTTCCTTTATCCCTAAGCTTTTCATTTAATCTTGTTAAGATCATTTGTCTGTATTATGTTAAGAAGCTTTGTATTCTTGCAGATGTTATTTATAGAACTTTGTGTCTTTCAAATTTCATCTTACTAATATGATACCAATGATCTCGTTTCAATTCACTGTACCTTCACATGCATAAGGAATTACTCTGTCATCTATAATTCTGAATGGTGCCTTTCTGCTCATTCTCATATTCTCATTCCTCAGTCCTTTTGTAATTGATGATCCTTATAGAAAACACTTTCATAATATCCAAGTTCCACAAGAAAATCATGTTTTGTATATGTGTAAATAGGTTCGTAAGCTAGAAGAGAGTTAATAGGCTAAAAATTAGAAAAGGTGATAACAAGATAAGTTTAAAGGGTTGAAATTTGAAAATTTTCATGCATTACACTGATCCCAAAGGGTATCTAAGGATGTTTTTGTTTAGTTTTGGATATGACTAGATGTGCATAATCATGGATATTGCATGGGAATGGCTCTTGAGAGCTAAAACAGGGAAGGATTGATTAAACTTGAGAGGATTAATGATTTATTTGATTAATTATCACTTTTGTTGAATGGTTTCATGTTAGTATGAGCATGGTGAAACAATATAAAGAGTTGGAAGGAGAAAATGGAAGAAAAAAATTCCAAATTTGTGCTTGATTTGGAATTAGGACACTTAAAGCTAGTGAGAGGAATAGAGTGGAAGTATGAGGAAATGAGGTTTTACAAGAAAATGAGTCATTTTAATAGTTGATTGGGCTTGTGTACAAAATGTGAGAGTAGGATATGGGGGTTAGAAGGGTAAGTTTTAGGTTGATTGTGCCATTTTTGCATATTTGAGCCTATAGAGCTTATTGGAAAGACTTCTAAAAACAAGATACTAATGAGAATGATTGAAATTGGTTGTTATGAGTTGATGAATGCATGAAAATGTGTTAGAGATCTACATCACCTCATGATGTTTCAGATCCTTCACAAACCTCATGATGACCATTCCCTTGATTATTTGAATCGATAAAAACTTACAAATGTGTTTTGATTTATTGTGTGTTATAAGGAATTGCATGAGTCCATATCTTCGACCGATTGTTGCCACATTTGGGAGTTGTGAGGTTTGTAAATTCTAATTTTGACACATTTAACACTCCTACAAATGTATTTATAACCAATCTAAAATCCCAAAAACATAAACCAATACTATATTCTTTCACAAAACAGATATCAATAGTATAATTTATACCCTAAAATCTTGAAGACTGAATGTTAAAATCCTTAAAAATACCCATGTACTCACCAGATTACAATATGAAAAACTATATTCTAAACTGTGAGAGATGGAGCTGTGAGACTAGTTCCATAAGGTGCAAAGTGACCCTAACTTCTTATATTTACAAAAATAAATTTAAAGTATAAGTTTCTATTTTATTAATCTTTAACAACTTATACTTTACAAGATTAATAAAATAATATCTTAAACCATTTATTTTAGTAAATATATGTCTCCCATAAGCACATATGGCACATAGCAAATAGGAATGTGAGCACCTTATGGCTCATATTTACCAAGCCATAACACACTCCCAAATTTTCTCTTTCCCTTTATAATGCGACCGATCCATAACGCAAGTGCATTATGGCAAAAATTACTAAAAACATATTTGTGTCCACTTTTTGTACCCCATTTCCATGCACTTACCCCAAAAACAATTCCAAAATAATTCTTATGAGGCTTGATAACCTTGAATAGTATCTTCCTACATGCTTCTTTAGTCTCTACTATAAGTTTCTTAGTCATCATCATCATCACTAGTCATGCTTGTTTTTCTTGTTCTCCTTTAATAAGTAAATATGTATGACTTTTTCCATGTGCTACAATAGTGTTGGTATTTTTCTTCCCATCATGCACTTCTTGCCTATAATACTACCATGGCCTACCCATAAACACATGACAAACATCTTGATGTAGGGGCATCATTAAATGGAGCATCATAGCACTAAAATCTTCTTCTAGCACTGATTTTTGAGCTATTGAGGTGTCTAAGAGATATTAATAAGACATAGGAATCATTAGAGCTCATGTGAAGCCTATGTAAATTAAATTTTTCTCACATTAGTATTTCCCTCCAAAACATTTCAATCAAAATTTCAAACTTATAAGAGTGATTATAAGTTACTAGGAGGTGTAGACATGCTAAAAGGAGTCTTAATTTACAAAGAGATGAAAATGATGTATGGAACCATGTTTACAAAAATATGGAAATTAAATTCTAAAATGGTGAGTCATCATGCAGTGTAAGGGTTTAGTTTAGACTAGAAAAATAAGTTACATGAAGAGGGAATTCAAGTATAGGAAGTAGGAATCTGATTTTGAATTCATTCCTCATAGTAGGAGAAGGATAATATGACACGTTTGTAAGAAATATACATATGGTGATGAATATATGAAATTACATGTTGGTAGTTTTCACATGGTCTTTGATAATAAAATATGGGGTACAAAATAGATATGTAAAAATGAGAAGACAGAGGAGATGGTGTTCCTCAAGCTAGAAAACTAAGGAATGTGAAAAAGGAAGGAGCAAACTAGTTTTTGTAAGAAAAAAATCATCAAAAAATAAGGATACTGCTTTAATTTTAGAATATATTATCTTTCATAGGTTGAGTTCAAAACTTGAGGTGTTTGTCTTTAATTACATGTCAAAGGTTCATCATAGTTATTGAAGGGAGTATGTTGGAGGAAAAAACCAATTTCCTTGTGTTATAAATACAAAGCTTGATATGGAAAACTGTGGAATGGTAGTTAAATTGTGCTTGAATGATCTAAGATGATAATTTCCTTTGAAGTGTTTTCTTGATTTTACTTTTTATGTTGAGCATATGATTAGAAATGAATGAATACTATTTTTCATGCCCTAGGAGTGATATTTCTTATGGTGGTTTATAGAAATTGGTTAAATGAGCAATGTTTGAATGTGACTGTGCATTAGAAAGTGAAAAAAATGAGATTTTTGTGAGTAATGAGTTTGAGCACAAATAAAATAGTTAATAAGAGTGGATGAGTTAATCACAAGTCTTAGATAAGTTCTTATACATAGAAACAAATCCTACCTCCTTATATTAGCATTAAGGGTTCCATATTTATCCCGTGCATGTATGCTTGTCATAAAAGCTTGTGGAAACTAAAAAAACCTTGTGTCAATCTCAACACTACTATAATAATATTGTAGAGGGGATCAAGATAGGAATTTAGGACAAAACTAGATCCTTAAAAGAAGTGTAATTGATTTTATAGCCAAAGAATCCTTCTTGGTTACTATTTATTACTCAATTGGGATTTTCTAGGGCATGACTTTTGAGGGGTCTAATCAAATAATTTTTTCATAAAATCTAGAAGTAAAATTTTTTATTATATAAGGTAAAAATAGGGATTGGCTCCCAGGGGCCGTTACAAAAAGAGGAACAAAAACCCACGAATAAGAAGGAAATGGAAAAGTCTAGGAAATGAGTTAAACATGATTAACTCTTACATTGAATATCATGACTTTGAACCAAAGAGAGAAAAACAAAGAGAAATAGAACCATCTCCAAAACATCAAAACTACAGAATTTCGCCAAAATTCTACCAACAGTTTAGTAAACACTTGCTATTTTTTCAGAGATCATTCACTGCTCCCATCATGATTGACTTTGATCTTGACACCCTCAAAGCACCATTGATATTTATATCTTCCTCAAAGCTACTGATGCACAAGTTAAAGTTCCTTCTTTTAGTGCCCTCCTCCATCCCTTCCAACCTGTCACTCAGCTTTTTGACCTGGTACTCCAGCTCTAGAAACTTTTTCTTGGACTTCACCTAAGCAGAGACAATTTACTTAGAAGCATTAATGACATCCAACATAGTTTCCCTTTGACCAACATTGGTTTCCTCCATCACCTGAAGAAAACCCTCTATGTACTAAAAACCTTTCTACTTAAATCCTTGAAACCCTTTAAATTACCATCCCAATTCCTTTTTATTTAGGTTCTCTCTTCCCCACAACCTTCCTCACCCATTTCTTTACCTAAATCCTCCCCCACATTTTTGTATTTCCCAGCCTTCATCTTAGTAAGGCATTCCATGAGAGTGAGGTCATCCTCTTCCACCTTATCTTTCAAAGAAGAGTTTAGAATAGGTTTCCCATTTTCAAACAACAAAAGGATGAGCCCTTCATGCAAAGGAATCTCATCTTTCTCCTGCTAGAAATCCATCAAAGATTTAGTCAAAGAAATAAACAGAAGAAAGGGATGCTCACCATGACCTTGTGGCGGAACATATTCAGAAGGGTCATATGGTGGGTATATATTTTTTGATATTTTCCTTCCATAGTTATATACTTCATGATTTGAAGGCACACATCTCTCCATATTCCTAGAATACACAACCTGGTGATACCATCCGTAAATAAAGAGCACCTTTCCTTACCCATGAAGAACAACTCAATTTCATGTTCTTTGAAGGTTTTGTCCTTAAATTTTGGAGCCCGTCCATTTTCATGTTCATCACCAGGGCAATGGTGGAATCAAAAACCTCTATTTCCATACCTATGACCTCAAACTTACCCTCTTTCCAAGCTTTTCCAAAATCCTTTGACAGGGAGGGGTCGTGACCATGTAATTTGGCTATGAAATTACTAAAACCCCCAATCTTAAGCTTGTTCCATAGATGCTAATTAAAAGCTTCAATGCTCTAGCTAGCAGGTTCAACTCTAATCCTATCACCCCCACAAGTCTAAACTTCCTTTTTTTCTACCACTTCTCAAAATCATACCCCCTTTCACACTAAGAGAAATCATGGAAAAAAAGATATTAAATAAGCTTTCATAGCCTCAGAGCTCACTCGTGCCAACATCATCAAACTTAGTGCCCTCTATCTCTACTAATGGTTTCATTAATGTTCATGGGTAATTCATCATCTTTACACCAATATCTTGCAATCAATACTAATGGCTCCATAATTATCCATCTTATCTGCATATTTGTTCCCTTGACGCAAAGTATGATTATAAGAAACCCTTAAAATTGTTTTTGAAGTTTCCTTAACATCATTGAGGATATTTCTTATGGACTAATTAATGGAATCCTGATTATTAAGGGCATTAATTATGATGAGAGAATCACCTTCAATCTGTATGTCCTTGAAGCCTTTTTCTTTATCCAAAAAAACCCCCTAAAGAAGAGCTCTAGCTTCCGTCATGTTTTTGTTTTGCCGACCTAATGGAGCCGTGTAAGTACACAACCAATATCATTCACTATTTCTTAAAATTACCCCTCCCCTAGTAAGACCCAAATTACCTTTTGAAGCTCCATCGAAATTTAACTTAACAACATTTTCCACAAGCCTAATCCATCTGGAATTTTTTTTTGGTTTGTGCAATTCCACCGGTCCAAGGGAAAACTTGTCAAGAACTTTCTGCTCACTTTTTGGGTAAAGTTTCTTGAATTTGAGTTTAAAGAGTTTAATGTTTTCCTTAATGGCAGCCAAAAATTTTCTTCTAACTTTCAAGAGAAGAGATTTCTAATCCTGGAAGATGCAATCGTTCCTGGCCTTCCATAAACCCCCCAAAAATGAGGGAGAGTAATATTCCAGGCCCAGATCAAAATGGGAAAACAGAAGGGACTCTCCCATTAAAAACAACAGTCTTCAATCGTCAATGGAAAAGTTGATTAGATATTGAACAGATCCATAATAGAAGCAAAGACATCATGGGAGAAGGAACAATGAAGGCGGTTTTGGTTGACACTTTCCTCCTCCTTCCTACAAAGAGTACATCTATTAGGAAGCTTCATTCCCCTTTTCCTGAGATTATCCACAGTCAATATTTTATTTTGGGCAGCCAGACAGAGAAAGATATTAAACTTAGGGGTAAGATCCTTCACCTAGATGTTACCCCAATAGTCCTTGTGTAAATCAGTCTTGAAATTTAACATGTAGGTGGATTTAACAGAGAAAACTCTAGAACCTTCTTCTTTCCATTTGATGGAATCCTCCTTGGTTTAGAACATGGGGATTTGAAACCCCTAATTTCTTATTGAGAGCCCGAAAGGGTTGGATGTCACCATCAAAATATGGAGGAGGTTAAATGGTTTTCCATCTGACAAAATCTTCCTGGATCCAAAAGTCCCAAATCCAAAATTTTCTTGTTTCCTTATAGAACTGTGCAACCCTTTCAAGATTTCTAGGTTAGCTAAGGGGGAATCCTCAATCCAATTATCATACCAAAAACTGATTCTAGAACCCTTGCCTATCTCCTATATAGTACCTTTGGTTAATATTTCTTTGGAGGCCACAAAATAATTCCAAAAAGAAGACCCTCTAGGAAGATTATTTTCATTAAAAATGATTCCATTCTTCCTATATTCCGCAAGTATTTCATCTTTATAATTTCCACCCAAAGACCTTCCTCTCTAGAAATCCTCCAACCCACCTTGGAAATTAAGGCCTCATTCATAAAAGAAATATTTTTTAACCCCAATCCACCATAAATCTTTGGTTTTGTGAATTTTTCCTAGGCCACAAGAGGTAATTTTTCTTCTCTCCGGCTCCCATCCAAAGGAATATCCTCCGTTTTTCTGTAAGGCTTCCTTAATTTTTAAGGGAGCATGAAAAGAGACATCACATAAATGGGAATGCCACAAAGGGAGCTTTGGAGAATTTGAATCTTACCAGCCTGACAGAGTAAGAGACCCATCCAAGATGAGAGTTTACTATTAACTCTTTCCAGTAGAGCATTCCAAACTGTGAATTCAGGATTCTTATGGATCAGGGGCATACCCAAATAAGAATCTGGAAAATGCTTAATCTTGCACCCTAGGATGTGAGATAATCTAGCTTGAACCTAATTCTCCACATTAATGAAAAAACAACACTTTTATGGAAATTAACCATATGTCCCGAAACCTATTCATAATCATTAAGAACCACCTTAAAATTGGAGGCCTCATGGACAGAGGCCTTACCCATCATAAATTTATCATCCAAAAACTAATTGAGGTAGATAGAGGGAAGACCATTAGAGATTTTAATACCCTAGATACTGTTTGAAACCATGGCTAGTTGACATATTCTACTCAAGGATTCAGCCATTATGACATAAAGGAAAGGTGAAAGAGGATCACCTTGTCTCAACCCTCTACCTTCTTCGAAGAAACCTTCTAGTTTTCCACTAACCAAAACCAAGAAACTAACAATGGATATGCATGTCATAATCATATTTACCAGGAAGTTATCAAAACCCACCTTTAACAGGATGGCCCGGAGGAAATACCATGTTATCCTATCAAAGTATTTATGCATATCCAACTTGAGAAACATTTCTGATCTTCCATAGATTTCAATGGAATGGATGGACTCTTGAATCACAATAGTGCTATCTATAATTTTCCTTCTCATAATAAAATCCCCTATTTCTCGTAGAGATAAAGTTAGGAAGAACCATACGAATCCTCCCAGCTATGATTTTAGTCAAAATTTTATAGCTGGTGTTGCACATGCTTATAGGTTTAAAATCCTTAACCTCCTTAGCTCCAAAAATTTTCGGCACAGGACAAGGAAAGTGTTATTCATTTGCCTCAAAAGATGACCATTGTTGAAAAAATCTTGGACCATTTCAATGACCTCATATTTTATCACCTCCCAAATTTTTTGAAATAAAAAGGCAGGGAAGCCATCCATCCTAGAGATTTATCTGGTTCCATATCAAATATAGAAAAATGGATTTCCTCCTCTGAGGAGCTCCTTAAGATATCTCTATTTTCAAGATGGGTGATAACATTCTAGAAAATATCCAGGACTTTATTTTGAAACCAGCTCCTTTGAAATTTTCACCTATTTAAAAATCTCCTTGAAGTAATATATTATAGAGGCATTGATATCCCTACTATCCGTGTAGATCTCCCCATTCTCACTTCTTATCTCATTAATATTTAGGATATTAGCTCTAGAAGTGGTAGAGAAGTGGAAGAATTTAGTATTCCAATACCCATCCTTAAAGCCATTTAACCCTAGATTTTTGTCTCCAATACACCTCTTCTTAAAATGTTCTATAACCATTAGTGAAGAAATATTGAGTTATCAATGGTCAAAAATGTGATTACGCTTGACATTTTACAGGGGACATCCAAACACAAATCCCGAGGCTTATCTTGAGTGTAGGTTTATAAAGGAAGTGAGTGTTATGGTTATAGTTTGGAGGTGAAATCTAATAGGCATATAGAATTCTCGAACGGGTGTCTATAAAATTTAATAATGTGTCATGAAACCTCCTAGATAGAAATTTATGTTATCACACTGAATTACAACACCCTATGAATTGCTTGAAAATGAATTGTCTGGGAAATTGATGTAATCTGGGTAACATGGAGTTATCTCTATGTGTGGGACCATTAAATTGAGAGAACTCTTTAGAGAAAGTTGGTTCTTCTTCCTATTATAGACAATACACAAATCCTAATGCAAGAAATACAACTAACTAATCTTACTCTATGATTTCCAAGGGATTAGGGAGAATGAAATACTACACTAAGGTGGTTATAGCAAAGAAAACAGGGTGTTGGATAGTTTACAATACATGAAAATGAAGGAAAATGAGTGTAGAGAGGATAAACAAGCATAAAACACCACAATGACATTTAACACAACATTCCCATAAGCACAACATCATCTAAACATGTAATGGAAATAAGAGAATGCACAAAAAAATTATAAGCATGATGAAAGACAAGAGAAAACAACAAAAATAAGGAAATGATAGAGAAATAACCAAAAACATCGGTTTTATTGCTCTAAAATATTGCACAATAAATCATTATAGAAGATGAAGGCATGGGATCCCATTACAATGCTTAGAAGAGAAGGCTTCAATCTCTATAAATGACCCATATGAGAAGAAGGGAGAAATCGGATGAAAATGTCCAAAAACTATAAAGATATTCCCTTTACAATAAATAGAATTTTAAGTGACGAGAGGGAGGACAAGTGAGATCCATATTTTTAGGCATGCATGTAGTAAATTATGGGACCCCTACAAAAATGACCATTCCTATTGTAAAATATCTTGTTGAATAAGAAAGCCCCTAATGCGTCATTAATGTATTTTTCTCCATTTTTAAAATTCATGTTTTAATATTTTCCAGGGAGACATTTGATGTTTTGGGGGTACCCACGGGGTAAAAATTCACAAAAAGGGGGTTTTTTTGGATGATGTGGTTTCCTAGCTCACCCTCCATCTCGCTACTAGCTCAGCAAGCTATCTCCCCCAAGTTCCCATTGCATGCATTGGAACCTCCGAAAACACTCGCCCAATACCTCGATGAGTTCCCCACTTCTTGCAATGTGTACCCACAAAATGTACTTGACCTCGATGCGTGATATACCATCGAGTCCATAACCAATGCATCTTTGAGACCCAATACACCTTTCCCGAAGTCTAAAAATGGAGATTTCCAGAATGACTCAAATCGCGCACTTTGAATCCTATCGACCAAACTCATACTTCCGACTTCGGACTCCGAATGACATCCCGCATCAAGTCCTCATGGCGGCCTCCGATACCTACCGAGATAAAGCTCGAACCCCGCACTAAGAACTTAAAAATTCAGACCTCGAGCCACTCAATGTACTTAAATACCCCGACGTGTTTCTAAATTTTGAACTCAGTGACCAAACTCCATCCCGATGTTGACTCCGAATCTCCGAAATCCAATTGTTTGACAAGTTTCTTCATTCCTAATCAAATGAATGAACTAGTAATGAAAGAAACTAGCAACTCATAACATGGAGGGTTTATAGTACCTCTAACATGATGTGATGGATGAATGGGTGCAAAGTAGTGATGGATCCTTGTTATAGCTCATGACCCAGTAAATTAAATAAAATGAAATGGGATTGATTAGATGGATTTATGTGGGGCTGCTCGATGATGTGGACCCAAGAAGCATTAACTTCCTTGGTGGATGTCATCCCCCATTTTAAAGAAATATTGAAGTAAAGGATAAAATAGTAGATAACCCGTAGAAATATAAGTATTACAAAGTCTCGAGAATAATTAAGATCTAATTTGATTGAAAGAACCGTAAATGAAAGGTTACTTGGTGCAGGTTGACGGTGACCCAGATTGTGCACACAGCGCAGTTGACGGTAATCGCATTTATGGAAAAGTGATAGACGAGCATGGGAATCTACAAGTGAATATTCCTCGAACCTAACCTCCCTAGGTCATGCTTTGAGACAACCAATGGGGATGGATTATACATGGGGTATGGGTAAAATAGTTAGGAAATCTTATAACTTTGACACACACTAATGGAATCTACGAATCTAAGGAAAAAAGCCCTCCTAACCTAAACTGGCATGATGGATCGATCAGCGAGGATGACTGCTCGAAGGCTCCAATCAATATCGAGCTCTGGCATGATCTGATCTATAGGTTGTGGGATACGAGGAAAATGACCTGGGATTGTTTCATGTATATCTCCAGATAGGGTCATAGGATGGATGATGGATATAGTGGACTCTACGGGTGATTCTCCGGTCTAGTCCAGAAATCCTTAGCTTCATTAGCTGCTATATCCAACAAGGATAACTATGTGATTATGATAGGTGGAAGTGGAGTGGATCTAAATACTAATGTGCATAAGCTAGCGTCAATGTCGGATTGACTTGTGGACTCGTTGGGTTGTGGGATTTGTGAATCACAACCATAGATTCGTGGTTGTTGTGGACCTACTATGGTCATGTGTGGAATCAGTCCCTAATCCCTAGTATCCAATAGTCGTATGCCTTTTTGGCTTCTATGTTTAGAATTAACAGTTGTGCAATCTTTTCAGAGTATCTTACAGGCATTCTTACAACCTGAATTCTTAAGTTAGTGTCTATATCAGTGAGAATATCTCCTGCATCTAGCTGTGGGACCAAAGGGTCACAACCGAATGTTTGCTCTCTTTCAAGCCCTTCTACAGTCATGTGGATGTTTATCTAAGGTAACCTGTAGTTTGGCTGGTTTGACCAGAATATGTGTGCTTGGTCGTCTTCTATGTTTAACCCTCTTAACTGCAAGCTGATCTGTTGTAAGTCTGTTGTTGTTTGGAAGACTTGGATTCTAAGATTCTGGTCTATATCGGTTATTACTGTGACAAGATTGGGTTGAGGCACGATAGACTTGAATATGTATTCTCTGGGCTCCCTAGGTCCCGTGATTGTCATGCAAAAGGAAATGATATAAAGCTAATTAATGACAGAATAAATCAACTATGCAAGATATATCTATGTATATTTCTAAATATGACATTTTGATAAGCTACTAAATAGAATTTAAAAGAGCAATTATCTAATATATCTAGAAATTGACAACTAAACTAATAACAAAATTAAAACAAACAAAGCAACTGAGTATAGCTACTTGTCTGTGTAGTTGTGAATCTATTCTAAGTAACCAAATAACTGATCTAATCTATTTGAAAGACTCTCGATCCTACCTCAGAAGTGAGGAGTGAATCATAGTTTCTAAACTATCAATCCCCACAACTTCCCTAGCAATATCGAAAGTAAAATTAACTAAAATGAAATGATCGGCTATTTGATATGCTTTAACTAGAATTTTTGAAATCTTAAACCTAGATTTTGTAGAATAGTGGTGAATCCGATGGTGTGTGGCCTTGTCCCCTAGTGTGATCTCCTCGTTCCTTTTTGCTCACATGGATCCGTAAAAGCATGTAACACTAGCATTAATAGTAGTAGATCTGGACAAAGGAAACTTAGGATGCAGATCGAATACAATGCGAGTAGGAGAGGAATAGCACAAGAGAACGAGCTTGGCTTATGTAATTCCTAGCGGGATTTATCATGAGTCATGCAACATAAAACGTCTAGAACCTGAAACTATCTTATTCGATGAGCATAACCTACAAATTTAATGGCTTCCTACTAAAAATCAAACTATCCTACTCCAATTAATGGGATGAAATAATAATAGCACTTACACAAGGAGAATATGTGGCTTTCTAACAACTAAACAACACTACCATGCATACAACAAATGAAACTATGAATCCTAAACAAAATTGAAAGGCTAAGCTATTGAAATGAGAAATTCAAAGGAAAATTTGAGGGGCCATTTGCTTGAGCACAAGCCAACTATTTATAGAATCCCATTTACCCAAAGGTGAAAACCAAATTGATCTCTTAAACCATAAACAATGCTAAAACACTATTCTAAGGAACCAGAATCATAAATACAAGAAAAGGTAGTGAAAAAAGATGGTAAACATTGAAAATTTACATGAGTCACGTTAAAAGAGCATTCTAGAAAATGCGTGAAGGACCACCGCCCTGCCTGGGTGGTGGTCTCAAGACCGCCGCCCAGGTAGGGCGGTGGTTTTGTCACTAAAGATCGAAAAGCAAAGAAAAGGAGGGGGAAGGAAAAAGCAAAGCACTCAGGGGCTAAGTGAGGTATGTGGGATGTTAACATATACTTGGAGAGCTTTTCTGGATCCCAAACACCTTGTGAGGAGACCTGTATCATCATTGGTGCACGTGTAACATTGTTCTAGCGGTGCAAAGACCTACAATTTTTGGTATATACATATTGCCCCCTCGGAGAATCGCCTTAGCCATGAAGAGGCATAAAACGGTGAGTTTGAGTATGGCGGTCCCGAAAATGGGAACTTAGAAGTTATACCCGATACGTCCATGTGTCGAAATGATGCCATCCAAAAATTCCGCCACCGCAAAATGAAAAGAGGACTCAAGTGCGATAGACAAAATAGATCAAAGAATAAATACTAAAATAATATGAAATGAGGATGTGCCATTTGTGCAGGGATAAGAACTTACCTCCTTCGGTGCTCCAAACCTCCGAAAAGGGCATTCAAAACAGGTCAGGTTGCTATATATGTAAAAGTGGACCCATTTTCCTATTCATTTGCACGTGTTGATTTGGTTGATTTTGAGCTCTGGGACCCATGGTGATGGTTTCTCATGCGAGTATAGTCAAAACTTTTGTGAAGAGATCGTGATCATGCCTCCACAAGCGGAACACCGACCTACGAGATCACAGGTTAGTTTTTCTTGATTTATCATTTTTATCCCCAAAATGTTAAAATGATGAAAACTTTGTCATGGGGGGATTATTTTTGAAAATGTTAGTCTAGGGGGGCGCCTACTGGGTAGGCTTTGTTTTAATCAAAATAGTCTTTATTTTGCGTTTTTAGGCATTTTTAGGGCACATGACCCATGTGGGTTTTCGGGACACGACCACCGCCCTGAGCAGGGTGGTAGTTACAAGACCACCGTCCCGATCGGGCAAAGTGGTTACAAGACCGCCACCTTTAAGGGGGTGATTACGGAACCGCCACTCTACTTAGGGCGGTGGTTCTGCTCTCAGAATGCATAAATAATACTTATTTGAATTTTCTTTTGCATTTTTAGCATTCTTATGTGTTTTCACGATTTTTCTAATGTCATTTGGATACTAACTTACTGTGTTTTGTGTGTTTTTGGGTGTATGCAGGTGAAGGAGTAGTATATCAGATGGATCCGAGAGAGAGTGTGTGATTGGCTTCTGGCAGTACTTGATGCCCTTTCTCAGGATGAGCAGGACACTCTTCAGAGGGCCGATATACTTGGTGTGTTTCACGGGTCCCACATGTTGCACCATCTAGTCACATACTTTGTGACTTATTTTCATATTGGGATGTAGATCTGTTGGTTGGATATTTTGTCAAGTCAAAATATGAGATTCAACCACAGTACATGGGATTAAATCCCTCCTCAATGACAGTGATGTCAGTTTCTTATGTTACTAATCTAAAACCCAATAGAAATAATGTGTACAATATTCACAATAATCTAACCATTGGGGTTGGGATAGAATCCTGAAATCCATATGCAAACTTATATGAAGATGTTGTCTTTATAAATGGACTGGTCAAAAATTATTATTATGGAAAAAACACAATGAAAGAAAATGAGAGGAACGTATTTTCTTTCGAGTAAACACAGAGCACGAAATAATCATACGAGCTTTAGATAACAAATGTAATGTTTGAAATGATTAGAAAAATCAAGATGCTAAACAAAGAATAGCTTAAGATTACTGAACGTAAGAACAATATCTTAAGAACAATCCCTCCTCAATGACAGGTGAGGCTACCTGTTTATTACTAATCTAAAACACAATAGAAATAATGCGTACAATATTCACACTAATCTAACCATTGGGGTTGGGATAGAATCCCGAAATCCATATCCACACTATATGAAGATGCTGTCTTTATAAATGGACTGGGTCAAAAATTATTATTATGGAAAAAACACAATGAAAGGAAATGAGAGGAACGTATTTTCTTTCGAGTAAACACAGAGCACGAAATAATCATATGAGCTTTAGATAAAAATGTAATGTCTAAAATTATTAGAAACATCAAGATGCTAAAAAAAGAATAACTTAAGATTACAAACGTAAGAACAATATCTTAAGAATGGTACATCTCACAACAAAAAGTTTGTAAAATAGCATCAGCTTCTATTCCTCAAATGATAAAAAGAAAACAAAAAGTTTTTCTTCTTCACAATAGTTCTCAATCTTCCAAAAATCTCAACCCTTTGGAATGTATGTACATCCCTTATTTATAATAAAAATAGTTGAGAGAAAATAGGATAAACCCTATAAAACAGTGTTTTAGCAAGAGTCCTATTTTGCTTTGACTCTCACACAGGAGACCAAGTCAAAATTTACTTCCTATGTGACGAAACAGAAATGAAAAAGACATGTCAATTTCAAGATTGGAATGACATGTCGCATCAAGACTTAGTCTGAATCATCATATTTTTCTTCCTCATCTTTCTCTTCTTCTAGCTGAGCCTGTTTGTTCTGAAATTCTTGGAATTTCCGGATTATACCTTGCATCTCATTTTCATCAGGCACAGTAGAATGATCACTCAAGACTTCACATGTTTCATGAGTGTCACTGGCATTACCGGGAAGCTTTCTCAATCTTTTGTTGAGTTTTCTCAAGGCCTCCAAAGAATGTTCAATCTTTACAAACCTGTCAATGATTTCAATGCCAAATCCATGAGCTGGTTCATGCTAAATTGATTCTTGGATTTGTTTGAAAAGATCATCAGATTGGTAGGATGCCCGAGTTTCCACTTGACACTTTTACACATATTTTTAGTAGTTCTTCTTCTAGGTCGCTCTTTCCATCAATCAACTGATCTCTTGATTCTCTCAATTTACCACAAGCTTCGTTGAGAATTTTTACCCTAAACCTGATGGCTTTGGTCAGCTGAAAATGTTTATCCACATGCGGGATGATGCCTTCTTCTATCAAGATGCGTGATGGGATTTTCTTCAGTACCTAGAGAGCTTCGAAAGTCAAATCAAGGTGTCTCGATTTCTTGAGAGAAGTCATCATCCATCTTTTCCCCATCACTCTGTATATTCCCCAAGGATTGGTAAACTTCTACGGTGTCTTGAATCACTTCTTTCCCCTGTTGGAGCAGCCTTTGGGTCCATTCATCGACCACCCTTCCTTTTTCATTAATCTTCTCAATTATAGGCACTGATGAGAAATCGAATCCGACAGGGACAGAGGAAGATGGTATGGATTCAAGGGGTTTTGAGAGCTTAAGCAATACTTCGCTTAATCTGCTCCACCTTTTCTTTAAGCTCATCTCTGTTGTCCTTTGTTTCCTTCAATTTCTGGCATAGCACGTTCATAGCATCTCGTGCATCCTGTTGTGCTCCTTCTATTGTCACTTCTCCTAGAGCCACCCTGGTTATCTGATAGTCAGAGGCCGTTATGTCCTCTTTGGTTTTGTCGATTATGGGAGTGGAAATATCTGCAAAACTTATGCCCCAAAGTGTCCACTAAAACCCTTGAAACTATTTTGGGTTTCTTGGCTGATTTAGTAGTAGAAGCCTTGAGTGAACTAAAATCAAAGGCTGGTATGGGTACAACCACCTTCATTTTCCTCGAGTTTTCTCAAGTAACCATTGAGGTGTGTCAGAGGGAGTTGCCATTATTGTAGAAGTTGGTATCATACTTTCAAGGGGAGAGGGATCCACTGGTGGAGTGGGGATAGTTACCAATGTGGTAGTAGATTCAGTGAAAAGAGGCACAGGAGGGGGATTTTGGTAGTTAATTTGGTCCCAATAGAGAGGGGTGAGATTCCAGAGAAAATGCTGGCCATGACCGATGAAGTAGATGGGGAAAGAGGAGGTAGAAGTGGTTGTGAAGGAGGAAGCGTAGATCCTGATGCCAAAGCCTGGGATGCAAGAGATAAGGTCACTTCAGTTGGGTAGTCAACAAATGGTGAAACTAGGGGCTGGCTTACTTCTCTTTCCAAAGAAATTTCTCCTATTTCTGGTGGTGTTGGTGATTCTGGCACATTCACCGTTTCAACTAGAGTAACAATTGAAGAGGTTTCTTGTTCTCTTCTCTTCTTGACAAACTTGACCTTTATAGGTCCCTTAGAAGAGATTTTGTCCTTTTCCTTTTTGGAGGGCCCCGCCTCTACAGCAACCAACTTTGAAAAATTATCTTCTTTGAAACTCATTCCCCAAGAGGTGAGCCATGCTTTGGTGTGTGCAAGAATCAAGGCCGATCTATCTGTAATGGAGGATTTTTCACCGATAGACCAATCAATAGGTGGGAAAACATATTGATCTTCATTCAATCCGTCATAGGAAGGATCCAGAACACTTTAATTATCACCAGTACCTTCTGGTATGTTAGTGAGCTCAAGTTTCAATCTCAACAAGTGTCAACCTGCTATGATCTTTTCTTCGGACAACAACCTCATCACGTAAATCAATCTAGATGTCTTCTATGCTTGGCACGTGTAGGTGTAGAGTTCCATATGCCTTAAGGACTCCTCAAAATCAAACCTGTCTCGGGGCTTCATGTGCTTCTTCAACATATCTTGAAGCTCATGAACAACGGTTTTAGCTTTCACCACCGTTGAACAAGTATACCTTCTAATAGAAATTGGGAAAGATACATCGGCCTTGTGTTTACTCTGTTGGAATTTGTGAAAATCCAACAATTGCCTGACCAACTCCATCAAGATTAGTTTGTCCCCTAGATATCTGGGAAAATGGAAAGGATCCCTTGCATACATGACTACTCAAAGATATGTGAACTTCTTAAATTGTAAGAAGACACAACCCCATTTTGAAACTTTAGCCAATGCCTCATCAGAGACTCTCATTTTCCTCATTTTGGGGTTTAACCTGCAAATGTTCTCGTAAAAGAAGGCATCGTTTACCCTTCTGAATTGGTCTTTAGACCCTTTTCTTGTTAGTTGAGGAAAATACCGATAAACATGCTCTACTACCTTGTTCCCCTTGGTGTCCAATCCAGGATAGTTCCTCATGCTGGCGCTACATAGGTGACATACAAGGACATATAAAACTTCTCCGTAGATAGGACTGTTTTCATTTGAGGATCTATCTCATTCTTCGATAAGAGTACCCCAATCAATTCCTTGTTGATTCTTCTTAATAATGATCATGAACTAGTACATCCATCCTTGGAAAACATTTGATTTAGGGAAACCAAAACTCCGACTCAACAGAATAATGATATCATTGATTTCTGAATGAAATCACTTCAGAACAAGTCTTGGGAACTTGAAACAAATGGCCGGTTTGGCTTTGATTAGGAACTTCTTATTCACGTGCTTGATGTAATCCTCCTGATCCTTATGCCAAGATTTTTGGGTTGACTTGAGATCCACATCTCCATATTCCTCAAAATTAGGTAGCTTGAGAAGGTCATCGAAGTAACCTCCGTCCAACTTGATTACAACTTCTCCCACCTGATTTTTCATAGAATGAGAAGCAGAGTCATAGTTCGAAGCATAGGCTAAGATGAACTCGGGGCACTGAGTAGACATAGGGAAACCTACTGTAAGAAGTAGACCACTGCCAACTATTGATTTCATCCATGGAGTCTGGGAAGAGCTCTTGACTCTATTCCAAAAATCCTCCATATCTATGTTTCCGAGCTCTGTATCCCGGATGTCGTAATTACAATCAATGTAGGAGGGAGACTCCACCTTCCTAAATTTGTACTTCATCCTCCTGATTTTTCAGTCTTATCTTGTGATGAACCAGGGTCCGACATGAGGAATTTCAAAGGAGGAGAGTTGCAGAGATCAGAAGGTGTTGAACACTTCTTAAAATGCGACACACTTTGGAGATGTCGAAAGATGGAAAAACATGACACACCTGGAGGATGCCAAAATGATGGAAATGTATGACACACTCGGAGGATGCCGGAATGATGGAAATTTCTGACACACTGGGAGGATGCCAGAATGATTGAAATGTCTGACACCTTAAACTTTCTCGATACTTAACGGGTTTTGAACACCTGAAAGCACCCTGTGAAACCTAAAAAGAAGGAATCGGGTAATTGTTAGGTTGAAACATGCAAGTTCTTCTTCACTATTGATATCCCAAATATATTTTTAATTACAATGACATTCTAGGGAATAAAAAAAAGTGAGCATTCCAAAGGGGGAACCCTAAAACACAAACCTGATAGGAAACAACCCTAAAATGGAAAAGATAAAACCCCAATAACCCCAACAAGAAAAAGATAGAAACTTGGAAGAATCCTTTACACAATTATTCCACAAACAAAGAATAAAGGAAAATACCTTTAATCAAAATGAAAAATGATAAAAATGAGCAATGCAATCAGGCACAGATGCAATTCAGGTTTCTGGGTCGAAGATGCATGCATGAAAATCCACGAGGTAAAAGTACGTCAGTAAAATGACATGGAATTCCAAATATTTATATAAAATTTCACATTTAATACACTTCAGGTTGACACGTGTTAACTACCCAACAACTCAAAGATTAATGCCATGTCAGCATGCTTGGGACATCCGGAAACCTGACACAAAGAATTTCGTATTAATTTAGGTTTCAGGTTGCGAGAAACAAGTGACATGAAGCATGATGTTTGATGGTCCCGAAAACCCGATACAAAGGAGTAAATCAGGCGCGATTGGAAGACATGCGACATGAAGCATGTTTTGATGAAGGCATGTTCCGATTCTCGGAAGACCCACAAACCTGAAACAAAGGAGTAAATCGGGCTTCGGGATCGAAGACATGCGAAATGAAGCATGTTTTGACGAAGGCATGTTCCGATGCTCGGAAGACCCGTAAACCTGAAAGACTTACTAGATGTGGGTTTCAGGTTTCGAGGAACACACAACATGAAGCATCCAAAACACATGTAGTCTTGCTATTGAAACTCGAAAACCCAATTATCTCTCTAAAAGGGCATTCATGGAAAACCAACTCAAAAATTTCTTAGGGTTATCTTATTTTTGGCGTAAACTCAAAAATGAGATAACAACTGGCTCTAGTTGGGGACTTTCTTTGTGATATCAAAGGAAGAGAACTTAGAATCTCTGGCTTTATCCATTGGGCTATGGAGTCAAAAAAGAAGAAAACCGAAAAACAAAACAAGGAAAGAAAGAAGACTAAAAGAAAACACATGACAGAAAGTAAAGTATGTACAATGCAAAAGAGCATCTTGCATTAATGATGGAACAACTTTAGATGTTGGCCGCTGAAAGGAAAAGGGAGTAACTCTCCATCAAGATATGATAGATGGAAACTATTTTCACCACTCAGCTGATGGATCTTAAAAGGTCCTTTCCACAAAGAATCAAACTTTCCATGCATTCCTTTCTGCTCCCTCCTCTTATCCCAAGCAACACCAGGTCTCCAATTTGGAAATTATGTTCCCTTGATTTCTTATTAAAAAATTTCTTTACTTTTCTTTGATGATCTGCAATGTGATCAACCACCTTGCTCTGTTCCTCTTCTAGCCTTGATAGGTACATAACCCTTTTTCAATAGAATTTTGAAATGTCACATCTTCGACTGCTTTGGCCAACTATAAGGCTGGAAACTCTACTGAGATAGGTATCTCAACATCAATCCCATACAGTACTTGGAAAGGAGACATTCCTATAGCTCACTTTGGGGTAATCTGATCAGCCCACAATGCATCATACAATGTTTTGTGCCATGTCTTCTGGTTTTCATCTACTAGCTTTCTAATTATGGTAACCAGGTTCTTGTTCTGGACTCAGCTTGCCCATTTCCTTGGGGATAATAATCAGATGAGTGAGCCAGGGTGATGCCGAATCCATAGCAAAATTCTGTCAACTCATGCGATGAGAAATTGGAGGCATTGTCAGCCACAATCTTGTGAGGCACACCGAATCTGACAATTATATTTTCTTTAAGGAACTTGCACACGGCTTCTGAGGTTACTTGCTTGATTGGTGCGGCTTCCACCCACTTGGTAAAATAGTCTATAGCAGTCAGCACGTAATTTTGTCTAGCACTAGAGGCAGGATTCAACATTCCAATGAAGTTAATTCCCCACTGGTGGAAAGGTTCTTCAATCACTACGATCTTCAGGGGAAGAGCTGCTAGCTTAGGACGACCAACAAAATGTTGAAAAACTTCACACTTGGACACCCATTCTGCTGAATCCTGAAAGAGAGTAGGCTAATAGTACCTAGCCCATAGGATCTTATAAGATGTTACAGAGGATGAGAAATGTCCTCCACATGCTAGACTATGGAAGGATTCTAACAACTTTAACTACTGTGATTTATCAACACAACACAGGAATACACCATCAATACCTTTCTTATATATATCGTTATCCCATAGGAGGTATCTTGTAGATCTTAACTTGAATGTCCTCTTCTCCTTTTGGCTTAAATGTGGGGGGCATTCACCATAAGTTAGAAAGAAAGTAATATTTGTGTACCATTCATTAGTTGTACTCATGAAAAGTACCATGGGAAACTTGGAAGAGGTATCTTTGGTCTTTTCACATTCTACTTCAAAGATGGTTTTCCATGATCAATTGGGCACAGAGCCCCTTCCTCGTACTAACTTGGTAGGTCTAATGTCCAAGTCATACTCCTAAACTTTAGCTATCCAGGTACCTTGTTGACTCCCCAGCTCTTATTGAGTCAAAATTGATTTAACGACGGTGTCGGGAATGAGAACGAGGGTATGGGAATTCAACACATAGTACCTAAAATGTTTCACCGCTCATACCACTGCATAAGCATGATTTTCAATTTGTGACATTTTTAGCTCATGTTCCTTTAATGGACAGCTCATAAAAGTGATGGGAGCTTCAATGCCCTCCCCGTTCTCCTGCATCAGGATGGCCGACACTGTGTGAGCAGAGGCGTAGTTGTACATGATGAAATATTTTTTGAAATCTGGACATACTAGGATAGGAGCGCAAGCAACTACCCTTTTGACTTCATCAAATGCAAGCTTCCCTTCAGTACTCCATCGAAATGGAATTTTTCCTTTCATCATCCCAAGGATATCCTTGGTTTTATCAGCAAAATCAGGTACGAACCTTCTTAGGAAATTGACCTTTCCGAAGAAGGAATGAACTCCAGTTTTACTTGTGGGTAGGGTAAGGCTCTGAATGGCTTTTACCCTCTCTGGGTCGATTTTGGTTCCTTCTCTAGTCACGATATGACCTAAAACTTTCCTTCACTACTCCTCGAACATGGAATTCTAGGGATTTAATGAAATCTCATGATGCCTTCATCTCAAGAGTACTTTCTCTAAATGATCATAATGATCACTCGTGTTTTAGAGAAAATGGTCAAGTCATCCAAATATACCACTATGACTTTACCCATCAGGTCTTTGAATGCCAAGTCCATAGCTCTTTGAAAGGTGGCTCCGGTGTTGATCAAGCCGAAAGGCATCCTCCTATAAGCAAAGGTCCCCCATGGGGTTGTGAAGGTCATCTTGTGTTGATCCTCCGTAGCTACCTCAACTTGATTATATCCTGAAAATCCATCGAGCATGGATAGCATTTTTGATCCAGTAATGGTCTGTAACACCTGATCCATGATAGGAAAGGGATAGTTGTCTTTTAACGAAGACTGATTTAGGTTCTAGAAATCAACACAAATTCAGATTTTTCCATTCTTCTTCCTGACAGGGACGATGTTAGCAATCCAGGTGGAGTGATGGATTGGAAAAATAATTCTGGCATCTAACATTTTTTGAATTTCCACAAGGATAGTCCCTGAGATCTTGGGATTGTAATGTCTTTGCTTCTTCCTGTAAGGTTTTACATCAGGCTTCAAAGGAATACTTGTGTTGTACGTCTTTGGGCTTGAAGGATTTTAAATCTACATAGGACCAGGCTAAGACATCCATGTATCTCTTTAGGAGTGAAGTGAATTTTTCTTTCTCCTCAGGGGAACAACATTTCCCAATATTCACCATCTGAGGTTGATCAAACAAACCTAGATTGACTTGATCTACTTCCGAGGAAGAAGCTCCTTCAACTTGTCTCTTGTTTTGAATAAAATGGTCATGCTTGTCAAACAAACCCTCCAGTGAAACCAGGCCTTTAGGTATCTTGTTGCCTTTAAGATGAATAAACTCGCCATCAACCTCTTGATATGGATCTGAGATAGATTCACGAAATCTGATTCCAAACCTTCGAAGTACAGCTCACTAAAATTTTCAATTTTTTCTAGAAAATTCAACATTTGTTGATCATCGTTGAACACTTCCCAGTGAGCCACATTATCTAGGATACTAGGGTGGTACACAATCTCAATGGTGTATGTATCTTGTTTGAACTAGGGATGAGGGAGAAGGAGGGATGCAGACACGGCCAAAGAATCAGCCTTGTCGTTATAATCTCTCTAAATCGCTTAATGGAGAATGCATCAAAGCATTCTATATTATCAAAAATTTTATTCTGTAATGTCTCAAGTGATCATTTTTACTTGATATATTCCCTTGACCTGGTTGACAATCAGCTCCGTATCCCCTCGAACCTTAATATTTTGAAATCCCTTCTGTCCCGGCCATTTCTAAGCCTAGTAACAAAGCTTCATATTCACCCGTGTTATTATTATTATCAAAATGCAATTTGGAAGCAGAGGGAAGATCTCAAAATTAGGAGATATAAGAACTACACTAGTGCCTAATCCGATGATTGAACAAATACCATCAAATTTAAGGGTCCAAATAGCATTAGGATCTTCTTTCTTGATGTCTACAGCTGGTATTTCCGATGTCATGAAATAATTTCCAAAACTAGCATCTTCGAAAAGAATTTGAGCCTTAGGGTCATCCGATTTAGTTACCAAATACTTTTCCTCAGGTTCGGGATGGAGAACATGATAAACCTCGTTGACTGGAATCCTGGCCTTGGTCCAATCCATATTAATCTCTCCTTCTACGTCTTTACAAAAACCTCTACCTAAGAGGATACCATAAGTTGCAGGAATGTCAGCAACTAGAATGGTCATTTTCACTCTCTTCTCTAGGAAGGCAACGAATGCAACCGTGCATCTTTGATTTGACCAATCAAGGAAACTGTTATCCAAAATGTGCCCCTGCTCATTTTTGTGGCTAACTCCTTGTGTTCCTACCTCTCTTGTGCCTCAGTATTCATTTTTTGATTTTTAGGCACTCAAATCTTTCTGGAGATGGCACCATTAGATAGAGCTCTCTCTCAGCTTTCCAGAAAGGTAAAGTTTTCCTCCTAACTCCTCGTATTTTTCAAGTTATGGCTCGGCGGAGTTTTTGTGGGAAATTTTCCCATTGGAGGCCCGCAGCCAATAGGAAGCTGCCACGTGGCAAGGGAGTTCGGAGGTCGGAGGTGAACTTGGAAAATTTTCCAAGTTTGGGTCGAAGGTTCAAATGGAAAATTTTGCCCGCGGGGCCCGTGGACCAATCACAGTGTGACACGTGTCACAAGGGGAGGCATAGTGAAAAAATTGGCTAAGTGTTTGAGCAGGAAAAATTTTGAATTTTGGCCCGCGGCCAATAGGAACTCACCACGTGGCCAAGGAGGGTCATGGGCGTCGGGGTTAAAATTGAAATTTTTGCTAAGTTTTGGTAAAAGTTTCAAATGCAACATTTGTCCCGCATAGCCCGCACCCAATGAAAATGGGCCACGTGTCCAATGGAGCCCAAACCGGTGGAGGAGAAAATGAAAAATGCTAAGGGTTTTGCTGAGTTTTCAAAGGCAAATTTTGGAAGGATTTTCCCGTAGCCAATAGGGGCATGATAGGTGGCACAAGTGGCGGGAGCTCACGGCATGGGGGAGAAAGGAAAAAAGTTGCTAAGTGGTCGGTAAAAGTTTCAAAGGGGAAAATGGAACAGAGGGCCCGAGCCAATAGACACAGGACACGTGTCCTAAGGGGAAGGGGAGTTCGGAGCTCGGGGAGGACTTAGGGAAATTTGGCAAAAGTTTCGGTCAAAAATTCAAAGGCAAAGGATGAGCCTGCGCCCTGTCGACCAACCAAATCATGCCACGTGTCCACAAGTGGCGGGGCGCGGGGGAAAATCGGGAAATTTTCCCAAAGTATAAAAAGGTAAAATTTTCAAAGGAAAACCCACGGAGGAAGAAGGAGAGAGAATTCCAGTGGTGAATCAGAAGCTGACACATGGCATCCGACCAGCGGAGCGTGGGATTTTTTCGAAAAATTTTCCAAAGACAAAAAAAAAGGTAAAATTCAAAAAATTTCCCGCCGATCCGTTTTTCCCTAAATCTTCAAACGAGCATAACTTTCGATCCAGAGCTCGGATTTGCATGTTCTTTATATCAACAGAAAGCTTATGAAATTATCTACATGATTCCATGGTCAATTTTGAATTTTGGTTTAGTTTGGAGAGAGAAAATTCAAAAACGCTTCTGGTACATGTCCATGGCCAGAAATGACATTTCAACAACCAAATTTAATACAAAATGGGTCGCATTCTTCTCCAGTATGGTCAAAAATGTCAGAGCATGGGTTTGTAAGGACCTCCATGCTGTTTTAATGTAGTTTCATTCAATGAGGGATGGCTCCCATGCATTTTTCATGTTTTCTCTCTCCTGGGCTCGACCCATGTACTGTAAAAGCCAGATTTGGCTCATTTCTTCATGGTTGAACACTTTTTGGCATTGAAAACTTCTTCTTTCACCTCCAGCAAGTGATAGTTGTAAGAATCAGACCTTTTTCACAGTTTGTAATAGGTTTATACCTCTTTGATGGTTGAATGCAAGAGATTTTTTCATGAAATTGACAAAGTCTGAAACTCGTGAGAATGCTTTCACCCTCTATTTGTATTGTTTTACTTCATTTCAAGACCTCTAATTACATCTATCAGCTTGTGTATGTTTTCCCTTGTTGCATTTCATGAATTTGTGTCTATTTATATGGCAAGAAATGTTTCACCACTCCTTTTGGTGCATCACCATCTTTAGTTTAGTTTCATTTTTACATTTTTATCCCTGTCTCCTTGCAATCTAGGGTAGAATTAGGATTAGAACCTCTGTAGTTGTGCAAAATATAGATATAAATCAGAGGAGTTTGAGGAACCAGCCTCTAATCTAGAGATTCCTCTCTCATTTTCACAAGTCCCACACTTGGAGAGAGGTTTCCATGTTGTGCAATCACACTGGATGCTCTAGAATCAACTTAGAAACCTGATTTGCATCCAGGGGTGCTGCTGATTTGCAACAACAGTTTTGGCACGCCCGGTGGGACCTTAGAGGTCTCATTTTTATTGCAGCAAAGTTGATGTGCATCTGCTACAATTTTCTTGCTTGAAAAGAGCTATAATTTGCATATCTGGTGACTCCAAGGGGAAGAATCAACTGGTTTCAGCAGTGTAGGCCTAAAAACTCATGAGAAGAATCACCACAAGGTCAAGAGTTAGAGAAGAAGAAGTGTTGTTTGAATACCCGCAGCTTATCTTAAAGAAGAAGGCAAAGAGGAAGAAGGATTCAAAGGTCTCCATCTCCACCAAATATAACTCTCTCAACTCCTCCACAGGTAGGCCTTTCATTCACCAACTAGGGTTTTAAGACCAATTAGAATGGCACAAAACAACCCCTATGTCAACTTCACAGGAACAGCCCACTTGCCCTCAATGCACAACATCCAATTCCAATTGCAGCCTTGAAGAACATTCCCTACTTCACTGGAGAAAATCAGACTACTCCAGGTGATCATGTTAAAGACATTGCCAATCTTTGTGCAATTCATGAAATCAATGAGATGCAAGTGGCTGTCAAATTGCTGGCATCTTCATTCAAGGGGAAAGCATTGCAATGGTTTAGAAGCCTTGGAGCTGGTTCTATCACAAATTGGAATCAGCTATGTATAGCACTTCATGAGCAATTTGGAGAGAAGGGAGACAACTTGTCTCTTTTGGAGTAGCTGATAACCATCAAGAGAGCTCCCAATGAGTAGCTGACCGATTTCAACTTCAGATTTCAAAAGACTTGGGAGAGAATTCTAGTGGCAGTCAGGCCAACAACAAAAGGTGCTTTTCTCTACTATCTCAAAGCTCTAAATTCTGATATTTCTATGTTGATTCAGTCCATGGGAGGCATAACTATCCCTATGGCTTATAACATTGCCATTAGGGCTGAAATTTTTTTGATCCAAGCCGACAAACTCCCCTAGACCTCCCATGCCATTGTTTCTAAGTTTAGAGAGTCCAAACACCAATCAAGCACCTAATTTGGCTCCTTCTCCCACTCCTAGAAATAAGAGTTCAAATGAAGCTTCTACTTCATCTCCAAGTGCCCCAAATGAGCTTCAAGAAGTCATGAAGCAATTGCAAAACCTAGGCAATGAGCTAGTCACTCTCAAGAGGTAGAAAGCCCAATGTTTTAGACCTTCTTACCAGCCCCAAGCTCAGCCCAACAGGCAGCCATACCAACCACAAAGACCTCCTAATCTAGCTGCAAATATAAATCAAACAAGGCCTCCTGCCAATAGACCATTTCAGCCCTATAATCCAGATGCCATATCTCGCCTCTAAGGCATTAGTGCCAACACAAAAAAACATTGCTCAAGAGTATGATTGGTGCTTTCCATGCAATGAACCTTATAACCAATCCATGTGCTTCAATGGTGCTTTGAATCAAGCATTAATGGTGACAACTACTGGCATGGAGGGTGAGGGCAGTCAAGTAAACAACCAACAACAAGAAACATTCCAACAGCAATCAGCTCCAAATGACACCACGTTGGTAAATTGGCAAGCAGAGGATTTTTGTGGCATGAATCAAATGGTCTCTCAAGGTGTGGCAGCCAACACAAGGTCAAAAAGAAGGAATTTGGGTGAAGAACAACCATTACGTCCTAACTAATCTCCAACCCTCTATGGCTCCACAAATGGTTGGCAAACAAAATCCAGTTGTAAATGCACAAGGACAGCCAAGAACAGCTCCTAGGCCAACTCAAATACCAGTTATTGCTGCCCATGTGCAAGGAGTGAATGTACAAGCAAAGGGACATCAAAGAGATCCTTCATCACCATTCAATATCATTGATCGATGAAGAAGACAAATGTTAATATATCAATGTGGGAATCCCTATCTATCCCGTGCCAAAGATACTTGTTACAAGCTGCCATGAAGGATCGCCAACTTCGAATTAGAAAGTTCAGATGCAAGAGAAAGTGCTCAAAAATGCTGCCCAGCCTGAGGGAAATCATGGAGGACAGCAAGGTAAAATGTTGAAGCCCCCTCCTTTCTATGTTTCATTAATCATTGGAAATCGGTTAGTGCACAATTACATGATAGATTCTGGGGCAAGTAGCTCAGTGATGCCTAAACAAATAGCTGATCAGCTAGGGCTCCAGTATGAAACCATATCCAAAGGGGTAGTGCAGCTGGATGGGACAGCAGTAACAACAGTTGGGGTGATTAGAAACTTGAGTCTTACCTTGCATGCATGTCCAAATGTTGTTGTTTTACAAGATGTATTAGTCATAGACCTTCCACCACTCTTTTCCCTTTGCTTGTCAAGGGACTTCACAGCCAAGATTGGAGGATATTTTTCTGCTGATTGGTCACACATGTTGTTCAAAACGAGGTATGGAACCAAAGCTACAGTCAGGTCTGAACCTATTGCAAACTTCCACATTGAGCCTTACACTCCAAGTTAGATTAATGCCAATTGCTCAGCATTTGATTAAGAAGATCACCCAAGCACTGATGAAGCTGACACCAAGGTTGGGAGCATCTCGGATCTAACTCTTGATGAATGGGAAAACAAGGTACATGCTTTTGATCCTTATCAAGAAGTAGAATAATCTGAGCTAGGGGTCTATTGTATACATGAAGAAAATCAGCCTATTCCTAACATCACCAAGCCAAACCACAAGGATGACAATGAGGTATGACAACTGTTTTTTGATGGATCAAGAAGTAGATAAGGTGCAGGAGGTGGAGCCATGCTTGTTTCACCTCAAGGAGTAAGGTACTATTCAACTTTTAGATTTCAGTTTGCATGCTCCAATAACACTGCTGAATATGAAGCCTTGGTGTAAGGGATGCATTGGGCAATAAAGAGAGGAATAAAGAACTTGCAAGTATTTGGTGACAGTGAATTGATTGTAAATCAGGTCAAGGGACAACATGCTGCCAAGAATGATCCACTTAAGTGCTACAAGAATAGGGTGTGGAACCTCATTGAAGATTTTGAGTGTTTTGGCATCAAATCCATTCCTAGGAAAGAGAACCAAGCTATTGACAGGCTTGCAGCAGTAGGGGCAGCCTTTGACATTGTGGAAAGCATTCAACAAGACAAGGTACAACCAAACATCCACGTGATTTTGAGGCCTTCAGTGCCAGATAACAATGTTAGTTGGTAAGTGTTTGAGAATGACCCGCAAATCATCCATTTCTTACAAGAAGAAGCCGAGTTCTTAGCTAAGAATCAAGAAAAATTGGAACAGCAGTATGGTGACCAAGTGGTACAACTGAGAACTAACAAGCTACCCAAGGGACTTATCACTTTGGAGTCCATTTTTAATCCCAATGATCAGTTTAGAAAGGAGAAAGAAAACATTCAGGTCAAGAGAGAGGATTCAGTATCCATCTTGGTAGAATAGAACAAACCATTGCAAATTGGAAAGATGACAACTGATCAAGAAAGGTATGAGTTCGTACAGCTATGTCAAGAGTTCCCTAATGTGTTTGCATGGAGCTATGAAGATTTCAAAGGTTTCAATCCCAACTTAGCTCAAAGATACCATTGAATTGAATCCAAATACTAAGCCTCGTCGAGAAAGAAACAAAGACCAGTCAATCCACACATGGAGCCTCTCATGAGGAAAGAATTGGACAAGCTAATTGATTCAAGAATCATATTCCCAATCAAGCATTCTAGTTGGGTTGCCAACTTGGTTCCAGTCAGAAAGAAGAGTAGAGAGATCAGATTATGTGTTGATTTCAGAGACTTAAATAGAGCATCTCTCAAGGACCATTACCCACTCCCTTCCATGGAGCAAATCTTGCAAGTTGTGGCTGGCTCCGAGAGGTTTTCACTACTTGATGGCTACTCAGGCTACAATCAGATTATGGTGAAGGAGGAAGACCAGTTCAAGACAACCTTCACAACCAAATGGGGAACTTTTGCATACAGGAAAATGCCATTTGGGTTGTCCAACGCTGGTGCTACCTTCCAAAGGGCAATGGACATGGCATTCAAAGGTTTGATTAACAACGTGGTGCTGATTTACCTTGATGATATCACTATTTTTTCCAAAAATGCAGCAGACCACCTCTCTCATTTGAGACAAGTTTTCACGAGGTGCAGGAGATTTGGAGTGTCTTTAAATCCTAGAAAGTGTATCTTTCTTGCACATGAAGGAAAGCTCCTTGGCCATATTGTCTCCAAAGAAGGATTAGCAATTGATCCAGAGAGGGTTGAAGCCATAAGAGCACTACCATTGCCAAGCCACAAGAAATCCCTTCAGAGTTTCTTGGGAAGGATAAACTTTGTTTAGAGGTTTGTCCTAGATTTTGTAGCCCTTGTCAAGCCCATCACCAAAATGTTAAAGAAGAGCATGGCTTTTAAGTGGACAGTAGAAGGCAAGGAGAGTTTTGAAGTAATAAAAGAAGCCATTTCTCAAGCACCAACTCTCATCAACTCGGACTTCTCCAAGGATTTCATCCTCTATGCATTTGGAGGTAATGACACTATTTCTGCCATTTTGGTACAAAGCAGAATAAGGATAATGATGAGTAGCCAATTACCTTCTTTAGCCGAGCCTAGATGACTATGAGGTGAAGTACTCTTTTATTGAGAAGCATGTGTTTGTGCAGAATGTCGGAAGCTTGAAGAAATTCAAGCATTTAGTCTCAAACAACAAGGTCCAGTTGCTGGTCTCACATGCTGGGGTTAAGGACTTCCTCCTCAACAAAGATTTGAACGAGAAAAGGGCAGGTTGGATCACCTGTGTCATGGAGTATGACATTGAGATCAAAATCACCAAGCTGGTAAGAGGAAAAGGATTGTGTGAGCAGCTGGTTTTGGGGAAGCAAAAAGAAGCATGCAATGAAGGAGAGGCTGTTTTGACAGTTCAAGACAGCCATGAGCCATGTGGCACTCAAGAAGAAAACAATGCTGCCCCCACTCCTTGCTGGACCCAAGGTATAATACACTTCCTAAGCACAGGCCTATGCCCTCTGGAGATGAACAAGACCCAAAGAAGACACTTCAGATTGTAGGCTATCCCATATGACATTGTTGATGGAGTTTTGTTCAAGAAAGATGTGAATGAAGTGCTGCTAAGATGCATTAGCACAAATCAGATTCATAGGGTGTTGGAAGAGTTCCATGGTTGATCAGCTGGTGGTCATTTTGCACCGAGAGTGACAACTCTAAAAATCATGAAGGCTAGTTATTATTGGCCTAAATTTTTCAGTGATTGCTATGCATGGATCAAGAGGTGTAAGAATTGTGCATTCTTCACAGGAAAAGAGAGACTTGCTGCCCTTCCATTACATCCAATCTCAGTTGACCAGCCATTCATGCAATGGGGTTTGGACTTCATTGGAGTCATTAATCCTAATTCAAGTCAAGGGCACAAATGGATTTTGACAGCCACAGACTACTTCACCAAGTGGACTGAAGCAGTAGCACTCAAAGAAGCAAATGAGTCCAGCATCTTAGACTTTTATGAGGGGATAGCAACCAGATTTGGTATACCTGCTACAATAATCTCAGATAATGCATTGGCATTCATTGGATCCAAGGTGACTGAGTGGGCTGTCAAGAATGGGATCTACCTAAGCACTTCATCAAACTATTACCCTCAAGGTAATGGCCAGGCCGAGTCTACAAACAAGAACTTGTTGAGGATCATTAGGAGGACTCTTGATGAGAATCAGAGGTCTTGGCATACCAAACTGAAATCAGCCTTATGGGCTGATAGGATAACTCCCAAGAGATCCATAGGTAACTCTCCATTCAAGCTTGTTTATGGAAGAGAGGCAATCTTGCCCATGTCACTTGAGTTGCCAACATTGGAACTCATGAAGCAGTTAGAGTTGCTAGAGTTTGGGCCCATGGAAGTGAGATATGCAGAGTTGATGGAGCTATAAGAGATTAGAAATGAGGCATCCCAAGCAATGGAGAAGAATCAAGCTTTGATCAAGAAGACCTTTGATAGGAAGGCCAAGGATAAATCTTTTCAAGTTGGAGATCTAGTGTTGAAATGGGATGTGGATAGAGCAAAACCGGGAAGGCATTCAAAATTTGATGCCATTTGGAGTGGCCCATACATGGTCATGAAGTGCAAGAACAACAATGCTTTCCAATTGGCCTCATTGGATGGTGAAGAACTGCAGATTCCAGTCAATGGAATCTATCTCAAGCATTGCTTCTAGAGGGAAATTCTCCACCTTGTAAATATTAGATTAGATTTTCATTCCTCCAAGTGCTTTGCACATTGTTTTGCTGTAGGTTAGTTTTGTTTCCCCTAAGTGCTTTGGCACAACTTGCTATCCATGGAGATGTTTTGCAGTCCTTGCTTCCATCAGGTGATATTCCATCTTCCTCCTTGCAACATTCTAAGTCAGGTTGGGGTTCCAAACAGAAAATTTGATGACTCCATGCCCAATGGACTACTTCAGGCAACTGGTACTTTCATCTAGCAGGCAGATGACCCCTCTGAGTCGCCAAAATTGTTATCCAAAATGTGCCCCTGCTCATTTTTGTGGCTAACTCCTTGTGTTCCTACCTCTCTTGTGCCTCAGTCTTCATTTTTTGATTTTTAGGCACTCAAATATTTCTAGGAGATGGCACCATCAGATAGAGCTCTCTCTCATCTTTCCAGAAAGGTAAAGTTTGCCTCCTAACTCCTCGTATTTTTCAAGTTATGGCTTGGCGAGTTTTTGTGGGAAATTTTCCCATTGGAGGCCCGCAGCCAATAGGAAGCTGCCACGTGGCAAGGGAGTTCGGAGGTGAACTTGGAAAATTTTCCAAGTTTGGGTTGAAGGTTCAAATGGAAAATTTTGCCCACGGGGCCCGCAGACCAATCACAGTGTGACACGTGTCACAAGGGGAGGCATAGTGAAAAAATTGGCTAAGTGTTTGAGCAGGAAAAATTTTGAATTTTGGCCCGCGGCCAATAGGAACTCGCCACGT
The DNA here is from genome assembly GCA_018340775.1 of Taxus wallichiana var. yunnanensis. Taxonomy (NCBI): domain Eukaryota; kingdom Viridiplantae; phylum Streptophyta; class Pinopsida; order Cupressales; family Taxaceae; genus Taxus; species Taxus wallichiana. Next base: position 137,856,309 of record CM031244.1, on the reverse strand, counting down.
GGCCAAGGAGGGTCGCGGGCGTCGGGGTTAAAATTGAAATTTTTGCTAAGTTTTGGTAAAAGTTTCAAATGCAACATTTGTCCCGCGTAGCCCGCGCCCAATGAAAATGGGCCACGTGTCCAATGGAGCCCGAACCGGCGGAGGAGAAAATGAAAAATGCTAAGGGTTTTGCCGAGTTTTCAAAGGCAAATTTTGGAAGGATTTTCCCATAGCCAATAGGGGCATGATAGGTGGCACAAGTGGTAGGGAGCTCACGGCGTAGGGGGAGAAAGGAAAAAAGTTGCTAAGTGGTCGGTAAAAGTTTCAAAGGGGAAAATGGAACAGAGGGCCCGAGCCAATAGACACAGGACACGTGTCCTAAGGGGAAGGGGAGTTCGGAGCTCGGGGAGGACTTAGGGAAATTTGGAAAAGTTTCAGTCAAAAATTCAAAGGCAAAGGACGAGCCCGCGCCCCTGTCGACCAACCAAATCATGCCACGTGTCCACAAGTGGCGGGCGCGGGGAAAATCGGAAATTTTCCCAAAGTATAAAAAGGTAAAATTTTCAAAGGAAAACCCGCGGAGGAAGAAGGAGAGAGAATTCCAGTGGCGAATCAGAAGCTGACATGTGGCATCTGACCAGCGGAGTGTAGGATTTTTTGAAAAATTTTCCAAAGACAAAAAAAGGTAAAATTCGAAATTTTTTCCCGCCGATCCGTTTTTGGCCCGTTTTTGCCCTAAATCTTCAAACGAGCATAACTTTCGATCCAGAGCTCAGATTTGCACGTTCTTTATATCAACGGAAAGCTTATGAAATTATCTACATGATTCCATGGTAAATTTTGAATTTTGGTTCAGTTTGGAGAGAGAAAATTCAAAAACACTTCTGGTACGTGTCCATGGCCAGAAATGACATTTCAACAACCAAATTTAATACAAAATGGGTCGCATTCTTCTCCAGTATGGTCAAAAATGTCAGAGCATGGGTTTGTAAGGACCTCCATGCTGTTTTAATGCAGTTTCATTCAATGAGGGATGGCTCCCATGCATTTTTCACGTTTTCACTCTCCTGGGCTCGACCCATGTACTATAAAAGCCAGATTTGGCTCATTTCTTCATGGTTGAACACTTTTTGGCATTGAAAACTTCTTCTTTCACCTCCAACGAAGTGATAGTTGTAAGAATCAGACCTTTTTCACAGTTTGTAACAGGTTTATACCTCTTTGATGGTGGAATGCAAGAGATTTTTTCATGAAATTGACAGTGTAAACTCTGTGAATGCTTTCAATCCTCTGTTTGTATTGTTTTACTTCATTTCAAGACCTCTAATTACATCTATCAGCTTGTGTATGTTTTCCCTTGTTGCATTTCATGAATTTGTGTCTATTTATATGGCAAGAAATGTTTCACCACTCCTTTTGGTGCATCACCATCTTTAGTTTAGTTTCATTTTTACATTTTTATCCCTATCTCCTTGCAATCTAGGGTAGAATTAGGATTAGAACCTCTGTAGTTGTGCAAAATATAGATATAAATCAGAGGATTTTGAGGAACCAGCCTCTAATCTAGAGATTCCTCTCTCATTTTCACAAGTCCCACACTTGGAGAGAGGTTTCCATGTTGTGCAATCACACTGGATGCTCTAGAATCAACTTAGAAACTTGATTTGCATCCGTGGGTGCTCAAACTGATTTGCAACAAAAGAGGGAACTTGTTTGGTTTCTATGGAGTAACACCATCCATATGACTTATTCAATTAAGCCTAAGGGCATGGGATAATTTTGCGGGCATAACATTGTCAGAGGCCCCTGAGTCGATGATGCAATTGCTGAGTTTAAACCCATTTATAAGCAAAGACAGATAAAATGGTTCAATCTTTCCTGAAGAAGAAGCAGAGGTCAGATTGTTCCAAGGTGGGGGTTGAGTAGGATTTAGAAAAAGACCTTTTATAGGTGGGGGAATGGTGGCTTTACTTCTAATGAATTTGGCGAGTTTTTCAAACTGTTCAGGATTTGAATGAAGATATTCTGCTTCTGACATTTGGATCTTGGTTCTTTTTGCATGATCAATAATGTCAAAAGCAGTATAAGAGGGAGTGATGGTAAGTTTGGTTCTAATCTTGTGAGATTGAACTGGGAACTGACCTTAGGAGAAAGAGAATGAGGAGAATTTGTTACTTTTTTTGTGACTTCTGCTTTCAGTTGCCTTTGAAATAGGAACACCTCTCTTAACTATGGCGATGGAAGGTTCCTTGTTCTTCTCCTTGGGGTTTCCAAGAGGTTTTCTTGGATTTTGAGATTGGGATCGAGTGAAGATGGCAAATGACTAGCCATCTAGTGCACATTCATCTTCTTCGTATTCCAAATACCCAATGCTGGAGTCGCCAGCTGAATCGTCATAAGACTCATCAGCGTATCCTGAAGCTTCAAAAGCCTCGGGGAATCTTGTTCTTTTGGTTCTTCCTCTTCTTCAACTATTTCTACTACTGTGTTAATGGGAGGAGCTTCGATTGCCAGCCTTGGTTGAGCAGGAGTTAACCGCGGCCTATCTCTTACAGGCACACCATTGGTGTTATTGAAATTCCATCTAGGGATATCCCGATACGGAACATTGCTCACCTGCTGGGACATTTTCTTCTTTAAAGCAATCAAATCATTAGCCATCTTTTGAATCATAGGGTTAGTATTACCTTGGGAAGAACCTTGATTTTTAGGTTTGGGTACATCTTTCCTGATTCTTCCGGCCAAAATGAGATCATCCTCTATTTCAATAGCTGTTGACTAAGCGATAGCCAAATCTGGGATAACCAACCTTCTTAATAGAAATCTCACATTAGGATGCTTTGCATGTTGATGAAGAAGCATTTTTGATTTTCTGGAGTAGGTACAACTATTTCTCGGAATCTTTCGAGATCAGCTTGTTAAACTTTGCCACGAAGTCCCGCATGGGTTCATGAGATTCCTTCTTCATATGGGTAAGTTGTGCTAACAAAGCATGAGAATATTTGGCTGGTTTGAAGTGTGCTTCGAATCTGGTCCTCATGGTAGCCCAGTTTGTGATGCATGCATTTGGAAGGTGATAAAACCATTCGGCTGCTACACCGTGCAACGTTTTGACGAAGATTCGAATAGAGACATCTTCGTGAGCTACTCCAAGGACACCACACGCTACAAAGAAATATGCAATGTGTTCATCAAGATGCTGCTTCCCATCCCCATTAAACTTGGGAATGTTTTTACGTGATCCATGTGGTAACTCGTGCAATGGTGGAGTAAAAGAAAGAGGACCAATAGCTGCGCCCCAGGGCACATGTTATGCTGTCATCCTTCTGAAAAGAGTGCGTATGGGGATTCAAGTGTCGGACAAGAATAATGCGTGAAAAGTTGTAGACACGTCTCATTCTATGGGGATCCGGTTTCTCCGAACAGGTGAAGAACTTCTGGATTCAGTTAGAAATAACGCTATTGGGGGAAACACCGAAATTATACTATCAGTAGTAACTCAAAAAGTGGATCAATTTCACCCCGGGCTCGGTGGGACGGAGTGAAGATCTTTCTAGCTAGCTTGAACCGGGAAAGAGATCTAGTTGAAAATAAGGCAAATACGGAGTTGCTAGACACTAAGAGGATAAGCTTTATACTATTAATCCGTATTCCCCAGCGGAGTCACCAAAAACTGTTGGTTGGATATTTTGTCAAGTCAAAATATGAGATTCAACCATAGTACATGGGATTAAATCCCTCCTCAATGACAGGTGAGGCTGCCTGTTTATTACTAATCTAAAACACAATAAAAATAATGCGTACAATATTCACACTAATCTAACCATTGGGGTTGGGATAGAATCCCGAAATACATATCCACACTATATGAAGATGTTGTCTTTATAAATGGACTGGGTTGAAAATTATTATAATGGAAAAAACACAATGAAAGAAAATGAGAGGAACGTATTTTCTTTCGAGTAAACACAGAGCACAAAATAATCATATGAGGTTTAGATAACAAATGTAATGTCTAAATGATTAGAAACATCAAGATGCTAAAAAAAGAATAACTTAAGATTACAAACATAAGAACAATATCTTAAGAATGGTACATCTCACAACACAAAGTTTGCAAAATAGCATCAGCTTCTATTCCTCAAATGATAAAAAGAAAACAAAAAGTTTTTCTTCTTCACAATAGTTCTCAATCTTCCAAAAATCTCAACCCTTTGGAATGTATGTACATCCCTTATTTATAATAAAAATAGTTGAGAGAAAATAGGATAAACCCTATAAAACAGTGTTTTAGCAAGAGTCCTATTTTGCTTTGACTCTCACACAAGAGACCAAGTCAAAATTTACTTCCTATGTGACAAAACAGAAATGAAAAAGACATGTCAATTTCAAGATTGGAATGACATGTCACATCAAGACTTAGTCTAAATCGTCATCTTTTTCTCCGTCTTCTTTCTCTTCTTCTAGCTGAGCCTGTTTGTTCTGAAATTCTTGGAATTTCTGGATTATACCTTGCATCTCATTTTCATCGTGCACAATAGAATGATCACTCAAGACTTCACATGTTTCATGAGTGTCACTGGCATTACCGGGAAGCTTTCTCAATATTTTTTTGAGTTTTCTCAAGGCCTCCAAAGAATGTTCAATCTTTACAAACATGTCAATGATTTCAATGCCAAATCCGTGAGCTGGTTCATGCTGAATTGATTCTTGGATTTGTTTGAAAAGATCATCAGCTGTTAGAATGCCCGAGTTTCCACTTGATACTTTTACACATATTTTCAGCAGTTCTTCTTCTAGGTCACTCTTGCCATCAATCAACTGATCTCTTGATTCTCTCAATTTACCACAAGCTTCATTGAGAATTTTTACCCTGAACCTGATGGCTTTGATCAACTAAAAATGTTTATCTACATGCGGGATGACGCCTTCTTCTATCAAGATGCGTGATGGGATTTGCTTCAGTACCTAGAGAGCTTCGAAAGTCAAATCAAGGTGTCTGATTTCTTGAGAGAAGTCATCATCCATATTTTCCCCATCACTCTATATATTCCCCAAAGATTGATAAAATTCTATGGTGTCTTGAATCACTTCTTTCCCCTGTTGGAGCAGCCTTTGGGTCCACTCATCGAACACCCTTCCTTTTTCATTAATCTTCTCAATTATAGGCACTGATGAGAAATCGAATCCGACAGGGACAGAGGAAGATGGTATGGATTCAAGGGGTTTTGAGAGCTTAAGCAATACTTCAGTTAATTGCTCCACCTTTCCTTTAAGCTCATCTCTGATGTCCTTTGTTTCCTTTAATTTCTGGCATAGCATGTTCATAGCATCTCATGCATCCTGTTGTACTCCTTCTGTTGTCACTTCTCCTAGAGCCACCCTAGTTATCTGATAGTCAGAGGCCGTTATGTCCTCTTTGGTTTTGTCAGTTATGGGAGTGGAAATATCTGCAAACTTATGCCCCAAAGTGTCCACTAAAACCCTTGAAACTATTTTGTGTTTCTTGGCTGATTTAGTAGTAGAAGCCTTGAGTGAACTAAAATCAAAGGCTGGTATGGGTACAACCACCTTCCTTTTCCTTGGAGTTTGCTCAAGTAACCATTGAGGTGTGTCAGAGGGAGTTTCCATTATTGTAGAAGTTGGTATCATACTTTCGGGGGAGAGGGATCCACTGGTGGAGTGGGGATAGTTACCAATGTGGTAGCAGATTCAGTGAAAAGAGGCACAAGAGGGGGCATGTTGGTAGTTACTTTGGTCCCAGCAGAGAGGGGTGAGAGTCCAGAGAAAATTCTAGCCATGACTGATGAAGTAGATGGGGAAAGAGGAGGTAGAAGTGGTTGTGAAGGAGGAAGCGCAGATCCTGACGCCAAATCCTGGGATGCAAGAGATAAGGTCACTTCAGTTGGGCAGTCAACAAATGGTGAAACTAGGGGCTGGCTTACTTCTCTTTCCAAAGAAATTTCTCCTATTTCTGGTGGTGTTGGTGATTCTGGCACATTCACCGTTTCAACTGGAGTAACAATTGAAGAGGTTTCTTGTTCTCTTCTCTTCTTGACAAACTTGACCTTTATAGGTCCCTTAGAAGAGCTTTTGTCCTTTTCCTTTTTAGAGGGCCCCGCCTCTGCAGCAACCAACTTTGAAAAATTATCTTCTTTGAAAATCATTCCCCAAGAGGTGAGCCATGCTTTGGTGCGTGCAAGAATCAAGGCCGATCTATCTGTAATGGAGGCTTTTTCACCGATAGACTAATCAATAGGTGGGAAAACATATTGATCTTCATTCAATCTGTCATACGAAGGATCCGTAACAATTTCATTATCACCAAGTACCTTCTCGGTATGTCAACAGAGCTCAAGTGTCCGAATCTCAAAGCAAGTGTCACCGCTATGATCTTTTCTTTGGAAAGCAACCTCATCACGTAAATCAATCTAGATGTCTTCTATGCTTACAACATGTGGGTGAAGAGTTCCATATGCCTTAAGGACTCCTCAAAAATCAAACCCATCTCGAGGTTTTGTGTGATTCTTAAACTTATCTTGAAGCTCATGAACAATGATCTTGGCTTTCACCACTTTGTTGAACAAGTATACCTTCTAATAGAAATTGGGAAAGATACAACAGCCTTGTGTTTACCCCCGGTTGAATTTGTGAACATCCAACAATTTCCGACCAACTCCATCAAGATTAGTTTGTCCCCTAGATATCCGGGAAAATTGAAAGGATCCCCAGGTACATGACTACTCGAAGATATGTGAACTTCTTAAATTGCAAGAAGACACAACCCCATTTTGAAACTTCAAACCATGCCTCTTCGAGAGACTCTCATTTTCCTCGGGTTGGGGTTTAACTGCGCAGATGTTCTTGTAAAAGAAGGCATCATTTACTCTTCCTCCGAATTGGTCTTTAGACCCTTTTCTTATTAGCCGAGGAAAATACTTATAAGCATGCTCCACTGTCTTGTTCCCCTTGGTGTCCAATCCAGGATAGTTCCTCATGCTAGCCACTGCATAGGTGACATACGAGGACATATAAAACTTCATTGTAGACATGACTGTTTTCATTTGAGAATCTATCTCGTTACTAATAAGAGTACCCCAAGCAATTCCCTGTTGATTCTTCTTAATAATGATCATGAACTGGTACATCCATCCTTGGAAAACATTTGATTCGTGAAACCAAAAACCCAACTCAATAGAATAATGATATCATTGATTTCCGAATGAAATCACTTTTAGGAACAAGTCTTGGGAACTCCGAAACGGCCGGTTTGGCTTTGATTAGGAACTTCTTATTCACATGCTTGATGCAATCCTCCTGATCATTGTCCCAAGCTTTTTGGGCTGTCTTGAGATCCACATCTCCATATTCCTCAAAATTAGGTAGTTTGAGAAGGTCATTGAAGTAACCTCCATCTAACTTGATTACAACTTCTCCCGCCTTATTTTTCACAGAATGAGAAGCAGAGTCATAGTTCGAAGCACAGGCTAAGATAAATTCGAGGCACTGAGTGGACATAGGGAAACCTACTGCAAGGGTTAGACCACTACCAACTATTGATTTCATCCATGGATTTTGGGAAGAGCTCTTGAACCTATTCCAAAAATCCTCCATATCTATGTTTCCGAGCTCTGTATCCCGGATGTCGTAATTACAATCAATGTAGGAGGGAGACTCCACCTTCCTAAATTTGTACTTCATCCTCCCTGATTTTTCAGTCTTATCTTGTGATGAACCAGGGTCCGACATGAGGAATTTCAAAGGAGGAGAGTGTCGGAGATCAGAAGGTGTTGAACACTTCGGAAAACCCGACACACTGGAGATGTCGAAAGATGGAAAACCCGACACACTGGGAGGATGCCGGAATGATGGAAATGTCTGACACACTGGGAGGATGCCGGAATGATGGAAATGTCTAACACACTGGGAGGATGCTGGAATGATTGAAATGTCTGACACCTTAAACTTTCTAATACACTGTGGGTTTTGAACACTGCAAAGCACCCTGTGAAACCCGAAAAGAGGGAATCGGGTAATTGTTAGGTTGAAACATGCAAGTTCTTCTTCACTGTTGATATCCCAAATATATTTTTAATTACAATGACATTCTAGGGAATAAAACAAAGTGAGAATTCCAAAGGGGGAACCCTAAAACACAAACCTAATAGAAACAACCCTAAAATGGAAAAGATAAAACCCCAATAACCCCAACAAGAAAAAGACGAAACTTGGAAGAAACCTTTACACAATTATTCCACAAACAAAGAATAAAGGAAAATACCTTTAATCATAACGAAAAATGATCAAAAACAAGCAATGCAATCAAGCACAGAGGTGAGTCGGGTTTCGGGTTGAAGATGCATGCACGAAAATCCACGAGGTAAAAAGTACGTCTGGTAAAAATGACATGGAAATCTGAGTATTTATAAAAAAATCACATTTAATACACTTCAATTGACATGTGTTAACTACCCTATAACTCAACATTAATGCCATGTCAGCATGCTTGGGACATTCGGAAATCCGACACAAAGGATTTCATATTAATTTAGGTTTCGGGTTGCGGGAAACAAGTAACATGAAGCATGATGCTTGATTGTCTCGTAAACCGTATACAAAGGAGTAAATCGAAGCTTCGGGGATCGGAAGACATGTGACATGAAGCATGTTTTGATGAAGGCATGTTCTCGATGCTCTGAAGACCCACAAACCCAAAACAAAGGAGTAAATCGGGCTTCGGGATCGGAAGACATGTGACATGAAGCATGTTTTGATGAAGGCATGTTCCGATGCTTGGAAGACCCGCAAACCCGAAAGACTTACTTGATGTGGGTTTCGGGTTTCAGGGAACACACAACATGAAGCATCCAAAACACATGTTGTCTTGCTATTGAAACCCGAAAACCTGATTATCTCTCTGAAAGGGCATTCATGGAAAACCAGCTCAAAAATTTCATAGGGTTATCTTATTTTTGGCGTAAACTCAAAAATGAGATAACAAGATCGGAACACTTTTCGATTGCTGTGGGTCCGGGGTGAGTGGACCATTACTTTGGAGGACGTTTACCATATCCTAGGGGTCCCGATTATTAGGAGATGGCTCACTCTTGAGACATCAGGGTCATGGGCTTAGACAACACAGTGGGCCTCATATATGGGAGATGCAGTTATCTCCACTGGTTCAAAGAAGGGGGTGAGGGTCTGATCTATTCCTAGCCTACCTATCCCCTTGATTCGTCAGGTCATTATGGGGATCCGTACCTTGAGATTGATCGGGGACAAGGGAAGAGACACCTTACTATATTGTTGGTCCCCCATCATTGCACAGATTGAGGGACATGGCTAGATTTACGCTTGGTGTGATGACATTCTTGGGACCACCGTACGTACCCAAAATTGTAAGGTACTTGCGCACCACCGTAATAACATAACACGTGCCCCAATGATGATACAAGTGTCCTTGCAAGGTTTTCGGGATCCGGAAAATCTCTCCAAGTATGCGTTAACATCTCGTATGCCCCACTTAGCCCCTGCGTGCTTTTTTGTTCTCTTTTCCCCTCTTTTCTTTGTGTTTTATTCTTCAATTATGAAACCACCACCTTGCTTGGGCGGTGGTCTCATGACCGCCGCCCTTGATCGGGCAGCGGTCTTGTAACCACCACCCGATTAAGGTGGTGTTCCTTCACGCATTTTCCATAATTCTCTTTTAACGTGACTCACGTAAATTTCAATGTTTACCAGCTTTTTTCACCACCTTTGGCTTGCATTAATGATTCTGGTTCCCTGGAATAGTGTTTTGGCATTATTTATGGTTTAAGAGATCAATTTGGTTTTTACCTTTGGGTAATTGGAAATGCTATAAATAGTTGGCTTGTGCTCAAGAAAATGGCCCCTCAAATTTGCCTCTAAATTTCTCATTTCAATAGCTTAGCCTTTTAGTTTTGTTTAGGATTCATAGTTTCATTTCTTAGATGCATAGTTAGTGTTGTTTAGCTATCAGAAAGCCACATATTCTCCTTGTGAAAAGTGTTGTTGTCATTTCATCCAAATCAATTGGAGTAGGATAGTTTCATCTCAATAAGAAACCATTAAAGTTGCAGGTTTTGTTCATCAAACAAGATAGTTTCAGGTGCTGGATGTTTTATGTTGCATGACTTGCAATAAATCCCTCTAGGAATTACATAAGCCAAGCTCTGTACTCTTGCGCTATCGCTCTCCTACTCACATTGTATTCAGTCTGTATCCTAAGCTGCCTTTGTTCCAATATCTAATCTTGTTGATGCTAGCATTACACACTTTTCTGGATCCGCATGAGCACGAAAGAATGAGGAGATCACACTAAGGGGACAAGGTCACACACCATCAGATTTGCCACTATTCTGCAGAATCCAGGTTCTAGCTTTCAAAGTTCTAGTTAAAAGCATATCAAATAGAGTAGCTAATCATTTCATTTCAGTTAAATTTTACTTTCGATATTGCCATGGAAGTTTGTGGGGATTGATAGTTTCTGAGAAACTATGATTCACTCCTCACTTCTGAGGTAGGATTGAGAGTCTTTCAAATAGAGTAGATCAGTTATCAAATTATTTAGAATAGATCTAAAAACTACACAGACAAGTAGCTATACTCGGTTGCTTTGTTTGTTTTAATTGTGTTATTAGTTTAGTTATCAATTTTAGATATATTAGATAATTGCTCTTTAAATTCATTCAGTATCTTATCAATAACTATCAGATTTAGGAATATACATAGACATATCTTACATAGTTAAATTATTCTGTCATTAGTTAGATTTGTATCAGTTCCTTTTATATGACAATCACGGGACCTAGAGAGCGCAGAGAATACGTATTCAAGCCAATCGTTCCTCAACCCAATCTTATTATGGAAATAACCTATATTGATCAAAAGCTTAGAATCCATGTCTTCCAAACAACAATAGACTTACAATAGATCAGCTCACGCTAAGTGGGGTAAATATAGAAGATGACCAAGCACACACGTTTTGGTCAAATCGGAAAAACTACCGATTACTCTAGATAAATATCCACATGACCGTAGAAGGACTTGAAAGAGAGCAAATGTTTATTTGTGATGCTTTGGTCCCATAGCCAAATGTAGGAGACAATCTCACTAACATAGATACTAGCTTAAGGATTTAGATTGCAAGATTGCCTACAAGATACTCAGAAAAGATTGCACAACTATTAATTCTGAACATATAGGTTGAAAAGGCATACGACTATTGGATACTAGGGATTAGGGACTGATTCCGCACATGACCATAGCAGGTCCACAAATACCATGAATCTATGGTTGTGACCCACAAATCCCACAACCCAATGAGCCTACAGGTCAATATAACGTTGACGCTGACTTTTACACATTAATATTTAGATCCACTCCACTTCCGCCTATCATCATCACACAGTTATCCTTGTTAGACGTAGTAGCTAACAAAGCTAAATATTTCTAGATTAGACCAGAGAATCGACCATAAAATCCACTATATATCCATCATCCCTCATATGACCCTAGTCTAGAGACATACACGAAACCCTCCTAGGTCATTTTCCATGTATCCCATAACCTATAGATTAGATCATGCCAGAGCTCGATATTGATTGGATCCTTCGAGTAGTCATCCTTGCCGACCGATCTATCACGCTAGTTCAGGTTAGGAGGGCCTTCTTTGCCTTAGATTTATAGATTCCATTAGTGTGTGTCGAAGATATAATATTTCCTAACTAGTTTATCCATACCCTACGCATAATCCATCCCCACTGGCTATCTCGGCATGACCTCGAGAGGTCGGGTGCGAGGAAGAGTTACTTGTAGATTCCCACGCTCACTTGTCACTTTTCCATCGTACAAAATTGGTGAACCCAACGTGAAACAAACAACTGTAACATCTTCCTTATCTCTATCTTCCACCTTCCCTCCTTCCCATTATTCTGCGGGTATTCATATACCCCCCGAATATGTCGAGGATTCGATGCATATGGCAGACCTCTCCTAGGTCTTGAGGCATACTACGCTCAACTGAATAGACAGTCATCACCCTCGCTCTCAGTATGGGGTGACAATTATTCAACCAACTGGTTGTCAACACAAACTCCACCTCTAAAAACTAGATATAGCTCATCTTTCCAAACAGAGGAGTTGGATCAGCTCACTCAAACGCAACACACAGAGCCTTCAGGCTCAAACAATATGACGTTCATAGGAGAATCTAGTTTGTCTCCTCAGGTGCTACTTAGACCACAAATTAGTAGACAATCAGATCCATACCTAGTTTTAGATGATGAACATTTAGTGCGTTATGCCAAGAATGAACAATGCTCTCGGGGTATGTACCCACCCATAGGAAGTTTACAAGCACAACCCGAGGTCTCTTTTCAAGAAAATACCTCCATACCACTACATATAGGAAATGCCCTCGGGGAAACTTGGCAGGGCAATGATCGCCATAGCAGGTATCACATGCCTATATAACACCAGAACATACAAAAAATGCCGCTAAGGTAAAATATAGTGACTTTACCAAATGAAGTCATTTCAACTTTAGTAGAAAAAGTTAGGGGGTTAGAAATTACTCAGGAAAATCACCATTCTCAATTCATGCAGGTAGGAAATTCTAATCCTCCACACCATCCTAGCTAAGTAGAAATCTTGACAGAATAGGCACGTTAGGCATGACTCCTCGGTATTCACAACAAATGCCAACTAGAACCTCCATTTATAACACCATTCCGATACCTCCTGGTCTAGTACAAAATAATCCATTCGTAGACAATCCCCCTTCACACTTAAACATGTACTCCAAATCACCACAAGGGGATATGTTCTCCTCTCCCAGCATGTTTACTCAACCATAGGGGTTTCCTTATGCCCCTACCAATACATATGCTATGCCATATCAACAACCCATTCCACCGCCACCCCTTCAGCAGGCACCATCAATGGTTGAAACCTATGCGATAGGGACTTATTCAGAATATTTGAAAGAACTCTTAGACTTCACCATACAAAGCATTATGATTCTAATACCTCTTCCCGATTTTCCCAAATACAAAGGTGAGGGAGATCCGAATGCACATATCAAGGCTTACGCCACAACCATTTGAGAACTGCTTCCTTGGGATGGGGTTGTTGCTAAAATATTCCCCAAAACCTTGGAAGGCATCGCCCTCGATTGGTATTATAGAATACCTGAGGCTTCCATCCATTCATTTAAACAACTCATTTTTGAGTTCATCAAGGCATTTGATATGAAAAATTGTTGAGAACAGGAATCAGGGAATTCTTACACATTAAGCAGGAACACAATGAATCATTGTTCATTTCATTCAAAGTCGGGCGTACTGAGTCCTCTATTCTTCAGCAAGTGCTCCAAATATGGATCAGATGGAACTATGTGATTTATTCCTTCATTCCCTCAGTAGAGAGGTGAAGGAAGAAATCCAAAAGTTCCCACTAAGGACTTACAATGAAGTACTTAAGAGTGCTCTCTGAATAGATCAAGCTGCAATAGATCGCGGTCACAAGACATATTGAACAAATGGGAGGTTAATCACCTCCAACCAGAATCTTACGACTTACCCCACTACCACAAATGTCAATCAAGGACCTAAAGTCCTTAATAAAAATCGTGGAGTGACAAAAGATGGAGTAATCGATCGTGCCAAAAGGGTAAATGTTGTGAATACTCCACCACTAATGAACAATTAACGAAACAACAACTTTACCCCAACAATCAATGCAGTGTATTTTAATCATCCACAACAACAACAACAACGGAAAAAACTTACAAAGGGTCTGAACCAAAACTCAACTGGATATCAAAACCAAAACCAAAACCAAAAACAAAAATGCAAAACTTTAATCCTAATAGGCAACGGTTTGATCAGAGTTTTGGCCCACAATATGCACCAAACCAACAAACTAGGAATTATAATCCTAACTCATATTGTGCTTTTCACAAAATCCGAGGCCATGACACTAGAATGTGCTGTGACTATAATAAATTCATGCAACGCTTGCCGAGGAATAAAGACAAGTTTTCATAGATATGTTCTTGGCTGATCCTACGTCGCCGACACCAAATACTTTCACGGGGGTAGTTTCCCCTCAAAACTTACCCCTCAAAATCTTTAATGATCCGCTCCCAAATCACAATAACAACAGGTTAAATCCAAATGGGACAAATAAGGGCATAATAATAGGAAACAATGATCATGAAGCCTTGACTTCACTAAATCCATTAGTTGCACAACAATTAGGAAGTCAACCACGGCCCAAGATAGTTGGTTTAGTGGAATTAGACTCGAACTACTGTGGAAGTCAGTAATAAGGACACAAGAGTATTCCTCTCACTAAGTCCAAGTTACCTACTAGAGATAGATAACATCAAACAAGTGTTAGCAAAACCCATAGGTGCCTATGATTTAATTAATGATCTAACGAAAACCTTCTCGCACATTTCTTTTTTGGACTTACTAAAGAACTCTCCTACCCACAGGGCTGCTCTTTTGGAGGCATCAGGTTTAGGTCATTTAATTAACATCACTCCACCTCCCGAAACACATGTAAACCATATAGACTTTGATATTCACCCTCTGGGATAGTTGGATAGGGATATCGAGTTTATATTCGAAATAAACAAAATGCCAACAGACACTAAGATTACACGTAGAGGTGATCTAACCTTATATTTGCATGTCCGGGTTTATAACAATTACATTAAACACGCAATGGTTGATGATGGGGCAACAGTTAACATAGTCCCCTTCTCTTTCCTTCAAAAGCTAGGGTATGGAGAAACAAATTGTTCCTCGACTCGAAATACATTAAGAGGCTATGATAGCCTTAAAGCCACGTCAATTGGAACTATATTACTACCGGTCACCTTAGGACCCAAAACAATCCTGATTGAGTTTTATATTATAGATCGGAAACCAGCTATAATATGATCCTTGGCTGACCATGGATACACCATATGAAGGCAATCCCCTCTACATTATTCCAAGAAGTAAGATTCTTGCATTTAGGAATAGTGTTCATAGCCAAGGGGGATCCAAAGCCATTCGATATACAGCTAGTTGACCTAAAGAAAATACCAGGTGTTCACTTAGAGTTTGAACTCCCAACAAACCAACTTAATAAACCCACTGACGTAAAACCAGAGGAGAAGTTGGTACCTACAACAGATCTTGAGACTATGAACCTAATCAAGACTATGCCAGCCCTCAAAGATGAGGCTAACATTGTAGAAATAGTATCGTTAGGAACTACCACAAAAATTGTCAAATTATTAGAACAAGATCTACCGATGTTCCTACCATTTGATTCTGTAGGCTTGGGATATACCGTAGGTGTTGGTTCTCTTCCAACAGAGGATCTCTGCATGGTAGAAGTAGAAGATGTTAACACAACAAATATCCCAATGTCTATATTCCCAGCTAAATACTAGACTCTCCATTTCGATGGAGCTAGATGTCATTATGGAGCTGGGGCAAGTGTAATCTTTACTTCTCCCGAGGGAAAAATCCTACCATTCGCCTTTAAACTAAATTTCGAATGTACAAACAATGGCGCTGAGTACAAATCCCTCCTCCTTGGTCTCATCTTAGCTAAGAGGATTAGTGTTAATAACATCAGAGTATTAGGAGACTCACAATTGGTAGCAAACCAAGTCTCTGAGGTATATGAAACCAAAGTTGAGCACTTACAGCTCTACAAAACAGTTGTATTGGATTTGAGCAAAGATTTTGACTTCATATCAATTGAAGCAATCCCACGAGAACAAAATCTTCTCACCGATTCTATAGCAACCTCGGCATCATGCTTCACCCCAAACAGTGAGTTGGAAGATGCTCGTTTCATAGTATCCCTTCGTACTGAACCATTGGTGAAAAAAATGTCAAACCCTCTTTTAACAAACAGAGATGAGAACAAATCTACTATCCTAGATCACATTGATAGTGATAGAGCCACTCTGGATTACTTAAACGCCTATGCAACGTTACATCTCACCCATCACATGATAGATTTTTCCTTAATCCCACATTCATCTTCTTACTTTGGAAATCCCATGATAGAGCTTCCCCCACAAAAGGAGCTCAACATATACACGGTAGAAAGAGACGATCTGGAATTACCTCCGGCCCCACCTGAGTTTGAAGAAGGTAACACTTCTTTAATCGAAGAAACAATTGATATTAACATCGAAATGGAGGATGAACCAAGGATATTGAAATTAGGATCCTCGTTAACTCCATCAGAAGTAGAAATACACACTCGAATCCTCAAGGAACATCAGAAGGCTTTTGCATTTAATTATAAAGAAATGATAGGGGTTACACCACACATTGTGGTACATAACCTCATCACTAAATCAGACGCAAAGCCGATTAAACAAAAATCGAGACCAATGAAACCCAAGGTAGCTCTCATGGTGAAAGAAGAAGTAATGAAACTCCTCTAAGTAGGATTCATCAAACCAGTCGATTACTCTCAATGGGTATCTAATATCATTCCCGTTCTAAAAAGGATGGGAAAATACGCATCTACATAGACTTCTGAGACATTAACAAAGCGTGTCCTAAGGATGAATTCCCATTACCATCCATAGACGTCATTTTTGATGTAATAGCTAGATTTGAGCTTTTGTCTCTCATGGATGGATTCTCAAGATACAATCGATCAGAATATCCGAACAAGACCAAGCTAAAACCATGTTTATAACTCCTTAGGGAACCTATTGCTATGTTGTTATGCCATTTGGTCTCAAGAATGCTGGTGCTACATACCAGTGGGCTATGATGTATATATTTCATGATATTATTCATAAAATTGTAGAAACCTACGTAGATGACTTGTTGGCCAAAGCCAGGAGATGTTGTGATCACCCGAAGTACTCCGCATCATTCTTTCATGTCTAATAGAATACGGAGTCACGCTAAATCCAAAAAAATGCATCTTTGGTGTGACAGGAGGGAAGCTCCTAGGTTACATTATATCATCACGAGGGATCGATGTAGACCCAGCCAAAATTTGGGCTATTCTCAAAATGATCCCACCTTCAGATGAATCTGGAATTAGGTCATTTCTTGGAAAACTCAGTGTAATCCGGAGATTCATCCCGGACTTAAGTTTTTCCATTCATCCAATCAACAATCTACTCAAGAAAGATTATAGTATTGATTGGACCAAAGACTGCAACAAAGCTTTCGACACAGTTAAGCATTTCCTGTTGTCACCACCCATGCTAATGCCACCTAAGCCAGACCGCCCTTTAATCTTATACTCACGAGCTACCAATGTCTCGCTAGCCTGCATGCTAGCCCAAGAAGATGATGACAAACGAGAATGTGTGATCTATTTTATTAGCCAAATGTTTCTCGACTATGAAACATGTTATACGCAAGCAGAACGAGAATTCCTTGCCATAGTCTTCGCAACCAAACACTTAAGACATTATATGCTAAATCAAGAAACAAGGGTCATTATAAAAACAGACCATTTACGAACCTTCCTCATGCAAGGGTCCTTGTCTAAGAAGGTTGGACACTTTATAACCCTAATGGGTGAATTTGAATCAACTTTTATAAATAAAAATTATGTTAAGGGACAAATCATAGCAGATTGGTTAGCTGATAACCCACTAGATGGAGGCGATCTAGTAGATCTAGACTTTCCCGATGAATGCATATACTACATCAAAACCAGACCTCCTATCTTTGAGTGTCCTTGGTATACTGATATTATTAATTATATCATGGACCATACATATCTAGAAGGTGCTACACCATAACGAAGAAGGTGATTACGCATTATCGTAGCTAAATATGTCAATATAGAGCAGGTGCTCAATCGTAAAACATTCGATGGAATGCTTCTAAGATGTGTTGACATAGAAGAATCCAAGAAGATTCTCCACAAATCTCACAGTGGAATATGTGGAGACCACTTTGGTGATCATTCCACCGCTCACAAAATACTCTAGATGGGCTATTTCTCGCCCACTCTAGAACACGACGCAGTAGAGTTTGTACGAAGGTGTCGTAAGTGCCAAGGATTCTCCCATGAGATTCACATGCCAACACAAGCTCTTCAACCAATCTCTACCCCATAGCTGTTTTCTACGTGGGGCCTAGATTTGATAGGGAAATTCTCTCCCTCATCTACAGACAGCCATAACTTTATAATCATGGCCACCGAGAATTTTACCAAATGGGTAGAGGCTATGCCTCTTACTACTATACCGGGTTTTGTAATCGCCAAGTTCATTTTGAACTAAATCATTTGCAGGTATGGTGTCCCGCAAATCATTATCTCAGATAATGGGACTTCTTTTAAGAATGACAAAGTTCACGAATTGTGTAATAAATTTAAAATAAGCCATCATACAGCCTCCATGTATTACCCTCAAGCCAATGGACAGGTTGAGGTGAAAAACAAAACATTAAAAGCCATTCTTCTTAAAATTGTGAAAGAAAACAAATGAGATTGGCATTTGAAGTTATATCCCACCTTGTGGGCCCACCAAACCTCAATAAAACAACTAATAGGAGTAACTCCTTTTTGGTTGGTATTCGGGAAAAAGTAGTTCTCCTGCTTGAGGTTGAAATACCCACTCTTCGTATCTCATTACAAGGGATTCTGGATGAAGATGCTTACAGAGAAGCACATATCTCCTAGCTAGAAATCCTAGATGAGACCATGTTAGATGCTGAACAATGGCATAGAGTCTATGCTTTGACCGGATGTGCCGGCAGTATAACAAGAAGGTCTATGAATGAGACATATATGAAGGTGATCTAGTTCTAAGGCTAGACAACCAGATCGATAAAAAGATCAGCAAAGGAAGTTCCGGCCCAAATGGTTGGGCCCATACCAAGTCATGAAAGAATATGGAAATGGTGCATATCTCTTATGTACACTAGAGGGTGAGGAATTCAGAAAAATAGTCAATTCCCTACACCTTAAACGATTCTACGCATAAGTGGCCAACACTATTTATATAAATATATCTACATTTCATCTTCATATAGATAGGTTCATTTTGTCCGCTTGTTTCATACAATTTTGTGATCAAGAAACTCATTCTCAAAGCAATTCATTACAAACTTCTGATGGTATTGGCATAAACACTCTAATCATACTTCTTCATTTTATAATGTCATCACATGTTTCGGAATCATTTCATCGAATAAATTTAGATATGACAAAGCCTTAACGGTAACCATACCAATATTTGCATGCTTGTTCTCATCTTTGGTTTCTTCCTAGGATAGGTGTCTTGCCTATGGTCTGTTCTAGAAGCTTCATCGTGTCACATCTATCCCCTATGTATATCTCTTTGGAAATAAGAATACACTGACATTTTGCTCAAATAAACAAGTCAAATATAGATCAAACAAAAAATTTTAATTTTACACATTTCCTTGCCCCACCAACCTTTGGTGATGAGCTTACATCTCTTACTAGTGACGTAGGGTTGGGAAAGGATGGGAATGCCCTTACTCGCCTATACCTTGTCCATGGTGATAAGCCCATGCTTCTTACTAGTAGCATGGGGCAAGGTGTAGGGAGTCCTCTTGACAAATAAACATTGAAGGCAGTCAACAATCAAATTCAAATAAACCTTTGAAATTTTGAGTCAAAACAAATGAATCAGATGTCCAAAATTCCAAGAGAATTCAAAACTCAGAAACCCAAATTTTATCTACCATGAGGCCATCTATGGATCTAAGTCTAGATAAAATGCAAAGAAATTTGCATCCCAAACTATGGAGTCACTCGAGTATAGTAGGCTTGTAGTATCCTAATTTGGTTCCACCAAATCTTTGTCGATCTCTCATCACTATCATTTCAACACATTTCATAACTTGTGCCCTTTCTAGCTCTCGGTGATGAGCCCTCGCATCTTACTAGTTACGTGGAGTTAGGAGTGGGGCAAGTTTATCTGCTCATCATACCGATTTATCATCACATTTTGTCAAAACAAATATGAAGTACTGAAAATTTTCTTATAAGAAGCTAGAGTTCGAAGTCACATTGTGTCTACATTATCATATATCAGCATCACGAAATACAAAAATAAAGTAAACATTTGTATCATTTGTTCTCCATTGCATACATTCTAAGAAGCATATAAAAACAACATTATAATTTACATCAAATCATAAGAACATTAATACCAAGCGTCTGATCTAAGAAAAGAATATATATATAAACAAACAAGTTTCTGTCAATGCCATCATGTGCTAAGCATGGTCAAAATGCTCAAAAGAACCTAGGAGATACAAAATACATCATGAAAATAGTCCAAGAGAGCTAAGTGGCTTCTCAACCCCTATGAGATCCCTCTGAGGGTACACGTCCATGTCTAGGACTCTGCTATGCCAGCACTCACGAATGCATAGAGGGCTCACGATCCCGAGGAGTAGCTACGGTCTCACCATGAGAATGACTCCTCATCGGTGCTCTGTTGTCATGTACCACGCCCGCTTTAGTACAGAGGGTGGACACCATCTTGGCCACATGCCAGATAGGGGAAAAGATGTCGGTGTGCCTACCAGCTGCTGAAGGCTCCCCTACATCCACGGATAGCTCTACACGGGTCTTCTCCATAGGGATCATCAGGGTATCGGTGCATACCGTGAATCAGGTCTCGCCACTCATCGACAGTCTCTGCAAGCAAAGGCAAAAAGCCAATTAGAAGTGATCAAAAGATTAAAAATGTAAACAAATGGAGAGAGAGAAATTGAGGCAATCCTAAATAGAAACAAATGTTAAAACGGAAGGATGATAACTCACTTGGATCGCCACTCTAGGATCAGCACCTACCACAGATACCATCGCTGACTGGTGCACTCCTCCTGTGGCCGGGGTAACATATTGTCCTACTACGGACTCATCCTCCCCACCAAGGCCCTAAGAGAGTGGCTCCTCTAAAACCAGAGTCACCCTCTCCGCACTCTACTCTACCCTCTCTACCTAGTAAAATATCTTGAGTGTCATGCCACTCAGGATCACTGTCCTCCTCTCCACCTGACTCACTAGCCTCAACCTCGGTCTCCTCCTCCATCTCTCCCCCTATGAACTCCTCAGACTCGGAGTCTATGTCAATAGGGCGTTCTGCTGTGAGCGGGACCGGTAGTAATCTGAAGTAAGGGTGCCTAAGGAGCACCGGCTCTCCCTTGAGCTCGTACTACTTGCCTAGCTACAATGGGGACTCCAGGAGTAACAACTGTCCAACCCTAGCCTCTAGGACCTCCCCTAGCCTCTTGAACTGATCTATATACTGGCACCACTAGGGGAAGCATACCCATGTAAGGTAGGCCAAACTGCTGAGGCACTCGACCGAAGGGATGTATCTCCACCCTCCCCACCCTATCAACAAGCTGCCCTGTGGTGGAGCTGAAATCAAAGTAAGAGCCTCCTCACCCCATAACCCTACCATGGCCTGATACGGTGTGGCCTCCATGTCATCAGTGGTCAAGGAAGCAACTGGCTAGTGAGGTGCTCTGAGCACCGACATGTCTGTCCATCTGGCTGCCCTCATAGCTCCAGTGGTCTCGCCACCTCTACACTTCTATCATAAGGGATGAAACGCTCATAGACCCAGCTCATAACCAGGGTCGGATGGCTCAATGACTACCCCTAGTAAACAAACCACCCTATACAAATCATGGTAGGTAGTCCCAAGTATGTCAGCTCCCCAGGTGTAAATCCAACCATGTCCCTCAATCTGTGCAATGATGGGGGACCAGCAATAGAGTAGAGTGTCTCCTCCCTTGTCCCCGATCAATCTCAAGGCAAGGATCCCCATAATGGCCTGACGAATCAAGGGGATAGGCAGGCTAGGAATAGATCGGACCCTCACCCCCTTCTTTGAACTAGTGGAGATAACTGCATCTCCCATGTATGAGGCCCACTGTGCTATCTGAGCCCGTGAACCTGTTGTCTCAAGAGTAAGTCATCTCCCGATGATCGGGACCCCCAAGATATGGTAAACGTCCTCCAAAGTAATGGTCCACTCACCTTGGACCCCTGGTAATCGAGAAAGTGTTCCGATCAGCATCCCAATATGAAAATAAGTCACAAAGTATGTGACTGGATAGTGCAACATGTGGAACCCATGATATACGTAGTATACCAGCCCTCTGAAGAGTGTCCTGCTCATCCTGAGAAAGGGCATCTAATACTGCTGGGAGCCAATCACACTCTCTCTCTCTCGGCTCCATCGAATATACTCCTCCCTCACCTGCATACACCCAAAAACACACAAAACAGAACAAGTTAGTATCCAAATGACATTAGAAAAATCATGAAAACACATAAGAATGCTAAAAATGCAAAATTAACTTCAAAAAGGTGTTGTTTGTGCATTCTGTGAAGGACCACCGCCCTGAGCAGGGCGGTAGTTCCATAATCACCGCCTTAAAGGCGGACGTCTTGAATCGCCACCTGTTTAGGGCAGCGGTCGTGTCCCGAAAACCCACGCGGGTCATGTGCCCTAAAAAGGCCTAAAAACATGAAAAACGACAATTTTTGACCAAAACAAAGCCTACCCAGTAGGCGCCCCCCCTAGATGAACCTATTAAAACTAACATTTTCAAAAATTATCCCCCCATGACAAAGTTTTCAACATTTTAATATTTTGGGGATAAAAATGGAAAATTGAGAAAAACTAACCTGTGATCTCGTGGGTCGGTGTTCTGCTCGTGGAGGCATGATCACGATCTCGTCCTAGACGTTTTGACTATACTCTCATGAGAAACCATCACCATGGGTCCTAGAGCTCAAAATCAACCAAATCAACATGCGTAAATGAATAGGAAAATGGGCCCACTTTTACATATATATAAAGAGCTTGACTTGTTTTAAATGCCCCTTTTTGCGGGTTTGGAGTGCCGATGGAGGTAAGTTCTTATCCCCGCACAAATGGTACATCCTCATTTCATGATATTTTAGTATTTATTTTTCAATCTTTTTTGTCTATCTGCACTTGAGTTCTCTTTTCATTTTGCAGGTAGTGGGAATTTTGGATGGCATCATTTCGACACACGACGTATCAGGTATAACTTCTAACTTCCCATTTCGGGACCGCCATACTCGGACCCACCTTTTTACGCCTCTTCATGGCTAAAACGCTTCTCCAAGGGGGCAATATGTATGTACCCAAAATTGTAAGGTACTGCACCACCGGAATAACATAACACGTGCCCCAATGATGATATAGGTCTCCTCACAAGGTGTTCGGGATCTGAAAAATCTCCCCAAGTATGCATTAACATCCTGCATGCCCCGCTTAGCCCCTATGTGCTTTGTTGTTCTCTTTTCCCCTCTTTTCTTTGTGTTTTGTTCTTCAGTTATGAAACCGCCACCTTGCCTGGGTGGCGGTCCTATAACCGCCACCTGCTTCGTGATGGTGGTCCTTCACACATTTTCTAGAATTCTCTTTTAACGCGACTCACGTAAATTTCAACGTTTACAGCTTTTTTTCACCGCCTTTGGCTTGCATTAATGATTCTGGTTCCCTGGAATAGTGTTTTGGCATTGTTTATGGTTTAAGAGATCAATTTGGTTTTTACCTTTGGGTAATTGGAAATGCTATAAATAGTTGGCTTGTGCTCAAGCAAATGGCCCCTCAAATTTGCCTCTGAATTTCTCATTTCAATAGCTTAGCCTTTCAGTTTTGTTTAGGATTCATAGTTTCATTTCTTAGATGCATAGTTAGCGTTGTTTAGCTGTCAAAAAGCCACATATTCTCCTTGTGCAAAGTGTTGTTGTCATTTCATCCAAATCAATTAGAGTAGGATAGTTTCATCTCAATAGGAAGCCATTAAAGTTGTAGGTTTTTTTCATCAAACATGATAGTTTCAGGTGCTAGACATTTTATGTTGCATGACTTGTAATAAATCCCACTAGGAATTACATAAGCCAAGCTCTGTACTCTTGCACTATCCCTCTCCTACTCACATTGTATTCAGTCTGCATCCTAAGCTGACTTTGTTCTAATATCTACTCTTGTTGATGCTAGCATTACATGCTTTTTTTGGATCTACGTGAGCATGAAAGAAGAAGGAGATCACATTGAGGGGAAAAGGTCACACACCATCGGATTCGCCACTATTCTACAGAATCCAGGTTCTAGCTTTCAAAGTTCTAGTTAAAAGCATATCAAATAGAGTAGCTAATCATTTCATTTAAGTTAAATTTTACTTTCGATATTGCTAGAGAAGCTGTGGGGATTGATAGTTTCTGAGAAACTATGATTCATTCCTCACTTCTGAGGTAGTATCAAGAGTCTTTCAAATAGAGTAGATCATTTATCAAATTATTTAGAATAGATCTAAAAACTGCACAGACAAGTAGCTATACTCGGTTTCTTTGTTTGTTTTAATTGCGTTATTAGTTTAGTTATCAATTTTAGATATATTAGATAATTTCTCTTTAAATTATGTTCAGTAGCTTATCAATAACTATCAGATTTAGGAATATACATAGACATATCTTACGCAGTTAAATTATTCTATCATTAGTTAGATTTGTATCATTTCCTTTTGTATGACAATCATGGGACCTAGAGAGCCTAGAGAATACGTATTCGAGCCAATCATGCCTCAACCCAATCTTATTATGGCAATAACTGATATAGATTAGAACCTTAGAATCCAAGTCTTTCGAATAAAAGAAGACTTACAACAAATCAGCTCACAGTTAAGCGGGTTAAATATAGAAGATGACCAAGCACACACATTTTGGTCAAATCAGCCAAACTACATATTACTCTAGATAAATATCCGCATGACTGTAGAAGGACTTGAAAGAGAGAAAACATTTGGTTGTGACCCTTTGGTCCCACAGCCAGATGCAGGAGACACTCTCACAGACATAGATACTAGCTTAAGGATTCAGATTGCAAGATTGCCTATAAGATACTCATAAAAGATTACACAACTATTAATTCTGAACGTAGAGGCCGAAAAGGCATATGACTATTAGGATACTAGGGATTAGGGACTGATTTTACACATGACCATAATATGTTCAAAACAGCCACGAATCTAGGGTTGTGACCCACAAATCCCACAACCCAATGAGCCTATAGGTCAATCTAACATTGATGTTGGCTTACGCACATTAATATTTAGATCCACTCCACTTCCACCTATCATCATCGCACAGTTATCCTTATTAGATGTACCAACTAACGAAGCTAAATATTTGTAGACTAGACCAGAGAATCGACCATAGAATCTGCTATATATCCATCATCCCTCATATGACCCTGTCTGGAGATATACACGAAACCATCCCAAGTCATTTTCCACCTATCCCACAACCTATAGATCGGATCACGCTAGAGCTTGATATTGATTGGAGCCTTCGAGAAGTCATCCTTGCTAACCGATCTATCATGCCAGTTCAGGTTAGGAGGGCCTTCTTTACCTTAGATTTGTAGATTCCATTAGTGTGTGTCGAAGATAGAATATTTCCTAACTAGTTTATCCATACCCTACGGATAATCCATCCCCACCGGCTGTCTCGGTATGACCTTTTGAGGTCGGGTGTGAGGAAGAGTTACTTGTAGATTCCCATGCTCATTTTTCACTTTTCCATTGTACAACCACCTATCATGATTTTTACCGGTGGTCCGTTTATAGGGGTAGTCATTGAGCCATCCGACCTTGGTTATGAGCTGGGTCTATGAGTGTTTCATCCCTTATGGGAGAGGTGTAGAGGTGGCAGATCTCGGAGCTGTGAGGGCAGCCAGATGGACAGACATGTCGGTGCTCAGAGCACCTCACCAGCCAGTTGCCTCCCTGACCACTGATGACATGGAGGCCACACCTTATCAGGCCATGGCAGGTTTATGGGGCGAGGAGGCTCTTACTTTGATTTCTTGCTCCACCATAGGGCAGCTTGTTGACAGGATGGGGAGGGTGGAGATACATCCATTTGGTCGAGTGCCCCAGTAGTTTGGCCTTCCATATGTGGGTATGCTTCCCCCAGTGGTACCGGTATATAGATCAGTCCGGGAGGCTAGAGGAGGTCCTAGAGGCCGGGGTTGGACATTTGTTACTCCTGGTGTCCCCATTGCAGCTAGGAGGGTAGTACGAGCTCGAGGGAGAGCCGGTGCTCCTCAGGCACCCTTACTTTAGATTGCCGCCGGTCCCACCCACAACAGTGACGACCCTATTGACATAGACTCTGAGTCCGAGGAGTTCATAGGGGAGAGATGGAGGAGGAGACCGAGGCTGAGGTTAGTGAGTTGGGTGGAGAGGAGGACAGTGATCCTGAGTGGCATGATACTCAGGACATTTTACAGAAGAGAGGGTGGAGCAGAGTGCAGAGAGGGTGACCCTAGCTTCAGAGGAGCCACTCTCTCAGGGCTTGGGTAGAGAGGATGATTCCGGCACAAGATGAGTGCACCAATCAATAGTGGCATCTCGTGGCGGATGTCGACCCTAGAGATCCATCTTGGAGGCCCGAAGATCCGAGTGAGTTATCATCCTTCCTTCTAATGTTTGTTTCTAGTTAGAATTTGTCTTAGTTGCTATCTCTCCTTTCGTTTATATTTGTTTCTATCTCTTGATTATTTCTAATTAGGTTTTTCTCCTTTGCTTGCAGAGACTGCTGATGAGTGGTGAGACTTGATTCGCCAGCATGCATGCCTGATACCCTAATGATCCCTATGGAGAAGACCCATGCAGAGCTATCTCGTGGATGCGGGGAGCCCTCAATAGATGGTAGACATATCAACATTTTTTCCCCTATTTGGCATGTGGCTAGGATGGTGTCTACCCTCTATACTGAGTTGGCAGGATACAAGATAGCAGAGTGCCTGATGAGGAGTCACTCTCATGGCGAGACCACAGCTACTCCTCGGGATCGTGAGCCCTCCATGCACTCAGAGTGCCGGCGCAACCGGAGTCCTAGATGAGGGCGTGCACCTTCGGAGGGATCTCATAGGGGTTGAGAGGCCATTAGCTCTCGTAGATCATTAGTATGATGTATTTGTATTTCCCGGGCTCTTTGAGCATTTTGACCATGCTTGGCACATGATGGCATTGTACAAGAAACTTTGATTATATATATATATAGATATTCTTCTTGGTTTAGACTCTTGGTATCAATGTTCTTGTGATTTGCTTTCGTATGTAAATTACAATGTTGTTTTTATATGCTTTTCAGAATGTATGCAATGGAGGACAAATGATACAAATGCTCATTTTCTTTTTATATTTCGTGATGCTTTGATAGGGCAAGGAAATGTGTAAAAATAAAATTTTCTGTTTGATCTATATTTGACTTGTTTATTTGAGAAAAATGTCAGTATGTTCTTACTTCCAAAGAGATATGCATATGGGATAGATGTGACACGATGAAGCTTCTAGAACAGACCATAGGAAAGACACCTATCCTAGGGAGAAACCAAAAGAGAGAACAAGCATGCAGACCTTGGTATGGTTACCATTAAGACTTTGTCATATCTAGCTTTGTATGGATGAAATGATTCTGAAATGGTGATGATGTTATGAAAATGAAGAAGTATGTTTTGAAAGCTAATGTCAATATCATCAGAAGTTTGTAATGAATTGCTTTGGGAATAAGTTCCTTGATCACAAGATTTGTACGAAACAAGTGGACGAAATGAACCTAACTACATGAAGATGCAATATAGACAAGTGTTGGTCACTTATGCATAGAATCATTTAAGGTGTAGGGAATTGATAGTTTCACCAAATTCCTCACCCTCTAGTGTGCATAAGAGATATGCACCATTTCCATAGTCCTTCATGACTCGGTATGGGCCCAACCATTTGGGCCAGAATTTCCTCCCTTCGCCGGTCTTTTTATCGATCCGGCTGTCTAGTCTTAGAATTAGATCACCTTCGTATATGTCTCATTCATAGACCTTCTTGTTGTCTTGCCAAAGACATCCGGTCGCATAAACTCGTGTCATTGTTTAGCGTCTAGCCTGCCTCATCTAGGCTTTCTAGTTGAGAGAGATGTGCTTCTCTATAAGCTTCTTCATCCAGAATCCCTTGTAATGAGATGCAGAGACTGGGTATTTCAACCTCAAGTGGGAGAACTACTTCCGCTCTGAATACCAGGCGAAAGGAGTTTCTCCTATTGGTGTTCTTATTGAGGTTCGGTGGGCCCACAAGGCCGTATAACTTTAAACTCCAATATTTTTTTTTTTTTACTATTTTAAGGAGAATGGCTTTCAATGTTTTTTTTTGCTTCAAATTTGTCCATTGGCTTGAGGGTAATACAGGGAGGCTGTATGATGGTTTATTTTAAATTTATTACACAACTCACAAACCTCATCATTCTTAAAAGAAGTCCCATTATCTGTGATAATGGTTTGTGGGACACCGTACCTACAAATGATCTGGTTCAAAATGAACTTGGCGATCATGAAACATGGTACATTGGTGAGAGGCATAACCTCTACCCATTTGGTAAAATATTCAATGGCTGTGATTATGAAGTTATGGACATCTGTAGATGAGGGAGAGAATTTCCCTATCAAATCTAGCCCCCACATAGAAAAGGGCCATGGAGTAGCGATTGGTTATAGAGCTTGTGCCGGCATGTGAATCTCGTGGGAGAATTCTTGGCATTTATGACACCTGCGTACAAACTCTCTGCGTTGTGTTCTAGAGTGGGCTAGAAATAGCCCATCTGATGTATTTTATGAGTGGTGGCATGACCACCAAAGTGGCCTCCACATATTCCACTGTGAGATTCGTGGAGAATCTTCTTGGATTCTTTTGTGTCAACACACCTTAGAAGCATTCCATCGAAAGCCTTACGATAGAGAACTTGTTCTATAATAACGTATTTAGCTATGATAATGTGTAACCGTCTTCTCTGTTGTGGTGTAGCACTTTCTGGATAGGTATGGCTCATGATATAATTAATAATATCAGTATACCAAGGACATTCAGAGATGGGAGGTCTAGTTTCGACGTAATATATGCATTCATCGGGAAAGTCCAAATTGACTAGATCACCTCCGTCTAATGGGTTGTCAGCTAACCAATCTACTATGATTTGTCCCTTAATGGACTTTTGATTTACAAAAGTTAATTCAAACTCACCCATTAAGGTCATAAAGCATCCAGCCTTTTTAGACAAGGACCCTTGCGTGAGAAAGGTTCGTAAATGGTCTATTTTTACAATGACCCTCGTTTCTTGATTTAGCATGTAATGTCTTAAGTGTTTGGTTGCGAAGACTATGGCAAGGCATTCTCATTCTGCTTGCATATAGCATGTTTCATAATCAAGTAATGTGTGGCTTATAAAATAAATCACGCATTCTCTCGTGTCATCGTCTTCTTGAGCCAGCATGCAGGCTAGCGAGACATTGGTAGCTCGTGAATATAAGATTAAAGGGTGATCTGGTTTAGGTGGCATTAGCGTGGGTGGTGACAACAGGAAATGCTTAACTACTTTGAAAGCCTCCTTGTAGTCTTCGGTCCAATCGGTATTGTACTCTTTCTTGAGTAGATTGTTGATTGGATTAATGGAAAAGCTTAAGTCTGGGATGAATCTTCGGATGGCACCGAGTTTCCCAAGAAACGACCTGATTCCATATTCATCTGATGGTGGGATCATTTCAAGAACAACGCAGATTTTAACTGGGTCAATCTCTCGTGATGATATAATGTAACCTAGGAGCTTCCCTCCTGTCACACCAAATACGCATTTTTTTGGGTTTAGTGTGACTCCGTATTCTATCAAACATGAAAGAATGATACGGAGCACTTCTGGGTGATCACAATGCTTCCTGGCCTTGGCCAACAAGTCATCTACGTAGGATTCCATGATCTTGTGAATAAGATCGTGAAATATGTATGTCATTTCCTGCTGGTATGTGGCACCAGTTCTTGAGACCGAATGGCATAACAACATAGCAATAGGTTCCCCAAGGAGTTATAAATGTGGTTTTGGCTTGGTCTTGTTTGGATATTCTGATTTGATTGTATCCTGAGAATCCATCCATGAGAGACAAAAGCTCAAAGCCAGCTGTTGCATCAACGATGACATCAATGGATGGTAATGGGAAGTCATCCTTGGGGCACACTTTGTTAATGTCTCAGAAATCTATGCAAATGTGTATCTTCCCATTCTTTTTGAGAACGGGAATGATATTAGATATCCATTGAGAATAATCGACTGGTTTGATGAATCCTACTTGGAGGAGTTTCATTACTTCTTCCTTTACCATGAGAGCTACCTTGGGTTTCATTGGTCTCGATTTTTGTTTAACTAGCTTTGCATCTGATTTGGTGATGAGATTATGTACCGCGATGTGTGGTGCAACCCCTGTCATTTCTTTATAATTAAATGTGAAATCCTTCTGATGTTCTTTGAGGATTCGAGTGTGTATTTCTATTTCTTCTAGAGTTAACGAAGATCCTAGTTTCAAGATCCTTGGGTCTTCCTCCATTCCAATGTTAATATCAATTGTTTCTTCGATTAAAGAAGCGTTACCTTCTTCAAACTCAGGCGGGGCTGGAGGTAATTCCAGATCGTCTCCATTCTCTACTGTGTACATGCTTTGAGTTCCTTTTGTGGGGGAAGCTCTATCATGGGATTTCCGAAGTAGGAAGATGAATGTCGGATTAAGGATGAATCTACCTCGTGATGGGTGAGATGTAACGTTGCATAGGCATTTAAGTAATCTAGAGTGGCTCTATCACTATCAACATGGTCTAGGATAATAGAGTTGTTCTCAGCTATATTTGTTAAAAGAGGGTTTGACATTGTTTTCACTAATGGTTTAGTATGAAGGGATACCATGAAATGGGTATCTTCTAACTCACTGTTTGGGGTGAAGCATGACACTGAGGTTGCTATAGAATCTACAAGAATATTTTGTTCTTGGGATTGCTTCAATGGATATGAAGTTGAATTCTTTGCTCAAAGTTAATACCACTATTTTGTAGAGCTGTAAGTGTTCAGCTCTAG
This sequence comes from Taxus wallichiana var. yunnanensis, assembly GCA_018340775.1. Taxonomy (NCBI): domain Eukaryota; kingdom Viridiplantae; phylum Streptophyta; class Pinopsida; order Cupressales; family Taxaceae; genus Taxus; species Taxus wallichiana. Next base: position 137,825,331 of record CM031244.1, on the reverse strand, counting down.
TTTCATACACCTCAGAGACTTGGTTCACTACTAATTGAGAGTCTCCTAACACCCTGATATCATTAACACCAAGCCTTTTAGCTATGATGAGGCCAAGGAGGAGGGATTCATACTCCATGCCATTGTTTGTACATTTGAAATTTAGTTTAAAGGTGAACGGTAGGATCTTTCCCTCGGGAGAAGTAAAGATCACACCTGCCCCAGCCCCATAATGACATCTTGCTCCATCAAAATGGAGAGTCCAATATTTAGTTGGGAAGATGGACATTGGGACATTCGCTACGTCAATTTTTTCTGCTTCGGTTACTTCTACCATGCAGAGATCCTCTGCTGGAAGAGCACCAACACCTAGGGTATATCCCATACCTATAGAATCAAATGGTAGGAAAATTGGTAGATCCTACTCTAGTAAGTCAACAATCTTCACAGTAGTTCCTAATGATACTACTTCTACAATGTTAGTCTCATCCTTGAGGGCTGGGATAACTTTGACTAGGCTCATAGTCTCAAGATCTGTTGTAGGTACCAACTTTTCTTCTGGTTTCACGTCGGTTGGTTTGTTAAGTTGGTTTGTTGGGAGTTCAAACTCAGAGTGAATGCCTGGTCTTTTCTTTAAGTCAGCTAGGTGTATATCAAATGGTTTTGGATCACCTTTGGCTACGAATACCTTTCCTAAGTGCAAGAACCTTACTTCTTGAAATAGCATAGAAGGGATTGCCTTCATACGGTGTATCCATGGTCGGAGAGGATCATATTATAATTGGTTTCCCAATCTATAATATAAAACTTAGTCAGGATTTTTTTGGGTCCTAAGGTAACTGGTAGTGTTATAGTTCTAATTGAAGTGGCCTTAAGGCTATCATAGCCTCTTAGCGTATTCTCGAGTCGTGGAACAGTTTGTTTCTCCATACCCTAGCTTTTGAAGGAAAGAGAAGGGGACTATGTTAACTGCTGCCCCATCGTCAACCATTGCGCATTTAACATAATTGTTATAAACCCATACTTGCAAATGTAAGGCTGGATCACCTCTACGTGCAATCTCAACATCTGTTGGCATTTTGTTTATTTCGAATATAAACTCGGCATCCCTCTCCGGCTGCCCCGAGGGTAGATATCAAAGTCTATATGGTTTACCTATGTTTCGGGAGGTGGAGTGATGTTAATTAAATGACCTAACCCTAATGCCTCTAAAAGAGTAGCCCTGTGGGTAGGAGAGTTCCTCAGCAAATCCAAAAAGGAGATGTGAGAGAAGGTTTTTGTTAGGTCATTAATCAGATCATAGGCACCTACGGGTTTCACTAATATTTGTTGGATGTTATCTGTCTCTAGTGAGTAACTTGGATTTGGCTGAGAGGAATACTCTCGTGTCCTTGTTATGGCTTCCACGGGTAGTTCGGTATCTAATTCTACTAAACCGACTATCTTGGGCCATGGTTGACTTCCTAATTGTGGTGCAACAGGTGGATTTAGTGAAGTCGAGGCTTCATAATCATTATTTCCTACCATTACACCTTTGTTCATCCCATTTGGATTTAATTTGCTGTTATTGTGACTTGGGAGTAGATCATTGAAGATCTTGAGGGGAGCATTTTGAGGGGAAACTGCCCCTGTAAAAGCATTTGGTGTTGGTGACGCAGGATCTGCCAAGAACATATCTATGAAAAGTTGTCTTTGCTCCTCTGGAAAACATTGCATGAATTTATTGTAGTCACAACATGTTCTAGTGTCGTGGCCTTGAATCTTGTGAAAACCACAATACGAGTTAGGATTGTAATTTCTAGGTTGTTGGTTTGGCATATATTGTGGTCCAAGACTCTGATCAAACCATTGTCTATTAGGATTAAGGTTTTGTATTTGTTGTTTTTGGTTTTGGTTCTGATTTTGATATCCAGTTGAGTTTTGGCTTGGACCCTATGTCTAGATCCACCATTGTTGTTGTTGTTGTTGTGGATGATTAAAATCCACCAAATTGATTGTTGGGGTAAAGTTGTTGTTTCGTTGATTGTTAACCAGTGGTGGAGTATTTAGAACATTGACCTTTTTAGCTTGGTCAGTTACCCCATCGGTTGTTGTGCCACGATTTTTGTTAAGGATTTTAGGTCCTTGATTGACGTTTGTGGCAGTAGGGTAAGTCATAGTATTCTGTTGGGGGTGATTAACCTCCCGTTTGCTCCATACATCTTGCGACCACTATCTATTGCCACTTGATCTATTTGGAGAGTGCTCTCAAGTACTTCATTGTAAGTCCTTAGTGGGAACTTCTGGACTTCTTCCTTTACCTCTCTGCTGAGAGAATGAAGGAATAAATCACATAGCTCCATTTGGTCCATGTTTGGAGCACTGGCCGAAGAATAAAGGACTGTATGCCATCTCTAGATGAAATGAGTGATAGATTCATTGTGTTCTTGTTTAATGTGCAAGAATTCCCTGATTCCTGTTCTTAATAGTTTGTTCATGTCAAATGCCTTAATGAACTCTGAAACTAGTTGTTTAAATGAATGGATGGAAGCTTCAGGTATTCTGTAATACCAATCGAGGGCGATGCCCTCCAAGGTCTTGGGGAATATTTTGGCAACAACCCCATCCCAAGGAAGTAATTCTCGAATGGTCAGTAGCATAGGCCTTAATGTGTGTATTCGGGTCTCCCTCCCCTTTGTATTTGGGAAAATTGGGAAGAGGTCTCGGAAGCATGATGCTTCGTATGGTGAAGTCTAAGGGCTCTTTCAAGTACTCTGAGTAAGTCCCTATCGCATAGGTTTCGACCATTGATGGTGCCTGTTGAGGGGGGAGGTGGAATGGGTTGCTGATATGGTGTAGCATATGTGTTTGCAGGGGCATAAGGAAGCCCCTGTGGTTGAGCAAGCATGCCGGGAGAGGAGAACATATCTTCTTGTGGCGACTTGGAGTACATGTTTAAGTATGAAGGAGTATTCCCCAAGAGTGGATTGTGTTGTACAAGACCGGGAGGTATCATATTCTCCACCCGAATGGTGTTGGAGGTGGCAGTTCTAGTTGGTGTTTGTTGTGAATACTGAGGAGGCATGCCCAATGTGCCTATTCCTGTGAGGAGGTCTACTTGGCTAGGATGATGTGGAGGATTGGAATTTCCTGCCTGCATGAATTGAGATGTTTGACTCACTTGAGCAAGTTCTAACCCTCTAACTCTTTCTACTAAAGTTAAAATGACTTCATTTGGTGAAGTCACAGTATTTTGCCTTGGTGGAATTTGTTGTATATTCTGAGGTTGTATAGGCATGTGATACCCCGCTATGAATTGATCATTTCCCTACCAAGTTTCACCGAGGGCATTTCCTATAGGTAGTGGCATGGAGGTGTTTTCTTGAAAAGAGACCTCGGGTCATGTTTGTAAACTTCCTATAGGTGGGTACATACTCCCAGAGCATTGTTCATTCCTGGTGTAACGCACTGAATGTTCATCATCTAAAACCAGGTATGGATCTGATTGTCTACTAATTTGTGGTCTAAGCAACACCTAGAGGAGATGAACCAGATTCTCCTGTGAATGTCATATTGTTTGAGCCTGAAGGCTCTATTTGTTACATTTGCGCGAGTTGATCCAACTCCTCTATTTGGAAAGATGAACTATATCTAGTCCTTGGAGGTGGAGCTTGTGTTGATAATTGGTTATTTGAATAGTTGTCACCCCATACTAAAAGCGAGGGTGATGAATGTCTATTTAGTTGAGCGTAGTATGCCTCAAGACCTAGGAGAGGTCTGTCATATGCATCAAATCCTATATGGGGGGTATATGAATACCCACAAAATAATGGGAAAGAGTGAAGGTGGAAGAAAGAGGTAATAAAGAAAAGGGGAAGCACTATGTCCTTCATGTCGGGTTCACCAATTTTGTTGGTGAAGCTGATGTGAAGGCAAATGATGCGGGAAAGACGAAACGTATACTAATGGGAAGAACATGTAGCAATATGACTCTGAACTAGAAAGTAGGAAGTTCACGTCGGGTTCACCAATTTTGTACGATGGAAAAGTGACAAGCAAGCATGGGAATCTACAAGTGACTCTTCCTCACACCCGACCTCCCGAGGTCATGCCAAGATAGCCGGTGGGGATGGATTATACGTGGGGTATGGGTAAACTAGTTAGGCAATCTTATATCTTCGACATGCACTAATGGAATCTGCAAATCTAAGGAAAAGAAAGCCCTCCTAACCTGAACTGGCATGATGGATCGATCAACGAGGATGACTACTCGAAGGCTCCAATCAATATCAAGCTCTAGCATGATCCGATCTATAGGTTATGGGATATGAGGAAAATGACCTGGGATTGTTTTGTGTATATCTCTAGATAGGGTCATAGGATGGATGATGGATATAGTGGACTCTACGGGTGATTCTCTCGGTCTAGTCAAAAATCCTTAGCTTCATTAGCTACTATATCCAACAGGATAACTGTGTGATGATGATAGGTGGAAGTGGAGTGGATCTAAATACTAATGTGTGTAAGCCAACATCAACATCGGATTGACTTGTGGACTTGTTGGGTTGTGGGATTTGTGGATCACAACCATAGATTTGTGGTTGTTGTGGACTTGCTATGGTCATGTGCGGAATCAGTCCCTAATCCCTAGTATCCAATAGTCGTATGCCTTTTCAGCTTCTATGTTCAGAATTAACAGTTGTGCAATCTTTTCAGAGTATCTTACAGGTGTTCTTGCAACCTGAATTCTTAAGTTAGTGTCTATATCAGTGAGAATATCTCCTGTGTCTGGCTGTGGGACCAAAGGATCACAACCGAATGTTTGCTCTCTTTCAAGCCCTTCTACAGTCATGTGGATGTTTATCTAGGGTAACCTGTAGTTTGGCTGGTTTGACCAGAATATGTGTGCTTGGTCATCTTCTATGTTTAACCCTCTTAACTGTGAGCTGATCTGTTGTAAGTCTGTTGTTGTTTGGAAGACTTGGATTCTAAGATTCTGGTCTATATCGGTTATTGCTGTGACAAGATTGGGTTGAGGCATGATAGGCTCGAATACGTATTCTCTGGGCTCCCTAGGTCCCGTGATTGTCATGCAAAAGGAAATGATATAAAGCTAATTAATGACAGAATAAATCGACTACGCAAGATATATCTATGTATATTTCTAAATCTGATATTTTGATAAGCTACTAAATAGAATTTAAAAGAGCAATTATCTAATATATCTAGAAATTGACAACTAAACTAGTAACGAAATTAAAACAAACAAAGCAGCCGAGTATAGCTACTTGTCTATGCAGTTGTGAATCTATTCTAAGTAACTAGATAACTGATCTAATCTATTTGAAAGACTCTCGATCCTACCTCAGGAGTGAGGAGTGAATCATAGTTTCTCAGAAACTATCAATCCCCACAACTTCCCTGGCAATATCGAAAGTAAAATTAACTGAAATGAAATGATTGGCTACTCTATTTGATATGCTTTAACTAGAACTTTTGAAAGCTTGAACCTGGATTTTATAGAACAGTGGCGAATCCGATGGTGTGTGGCCTTGTCCCCTCAGTGTGATCTCCTCATTCCTTTGTGCTCACGTGGATCTAGAAAAGTGTGTAATGCTAGCATTAACAAAAGTAGATACTTGGAACAAAGGAAACTTAGGATGTAGACTGAATACAATGCAAGTAGGAGAGGGATAGTGCAAGAGAACAGAGCTTGGCTTATGCAATTCCTAGCGGGATTTATTGTGAGTCATGCAACATAAAATGTCCAAAACCTGAAACTATCCTATTTGACGAGTAGAACCTGCAAATTTAATGGATTCCTACTGAAAATCAAACTATCCTACTCCAATTGATGGGATGAAATAATAACAACACTTGCACAAGGAGAATATGTGGCTTTCTAACAGCTAAACAACACTACCATGCATACAACAAATGAAACTATGAATCCTAAACAAAATTGAAAGGCTAAGCTATTGAAATGAGAAATTCAGAGGCAAATTTGAGGGGCCATTTGCTTGAGCACAAGCCAGCTATTTATAGAATCCCATTTACCCAAAGGTGAAAACCAAATTGATCTCTTAAACCATAAACAATGCCAAAACACTATTCTAGGGAACCAGAATCATAAATACAAAGCAAAGGCACTTTGAAAAACAGGTTGGTAAATGTTGAAAATTTACATGATTTGTGTTAAAAGGGCATTCTAGAAAATGCATGAAGGACCAATGCCCTAAGTAGGGTGGCGATTCATGAGACGCTGCCCTTACTGCCTGGGTGGCGATCTCGAGACCACCGCCCGAGCACGGAAGCGGTTTCATCATTAAAAACGAAAAGTAAAGAAAAGGAGGGGGAAAAAAAAAAAAGCAAGCGGGGGCTAAGTGGGGTATGCGGGATGTTAATGTATACTTGGAGATCTTTTCCAGATCTTGAACACCTTATGAGGAGACTGTATCATCGGTGTGGCACGTGTAACATTATTTTGGCGGTGCAGTACCCTATAATTTTGGGTACGTACATGTAACTTTGTGAGAGTGGATCTAAACCTGTGAGTGAAATATGTAAATCTGCAAGGTCTAAATGGAAGTAGTAGATGATAGAGGCCTTTAGATGCTATATTTTGACCCACATAATAATATCGAGAAAGGACATAAATAAATGATTTAGATATGTTGTTGGATGAACAAGACCCTAGTTGATGGTGATCGGGCGGGATCAAAAGTGATTGTAGTAGTAGACCTGTGATAAGGCTAAGGATAAATGGATGGGAAAGGCAACCTTCAAGAAAAGGAGCTGTAATAAAAGGCTACGAGGAAGCTTGAGTATTGTTGAAGCTTATATGAACCTACAAAATGTTAGATATAAGAAATATATAATAATACGATAAATATTAAGCAAATCAACATAAATATGATGATAATATTATGAAGTATGATCATGAGATATGCAAGAACATTCCAAGGAGGTCAGGGAGGTCTGTGGCTATTTGAGGAGTACTCAGGAATGAGAGTGAGTTCACAAGTCATGAGAGATATCCAAAAATTGCATATATCGATTTCTGATGACTTTTTTTGGAAGGATTTCACTTAGTTTTATAGGGTCGGCAACGATTGGGCTGTTTCACTTCCAACTGCGGGTAAAGTATCCCCAATGGGCTATATTTTGTGTTTTAAGCATAATTTTGGATTTCTTAAGGATTGGAAGAATGCTTTAAAGCATGTATGAGGGATTATATTGCTTGGGGATAAATCATGGGTAGTTAGGGCATAAAAATAGATAGGAAGAAAGCTAGGAAAAAGCATAAGATAGGGATTTAGGATAAAAGCATCCTAAATAGAAAGTGGATTAGGGCATGATATGATGTGGATATTAATTAATTAATTAATAGGAGTTAATTAATTAAATTAATTAAAGGTGATGGGATGGGCATTTTAATTAAATTAAGGGGATGTATTTAATTAAAAGGATACCTAGATAGGATCCTAATAAAATATGTGCACACAAATGCGAGATAAGGGTATGGATACCAATTTTAGGTGTCTACATTTTCCCCTTTTTGTTGAGTTGTTTGTGCTAGTAAGCCATGTTACAAAAAATAATGACAGACAAATAGTATGATGAGGATTGTCAGAAGGTAGATGATGAGCTCCCCCTCAAATGGGGTATTTCGATGTTAGGGAAATCGATGAAACATTTGAAAAAGGTAGATGATGAAGGGAGGGTGGGTGAAGAAAGATGGGTAAAAGGATAACACAAGGAAAAATGCCCCAAGAAAAAGGATCACAATAAAAATGAAAACCATGGTGGTGAATCTAATATCACATCGGTAGATGGAAAATTATGGTCTCATCGAGAGATGGGTGAAAATGCTCTATAGGCCAGTGAGTGGGTGAAAATCACTACAAAATGGAGAGAATCCAATGGGAAATCTCTCATATAGATGCAAGACAGAATGATCATGGGGTCATACAAAAACATCAAAATATGCACAACTAAATGTAAAAATTAAGTGAAATATTTCATACACAAGGACTCGAGTGTAAAATTATGCATTCGAGAAAAGGATGATGATGAAAATAATGGTGCCCCATCGCAGGACATGAGAGAATATTAAAAAGGAGAGTAGTGAAATAATATTCTTGAAAGGGAAGATAAGTATGGCCACGAGGGTGGAATTTTTGTGCAAATTGAATAGTACCGAAAAAAAAAAATGCCCAAATAGGGAGTAGGTATGGCCATGAAACTAGATTTTAGGATCACAAATAATATGATTAGAGTATTGAAATAGAATTCCCTAAAGGGAAAATAAAGATGACCAAAAAGGTGGAATTTGAAGAATGCCCAAGAAGAGGTCATAAAAAAAGATCGGGAAGCCATAACAAAGGATACCAAGGCCAGTCGACGGTGACTAAGGCAACTTGATGGTGACTCAAGGGGGTCAACGGTGACTTGGTGTCGGTGGCTATATAATCCTCTGGGTCAATTGATGGTGCTCATTTTCACATGTAAAATTGATGAGAGAGATCAGATCGATTAAAGAGAAAATCTGAGAAATGGAGGCCACAGGAGCTGTAAGGAAACATCAAAGGGTGTGGAGGATGGTGAGTAACAAAACTCAAGCTTATTTTTAGTTTAATTTTGTATTTATATTTTTTTTTTCATTTAAAAAAAATGAATGATGACAGCAGTGGTGGTCGTGACCCACGTGGGTAAATGTTGATTGGGCCCTAAGGCACGACGATTGAACTTGAAACACATCAAACAAACTTGGGTGGGCGAAAATTAGGGTTTGATTGGATTGGCTTAGATTTTAATTAGATTTTAATAAAATTTAATGGATTTAGATTGGATTTAGGATCAAATTGGATTTTAATGAAATTTAATGGATTTATATTAGATTTAGGATTAAATTGAATTTTAATGAAAGTTAATGGATTTGGATTGAGATTTTGAATTTTACATGTTTTGTTTGTGATTACAGGCTAGAGAGACACTATATTCAAGAGATTGTGTGGATGCACTATATGAGCATATTATATGAGATGTGACAGATGTTAAGTGGGTTCACTTGGCTGTAGTGGGGTTAGGTGGCTTTAGAATTTATTGAAGGATTCTACGAGATGTGAGGATGATGATCAATTTAGTAGAGAGATGGAACTGATAGACGGTACCTTCTTGTTTAGGATAGGGGAGATGGCCACCACCTAGGAGGATGTGTATAGGATCCTGAGATTACCTATACGAGTGGGAGAAGATAGTTCCCATTACTAGTGATGACTGATTAGTAGTGTTGACACAACTATTTAGAGATGATGTGCCCCGCATCAAGTTTTCTTCGGGGTTTTCAAATATGAGTTGTGGTAGAAGGATGGGGTATAATACATGTGATTGATCTATATGGTGATGATGATTGTATCTTGTTATGCATTGTCAAACTCTAGTGTAGCTCGATTTCCATGGGAACTACCTAGTGTAGTGGAAGATATTTTGGATCACTAGACAGTATTTTCTTTTGGGACTTCCTTATTAGCTTAGGTTTACCATGAGCTTTCCATGTATAGGGTAGGGTAAAGATCAAGACTGCATGTTGGTTTCTTAGTACACTATTGGGTGTATGAAAACATAACAATGATTTGGCCACCAAGGCTTCCATGGGTCACTAGTGACCATATTCAGTTAGAGGTGGGATTTTTGAGATGGAGGGTCGACCAATCCTTCGGGGATAAGGGATAGAGGAGTGGATTTATATGTTGATTGGTTTGTAGAGTTGATATCTTGATCAAATTAGATTTTCGCCATATAGGGATTTCCCACTGCATGGGTAGGAGTAGGTGCATAGTTGTCCGGATGAGGTGACCATGGTGGGTTTAGGGAGATGGTCGAGAGATGATCAAAGCATTTTAGTTTGATTCGGTGTGACAATATTTTGGTGTCATTAAGACTATACCATAGGCTCCTATTTTTATAGGCATGAGATGGTTGACAATAGGTAGCCAAGCCTGTTATGAAAAATCCATTGAGGGGGAGGATGCTTCATGGGATGAAAATGAAGATGTAGGAGTCGAGTGAGATTCTGATTGGATGACCTCTAGTTGAGAAGCTAGGGTGGATGTGGAGGGATGAGAAGAGGAGGATGAGGTAAAGGATATGGATATTAGGTGAGATACAAAGGAATGTCAAAGATCTAAAGATGGAGGAGATAAGGATGGGTAGACTACATAGTTAGTAAGGATTCTCACCGAGCTAGATTAGATGAGGGTGGAGAGAGACACTTCGATATAGGATATGGATCGACACTACCAGCCGAGGGGGGGGCTTATAGGGTCATATTTTGATATCTTTCTACTATACTAGATACCGAGGTTATGGGTGGAGGACAAGTAGCACCGTAGGGAGGAGGAGAGATGGAACCTCCTGGTATGATCTCAATTGATAGATATAGAGCCTTATCCATAGAGGCTAAGTATTATGAGGGGATCATGATCAACAAGTTTCTAAGGACACTTACATACTAGGAGCATCTCAGCAGAGGAGAGCATCGGCGGAGATGGGCCATCAAGTAGCTCAACGAGTGTGGCTCATCCATAATGAGGAGAGGACCAAGGAGGAGGTGATGAGGCTGATAGATATATGGGGTGACCTTCCGTACAAGGGGAGGATATCGGGATTTATCATATTCATTTTTCTTGATTTTCTTATATCTGTGCTTTGAGAGAGCCATGTTAGAGGAAGATGATGTATTGATACACTTGATTTTGATATATATATATATATATTATATCATTTTTTCATGGTTTTATATATGCATATTTTTATATGATAGATGATGATGATATTGATTTCCTATGTGATGATGATGATGTAAATTTTTATGTATAGCTACTTTAGATTTGTATATTTATTGATGATTGACGATGTGGATTTTTCATTTGGTTAATGAGGATAAGGATTATATGTTAATATTGAATTTGATCATGCTAATGAGATGAATAGATATAATGTGAATGGAAAATTAATGTTGATCTAGAGGATAGTACGAAGGAAAAATATTCCCTAACTCTTCCAAGATTGGCACAAAGTGTGGAAGATGACTCTGAGAGCTTTACGTTGACTATTTGAACATCAACAACAGAGTCCGTACGTGCAAATAATGACTAGGTCAAATTTGGTGAAAATGGTCAATAGTAAAACGGATGATTTTGACATAAAAAAATATTAGTACCATTGTGTAGAGCTCACCAAGGACTTTCCAACACATTTTGAATGGACCAAATCGAGTTCGTATGTGAAAGAAATGACTGTCAAAGTCTGGGTCAAAGTTTGGCCAACATTGATCAATGGAAACATGAATGATTTTGAAATAATATGAAGTTATAACCATTGTATATATATTTCCAATACCTTTCGACGCATTTTGAATCGACAAAATCTGAATCTATATGTGAAAGATATGAGCAGTCAAAGTTTTGGTCAAACCAAACAAAAGAGATGACATGACATTAATGTGAAGTGGCATGTGGCGCTGTTGTTGTTTATGGACATGTGGATTTATTTTTTCTAGACACTTGGTAGATTTGAATTGGGCACATGGAATGAAAAGTGGGTTAATGTTTTACCCACTTACAATTATTTATATATAATCTTATATATATATATATATATATATATATATATATATATATATATATATATATATATATATATATTAGAAAGTCCACGTGAAAACAAATCTTGGTGGATAAAGCCTATTAAAATTGCATATAATGTGGGATTTACCCCACATAAATCTAATCCATCCATGTAAAGAGTGGATATTATCATGTGGTTGATTTTTTCAAATATGGCATAATCTTATTTAAAAGCTTAAAAAAGAGAAGTAATCCTATTAACCAGCTCAAAGCCTTATTAAGGCTAAAATTTGTTTATCCTATACGAGATTATAAAACAAATGGATAAATGATTTATCCTTATATTTTAGGTGCTCAAAGGCTATAAAAGTCCCCTTATACATATTCATTCAGGAATTCGAAGGCATTAAGCTTCTAAGTTATTTAAATAGGCCTTATAATTTTTAAAGGCAATATTTTTGTAAAATAAGTCCTATTTAATATTTAATAGACAAATATTGGGAAGCTAAGTCCTATTATTTTAATAGGAAAATTATAAAAATTTGGAGTTATTAGAAACTCACCAATTGACCCATAGTGTCACACTTTTATTTATGAATCCTAGAACTATTGAATGGAGATCCATAGGACATCTTGCGAACGTCGGAAGGCCGATTGAGTTCTAAAGGAGATTGTGCACTAGAAAGGTGGAGGCCAAATCAATTGATCATTGGTGTTCTTCGAAAGGCTGTAGAACTTTATAGGAAAGTGAAGTTCCATTAGGTTTCATTGTAAGATATAACATTGTCCTTACAAATTTTGACTAGTGGAATGGTTCGATAACAACCCGAGAGATGTAGGCTATTGCTGAACTCCATAATCAATCTATGTGCAATGTCAGTTATATTATTGAATTATTTTGGATTGTTTTATTTAAAACAGAGTAAATTTTAATGGTAATTTTTAATAATCCTATAGGGATCAAAAGGTCATTTAAAAAAAGTTACATTTTTTTACTTGGATTTTCGATCAAGTTGGTATTAGAGTAGGTGATCGTGCTTGTAAACTTGCTAATATTCAAGAAAATTTGGTATCAAAATCAGTTAATTTGATAGTGTGATTGCTTCAAGTTGGTGCATTTGGTTCAATTTGTGTGAATAGGGTACACATGCATCATAAGAAAGATGTCCAAACACACAAAGCACATGGAAATTGAAGCTTATAATCACCATATCCAAGAAGAGAACTCTCTCATGCATTCAATGTATTACTCCTTGGAAGAGGATAATGCTCACTTGAAAATGGAACTACAAACCAAGGATGATCTCTTGGCAAGGCTGCAATGTGGTGATCAAAATAAGGAAATTCCTTCAACTTCAGATGTAGAGACCATGGCAGATGATTGCACTATAAGTTGTTCACCATGTGAATCTTCTTCCTCCCATTCAATTTCAGATTTAGGTATTGATGTCTTTGGTTCATTTGAAAAACATACTAGAGGTGTTGGATCCAAATTGTTAGTTAAAATGGGATTTGATGGAAGAGGTCTTAGTAAAAGTGGCCAAGGCATATCTAACCCAATACAAGTCGAGGATTGTCCTCATTTTGCAGGTTTGGGTTATCCTAGTGTGGGAATGGAAATTGAAGATTTCTTCAAGAATTTTGATGAGAGACAAGCTTCCAAAAGTAAAGTGAATACCCCACTATTCCTACAAGAAGATCCTGAGAAGGAAAAATGTGCTTCATCATCATTGGATGAATGTGGTAAGAAGAATCAGTGAATAGGTAATGAAATTCCACCTCCAATTTCTTACCATAATCGTAAGCACAATGAAACTTTTGATCTAGTTTTTCAATTTAAGAAGTATGGTTATGATTTTTTAGAAAATGTGGAATTCCTTTCCATGTAATTTTTATGGATTGCATAATCATTTTGTGTCTAGATGATGGAAGATAAGGACACTGATGAAGAAGTTGATGTCATTCATCAAGAACACAACAAACCGAGAAAGACCAATCCCATCATGCGAGTTGAGAAATGGTAGTAAGAGGTCCTCATCCCAAAAGAAGGATATTAAGAGAAATTTTTTTACTCATTTCCAGAGGAATGGGCATCAAGTGGACAATTTCCTAAAACTACATCCATCTTGCCATCGAGTTATGGAAATACAAAGATGGAATGGATGCCTATTGCAAAGGAAGAAGAGGTTCCTCTTTGCACCATGAGTTGAAAATTCAACCTAGGACCAGGTAATGCATGAAAATGAAAGTCCTTTAAAATTGGTAAGTCAACAATTTTTTAATTATATATTACATAATTCAAATTGATTAATAGTATGCAATATTTTTTTGGAGATTATATTTTGCAAGAAAATATGAGAGAAAGGTTTACCATACTCAATGGATTTTCTTACTTAGAAAATCTTATTAATACTCGAACATATCTCCTTATCATATTTTGAGTACATGTTATAGCTTGGATATAAGATTTAACTCATATTAAGCTTAGAGATCTGTTAGCCACATGTGCAGACATTTGAGCTCACTAGTGTGGTTGTGGAACTTTATTATGTGTAGAGGCATTGTGACCGTGTAGTAGAATGGTAGCTGAACACCATCGACATTTGAAAATAGGTTGAAACTTCATTTTATGTAGAGGCATTATGACTTTGCAATAGATTGGTACTTGATAGTCATCATCAACAAGAGACTTTGTACTATGTAGAGTAGTAGCAGCTATGCTATGCGATGGGGTTGGAGTCACCATTTTTGAGCTAATGAGAAATCAGCTCGGATTGTCGTTCTATGTAGAGGCATTGTGACCATGCAACATAATGGTAGTTGATCATCAGGACTTAGCACCACACATTGGAAGCATTGAGGTCTTGAAAGAGGACTTAGCACCATGCAATGGGAGTGTTGAGGTCTGGAAAGGGACGTGACATCAAGTCACATCTTCATTATGTGTAGAGTCTCTTATGGCCCTATAGTAGGATGGTACCTAACAAGTCATTTTCCATCACCGACATCAGATCACTCTTAGCTCTATGTAGCATGGAGTTCCTTCAGACCAGTTTAGATTCTATAGAATCAACTCGGAGCAAGGAGTTGTGTTATAGAGTAAAATAGGATCATTGTTGTCAGATATCTGGAAGCTTAGCACTGCACAATGGGAGCATTGAGGTTTCATTGGGAAACTTAGCACCATACAACAGAGGTGTGGAGGTCTTCTTCGATATCGAGTGGCATAGCAGGAGGTAGTGAGCCCAAGTTCCACACGTCCTAGAGTATGAACCATCATTTTTGATTGTGGAGTTGGCAGAATACTGCGTAGATCTCTTCTCGGCAACAATATGATTTAGAGTTTACAAGATATTTCAGAAAAATAGCCTTTCCATTTGGAGATGTTTGATCCAGTTACGGTATGGAGAAATAATTCTCCTAAATATCCCAAGATCAACATAGTGCGGAAGATGACTCTGAGATATTTTTGTCGACTATTTGAACGTCGAAAATAGAGTTTGTACGCACAAATGGTGACTAGGTCAAATTTGGTCAATATTGGTCAATGGTAAAAGGATGATTTTTAAATCATCTGAAGTTAGCACCATTACGTAGAGCTCACCAATACCTTTCCAACGCATTTTGAATAGACCAAATCCGAGTCCGTATGCAAAAGTTATGACTGTCAAAGTTTGGTCAATAGCTAGTCAAGAGAAAAATGAATGATTTTTAAATCATTTGAAGTTAGTGCCATTGTGTATATATTTCCAAGACCTTTCCTATGTGTTTTAAAAAGACTCAATCTAAGTCCGCATGTGAAATATATGAGTAGTCAAAGTTCTGGTCAAACCCAACAAAAGAGATGACGTGGCATTAATGTGAATTGACATGTGGCACTTGTTGTTTATGGACACGTGGATCTGTTGTTTCTTGAAAATTGGTAGATTTGAATTGGGCACATGGAATGAAATTTGGGTTAATGTTTTACCCACTTAAAAATATTTTAGAATCTTATAAAAATATATACATCATATATATACTAGAAAGTCCATGTGAAAACAAATTTTTGTAGATAAAGCCTATTAAAAAGACTTGCATATAATGGGGATTTGCCCCACATAAAGAATTGCATATAATGTGTTGATTTTTTCAAATATGGCTTAACCTTATTTAAAATCTTAAAAAATAGAATTAATCCCTATTAACTCACTCAAAGCCTTATTAAGGCTAATTGTTTTTATCCCTATATGAGATTATAAAACAAAAAAATAAATGATTTGTCCTTATATTGTGGGTTCTCAAAGGCTATAAAAGGCCCTTCATACACTTTCATTCGAGGATTCAAAGGCATTAAGATTTTAAGTTATCTAAATAGGCCTTATAATTTTTAAAGGAAATATTTTTGTAAAGTAAGTCCTATTTAATATTTAGTAGGAAAATATTGGGAAGCTAAGTCCTATTATTTTAATAGGCAAATTGTAAAAAATTGGGAGTTATTAGAAACTCACCAATTTGCCCATAACGCAACACTTTTATTTGCAAAGCCTATAATTGTTGACCAGAGAGCCATAGGGCATCTTGTGAATGTCTAGAAGGTTGATCAAGTTTCATGAAGGTGGAGGATAGACCATTGATCATCAGTGTTCTTTGAAAGGCTGGAGCACTTTATAAGCAAGTAAAGTTCCATTAGGTTTTAATGTAAGATATAGCATTGTACTTACAAATTTTGACTAGTGGAATGGTTCGATAAGAAAGCGGAGATGTAGGCTATTTCCGAACTCTGTAATCAATCCATGTGCAGTGTCATTTATATTCTTACATTATTTTGGATTGTTTTAGTTAAAATAGAGTAAATTTTAATGGTAATTTTTAATAAGCCTATAGGGGTCCTAAGTTTGTTAAAACAAAAAAATGTTACATTTTTTTGACTTGGATTTTGGATCAAATGTAGATGTGATTATTGATTAATATATGTAAATATTTATGTATGTAGGATAGATAGATAGATTGATAGGTGATTAAGATAACAAAAGATGTGTTTAAACAGGGATGAGAGATAGATGAAAAATGATTAAGGATTGAATGTGACCGAGTGATGGCAATCTATAGGTAGAAAAGATACTATGTCATATCAAGGAATGAATGAATAAAATATGCCTCTATTGCTTTAGAGGTAAACAAGAGTGAATCCAAATAATGCAAGGCACATGCGATGAAAAATGTGTTAGAATGTATCCAACAATATTTATTCATATCAAAGATCATTAAGAGATAAAACATGGATGTAACTCATATACTTTATGTGGTCACAAAAAGGGGTTTGAGATGCAACTTGTACTTGGGAATAGGGTTCTCTATGAGTGGTGTTCCCTAAATCTATGCCCTAGATCTGGGAAAGGGTAAAGAACAATAGCTAGAAGAAAGTTGATCAATGCGGGAAGATTTATAAGGATGTTGATAAAATGGAAGGTTGATCAATGCGGGAGTCCTTCAATACTATCATAAAAGGAGTAGCCATCCTTCGAGGGTATGGTATACTTTATACATATGCAATACATATGGAAAAATATAACATATATGATAGCCATCCTTTGAGGGATCCATTTATTTCTTTCTTTTGATTTTTATTTGACTTGTTTTCTTTATCTCTCTTTTTTTATGAAAATTTTCCCTTCGAGGAGTTGTCTACCTTAGATAAATTTTGAATTTTAATTAGAGAATCCTTTGATTTTTATTTTGATATAAGGAATATCTAGGAGTAGCTAAGTATACCACTTAGGAGGGGATAATGAATGTACAAGAGATACCCCTGGACCCTTTGCATGGTTCCAATAGGCAAATGAGAGGGTGATGGATGTAATGATCGTAGAGTTATTACCAAAAGGGAGAACCTATCCATAAGGAATATGCTATGAGAAGATATGTGGTGCTTATATTTAAGGCCACATCTAGGAAATTGATAGATGACTACATAATTCCAAATCACTACAATGAAAGATGAAAGATGCTAATGATGGAGGGATGATATAAGAATATGACTAAGAGCTCACTAGAAGAAATACTAACAATAGAATGGTCACAGTGAAATACCTTAAAAGGTTCCACCTCCGGTTTACTATTAAGGGAGGCTAATCAATAGGATCCCAACCCATACTTATGCATGATAATGTATGGTCCAATCCAATTAGGGAAAACTTTTTGTGTTGGATCCTTTCTATAGTAGTGATGTTTTAATTTTCCTTAAGAATGAGGTCACCGACATTAAATTTGTGTTCTTTGATGTTCTTTTTGTAAGCACATCTGATGCACTCTTGGTAAACATGATGATGTTCAAGAACAATAAGGAGGAACTCATCTAACAACTCAAGTTTTTCTAGACGTGCTTGGCATTAGTCTTCATCAGAGATGAACTCATGAAGGGACATGTGCAAAGATGTAATTTGAACTTCTTGAGGAAGAATGACTTTAGAACCATACACAGGTGAAAATGGGGTATCCCATGTGGAAGTACGGATGCTAGTATAATAAGCCCAAATAGAAAAGGGGAGATGGAGATGACAATCATGACCTGATTGGTCAATAGTTTTTGCAAGAATTTTTCGAAGAGTTTTGTTAGTGGCTTCATCTTAGCCGTTAGCTTGAGGATAATATGGAGAAGAGAAACTGAGTTGGATGTTAAATGAGTTGCAAAGTTTCTTAATATATTTGTTTTTAAAGGACTTTCCATTGTCCCTAACATGTTTGTAAGGGATAAAAAAGTGGCAAATGATATGCTAGTAAATAAAGTTTATAATTGAACTAGATTTTGTTGAAGTGAGGGTAATTGTTTCCACCCACTTAGTGAAATATTTAGTTGTAGTGATGATGGAATGATGTTGTTGTGAAGATTAAGGATTAATAAGGGCAATGACCCACTTGCCCATGTTAGAGTATTTTTAATAAGAAGATAGATTGAAAGGTTGAACGTATGTAAGTTGAAAAATGCTAGATGAGGATCATGAGGCTTGAGTAAATACACATTTTTAGAGGAAAAATAGAGTAAAAGTTACTACAGTGAGTTTAGGATGAGATTATATGGCCACAAGGGTGGAATTTAGATAGATCCATAGTTTTCCCAAGGGAAGCACACATATGGCCATGAAGACGGTCATAAGAAGAGAAGATGCTAGATAAAAATGACTGATATGACTAGATAAGAATAGATATATGAGATAAAATGATGTCAGAATATAGAAAGGATCTAATTCACAAGTAAGAAGATCATAGAATGAAGTCCATGTTATCCAAATATATATCCTAGTGATTTGGGTAACTTTCATACACATTCTAGCTCTAAGTTATTCATTGCAATGTTGCACATGCTCAAGATCACTTGGCACATTTCCTTGGTCAAAATTTCCCTACGGTCCCCTTTCCTTTGTCTCCTTTTACTGTGCATTCACCTTCTTCCCTTCCCATGAGCCACACATTTTATTCTATTAGCTAAGTCCATTGCCCCCTCATGTGCCACACCCATTACTTTTTAATAGTTGCGCCTTCACCATACATTCTCTACTCACCAGTTATCCTCATTTCCCTACACGCATCACACTCGCCTCCCTCTCCACTTTCCTCTGGTTTTCCATGCACCTTTCCCTTGCACCCTTCTCGCGCGAGTCTTCTTCTCACATACTTGAGTGTTCCGCATGCAATAAGTCAAAGTGTGCCAATAGGACAAAAATCCTTAAAATAAATCAATGAGTGACACATGGCGTAAATGAAAAATATTTGCACAATTCACCATCATTTCAGCTAACCCTTTACACGCCACATGTTTTACATGTGCTAAAAACTCTAAAATATTCATACAATCATATCTTTTCTATAGATCTCAGATTGGCATGTGCATGGACTTGTCGAGAGAGTTCTTTGACAAATTGACTATAGTGCCGAAAATCCAATTTCAAATTTTAGTAGATCTCATAGGTGAGAAATGAGAAAACATCTTTCTGAGCATTAATGAGAAGATCTGATTGCTCCAACCACCTGATTTGATATGATTCACCCTCCTTTATTCTTCAACATGCCAAAAATCTTAGGGAAGCATATTTCATAGATCTCTAGGTAGATTTGTAGGCATTCAATGCTTCTTATTGGTGGTTATGTTTCAAATTCAGGTTTTCCCTCCTTCTTCCCTTCTTCCTCCATGAATTCATCTATAAATGTAAGAGCAAGGATCATTTGTTATGTTGGAAACTCTGGATCCTTATGTATTTTTCTAAGGACTCCATACTTTCTATTTTGAGTTGCATACCTCTAGATCTAGCTCTTGCATGTGGATATCGGCCTCCTTCATCATTGTAACAGCTCTATGCATTTATGGAAGTAATAGAAGCATCATTTTGTGAATATTATCTATCATAATTTGTTAAAATTTCTTCTTCTTTCCTTTTCTTTTGCATTGTGTGCTAGTTGTGCTATTTCACGTCCCTTACAGTTCCTTATTTGGTTGTGTTCCATGAGAATGATCTGATGAATACGTGTTCAGCTATGTTACTCGTGCCTAGCCTCCTTTCATGCATTTTCATTTCATTCTCACTTAGAATAGATAGTGTTCATCCCTCTTTTATGGTGATATCACCTTTTAGTATAGTTTCCTTTCATGTAATTCTTCTATCCCTAGTCCCTTGACATTATTAGCTTAGTTTCCCTTTTCGGTACTAGGATTAATAGTAGCGGTAGAAATAGGTAGAGGATCGGCCTTCTCCGAGATATGTCCTAAGCATGCAAGGTCCCACATCTTGGGGATGGTTCCATTGTGGTCTCAAACACCTCAGCCCTTCCATGATCTGAGACGTGGGTGCATGTTTGAGAAACCAACAGCTTCTAGCATACTCGGTAGTACCAAAGATTGAAAACTCAAATTTCATATCTCTAAGTTCTTGTGTGTGGACTTATTATTTCATCCTTTGGAGGCTCATTTCAACACATTTGGAAACTCCCAACATTTTAAGATATTTGTTTCATCTATCCCGAGTGCCTTTTATGAGAAGAGGGCACACAAGAAAAAGTACATCACTGAAGATTCTTTTGACTACCTCCGATTATCCCCGAGAAGAGTTCATTCCAAAAATCCCACACGTGCATCTTTGTCTCGGTTCATCTTCCCCATTCAACTCCTCCTCAAAGCAGATAGCCTTCATTACCTATAATGGCACATTAGCCACCTCCTCCACTGAGAAAATTTGCAAACTTTCTTGGAGGAAGTCCCTTATTCCGGCTATGTAACATGATATGAAAAATGGCACACTCAAGAGTATTCCATACTTTACTTGGTGAGAATCAAGTCACCCCTCAGGAGCATATCCAAGATATAGCAAACATGTGTTCACTCTATTTGATCACACATGATGATGTAGCAGTTAGGCTACTTGTAACCTCTTTCAAAGGAAAAGCGCTTCAATGGTACCAAGGCTTGAGACTTAGATCTATCACCACCTAGGATGAGTTGGGAACAACTCTTTGCAATTACTTTGAAGATAAGTCAGATCACCTATCTCTGGTGGATCAACTAACAACAAGGAGGGTGTGTAGTGAGGAGATGACTTATTTCAACATCGATTTCGAAGACTTGGGATAAAATCCCTCTTTTTGTAAGACCTACAGCTTAACATGCTTTTTGTATTATCTCGAAGGCGATCAATAGTGATATTTCAGTTATGATCCAATCCATGGGAGGTAGGAATTTACCAAATGCTTATAATATTGTAATAAGGGCAGAAAATAGTCTTATTCATGCTTTGAAAAGTTAGCTCCTAGACCGCTTATACCCTTGTTTCCATAAATGTCACAACCACCCTAGCCTTTTGTGGCCCCTATTCTTATTCCTAATCAAAGCATGCCACTAGTTGCTTTGACATCCTACTCTCTAGTGTGGTATAAGAAAGATGAATAATTAAAGGGCACGATTAGAAATTTATCAAACAAATTCATATCATTAGAAAAGTAATGAGCACAATCTTATAGAGGTAAATCTAATCGGGCACATGGCCAAAGAAATCATCCTTGGCAAAATTAGTACGAAACAAAAGATACATGTCCAACCAAGAAATGATAGATGGCATCCCAATGCACATATGCCTTTACAAGTTGTTCCTCCAACGCCTTCTCTTCCAACACCCAGTGCGATTCGGGCACTTGTTCCAACTTAGAACAATTTGGCACAAGAGTCAAAATGGTGCTTCCCTTACAACATGCATCATAGTCAATATCATTGTGCTAATACCATGCATGACCAAGCCCTCATGATCTATAATGCTTCATTTTATGAACCTTCAACAAGTGCCCC
This sequence comes from Taxus wallichiana var. yunnanensis, assembly GCA_018340775.1. Classification (NCBI taxonomy): domain Eukaryota; kingdom Viridiplantae; phylum Streptophyta; class Pinopsida; order Cupressales; family Taxaceae; genus Taxus; species Taxus wallichiana. The sequence continues at coordinate 137,803,434 of CM031244.1, read as the reverse complement.
AAGCGAGATAACCTAGAAAGACCAAAAGCTCCTCCAGAGTCAAATTTGATGTTATTTGGTGTGGAGGACTTCTTTGCAATCAAACAACCTACGAAGATACAAATAAACTGCGTGCCCAAGTTTTAAACAATACAAGATACAATAAAATAATGTTATAATCATGCGTACGAGTCACAATCCTAGTAACACAAGCAGATCCTCGGTAGAAGAAAGAATAAGACAAGACATCTTGCAGTAAAATCTCTCAAGTGCCTACATGAAACGTCCCACACAAAGTTCCTTTTGAAGCAACGTGCACCCCTCCTTTGGTAGGTCAAGCCTCGGTTCTAGCTAAAATTAAAGCTTCTACACTTGAATATTCAAGAAGGGATGTTATTCCTAAGATGCATAAGACACGGGGCCTTCCATCTAGCATTGTTGACTAGATGAAGAGAAAAAACATAAATGTCACAATGTGGGATGCCCTGACCATTCCATCCCAATGGGATTTGTTACATGAAGCTCTGGCACAACTACCACACGCTAAATTGGCTATACTGAAGCCACTTTCTTCTATCAACATCTACCAAGAAGAGGAGAAACAAGTAAGTTAAGTTGTTAAAACCCCACCCTTCTATATTTCCTTGATCATAGGAAAAATCTTAGTACATAATTACATGATTGAATCAGGCACTAGTACTTCTATTATGCCTAAGAAAATAGCCAATGTCTTGGGTGTGAAATATATCCCTCTTTCTAAAGGAGTACTGCAACTTGATGGCTCAACTATCACAACCTTAGGAATCATTAAGGATCTTGATTTAACCCTCCATACATGTCCAAGCCTAACTATTACTCAAGATGTGTCAGTCATTGACCTACCTCCTTTATTTTCCCTATGTATATCAAGGGACTTTACTTTGCTAAAGTGGGTGTTTACTTGTCTTCGATTTGTCACATCTGTTACTCAAGACAAGGTATGGTACTTGGTTTACCATATAAGCTGAGACTATATTTTCCTATCATGTAGAGTTATATGTCCCATCCCCTCTCCAAGCCAACTGTTTAATCCAAGAAGAACAAGCTTCAGTTCTTGAAGAGAAATATCTTCCACCCTCTGTTCCTAACCTATTACTTGATGAATGGGAGGAAAGACACCATAAATTTGATCCCTATGCTGAAGAACTAAAATCTTATGAAACTGGGATTGATACTTACTACATTCTAGAAGAAGAATCTATGTTCTTGCACATGCTCAAGAAATTAAAATTTGAGTAGGGTCTATGGTAATTGTCATTTGATGGATTTAGAAGTAGAAACAATGCGGGAGTAGGAGTGGTTTTCATTTCTTGTAAGGATGAGAAATTCTTCTTCGTGCATAGGTGAAAGTTTGCATGTTCTAACAATGTGGTAGAGTATGAAGCACTGGTGCATGGCTTACTCATTATTGAGAAGAAGAAAATTAAGGCATTGCAAATCTTTAGGGACACGAAAATTGTCATCCATCAAGTTACCAACAAATTTCAGAAAAAGAATAATATTCTCAAAGCTTATAAGCATAGATTTTGGGACCTCCTTGAGAGATTTGATTCTCTAAATCTATAGGTAGTGCCGCATAGAATGAATAAGGAAACTGACTAGATGGCCATGTTGGGTTCACAGTTTTCTCCTACTGAGGAATTTGTCAAAGGAAACACTCAACACATATAGATGGTGATCATACCATCTATTCTAGATAGAAACACCAATAGGAAATTGTTTAAGAGTGACGTGAAAATCATCCAGTTTATCTAGAATGAAGTTGAGTTCTCATCAAACATGCAAGCTAAATTGCATAACAACTATGGTGACCAAGTGATACAGCTGAAGAAAAAAAAAAATCATAAAGGGTTGGTCACCTTAGATAAAATGTTTGGCCCTAATGATGAATTTAAGGGTGATGAAAAGTACATGCGTGCCATGTAAGAAGACTATTTCTAGTCATTATTGCACATGGAAAAGAGCTACTACTTAGTAAAGATTTTGTGCATGATGAAAAGAAGGCCTTCATATCTCTCTGTCAAAAATACAATGATATATTCTCATGGGAGTATGAAGACCTCAAAGGTTTTGATCCAAGTTTTTCTCAACTCTCCAAGAACCTTGATCTTGGTATCAAGCTGTCGAGAAAAGAAGTAGTGACCAGTCAATTTAAAGATAGAGTCCCTCATGAGAAAGGAATTATAAAAAATCATTTAGGAAAATATTATTTTTCCTATCAAATACTCTACCTGTGTTGCCAATCTTGTTCCATTGTGTAAGAAGAATCGTGAAATCATACTTTATGTTGATTTCAAAGATTTGAATAAGGTATCTCTAAAGGATCATTATCCTTTGCCTTCTATGGAGCATATTTTACAGATTGTGGCTGGTGTGAAGAGATTATCCATGCTAGATGGATATTTAGGTTTCAATCGATCTTATTTAATGAAGAGGATGAATTCAAAACAAATTTTACAACCAAATGGGGAATATATGCATATCAAAAATTCCCTTTTGTATGTCAAATACGAGTGCCACATTTAAGAACGCCATGGATATTTTCTTCAAAGGATACATCAATGAGTTCATCTTGGTTTACCTTGATGACATAATAGTCTTCTCAAAGTAAAGTGCAGATCATATGATAAACCTAGAAAAATTATTTGAGAGATGCAGAGGGTTTGGGGTGTCTCTTAACCCCAAGAAGTGTAATTCTATAGTGGCGCAACAAAAGCTCTTGGTCCATGTGGTTTCAAAGGATGGTATTGTAATTTATCCTGAGTGCATTTTAGCTATCCTAGATCTTTCCTTGCCAACACACAAAAAGGCCCCACAGTCCTTCCTTGGTAAGATCAATTTTGTTAGGCATTTTATCCCTAACTTTTTGGGACTAGTTTGGCCCATCACCTTGATTTTTAAGGACATAGGCTTCAGATGGATAGTAGAAGGAAGAGAAAGCTTCAAAAAATCAAGCAAGAGATTGTTTGTTATTCCAAGGATTTCATCATTTACATACTTATGGCACTCGAGCAAGTATTGTTGTTGTCCTAACACAAGAAAATGAAAAAGGGATGGAATAACTAGTGGCTTTCTTCAACTAGATGTTGAAGGATTATGAATTAAAATACAGTCACATGGAGAAGTAGGTCTTCACCATCATGCACACACTCAAGAAATTCAAGAGTATGCTCTCCACCAATCATATCAGGGTGTTAGTCTCCAAATCTTCTATCAGAGACTTCATCATGGGAGCATAAATTAGTGATAAAAGAGCATGATGGGTGACCAAAATCATGGAATATGATGTGACTATCAAGGCCACAAAGTTGGTAAGAGATAACACACTCTGTAAGAATATTGTTGAGGATGTGCATAGTGAACATGTGGCTTCATTATTTCTAGATGAAGGCCTCTTGCACACACGAGAACTTGAATGGAATACTGAGACCCTAGTGTGCATGAATGGATGAAGGAGATGATCACATTCCTTTCCAAGGGTGCATACCATCCTAGTCTAAACAAAGCAAAGAGAAGACATCTGAGGTTACAATTTGTCCCTTATGTGTTGATTTATGGGCTTATCTTCAAAAGGAATATTGATTGTGTGTTATTAAGATGTATTAATGGTGTGTAAATTGAAAAAGTGTTAGCAAAATTTTACAATGGATTTTCTCGGTGGACACATTTCGCCAAAACTACAACAATGAAGATCATAATGGCAAGTATCTTCTGGCCTACCCCCGTTTATAGATTCACACAAGTGGGTAACAAAATGGAAGGAATGCACTTTATTTTTAGGAAAGAAATGATTGGCAACACTTCCCTTCTCGACCAATCCAAGTGGATAAGCCTTTTACGCAGTGGGGTTTTGACTTCATAGGCATGATCAATCTACCTTCAAGCATTGGACATAAATGAGTGTTGATAGCTAGATATTACTTCACCAAATGGATAGAAGCTATCATGCTCAAGCAACCAACCTTGGCAGGTCATCCTTGACTTTCTCAAAGGTATAGTCACTAGGTTTGGCATTCCTGAAATCATTATCTCTGATAATGAAAAAGCCTTCCTTGTTACTAGAATCACTTATTGGGCTCTAAGTCTAGGAATTTACCTGAAGACCTCCTCCAATAATTACCCTCAGGGAAATGGTCTAATAGAATCAATGAACAAGAACCTGATTAGAATCATGAAGTCCATAATGAACATTAGCCAATGACAGTGGCATACAAAGGTCTTGCACATGCTCTGATAGATAGAATCACAACTAAAAAGGCAATAAGAACTTCAGCTTACAATATTTTCTATGGAAAGGAGGCTACCCTTCCTTTGACACTAGAGCTGAATTTGTTAGTACTTGCCCAACAACTGGAATTTGAAGGTGTAGACCAAAGAGAAATCAGAATGGTAGAGCTGGTTAATCTTGAAGAACTAAGGAACTCTTCCATGATTAAGCTAGAACAACATCAGCAAGCAACAAATAAATGGTTTGACAGAAAGGCTAGGCCTCAAGCTTTAAAATTTGGGGACTTGGTTTTAAAATTAGATGCTAACATAGATAAAACACGGAGACATTCAAAGTTTGATGCACTTTGGAGTGGCCCATACATCATCAGTTCATGTAAGGAGGCTAACTATTTTGAGTTAACTCATCTTGATGGAGGCATGCTACAAATCCCAATAAATGGGATCTATCTCAAACCCTTCCATTAATTTTGCTGCATCATGTTGTATATATTAGAGTAGTTTCAATTCCTCCAAGTGCATTGTGCACACATTGTTTGTTTATACATAGTTCTTTCTTCTTGCATGCTTCCTATGTGCGCTCTTTTGTTGCTTCCAGAATGCAAATCTTCTTTTAGTAGTTGTAAGATTTAGGAAAGAGCCAAGGAATCATCCTCAAGTGATTACAAGTGATGTGTAACAACTGTACAAGAAAACTTCATGCCCAATGGATGCTCTAGGATACTAATCTCCTTCATCTAGCAGGTAGATGGCCCCAAAAGTTACCAAAACTATTATCCAAATATCTCTCCTAATGATTTGGGTAACTTGCATACACATTTTGGATCTAAGTTATTCATTGCAATGTTGTGCATGCTCAAGATCACTTGTCACATTCCTTGGTCATATTTTCCCTGCACACCCCTTTCCTTTCTCTCCTTCTACTTTCCCCTTGTGTCCGCCTTCTATGCATTTGACTTCTTCCTAAATCAACTTCTTCCCTTCCCGCACACCTCACACTTAATTCTATCAACTAATACCTTGGCCCCCTCGCATGCTTTGCACCCATTACTTTGTAATAGTTGTGCCTTCACCATACATTCTCAGCTCACCAATTTTCCTCATTTCCCTAGGCGCATCGTGTGCATTTCCCTCTGCGCTTTCTTCTATTTTTCGTGTACCTTTCCCTCACACCCTTCTATGCCATGTCTTCTTTTGAAATGCTTGAGTGTTCTGCATGCAACAAGTCAAAGTGTGAAAATAGGACACGAAATCCTTGCAATAAATTAGTGAGTGACACGTGGTAGAAATAATGAATATTTACACAATTGGCCATAATTTTATCCAACCCACACGGGCTACACATTTTGCATGCACCGACGAATCTGAAAATTGTATATTTTTATACAAAGATTAGATCAATGCATGCCTATACTTTTTAGAGAGCTGTTGACATCAACTACATTGCCAAAAATTCAAATTTAAAATTTGGTAGATCTGGTAGGTGAGAAATGTGAAAATTTCTTTATGAGAATTAATGAGTAGATCTTATTGCTCCAACTACCCAGTTGGATATGATATGCCCTCCTTTCTTCTTCAACATGCCAAACAGGCTTGGGGTAGCATATTTCATATATCTCTAGGAATATTTATAGGCATTCAATGCTTCTTATCAGTGGTTATGTTTCAAATTCATGTTTTCCTCTTTCTTCCCTTCTTCCTCCATGGATTCATCTATAAATGTAAGAGTGAGGATCATTTTCTATCTTGGACACTCTAGATCCTTATGTGTTTTTCTAAGGACTCCATACTTTCTGTATTTTGATTTCCGAGCTTTAGATCTAGCTCTTGCATGTGGATATCACATCCTTCATCATTATAACAGCTCTATGCATTTCTAGAAGTAATAGAAGCATATTTTTGTGACATTTCTCTATTCTAACATGTTTTCATTCCTTCTTATTTCCTTTTCTTTTTTTTTATGTGATGGTTGTGCTATTTCACGTCCCTTGCGCTTCCTTATTTAGTTGTGTTTTATGACAATGATCTGATGAATATGTGTTTAGTTGTGTCACTCATTCCTAGCCTTATTTCATGCATTTTCCTTTTATTCTCACTCATAACAGAGATAGTGTTCACCCCTCATTTCTGGTGCTATCACATTTTAGTTTAGTTTCCTTTCATGTCATCCTTCTATCCCTGGTCCCTTGGAATTATTATCTTAGTTTCCCTTTTCAAAGGTACTAGGAGTAGCTGTAGTAATAAAAATAGGTAGAGGAACTGGCCTTCTCTGGAGATCCATCCTAATTGTGCAAGGTCCCACAACTTAGGGATGGTTCCATTGTGGTCTCAAACACCTCAGCCCCTATGAGATATGAGACATGGGTGCACATTTGAGAAACCAACGGTCCCAGTTGATAAATAAGATGTGGGGATAAGATGATGAGGAAGAAGATATGAAAGAAAAGAAATAAGGGGAAGTACTCCCCATGGTGGAAGAGATGTGGATGAACTAGTGGATGTCGGGACATGCAAAATGGGATGGGTTGGTAAGTATAGATTTGGTATAGGGTTGAAGATCATAGGAATGGTGTATCAAGGAAAACCATGTCGATGAATAAGGGGGGACCCTCACTAAGAGGGGTTGTATATGAAGAAATGGTGGAAGAAGGAGAAGGCGTAGTGAATCTCGTAGATACAGAGGTGGAAATGGGTGTCGGATCGGTCATGGAAAAGATGGTAGATGGAGGAGGAAGGTCCTAGAGAATGTCTCTCTCTTTATGATAGCGTGAATGACAGATCTGCAGTCCTTACACTATTTGGTGTCATGACCCGGGGTATGATGATAGGCGCAAATGAAGTGAGGATCAAACCATGATGGATTTGGATGATCTGGATCAAAGGCCGTTATAGGAGGAAGTGTGATGGCCAAAATTTGTAGTATATATTGTGGTACTTCCACATAGGATTCAATGTATGTGTCGGAGATACTCTAGAATATGTTTTGGATGTCATGGATGAGGATGATTTTTTTACATCTTGGTGTTTTATTTTCAGTTTTGACGGTTGTTGGTGTCTTGAAAAAGAAGGGCTAGATGATGTTAGTTTGGACTATGTGGTAGATGGGAGTTTTCTTGATGAAGGAGCTAGTCCCTTGAGGGAGTCAGATTTGGATTGGTTGATTTGTCTTGAAAAAGGAGATGGTCCTAGGATAGATGGATGTGGCCCTAAGATAGATGATGTAGGTTTGGTTTTCATCAGAGGAAAGTCTATCTTCTTATGAGGGTGCACAAGGGATCGTTGTGGAAGGGTACCAAGGTTTTTAGGTTTGGTTTGTGAAGGAGTACCCTTGGTAGGAATGACAATGATTTTGACTGGTGGATCTGAAGATGATGTTGTGACTGATGGGGGAAGCAATTTTTACATGATTTGATCTAAGGAAGGTGAAGAAATGTTTGGTTGTGTAGATGAGACAAGAGGGTCACCTATGGTTGCTACAAGTTGTAATTCTCTCCAATATTCTTCAAAGGATGTGGGAGGAGAAGATGATGATGTAGGAGATGTGGTTATGATGGTTGATGTGGTAGGTGTAGGTAGAAGTGTAGAAAGAGGATCTGGAGACTGATTCTACGGATGGTATGATGGGTAATGGTGGAATAGATGTGGATGGGGAGTGGTATCCAATGAAGTGGATGAAGTATATGTTGGTGTGGGGTTAATGATAGGTGTAGGTGTGGATAAAAGAAGAGGTGTTTGGATCATGCGGTTGATGAATTCTATATGAGAAGGAGATGAGGTAATTTTTGGATTGTTTGATGTGGAAACACCTTCATTGCTTTCTTAGGTGTTTTAGAAGGCATTGTGGATATGTTTGTGGATGGATAAGGTGTGATTGGTGTGATAGTAGATGTAGATGTGGGAATGGTAGATGTGGAAGAGTGGGATAAAGTTGATGATGTGGGCATGGGTAAAGAAATGTGTGATAATGATGTCAAGACATACATAGGTGGATTTTTGGCGTAGTAGATATAAGTGTAGTGATGGGTGTGTTTGGGATAGATGTGGATAATGGGGTAGTCATAGTAAGTTGGGGTAGGATAGGTGTGGATGAAGAAGTGGGTGCAGTCAAAGCCAGTGTGGATGTGGTAAGAGCAGGACTAGATGTAGATATAAGAGAAGTGGTGGAAGTCAAGGTGGTGGATACGGTTGATGAGGGATAGCTCTCAAAGGATCCATGGGAAAAATATCAAGGATGGGAGTAGGTGATGATGAGATAAGTGGGATAGATATGGAAGGAGGTTTCCGATGTATGGTGTTGATTGAAAATGGGTTATATTTGTTTGGTGGGGTTGATGAAGATGGGTTTGTTGGTGGTGGATTAGGAAATGGTTTTTTGAAGATGTCATGGAGTGGTGAAGACCATATTGTTTGAGGGGATGTAAGATATTGGGGAGGAGAGACTTGATAAGATGGTTGGGACTAGATGAGAAGATAAGGTGCATGAGGGATAGGATTTTCATTAGGCCGAATAGGTATGGGGTCATTAGATGAGGCGGGGAAGTCCAAGGTGGTGGGATAGATTCTACTAGTTGGCGTGATCTATGGAGAAAGAACTCATGGATGGGGATAGAAGGATGAAATCATGAGATATTAATCATGATTTGTGGAAAATCATTTGAGGAAGAATTTTGTTACATTTTAAATCAAACAAGTCAAGCAAACAATTTTTTTATTCTTTTTAATTAAGAAAATGTGAAAAATAGAAAAGGGCATGGATAACGAGGGACCTAAGTGAAGGAAGTATATGTGTGGTTTCATATTTTTTTAGCTTGGAATAGTCTTAGGAGGTTTCTTGTTGGGTGATTAAATCCCAATAAATCAACCTGGTAAGATGTTGTTTTGATGTGTTAATTGATTTGTGATTTTGAGGTCATGTGTGAGGATTGTAAAATGTAGCAAGTTAACCTCCTACTTAAACTATGTGAGCAAGAAGGATGCAGAAGAAATGGTTATTTTTAAACAAAAATGAAATGTGATCTTTCAATGAGGAAACACACGGGAAAAGAGAAGTACAATGCGAGAAAAGAGTGAATAGGGAAAAGAGGAAAACTCGAATTAATCTTTTCCTTTTAATCTAAAAGTTAGCAAAGAGTGATCCAGCGGTTGAACCAACACAAGAAAGCAAGAAGCATGGCATCATGCTACATTTTTAGTAGAAGATAAAAGAAAAACAAAATTTCAAGAAATGAAAGGGGATCACCAAAGGGTGGTCCCACCGAGTGTGCCAGAAATGTTGGACAATTTTCTTCATTCCTAATCAAATGAATGAACTAATAATGAACGAAACTAAAAAATCATAATGTGGAGAGTTTATAGTACCTCTAACATGATGTGATGGATGAACACAAGAAAAGTGGTGATGGACCCTCATTTTAGTTGTTGACATGCAAATAAGATAAACTTAAATGAGGTTGATTAGATGGATTTATGTGTGGGTTTCCCGATGATGCGGACCTAAGAAGCATTAAATTTCTTAGCAAATATCAACCCTCATTTAAAAGAAATATTGAAGTAAAGGATGAAACAATAGATATCATGGATAAATAGAAGTATTACTAAGTCTCGAGAATAATTAAGATCTAATCTAAGAGCTGATTTGATTGATAGAAATGTAAAAGAAATGTTACATGGTGCAGGTTGATGATGACCTAGGCGTGCATAGGTGGGTTGAAGGTGACCTGGGAGAGTGGATCTAAACCTATGAGTGAAATATGCAGACCTATAAGGTTTTAATGCAAGCTAGTAGATGATAGATTCCTGTGGATGCTGGAAGATAGCTTGTATAATGATCTCTGAGAAAGAAAGGAACAGAAAATAATAGACAGTAACTATTTAGACAGATTGTTTGATGAACAGGGACCCTAGTTAACGACAACTATGGAGATTGAAAACAACTATAGTAGATTATGATAAGGTTGAGGATAAACAGATGGAGAAGGAAATGTCAAAATAAAGGAGTTGTAATAGAAAGCTACTAAGGGAGCTTTGAGTCTGGTGAAGTGAGCTAAACCTAAAAACTTTAGATATAAGCAATATATGATAATATGATAAATATGAAGCAAAACAACACAAAGATGATGATAATCTCATGAAGGATGATCATGAGTGATGTAAGCACGTTCCAAGGAGGTATGGGAGGTATGTGGCTATTATAGTACTTAGGTACAAGAGTGAGTTCGAAGTTATGAGAGAGCTCCAGAATTTGCATGCATATGATTTTGGATCCCTTTTTGAAAGGATTTCACTTAGTTATATAGGTTCAACGGTGACTAGGTGGTCACCACCGATCAAAGTGGGGAAATTTTCCCCAATGGGATAGAACTTGTGCTTTTGGCATGATTTTTTATTTCTTCAGATTGGAATAATGCTTTATAGCATGTAGGCAAGATTAGATTTCTTGGGGATAAAGTATGGGTAGTTAGGGATTAAAAATAGGTAGGAAGAAAGCTAGGAAAAAGCGTAAGATAAGAATTTAGGATAAAAGTATCGTAAATAGAAAGTGGATTAGGGAATGATATCATGTGGATACCAATTAATTAATTAATAGGATTTAATTAATTAAATTAATTAATGGTGATGGGATGTGAATTTTAATTAAATTAGAGGAATGTATTCAATCAAAAGGAGACCTAGATAAGATCCTAATAAAATATGTGCACGAGGAAAAAAAGGGTAGGGATACTAATTTTAGATGTCTACACCAATGTTGAGCCAATCCCCTTCCGAGATCTCTGATCTAGCTTGATGAGATAGCTTGTTGAGCTAACCATTTAGATTGTGGATCATCTCAATGCTTGAGCTCGCTGACATGATCCTACCATGCTATACATACTGACCAGCTCGCTAGGGCTTGAAACCACCCAAACCGATGCATCTTTATGAGATACAGAGGAACTCGGACCCTACAAGTGAGTAAGTACAAATCATCGAGATGTGTTCCATCTCACCCAACAGCTCGATGAGTTGTTTCTTTGCTCCATAACCATTTTGGTTGTTTTTAAAAAAAAACTCGATCTTTGAATTTTTCTTAGGTTTTTAGATTTCTAAGGGGGCATGAAAATGTAGTAGGGTACCCTAAGGATATATATTCAATTTCTCCCATTTTTATTCATTTTTAAGCCAAGTGTGGGCTCCAGGTACCTATTTTATCTCTCTAGTTGAGCTCGAACATCTAAAACCTAGAAGAGGAAAAAATGCCTCAAGTGACCCCAAACTTCCTAAAAACACTTTGCAAATTCTTTCAAAACTTGTATTTTACTCGAGATGCCCTATATTATTTTATGAAGCTCTTTCAATTTCCCAATTAGTTTCCTCATTTGTCCATTCTACCTAGATCGGTAAAAATAGATAATAATTTGGCAACTCACGGGGACATTTTCCTAGTAGATGGGGCTGATCAATAGCCTTAAAGCCTCAAAATTTTATCTTCAAGAAAATTAAAAGACTGCTTTTGGATTGAATTTGACATGTTTCTTGCATTGTAGAAATTTCTTATAAGAGAATCATGAAACTTACATGAGTGGAATTTTCTTTTTATTTGAAAATTTATTTTGTCCTTCATCTCTACAAATTGATCTATTGGGGTGAAGAGGAATACCTAAACTTTCCTCAAAATAAATTTTCTTTCAAAGTTGTAAACATAACTGAGGTAATGATTTCTTAGCAAGGATGAAGCACTTTGTAGAGTTAGGAACATTTACTATTTTGGAGAACTAGGAGATGCTATCAAAAACTAATTTTCCTCATTTTGTAAGCTACTTGGAATACTACCAAAGGTTGGAGCTGCTCACTAAGATTGAGGGATTACAAATTCCATGAGACCCGTCATTTGCAACACAACAAGTTACTCATTGGAAATGGTGTTTTGATCTTTCAAGAAGCATGAGAAGCTTAATCCATGACTTATTTGAAGGGATAAGAGAATATAAACACTGAAATATACCCCTAATCCAATTTTAGTTGCTATGTATTTGAAATATCTTAGAAATTAAAACCATTCCTTGAAATTTTGAGCCTCCTCCTATAACATTCTCTCTCCCGAAACATGGTGAACTATGTAGGAGAAACAATGGAAAAAAATATGTATAAAATAAGAAGATCATACATGCCCAAGTGGAACATGTAGATTTTGCACAGCACTTGTTCTCACGAAATCAAACCTACCTACTCTACTCTAACAAGAGAAATGAGAAACTCAAACAAATCCTATAACTAATAGAGAGAAGTAGCTTCCCTTTATCACAATTTGTAGCCATGTGGATGATTTTTCACTGAACATGGCTCTTGATAACAATGGAAAATTGTCCCGAGTTGGTTTTCCATTTTAAAATCCAGTATTAGAAACAAAAAAAAAATTCTTGCGCAATCTAATTTGCATTGCAATCCTAGAGGTGTTACAACTGATCCTTAGTACTTTTAAGGTCATCCTCATGTTAAGAAGTGAACATGACTGATTGTGACTCTACATTTGGCTCTAATGAAGCTAGATACTTGATTTAGAATGGTATGATTTATAAATGTTTTCCATTATTCTAAATCCCAACCCCAAGAATTGAATCCTCTCACAACCATTCTTAGACAGGGTGAGTCTTTGCATGTTGGTTTTGGCCTTATTGTTCATATACAAATAATTGATCTTCTTCTTTGATGATTGATATAGGAGTGGTTTCATCATTGTCTTCTTCTTCTTCCTTGTTTGATTCAAGAGGGCTATTATGAACAATAGGCTATTCTTAAACAATCTTCTCTAGAGAAAGAGGCTCCCTGTGATGAAGGATAGGTGATGGGGAAATAAAGGTGACAAGTTCTATATACTCTTCTCCATCAAATAATCCTCCAAATATTATAAATAATCTACCTCTTCATTTCACATTTTTTCCCAAGATTTAACCTTCTTCCCGATGTCTTCTAGCTCTTAAATTGATTCACCATGTTTCTCCTCATTCTCAAACATGAAGTTTGAGAGCTCAAACTTATCTAAAAAAATATATTTTTGGAAGGATGAAGTGAGAGGAGGGTCTAAAATATCTTCTCTAAGTTTATCTACACTTAATGAACTATGAATCTTCCTTTTTATCCTCCACGATGTATGAAGCTCTTTGTGTCTGGTTGTAGTATCGATGATATATTTTGTAGACTGACATAACCTTCCATAAGTACAATAAACTCTTGACATATAGGACAATGACGATCACCGCATTCATTTGAAATAACCTTGTACACTCGATATCCTATCTTTATTTGATTGAACATGCTCATCTTCTTGTTGATTTGGATCTAACTCTTTCTCTTTCTCTGAATTTTCCAACTATGAGGTATCAGCGAGATCCCGTGAACATGGTGTCAACATGCACACTACATTCCAAAAAAATGGACTTCTGGTCATCTTCCTCTTGTTCTTATTCTTGTGAAAACTCAATCTTCACTTCTTGTCCTTGAGACTTAAACCCAACTGAAGGCTTATTTATCAATGGAGTTTGCTTGATGTTAAAATTTTCAACCCACTCTTTCAATTTTCTTGCAAGCTCCTCCTTGTTAAGATCCTCAATCTTCTCACCTCTTTGGCTAGTTTTCTAACTTTGTTCTTCCCAAAATGGATTTGGGAAAGCAAGAGGAGGGGTGGGTTGGGATTTAACTATTTTTTTCACTATTTTAGGTGGTGAAAGACGTGTCATTTTTTTCTTTGTGGAGGGAAAGGAATTTTAGAAGAGAAAAGGGAAGAAAACTCAATATGGGATGGGAATATAGAAGATGGGGAAATGGATTCCACAATTGGAGCATCAGGTAAGAAGCTTGGAAACTAAATCTCATGCTGATATGGTGATAACTGGGAAAGAGGAGGGATGTGAGATGATGGTGTATAGTGTACACATTGACAAGGTCTCATAACACTAAATTCATAAACCTCTATCTCCTCAATCCACTTTGCAAGTTGTGGTAGCATTTCAACCATGAAATCAATATTTTGTGTAGGGTTATAAAGTATTGGCATAGGGCCAACCCATGGAAAAGGGACCTTGAAACCAATCTTGAATGCTTTCAATTGAGATGTAACCCTGGTGTGCACCATATTTTCCTCCATTGTCTAAATTTTCCTTTGAAAATCAGCCTCTCTAGGTGTAATATTTCCTCCAAATTTTGTATATCCCTTCTCTTGAATAGCTCCATAGTTTTGTGGATGGCCAAACTAATTTTGATCTTTCTCGCGTGGATATGCATACTGCTAATTTTCATTATAAAATAGATCTAAAGGTTGTTTACAATAACCAAGAGATGAATTTTGCAAGTTATTAGAATTGGGTTGAATTGGATTTATTACTAGAAATGAGAATTCCATGATGGGAATGAAGTCATGATTGCACAACTTCATGGATGGAAGGAAAATGAAAGATATGGAAAGAAAAATGGATGGAAAGAAAGGTCTACAACTCAAAAAATGGGTTGTTAGGATCAATTGAGTTTCTAGTTGTGCTTGGGCATGCCTCCTAAGGCTAAGATTTGATCAAGAGCACAACTTAATGAAATGAAGTGAATGCCATATTACAAACCTCTAAAATATCTTGACTTTTGTGTTGTCCCACTGGGCATGCTAGAAATATTATCACCGAATTATAGAACCCTCTAAATTTCATGCAAATGAATTTTCTAGATAATCAATGTAATTGGGTAACATGTATTTATCTCTAGGTGTGGGACCATGAACTTGAGACAACTCTCTAGAGAAAGCTAGTTCGTCTTCCTAATCTAGACAACGCACTACTCATATGCAAGAAAGACAACTAACTAATCCTACTCGATGATTTCCAAGGGATCGGGAAAAGGGCATTACATGAAAGAAGGAAATCCTACACTAAGGGGGTTATATTACCAAGAAAAGGGGGTGATGGACAATTTACAATACATGGAAATTAAGGAAAATGAGTGTAGAGAGGATGAACAAGCATCACGAGACCATAATTACATTTAACACAACATTCCCATAAGCACAACATCATCTAAACATGTAATGGAAACAAGTGAATGTAAACAATCCATGTAAGCATGATGAAAGGTAAGAAAAAACCACAAAAACTAATGAATGTATAGAGAAATAACCACAAACATCAGTTTTATTGCTCTAAAATATTACACAATACATCATTATAGAGGAAGAGGGCATGAGATCCCATTACAATGCTCGAAGAGAAGGCTTGGAGATATACAAACTACCCACCTGAGAAGAAGGGATAAAGAAAATGAAAATTTTCAAATACTACAAAATACTTCCCTTTACAATATATAGAGTTTTAAGTGAGAGAGGGAGGAGAAGAGAGATCCATATTTTTAGGCATTATTGAAACCCATTATTGGACCCTTGCATAAATGACGATCCCCATTATGCTATAGATTTTTGAAGAAGAAAGATGCCATGCCTCATTAATCTATTTTTATCTAATTTTATAAAATTCTTGTTTTCATATTTTTCGGGAAAATTTTGATGTTTTGGTGGGACCCACATGGTCAAAATGCACAAAATGGGGGTTTTGGGGGATGATGTGGCCAGGCCCGACTTACTACTGACTCAACGAGATAGATCTCGTGAGTTTTCGACTACATACATTGGTTCCTCCAAAATCACCTCACCCAATACCCCAAAGTAAGTTCCCCACTTCTTGCAATGTGCACCGGTGAAATTGGCTTGACCTCCTATGCACAACATCTAGCCGAGTCCCGAACCGACACATCTCCAAACCTCGAACACCTTTCCCGAATTATAAAAATGACAATCTCGAAAATGAATTGCCCTAAAACTATAAAACCCATTGACCAAACTCAAATTTGGACCCCAGACGACATCCTACATTAATTCCCCATGGTGACCTCTGATTCCCACCATGCAAAACATCTTAACCACGCACTAAGAAATTTCAACTTTTGACTCGATCCGCTTGGTGAACTTAATTACCCTTACGTGATTCTAAATTTTGAGTTCTTGAAATCCCAAACTATGCCCTACCATTGACTCTTGACTCATCGGAGATATAATGCTACGGTGAACGCCCTTGTGATCTCGGCCCAGCTAGCTTGGTGAGATAACCCTTCGCACTACGGGTCCTCCTAATGGCTGATCTTACCGACATGATCTCACCACGCTATGTATCTCGACCGATCACCGGGGCTCAAAACCACTCTAAATGACACATCTCTCGAGATCTTGAGGAATTCGGCCTCTGTAAGTGACTAAGCACAACCGGTGAGCTATGTTCTAGCTCGCCCAACAACACGATAAATTGTTTCTTTTCTCTATAGCCATTTTGGCTATTTTTTTCAACACTTATTTTATATTTTAAAGTTTCTTAAGGTTTTTAGAGTTCCAAGGGGCCATGAAAATGTAACACGGCACCATAAGGTTGGATTTTTGATTTCTACCATTTTTATTCATTTTTGGCTCATTGTGGGCTCCAGGACTTGTTTTCTCTATTTAATTGAGTTTTGAATGTCTCAAAACCTAGAAGAAGAAAAAATGTTTCAAGTTATCCCAAACTTCTCGAAAACATTGAAAATGATTCCATAACCTGTATTTTACCCGAGATACCCCAAATTATTTCATGAATCTCTATCAATTTCCAAATTCCAAGTTTCCTCGCTTTTCTATTTTACCTAGAGGGTAAAATGGATAACAAGTTATAGCTAGCGAGAAGGTTTTATAAGACCTAGTTAAGGGTTTAACAACCTAAACACAAAAAGAGATATACAAGGAGTTGTTGAAGGAGAAAAGATCTAAGATTTTGAAACCATGTCATGGAATGGAAAAGTGAACTACGAAGCACAGCAAAACATTATGGGTATCCCTAAAACTCTATATGCTTGGGTGAGGTAAGACACATGTCTTAAGGGCTAGTAAGGTAGTTTGTGCAAGGAGAGTGTTATTGTTCTTTGGGATTATTTAAATTCATGTTGGTGGTAGTTAAAAAAATTATTTGAGGCTTTGAATAGGGGAGAGTAATGAGAAATTTTTTGTTTTACCTAAATGAAGCTACAATCCCTTAATGTTGCAAGAGTTAGTGAATAAGAATAGGAGCAAGTTAAGGTAAGAGAGTGTATACTCATTTTCATGATGAATAAGCTATCTAATGAGTGGGATGGTGTTGTGAGGAGGTATATGGAGCAATGAAAAACCAAGGTGTGAGGTGATATTGTATAAACCTATGCAATTTTTATTAAATATAACAATTTTTAGTCATTATAGGCTGATTGCAAGATTTTCTTATGTAGAGACTGGTGAGAAGTAATTGTTTACAATCCCTTGAAGAAAAATACATGCATTCTTTTTATCATTTTCTCTGCATCATTTGGTATTAAAGTGGGAATTTGAGTCTTTTGCATTAATATTCTCCTTAATGATGAAATCATTAAGTTACTGAGGAGTGAAGAAGTTAAGTTGTAGAAGACAAGAGTGAATCAAGTTGGAGATTTTTGAAAGTTTGTAAGGCACTCGATACTTGCCTTAAGGATAATCCAATGCAGGTGACCAAATCTTGATGTATAATACTTTTTGATTTAATCCTTCAAGATGGTATCATTCTTTCATTTCAAGTGAATATTTTTCTAGAGATCTCTTGAATGTTGAATGTTATGTATGAAATGGGTCTTGCTCTACACCACATCCATAGGAACAAAAGAAAACAACACTTTGTATGCTTATACCTTCCAATATGAAATTCAACTTGACACTTTTCCCTTACCAAGATATGATTTCCTCTATACATCCTAATAATTGATATGGATTATGATGAATTATTATTTTTAGTCCTATATTTTCTACCATCTCAAAAGATACAAGATTCCCAGTGTTTCCAATATCAATGACCACAATAAAAAAATTACCATTAGATTTACATACGATTATGAAAAAACATATTCTTTGAGTTATATAATTCACTACCTTACATGTTTTCAAAATATTTCTTCTGCATAGAAATTAATTACCTTTAGCTTGAAGAATCTGATCAATAGCTCTATCATTCTCTCTCATCCTTGCATCTATCTCATTGCACTCATAAGTCTCGTGTCATGCATACCTATGACATTATAGCACTTTCCTACAAACTACACTTTATTTCTTGTCCCATATCTCTACATATAACTCATCTTAGATCTCATTATCCGGTTATTTTCTTCCATACCTTTCAACTTGTTCAACACAACTTACATCAACCTTTCCATCTTCTTATCCCAAGTTGACTTTCTCTCTTTTGTTACTTACACCATTTATATTCTCTTTCCCGTAATCACTTTAAAACAAAATATTTTTATTTTTAAGAATAAATTTCATGATATAATACCAAATTATGTACATCATAAGCCTTCTCAAATAACTCACAATTTTATAATTCACACAAGAACTCAAAAGTTCCCTTTAGGCTATCAAAACTAGCTTCATTCTCAAGTTCAAAAACATCCTCAAACATGTAAATTCTTAATTTCTAGTATTCTTGTACCTAACCAATGATTATAACTTGTTTCTACATGTCCTTTAATTCTATTACAACCTTTAAATTGAGACAAATTAGTCAAAGGATAAAAAAGTCTTACCTATATGTAAAATTTCCTTGTTATCCTTCCTAAGCAAAAGCACTTGCTATATTCATGGGTGGAGAGATATGTATGTGCTCAAAACAAACTAAAAACCTTCCTAAATACCATTTTATCCTTTTCAGGTGTGGTCCAAATTTGGTATCCTCATTCTCAACTAAAACCCACTTTTTATCACCCACTCTCCTTCAATATTAGCTTTTATTAGCTCTCCTTTTAACGTTTTCCTCACCTAGATTTTACACCAGAGGTTCAATTCACAAAGTAAGGACTATTTGTGACACCAATTTATCCCTTTTGGCTGTAAGTAAAATTTATGGTTAGGTTCCTTTAGGAAAATTTGTTCAAATATCCTTATCTCTTTCTTTTTTAGCCCTTCTAGACTGTGTCACTGTTTCTTATCCCAAATATTAATATTTATAGGAAAATTGTGATGGTTTAGATATTAAATCCTTAAAAATATTGTAGAGGGGGCTTCCAAAATCATAACATCAACTTTACACTCCTTGGGTTAACTCTTACACACCTATTTTTGTCATGTCCTTTCATAGACAACTTTGTACAATGCAATCTTCTTGGTTTCTAAGCTGTTGGAAATGTATCCACCAAATTACATTATTTATCTCTTAATGCCTTCAACTTATGTTTATTTTAGAAGCTTGGCCACACTCAATGAAATTCAACCCATGCCTATAACTTCATTATCTTCCTTTTCTCTTAACTATCACTTTCTTAGTTCTCAAATAATCATCTAAAGGGTTTCATCTATGAATGTCATGTTTTTATAGATTGAGGTGAGATGATAACTCTTGGAATCCTTCATAAACTAAAAAAATGTTATAATAATATTTCCTCAACAATTTTTTTCTTGATATTGTGATTAATCTTCAAATCTCCTTTCCTAACTTTAAACCCTAAGATGGTTTCAACCAAAAATTCTGAAAAAAGAGTTATGATGAAAAAACAACTAATACACCATTAAACATCATTTCCATGACCTATAAGCTTTCTGAGGGTCTGTATTAGAACTCCCATTGGTTAGGAACTAACTAGGAGATATCCAATCTCCTTTTTCTATGTAGACTCTTCAAAATCTTCTTATTATGTTTGTAGGAGAAGAGTATGCTCAACACTCGGGTTTTCAAAAACATAAAATTTCATTATTCTCCTTTTAGGATTTTTTAGGTTCATGTATTCTAAATAAACTTTCTTAAAAACTTCACTTCTTATTTTTGAGTTAATATGACTTTCCTAAGGTGTCGATATTGCGTGCATTATATTGTGACATGGTATTGTCTCAATGTTAAGCACTCACCTCAAACAATTGGAAAAGACAACTCTATTAAGACAGGTAAACAATGAATAAGATTTCTTACAAGAGAAAATTACTTCCTTTCTCAAATTACTATATAATAATTGAATGAATATCATTTTTCATGCACAAGTTCGATTCTCATCACAAAATCTTAAAACTATCAAAATTATTAACAAGTACATCTTTTAATATTTTTAGAGCTCCAATTAATTTTCTTCACTTGACCATTTGAATGATGGATGTAAAAAGTTGCATTGAGGCTTAAATATTCCTTATAAATATTTCTTAACCAATTCTTGGATCATTAAACCTATTCAAGTACATGATTTTCATTTATTCTAATCATTAAATATCCCAATTTTAGACTAGAAACTTAAGACCTAAGTACTATGTCACAACTATGACCTTATTAGGACTTTTATACCTTAATAGAACTTGTAACAAGATTACATATCCTTTGAATGCTTGAATAAGAAATATAAACACCAAAACCAAGACAAAATGGCCTCATTATTCAAATTTGCATTTTGTAGGGAAAATCCTATAGTCAAAATTTTGAAGATCCAAAGTAAAACTAAACACACTAGATGAATCCTAATGACCCCTAAAACCTATCAAAACCCTAAGAAATCCAAAATGTGATGTGATTAACCCTATATACATACTAGGAGTGATTATCCTACATCAGTAAGAGTATATTTGAATTCTAGTATTTGATACTAATTAAACGAATACTTGACAATTTTTTAATATAGACTTAAATATGTCCAAATTTAATGAAATTATGGTTTTAAGTGAATAAGATGAAAGAGACAAAAATAAAATTTACAATGGAGAATTAGAAAGTAGAGAGAGAGAGAAAAGAGAGAGAAGATATGTGGCATGAGAAAGGATGAGGAAGTTCTGAGTTACTTTGTACAAATGCACTCTAGTGAAGTCCTAATATTTTGAGCACTCCCTGAACTTGATGAATCTTCCTAGTGTACTTAGTCTTCACAAACCTCCTCTTTGAGAATCACATGATCATTATACCACTAAAACCAAGAGAAATTCCTTATTTAATTTGATCCAACCTTCCCATATTTGAAACACTACCGTGTCTCTGTGATCTAGCTTACATTTGATACACTTGGTGTAAACAATGAGACAAATTTCTCATATGGGGTGATCTTGGCGACCTATCAACAAATGAATAGGGTGACTGTGAGGCACAATGAGGGATAACACAAAATCCTCTGATATGAGATGGTTAAGGGAGAGAGGCTGAGTAAATAATTCTTCCAAGTTTTGATCTACCCATATGGTGAGATGAGAAACAATTTGAGACCAAATTTAGGGAATGGAGAGGGATTTCTTTCTTTCTAATCCATAATTAAAATATAAGTGCATAGTGTGAAATCATGATTTTGTAAGTCACAATGAGGCTATGTACTATTTTAAACATATCCAGGTGCTCTTTCTTCATCCTTTTTCTTGACCAATATTTATAAACTTAATATTTTTAATAAGCCTTATTTCGATAATTCCATTTTAGTTACTAGTTTCTTAATTTGGCACTTTTGAGTTTCATTGATGGTCAAGGGTAAATCACAACTTTGAGAATAAATTGTTTGCAAAAATTACTATTTATGACAGTGAGGCTTAAGAAGGACTACTATTTTTAGAAGTGGGTCTTCCCAATGTTGGAATGGAATGAAATTATTCTTACAAGTTTATTTTTTACAATGTGATGTTTTTCTCCAAATTTCAAAGGATTTCAATTTCTAGGTTCTCATTGGTTTGAGAAAACATATTTTTTAGCTTCAATTTTCAAATAGCTATAGAAATTGATGTAAATAATAAATGGAGACATGTAAATACTCTTCTTAAAGGTGTTTTTGAAAGTAATCTACAGTTAAAATCTCATGGTAAAAAACATGGGGTCTTGGGGATATGAAAAAAATAAGGTTTGGGCATGGGGGATGCATGAAGAAATTTTGATAGAATAACAACATACCATTAGTAATGGAGGAGAGGAAATAACAAAAATGATATCAAAATGGATAATAGTTTTATTAAAATGGTTTCCCCCTTTCAAAATTATTTTCCCTCCTATTTGCACACCTTAACTCAACTTAGAATCAAACTAGCTAACATGGGTTTGTTGGAGGTTAGAAGTGTGTTTGTACCATATAAATAGGTAGAAAAGGGAAAAATGACATCCACCTCTCCAAAATGTTCCATGAAATATGCTCTAATGAGGAGAGGGATAAATTTTATGGAAAGGGTGAGTTGTTAACATGTTTCTAACACCCAAGTTGTCACTTTTAAGTGAAGAAAACATTTCTGCATAGGGGAGAAAATTTTTATGTCCCACATGTCCCCAGAAGCTGGGAAAAGGGATATCACAAGTTCAAAATTCTTCCATGGGTCATCTAGTCACGAAAAAGTGCTCAAATGTCAAGAAAGGTGAGTTTATAACACCTTCTAACCAGTTAAGTTGTCGGTTTACGTGATGAACCATAACACTCAATTGGGGGGAACACTTTGGTGTCCATCATGTCCCCTTAAACAAAGGGAAAAAGGGACATAGGTACACCAATCCTCTAAAACCCTGCCCAAGCTTCTTGGAATGTTGATGTCATCAAACACAACATGAAAATACAATAAGGAGTGGATTTTCATGCCTAAGAGAAAGACAGGGAGTTTGGAGGGAAAATATTATATGATTTTGACTCCAAAATAACCCATTGAATCCATTCCCACCATTTTCAAGATTTGATTCATCTTGAAATTTTCCTTTTCAGTCCACTTTTAACTTTTTCCTATGTGCATGCACAAGTAAGTTGAGTTCCCCAGAGTCCAAAATGAATATAAAAACACAACATATGGACCATATGAAATGTCCAATGTAATCCAATTTTACATTTTTTAGGATCCTAACTCTTCTCAAGGTGTTTGAAACCCTTCAAGCAAGTTCCACCTTGTAAAAGACTCTTGTGTTTCATTGATGGACAATTTTCCACATTTTTATACTCCTATATTTCTATTTGTATTATTACACCATTAAGTAGGATATTTCATATTTACGATGCCTAGGTTATGAGATCCCAATACTTCACAAGGCTTCAAACCCTTTGAACAATGTGACTATCTTTTTGAAACATGCATTTCCTAGTGCCTTACCCCAAAAATACCTGATTTTACTTGAAAGTTTTGAAACTCTCATGGATCGATAGAAACTTCCTAAGATTCCTTATATAATCTTATTACTCTCCTAAAAACCTCTAGATGGTTGAAATTTCCCTCTAAGCTTCTGAGGTATGTCCTCCTATAATAAAAATACCAAAAATAGCCCTTTTGAATCATCTAGAAGCACTTTTATTTCATAGATCTCAGTAACTTCAAGAATCAAGCTAGGCAAACTTATATGCACATGAAAAAACAAAATCATGTTAGAACATTCCTCTTGACTATAATGATGGTGAAAAAGTTGAAATATACATTGATGGGAAAGGAAATTTCAAGTGTGGGTTTGGTTTTTGTGACCAAAATTTTAAATTTTGCATGCTATACATTTATCATGACAATAGTTTTTGTTACTCGGGTACTTGTTTCAAATTGGAAAAATGAAAAATGGAACATGAATGAACCTCATCTATCTTGTAGGGAAGCATATCCATTGGGAAATAGATTCATATAGCACACAAGTAAGAATAAAAAAACAAATGATAGAAAGGGAAATGCATAATAGAAAGGAAACACACAACACAAAAGGGAAAAACATGATTGAAAGGAAAAAATCTAAATCACCTATGGTACATGTGGGGGATAAATTTCTCTCACTCTGTATCACCTTTTCTTCTTTTGATGTTACCATGTACGGGTAACACCAATTGACGTTATTCCATAAATCCATTGACTAAGGTAAAAACCCTTCCTTAAATATTTAGGAAGGGAAGGTTTTATAGGAGGTCTCCAAGTACCTAAAAATAATAATAATGCATGCATACTCTTGAGAAAGTTAACATGAATCCTCTTACAACTGAAGATCAATATGATTAGCTCACTTTTCTCAATTACATAAAATTCAATTCTAGGCTGCCAATGTTGGCCATTGTGTGTTTTTATTGTCATTAATTTCAATTCCATTGATGGAAAAGGGTGTCTTACGGTCATGTGAGTCTCCATAAGGTGTTATTCAGTTTCAAACATGAAGGTTAATTGGTAGTGCCATGATTGGTGGTATTCTAGAAGGTCATGGTGTATGGTTGACTTAGATAAGTCATAGTTTCAGATCTCTTGAGTTGTTTGGATGTTTTCTTGAGGTCATACATGGTCATAGATGTATGTTACAAAATCCTATGGGTAAGCATGAGATCAAAAAGGTCAATTCATGGGTTGTATGTGTTGGGTCATGTCATTCTAGTCTTGTTTCTATCCCTCGAGCATACAAATTGAGTTCATGGTATTGGGCCCTAAAATATCAGCTAAGTACCAAAGGCGCACGTGCGTAGGACCGGTGAGAAGAAGGGCACTCATGGGAAATAACACATGGAAAAGAGGTTTAAGGATGGTTTAGGTGAAACTAGGGTGTGCACGGAATGCGAAACATGATTTCAAAGGACTTAGCCATGTTTTTCATTCTAAAGGCACTTGACGAAAAACTTGAGGATCCGACTAGGCTTGATGAGTGGATATGGTGCCAGCCTAGAACCTTGGAGGTCAAGAAAAGGATATTCCATTAAGATAATATTCCCAGAAGATATCATCATAGAGAGTGGAGGGTTTGCAAAGGGATAAGAATTCACTATTAGAGGACCACATAGACACTTGGCATGTGATGCATTTGAGAAGAGAAAGCATGGTGGTGGGTGCTAATGCTATAAAGGAGATGCTCATACTAGAGAAAGAGACACATTAGAGAGATAGAAGACATCATACATCGAAGAGAATGTAAGAGATAGAGGGAATGAATTGAGAGTGAGATGCTAAGTAACAAAGTGTTACAGTAATGCTAGGGTTTAGAGAACTTAGTGCTAAGGGTTGTGAGGGATGTCATGAACCTCTATATGGCACTAAGATATGTAACATGGTATTAAATGGAAGGGCATAGCTAGGGTATCATACTACAAAATATCTGTAGGGGTTTAATATTTTTCCTTTATCCCCTACAGATATTTCCTAGCATGAGACCCTAGCTATACCCTTCCTTTTTATCCCATGTTATAGATCTTAGTCCCATATAGAGGCTCATGAAATCCCTCACAACCCTTAGCAATAAGTTCTCTAAACCCTGGCACTATTGCAACACTTTGTTACTCATCATTTTAATCTCGATGCATTCCCTCTATCTCTTACAGTCTCTTCTAATGTATTGTGTCTTTAATCTCTTTGATATGTATCTTTCTCTAGTCCGAGCATCTCATTTTATAGGATTAACACCCAAAGCTATGCTTTCTCTTTTAACAGATCGTGTGCCAAGTTTAGATGTGGTCCTCCAATGGTGAATGATTATCCTGTGAAAACCCTCCACTCTCTATAATGATGTCTTCTTGGAATATTAGATTCCTAGAATATTCTTTTCTATACCTCCAAGGTTCTAGGTGGCACCTTATCCAATCATCATGCCTTTTCAAGTTCTCAATTTTTTCCTCAAGTTCCTTCAGAATGCCAAATATGGCTAAGTCTTTTGAACTTGTGTTCTTCCTTCCACACCTTCCCTAGTTTCACCTAAACCCTTCTTAAATCTCTTTATCTTGTGAACTTTCCCCAGTGCCCTTCTTCTCTATGGTCCTCCGCGTGCTCACCCTTTTAGTACTTATCGATATTTAAGGGCCCTACATCACCCTACACTAAATGTTTTCTCCATACTCTAAAACATCCTTCCCCTTCAAAGAATAAAGAATAGAGGGATAGAGATAACTAAATAAAGAATGAAAGAATTGAAGAATGGAAGAATGGAAGAATGGAAGAATATGCTACTACTGTAGGAGGAGTGGGAACTCCTTCCTCATTGTTTCCTCAATCTTTTCCTAGGCATCCACCTCACCCTATGCCTATTGAAGTAGGTCACCCACTAGAGTGCTCACCTCCTCAAAACTCAATTTGTTGCCCTTAGCATTCAATATATCAAAAATTCCTTCTAACCGCTTGTTAATGTTGTCTAGTGAATCCATTCTATGAGTGATCTAGGTGTTAACCTCCTTAAGCCAATTATTAATCAAACCCCTCAAGGCTTCGATTTCTTCCATCTTATTCTCAACCTCAACTAGGATTTTATTATGATCTACCTTGTTTTCCTTGTTATTCTCTTAAAAATCCTTTAGATCCACCTCATGTGTAGAAACTAGAATGCTTTCTACCCTGACTCTATCAAAACAATTGTTATAAATAGCCTCAACTATTTGCACGGTGGTCTTCACGGTAGTGAGGAGCTCGGAATACCAAGTCACTTGTTTCCCCAATATTTAGTCTTTTTTCCTCCATGTGGCATACCAATGCCTCTTCTGTTGATTCCAATGTGAGCAACCTCCTTTCCATGGTGAGGATGTGGGTCAAGTCTTCCAAGAATTGCATGGTTGACTCATATTTTTTCTCAGGCGGGGCCAGGTCTAGGTGCTTCAAGATTATGGAGTCTGTAATCATCTCTATTTTCTTAGAAATCTTGTGCACCTTTTCCTTATCCTCGCTTAATTCATGTCTAGATCCTCCTACTTTAACTCCTTGTTCTTCTCAATGATTTCTTCATTTTTCTTTTCAATTTCTTCTTCCAAGACCCTTACTCTGTCATTCCTCTCAAAGAGTCTCACCTCAACCTCCACTAATACCTTTTTGAGTGCATTACACACTTTCTCATCTGATAGTTGTTGAGCATTCACCAGAGGGTTTACTCCCTTGGTATCTGGTATCTTCATCAATGCCTCTCGGTTGACCTCAAACTTGGGATCATCAACATGGGACTAGAAGGCACAAGACAACATCTTCCATTTGTGTGGATACGCACCCTCTTCTTTGATTGAAGACCTTGCAAGGAGTTAGTTTGTAGGTATGGTACTTTGGAAACATGCATGTAATACCTTATTTGGATCATTAATATAAGTCATCCTCTTCTCCCGCACCATTATAACATTCTTTCCTCCCATGCGCGCTACCTTTGGGAAGCTTACCACATGGTTGGGATATCCACCTATACTTCCATACTCCTTTTCTAATCTCTTTCTTCCCTCCATCTCCTTGCGCACTTCTTCATGTTGCTCTCAACCTCTTGTTCCATCAAGTCTTTTATTATTCCTACTACCTACCTTTCTGCGCATCTTATATCTTCTCCTTTTTTAGGATTGGGGTCCTTTAATCCTTTTTGTTAACTTCCTTACTTCCTCCCCTACCGTGAGTGCATCATTTTCCTCATCCTTCTCTTCATTTTCTTCCTATGAGTCATGTACATCATACACAAGATGGTCCTGAGCCTCATCACACTTGTCATCATCCTTGTCTCCCTTGATGGCCTCTATGCTCTTTGTTTATTCTAAGCTTTCCCTTTCTATTATTTTATGCTTCTTCCTAACTAGTGATTTCAGTATAGAATATTCTTCTTTTTCATCTTTAGTATTACAATTCTTTCTTTCTGGTGACTCTTCTTTTTAAGGGGGATTTTCTTGTTCTAGTGCCTCTTCCTCATGTGTCTTCTCTTTCTCTTCTGCATGGGACTTATTCCTCCATTCATAGGTTCTTGGTTTTTCACTTGGATTTTGTGTGCCTATAAATTACAATGTCTACTCACTTTGTGCCTTTTTCTAAAGGGATTCCTCTCTCTCCCTCTTCCTCGGTGTGGATTTCTTCCTTAAGGTGACATCTTTTGGGATAGATGCATCATTCTCCATGTATGCACCCTTCTCATACTTCAGCCTTATGTACAGGTATACCCTTGCTATGGTTCTCCAAGAACAGGTAATGTTATAGGATTCACCATATGCACGTCATGGGAGATATAATTCTCTACATAGGTGTGCTTATTTGGATATATCAAAGTCTTACGAAGCTCATGGTAATCCTAGTCCACCGTGCTGAGGTCAAACCTTAACTTATTTTCCTCCTTTAATCTATTAACCCCGGTCTAGAAGTATTGTGATGTGAAGGAGAATGGAAACTTGCACTAGTGACCCTTGGCACCATCTTCTCGAGTAAACTAGCCAATGCAAAAAGCTTGGTACATAGTGAATTCAACTTCACCTTGTAGTAAAACGGGTAACTACTCAAGTATTCTCCATTTTGTGCCAAATGCATCATGCATCCGCTTGTCATGGTGTCACATGTATACTTCTCAAATATTTTTGTAGGGGATGACTTCTCATCTGGGTACTCCCATACAAATTTTTCTGGCCCATCGAGCACTCCAATCCCTAAAAGGAAAATGGTAAGGAGGACATTAACAAACATAAACTTCTCTCCGTCGTGCGCGACACTGATGATTTCCTCTGCTTTATGAATGAAGAGACGTTATATATGGTCCCCTCGAGATCTTACGGAAAATGTTTAACCATGCCTTTTTGATTTGCTTTCATCTCTCCTATCCATTTAGTTTTATGATCAAGTACATGACCATCCTCATTATTGGGTGAAAAAATAGGCTTCCACTATTTTCTTGATGTCCTCTTTTTCATGTAGGTCATCATCAATTTAGTCTCCCTCACAGTAATACCATAAAATTAGAGATATGTTAGGGAGTTATCTGCGCATTCTCCATCTGTGAAATAGAAATGGCCCTCATGCACACGTGACGTCAACCACCAGTACACTCACTATCGCTTGCCAACATAGGGAAACTCATAGAGTTGTAACAACCTGACCTTCTCCATCTTCACCTTTTCTTCATCTTTGTAGATAGGCATTCCATCTAGTATCCTTTTTTCTATAGGATGAACCAATTCCAATGCCATCTTGGTCTCCGTGGTGCTCATCCTATGGTTGTAGTCACTTATGGCCATCTTTCTCACGTGAGACACCCATTATTTTCCAAGAAATACACCATCTAGGTATTGCATCTCTGTGTACCATTCCTCATTGAATATAGAGGGAACCAACTTGTTTCCCATCTCCTTTCCTTCTTTGGTGAAACAGTGGTTACTTTCCTTGGTGCCATTTCTCTTGTTGGGATACTAAAAGTCCTTTCTCCTGATCTTGACTTTACTTAATTCTATGGTTTTATTCTTATGTGAAATTCCCTTCAACCCCATGCCCTAGTTGTGGAACCCTAACTTGGAAAAACCCTTCATTCCATAAGATGATGTATTCACTTACAGGTTTCTAAAACTCCTACAACCCTCTCCCTCACACCCGTGTACTATTTTTTCACCTGGTTTGTTGATCAACTTAGATATGCACTCAGATCTTCAAAACCCTCTTTTACATAATTTTTTCAAGGATTCCCTAGTTTGCAAGAGATATTCAATATCACAAATGCAAGGTAACAATGATGTACCCGACCTTCTACTTATAGTTTTTGATTCTTTTATGCAATAAATGTAATGCCACCTACCATCGTACCTTTGTAATAAAGGAATATTTTTCTTCTTAAGACAATATTCAAGTGCTTTTATCCCTTCTTCCAATCTGTGTAAAAATCCTACAAAATTATGGCGTATAAAAATACTTACTTGTTGAAGATCCTTTCATGTGTGCTTACAGTGTCGAAGGAACTTCTTCTATCCTTACCCTAATTTTTGACATCACCTACCTCATGTTGTTCCTACACTTCTCATATTTGTACATGGTCTTCCAAAATCCTTACACCAAACTCCTTATGTCCACCTTTCCTATGCATGCTCTTCCAAACTACACACTTTTGATCCTTCAATCTAGGCCATCAAAACACAACTTCTACTACCAACTTCCATTACTTGTCACATTACTCCACCCCACACAAAAATAGATGTGTGGTCCTCTATGCGCACATAGAAAACTTTTGAAAATAATAAGTGGCTACCAATGCACAACACACACACAACAACAAAAATAAAGGGAACAAACAATGAGAAGGGGAAACAAAAAGAAAGGAAATGCATTAAAGTAAATCCTAGGCTAAATGGAAATACTGCCTTATTTATGTATACAAGGAAGACTTATTTATAGTAGGGATTCAACCTACTCCCATTGAAATGTCCTAGTAATCTCATCCCATCCAGTGCTTGTAACTAACATGCACCTGAATCAAGGATGTATGAGATGATATATGGTCCTAACCAATGGAATTTTAGTTTGTGAGGATGGCACATAAATTAGGAGTCATAAAGCAAGACCATCTGCCCAGCCTTGAATTGGTTGTTTTTAATATGGTGATCATGTCATGCTTTTTGTTACACCTTTTCAATCTTTTGACTCCACCTAGTAAGTGATTTCCTTTTGTTTAAGCTGCATTAACTTATCCATGCACTCTTGTAGTGATTTCTCATCGCTAATTTTCCGCACGTGCAATACGTAGGGATGGTAACATAAACTCTACTGGTAAAACAACTTCCATGCCAAACACCAATTAGAAATGTGTGGCCTTATTCAATCTCTTGTAGGTAGTCATATATATCTATAATGCGGGTGAAACTTTGTCATCCCAATCCTGTCTTCCCACATCAAAAGTTTTGTCGGCATGTGACTCAAAATTTTGTTAAATGCTTCAGCGGTTCCATTAACTTGTGGGTTATTTTGGGTGGTATTTTGATGGGCCACCATGAATTCTGCCAACAAGATTCTAAATGTCTCATTCAAGTAATAGGTACCCATGTCACTTGTTAAACTTAACGTACATCCATATATACTGATTATATTTTCCCACAAACACCTATTTGTTATTGCCGATGTGCAATCCTTTATAGTGCTTGCCTCTTCCCACCTTGTTAAGTAGTCGGTGCAAGTGATGATATAGCGTCAACTAGTACTTCACATGGTAGGTGAAATTAGCCTTATAAAGTCAATGGACCACTTCTCAAATGGTTCTGCGCTAGCTATCAACCTCAAGGTACTCTCATCCCCTCTTCCCCGGTTTTCCAAGGTGCTAGAAATGGTTACAAGCCTTGGAAAACTGAATGTAATCCTAATAGATGCTTTCCCACCAAAGCCCCCAAGAAAATCTTTCATGCGGTGGTATTCCCTATATAGTGTCCTCCTCTAATCCCATCATGTGCTTTCTCCATGATTGCAACACGCTCATGTTCCAACACACACCGACATAAAAACTCATCATGGCCTAGCTTGTATAAGTCTCCAATGATTAACATTTAGGGCGTGAAGCATATGGCTAATTTCTTTCTTTCCAGAGTCTTAATTCCCTCTGACACCACACCCGTTTTGAGAAACACAACAATATCTTCTAAATAAGAGGGTGGGCACTGTAACCTAAATAGTTGTGTGTATAGAATTATATCCTCAATGCTTTGGGATTCCTCCCTGAGTCAATCCTTGATAAATGGTTAAGCCTTGAGTTACTCTTTCTTGGTTTCACAACAACTGTAAACTCAAACTCTTGAAACAACAAGACCCACTAACATATGCACCCTTGTAAAATGATCTTGTTCACCAAGTAATTCAATGCCATGTGGTCCATGTAGAATATGAAGGGTGTTTCCAACAGATATTTCCTAAATTTTTACAATGCGTAGATCATTGATAGTGCTTCACGCTCAGTAGTAGTATAGTTCTTCTCTGTTGGTATCAACTTCTGCTAGAAAAACAAAAATGTGGTCAATAATTACTTCTCCAAGTTGTGTTAAGACTTCCCTAATTATTGTTCTCAAAGCGTTAAAATGTACATGGAATGTCTTATCCTAAGAGGGAAAGTGTAATATGGGCACGTTGATAATCCTATTCTTCAATGCATCAAACGGTGTTATCCTAAGAGGGAAAGTGTAATATGGGCACATTGATAATCCTATTCTTCAATGCATCAAACGGTGTTTTTACACCTCTCCCTAGTGAAATGATCTTTTGTGTTTTAAAATTTCCTCCAATGGCATGGCGATCTTGGCATACCCCTTAATAAAATTCTAGTAGTACCCAATATGTCAAAGGAATCCATGCATTGCGCTCTAGATGGTAGGTTCCCCTAATCCTACGCTAACAGAAACTTTGGTAGGATCCACTAGCAAATCTTCATTACATACGATATGACCCAAGAGGGTTACAAATGGAGTAGTGAAGAGTCATTTCTTAATGTTGATGGATATGTGCAAATGCTGACATATCTTGAACATTGGTCTTTCACTATTCCATACATTGTCTAGTCATCAAGGTTGACCTGAAGGAACATATGGATAAAATCCTTAAATTCTTGGACTACTATGCGCAAAAAAATAGTAGGCACATTCTTCAATCCAAAAGGCATGACCGTGTAGGAAAAAATTCCCCATTCAGTGGTGAAAGTTGTATTTTCTTGGTCCTCCTTTGTGATTCTAACTTGATGATATCCTAAGAATCCATCTGTGAAAGAATAGATTTCACACCTAACCACTCCTTCCGAATTTCCTCGATAAAATGGGTTAGGAAAGGATCAATTACACATACCACATTTAAGTCCCTGTAGTCAACAAAAATCCTTATCCTTCCATCCTTTTTAATTCTTATGACCATGGGGCTTATCCATTCTGATTCCTCCATAACTTCAATGATGCCTAATGCGATCATCTTGTCTATCTCCTCCTTGACCCGGATGCATAAATTTGGATTCATTCGGTAAGGTATCTTCTGAATTGGGTGTGCACCCTCCTTTAACTTGATTTTCATCTCCCCTAAGGAGTGGTGGATGCATTTAAGCTCATGGTACCAATGTGAAAATAAGTCCTAAAACTCATGTAACAGATCAATGATCTTTAAAACCTCATTTTCTTACTAATAGTCCCTAATAGTGGCCTCCTTAGGTTCCTTTTCTGAACCAATGTTAACCCTCTTTTTTTTAGGGGTTCATGGTAGGCACGCACTTTCTCATCAGCACTATCCATAACTTTACACGTACCTTCAATATGGTTAACATCTAAATTTTCCACCTCTTTTCCATCTATCACATAGACCATCTTTCCCTTCTCTTTCTCCATGCATGTGCACTCAAGTTGTGTCTCCTCTGATTCTTCCTCATCAAATAATGCTTCCAAACTAGGTTCACCCAATAACTCCAGTATTCTATCTTCTTTCATGGCACTATATCCCATCATTAGGTGCTTAACAACCTGCAATGCCTTATCCATTGATGGATTGGTGCTCCGATACTCAAAATCTTGAAAGAAGTCAGTCGTAAACTCCTACCAATTTCCTATCTGACGGTGCATCTTTGAGTGAATGTACCATATGTGTGCACATATTTGTAAAGTGGAGTGTAACTTATGCACCCATGTAGAAGGTGGTAATGCTTCTGTGACTTCCATCAAAACCTTCTCACATGCTTGGATGTGAAACAAGGTGGGTTCCTTCCCATGATAGTCTTGTATGATAGTGGGTGCATTGCTCAGAAAACCTAACAAAGAACATGATTCTTACTTTGCACCACTCTAGAAGGCTATCATGATGTGTCACCCACCAATGCATTGGGTCCCGAGAAAGTTATAGCTGATCATCCTTATTCTTTCAATCTCACTTTTCCATTGGGTCTCCATTTCTCATAAGAAAATATCAGGGTTGGCTCCTCCAAAATAGCTTGGAAACTTATTTCCTCCTAGGTGCTTGACTAAGCATGCCTTTGTTACTCTTGTAATAGAGCCTCTCAATTTCCACCCAATTAACTCATAAGTCTTATGCACCAAATTTTCACATGCTACACTAGTGGTATCACTCATAGATTGGGCATCTTCAAATTGAATAACTCCTTCCGTAGGATCAATCACCTTAGGGTACCTGATAGAGTGCACATAGATTCTATCAAGAACTTATTCTCCTAAGGGCTTAGTATAGGGCGTTGACTTTCCATTGGTCAAGGGGATGATTACCCGTTCTTCCTTGTTCTCAAATCATATGTACCCCTTATTGAACTATAGGTCAGTATTGTTCTTATAACACAAGGGAACCTAAGTAACAACGGAAAGTTTTCCCCCTTGGCTAGTGCCAAGACTTTGAAATATCCAGGTGAATTTCACTCCTTGGATAATGATAGAAACATTTTTAAAACACTAATGGACATAGCCTTTGTTTTTTTGCCATAGATAGCACATTTTAAGATGGTTGTAATGGGGACTTCCCATTTGGTTCCATGTTTCTAGGGTGAGAAAATTGACGTCTACACCAGTGTCAATTAGAATATTTCTTAGGAGACACCCATCCAAATCCACATTCAAGGTAACCTCCTTATCATAGTCGAGGTTCTAGGGAGGAAAATTATCATTCATAACCTTCCTCTCATGATCTTCTCTGATGTGCATTACTTTCTTACGTAACCATTCCCTAGTAAAGGAATGATATTATTCTTCCTCGGCATTTTACATACTTCCCGACACATTGTCTATATCCTTCATGGAGCCTCAACATTCTTCCTTTGTTCGAACTACCTTGACTTCTCCTTAAAGAAATAGATTTCTCCTTGTAGGTTTCAAATTACATCCATGGTTTGTTGATACACTTATTTCTGATGAGTAGGGTCCGACTACTTACCATACACTACCTCTTCTCTAGTAACCAATGAATTCTACCTTGATGTTTCCCTAGCGTGCACAACTTCAGCTCGTTTCGTCACTAGTATAAGCTCTAGTTCTAACTCATGCACCACCCTTGGCATCTATTACGAATCGGACTTGTTTATGCTTACCATTCTAGTGCATTTTTTCTTCTAGTGTTGGTGGCTCATATGTTAAAATAGTTCCATTCACTTCTCATAATTGTGCTTCTTTCAACACCAAGAGCACTACAATAGATCGGGAATTAGTGCTTACGGTGCTCCATAGATCGACATTTGTAACAAGTTCCATGTGAGAATTCACTTATTCCTCCTCCATGGTTGCCATGACCATGAAATCCTCCTCAAAACCTCTTCCATGTGCCCCTCCATCCGCGCACCCTTCATAGTGACAACCATCATCCTCAAAATTATTTTTGAGGCTAGTTTGGAGCACACCAATATCAATGGCATTACGTATTTGGTCAATCAATCTACAATCCTTGGTGTCATGAGTAGTAGAGGTGTAAATATTGTAATAGGAAGAAATTTTTACGAGATCATGTAATGCAGTAGTGGACACCTACTTGCATCATGATCTTCATGGAAAATATCACAATCCAGTATCATGGCATGTACCGATCTTTGAGGATAACTATATTTTATATTCCCCTATACCTCATAATTTGTGCACCATCGGCCATCACGCGAGTCTCATGCACCAAGTTTGCAGATAGTTTCTCTAGCTACTTTTCCATTGCAACAATTTGAGCTTCAAGAAAATGTATAACACTAGTATCGATGCTTCCAACATCCTCAGCGTGTAGGGCAGCCTCTAAGGCCTCACGTGAGTCTATTAAAGTCTTGTGTGAAAGTTCTCTCCTGAAAGGTGTTATCAACCCTCCACAAAACCAATGAGCATGTTGAGAAGGATGGATATCATAAGATAATTTTGATAAGAGAGTTTTAAAATGTGTGTTGTATTCCCATACACTCTCACCATACCTTGTTGAATCTCCTTTAGTGTGCTAATGCTCTTCTATTAAAACTCAAGGATAATAACTTTATCTAAGAAGGCATTCCACATTGTGGTGTAATCTGCCACTATCTTTTGGGGGTGATACTTCCATAAACAACAATGCAAGCATCCATGAAACATTGTTGCAAACCGACTTGCTTTACTGTTACGGGGTAGTGATCCCCTTCGCACGCCATATCATCTCACAATTTTGTACATGCTCTGCAGCATCCTCAACACCTTTGTAATTTGGTAGATGCAAAGACATTTCAAAAATACTCCTAAGGTGGTTGAGGCCCATGCGTACCTGGATCCGAACCTTGATTCCCACTTTGGTGTTGCCTCTACCACCGGATCCACTAGAACCACTAGTGTCTACTCATCCTAATCCACTAGATCCTTCGGATCTACAAGTCCACTAACTTCTATTTCAGTAGATCCACCTCCCTTAGCTATTAAAGGTCTCTAAGTGGTTACACCTATTATCCCCACTATCGTGTTGAGCTACGCACCAATAGTCTATGATATTGCCTTTCTACCAGGATGTATGTCCCGCTCTTCTTCTAGGCGTGATACTCATACCTTGTGTACCCATAATTTTCTAAATTCTTCTCCAAACGATATAACTCGAAAGAGAGGAAATTATTGTGTAGCCATAGATGTGCCAAATGAAAAATTATACCTCCTTGGTGTTGATCGGTCACTTTCACCAATACCAAATGGGTTAGCAATACTTATCTCTGGATTTGGAAAACTAAGCGCTAAGTTTTGGTCACTAGGTGGATCTAGATGCACACCGATGACTCTCCTTTCTCTAGGTTATGAGCTCTCATAAAAATATTAAGGGGTCTATCTCCCACTCTTGCCAAGATGGGGTTGCATAGAATTCTCACGCTACATGTCCACCGTGTGAACTATAATTCCTTCCCGCAAGAGTCTACCTCCATAGATCCATCTCTCCTAAAACTTTGCATTTTCTAACTAACTCCCTTCCACGAGATTCATTATAATTGAGTCATCTCTCTTCCCTCTCTTTTTCAGCCGCAAGGTATGCCATATTCTTCCACCTAGCTTCCTCACCCAACACTCATAATAAGCTTATCCGACCATAGGAAATGCTTCTAAACTCAGTGTAATGATCAGGATCTTTATAGCTAAGGGGATAACACACAAGAACGATCCTCTAGGATCCCTTAAACACTCAAAGTCAGCAATCTCCAGACAAGAGTACATAGAAATACATTAATGGAAAAATCTGCAAGAGTTCATAAAAACTCAAATTTTGTAATCTCCAGACAAGAATACATTTACTTAGTTAAAAGAAAAGTGGAAAGAACAACTTACAGATCCACATATCAATGCATTTACAAAAACTTAATAACAATGTAATAAGCATAATAAACTAGATTTGAGCCATGGTGGTTATACAACATGAGGGTTTACACCCTTAAGCATTATATGCATAATGAACCCTTATGTATATTTATTTCAAATAGCTCTTATAGCCACATTACAATCAAAGAGGTCATCATAGACCATACATATTAAATGACAGAGATTCAACCCCTACAGATATTTCCTAGCATGAGACCCTAGCTATGCCCTTCCATTTTAACCCCTGTTACAAATCTTAGTGCCATACAGAGGCTCATGACATCCCTCACAACCCTTAGCACTAAGTTCTCTAAACCCTAGCATTACTGCAACACTTTGTTACTCAACATCTTACTCTTGATGCATTCCCTCTATCTCTTACATTCTCTTCTAATATATGATGTCTTCGATGTCTCGATGTGTCTCTTTCTCTAGTTCAATCATATCTTTTTATAGGATCAACACCCACCACCATACTTTCTCTTCTTAATATATCATGTGCCAAGTGTCGATTTGGTCCTCCAATGGTGAATTCTTATCCCTTTGTAAACCCTCCACTCTCTATAATGATGTATTCTCAGGTATATTCTCTTCATGGAATATCCTTTTCTTAACCTCTAAGGTTCCAGGATGGCACCTTATCCACTCATCACACCTAGTTGGGTCCTCACATTTTCCTCAAGTGCCTTCTGTAATGTCAAATATGGCTAAGTATTTTGAACTCATGTTCTACCTTTTGTGTGCACCCTAGTTTCACCTAAACCATCATTAAACCTCTTTTTAATTCATGGTTCCCCTTGAGTGCCCTTCTTCTCACCGATCCGACGCATGTGCGCCCTTTGGAACTTAGCCGATATTTTAGGGCCCAATGGGTGGTGTTATATTTAGAATTAAGAAGTCATAATTGAGCATGGTAGAAACTTGGTGGAAGTTTACCTAAGGCATATGGTGAGTTTAACATCGACTTTAGTGGTTTGGAGGTGTTTTAGGGTTCTTAGAAGTAATCAGTGAGAAACATGTAAGCAAACACAGTAAAGTCTTAATGGATGGAGATTTTTAGAGATATTTAGACAATATGGTGAGATGTATAGTTATAATATGTTGAAATGATGATTCATGAAAAGTTTCGAGTCAAGTCTTGAATAAATTTTAGGATCTGCAAGTTTTGGCAAAATTGGGTAAGTTGTAGTGTGTTTTTAAAGCTAAAGTGGACCTTTTGATGCTCGTTGTGGATTGTATTATTTTCATGGGGACATGAACTATATTGAATATATTATTAGATTAGTTATTAAGGTTTCTCAAAATAATGAGGTGGTT
The DNA here is from genome assembly GCA_018340775.1 of Taxus wallichiana var. yunnanensis. Classification (NCBI taxonomy): domain Eukaryota; kingdom Viridiplantae; phylum Streptophyta; class Pinopsida; order Cupressales; family Taxaceae; genus Taxus; species Taxus wallichiana. Next base: position 137,764,950 of record CM031244.1, on the reverse strand, counting down.
TTATTGTCACATTTTTATGAACTATCGTTAAGAAGGTAAAGTGGTTTGAACCCCTAGCTAATCCCTAGCTAGGAGCATATTTGAGAAAGGTGAGTATATAAATCCTATTTTTACTGGTTTATAAAAATTTATTATTGGATGGGGTATAGGACTGCTCCATCCTTCCATAAAGTTATATTAGACAATGTGACATTATGTGGGACCCACCTAAAAGGATTGTTTCCGAAGAGTTCTAGTTTGTTGAAAATTTATCCAAAGAAGGTATAACTAAATTAGAATTTATGTTATCCTTGGTGTTTTAATACATTTCCATGTTAGTTTAAAATCGTGGTTAAGAAGATAAAGTGCAAAGTGTGCCCTATTTATGAAGAATATTTTTGGGGCGGTTGGAGCGGTTTGAGGTAAAATTGAGGTTATAGGAGCTACGGAGTCGGGACTTCATCAAGTTTTTTTAAAGCCAATTCATAGATATTTCCATTGGTATATAAAAATTTTATTTTTGATATGGTATGAAAAATTTATTATATGTTCTTTTAAGGTCAAATATGGAGGATGTTTGTTCTAGCAGAGTGCCAAGTTGTTTGATAAGGTAAAGTGATAATTTTGAGTTGTTATTTCTTGGTGAAGGTTCCTTAGTACTTATAAATAATTTATAAAGGTGATCCATTCTTTGGTCAATTTTGGAAGTGAGTTGTGAGGTGATAAACTAAGTTGGGATAATACTCAATTCTTGAGTCCTAGAAGGAATAAGAAGCCATTTTCGAGAGGCGGCTTGGTTGAAGGAATTTGAATTGAATTTGAAGGAGTTATAATATGTTATATAAAGGTGATTCAAATAAATTTATAATTATGTATGGATTGTGTCTTTGTGATTTGATTTTATATCTCTTTCATGTTAATTTTTGAGGAAGAAGGTTTCTTAGATTTTAGGATAGGTTTTCTCATGTTAAAAGATTGAGTTGTTTGAAGCATGAAATGTATTATTTTAATATTACCATCATCTGGAGAGTTAATAGGGATGAATTTAGTTCCTGGTGAAGGAATTTGTAGGTCTTGAAATTTATATAAAGTGTTGAAAAAAAGATGACTCTGCAAAACAAGTTTTTGGCAACTTGTTTTGATGAAGAAAAGATGTTGTGGTTTGAGCATTTGGAAGTTTCATGAGTTTCAAATTTCATGTAAGTGATTTAAATATCCTATGAATTCCATATAGTGGTAACATGTCATATTTAAGTTCATCTTGAGTTGTCTAGATGTGCAAAGGTGAAGACATTGTGTTAGAAACATCTGTTTGGTGAAGGATACGAGCTAGTGAGCCCATTTAATGATTTATTTGATAGGTATAAGAAAATGTGTGAGAATTTATGATTATTTTATGTTATATTACTCATTTATGGTGATTTTGGGATCTTGAATAGTAATTGTTTTGTGATGTTTTGTTTTAGCTCATCCCAGGTGATGGTGTTTTAAGCATTTTGGTGCTAGATGGATGTTTTTGGGAATGAATGACCTATATGGGTCATATGTAACTATTGTAATGCATTTAATTTAATTTTATGAAGTTTTATTGGTCTTGTAAAAGGTTTATGACCGAATTATATTGAGTTAGAAGGGAGAGAAGCATATAAAAGTGAAGTTCGAGCTCATTTTGTAAGCTAGTATTTCATGGGTGAAAAGTGTGATCCATAGGTGAGTGTGTAACAGGTATGGATGCAGGATTTGAAGACTGAAAGTATGTGTTACAGGTTGAAGAATTTTTATATCATGTTTGAAAGTGTTTAGATCCAAGAAAAGTTAAGAAGGAAGAAGATAGAGCGAGTTGAAGGCATGATGGTTTGAGAAAGGATTTATAAGTTGAATTAGAGATCTCCATCAGTTGTGGCAAAAATATATTCAAAGATCATAATCATTAGGTGAATTAGTTAGTGTTTAGTCATCTTAGGGAGTTGTATCATCCTTTTGGTGTGGGTGTTTCACTAAATTGGGGATGGTTCTCCTTATAGGGTTAGTGATCTATTAAACTATGGGTTGTTTCTCCTTGTGAAGTTAGTGTTTTGCTATATTTATTTTGTGTTTGTAATATCAAAAAAAAAAATAGTGGGTTTTCTTCCCCATGAGGGTTTCCCCCTTATATATGGTGTTCTTGTGTTGTTTACTTTGTTTCATATTCTTGTGATTGATGTTACATATAAGCACAAATGGTTATGAATGATGTATGGACAATATAATTAATGAATGTATGGACTGACTAATGAAGTAAAAATCATTATAGGAATTATTCACCCCCTTTTTATCCTTTGTGCTTCCAACAACTATTATTAGAGTAGATACTTGTGAGGAAAGTTTCTCACCTTGAAGGAGATACTTGAAGTAAAAGCAATGTGGAAGTCTTTATATGTTGAAGAAACATTAAGAAAGAAGAATGAAGTATCTCGATCGAGTGATTGATTTCTTAAAATTTTAGTTCAAAGATATGGATCTATATCATGATCAATCCATCAAGGGTTTGAAATCTTGCATGGAAATTTTTCTAAAGCACTAAAGGAGAAAGAAGGCACTTACTCTAGGTATGAAGAAAAATTGAAAACCCTAGAATAATATTTGGAGAAACCATCTAGTAGGTTAAAAATGTATGAGAGAGTTGAGAAGATCTCTAAAGCTTTTGATGGGAGTTTAGAAGGCCAAAGGATGGCTAGTGACAAAACAGACCTAGGTTTTGAAGGATAACATGTGAATAGTGATGGTGATATTGGTCCAAGTATTAAAACTGATATGAAGGTGACCAAGAAGACTGATTTAAGAAGTTCTAACCCGGATAGACAACTAAATCTAATATAGTACTTACTTCAATGGATATTGCTTTGTTTGTCATGATTTTGGTCATATAACTAGAGATTGTAAAAGGAGGGTTCATTGGAATGATGTGGGATTTTTCAAGGGTTAATGCTACTCATGTTGTGAGTAAGGGCATAAAGATAAGGATTGTGGATGGGATCTAAGTTTCTATGAGATAATGATCCACGAGGGATCCAAAATGACTCTACTTTCTTAGATCATCCAAAGACACCAAGAAGGAAAATGAAGAAACAAAGGTTATGTATTTTTGTTAATAGAACAACCACTCTATGCAGAGCAGTGATTATAGAACTACTGCCCAACCTGAGTTGTTATCATGTAACCATTTCCCAACCATGGCAGCGGTCCTATGACCGTCGGTCTGCATTGGGCAGAGGTCATGGCTCTTTTAAATAGAAAAATAAAATTCAAAACAAACATTCCCAAAATTGGAAAGACTTTCCATGTCTCTTCTCCTCCATGACCTTTCCCATCCTATAGTGCATAGGAGGTCATGAGAATATCTATAAATACATGTAGGAAGGATATTTTTTTATTATCAAAGCATGAAAGCAAGTGAGCAATAAATTCTTAGTGTTGGAATTGTGTTTGTAGAAGAAAGGTGTGTTAAGGAAGAGAAAACAAGTAATTGGGAGGAAGCGATAGATGTTATCTACTTCTATTTCATACTTCTGTAAATTCTATACTTGTTATTTGAGTTGGCCAATGAAAGTGGGAAGAAAGAGAATTTTCCCTCCCCGATTGGTTTTCCTCCTCACGGAGGTTTCGAGGATAAAAATTGTTGGTTTTCATGAGTTTATATTTTTCCTTTCCTGTAATTTTTGATTCTAAGCATAAGAAAATTCATTCACTAAGATACATTTGTCATTTTCTAATCAAAAGTAGAACAAAAAAATTTAATTTTGATTCTGTGAACAATTCCAAAGTAGATATTTTACAGATCATTTTGGTATCATAGCTAACAAGTATCTAGGACTATGGTATTCATTCTTGGATTTGTATGATAGTGATGAGATCAAAAGGTGAAGAGGTTTTACCTTGTCATCTGATATTTCTACAAGGAAAGGGAAACAAAGAATTTGGGGACAAATGGAGGAAGAGAACTTATTATATATAATCGAGATGTTGGAGACCATGATGGATATAGAGTTTAGAAGACTTGAAGAAATTTAAGATTTCCAAAAGACAAATTTTGTTAAGAAATATTCCATGGACTCAATGGTTCGAGGCTTAGCTGAAATTTTTGGCATAGGGAGGAGCCACCATGAGGAATATTGTGGGGGAAAATGTGAATAAGAGACTTAAAATGCAAGAGAAAAGGTAAAATCTTATCATGCTCCTTTTAAAGTTGATACAAAAGTTGAAATTAAAACTTTTTGAAGGACAAGTACATATAGAGTTTCTTGATAAATGGTTAAAAAAACTAGAAGTCTAATTTAGCATCCATAATGTCACTTTGAGGCACAAAGGATAAAATTTTCTCATCTCAAAATGGAGGGACACACTCTAGTTTTGTGGCAAACCCATCTAGCCACTTGTGAAAAGAAGAAACGTCCTTTTGTGAAAACTTGGCAATAATTTAAAGAATTATTTAGAGATAAATTTTATCCTATTGGTGACAAGATTGACCAAATGATTAAATAGAAATATTTTAGACAAGGTAATGGTCAAAGTGTGTAGGAATATACTACAAAGTTTTGGAGGTAGGCCATGTTGCTAAACATGGACTTGGAGGATGAGGATATTCTGACTAAGTACTTGGGAGGACTTCACACTCACCTTAGAAGAAAATTCATCTCCATGAAGCCCAAAAAATCTAAATGAGGTGTGTGTATAGGCATACTACATAGATGATGAAAAGAAGTAAAGAGAAGCGAGAGCCAAGGACAAAGCATTCGAAAAGTCAAAGCAAAAGAAAGAACATGGGAAAACAAGTAACAAGGGTAAGTGGAAAGGGAAAGGCAAAAAGATGCCACTAATTTAAATACTTGTCAATGTTCATACTAACGCTACATGTTGGAAGTTGCATCCAGAGTTACATCGAAGAACTGAACCAAGGACTCAAACAATTCCATGACAGTGTAAATATAGAAGGGGAGGTGGAAATCAAAGATGAATCTAAGGTAGACAAGAGGCTTGGATGCATGACCACCAACATGGACATACGGGAAGAGGAGATGAGTAGACTATTCCAGATAAAAATCTATATCAAGAGAACTAAGGTAAATTCTTTGGTTGATATCGGTTCTCACTATAATTTGGTTTATAAATTAGTTGTAAAGAATCTTGGTCTTGAGACTTACGAGCATCCAAACCATTACCCTTTGGGTTGGGTGAAGAAGGGTTTTAAAATTCAAATAACAAAAATATGTAAGGTCAAGTTTGGGATAAATTCCTAGTATATTGATGTATTGGAAGTTGATGTTATTCCACTTGATGCTTTTGATGTTGTTTTCAAGAGTCCTTACTTGTATATCAGGGATGTTATATTTATGAGAAGGGAAAACTAATACAGATGGGTCAAGGATGGGATCAGCTACAACATCTAGGCACACTAGTGTAAGACACATGTTACTATGGTGAGTGCTAACCAATCAAAATGACTTATTCAGGAAAATCATAATCAGTTTTGTTAAATTTTTTTAAAGGATAAACAAGATGGGGTAGAAGTTTCAGAGATTTATAACAAGGGAAAATAGGATTTGGATAGTATTATTTAGTATTTTCAATATTTTTTTAGGATCCCAATGGGTTACCACCAAATCTAGAAGTAGAGCATGAGATTTAGTTGTTTCCGAGTCCCCTCTATCAAACATCGGTTGTATAGAAATCATTGCTAGAGAGTATTGAAGTAAAGAAACAACTCCAGGAACTACTAAACCAAGGGCTAATATGTTTAAGAACTTCACCATGTGGTTCACATATTGTGATGGTGTGAAAGAAGGATGTTTCTTGTAGAATGTGAAATGAATACCGTGATTTGAACAAGGTCACTAGAAAGAAAAATATCCACTTCCCCAGATAGATGACCTCTTGGACCAGCTTCAACATACCAAATTATTCATGAAGTTGGATCTCAAGTCAGGTTATCACCAAGTCAGAATGAAGGAGGAGGATATATGGAAGACTACCTTCAAGACAAAACAAGGTTTGTATGAGTGGTTAGTACTTCCATTTGGTTTATGCAATGCACCCGCTACATTTATGAGATTGATGAATGATGTATTGTGGGATTTCATAGATTCATGCATCATTTTTATCTAGATGATATATTGATTTTTAGTGCCACATGGGAGGAACATCTAACTCATTTGTAGTAAGTCTTACAAGTTCTCAGGGAGAAACAACTGCTTTGTAATATGAAGAAATGTGAATTTTCCAAATAATCACTTGTCTATCTTGGGCATGTGGTTAGAGGAGGAGAGCTACGATTAGATTCAAAGAAGTTGGAAGCCATCACCAGTTGTCAAGCACCAATAGGATCCATAGAGACTAAGAGTTTTATGGGAGTAGTACAATACATTCGAATTTCATTTCGGGATTCCCTATGATTGTAATGCCTCTACACATAGTGGTGATAAAGAGCAAGAGTTTTGATTGGGGTAAGGAACAAGAAAAATCCTTTGATTTATTGAAATACAAGATTAGTCATGATCCAATACTTTCTCTTCATAATTTTCAGAAGCCCTTTGAAATAGAGACATATGTACGTGATTACTCTATGAGCACATTGTTTCTTCAGGAGGTAAAACCGTATGCTATCATTCTAAAAATTTTACTTCATCGGTTAAAGGATACTCTATATATGACAAGGAAATGTATGCACTAGTTTAGGAAAAAAAAATGAAAGCATTATTTGTTGGGTAAAGAAACTATTGCACACACACCCGACCACAAACCTTTCTAATATTTATAAGCACAATCTAAATTGTATAAGGAAAGGCATTGCAAATGGATGGGGTTCCTTCAACAGTTCCATATGGTGATCAACTACAATAATAAATACAAACTTGGTGGAAAACATGTTGTCTAGGCCAACCACATAGGATAAGTTCTCCTATTTGGCCACTATCTCTTAGATTAATCCCTTGATGAAGGAAGATTACAGAGAGACATATGTCAAGGATAGAGACTTTGGGGTGACATTTTAGTAGTTGCAGTCACAAGGGGTTGAAAGGACAAGGATTGAAGATTGTTATCTCAAGGATGAAATGATCTACCGATGGGGAATCTTTATGTGCCTAAAGAATCAATAATTCTATTGCTGAGGGAAGAACATACCTCAAAAGTAGTGGGACATTTTGGTGTTGGTAATACCCTAGCCTACTTGAAAAGTACGTGCATTGGCCCACTATGCAAGAAGAAGTATCAAATTTTATACGTGGATGTAAACTTTGTTGTACTAGAAATCCTAATACTAGGAAGGAGGGTTTTTATATTCGTTTTCCAATACCTACTTGTCCATGGGAGGAAATTTCTATGGATTTGGTAGGAGGATTACTTGTCTAAACATGTCCATGACTATATTTACATGTTGTTGATAGATTCGAAAGATTTGTATTCTTATGGCATGACAAGTAAAGCATATGAGGTGGAATATATTTTCTTTGCTAATGTATGGGTGCATTTTGGTTTTCCAAAGTCTATTGTTTCTGACAGGGATTTTAGGTTCTTGGGGAAGTTTTGGACTACTTTGTGGGACAAGATGGATACCAATTTACAGAGGAGCATGGATTTTCATCCACAGATAGATGGATAGACAAAGGTGGTGAACAATAATTTGGTACATTTGATCAGAGCGTATAATAAAAAATACCCAAGGACTTGGGATGAGTCCTTAGCCTACATTCAACATTCCTATAACCAATTAGTACACACATCCACTATGAACTCACCGTTTTGAAGCATGCTTGATATATCTACCTACAAATCTACTAGACATAGCATTTGGATAGTAGGATCGGGGAGGAGACATGAGAAACAAAGGTGACTAGAGCAAAAAAAATCATTGAGAGGATCCGAAAATCTATCTCAAAGTCAAAGAATAGTTAGAGAAATATCAAGCCAAGTACAAGGATAGGTATGATCAGCACATGAGAGAACATAAGCTTCATGTTGGAGATAGAGTTTGGATTTACTTGAGGAAGGAGAGACTACAAGGTCAAGCACGAAAGCTCAAGCCACTACAATATGGACCCTTCACCATATTGGAGGAGGTTGGATAAAATTCCTTTCGACTTGATTTTTTGTCATTTATGAGGATGTACTTAGTAGTGACTTGTGTGAACTTGCACCTATATGAGCCATCCATGCTACATGAATATTAAGTACTATAGTTTATACCTTCTATTGAGGATTGCATATTAGACTCATGAGGTGAATTAGAGGAGGATGTAGTCTGCACAGAGAAGGTCAAAGAGACTAGGAGAGGTCCGCATGAGTCTTGGCAGGTTAGACTGAAAGGAAAGACACCAAGGTAGGCCGAAAGGTACTCGAAGGAGAAAGTGAGGGAGTTATTTTATCATATAATCCCCCAGTAAGCTTTTGTGGGACCAGAATCCTCCTAAGCAAGGAAAGTGTGATCCTTAGGGATCCAAAATGACTCTACTTCATCAGATCAGCCAGCACCGAAGAAGGAAAATGAAGAAACATAGGTTCTCTCTTTTTTTTTAACAGAACAACCACTCTATGTAGAGCAGCAGTTAAAAAATTCCTTCCAACCTAGGTGGCGGTCTTATAACCGCTTCCCGAGTAGGGCTGTGTCGTTTGACTACCAGTTTGCATTGGGCGGTGGTCCTGGATCTTTCGGACAGAAAAATAAAATTTGAAATGAACAGTCCCATAATTGGAAAGGTTTTCCATGTCTCTTCTCCTCCATGACCTTTCCCATCCTCCAGTGCACAAGAGGACATGAGAAGGGCTATAAATACATGTAGGAAGGAGATTTTTTTATTATCGAAGCATGAAAGCAAGTGAGCAAGAAATTATTAGTGTTGGAATTGTGTTTGTAGAAGAAAGGAGTGTTGAGGAAGAGCAAGAAAGTAATTGGGAGGAAGTGTGAGATATTATCTACTTCTCTTTCATACTTATTGTAAATTTTTACTTCTTATTTGAATTGGCTAATAAAAGTGGGAAGAAAGAGCATTTTCCATTCCCAACTAGTTTTCCTCCTCTGGAGGTTTCCAAGATAAAAATTGTTGGTGTTCATGAGTTTATAGTATATCCTTTCCTACAATTTTTAATTCTAAGCATAATAAAATTCATTCACTAAGCTATCTCTGTCATTTTCTAATCGAAAGTAGAACAAAAACATTTAATTTTGATTCCATGAACAATTCCAAAGTAGAGAGTTTACAGATCAGCTAAGAAGAAAGAAGAACATTATTTGCTTCAATTGTCAATAATAAGGTCATATAGAAAAAAATTCCAAAGAAAGAAAAAGTTCATTGAAAGGTTTGATTCTAAAGGAGTGGTCAAAGGGTCTAATCATAGAGGTCTATCTAAGAAAGATGCTATAAAATCAAATGAGTTCAGTATGGAGACTAATCCTATGAAGGTTGTCAAAGTAGAATCTAACTCAATCAAAATGGGAGTTCATCAAGCCTAAAATAGATCTAGAAAGAAAGTATTCTTTGGTGGAAGATTCAAGTTTTAAAGAAGATAATTTATGTCTTTTAGTCATCCATTATCATGTTCATGACAAGTTGAAGAATTTGGGTGTTTACGATACTAGAAAATTTGTAAGGTATGTTAAGTAATCTTTCCATGTGTCTTTCAGTCCTTGCATTGGTTAGGTGTATGCATTTTATTGGTTCTATCTATCATGAGTATATGTTTTAGTCTTATTCTATCGTGAATGAAAGTCATAACTTTTGATGACTCTTTTAATCATGTCAAAAGTATCAATCAAGAAATCTTCTTAGTTGATTTTGATGCTCAAATGTACCATGTATAAAGTATCTTATGTAAGTGTTTTTCAATCATGAAGTTAGGTTTATCTCCATGAAGGTGCATACATGTATGTGCCTGAGTATAAAATGTTATAATGTTTGTTCTCACATGCTTAGGTGATTTATTGATGTATTAAATTATCCTCCAAGGATGGAAGTAGGGTCTATGTAGTTTAATGGGATACAATTTCTTCATGAATTCATCTAAATTGTTTTGTGTGATTCAAGTTGTTGTCATAAGCATGTGAGTATGTTTTAGATCTCAAGAGAGTCCATGGTGTATGCCCATGTCTATTCGAAACAAAATAAGGTAATGTTGATTATGTCAAGTTTGTGTTAGGTGTCATGATCCATCCCGAGGTTTGAGTGTGATTGTTCCAAGGATGTCAAAATTTTCTTAAATTCATTATATGAGTTTGAATAATATAAATTAGGTTTCTTAATGTTATGAATGAGTTGTTGATTCCTTATAATTCTATGGTTTGTGTCAATGTATTGATCTAATCCTGAATTTTCTATCTCAAATGGTTTATCCATGTTGTGTGAGTTTCATGATGGTATTAAATCAGTATGAAAGGTATTAGTCACATTTCTTTCAAGAAGCATCAAGTTTATGTGTCTCATAGTCATTAAGTCAGTCTGAGCATGAAGGTATATTTGGTTTGTCAAGGTTTTTGTGTATGTGAAGAAAGTATCTCTAGTTGAAGTATGAGGTCTATGTGTCTCGATGTCAAGATGAAAATAATTTTCTACTTCATGAAAGATCTTCAATGTCTAGAATGTAAGGTAAACTATGAGGCTTAGAATATTGTGTCACATTCATGTAATATATTCCTTTTTTGAGTGAAATTCCATTAAAAATATTAAAGGTCTATTTAGGGAGTAAGGTTTGAGCCTTGAAGGTGTAACCGAGTGTCATAAATATAAAATATTCCAAGGAAGAGTATGTGAAACTTAAGTTTTAATAGAGGATCAAAACCCTCAAATCATGGTTGAAAAAGGAAAAATGGATTCTTCACTTCATCAAAGAATCAAGTTTTCTATTAAACATTGAATTGATTTAGATGTTCTAGGGGTTTTATTAGTTTTTCACAAATAATAAGTGCAATTTATGAAATGTGTCTCATGGAATGAAGAACCAAAAGATCTATTTCTCAAAGGTATACAAAAATATGAGTGTAAAATGGTGTCTTCCACGAATGGTGAAAATTTTAAAGTGTGCACAAGATGTGGGTATGTGGTTTGTAATATCAAGGAATAAATATTTTAATCTTTCTCTTATATGAAGTGTTTTCATGATGATAAGATCGAGAGTTTGTCTCAAGATCATTAAAGGTCTTATAATAGTTTGAAGATGTGTAATAGGTAAGGAAATAAGGTATTGAATTTTGATGTTATCTATTCGAGATTGACACGTGATGACTGGGAAATGGATTTCTACCATTACATATAACTCTCTAAGAGTCCACGATATCCATCATGACATGAAAATATTTGAACAGTGACTCAAGGTATTGTTTGAAGATATTTTCTAGAAGGGAGGGATGTCCTATGACTATGACACACGAAGGATATCCATAGAAGGTATGTAAATGAGATAATACATGACAAAGGTTTAAATTGCATGTTATAGGTGATTGAAAGGATTGAATGACATAGGAATTATAATCCTAAGAGAAGATATTGAAAAGAATGAGCTCTATGATGAAATGTAAGATCAATTTTAGTGATTTTTTTCAAATCTTGATGAATCAAGAGAAAGATAATGGTTTGTATCATGTAAACCCGCACGTAGGGTCATCAAGATGATTGTTTAAGTGTGTAAATTGACAAGGATGAATAAGTTAATTTAAGTATTAAAACAATATTAAGTCTAATTGATAATGAAAAGAAGTTTCTTTAAAAGAAAAATTCAGGATATAAGAGTTGGGAAGTGCAGTCAATCTAAGAAAAGATTGTACATGGTGATATAGGGTCTATAAGATCCTCAAATGTTCCTTCTAGGCCTACTACATAATCCATGAGTGCAATATTGAGACAATGAGATCTTCTCAACTAGTAATCAAGGTTTCATGATCATATGGTGTAGATCACATTGTGAAGAGATCTTCAAACAAATATTTAGTGTCTAGTAAAAGGTGGCAAAATACAGTTTAAAAGGAAATGGTATGAGTGTAAGGTACTTAAATTAGATCTGTGTTCTTCAATAAGTAGTGTCAAAGAGTGGAATACATGTAGAGGATATGAAAAGGAAATAAAGAATCATCATAAGTCAGTGGATGAAGAAAACTAAAGCATAATCAGTGGAGATAGAGGATGCATGGTTCAAGGTTTGTCAACTATATTTAGTGTTAAGGAAACATGATTCGTGAAGTTTAGGACCATTAAAAGTTCCATGACATTAAGATATACTTGAAATTTCGTCAAGTATTGAGGCATAGTGTTAAATAATAATATAATGGCAAAAAAATGTTAATACACCCTATAGGTCTGTGAAGAGAAATAGTGCTATTCAGGTCACTACATGATCATTTGAGGTCTATCACAAGTAAGAAGTTGTTGTACTAGTGTAAAATGAATCAAAATACATGATTGACATATTATATGATGTTTTTCGAATCCTAAGGGTTGTTTTGGTCTGATTTAAAACAAGGGGCATAGTGTTTAGGTCTGAGAAGAAGTCGAGAGTCAAAAGAAGCAATAAAATAGTGTGATATAGGTATAAGAATGCTATTTAAGACATGGGAAGTTTAGATTGGGATTTTAATATAATAAGAAGATTTTTTTTTGAATGTATATAGAGGTAAGTGATCTTTTGACTAATTTAGGTCAAAATTTCATAAGAAAATGCTAAAAACACTGAATAAGTGTCTTAGGACTTTGTGATCATGATGAAGTATTTTCCATGGCATTCAAGCAAGGTAAGAGCTTAAAACTTGTGTTTTTGAGTTATAAGAAGATGGTAAAAGTGTAGGGGGATAATTTGGATATAGTTAAGTATGTTTTTGATGAGGTTTAGGGATAAGAGTCCTAAAGTGTGTTTTGACAGGGTTGAAGGAATATTTTGAGTTATTAGGCATGGAATAGACCTAGAGGATGATATATTGCAAAGATAAAAGGAAAAATGGAGAGTATAAATTTAGAGGGAGCTTATATTCATGCTTTATCAGGACCATAGGATCATCTTTTACTATTATTAGACTCAAAAAGGAGAGATTCCAATCCCAATGGGAGCTTTCTGAGTCAAGTAAGTTGTTTTGAGCATTGTTGTCATTGTTTCTAGTCTTGTGTTGTCACTTTCCATGTAATAGTGTCACTATAGCATTTTTAATATATGTAAAAGGGGAAAGAAACATCAAAAACATGGAAATGATTTCATGTACGTGTGTTGTCTTATTGGTTATCATTAATGTTTTTGAATGTGGTTGTCATCAATGAAAAAGGGGAGATTGTTTAAAATTGTGTGTTTTTATTGTCATTTATGTCAAGTAAATTTATGGAAAAGGGTTTCTTGAGGTCATGTGAGACTCCATGAGGTGTTATTTAGTGTCAAATATTAAGGTTGATTGGTACTATCATTATTGGTGGTGTTATATGAGGTCATAGTGCATGGTTGAGTGAGATAAGTCATAGTTTGAGCTCTCTTGAGTTAGTTTGATGTTTTCATGAGGTCATAAATGGTCATAGAGGCATGTTATAGATTCTCGATGGGTCTGCATGAGGCTAACATGGTTAGTTCATGGGTTGTATGTCTTGGGTCAGGTCATTCTAGGATTATATCTAGACCTCAAGCATGCAAAATGAGTTAGAGGTGTGAGATTTGGACCCAACCAGTCATTATGGAAAATTCAATAAGCATGGTGTAAATATACCCTAGGTGTATGGTGAGTTTTAGGTCGAACTCCATGCTTTGGACGTGTTTCGGGGTTCTTTAGAAGGAATCTGTGAGAAACATGCAAGTAAGCACATGTAAGTCTTAATAGATGGATAGTTTCTAAGCTATTTGTACCAGATGGTGATTATGGAAATTTATAATATGTTTTCATGATGCTTCATGATAAGTTTCAAGTAAAATTGTTGAAGGAATTTGAAGATATGCAAGTTTTGGTAAAAATCATGTAAGTTTGAATGTTTTTTTTAAAGATAAAGTGGACCTTCTGATGCTCATTGATGATTGTATGATTTATAAAGGGACTTGAGATATTTTACATAGCTTCTTAGGCTAGTTATTAATGTTTCACAAAAATAATGAGGTTGTTTTATCGTCACATTTTTATGAACAATTGTTAAGAAGGTAACGTGGTTTAAAACCCTAGCTAAACCATAGCTAGGAACAACTTGGAGAAAAGTGAGTATACAAATAATATATTGATATTTTTTTAAAAATTTGTTATTATATTATGTGGAGTACTCCATATTTTTAGAAAGGTATATTAGGGCATGTGGCGTAGTATGTGGGCCCCACCTAAAAAGGCTTGTTTTGAAGATTTCTAATTTGTGGAAACGTTATCCAAAGAAGGTATAAAATAAATTGGAATAAATATGTTATCCTTGTTGTTTTACCACATTTCCGTATTATTTTAGATCATGGTTGAGAATAAAAAGTGTAAAGTGTGCCATATTTATGAAGACTAGTTTTTGGGGTAGTTTGGAGCAGTTTGAGGTAAAATTGAGATTATATGAGATACATGAGGATTTATAAATTAATTAAAGTTATTTTATGAATATGGTTCGTATATATTTCCATTATTATTTCAAACTTGTGTTTTTAATATGGTATGCAATATTTATGAGTTGTTCTTTGAAGGTCAAATATAGAGGATGATTGTTCTAATAGGGTGTCATGTGGCTTGATAGGGTAAAGTGATGATTATTACTTGTTATTTATTTGTGAAGGTTTATTATTTCTTATACATAATTTTTAAGGGTTATAAATTCTTTTTAAAGTTTGGAAGTTTTTTTAGGTGATGGAGTAAGTTGGGCTCATACTCGGTTCATGAGTCCTAGAAGGCATAAGAAGTAGTTTTTAGAGATTTTCTTAGTTGAAGGCATTCCACTTGGAGTTGTAAGAGTATATAATATGTTATGGAAAGGATATTAAAATATATTTATAACTATTCATGTCTTGTTTCTTGGTTATCTGATTTGATTTCTCTTTCAGGTCAGTTTATGAGGAAGAAGGTTTCTTGAATGTCAGGACAAGTTTTATCAGGCTGAAATATTGAGTTGGTTGAAGCATGAGATGGATTAATTGAATATTTCCTTCACCTGGAGATTGAATATGGATGAATTTTTTTCCTTTTTAAGGCCTTTTGAGGTCTTGAAATTGACATAAAGGGTGTAAATTAGCTGAGTTTGCAAAACTAGTTTTTGGGTAGCTTGTTTTTGTAAAGAGAAAAGTTGATGTGGTTTGAGCATGTGGATGTTTAATGAGTTATAACTTCCATAAAAGTGATTTAAAGGTATTATTAATTCAATATATTTTTTAAATTCCATATTTTAGTTCATCTTGAGTGGTCTTGATGCCCAAAGGGGATGATAGGATATTGGAAACAACTATTTGGTGAAGGATATGAGCCAGTGGCCCATTTAATGATTTATTTGATTGGTCCAAGAAAATGTGTGACCATGTATGATTATTATATGTTATATTACTTATGTATGGTGATTTTTGGATCTTGAATAATCATGTTGTTTTATTATTTATTTTAGGTCATCCTAGTGATGGGGTTTTGAGCATTTTGGCGTAAGTTGGATGGTTTTGGGAATGACTGACCTATATGGGTCATAAGTGACTATTTTAATGGACTTATTTTAATTTTATGAAGTTTTATTGGTCATGAAAAATTTTTAGGACCGAAATCTCTTAAGTTAGAAGGGAGAGAAACATATAAAGTGAAGTTTGAGCTCATTTTGTGAGCTAGTCTTGCATGGGTGAAAAGTGTGACCCATATGTGAGTGTGTAACAGGTATGGATGCATGATTTTAATAATAAAATAGTGTGTTAAAGGTTTAAAAGGTTTTATAACATGTTTTCAAGTTTTTATAGCCAAGACAAGTTTAGAAAGAAGAAGATAGTGCTAGTTGAAGGCATGAGGGTTTGAGTAAGGGTTTGTGAGCTGAATTAGATATCTCCATATATTGTGGCGAAAAAATATTCATAGATCATCATAATCATAATTTGAATAGGTTGGTGTTTATTAATATTAGGGAGTTTCATCCTCCTTATGTAATGGGTGCTTCACTAAATTATGGGTCAGTTTTCCTTATAGGGTTAGTGCTCTACAAAACTAGGGGGTCTTCTTGTGAAGTTGGTGCTTCACTAAATTTATTTTTGTGTGTAATATAAACAAATTTTTAGTGGATTTTATTATCCATGAGGTTTTCCCACTTACATATTGTATTTTTTTGTTTTCTACTTTGTTGCATGCTCTTGTGATTGATGTTGCATATCTTAATAAGCACACATGGTTATGAATGATGTATGGAAAATTGAATTGATGAATGTATGGTTTTTAATGAAGTAAAAATCATTGTAAGAATGATTCAATCCACTTCCACTCATAAATTTTTAATTCTAAAACCAAATCCATTATTAAACTCATTTGTTCTTGTGATTTCCCATTTTTCATTTTTCACTATCATAAGATTGATTTTTGACAATTACAAGCTATAGGCAAAGAATATTTGTCTTGTGTAAAAATTGATTGATATCTTGTCAAAATATCTGGGACTATAGGACCATTTTATTTGGTGGTGAAGCTACATTTATTATGTGTTTGTGAAATTAAAATTATTTGTGGCTTAACGATCAAGGATCCAACAGGGGCACTCTACCGACCCTCCTCGGAAAAATCCTTCAATTGATTACAAGAGAGGAATTGTCTAGGAGAGTGGGAAAAGGAGTGCGAAAAGATAAGGGGATTAATTTTATAGGTATAAAATCAGATTCCTATATCCATTAACTAGAAAATTCCAAAATACACACATATATAAGAAAAATAACTTTACAATTTATAACAAGATGAGGTAAGATCAAGAACAAAAAGTTTCAAATAATCTTCTCATAAAAAAGCATGAAACTCCTCCCTTTTTTTGATGCTTTGACAACATTGTACATAGTGGGAAATAGAATAACATAGAGAAGAGGAATATAATAAATAGCTATCTACTTTGTTTCTTCACAAGTAGTAATCTCTTATGAGCATACAAAATCAACAACCCTTTGAAAGAGGATTTCATTACAATTTATAGAATTAGAGAATATTGTTCATCTAATCCCTACATGACATTTCATATGCCTTGAAAACTCCATATTTTCTATTTCCATGATGAAGAAGACAAAAATCCTTTCCAAAATTTTTTATTTTTTCAAATTTGGACAAACTGGATGAAAGATATGGCCATGCAGGTCTAGGGGGTTGAGATGAACATGGGTTCACAAAGTTCTTCCATAGTCTACATTTATCTTATTCCCCCCTTTATAATCTTTATAATCTTTATGTTTTATTCCTTTTATAATCAGAAAATTCGAGAGTTCGGAGTAACTGGAGGTAATGTGGAACTGGGGCCATTTACTCTTGGTCCTTCCACACCACTTACATCCCACACTATACTTCCTTTTCTTTGTGTTGCAGCCTATAGTGGATTTTGGGAACTAATCTTACCATGGAGCTTGTTACACATACCGAGGTTCTCGTGACACCTTACCTATCCAAAATATTATTCACCCTTTGTTTCCTTTAGTCACAAGACCAGGGAACCTTTGGGGAACCGAATTTCACGAGGAACTTGGCTTCCTAGGCCCTTGTTCCATCAAGAGTCTCCACCTCCACACTACTCACTACCCCTTTTATTTTGTTGGACCATCCACCTCCATGAGGAACTGATGTACCTATGGTACTTGTTCCTTATGAACTTGGTTCCCACACATCCCTCACAATGTGAACTCTAAACTCTGCCCACTTCACTTACCTTGCGAATCGTTTGCTCTTGCGAGGAACTAGTTTTGTCATTACACCTTTGACCCACATATCCACATAAAAACTCAATCCTTTTGACTCATGCAAATCATAGAGATGTGGGGAATAGATATCGCATGGGAAATTGTTCCCGATTACTTATATCACTGAAAATATGCACAACACTTGAATCATTTACATTGCAACTTTGGCTCCAATGCGGGAACTAGTTTCATCGTTCCCTCCGAGACCCGTATCACCACATAACACTTGATCCTTTACATTTCAGTCTAAAATTGAATGCGGGAACCTTAGTACCCATGGAACAAGTTCCACTCATAGCCTTCCTCGATCCACAATAAACCAAAATGACCCTTTTTAATTTTCTCCAAAAGTTTCTAAGTCCTTAGGCCAATTAGAGAGTTGAGGAGTTAGGCAAGAGAGAGTAGAGTACCTCCAAAGCCAATTTTATCAACTTTAACCATTTTTATCCCAAAATTTGGCTAATTTTTTAACTTCTAAATCCTATAGAGAAGGAAAAAGTATATCCAAATGATTCTAAGTGCCCAAAAGTATGAAATACCCATTTTTCCATATTTATCACCAAGATTCCATGAAGTTTCCCAAATCAAATTTTTGCAAGTTAGCCAATTTCACCAGGGGAAAAATTAGATAACAATAATTCTTCGTAACTACTATGGTGATCGTATTTGTACACTTGTCTTAGAAAGGGTAATGAGAGCTATTTCTAAGCTTTCTTGAAAACCAGCTTCTGAGACGTTGCTCTAAAAGTAATTGAATGATATTTTCTTCCTAAATCACCTAGGATGCTGGATGAAACTTACTTGTGGACCATTTAAATGATAGGATATGACTAGTAAAGGGGATATGCTAACTTAGGGTGTCTTGGAAAGGTATAACATGAAATTTTTTGACACTATGGTATGGTTGTTTTGTTTTCTAGTGAAATTTCCTCATGCAAAAAAATAGGACAACAATTGGCTCTAGCTTGGGGACATGTTATGGACCAAGCACAGTGAGGACATGACATGAGAAATCCTAGAATCTCAATTTACAATATGTTGACCAGTGCCTTATCCATTTTAATTCATATATTCATTTGCAATAGATAGATAGAGTACACACACACACATGTGTGTGTGTGTGTGACAAAAGGAAATACACAACACATGAAAAGGAAATAACACACACAACAAGAAAGGAAAAAACACATAAATCACATATGGTTTAATGCGGGGGAAAACCACTTTCGGTGAAACACTTTCCTTTCTGAATTTACCCCTAAAGGGATAACATTGGATGATTCCATTGTAGGAATTAATTGATTGGTTCAAGAAAGTAGCCTCCTCTCCTCAAATTCTTATGAAATTCAGATGCTTTCATGATTATTTGTGTACTTATTAGGAGTGAGCCTACATGATCTACTTAAAAATGACACATTCACTTAGAAATTCCATTTCCCATCTCATCTTTGAAATTCATTTCAGGATGCCATCCTCTTCCATGTTCGTCCATACTGATGATTTTTCATTGAGTATCCCATCATTGCCCCAAGGCTGGTTTTCATTTAAATTGTTTGAATCTTATGAGATATTTTCATTCCTTCATTTATGTTCATTGACATATTTTCTGCAAAAATCCTTGAATCATCTATTTGACCTATATCGTTATGAGGTATTTGAATGCTAAATGGAGGATCAAAAATAACATCATTCCCATCTTGTATAGCCATAGCATGAGCCAAGGAGTTAAGATTTAGCTTGGGATTTTCCACGCTTTCCACCATGTCCAAGATTTATTGTAAATAATTCCTTTTTGGTACTACCATAGTCTCGTCTTTTCATTCATTTGAAAATAATTCATTCATAAATTCAAGGCAACCATTGAGAGGATTTGCTTCACTATCTTGAATATCATGGTATTCTATTGCTTTTTTCAAGGAGAGATTCAATTGTAAGGACCTCAAAACTCCTTACTTCAACTTCTTTATCATAGAATTAGTCTTCATCTTCAAATGGGAAAGAGAAGAATTCCATTTCATCATAGCATCCAATAGGCATTAGCTTAGAAGAGACATCATATTTTTAAAATTTCTTTGTTTTATCGTGAACAAAATTTAAATTGGTTAAGGATTCTAAATTACATGCACACTTTTCCTATAGATGTATATCTTGTATTAGGATTTCAATACTTGGTTGAGGATATTTTGTTTCTTTTGAATCTCTCGAGAGTTATTTTAAATAATCTTCCTTTAAATTTTTCAAAGGTTCTTCACTAGTTGGCTTGTCTTCTTCATGGGTGATAGGATTGAAAGAATATTCATCTTTAAATGGGAATTAGTAAACCTCCTCATCATGGGTAAACACATAAACTAATTTATCTGCTCGAAAATAATAAAGAACCACTTCCTCTTCTTCATAGGGCACATAATTTTGTAATTCGAGGCCATCCTCTTGCAACTCAAATTTTCTCAAATATTCTTCAAGATTCATACTCCTTGAAAAGGGATTATTGGTCCTTTTAAGATGGTAATCTTATCTTCCTCCCCACTTGTCACAAAATGATTCATATTTCTTTCGTTTGGATACAAAATGTCAACTCCTGGATTTCCTACTTTCTTCATTTGTGTACATCATCTTCTTCTTTGGAAACAATTTTTCCATGTCTCCCTTAATAAAAATGGTTACTGAAGACCAGTTCATCTAGATCTTACCCCCAAAATTTTGGAAGACTTTTCTACTTAGTAGCATTCTAATTGATTCCAAAATGTATGCTACCAAAATAATCATTGAGACCTTCTTTTCCCAAAATTTGGTGAGGGTCACATATACATCTTTGACCTTCCTGCAAGTGGGACCTCTTTTAAATCCATGGAGTAAAAAGAGCTACTTTGGGTTGATCCATGGTGATTTTAAGGTCTTTGGTGACCTTCAAAAGAATTACATTATCGAGGAACAATAATCTATAATATAATTGTTGAATATGTATTCTCTAATGAGAAGGGAGATATAGAAAGGATCAAACTTGTTTGTCTTTGATGCACTCAAAGCAAGCATGTTTTGTGATGGAGGTGTAGGTGGGTTTGGTAGTAGTCCTTTAGAAATAGGAATCACAACATTGGGGTTGGTGGTTTTGGAGTTTTAACTACAACTCTTGATATGCTAGAAAAATATCTCAAATTTCTCATGGTAAGTTCACGATATTTAAATTTAGAAATCTGCACTTTAATCTTGTTCATATTTTCTATGATGTCAAAAGGAGTGGATGCAAACAGAGGATATGGAGACACTACTCTTGAAGTTAAGAAAGGATTGGAAACATGAGAATACGCTTGGGAATGAAGGGTGTTTTGAAAGTTACACTAGGAAATTTTGAAGGGATAGAGTTTGTAAGAGTGGATTTAGAGTTAGAAGAGGCATTGGAAGACTTACTTGGAATATAGGATGACATATTGCTTCCATGGGATCAGGTTTCTCCAATGAAAATTCTATGCAAGGTGGAAGTGGAGATCCTTGATTGATTATTTTTTTTGGTAGAGTCACCACAGGAGGATCTTCATTATTTTTCTTCGCAACAAAGCAGGAGGAAGAGGCTCCATTTTTAGACTAAGATCGGTGTGCATGAAAGAATAGGCACATATTTGTTTTCATCTTCATCACCTTTAGAATAATCATAGAATCTGATTTATGTATTGTTCTTGACTTCCTCAATCTCTAGAAAATCATCATCTCTATCTTCTTATTAAATATCGTCTTCATCTTCTTGAGTTCTACAAATTGTGTTGACGGGTGGTGCCTCCAAGGAAATCCTTCAAGGTTTTCCTGCAATCTGATTTCTAGTATGGTTACAAGGAGATGTTTGTGGAAAAAATTCCCTCTTCAATGATGTCATTTCATTTTCCAATTCTGTAGTAACGGACCAGTTCTCTCATCCTTGGGATGCTGATCTTTACCATTAGAAGGGTTCTTGATCTTTCCATATAGGATGAGATAATCTTCAAATTCAATGGCCATCCTTTGAGATTCCTTTAGATTCCTTGGTTGGACCCTTCTTAGGAAGAATCATACCTCTAGTGATTGAGAATAAATGAATAATCTTCTTACATTATTTTCGGATGGCTAATAATCATCTGGTATTCTCTTGAGTAACCTCTTAAAATGGGCCGTGAAGTATCTCATAGTTTGTTTACCTCCTTAATTTGTACTAATTGAAAGATGAGATTTGGGAAGTCGTCAAGAAATTTAAATCTTTCTTGAAACTAGATTTAATATCATCCCAATTGGTGATTGATTTAGTAAGCATGAAGTAGAACCATTTTTTTGCTTTTTCTTAGAGAGATAACATGAACAATATTACAAAAACATCTTAATGCTCCACTCCAAAAATTCCACACAATGTGATGAAGGATGATATGTGCTCTTTAGGGAGTTGCGTACCATCACCTTTGAACTTTGGAAAGTTATTACATGAATCTATTGGTAGTTTGTGAAGAGGAGGTGTAAGAGCAAGAAGACCTATATTCCTTCTCCATAGAACAATAGGTTGGGGAATTTCTTCTTCATCTACCATTTATTTCTGCTTCCACTTTGGCTCTTTCTTCTATAAATTCTTCTTCTTCTCCTAATTCTTCCTTTGGTTCTAGTTCTTCTTCTTCACCAAGGAATTCAATATTCAATGGTGGTTGAAAGATATGAGAATTTGTAGGAGGAGTATTAATAGTTATTTCAATGGGAATACTAGGTGAACTACTTGAAGACCCGGATGGAGATGAGGCTTTAGAAAGAAACCTGGATTGCCTTTGATTCATTTTTGCTGATTTTGTAAATCCTCAAAAGTGGGATACAAAATTCTTATCATCCTATTTAACTTTGTATATCTCCTTTCGGTTAGATTTTGGAAATTCATGTGATGGGAACATGAAAGGAAACTGTGGAATATGAAATGTCACTTGCAGAAATTGACGAAAAGGTGTCTTTCGAAATAGATTTTCATGAACTTCTTTTTTTTAATATTTGACTATTTTATATTTTTGGAATATTTTGTTTTTTGGATTTTATGGTTGTACTTATGGGTGTAGATGGTTACCATGTTTCCCCCATGGTGGGCACCAAAAATGGCAACAAAATATTTCTAGTGGAAAAATTGATGGTTATCTTGTTAATGTCTCTAGGACTATAGGTACCTCTGCTTTGGTGGTAAAACTCCACTTATTATGCATGCATGAAACTAAAATATGTACTAGCCTAAATTCTACGGATCCATATTGAACTTGCATAAAAAGCTTGTAATTGCTTTTAAAAGAGGACATTTCTAGGAGAGTGGGAAGGAGAGTTAGAAAAAGAGAAGGGGATTAATGTTATAGGTAGAAAATAAGATTCCTATATCCATTAACCATAAAATTCCAACACACATAGATATAGAAGAAAAATAACTTTACAATTTCAAACAAGAAGAGGTAAGATCAAGAACACAAAGTTTCAAATAATATTCTCATCAAAATAGGCATAAAATTCCTTCATTTTCATTGATGCTTTGACAAAACTATACATAGTGGGAAAAATAAGAACATAGATAAAAGGACTATAAGAAATAGCCATCTCTTTTGTTTCTTCACAAGTAGTAATCTCTCACGAGTATACAAAATTGAAAACCTTTTGAAAAGAGGATGTTAGTACAATTTATAAATTAGAGAAGAATCCTCGTATATTCCCTACATGATATTTCATAAGCCTTTAAAAATATAGATTTTCTATTTCTATGATGAAATTGAAGAATATAAAAATAAATTTCCAAAAGTCTTATTTCATCAAATTTAGACAACCTTGGTGAAAGATATGGCCATGTGCATCCGGGGGCTCAAGGAGGAACTTGGGTTCTCCATGTTCTTCCACATCGCATTTAACTTAGTTTCCCCCTTTATAACCTTTATGTTTTATTCGTTTGATAATCGATAAATTGGGGGTTCATGGAACTTGAGGTATAGTGAAACTTGGTAAATTTACTCTTGGTTCTTACGCACCCCTTAGATCCCACACTATACTTACTTTTATTTTTGTTGCAGCTTACGATGGATTATGGGGAACTATTTTTCTAGTGGAAGTGGTTCCATTTCCCCAAGGTTATCGTGATGCCTTACTTATATGTACCATTCTTTGCCCTTTGTTTCCTTTTGTTATCGGACATGGTACAATTTGGAATCTGAATTGTGTGGGGAAATTGTCTTCCCAAACCTTTATTCCATCTAGAGTCTCCGCCTCTGAACTACAGACTCCCCTCCTTTGTTTTGGGACTATCCTCCTCTACGAGGAACTGACATCCCTGTGGAAATTTGTCCTTCTGAGTTTGGTTCCATCGTATCCCTCATGGCCCGCACTCCACACTCCTCCCACTTTACTTACCTTGCAAATCTTTGGCTTTTGTGAGTAGATAGTTCCCAAGTGGAAATAGTTCCACCATTGCATCTTCAACCCACATATCAACATAACAATTCAATCCTTTTGACTCATGGAAATTACAAAAATGTATGGAATGAGAGCCCACAAGAACTTGTTTCCTAATTCATTGTCTCATCCAAAAATATGTACAACACTTGAATCTTTTACCCTATGGATTTGTCTTTAATGCGGGGAGCTATTTTTGTCTTTCCCTCCGAGACCTGCATCACTACACAACACTTGATCCTTTTCATTTTAGGCCCAAGTCAAATGTGGGGAAACTTAGTTCCCATGGCACAAGTTCCACCCACAGCCTTCTGATCCACAATACACTAAAATGACCCTTTATATTTTTCTCTAAATTTTTCTAAGTCCTTAGGCCAAGTAGAGAGTTGAGGAGTTAGGAAAGAGAGAGGAAATTTCCTCTAAATCTAATTTTAACCATTTTAACCATTTTATCCCAAATTTTTGTTAAGTCTTGAAATTATGAAGCCTAAAGAAAAGGATAAAGTGTATCAAAATTATTCCAAGTGCCCAAAATCATGAAATACGTATTTTTCCACATTCATCATCACAATTACATGAAGTTTCCCAAATCTAAATTTTATAGGGGAAAATTCATATAACAATAGGTCTTCAACACTTCTCCAATGATTGTACACTTTTCTTAGAAATGCTAATGAGAATCAATTCTAATCCTCGCTTAAAAACCTAATTTGAGATACGTATCTCATAAAGCACTTGAATTATCTTTTCTTACTAAATCACCTAGGGGATTGGAAACACATAATTGTGGACCAGTTGAATGACATGATAGGACCTATATAGGGAATATGATAACTTGGGTGGTGCCTTGGAAAGGTATACCATGAAATTTTTGACACTATCGTATGGTTTTCCTATTTTCCAATGAATTTTTCTTGTATAAAAACACATGACAATATAGGCTCACCATGTTCATAACTAGCCTTTTTATCTCTAACAAGAAATTCCTCTTTACCTATCATGTTCCTCATGACCGTGTTTTTCTGTAAAACTATTCGTGATAGATATTTTGAAATTTTTAACATCATCATATACCTTTTTAGATTTATGTTGAACATTTTCTCTAGATGTTTATCTTTTACACACTTCGACTCATTATTGACGTCAATATCAGTTTCTATGATGGATGTACTATCCTCATGAATGAATAAATCCATGGGATATTTAATCATTTTCTTTCAATTCCATTCATCATGAATACAATATTCTTCAAAAAAACTAGAAAGAGAAGGACACGTTTTCATATTCATACTCATCAACCAAAATTTCAAGAGGGACTTTAAGCTATTTCATTAATTTTATTTTGTTATTGAAAATTTATGCATCAAATGAAGAATCAAAATTAGACTCATACTTATCTTACATAGTCAAAGCATTGGTTAGGATTTCAAGACTAGGTTAAGGGTCTTTAGTTCCTTCTGCAACCTTTAAAATGTATTGCATAGATTCCTTCTTCAATATTCCCCATACTCATGTTTACATTCATTTTAAAATACTTCACATTAGGTCTTAGGGAGATGATTGGAAACATGGAAATCATATGGACAAAACTCATTTGAAACATCCTCTTTCTCATGATCCACATTTCTTATCATTTGGGGTTTACCTTCTTACAAATCAAGTCATACTTGATCTTCATCATTATTAAACAGAGATAATATATTAATGTTGAATGGGAAGGACATACGCACTAGTTTAAGGTTTTCTATACCATCCTCATGTTCCTTGATTGGTTTTATCACCTTCGAGAAAACTTCCATCAAGATAGGAATTTCAAAATTTTCTTTTGAAATTAGAAATAGTTACAACCTATTAGTTCATTTTCCCTATGAAAAGTATATTTCATATTTATTATTGGAAAAAAATTCACATGGTACCCTTTTTTGGTATGGTGGCATATGACCATTCCATATTAATTGTCTCTACGTGAAGCTTTGGCTTAATAACATCTTGTATACGATTGAAAGGTCTCAGAACTAGTATTTTAACATTGACCTTTTAATAAAAAAATCCACAAGATCTACCCGAGCATTGTTAACTTGACCAATGAGAGGTATTTATTTTATCTCCATGGAATAAAAATGACCACTAAAGGGATGATGGTGATACCAAGATCATGTGCAACTTACGCAAGCATGATGTTGTTTGAGGCACTAGAGTTAAATATATAGTTATTTAATTTTTATTCATTGTCGATAGGGAGAGGTAGAAGGGTTAAATTTATCTAAAAGAGGAATATGTGGAGGTAAGAAGGTTTTGTGGTGAAAAATTACTAAAAAAGGAAATAACTCTTTTCAGGTGAGGTCGTGGGACATAAATGTGAATTACTTCCTTTTATAAATTAGAAAAGTTTATCAAATTATGTGGGATGAGTTCTTAAATACTCAAATTTGGAAACTTGGACATTGTACTTCTTAGCATGCTCAATTATGTCAAAATGAGACTTAGAGGAGGGCAAAGGTGTAGATACAATAGTGAGAGCTTGACTAGTTCTAGGAATGGAATTAATAATATATTTATTCATATCATTACATTTAAATGTAGAACTGGGGAGAAACTTTTACAAGGAGATATATACATACATATATTAGAATATGGTGAGGAAATTACACATACTTTATAATTCTTCTTCATTTATTTCATGATAGAGGGCAATATTGATATTCTCTTTGTTATTGTTTTTTGTAGATTCGTCGCTTAAGTAGTTTTTAATTTGCAAGAATTATCCTCTCTCAAGCCTTCAAATAGGTGAACAACACATAATAATGATAAATTATTTCATCATCCCCATCATTCAAATAAGGGTTATATTCACAAAAACAAATGTTTCTAGTATAATCAATCACAGCAATGGTAGAAATTCCCACATCATCTTCATATTCACTTTGAGATTCATCATATTCTTCTTTGGGCCTTGCTTCACATGTGGTATTAATAGGAGATTCTTCAAGAGATAATTTTTTTATCCTAACCTATTTTGCTTCTATTTTTATTTTTATTTGGATTTGGATAACCTTCCCTTCAAAAGGTGTCTTCTGTAAGTTGCTTCTTCAATAAAATCACATAGTTAACCAATTTTTCAATAAGAGAATTAGTGGCACCTTATGCAAGGGTTTGAAGATTTTTCTTACCATTTGGATTCTTCACACTCTCTGAAAAAATTAGATCGTCTTCTAATTTTATGGAATATTCTTGGGAATTTACAAGCATTGAAGGTTGAACTCTCCATAGGATAAATCCAACCTCGAGAAATTATGCATTTATAAAAATAAGTATTATTTTAAAAATCTATTCAATCGGGACATAAAATATCTCACGAGTTCATTTGATTCTTTATTCATTTGGACTAATTGAATAAGAATATCTTGAGAGTCTTCATATGATTTAAATATTTCTTCAAACCTAGTTTGGATATTATTCCAATTTATGATTGTTCGAGAGGGAAAGAGGTACAACCATTCAGTTGTTTTCTCTTGAAGTGAATCCGTAAACATTATTATTAATAAATATTCATGTTCAATTCTAAGAAATCCATTATAGTGATAAAAGATGTAGTATTTTCTTTAGGAATTAGAGTGCCATCAACTTTAAATTTGGGAAAAAAATTATGGGATCCCTTCGACAATTCATGGAGAGGTGGTGTAAGGACAAGAAAATTAGTATTCCTTCCCCATGGAATAGGTGGTTAAGGTTATTCCATTTCTTCTCCAAATTATTCTACTTATTGTTCTAAAGGGAAATATTTACAGGTAGTGCAACTAAATATTCGAGATGATTCTCAATTATATTCCTAAAATATCACTCGATGTACCAGATGGAGATGATGCTTGAGATAATTAATGTGGATTGTTTTGGATCTGAAATTTTTGTTTTTGAAGATCTTAAATCTTTGGATCAACAATACCTCTCAATCTTTCCAATTTGGTGTATCTCCTTTTAGAAAAATTATGAGAAAATGTGCAATGAGAATGTGAAATGAAAAACATGAAAATAGTAGTGTCTTTCAAGAATCATGTTTCATGTTTTTTTAGGTTTTTCTAAAAACTTTATTCCTTTTTAAGGATTTATGGTATATCTGATTTTTTAGGATTTTTGGATCGTTATAGGGTGCAAGATAGAAAATTTTCCCCATTGAGGGAACTAAAAGCTATTGGTGAAATGATTTAGCATAAGGTAAAATTAGGGTTTTCACCAATTCTTTTTACTAGATCCCTCTACTTAGGAAAGGGAAGCTCCATTTATTGAAAACATGAAATATTTACACTACACTAACCATCGCAGGTGGCATTTTGATTGGGGATCACATAGGAACACTCCACTAAACCCATGTGTAAAATTATATGGAGAAAATGAGTGTGTATGGAGAGAGGGGAGAAAGTGAGAATTTATTTTTACTCAATAAATAACAAGGTAATTTTATTGACATAAAACTAGAATAACTAATCTAAAAACTAAAAAAATTAAAAAAAACATAAAATGAAAATATTTCCAAGTTAACAATGAGAAGACACCATGTCAATGAAAGAGGAACAAAACACAAATAAATCCAAATTCATTTACATAATATTGCACAAGTAACCATTCTCATGGAGTAAAGTTAAGATGGAGAGGAAAACATAAGACAAGGAGATAGAATGATTGTAGTTTCTTTCTTATATCAAGACAATGGGTGCTATAAACCAAGAAAATATAACCCTTTGGAATGGAGAAGTCATTCCAATTTATAGCTTTACAATCAATCTCTTCATCTACCCCCCACATGACCTTTCATATTCTGACCACTTATAACATTTCACATTCCTCTAGGAAAGAAAAATAATTCCCTTTCTTATTAATGAAAAGAGTACTTTTACAATGAAAAATTACAATGGTCACTTAAGTGAATAGGAAGAAGATCTATAATGTAAAATTTACAATGGATAATTAGAAATTAGAGGGAGAGAGAAAAAGAGAGAAGAGATGTGGAATGATGAAGAATGAGGAGACTCTAAGTTACTTAGTAGAGATGTACTCTAGTGAATTCCTAATATTTTTAACACTCCCTAAATTTGATGAAGATTCTTAGTGCACTCGTATTCAAAAACCTCATCTTTGAGAATCCCATGATCAGTTTACCATTAAAACCAATAGAAACTCCTCCTTTAATTTGAGCCAATGTTTTCATCATTGAAACACTTTCATGTATCTCTAGTATTTATTTCATTTGACACACTTTTTGTATACAATGAGAAATATTGATTGCATGAGGTGATCTTGGTGATCCTGTCACTAAATGACCATGGTGACCTGTGAGACATAATGCAACACAAGACCAAATCCTCTTATATGATAAGCATGAGGAGAGAGAGGCTAAGTGAGGAATGCTTCCAAATTTTGATCCACCCATATGATGAGATGAGAAACACTTTGAGACAAAATTTAGGGAACCAAGAGGGATTCCCTTCCACCTAAGCCATAATTCAACTAAAAGTGCATAGTGTGAAATCATGGATTTTTCAAGTCACTATGAATCTCTACACTATTTTAAACATATCTAGGTGCTCTTTCTTCAACATGAGAGGCTCAAAATCCTTGTTTCTTGACCAATATTATGACACTTACTATTTTTAGTAAGCCTTATTTTGAGAAGTCCATTTTAGTTACCAGTTTCTTAATTTGGCACTTTTGAGTTTTACTAATGTTCAAGGGGAAATCACAACTCTAAGAATGAAATCTTTACAAAACTTACTATTTATAGTAGTGAGGCTTAGGAAGGTTAACTATTTTTTATAAGTGGGTCTTCTCACTATCAGAATGGAATGAAATTAGTCTCAAAATATTTTGTTTTATAATGTGAGGATTTGCTCCAAATTTAAAAGGATTTCAATTGCTAGGTTTTTATAGATATGAGAAAACATTTTTTTTGGCTAAAAACTTCAAATGTATATAAAAATTGATATACATGATTAATGTAGGAATTGAATTATATTCTTAAAGACATTTTTAATGAAACTAGAGTTAAAATATTAAGGAAAATAAATGTGGGATTTGTTGGGGTGTTAATGTCAAGTGGGGATACCATTTGGTGGACCACCACTTAAAAACCCCTTGTCTTAAAGATTATTTTTAATAATATTAGTCAATCTTCATAGCTAAATAGTGGAACGCTATGACCGACCACCCATCCTATATAAGTAGGATGATCCCTCACGGGATTGTTTACTTTTTACTTTTTACTTACTGACTTACTTTTGTGATAATGAGATAATAAACCATTTGATCTAAGCTTAAGCTACTTATGTGAGCTGATATATTGCAACACAAAAGTCTTCTATTGTTTATTGTGGGACTGAGGAGTGAACTAGAAGTTCTGGTTAAAACTATTGAATTCTTAATATAGACAATGCTTTATCAGAGGAGTTTTTTTCCTTCAGGTTTCTCCACTTAAATTTGGCGTTATCTATGTCCTTAATTTCCTGTTCTTTACTTTTAGCTCTTGCTCATGAAGATATATAATCTACTATAATTAATAAGTGAATTTTGTGTCTTATATAAATACACAACATAATATATAATATTCAAAATTTATCTATGAATCTAAAATTTGTTAATCATACATTCCATCCAGATTTTAACATGTTATCAAAGCTGGTGGTTATGTGTGTGCATGATCAATCTAGTAACTTACAATTTTAGACTTGAAGATACTTTAAGTTTATTTATGGATATGTGAAACCATAAAAGTTCCATAGTTGTCTTCAAGCTAACTAGGTTTAAATTTCCAATTCTACCTAAATATTTTTTGAAATAATATGAAATATTGGCTAAATGGCTGTTTAGATCATGTTTGAGATTTTCTATACTTATATATTTGGTTCTGCGCATCTTATTTTAGTTAGTTACAATTTAAATTCATCATCTCGTAAGATTATTTTAAGTTTTCAGTGTTTATAGCCATTAGGGTTATTTTTTTCTATGGATCCAAAAGGATTTCCTTAGATCTAGTTAGTTCAGAGCGATTAAATCCGCCCTGACTTTATAAATCTTTATTTTTGCTAGATCTACTATTATGAACCCCGATCCAATTATTTTACACCATCTAGATTTTCTTTGTCATTTTTATTTAGATCCTATTTGTTTTGCGAAGCTTGGAATAATAAAATTTATCCAAATAGCTCTTTTTTTTCATGTTTACGAAGTTATATCCACTCTTAAAGTTCCAAGTGGCTTCAATCATCATATTTCGATCGGATATTTAATTTTCTATGACTTTTTTTCTTTCCAAATCATGATCCAATCTTATAATGCCATCTAGATTCGCTCTGTTAGTCTTATTTGAGTTTCTTTTGTTTTTACGAAGTTCTTGATCGTGAAATTTGAGCCATTAATATTTCTCTATATTTTACTTTGTAATTATTTTGTTAGTTTGGTTTGACATTTGTGAAATCGAACCAATAATAAATCTCTAAATAGCTCCGTATTTTTGCATTTTCGAGTATTCTTTTAGCTTTCTTTTGACATATGCAAAGGTTGAGCCAATAGGATTGCTCCAAGTATCTTTTTATATTGCATTTATCAAATTTACAAAATATGAGCCAATAGAATTGCTCCATATTTTGCATTTTATAGTCTTTTCATTTGTAGAAGTGGTTATCCAATTAGAATTATCCACCTTTTTACAATTGTTATTGTTTGTCAGTCTTACAAAAAGTGATCCATTTAAAAGGCTCCACGTGTGTTAAAATTGCTTTAGTAATTTTGTCAAGCTTGCCAAGTGCAAACCAATTGCACTTGGACACGTATATTAATCTTCTAATTGTGTCAATATTTGATTTGGATTAGCCACTAAGATTGTGACACCTATCTTTTATTTTTGGACCTAAACATTATTTTAAGTTTGGCTTTTTCCGGGACCTTAAGTCTGCCCAAGGCATTTTATTTAAAATTTAGTAGAAAGTCACCTAGTGTCAATTCTTTAGTTTGTTATATTTTTTGAAAAATGACTTTTTATGAATAAGACTTTTCTTTTGTATTTTGTTTGTAGTTTGTCAGAGTGTGAAATAGATATCTAATTAATTAAAGACATGTGTATATGATTTAACAATCTATTTTTCTATTAATTTTTTCGACTTATTATCTACACTACGAAGTGCGAGCTAATTGAAAAGAGACACGTGTATTTTTTGTTCACTTTTGTTAGACTTGTTATATTTTTTGACGTGTGTTTATTTGTTTGTTTTCACGGAATCGATAAGTCTTCTATCTAATTTAATTTATTGAGACTTCAGATATGGCCTTTCTATCTCGGTTTATAACTCATGTTGCAGACTTGAAAAGGCATTAAATTTAATTTTAAAAATTTCACATATATCGAGGATCTCGCCATACCTTTTTAAGATCTATTTAAACTCGTAGTTTATTAATTAATTAGCTAATTTGTCTGTTAAAAGGGCTGTAGCTCAACTCCGACTAAGCTCTGTTAAATCGATCTTAATCTCCATAAAAACTAATATATTTTAATTAATTTAGATCTATTTGCATTTGTATAGAAGATAAGAAGATTTGTAGGAAGTTTTTTCCTCCATTTGGTTCCTTGATTCATTTTTAGATATATTTGTATCCATTTTCCTTCCGAGCATTAAAATGGCCAATTACAATCGGCGCTTTTACTTTAGATAAGTCTCATCTTTTGAATGGAATAAATTATAGAATATGGAGTGTTCGATTGAAATCTTGTTTCCTTTTAAATTAGGGCTTTGGGAGCCTATGACTGTGTCGAAAAACATCTAATAGTGAGACAAGTTACCCCTAAAAACCTCATCTCCTTCTCTCGAGAGATCTCGAGGAAGCAATGTCCATCCTAGTACAAAGCGTTAGAGATGAATTCTTGATGCATATAGATGATATGGACTCACCTGCAGATGGATGGAAGAAATTAGAGACCATGTATGAAGGTAGTAGGTTTTCTAAGATAATTAAAGTGGTTTTCGAGATGTTTAGAACACCCATGAAGGGGGATGAGAAAATTTTCAATTATTTAGATAAAATTAATAACATTAAAGCTGAATTAGATGGTTGTAACTATGAATTATTTCAAGATAAGATTCTTTACTTCATAATTAAAATAAATATTCATGAGAAATTCAGAAATTACATCTTAATTCTTAATTCTAAGTATCAGAATGAGAATGATCTACCTAATCAACACTTTGTCTTCTTTGTTAATTCAAGAAGAGCATGTAATGTAGAAATTTGATTCAAAAGAAACTACTTCTCAAGCATTGTTCAATTAGAATCATAAGTCTTCTCATAGTAGGAGTAATGTCAATATAAATCACAACTCTAATATTAGATCAAGATTAAAGGAAAATCCTAAGTCTAATTCTGCTAAAAACAATCAGAACTTTAAAGTCAAATTTAATGGAACTTGTAACAAGTGTGGAAAATTTGGGCATAAAGAGGCTGATTGTAGAGTAAAAACTAACAAATTAGTCAAGAATGCTAAGAACAACAAGCCTAATAATCATAAGAAAAATTAGAAGCAAAATCAAGAAAATGTGGCTAAGAAGTCTATTTCCCTGTATACTACCCTTTCAGCTTCAAATGAAAATGAGTGGATTCTTGATAGTGGTGCCTCTAGGCACATGAATTGTACTCTTGGTATCCTCTCAGATGTAGTTAAATGTGAGGAAAATATCTATCTAGGAGATAACTCCATCATTAGATCTGAACGTTGTGGCCTTTGTTAAGCTATCGAATGGTTTAATTAGGAATGTCTTGTATGTTCCTCAATTGAAAAAGAATATTTTGTCTTACTCTCAACTAATTAAAGAAAACTATAAAGTTATTTTTCTACAAGATAAGTGGCATGTAAAAGATAAGTTCAGTAATATTATTTCTTCTGGTATTCAGAAAAATGGCTTGTATATCTTTGATGGTTTTGTTTTTGAGTCTTGCTTTTCTTCCTCTTATAGGAATGATATTCATCTTTGGCATGAAAGACTTGGTCATGTTAATTTCAAAATATTATATGATATGTCTAGACTGAATCATGTTGTTGGTCTACCAAATATAAATTCAGAACATGAAACTTGTGAAAGTTTCCTACGTGGTAAGCAACATGCTCAACCATTTCACAAATTGTTGGGGTTAAACCATATAACAATTTCACATAGATCTATAATTAGATAAAGCATACGAGAAATGAATATGGAAATAACTAGAAGATAAAATAAACAAGAGAAATATATCACCAGATTTAATGTGGTTCACCCAATGTGGGCTACGTCCACCAAGAAATGGCCAATATTATTATTCAATTGCTTTATATAGGAAATACAATGAAGATATGTTGTCTTCCAACACCTCACAGGATGTTCAATGCTTTTCCCTCACTCAACTACTCTTGCTTGCTCACCAATAAATCCTACATACAAAAAAATACTATTTTCTTCTCTCTTACTCTAATACAATGCATACATGCATATATAACTATTTTGGGCAACTAACTCGATTTTACAATTAATAAATCATCTTTAAAACAAGTGATTTATTATAATTCTAATAAAAAAACAAAGCACCGCCACATAGGTAATTTTCATCAAGAACTACGTGAGCATCACCGGTCACCGCTCGACCATCGCCGATCACTTCTGATCATTTCTGGTCACTACGACCATTTCTGGTTGATGATGACCTCGCCTTACGTTATTTCATTTTTGAGTTTATGCCAAAAATGAGATAATCTAAGTTGAGCTAGTTCTCTAAGAATCACCTTTCAGAGAGATAATCGGGTTTTCGGGTTTCACAAGCAAGACAACATGTGTTTTGGATGCTTCATGTCGTGTGTTCCCCGAAACCCGAAACCCACATCAAGTAAGGTGAGTCGGGTTTGTGGACCTTCCAAGCATCGGAACATGCCTTCGTCAAAACATGCTTCATGTCGTGTGTCTTCCGATCCTGAAGCCCGATTTACTCCTTTGTTTTGGGTTTCCGGGACCATCAAGCATGATGCTTCATGTCACTTGTTTCCCACAACCCGAAACCCGAATTGCTCTAAAACCCTTTGTGTCAGGTTTCCGGATATCCCAAGCATGCTGACATGGCATTAATGCTGAGTTTTCGGGTAGTTGGCACGTGTCAACTGAAGTGCATTAAATGTAAAATTTCTTATAAATATTTGAATTTCCACGTCATTTTTACTAGACGTACTTTTTACCTCGTGGATTTTCGTGCATGCATCTTTGACTCAGAAACCCGACTCGCCTCTGTGCCTGATTGCATTGCTCATTTTTTATCATTTCTTGTTCTGGTTGAAGGTATTTTTCTTCATTCTTTGTTTGTGGTTTTTGTGGAATAATTGTGTAAAGAATTCTTCCAGGTTTCTGTCTTTTCTTATCAGGGTTGTTGGGGTTTTATCTTTTCCATTTTGGGTGTTGCTTTCTAAATCAGGTTTGTGTTTTAGGGTTACCCCTTTGGAATAATCACTTTGTTTTATTCCCTAAGATGTCATTGTAATTAAAAATATATTTGGGATATCAACAGTGAAGAAAAACTTGCATGTTTCAACTCAACAATTACCCCATTCCCTCTTCTCGGGTTTCACAGGGTGCTTTGCAGTGTTCAAAACCCTTAGTATATCAGAAAGTTTAAAGTATCAGACATTCCAAAATCTCCAACATCCTCCCAGTGTTTCGTGTTTTTCCATCTTTCTGGCATCTCTAGTGTGTCGGGTTTTCCGAAGTGTTCAACACCTTCTGATCTCCGACACTCTCCTCCTTTGAAATTCCTCATGTCGGACCATGGTCCATCACAAGATAAGACTAAAAATCAAGGAGGATGAAGTACAAATTTAGGAAGGTGGAGTCTCCCTCCTACATTGACTTTGTAATTATGACATTTGGGATACAGAGCTCGGAAACATAGATATGGAGGATTTTTGGAATAGGGTCAAGAGCTCTTCTCAGACTCCATGGATGAAATCAATAGTTGACAATGGTCTACCTCTTGTAGCAAGTTTCCCTATGTCCGCTCAGTGCCCCGAGTTCATCTTAGCATGTGCTTCGAATTATGACTCTGCTTCTCGTTCTGTGAAAAACCAGGTGGGAGAAGTTGTAATCAAGTTGGACGGAGGTTACTTCGATGACCTTCTCAAGCTGCCTAATTTTGAGGAATATGGAGATGTGGATCTCAAGTCAGCCCAAAAATCTTGGGACAATCAGGAGGATTGCATGAAGCACGTGAATAATAAATTCCTAATCAAATCCAAACTGGCTATTTCTAGGTTCCCAAGACTTGTTCCTAGAAGCGATTTCATTCAATAAATTAATGATATCATTACTCTGTTGAGTCGGGTTTTTGGTTTCCCTGAGTCAAATGTTTTCCAAGGATGGATGTACCAGTTCATAATCATTATTAAGAAGAATCAACAGGGAATTGATTGGGGTACTCTTATCAGTAACGAGATAGATTCTCAAATGAAAACAGTCCTGTCTACGGGAAAGTTTTATATGTCCTCGTATGTCACCTATGCAGCGGTTGACATGAGGAACTATCCCGGGTTGGACACCAAGGGGAACAAGACAGTGGAGCATGTTTATCAGTATTTTCCTCAGCTGACAAGAAAAGGGTCTGAAGACCAATTCAGAAGGGTAAATGATGCCTTCTTTTACGAGAACATCTACAGGTTAAGCCCCGAACTGAGGAAAACGAGAGTCTCTGATGAGGCATGGGCTGAAGTTTCAAAATGGGGTTGTGTCTTCTTGCAATTTAAGAAGTTCACATATCTTTGAATAGTCATGTACCCGGGATCCTTTCATTTTGCCAAGATATCCAGGGACAAACTAATCTTGATGGAGTTGGTCAGGAAATTGTTGGATTTTCACAAGTTCCAATAGAGTAAACACAAGGCCGCTGTATCTTTCCCAATTTCTATTGGAAGGTATACTTGTTCAATGATTGTGAAAGCCAAGAACGTTGTCCATGAGCTTCAAGATAAGTTGAAGAAGCACATGAAGCCCCGAGACGAGTTTTATTTTGAGGACTCCTCAAGGCATATGGAACTCGCACTGAACATGCCAAGCGTAGAAGACATCTTGATTGATTTACGTGATGAGGTTGCTTGATCAAGAAAATATCATAGCAGTTAACACTTCACGAAATTCGAGACACTTGAGCTCGCTGCCATACTAGAAGGTACTAGTGATAATGAAAGTGTTCTGGATCCTTCCTATGATGGATTGAATGAAGATCAATATGTTTTCCCACCTATTGATTGGTCTATCGGTGAAAAAGCCTCCGTTACAGATAGATCAACCCTGATTCTTGAATGCACCAAAGCATGCCTCACCTCTTGGGGAATGAGTTTTAAAGATGATAATTTTTCAAAGTTGGTTGTTGTAGAGGTGGGGCCCTCCAAAAAGGGAAAAGACAAAAGATCTTCTAAGGGACCTATAAAGGTCAAGTTTGTCAAGAAGAGAAGAGAACGAGAAATCTCTTCAATTGTTACTCCAGTTGAAACGGTGAATGTGCCAGAATCACCAACACCACCAGAAATAGGAGAAATTTCTTTGGAAGGAGAAGTAAGCCAGCCCCTAGTTTCACCATTTGTTGACTACCCAACTGAAGTGACCTTATCTCTTGCATCCCAGGATTTGGAGTCGGGATTCACACTTCCTCCTTCACAACCACTTCTACGTCCTCTTTCCCCATCTACTTCTTTGGTCATGGCTAGCATTTTCTCTGGACTCTCACCCCTCTCTGCTGGGACCAAAGTAACTACCAACATGCCCCCTCCTGTGCCTCTTTTTACTGAATCTGCTACCACATTGGTAACTATCCCCACTCCACCAGTGGATCCCTCTCCCCCTGAAAGTATGATACCAACTTCTACAATAGTGGCAACTCCCTCTGACATGCCTCAATGGCTACTTGAGAAAACTCCGAGGAAGAGGAAGGTGATTGTACCCATACCAGCCTTTGATTTTAGTTCACTCAAGGCTTCTACTGCTAAATCAGCCAAGAAACCCAAAATAGTTTCAAGGGTTTTGGTGGATGCTTCGGGGCATAAGTTTGCAGAGATTTCCACTCCCACGACTGAAAAAACCAAAGAGGACATAACGGCCTCTGACTATCAGATAACCAGGGTGGCTCTAGGAGAAGTGACAACAGAAGGAGCACAACAGGATGCATGGGATTCTATAAACGTGCTATGCCAGAAATTGAAGGAAACAGAGGACAACAAAGATGAGCTTAAAGGAAATGCGGAGCAGTTAACTGAGGTATTGGTTAAGCTCTCAAAACCCCTTGAATCCATACCATCTTCCTCTGTCCCTGTTGGATTCGATTTCTCATCAGTGCCTATAATTGAGAAGATTAATGAAAAAGGAAGGGTGGTCGATGAATGGACTCAAAGGCTACTCCAACAGGGGAAAGAAGTGATTCAAGATGCCGTAGGGGTCTATCAATCTTTGGGGAATATACAAAGTGATGGAGAAAAGATGGATGATGATTTCTCCCAAGAAATTGGACACCTTGATTTGAATTTTGAAGCTCTCCAGGTATTGAAGAAAATCCCATCACACATTTTAGTAGAAGGTGGTGTCATCCCACATGCGGATAAGCATTTCCAGCTGACCAAAGCCATCAGGTTCAGGGTAAAAATTCTCAACAAAGCTTGTGGTAAATTGAGAGAATCAAGAGATCAATTGATTGATGGCAAGAGTGACCTGGAAGAAGAACTGCTGAAAATTTGTGTAAAAGTGTCAAGTGGAAACTTAGGCATCCTATCAGCTGATGATCTTTTCAAACAAATCCAAGAATCAATTCAGCATGAACCAGCTCATGGATTTGGCATTGAAATCATTGACAGGTTTGTAAGGATTGAACATTCTTTGGAGGCCTTGAGAAAACTCAACAAAAGATTGAGAAAACTTCCCGGTAGTGCCAGTGACACTCACGAAACATGTGAAGTTTTGAGTGATCATTCCACTGTGCCTGACAAAAATGAGATGCAAGGTATAATCTAGAAGTTCCAAGAATTTTGGAACAAACAAGATCAGTTAGAAGAAGAGAAAGATGAGGAAGAAAAAGATGACGATTCAGACTAAATCTTGATGTAACATGTCATTTCAATCTTGAAATTGACATGTCTTTTTCATTTCTATTTCGTCACATAGGAATCATATTTTGACTTGGTCTCCTACGTGAGAGTCAAGCAAAATAGGACTCTTGTTAACAAACTATTTTATAGGGTTTTTCCTATTTTCTCTCAACTATTTTTATTATAAATAAGGGATGTGTGTACATTCCAAGGGTTGAGATTTTGAAATATTAGGAGCTATTGTGAAGAAGAAAAAATTTGTGTTTTCTTTTAATCATTTGAGGAATAGAAGTTGATGCTATTTTTGCAAACTTTGTGTTGTGAGATGTGTTTTTCTTAAGATATTGTTCTTATGTTCGTAATCTTAAGCTATTCCTTGTTTAGTGTCTTGATGATTCTAATCATTTCAAACATTACATTTGTTATCTAAAGCTCGTATGATTATTTCGTGCTCTGTGTTTACTCGAAAGAAAATATGTTCCTCTCCTTTCCTTTCAATTGTGCTTATTACATTGTAATAATTTCCGACCCAATCCATTTATAAAAACAACATCTTCACATAGTGCGGATATGGATTTCAAGATTCTATCCCAACCCCAATGGTTAGATTAGTGTGAATATTGTATATATTATTTCTGTTGTGTTTTAGATTAGTAATAAATAGGCAGCCTCACCTATCTTTGAGGAGGGATTTAATCCCATGTACTGTGGTTGAACCTCATATTTTGGCTTGACAAAATATTCAACCAACAGTTTTTGGCGACTCCACTGGGAATATGGATTTATAGTGTAAAGCTTATCCTCTTGGTGTCTGCGACTCCGTATTTGCCTTATTTTCAACAAGATCTCTTTCCCGGTTCAAGCTGGCCGGAAATATCTTCACTCGGTCCCGCCGAGCCTGGGGTGAAATTGATCCACTCTTTGAGTTACTACAACAGCACAATTTTAGTCTTTCCCCCAATAGCGTTATTTCTAACCGAACCAGAAGTTCTTCGCCT
Organism: Taxus wallichiana var. yunnanensis; assembly: GCA_018340775.1. NCBI lineage: Eukaryota > Viridiplantae > Streptophyta > Pinopsida > Cupressales > Taxaceae > Taxus > Taxus wallichiana. The sequence continues at coordinate 137,724,606 of CM031244.1, read as the reverse complement.
GTTCGGAGAAACCGGATCCCCGTAGAACAAGACATGTCTACAACTTGTCACACATTGTTCTTTTCGACACTCGGATCCCCATACGCACTCTTGTCAGAAGGATGGTATTAAAACCTGTGCCCTGGGGCGCAGCTATTGGTCCTCTTTCTTTAACTCTGCCATTGCACGAGTTACCACATGGATCATGTAAAAACATTCCCAAGTTTAATGGGGATGGGAAGCAACATCCTGATGAACACATTGCATCTTTCTTCATAGCATGTGGTGTCCTCGAAGTAGCTCATGAAGATGTCTCTGTTTGACTCTTCATTGAAACGTTGCGGTGCAGCAGCCGAATGGTTTTATCACCTTCCGAATGCATGCATCACAAACTGGGCTACCATGAGGACCAGATTCAAAGCACGTTTCAAACCAGCTGAAGATTCTCATGCTTTGTTAGCACAACTTACCCATATGAAGAAGGAATCGCATGAACCCATGTGGGACTTCATGGCAAAGTTTAACAAGCTGATCCGAAAGATTCCAGAAATAGCTGTACCAACTCCGGAAAATCAGAAATGCTTCTTCATTAATGCTCAGCCTCCCGATGTGAGCTTTCTATTAAGAAGGTCAGCTATCCCAGATTTGGCTATCACTCAGTCAATAGCTATTGAAATAGAGGATGATCTCATTTTGGCCGGAAGAATCAGGAAAGATGTACCCAAACCTAAAAATCAAGGTTCTTCTCAAGGTAATACTGACCCTATGATCCAAAAAATGGCTAATGATTTGATTACTTTAAAAACCAAATGTCCCAATAGGTGAGTAATGTTCCGTATCGGGATATCTCTAGGCAATTTCAATAACACCAATGGTATGCCTACAAGAGATAGGCCACGGTTAACCCCTGCTCAACCGAGGCTAGAAATCGAAGCTCCTCCCATCAATGCAGCAGTAGAAATAGTTGAAGAAGAGGAGGAACCTGAAGAACAAGATTCCCGAGGCTTTTGAAGCTTCAGGATACGTTGATGATTCTTATGACGATTCGGCTGGTGACTCCAACATTGGGTATTTGGAATATGAAGAGGATGAATGTGCACCGGATGGTCAGTCATTTTCTATCTTCACTCAATCCCAATCTCAAAATCCAAGAAAACCTCTTGAAAGCCCCAAGGAGAAGAACAAGGAACCTCCCATAGCCATAGTTAAGAGAGGTGCTCCTATTTCAGCACAAACTGAAAGAGAAGTCACCAAAAAGGTAATAACTTCTCCTCATTCTCTTTCTCCTAAGGTCAGTGCCTAGCTCAAGCTCACGTGATTAGAACTGAGCCTACCATCACCCCTTCTTATACTACTTTTGACATTATCGATCATGCAAAAAGAACCAAGATCCAAATGTCAGAAGCGGAATACCTTCAGTCAAATCCTGAACAGTTTGAAAAGCTCACAAATTCATTAGAAGTAAATCTGCCATTCTCTCACCTCCAAAAGGTATTTTTCCAAATCCTACTCAATCCCCACCTCAGAATAATCTGGCCTCTGCTTCTTCTTCAGGAAAGATTGAACCATTTTATTTGTCTTTGCTAATAAATGGGTTTAAGCTCAGCAATTGTATCATTGACTCAGGGGCCTCAGACAATGTTATGCCTGCAAAAGTAGCCCATGCCCTTGGGCTTACTTTGACTAAGTCATATGGATGATGTTACTCCATGGAAACCAAGCAAGTTCCCTTGATTGGTCAAATCAAAGATGCACAGTTTGCATTCGTTGCCTTCCCAGAGAAGAGAGTGAAAATGACTATTCTAGTTGCCGACATTCCTGCAGCCTATGGTATCCTCTTGGGTAGAGGTTTTTGTAAAGACGTCGGAGGAGAGATTAATATGGATTGGACCAAGGAAAGGATTCTAGTCAATGGGGTTTATCATGTTCTCCATCCCGAGCCTCAGGTGAGGTATTTGGTAACTAAATCAGATGACCCTAAGGCTCAAATTCTTTTCGAAGATGCTAGCTTTGGAAATTATTTCATGACATCAGAGATACCAGTGGTAGATGTTAAGAAAGAAGATTCTAATGCTATTTGGACCCTCGAATTCGATGGTAGCTGTTCAACCACCGGATCGGGCACTGGTGTAGTTCTTATATCTCCTAATTCCGAGATTTTCCCTATGCCTTCAAATTGTAGTTTGATAATACTAATAACACGGCTGAATATGAAGCTCTGTTACTAGGATTAGAAATGGCCAGACAGAAGGGAATTCGAAATCTCAAGGTTCAAGGGGACGTAGAGCTGATTGTCAACCAGGTCAAGGGAATCTATCAAGTAAAAAATGATCACTTGAGACATTATAGGAACAAAGTTTGGGATAATATAGAATGCTTTGATGCATTCTCCATCAAGGCAGTTTTGAGAGATTATAACGACAAGGTTGATTCTTTGGCCGTGTCTGCATCCCTCCTTCTCCCTCATCCCTAGTTCAAACAAGATACATACACCATTGAGATCGTGTATCGTCCCAGTATCCCAGATAACGTGGCTCATTGGAAAGTGTTCAATGATGATCAACAAGTGTTGACTTTTCTAGAAAAAGCTGACAATTTTAGTGAGCTGTACTTTGAAGGTTCGAGAATCAGATTTTTGTGAATCTATCTCAGATCCATATCAAGAGGTTGATGGTGAGTTTATTCAACTTAAAGGCAACAAGATACCCAAAGGTCTGGTTTCTCTAGAGGGTTTGTTTGACAAGCATGATCGTTTTATTCAAAACAAAAGACAAGTTGAAGGAGCTTCTTCCTCGAAGTAGATCAAGTCAATCTAGGTTCATCTGATCAACCTCGATGGTGAATATTGGGAAATGTTGTTCCCCTGAGGAGAAAGTGAAATTCACTTCACTCTTGAAGAGATACATGGATGTCTTAGCCTGGTCTTATGCAGATTTAAAATCCTTCAAGCCCAAAGACGTACAACACAGTATCCCTTTGAAGCCTGATGTAAAACCATACAGGCAGAAGCAAAGACATTACAATCCCAAGATCTCAGGGACTATCCTTGCGAGAAATTTAGAAAATGTTAGATGCCAGAATTATTTTTCCAATCCATCACTCCACTTGGATTGCTAACATCATCCCTGTCAGGAAGAAGAATGGCAAAATCCAGATTTGTGTTGATTTCCAGAACCTAAATCAGTCTTCGTTAAAAGACAATTATCCCTTGCCTATCATGGATCAGGTGTTACAGACCGTTACTAGATCAGAAATGCTATCCATGCTCAATGATTTTCAGGATATAATCAAGTTGAGGTAGCTGCGGAGGATCAACACAAGACGGCCTTCACAACCCCATGGGGGACCTTTTCTTACAAGAGGATGCCTTTCGGCTTGATCAATGCTAGAGCCACCTTTCAGAGAGCTATGGACTTGGCATTTAGAGACCTAATGGGCAAAGTCATAGTGGTATATTTGGATGACTTGACCATTTTCTCTAAAAAATGGAGTGATCATTATGATCATTTAGAGCAAGTACTTTTGAGATGTAGGCGTCACGGGATTTCATTAAATCCCAAGAAGTCCATGTTTGGAGTGACCGAAGGAAATTTGTTGGGTCATATCATGACTAGAGAAGGAACCAAAATCAACCCAGAGAGGGTAAAGGCCATTCAGAGCCTTACCCTACCCACAAGTAAAACTGGAGTTCATTCCTTCTTTGGAAAGGTCAATTTCCTAAGAAGGTTTGTACCTGATTTTGCTGATAAAACCAAGGATATCCTTGGGATGATGAAAGGAAAATTCCATTTTGATGGAGTACTGAAGGGAAGCTTGCATTCGATGAAGTCAAAAGGGCAGTTGCTTGCGCTCCTATCCTAGTATGTCCTGATTTCAAAAAAAGATTTCATCATGTACAACTACACCTTTGCTCACATAGTGTCGGCCATCCTAATGCAGGAGAACGGGAGGGCATTGAAGCTCCCATCACTTTTATGAGTTTTCCATTAAAGGAACATGAGCTAAAAATGTCACAAATTGAAAATCATGCTTATGCAGTGGTACGAGCGGTGAAACATTTCAGGTACTATGTGCTGAATTCCCATACCCTCATTCTCATTCCCGACACCGCCGTTAAATCCATTTTGACTCAACAAGAACTGGGGAGTCAACGAGGTACCTGGATAGCTAAAGTTCAGGAGTATGACTTAGACATTAGACCTACCAAGTTGGTATGAGGAAGGGGCTTGTGCCAATTGATCACGGAAAACCATGTTGAAATAGAATGTGAAAAGACCGAAGATACCTCTTCAAAGTTGCCCATGGTGCTTTTCGTGAGTACAACTGATGAATGGTACATAGATATTGCTTTATTTTTGACTTATGGCGAATGCCCCTGCATTTAAACCAAAAGGAGAAGAGGACGGTCAAGTTAAGATCTGCAAGATACCTCCTATGGGATAATGGGATATATAAGAAAGGTATTGATGGTGTATTCCTGCTCTTGTGTTGATAAATCACAACAGTTAAAGTTGTTAGAATCCTTCCATAGCCTAGCATGCAGAGGACATTTCTCATCCTTTGTAACAGCTTATAAGATCCTACAGGCTAGGTACTATTGGCCTACTCTCTTTCGGGATTCAATAGAGTGGGTGTCCAAGTGTGAATCTTGTCAACATTTCGTTGGTCATCCTAAGCTAGCAGCTCTTCCCCTGAAGCCCGTAGTGATTGAAGAACCTTTTCACCAGTGGGGAATTGACTTCATTAGAACATTGAATCCTACCTCTAGTGCCGGACACAATTACGTGCTTACTACTATAGACTATTTTACCAAGTGGGTGGAAGCTGCACCAATCAAGCAAGCAACCTCAGAAGCCGTGTGTAAGTTCCTTAAAGAAAATATAATTGTCATATTTGGTGTGCCCCACAAGATTGTGGCTAACAATTCCTCCAATTTCTCATCGTATGAGCTAACAGAATTTTTCTATGGATTCGGCATTACCCTAGCTCACTCATCTGATTATTATCCCTAAGGCAATGGGCAAGCTGAGTCCAGCAACAAGAACCTGTTTACCATAATTAGAAAGTTAGTAGATGAAAACCAGAGGACATGGCACAAAGCATTGTATGATGCATTGTGGGCTGATCAGATTACCTCAAAGCGGACTATAAGAATGTCTCCTTTCCAAGTCTTATCGGGATCAATCTTTGAGATACCTATCTCAGTAGAGTTTCCAGCCTTACAGTTGGCCAAAGTAGTCGAAGATGTGACCTTTCAAAATTCTATTGAAAAAAGGGTTATGTACCTAGCTAGGCTAGAAGAGGAACGAAGCAAGGTGGTTGATCACATTGTAGATCATCAAAGCAAAGTAAAGAAAATTTTTGACAAGAAATCAAGGCAACGTAATTTCCAGATTGGAGACTTGGTGTTGCTTTGTGGGATAAGAGGAGGGAGCAGAAAGGAATGCACGAAAAGTTCGATTCTTTGTGGAAAGGACCTTTTAAGATCCATTAGCTGAGTGGTGAAAATATTTTCCATCTATCATATCTTGATGGAGAGTTACTCCCTTTGCCTTTCAGTGGCCAACATCTAAAGTTGTTCCATCATTAATGCAAGATTCTCTTTTTTGCATTGTACATACTTTTCTTTCTGTCATGTGTTTTCTTTTAGTCTTCTTTCTTTCCTTGCTTTGTTTTTCAGTTTTCTTCTTTTCTGACTCCGTAGCCCAATGGATAAAGCCAGAGATTCTGAGTTCTCTTCCTTTGATATCACAAAGAAAGTCCCCAACTAGAGCCAGTTGTTATCTCGTTTTTGAGTTTACGCCAAAAATGAGATAATCCTAAGAATTTTTTGAGCTGGTTTTCTAAGAATCACCTTTCAGAGAGATAATCGGGTTTCACAAGAAAGACAACATGTGTTTTGGATGCTTCATGTCGTGTGTTCCCCGAAACCCGAAACCCGCATCAAGTAAGGTGAGTCGGGTTTGCGGACCTTCCAAGCATCGGAACATGCCTTCATCAAAACATGCTTCATGTCGTGTGTCTTCCGATCCCCGAAGCCTGATTTACTCCTTTGTTTCGGGTTTCGGGACCATCAAGCATGATGCTTCATGTCACTTGTTTCCATAACCCGAAACCTAAATTGCTCTAAAACCCTTTGTGTTAGGTTTCTGAATATCCCAAGCATGTTGACATGGAATTAATGCCGAGTTGTTGGGTAGTTGGCATGTGTCAACTAAAGTGTATTAAATGCGAAATTTCTTATAAATATTCAAATTTCCACGTCATTTTTACCAGACATACTTTTTACCTCATGGATTTTCGTGCATGCATCTTTGACTCAGAAACCTGACTCACCTCTGTGCCTGATTGCATTGCTTGTTTTTGATCATTTCTTGTTCTGGTTGAAGGTATTTTTCTTCATTCTTTGTTTGTGGTTTTTGTGGAATAATTGTGTAAAGAATTTTTCCAAGTTTTTGTCTTTTCTTATCAGGGTTGTTGGGGTTTTATCTTCTCCATTTTGAGTGTTGCTTTCTAAATCAGGTTTGTGTTTTAGGGTTACCCCTTTGGAATAATCACTTTGTTTTATTCCCTAAGATGTCATTGTAATTAAAAATATATTGGGGATATCTACAATGAAGAAAAACTTGCATGTTTCAACTCATAAATTACCACATGCCCTCTTCTCGGGTTTCGCAGGGTGCTTTGCAGTGTTCAAAACCCATAGTATATCAAAAATTTTAAAGTATCAGACATTCTGAACTCTCTAGCATCCTCCCAGTGTGTCGGGTTTTCCATCTTTCTGGCATCTCCAGTGTGTCGGGTTTTCCGAAGTGTTCAACACCTTCTGATCTCCGACACTCTCCTCCTTTGAAATTCCTCATGTCGGACCCTGGTCCATCACAAGATAAGACTGAAAAATTAGGGAGGATGAAGTACAAATTTAGGAAGGTGGAGTCTCCATCCTACATTGGTGTAATTATGAAATTTGGGATACAGAGCTCAGAAACATAGATATGGAGGATTTTTGGAATAGGGTCAAGAGCTCTTCTCAGACTCCATGGATGAAATCAATAGTTGACAGTGGTCTACCTCTTGTAGTAGGTTTCCCTATGTCCACTCAGTGCCCTGAGTTCATCTTAGCCTATGCTTCAAATTATGACTCTACTTCTCATTCTGTGAAAAACTAGGTGGGAGAAGTTGTAATCAAGTTGGACGGAGGTTACTTTGATGACCTTCTCAAGCTGCCTAATTTTGAGGAATATGGAGATGTGGATCTCAAGTCAGCCCAAAAAGCTTGGGACAATGATCAGGAGGATTACATCAAGCACGTGAATAAGAAATTCCTAATCAAAGCCAAACCGATTGTTTCTAGGTTCCCAAGACTTGTTCCTAGAAGTGATTTCATTCAAGAAATCAATGATATCATTACTCTGTTGAGTCAGGTTTTTGGTTTCCCTGAGTCAAATTTTTTCCAAGGATGGATGTACCAGTTCATAATCATTATTAAGAAGAATCAACAAGGATTTGATTCGGGTACTCTTATCGATGTGAGATATTCTCAAATGACAATAGTCTTGTCTACGGGAAAGTTTGATATGTCCTCGTATGTCACCTATGCAGCGGCCGACATGAGGAACTATCCCAGGTTGGACACCAAGGGGAACAAGACAGTGGAGCATGTTTATCATTATTTTCCTCAGCTGATAAGAAAAGGGTCTGAAGACAAATTTAAAAGGGTAAACGATGCCTTCTTTTATGAGAACATCTGCAGGTTAAGCCCCGAATTGAGGAAAATGAGACTCTCTCATGAGGCATGGGTTGAAGTTTCAAAAAGGGGTTGTGTCTTCTTGCAATTTAAGAAGTTAACATATCTTCGAGTAGTCATGTACCCAGGGGATCCTTTCCGTTTTCCCAAATATCCAGGGGACAAACTAATCTTGATGGAGTTGGTCAAGAAATTGTTGGATTTTCACAAGTTCCAACAGAGTAAACACAAGGCCGTTGTATCTTTCCCAATTTCTATTGGAAGGTATACTTGTTCAATGGTGGTGAAAGCCAAGAACGTTGTCCATGAGCTTCAAGATAAGTTGAAGAAGCACATGAAGCCCCGAGATGGGTTTTATTTTTGAGGAGTCCTCAAGGCATATGGAACTCTACACCCACACGTGCCAAGCGTAGAAGACATCTGGATTGATTTACGTGATGAGGTTGTTGTCTAAAGAAAATATCATAGCAGGTTGACACTTGCTGAAATTCAGACACTTGAGCTCGCTGACATACCAGAAGGTACTAGCGATAATGAAAGTGTTCTGGATCCTTCCTATGATGGATTGAATGAAGATCAATATGTTTTCCCACCTATTGATTGGTCTATCGGTGAAAAATCCTCCATTACAGATAGATCAGCCCTGATTCTTGCACACACCAAAGCATGGCTCACCTCTTGGGGAATGAGTTTTAAAGATGATAATTTTTCAAAGTTGGTTGCTGCAGAGGTGGGGCCCTCCAAAAAGGGAAAAGACAAAAGATCTTCTAAGGGACCTATAAAGGTCAAGTTTGTCAAGAAGAGAAGAGAATGAGAAATCTCTTCAATTGTTACTCTAGTTGAAATGGTGAATGTGCCAGAATCACCAACACCACCAGAAATAGGAGAAATTTCTTTGGAAGGAGAAGTAAGCCAGCCCCTAGTTTCACCATTTGTTGACTGCCCAAGTGAAGTGACCTTATCTCTTGCATCCCAAGATTTGGAGTCGGGATCTGTGCTTCCTCCTTCACAACCACTTCTACCTCCTCTTTCCCCATCTACTTCTTCAGTCATGGCTAGCATTTTCTCTGGACTCTCACCCCTCTCTGCTGGGACCAAAGTAACTACCAACATGCCCCCTCCTATGCCTCTTTTTATTAAATCTACTACCACATTGGTAACTGTCCCCACTCCACCAGTGGATCCCTCTCCCCCTGAAAGTATGATACCAACTTCTACAATAGTGGCAACTCCCTCTGACACGCCTCAATGGCTACTTGAGAAAACTCCAAGGAAGAGGAAGGTGATTGTACCCATACCAGCCTTTGATTTTAGTTCACTCAAGGCTTCTACTACTAAATCAGCCAAGAAACCCAAAATAGTTTCAAGGGTTTTGGTGGATGCTTCGGGGCATAAGTTTGTCAGATTTCAACTCCCGCGACTGACAAAACCAAAGAGGACATAACGGCCTCTGACTATCAGATAACTAGGGTGGCTCTAGGAGAAGTGACAACAGAAGGAGCACAACAAGATGCACGGATGCTATAAACGTGCTATGCCAGAAATTGAAGGAAACAAAGGACAGCAGAGATGAGCTTAAAGGAAAGGTGGAGCAGTTAACTGAGGTATTGCTTAAGCTCTCAAAACCCCTTGAATCCATACCATCTTCCTCTGTCCCTGTCGGATTCGATTTCTCATCAGTGCCTATAATTGAGAAGATTAATGAAAAAGGAAGGGTGGTCGATGAATGGACTCAAAGGCTGCTCCAACAGGGGAAAGAAGTGATTCAAGATGCCGTAGGGGTCTATCAATCTTTGGGGAATATACAGAGTGATGGAGAAAAGATGGATGATGATTTCTCCCAAGAAATTAGACACCTTGATTTGACTTTTGAGTCTCTCTGGGTATTAAAGAAAATCCCATCACGCATTTTGGTAGAAGAAGGTGTCATCCCACATGTGGATAAGCATTTCTAGCTGACCAAAGCCATCAGGTTCAGGGTAAAAATTCTCAACGAAGCTTGCGGTAAATTGAGAGAATCAAGAGATCAGTTGATTGATGGCAAGAGCGACCTGGAAGAAGAACTGCTGAAAATTTGTGCAAAACTGTCAATTGGAAACTCGGGCATCCTATCAGCTGATGATATTTTCAAACAAATCCAAGAATCAATTCAACATGAACCAGCTCACGGATTTGGCATTGAAATCATTGACGGGTTTGTAAGGATTGAACATTCTTTGGAGGCCTTGAGAAAACTCAACAAAAGAATGAGAAAACTTCCCGGTAGTGCCAGTGACACTCACGAAACATGTGAAGTTTTGAGTGATCATTCCACTGCACCTGACAAAAATGAGATGCTAGGTATAATCCGGAAGTTCCAAGAATTTTGAAACAAACAGGCTCAGTTAGAAGAAGAGAAAGATGAGGAAGAAAAAGATGATGATTCAGACTAAATCTTGATGTAACATGTCATTTCAATCTTGAAATTGACATGTCTTTTTCATTTCTATTTTGTCACATAGGAATCATATTTTGACTTGGTCTCCTGCGTGAGAGTCAAGCAAAATAGGACTCTTGTTAACAAACTATTTTATAGGGTTTGTCCTATTTTCTCTCAACTATTTTTATTATAAATAAGGGATGTGTGTACATTCCAAAGGGTTGAGATTTTTGAAATATTGGGAGCTATTGTGAAGAAGAAAAACTTTGTGTTTTCTTTTAATCATTTGAGGAATAGAAGTTGATGCTGTTTTCGCAAACTTTGTGTTGTGAGAAGTGTTTTTCTTAAGATATTGTTCTTATGTTCGCAATCTTAAGCTATTCCTTGTTTAGTGTCTTGATGATTCTAATCATTTCAAACATTACATTTGTTATCTAAAGCTCGTATGATTATTTCATGCTCTGTGTTTACTCGAAAGAAAATACGTTCCTCTCCTTTCCTTTCCATTGTGCTTCTTACATTGTAATAATTTCCGACCCAGTCCATTTATAAAAACAACATCTTCACATAGTGCGGATATGGATTTCGGGATTCTATCCCAACCCCAATGGTTAGATTAGTGTGAATACTGTATATATTATTTATGTTGTGTTTTATATTTGTAATAAATAGGTAGCCTCACCTGTCTTTGAGGAGGGATTTAATCCCATGTACTGTGGTTAAACCTCATATTTTGGCTTGACAAAATATTCAACCAACATTCCGTCACTTCGGCGACCGACATCGATTACTTCCTAACTATCTCTCGTCACTGTCAAAACCAATAACATGTAAAAGCAAGTTTTTTTAAGAAATTAAGCTCCATACTCAACAATTTCCCACTTGAGATCAATTGTTGCAATGTACTATGCATCACCATTCTTCGTTCCTTTTCCTTGGCTTGTTTCTTCCTCTTTAAGTCTTAAAATCAAAGACCAATAGAAGTGGAGTGAATCTCCAACTTATCCCTTACCAATCGATTTGTTATCATGTCTACGGGGTTCTCATGTGTATGTATTTTATCTAACTTCAATTTTCCATCCTCCAACAGCTATCATATGAAGTGATATCTCAACCGAATATGTTTTGTTCTTGAATTAAATGTTGAGTTCTTTGCTAGATGAATCACGCTCTAACTATCACCGTGTAAATATGTAGTCCTCTTTGTTACTTACCCTAATCTTTCATGAACCTCCTCATCCATATAATATCCTTGTTAGATTTTGTAGCTGCAACATACTCTATCTCCGTAGTAGAAAAATCCACAACCTTCTCGTAATCTTGAAATCTAGCTAATCTGTCATTCCATCTACTCAAAACATATCCAAAGGGTGCTCCTCTTGTCATCTAAATTTCCATCCATATTTGAATCAACATAGCTTCGTAAATAAGTATCTAACCCTCCATAACATAACTCCATGTTAGATGTCCCTCTAAAATTTTTGAGAATCCATTCGGCTTCTTTCCAATATTCTTTACCTAGATTAGCCATAAACTCCTCTCACATCTCCCACTACCCGTGAAATGTCTTGTCTAGTAAAAACCATGACATACATAAGAATTCCAACTATTCAAGCATAAGGAACATGTGACATGTACTCAACCTACTCATGTGATGAAGGAAACTTATATTTTCTCAATTTGAAGTTTCCATCCATAGGTGTACTAATAGGTTTTGAAACTTGCATGTTAAACCTTTCCAAAACCTTATTGATATAAGCCTCCTGAGACAAATACAACTTCTTGTTTTTCCTATCTCAGAGAATTTTCATGATAATAATTTTCTTTGATATCCCAAATCCTTCATTACAAATGTGTGAGCTAACCTTTCTTTAATTTTACCAATGTCCTACATACTAGATCCTACAATCAACATATCATCCACATACAATAACAAAATAACATAGCTCTCATTTTCAAGCTTCTTAAAATAAACACAATGGTTAGATTCACATCTCATATAACCATGCTCATGCATAAAAATGTCAAATCTCAAATACCATTGCCTTAGAGCTTGCTTGAGCCCATATAGGCTCTTTTTCAATTTGCACACAAGTTTCTCCTTACCCTTGACTTCATAACCAAGTGGTTGCTACATATAAATCTCTTCCTCCAAATCACCATGAAGAAAATATGTCTTAACATCAAGCTATTCTAAATGCAAATCTTCTATTGTAACCAAAAATAGAAAAGTAAGAATAGAAGTCATCTTCACTACAAGAGAAAATATATCCTCAAAGTCAATACTTGCTTTCTATGAAAATCCCTTTACCACAAGCCTCGCCTTATACCTTTTCAGTCCACCCTCTTCTTCCTTGATCCTATAAACCCAATTTTTTTGTAGAGTTTTCTTACTTGCTAGCAACTTGACCAAATCTCATATCTAATTTTGTTCCAAGGATTCCATCTCCTCATCCATGCCATGCTCCCACTGCTCATGGGTATCTACCTGCATTGATTCTTCAAAGCTTTCTGGTTCACCACTATCAATTAATAATAAATAAGAAAAGGAAGGTGAAAATCTCTCTGGAGGTCTACTTACTCTTTGTGACCTTCTCACTAAGATATGAGGTTTCGGGGATCATTATGTGCCTATTTCACATTAATGTCAATCTCTGTGATGATCGACATCGGTCACCAGAATCGACCGTGGTTCCTCTGTCTGTCGACCCACTACAGTTTCCTTACCAACATCAGCTTGAGGAGTACCGATCAGTGGTTCAACCCAATCATGTCTGCTGATGCTGGTTAGCCTAACCGACATCGGTTCCTATAGAACCAACATCGGTGTCTATGGATTTCATCTTTAGGTATGAAAATTGATTTTCCTTCAAAATATCCTAAACATGTTCATGTTTAGGCACCAAAACCTGATCCTTGTACATTCTTTTTCATTCCAATCAACTACACGACTCTTAACAATATTAAAATCTTGTAAATCCCAAAATCTATATTCAAAATCACTAGAGTCATAACCAATACAAGTACATCTCTTATATTTAGCATCCAACTTCTTCCTATTTTCCCTATCAACATGCACAAAATCTTCTGAGCCAAAAAATCTAAGAAAATAAAAACTACCTCTTTTCCAGACCAATATTCTTTTGGTATTCCACCATCTAGTGTTGTTGAAGGCCCATAGTTAATCAAGTACACTGTTGTATCCACTACTTCCCAAAACTTCAAAGGCAAACTATCGTGTATCCTCATGCTTCTAAAGCACGCTCCATGGTTTTCATGTTCATCCTTTTTACAACTCGTTATCCCGAGGAGTTCTAGGATCCATTATTTCTCTTCGTATTCCATTCACCGATAAATAATCATTCAAATCCTTATTGCAATACTCACCACCATTTTCAGATCTAAGACACTTCAATTTTAATTTTGTTTCATTTTCTAAAAGGGATTTCCATCATTTAAAAGTTTCAAAAACATCATATTTATGCTTAATATAATAGATAAATACCTTCCTTTTGGCATCATCAATGAAATTAGCATAATATTGGGATCCTCTAATAGAAGCTACTTGCGCTGGTCCCCACACATTTGAGTGTACAAGATCCAATTTCTGATCCTTCTTTGTTGACCCAACCTTGAGAAATATCACTCTCTTCTGCTTTCCAAATATACAATGCTCATAGAATTCAAGATCCAATTGTTTCAAATATGATAACTTACCCTTATCCTTTAAGATATACATTCCTTTTTCACTCATATGGCCTATCCGATTATGCCACATGGTTGCATCTGAATCTATAGTAGATAGCATAGAAAAGGAATCAGTAATATAGGTAGACAGATATAAAGTTCCTACCTTCTTACCTCTTGCCACAACAAGAGATCCCTTGGTAACCTTCCAAGAGTCAACTGTGAATGTAACCACGCATCCAGATTCACCAAGTTGCCCTACAAATATTAGATTTATTTTGAGGCTTGGCACATGCCTCACATATTTCAATACCCATGTATTTCCATTCTACAACTTTATATAAACATCACCTTTACCATTAATATTTCATGGCTTGTCATCTCCTAAATAAACTTGTCCAAAATCACCCTTTACATAATTTTTCAAATAACCCTTATTAGGGGTATCATGGAAAGAAACTCCAAAATCTAACACCCAAGATTCTAATTTATTATCCAAGGAGAGAATAAGGGCATATTTCTTTACCTCACTTGAAATTTTTACCTTTTTACCTTTTTCTGATGTATTCTCTTTGTTTTCCTTGACCAACACTCCTTTACATGTCCTCTCTTTCCACAATTCTAGCAACGTAAATATCTCGTGCACTGGATCTAGATCTGCCATGTCTTGACTTTGATATCCCATTCTTCTTACTCTTAGATGATCTCTTGTTAGATCTTCCCTTGATTTTTACATTTAAAGCATTTCCAAATGATGCTTGTCCTGAGATTTTCCTGCGTATTTCCTCATTAAGGATTGAACTAACCACATCATTAAATTTCAAACCTTTAGAAGAAATCATTGTATTACTAACAATCATTACCAAGTTATCCCAACTATCTAGAAAATAGAATAAGAATAGAAGTACTTTCACTTCAACATCAAATGGAATTTCTACTGATTTTAAGTGATTTACAATAGACCGAAAATCATTCAAATGATTAGATACAGATCCACCTTCTTGAATCTTAGAATTAAATTTTTTTCATCAAATATACCTTATTCAAAGCACTAGGACTTTGATACATGTTTGCTAAAGATTTCATCAACTCTATCGTGGTTTATACATCTATGAAATTGAAGCCACTAATGTTGTTAGGCTCAATTTTATATATCCCAGAGCCTTTTTTCAATAAACTTCCATTATTCATCATTCATCGTGCTTATTTATCCATGCTCAACTATTGGTAAGTATAGATATTTCTGATACAAATAATCCTCCACCCGCATCTTCCATAGTTGATAATTACAACTGTCAAATTTCTCTACTCGGTATTTACATCTTCTTCCATTTCTCTACTCCCACTTAATAAAAAAACTCTCGTGATTAAATCCTTTCAACACATAAAACCTATAAAGAAAGGTATAATACCAGTCATTGGGGTTAAACCATATAACAATTTTGCACAAATTTATAATCAGATAAAGCATACAAGAAATGAATGTAGAAATAACTAGAAGATAAAATAAACAAGAGAAAGATAACACCAGATTTAATGTGGTTCACCTAGTGTGGGCTACATCCACCAAGAAATGGAAAATATTATTATTCAATGCTTTACAAAGGAAATACAATGAAGATCTGTTGTCTTCCAACACCTCACGGGATGTTAAATGATTTTTCCTCACTCAGCTACTCTTTCTTGTTCACCTAAAAACATACATGAAAAAAAAATGTTATTTTCTTCTCTCTTACCCTCATATAATGCATACATGCATATATAACTATTCTGGGCAACTAACTATGCTTTTACAATCAATAAATCATCTTTAAAATAAGTGATTTATTCTAATTCTTGTATAAAAACAAAGTATTGTCACACAGGTAGCCTTCGTCGGTTACTACTTGACCGTCATTGGTCACTCCCTGAACTATGTTAGTTGATGAATGACCATCGTTGGTCACTTCCTGACTGACGCCGGTTACTTCGTGACCATCATTGGTCACCTGTCAAAACCAATAACATGTAAAATCAATTTTCTTGTGAAGCAATTAAGCTCCATTCTCAACACAAACATCATGATCCCAATTCTTCTCAGTTATTAGAACTAATTCATAGTGATGTAAGAGGTCCACTTGAGGTTCCTTCTCTCAGTGGTGCTTTATATGTTGTTTGTTTTATTGATGATTACTCTAAAATGACTTGTTATTATTTTATCAAGAAAAATTATGATGTCTTATCTAAATTCCAAGAATTTAAAGTTCTACTTGAAAATGCTTTTAATATGAAAATTAAGAGAATTACGATGATAATGGAAGGTGAACATGTCGGAAAAAGTCTCGATGATTTCTATGTGTCATGTGGGATTCAAAGAGATTTGACTACTCCTTATTCCCCTCAACAAAATGGCATTACAGAAAAGAAATAATAAGACTATCTTAGAAATGGATAGGACTATGATTCATGCTTCCAATTTGCCTAAGTTCTTATGGGATAAAGATATGAAAATTGTTTTCTATATTCTTAATAGAGTTCCTATTAAATGTCTTCATCAAACTACTCCACATGATGTATGGACAAATCAAAAACAAGATATTTATCACTTAAGAATATTTGGTAGTCTTGTTTCCATTCTAAAAGACAAAAGGAAGAAGATTGATCCAACCTCGTTTTCTTGTTTTTTTGTTGGAAATGGTTGTAAAACTAAAGGAATACGAGTCTATTATCCATTTAATCATGAAATTTTTGAAAACATAAATTTTCAAGTCTTAGAGAAAACTTTACTTGATGTTTCTCATGAACCCTCCTCTACTACTCTTGAGATAGAGCCTCGATAATCCTTATCCTAACAATATGGAAATAGAAGTTTGAGAGGTTGATTATCATGATCTAAATATGATGGATATTGAGGGGGACTCATCTAAAAATTTATTTTAACTTAATATTCCTAAATGGGATCAAAGTATTCAAAAATCTTAGCTTGATAACCTTAGAAAGCTAACTAGAATTCATCATACTTATCATTCCTTTATGACCCTATATGAAGTAAAACCATAATAATTTGAAGAATAATCTCAAGATGTACATGGCTTCAGACTATGAAGGATGAATACAATTCTTTAATAAAAGATGACACTTGGGAACTAGTACCCCTCCTTCTTAAAGAAGCATTGTAGGACCTAGGTGGTTGTTCAAAATAAAATATAATAAATTGTAAGAGAGATTGAAAAGATCAAGGAAAGGATGGTAGCTCATGGTTTCACTCAAAAACTTGTTATTGACTATGTTGATAGTTTTTAACGTGTTGTTAAGATGATCATTGTGAGAGTTCTTCTTGCATTACCTGCCTAATATGGTTGGAAGATTCACCAAATTGATGTTAAAAATGATTTTTTAAATGGTGAATTAAAAGAAGAAATCTATATGAGTCAGCCTAAAGGTTTTGAAGAACCTGGTAAAGAAATTTATGTCTGTAAGCTTAAAAAATTCTTTGTATGGTCTTAATCAAGATCCTAGAGCTTGGTATGCTAGAATTAATAGTTTCTTTCAGGAGCTTCGTTTTTTTAGCTGTTGTTCTGATAATGATTTATTTATGAAGTTTGATAAAAATCATATTATCATTATTTTTCTTTATGTTGATGACATTTTGATTACTAGAAGTGATACAAATTTAATTGTTAGAATTAAAGAAAGGTTAAAGCATCATTTTGAAATGAACGATTTAGGTTTATTAGATCATTTTATTTGCATGATTATATTTCAAGATCACAAGTCTATTGTTACATCTCAATATTAGTATTCTTTAAATTTTCTTAGAAGATTTAACATGATTGACTATAAGCTTGTTTTCATTCCTATTGAATTTGGTGTTAAGTTAGACCCTAAAACATCTTGTGTTAAATTTTATCCTACTCTATATAGGTAACTGGTTGGTAGTCTAATTTATTTGACTATTACTAGACCTGATATTTCTTATGTAGTGGGAGTAGTTTCAATATTTATGTAAGAAACTTATGAGGATAATTGGAAAATGGAAAAAAAAATTGAAATATATTAAAGGAACAATCAATTATGGTATTTTTATTCTTCTTGTAATGATGCATAATTATTTGGCTATTGTGATTATGATCATGTTGGTGATGTTGCAGATAGAAATTCTACTTATGGATATCTTTTCAAGTTGGGTGTAGGTGCCATCACTTGGAGTAGAAATAAGCAACCAACAGTGTTTATCTCTTCTACTGAAGTGGAGTATAGAAGTACTATGGAATCTACAAAAGAAGCTATGTGGCTGAAAATATTGTTGGATGAACTACACATGGGATTCAAAGGGATAACTACTCTTCTATGTGACATCTAGAGTTTCATTTCTCTTACAAAGAATCTAGTTTAGCATCAAAGGACCAAGCATATTGAATTTCATATGTACTTTATTCAAGAGAAATTCCTGAATGGTGATATTGATCTCAAGTTCTATTCTACTGAAGATCAAGTTGTAAATATCTTCACCAAGCCATTGTGTGCTATGAAGTTTTTCAAGTTTTGTGCCTTGTTAGGCCTATCAGAGTTTCCATTGAGGGGGAGTGTGCATGACAATGCCACCTCTTAACAACTATTGTAAACTTCCAATACTTCCTCCATTTTGTAATAAGTAAATGTGTCACTCTATGTGAAGTTACTTGTAAATCCCAATGAAGCTTTAGTTATGGGTATGCCTTATTTTATAAAAGGCTCCATAATTTGATGTAAGTATTCATATGTAAAGCACTTGTCTTAAGAATTTATGTATGGGAAGATATGTTGATTTCCCTTGTTTGCATGCTAGCATGAATCATTGTTACTTGATTCAAGGATCTATAAATCCTTTTGTAGAAAAAGGTAAAGTTGGCATTTCTCATTTTTTCCCACTTAACATTAAGGGGGAGTGTTGGGGTATTAATTTCAAGTGGGGATACCATTTTGTGGACCACCACTTAAACATCCCCTTGTCTTAAATATTATTTTTAATAATCTTAGTCAGTCTTCACAACTAAAGAGTGGAATGGTATGACCGACCACCCATCCTATATAAGTAGGATGATCCCTCATGGGATTGTTTACTTTTAAATTTTTACTTACTGACTTACTTTTGCGCTAATGAGATAATAGTCCATTTGATGTAATCTTAAGCTACTTATGCAATTTGATATACTTTCAGAAAAAGTATTCTATTATTTACTTGTGAGACCGAGGAGTGAAGTGGAAGTGTTAGGTTAAAACTATTGAAATCTTAATACAGAAAGTGCTTTATCCGTGGAGTTTTTTCCTATGGGTTTCTCCACTAAAATCTTGTGTTCTCTGTGTCTTTACTTTCCTATTATTTACTTTAATCTCTTTCTCATAAAAATCTTTAATTTGGTATCATTAACAAGTGAATTATGTGTCTTATATAGCTACACGACATAATCTATAATCTTCAACATTTATCTAGTGAATCTATAATTTGTTAATTATACATTCCATCCAAATTCTAACAGTTTTTGGGGAGATATGATAAAAATTAGGTTTGGGCATGGAGGATGTCTAAGGAAATTTTGGCAAGATAATAACATACCAATAGAAATGGAGGAGAGGATATAACACAAATGATCTCAAAATGGTTAAGTGTTGTATTAAAATGGCTTTCCCCATTCAAAATTGTTTTTCCTCCATTTTCAAACCTCAACTCAACTTAGACTCAAACTGGATAACTTTGAGTCCGGTGGAGGCTATAAATGTGGTTTCACCCTAAATGATAGGGCATAAAGGGACAGAAACATCTTATAAATTATCTCTATGTATGATGCTCTCATGAGGATGTGGGAAACGTTTATGGAAAGGGTGAGTTGTTAACATGTTTCTAACACCTAAGTTGTCACAAGTGAAAAACATCACCTCCATAAGGTGAGAAATTTTTGTCCCCCATGTTACCTTATTAGTTGGAAAAATGGGAACAAGGGAAATAACACGTTTAAAATGCCACCATAGGTCATCCATTCATGAAAAGGTAGTCAAAATTCAAAAAGGTGACTTTATAACACCTTCTAACCACTTACGTTTTAATTTTAAGTGAAAACACATTGCACCTAATGGGGTATTTGACTTTGGTGCCCCCATGTCCACTTACACTAAGGGAAAAAAAGAAAAATAGGAAATTAGGTCTCGAAAACCCTACCCAAGCTTCTTGGAATCTTGATGTCATTAGACACAACATGAAAATAGACTAAGGAGTGGATTCTTGGGCACAAAATAAATACATGGAGTTCAAAGGGCTAGAATTTTATTATTTTAACTATAATATACCTACTAAATCCATTACCACTATTTTCAAGACCTGATTCAACTTGTAATTTACCTTTTTAGTCCACTTTCCACATTTACCTACGCACGTGCATGAGGAAGTTGAGCTACCACCGAGTCTAGAATGAGTATGAATAAATAAAACATATGGACCATGAGTTGGGTCCAATTTACTCCACCTTTACATTTTTAGGCTCATAACTGTTCCTAAGGTGTCTAGAATCCTTTGATCAAGTTTCACCTTGTAGAAAGACTCTTATGTTGCACTAATGCACATATTTCCTCATTTTATACTCCCATAATTCTATCTTGATTATTACACCATAAATTAGGATTTATCATCTTTCCAATTCCTATTATATGAGCTCTCATCACTTCATAAGGCTCTTTAAACCCTTCAAACAAGGTTAAAATCTCCTTTAAAACATGTATTTCCCAGTTCCTTGCCCAAAAGACATTTTTTTCTTATAAGTTTCCCAAGATCTCATGGATCCATAGAAACTTCCTAAACTTTGTTATATCATCTTATTACTCGCTAAAAAAATTCCACATGGTTTGAATTTTCCTGTAATCTTCTAAGGGGTGTTCTCATGTGATAGAAAGACCACAAATATCCCTTTTAAAGCCTTTAAGAGCATTGTTCTTTCATAGATCTCAGTAACTTTAAGAATCAAGCTAGGTAAAATTATCTACACATGAAACAAACTTTCAAAGCATGTTATTATTTTCCTCCGAACTTGAATGAGGGAGATACAATTGAAATTATGGTTGGAGGAAAGGTTTATATTGATTGGGAAAGGAGTTTCAGTGTGGGTTTGGTTTTCATGACAAAAAAAATAAATTTTACATGCTAGAAATTTAGAGTGACAACAATGATCATCCTAATAATTTTTTATCCATTAATAAAACTTCCATTGGATACTTTTTCTTAAAAGAAACAATATCATATTATAACCCAACACAAGTATATAAATCAAGTTCATGAGGAGATCATTATAAGTTTTGAAATTAACCCTTAAACCCTACCTTTACAATTGCAATAATCACTTTCTTGGAAGAAAATATTTAATTTGGAAAATAATTTCAATAACTTCCCTATTCTAATTTTTTAAAAAATTCCTTATTACAAAACAAACTTCAATTCTTTCCTTCTCCCTTAGATTGAACCAATGAACAAGAGAAATAACCTACAAATTTAAAAGAATTTGAGAGAACTAAACTTCTCTTCCACATACACATTTAAAGCCATAATCCATAGTTTGAAAATTATTCCAATGAGTTCAAAGGACCAACCAATCACAATGTTTTTCCTTTATAAACAAGGCACAAGATTTCCTTTATAATGATAATGAAATAAAACCTTTCTCCCTATAACATAATATGAATCTCCTCTTCAACACAAGCTTACAAGAGGAGGATAAAAATACCTTCGTAAAATTACACCTTTGAAATACCCACTCGATAAAATACATTAAATGAATTAATCCCACCCATCTCAAGAAATTATGCCATATAGATTCCTTAAACCAAATAGTTACAAATTCATCTACCCATTATACAAGATGTTAGAAATCATGACAATTCAACCATGGAACATTTCCTAATTTGTTACAAGATACATGAAACTCTACAAATCCATCAAATTCCATATGTTAAACCATCATAATTAGATGATACTAATAATTTCCATGAATTAGTATCATATGCTAAATACAATAACTCGCCAAAATAGGTTAGCATATATCTCTACAAAAAGATAATTAAATAATGTATATTCAAAATATAATACATGCAAATATCATTTCTTTTTTAGATATGGTAATAAGAGTTGTTTTTAAGGGACCCAAAAACCTTTACACAAAAAAAAAATCATAGGGTACAAAGGAAAATAAAAAGGAAAAAAACACTAATTAAAATAGGATTGACAAACGAGTTGCCCAAAAATTTAAAATACCACATGTAGTCAAGTACTTACAAAATATTTTACTATATTTACAAAAAAACTAAATCCTTATACCTCAAAGGAAGCAAGATCAAAAACCCATGGAAAAATAAACACAAAGAAGAAGGAAGTGAAAGGTCAACCATAGGTCCATATTTCTTGGGATATATTTACTTCTAGTTCTCATTATTAGGCCTGCTTCCATATCCCATTTGCACTTCATGATGACTCTTTTATGAATGTTCTCATTGTTAATTTCCTCTATCTCCCTGATCTATTTATCATCTAATATACTCATCTCAAGCTGCATCTTACCCTCGTCTTTCTTAAAACAACTTTATCAATTTGATCTAGTAGAATTAAAATCCTTTGTTCTTGCATGATTAAATCGTGTTCAATCCTCTAATTCTCCTATTTTGAATTTTAATTTTCCCATTAAAATATTTAGCTTCTTGCAAAAAAATTTTATGAACCACAAGGATGGTGTCCATATTGTATTCCACTCGAGGATGTGGGCTTCCGAGTGGATGGTATCTCTAGCTCTTTCCCTACTACCAATACTCTCATTCCTGCCAATGTCACCCAATTTCATATTACAGATGATTTCATAAATACCAACAAAACCTTCATGTTTCCCACCCTTTTTCTCCATTTCATGTGAGTCGCAAGGGTTTCATTATCATAATCATCTTCCCTTTTTTCTAGAGGTTGGGGTGAAATCAAGATTTTCCTTTTTAAAAAACAATAAAATTAAGCCATGATGGAGAGGGGTATCCATATTTTCATTTTGGTAGTCACCTATAGAGGAAGTTAGGGACCTAAGGAGAAAAAATGGGAAGCTCATCTCTGATTTCTTCTCAGAAAATTCAGAATGGACAAGTGGTAAGAAAATATCTTCCTGAACTTACCTTCAAGTGTGAGGTACTTCATAACCACAAGAAACACGTTAGTCCAACAACTGAAAACGAGTTTTCTTTATTCCATCATCATACATTAATAAATTTTCCCTAGGACAAAAAAATTGGAAATTTCATGCTTTCTTCTATATTTTTCCTTAAAAATTTTAGGCCATCGATAGACATATCAGTTACTTTGGAAATGGTCTCCTCATTAAAAGTGATTTTAGTTCCCGACATTTTGATGTATCCATCCTCTTATGATTTCTCGAATTCATTTTCCAGTTGTGGATCATGTCCCTACAATTTTTGGTGAAATTGGACATACCTCCCGATGCATGAGCCTCCAAAAAGTGGAATCCCTTTTCAGGTGTAGGTAGGTCGTGGGTTCAATACAAAATATCTCGCCAGCCATTTTTTTCCCTCCAAAAAACTAGTATTGAGATTAATCGAAATGAGGGAAATAGCCCAAAAACATATAATTAACTCTGTGTTGGAAGTAAAAAAATCTTTGTATAGAATGAAGAAATTCCACATGTATCATGTCCTATGAATCCCAATAATCTTGACTTCGTTTCAAAAAATATCTTATCTTCATTAATCAAGTGATTTATATTATTCTAGGGAATGTCTTATTTCTAATAACTCACCTTTTCTGGTAAGTCATTGCCATGATTAGCCAAACCGCCCATCATCTTATTCCTGTTTTCTAAACACGTGTTATATCTCTATTGTTTTGAAAGAGACAATCAACTGTTTGGCTTCCTTAATGATATTATTAATATTCCAT
This sequence comes from Taxus wallichiana var. yunnanensis, assembly GCA_018340775.1. NCBI lineage: Eukaryota > Viridiplantae > Streptophyta > Pinopsida > Cupressales > Taxaceae > Taxus > Taxus wallichiana. The sequence goes on along the minus strand of CM031244.1, from coordinate 137,700,846 downwards.
CCTATGCCTCCATTATGTTTGAGTGCATTGATCATGCATAAGGAGTCCCCTTTAATTATCAAATTTTTTATGTTCATGGTTCCACTTAGCTTTAAACCCCAAAGCATAGCCATAGCCTCGGTATGATTATTGGAATGATTCCCCACTAGCCCAACATACACCATAAGACATTATCCCTTATGGTCCCGTATTATCCCTCCCCAACATGCCCTACCCTAAGCTTGATAGATCCATCAAAGTTTAATTTGCACCATCATGTAGGTGGAATTTTCCATTTAACCTTTTTTTTTCCTCCCCTTCTTTGTTGTTACTCTTATTCGTGATACTAAGATTTAAGTTGTTTAAAATAGCAATTTCTAAATCTGAGGGAGGTTTGGTCAACTTACATTTTGATGAGTTGAATATTTTCTTTAAGGATTTGGTTGATTTTCCTCACCACCTTCTTGAAGATAGATCCCTGATTTTGGAATATCATGTTATTTCTTTCTATCTAGATTCTACAAAATGTATACAGGATAAAAAAATTCCATATTTCCTTGACAATATCATGATGATAAATGGACATCCACTATTCTGGTATATTTGAGACATCCTTAGGAGAATCATTTGTATTTTAAACATATCAAGCACAACTGAAAAAACCTGAAAAGCATAAGGACATTCCAAAAAAGATGGTTGGCCATTTCTTCTTGGTTTTTGCATAGGATACACCTGTTTATGATTATCATGCCTCTTTTCCTTAGCTTGTCCATAGTAATAATTTTCTTTTGGAAAAATTCCCAAAATAAAAGGTTGATTTTGGGTATAATATTTTTGTTCCAAACTTTCCTCCAGTAATCATTAGCCTCAATTTGTTCAAAGTTAAGAATTATTACCCCATATCAATTCATCTTGGCTTAGTCTTTGAGTGATATGAAAGAACTTTAGTTCATTATTGAGGGTCTCAAAGGGAAGGAGAGGGCCAATGTAGTTTTTTGGGGGAATAATTTATTTGCAATTTCTCTCTTTTATCTAGTAGTCACACACCCTCTCTCCAATCTCCCTTTTATAAAATTGGAAGTGATCTCTCTAGGGATATTCATTTTTAAAGATTGATTTCTGATCCAAGGGTCCTCCCAGAATTTTATATTCATTCCATTCCCTAGATTCCACTTTATCCCTCTAGTCAGAAAATCCCTTGTTTGACCCAGATTGTTCCAAAAAATAAATTCTTTAGGTAGCTCTTTGTCAGTAAAAAAACCTAAAGTGCCACCAAAACTCTGTAAATATTTTAGTTTCAATATGTCAACCTAGATGCCTTCTTCTTTATGTAATCTCCATCCCATTTTTGCAATGATTTCCTGATTCATCATCTACGATGTTTCATTCTAAGACCACATCTATATTTAGGTTTTGTTACGTTCTCCCAAGATATCAAAGGTATCCTAAATTTCACCTCAATCCCTAACCATAAATACATTTTTCATACTCTTAATGGCCTTTATAATTTTGATGGGAATAGTAAAATTAGACATGGTGTACATGGCCACTCCCTACATCAAACTTTGAAGAAATTGGGATTCTCGAGCCTATGTCAGTAATGAGCCCTTCCAGGATGCTAAATATTTTTGAAACTTTCAATAATTTTATTCCAACTTGTGACATCCATTTTACAACCACACAAGGGAATTCCCAAATAGCTATCCGAAAGATTATTTATGTTGTATTCCAAGATGGTGGCTAGTCTATGTTGTTGTTGTTCACTAACATTGATGAAGTAACACGATATATTTTGTAAGTTTAATTTTTGACCTAGATATCCTCATTTTTCCTTGATATAGTATTGAAATAAAGGGATTCCAAGACAAATGATTGGCCCGTAATAACCGTGTCATCCAAAAAAATTTAGAGGCATTGGTTCTCAAAATAATTATCAACCTTCACTCCCTCAATTACTCTTTCATTTCTATCTTTTGAACACAACCTTCTGAAGGATTCTGCCACTATTATATAGAGGAAGGGTGATAATGGATCACCCTCCCTTATGCCCCTCTCAACCTTGAAGAAACCATGAGGTTTTCCATTTATAATGACTGAAAACATAGAGGTAGTGGTGCAAAGTTGGATCAATTTGAATAATTTGTTATAAAATCCCAACTTTTGAAGAAGCTTGAATAGGAATTTACATGAAACCTTATCATATGATTTTTACATATCCAATTTGATAATCATTGCTTCCCTTTTATATTTTTCAACTAATTGAATGGTTTCATGTATGGATATGATGTTATCCAGAATTTTTCTTCCTAGAAATAATGCTCCCTGATTAGGGGATATGAAATTACTGAGAACCTCCCTCATCAAAAATCCATAATCTTTGAGATTATTTTATAAACTCGGTTGCAAAGGCTGATGGGACTAAAGTCACCAGATCTTTGGCTCCTATTTTTTTGGAATTAGGGCTATGAATATGTGATTGACTTTCTTAAGAATATATCTCGATTTAAAAAAATCCTAAAATGTTGCCACCACCTCATTTTTCACAATGTCCCATTCCATTTGGAAGAAGAAGTCTCATAAACCATCTTTTTGAAGGTTTTTGTCTCCCTCCATCATCAATATAATAACTTTAATCTCTTCTTCTAATTGGATAGATGTAATATCTTTATTATTGTCTTCACTTATAGAAGCTTTAAAGAGTCATAACGTTTCATTTATGGCCTCTATATTAGGTTGATCCTCCTCATAGAAAAGTTGTTTAAAGAATGTAATGATGGTATTGACAATATTCATCTCCTCAATGACTGTGTAACCATATGATCTTGTAATTTCCTATATATGACATTTTTTTCTTTAATGGTGGCTAAGATGTGGAAAAACTTGGTGTTTCTATCACCTTCTTTTAACCACTTAATCTGGGATTTCTATTTCTAGTATATTTCTTCCTTACAAAGGACAATATATAATTTAGATAAAAGTAATTTTTATTTTTATCTATCTTCATCACTCCATGATCCCTCCAATATTTCCTCCATTTATTTTTTCTCCTCCAATAGTTTTCTATTTTGCAAGAAAATGTTTCCAAAGGTCTCTTTATTCCATTTTTTAATATTATTTTTGACATTTCTGAGTTTGGCTGCCACTTGGAACATACAATTTCCTCTAGTCTCTAGGTTCCACCATTCCTTAATCCTTTCCTCAATCTCAGGATGGGTGGTCCACATTTTTCAAATATAAAGGGCCTACCTTTTGATATTTCCAAATCACCAGTTCTAAGGAGGATCAGATTATGATCGGATATAATACGGGCTAGAGAGGAGAGTGAATAATTTTGTTCCTGTAACCATTGGACATTGAAAAGGAATCTATCTAATCTTATCTGAATGAGATCATCTTCACTCTTATTTTTCCAAGTGTATTTATATACATTGAGTTTAAGATCAAATAATTCATTCTAATTAATAAATTTTGTTAAGTCCTCCATGATTTCAAAGTAATAAGTGATTCCACCTTTCTTTTCTCCAAGGATCGAGGATATTTAAAGTCTCCACCAATAATCCAATGAATCTCTTTTGACAACCTTTTGAACCCAGTTAGCTCATCCCAAAGAGTCATTCTTCCACATTTATAGTTACGAGCATAAACATTAGATATAATGAACTTATTTTTGGATTTTAAATTAGTAAAACACACTGCTAAGTGATGATGACTATTTCCAAATGGTACCAAACTTAGCACATTATGATCCTAGAGACAAATGAGCCCACCTGAAGCTCCCATAGATGAATGGAAATGAAAAGGTCCGTTTTCTTAAAAAAACCCTCTAAAGTTCCATCATTTTGTCTTTATTCATTTTAGTTTCTGTAAAATAATAATATCTGGCTTCCTATCCTTCCTAATATCCATCAAAATTATATGTTTACTCGGGTTGTTTAAACCCCTTATATTCCATGAGAGGATTATCATTTGAAAATATTGGATTTTTTACCACTCACCAAGGATATTTGCTTTCCTTCCATCACCTCCTTTCTAGAAGCTCATTCTCTCTTCTCTTTTTCAGATGGCCTGTCAAGGGAGGCTTTATTTTCTCCTACATCTGCTTTATTCACATTCCCTCTCATTCTAGGAGTTTCTTTCCTTTTATGTGAGTTATTAGTCTATACTAAGGGACTTTGGGTTTCTTCGATTTCTTGATCCTCTGTACTAATCGTCAAAGATACTTGAGGAATACCAATTTCCGGTTCCACCTTCTTAGTGCTAGATGATATTTTAATCCTTTTGTTTATTTCTAAAATATTCTTTAAATCCTCTTCAACTTTAAGGATATCGTTTAGGTTGATATCTAACACATTAAACATTTTGTTGGTTACTAGCAGGGCTTCATCAAGTCTTTGAGAAAAGATACTAACATCCACTGTGTTTAGTAGAATATATCCAATGATGTTGTCTTCCTGTAATTTTACAACTTCCACTGACTCCTCCATTTTCTTGTATCTTGCTCAGCTACCTGATCCCTAACTTTTTCCTAGCCTTCATCCATAACAAATTCCTCTAAAACTAGTTCTAACTCTTAGATTCTTCAATCCTTAACCTTTGAAGGTTTATTGACTTGCATCCATGTGGGGCCTAACTTTGAGGATCCATTGGAATTTGGATTCATGATCCCTTTTCCCTTCGAATTTTCCATTTTATTCCCTTTTTTCTTTTTGAGTTGGGATTTCAAATCATTCTCTTATTTGGCCTTTGGGCATGTTTTTACATTATGCCTTGCTCTCGAAACACAAGAAGCACATCACGGTGTAAAATAATAATCTATTTTATAATAATGGAGCCCCCATTTTTCTTTAAGCTCAATGCTCCTAGGTAGGTTTGCATCCGGAACCACACCGACATAGAAAAAGGAGAACAATTTTCGGCATCTAGCACAAGTAGTATGGTTAATAATAACCAGAGCACCAATAGCTTTATCTTTTCCCTTTAATATGTCCATAACCCAATGTTCTAAAGGTAACCCTAGTATTCTAACCCGGGGGATATTCCTTGATAGTGGTCTCAAGTAGGTTGAAACCCGGTTGCCACTTTTGAACCAATACTATATCTCTACCCATAAACTATGGCCCCTAAGCGTGAATATTTAAAAAATCCTATTCCAAGGATAGAGAGACCACAAAAATGACAGATAATTGAATTAGAATTATATTCCTCATGCATCATCATGATAAGAACAAATTATAACTAAGAATTAACATGATGATAAAATTGAAATTATTCATATCAAATAGCCATGATAATATTAATTCAAATTATCTTGATCATGAATAATATACCAATTCAACGCCACCAAAAAGGAAGTATAACTGGTGGTGACTAAAAATGTAGTTAGATATAAATATGAAAAATTACAAGAAGTGATTTGATGTTAGCACACCTTAGTGTTATTGCTGCGAATTACACCCTAGGATTTGATCATGGTAGATCAAGAATTATGGACAACATTGGATGATCTCAACAATGTGGGACTTGTAATATAGATATCAACCTCTAGATAAGGTTGGTTCCTCTACCAATCTAACATAATGTTAACACTACTCCTATAACTGGAAACACAACTATCTAAGCCTAAAATAGTCATTCACTAGGACTATAGTTAGATATATTACATAAAATTAAATCCTAAGATAAAGGGTGCGATGACAGCACTAGAAGATAAATTGATCACTCTCTCTTGAATTCTAAGAGAATAAAGTGGATTCAATGTAAGGATAGAGGGGGCATGCTTTCCACTTTCCAAATCTTCCACTAAATGAGCTCAAAATCATTTATATTTGACACAAATGACATGAAACTCTGCAAAACATATGTTGGGTACACATCACAACTAAAAGAATATAATGTAAGAAGATAATAATGTAAAGCAAGGGGAAGATTGATGCCACAATTTACTTTATATTATTGTTGTAAATATACATAGACTATTATAATCAATGGGGCTAAGATGCATTAAATAAAATCCATGCCATGGGTTTCCAACTCCTTAGTTTTGTCACAATTTTGACATGGTAACATTACAAAGAAAGAGAGGATGGTTTCAATGAAGAAAGATGTTAAATTTATAAAAATGAGGAGATGGGAGGGGATAAAAAATGATGCTGGAGATATTATTCACCTATTGAACCTTGAAAAAAATTAACCTCTCATATGAGGTAAATTTCATACCTCATGATGTCTCACACTCTTGAAGATACCTTAGTATGAAAGAAAATTGTACATATTTCCTTATGGATGTGCATAACTCACAGATCAATGGGTGCCCAAAAATATGGAATATACATAGAAGGAGATGTTGCCAAATGTCCAATTTTTTTACAAACATATACAGTTTAAAGCTAATAAGAATCGAACAAGCATCCTATAACCAAAATTGGTATCTCCCGGCCTTTAAAAGTGACATAAAACATCTCCAAAAATCCACAACCTTGATTTTCCAAAATATGTAACCATTCTCTATAATTGTACTTCTTTTGAAAGGCCTCTCTAAGACATTTCTAATAGATTAATATGAGGTGAAATGGAGCTTTTCAACAAAATATATCCTCAAAAACTAAAGTCTGGTTTATCGTGAAAAATCATTCATTCCACCGAATCTAGAGTGTTTTTCCTTTATCTCCTATATTTTCATGACTTAAGTAGGGTTTTTCTTGTTTTACAACATTTACTATCTCCCGCAACATCCTTTCCTTATTCCGTAACTTTGTGAATTCCACAAAATTCTAACTCTTTGAGAATCTGCGCAAAACACTAGGTTAGTGTTTTGTGGCTTCAAACTTTGGCTACGATCAATCCTTTCTTCCCATTCCTTCCACGAAACTTGAAAATTTCATGGGTTAACCATTTATCATGTGGATTTTTACATTCCAGATCCTTTTCTTTGTTATACATATTTTTATGTTCCATGGATTTGGATTTTTCTCGTGGAATTTTACTTTCTTATGCGTATTTTTATGTTCTCGGGATTTTACTTTGTCTAGAATACTTTTTCTCTATCCCATGAGCTTTAGATAGTCTTCATAACACTATTTTTAACACTTATCCATGTTATATCTTGTTTCCTTATCCACCGTGGTGTTTTACTTCATTCCACGAGACTTGGAGAATCCACGAAACATTGTTCCTTGATAAGTCCATGGAACATTGAATACCTTGTTTCAAGGCCTCAAACTTTGGCCATGATGAAAATTATTACTTTTCTACTCAATGTTAAAAATAATTTATCCTCCATGCATCATGGACTTAGACCATCAAACCCACATAAATATTAAAATTGAATTCATTTGTTCCACGTAATTGAAGAGTTACACCTGTTAGTTGGGAAAGTATGTGGAAAACTCAATCCCTTATTTTGAGGATTCAAAATTTGGCTATACTAAACACTTATTATTTTTCATTTCATATCTCCACATCTTATCCAAATTATATCACACCTATTGAATGGTAGACTATACCCTTCATTTCCCACCATAAATCACTTAATTTTTTTCACCATTGTCACCTAAGTCCTTTTCTCAACTCCTTTTGTTTCTTGGACTTAGATATTTTTAGAAAACTAAAAATACTCCCATTTGTTCTACAGTTAGGAGAACCCATGGAACACTAAGTTCATCAATATGCAGAACACTAAAACTTAATGTTCCATGGATATTTCCAGTAATTTTTGTCTAAATCCAAAATCAAAATGTAAGTTACTAAAATAACCTTGGGGCTAGTTTTGATAACAATTTTGGTGACATCTAAGGGATATATGCCTATTAGATAGAAGTCCAGTGGCCTTTTGAGCATCCATTGTAAATGGAGTCAATCCTTAAAAATTGAATAATTAATCTTAAAATCAAAAATATTACCCCTTGATCTATATGGGCTTAGAGATTATCCGGAAGTCCTTCCTCCATCTCTTGAAATTATATTTCTTGGTAGTTTTTATAAAACTTGTAAATTTTCCCAAAACCTAATTTCTTGCCAAGGAAGGAGCACAAAGAGATCTGATTTTAAGATGATATTGGGGGTTGAATGAATGTACTTGAAAACTTCCACAAAACATCTTGTTTTCACCATAAAATTGTTGGCACGTGCATTTAGTGCTCCCCATGAGTTTCATGACATGGATTAACCACCTCTCGTGGATCCTAACTCTGGTTATTTTAAAAGAGATTAACATTTGTAGATTTTTGTCTAATGGAAATTGTGGTCCAAAAAATGGTATCAGAGTGACATGTCTCGAGTTTAAAAATCATTTGGGTAATGCTAGGGGGAGTTTTGGCATGTGCATCGATCGATCCCCATGAGTTTCGTGACATGGGCTAACTACCTCTCGTGGATCCTAACTTTGGTGATTATAGGAGAGATTAATACCTCTAGGTTTTGGTCTAATGGAAATTTTGGTCCAACAAAAATTTACTTAACTTGAACTATGTTACAATAACAAGAGCCAATAAAAACTATGTACAAACATGAAAATCATACATGTTCCAAGAGGAAACATGTAGAGTGTACATAAGCACTTGTTTTACAATTGAAAAACCTAATATAATCATAATCTATCAAAAATCAAATATTTTAAAACAAAACCTTATACGGGTCGGGATAAATATCTTCCCTTCCTTACAAAATGGTACAATGTGATTAATTTAGAAATCAAAAAATTATGGTGGAAGTGCTCTCATTGTTTACACTTAATTATTGCTCAAACTATTAACTAAGAAAATAATGTATACCTCTTCACCTTGATTTGCATTTTGATATAAGAGGTTTTTGAGTTGATCCTTGACTTTTTATGATCTCCCCCATGCTTTGAAGTGAGCATGATAGGTGATTTTTTTAGCTATCTCTAGATTAGCCAAATATTTGATGAGGCAGATAACATTCTTTACAATGGATCACCAATCCTTTGAGTTTTCCCATTTCCATTACTTTCCACTCTAAGAACAAAAGTACTGGAGACACATTCATTCTCACTATGAGCTCTTTTAAAATGAATTAGAATTCATTTTTCTTGCTCTTGTACAAAAATATTTTCCTTCATTTTAGCATGTTTATTTTCCATATCTTCCTCTTAAACAATAAGTTTGAAATATCAAACTCACTACCCATTCAATCATGAAGTATGTTTGTAATATGATTTGTGATTTTATTATATTATTCATATAACTCATCCTCCTCCATGATGTTCTCTAATTTAGAAATGGGATTCTCATTATCTTCCTTTTTAATATCCTCTTTGTGGTTTTTCAAATCTAAATTTGATCTTACTTCAACAAGGGTATCTCTAAATTTGAATTCATGTAAAATGGAAAGGATAAATCCACATTTACTAACATTTCTTTCTCTTTTCAAGGTCTAAGGGATACTTCAATAGTAAGAGGATCTTTGCCAAATAATATAGGTGATGAGTGTAAAATTAGGAAGCTCCAATGTCTCCTTCCCATCATTTTAGTATTCTAAATTAGAAAAATAATTAGTCTCCTCACCGTCCAAGCTTGAAAAACACTCCATTTGGATCATATATTCTTTGTTGTCCTTAAAAACTGCTTTTTTCTCCCAAGTATAATTTTTACTGTTATAAATCAATAACCTTCAAGGATATAGAGCCAACATACACACCACACTTAGAATGGAGAGGTTTTTGATCACCTTCCTTTATCCTTTTTTTTTTTCATACTCAAACTCCTCAAATAAGAAGTTATATATTTAAAAATAATCCTCCTCAACATGAAAATTAAATTCAAATCTAGGTCTAATTTCTCCCTTTATTTTCTCAATGAAAATAACATGAGGTTATTTAATATTTTGGGGTAATGCTTCAATTATAATATAAAAATCAGTTTATTCCTTAATAGATATATCATGATAATCAAAAATGGAACTCGCCTCAACTGATTTTGTTGCATTCATAGGAGGTTTATTGATATATTCATGGTTATGGACATCCTTAATTTCAAACCCTTAGATCCATTTCTTGAAACAATGAACATGTTATGATTTGTTATGATTTTTCTTAGTCTACCCTTCTAGGCACACATGTGTATCTTCCTATCTAAAAGGATAATTAATACTCCCATTTTTATGAAATATTCATCATCTTTCTTAGTAAAAATGAGTAATTAGGAAACCAAGTAGTTGGGCACTCAATTTGTTGGTTAATCTGTAGTGCTTCATGGTTTAAAATTGGTTCTTCATAAGGCTTGGGAACATATAATTCTAGTCTTGTGAAGTGAGGAAAGGGTTGAGTTCTTGACTGAGTTTGAAAATGTGTTAGTGATGGAGGAGGTACACCATATTCATTCAAAGGATGAATTACATGAGGAGGTTTGAGGAAGCTAGGGATATGTAACTTTGGTGGAGATGGTGTGGGTTGGAAACAAGGAATGGGAGGGTTATATGATGGTAGTGAGGGATTGCCCCATTGAAAGGATTCCCTAAAAATAGATTGATTATCCTCTAATAGCACAATCCATTTTGAAATATGAGGAAATAACTTAGCTATGAGATCTAACTTCTATTAAGGGATAAACCAACTTAGAATAGGATTGGCCCATAGAAAGGGCATCCTAAAACAAATTTTCACCACCATACTTTGACATGTAGCCCTAACATATACCATGTTTTCCTTAATATGTTGTAACTTGACCTGTAAATCATTTTTGGTTTTGAAACTACCCCAATATCAATATATGCTTTCTCTTGAGAAAATTATGGTTAAATACATAACCATATGGATATGTGGGTTTTGAGTCATATGCAAATTCATTGTGATTAGGCTCGTAAAACTAAAATTGAGGGGGTTTTGGAAACATGGGGATTGAAGGGAATATCCTTGATAATGAAAAAGGGGATTCTAATGAGAGAAAAAAACCATGATTCCATAACTTCATACATGAAAAAATGGAATAAAGGGGAAAGAAAATGGTCTACAATGAGAGAAATTAATTTTTTTGACTAGTGGAGTCACCAAATGCATTTGGAAAATTCTTCAAAAGTATATATTTCACTGAGAACACATCAAATTTATGATATGAGGTTGTAAAATTCTTCAATCTGGTCCCACCGGTATGCCAAAATTATTGTAGCTCAAAATTGCACCATAGGATTTGATCATGACATATCAAGAATTATAGAAAACATTGGATGATCTCAACAATGTACAACTTAAAAATACATATCATCCTTCAGAGAAGGTTGGTTCCTCTACCAAACTAACCTAATGTCAACTCTACTCTTATAGCTAGAAAAACAACTATCTAAGCCTAAACTAGTCATTCACAAGGACCAGAGTTAGAGAGATTACATAAAATTAAATCCTAAGATAAAGGGGGTAGTGATAGCACTAGAAGAGAAGGTGATCACTCTCTATTAAAGTAAAATATAAGAAAGAAAATATAATACAAGGTTAGATGGGAATATTCTTACCACTTTCTAACATTGCAACTAAATCAGCTCAAAACCCTTTATATTTGACACAAATGACATGAAACTCTGCAAAACATATTGGATACACATCACAAATGAAAAAATGTAAGATGATAATAATACACAATCAATGGAGTTAGGATGTATTGGAAAAACACATGCCACAAGTCTCCAACTCCTTCGTTCACAAATTTTACATGGAAACATTACCAAGAAAGAGAGGATGGTTTCAATGAAGAAACATGTCACATTTATAGAAAGGAGTTGAGGGGATGGGATCAAAATATGTTGGAGAGATGCTTGACCTACTAAACCTTGCAAAAAAAAAAAATTAACTTCTCTCGACTAGGTAATGGACATGCGTCATGATGGAAAGTGATTTATGATCTACCTTGATATGTAGGAAAAATATAGATATTTCCTTGTGGATAAGCACAAATTTCAAAGAAATATGTTAAACATATACCATCCTTCATCATTTTTGTTAGGAATGCAAGAATATGCTCTTTTAGAAGCATCCGGAGGTTCATAAGGTGAAGAAGGATCGATCAAGCATCCTATAACCAAAAATGGCATCTCATGACCTTTGAAAGTGACATGAAATTTCTCAAAAAATTGAAAAATTTGATTTTAAAAAATACCTAACCATTATCTGCAAATTTTCCTTATGTTTAAAGGATTTTCAAACAAGTTTCTAATAGATCAAACTTGACTTCAAATAGAGCTATGTAATAAAATATATCCTCAAAATAGTAAATGTAAAATCCCATGAAAAAATCCTTTATTCCATAGCATCCAAAGTATCTTGCTTTTGTCTCGTGGATTTTTATGACTTCCATAGGTATTTTGCTTTTTCCTTTACATTCACTATCTCTTGTGGCCTCATTTCCTTATTTTGTATAGTTATGAATTCCACAGAACGTGAAATATTTGAGAAACTCATGGAACACTAGGTTAGTGTTCCACATCTTTAAACTCGGCCATTTTCAAATATTGCTTATCTTTCCTTTTGTGGTGCTTCAAACTTTTGTGGGTTAACCATTTGTCATGTAGATTTTTACATTCCATGTATTTTAATTTGTTATGTGGATTTTTATGATCCATGGATTTTTCCTTTTCCGTAGACTTTTCTTTTTTTTTTATGTAGATTTTTATTTTTGGGGCTTTTACTTTGTCCTACATACTTTTTCTTTATCCCACGGACTTTGGAGAGTCTGTAGAACAACTTTTATGCCCTTATCTACTTTATACCCCATTCCCTTATCCAAAGAGTTATTTTCCTTCATTTCATGCACTTTGAGATTCCATGGAACATTGTTCCTTGGTAATTCAAGGAAAAATGAATCCCCTTTTCCATTGCTTTGAAAATTTTCCATATTGAAGATTGTTCCTTTTCCATGCAAAACCAAAAATAATTTATCCCCCATGTATCACGGCCTTATACCATGAAAACCCACATAAATATTTAAATTAAATCCCATTATTCCTTATACTTGGAGAGTCCATAGAACACAAAATCCCTTAATCTACATCTTCAAACTTTTGCAACACTAAATACTTATTATTTTGCATTTTGTCTCTCCATGGCTTGTCTATAGTGTATGCGACTCTTAAATCACATACTACACACTTATGATTCCTACCATGAAGCAATTAATTTTTTCACCATTTCCACCTAAGTCCTTTTCTCAAATTCCTTTGTTCTGTAAACTTGGAGAATCCAAAAACAACTAAAAATGCTCCATTTTATTCTACGGGTTAGGAGAACCCACCGAACACTAAGTTCCACAATCCGAAGAACACTAAAAATTATTGTTCCACAAATTTTCCAAGAAAATTTTTCTAATTCCAAAAACAAAATACATGTTACTAAAATATCCTCGGGATTATTTTTTATAACACTTAGGAAGGAGATGTTTCCTAAAGGCTAGTGTAATAAAATTAAACTCAAGAATATGGGACCATTTAAGATCTAAGAAGATTTTTAAACAGTTCATATGAATAATATTTATGAGTAGGTCTTGGAATATCTCTATCCTTGAATGTGGTAGACCTATATCCATACAAAGAGTGTGATAGACCTAATTCATATTGCAATAAAGATAAATCACCATTAATTAGGAACAACAATTTCCTAATGAAGCCAAATATTAACTTAAGTTATTTTTGACAAGAATATTCTCAAGAATACTAGAGGAAAATAAAACTTTCAATACTTAGTCAAGTGGAATAACTATGATGTGTAGGATGAACTTCACAGATATAGCTAAACATGGTGGACATGTGGAATAAAAAATTAGTATGAGCTCATAAACGTTTTATACCAAGGGTTTCGATGCATGGGTTTTACAACAAAAGAGATAAATACTATTTTTTGTGTTTGAGGTTTAATACATAATTATTATCTATAATAAATTATTCCATGTCATTCTTCTTTATTTTAGTCACTTAAATAATTCAAATAGTTTTCCCACCAAAACTAGGAATTTGAAGTTTTGAATTTTTAGTGAAGGCTTAGGTGTTTCTTCTTGTTCTCTCATGCATGATCAATCATGGTATTTTATGGTAATCCCAATGAGATATATTTTCATGATTTAATATTATTTATCACCTTACATCTTGTACACATGTGTCAACTCAAGAAAATCATCATCTCCACCACATTAGGTTAATGAAATCGAGAGATGGTTATGTTAAATAACTAAATTTTGAAGCAAAAGGGGCAAGAAAATAATTAATAATTTGGAGGATATAATATAATAAACATATAATCATAGCTTATAATGAAAAAAAGATCATTTTGAAGGAAAATATAGAGAGGTCATTGAGTAATATTGTCTCATCCCTACAAAGACTAGAAAAATATGGTTTTCTTCATTTGTTTCTTGTATTCTTAAGATTATTTAAATGTAATAAATTTTTCATATATTGAATAAATATGAAGAAAATTATCTTAACCTGATAATTTCTCCTTTATTTAGTCTTCATATCTTGAAATGGTTGAAACTCTATTTTCCATGTGAGTATAAAACGGTGTTGTGTTTTCTCATGTTTCTTGATATAAAGATATACAAATAGTTTGTAAGAGGGTTCAAAATATATAAGGGCCTATGGAATTGGTAAAATACTTAAATAAGTCCTTATATATTCCTTATAAAATGAACTCATAGTATTTTTATTGTGAAAAATCATCTCAAACCTTAAAATTGTATGCTTTCATCATGTTTTCTTATGTTAGATGCATGATCATGATAGGGAAGATTTATATACTAAATAAGCAATGAGGTGGAAGGTAATTTGGGTCTATTCTATGAGTTTTAATAACTTGAGTCATCAAAATACCTATTTCGTAGCCCTGTAACATTGAAACCCTTGTCTTAGGGTTATAAATCACAATTAGCCAACTATCAAATGAGAGGGTCAAAATTTCCATTGGGCATCCACCAGAACCTTGAGATGGAACAAATCATATTCCTATGAGTAATTTGGGAGATATAAATATTTTAAAATCTCATTAGTCAGTCTTTGTCGAGAGAGAAACTCAAATTGTAGGCTCTAAAAACACTATCAATCTCTCATTCTCCCTTTTTTTAACATTGAAGGTCGTTCAGAGCATCTCAACCTCCATCACAATGAACTATTTATAAGAAATACCTAAATTTTGAAACTTTAAATATTCACATGATTATAGAATTGGGTGAGTGAATAGAGATGTGGCACTTTTATATAAAGAATTGACATGTATTTTCTTGAAAATGACAGTTTATTTAACTTCAAGTAATGATAATTAATATATTAGTTTAGAATTTTGTAATGGTGTAAATGGATGAAATGTAAAATTTTGAGTTTTGAATGTTGTCTTTTTTTGAAAAATAGTTCTTATACATTTTTTTCATCTTTATATGAAATAAACTCAAATATTTTTACAAAAAAACACACGAAGTGTCAAAGTGGTGTGCTCATTTATGGTCACTAAAAATAAATATTGAAATATGATTTTTGTAATACATATTTGTAGATATTCATTTTCATAATTCATGACTTATAACAACAAAAACTGTGTAATACCTTTTCACTAGTGCATAGTTATCCATTTTGGTCAATCATGTTATCCCTATATATATCCCAATTATTATCACTTATACACATAACTCATTTATTCACATAATGGTCATATGATTACATAGAATTGAGCTAAACCCTCACACAATACAATCAATTTTTTAAAAGTATTCGCACATACATCACGGACCAAAGCTCCAAGAATGGGCCATAACATCCATATGGTATCTCCATTCCCATCCGATTTGGTCCTTTTCCTCCAATGTCACATTTCTTAATTTTAATTCCTTTGGGACACTTCTAGTCAGCCTTATATGATTTTTCCATATCCATAATTCATATATAAGTTAGTTATTCATTCATTATGAAGGAAGAGATCATACAAAATTGACACCGACATATCCTCATAGCCATACACTAAGAGAAAGTTTAAGAAATGCTATCCCAAAACTCCTTGGGATCCATATACACTACATACTCATTTTAGGATGGTCATCCACACATATCTACAAAACATAAGGAAAAAATCATCATTCCAAGTCAAGTTATAGAAAAAGTGCAAGTACAATCTCATTTTTACAAGACCATGGTTATATATTTGGTTACATACATTATGGAAATCACATGCTAGGAAAGAATAATGTGCAATTTGATTCTAGCCAGGATAAAATTACATTCTAGAAAAGAGAAAAAAAGAAGCATTAATAAGATATAAGAATTTGTAGAAGTAGAATCCAATGAAGTAGTTAGGGATGTAGATTTAGAGAAATAGATAGATCAAACAATTTATAACCTATTTCAATCATCACCATCCTACATAATCACACAAAGTAGGATATAAACTAAGTCATCTTCTCTCTCCTATTTTAGAGTGTTTTATTTCATTATCTCGTCATTATTCATCATTATTTATAATTGATTAATGTTTATTCTTGATATTTCTATAATTAGCCATGAAAATTAATTGATTAGGATAATATACCATCTATTACTACATATCTAGAAATATCAAGTAATTTAGGTTAAGTTAATATTTTGTTTTTAATGTTTTAGATAAATCATTTAGGTCCTCATTATTTTTTAATTTTCAAGAAAATATTGATTTTTTATTTAATTTTATAAGTACATTTTATATGGATTTTAAAACAATTTTGTGGCACACCATATATCTCTATAGTCACAAAATCATGCACTTTAGACTTTAATTTATCCTGGTTTCATAGTAGGGAACAAATTATAAATTAACCCTCATCATTTTGGGCATCTTATTTATTTATTTCATATTTTACAACATATTGCACCTATTTACCCAGTCATTTCCAAAGATCTCAATCGCGGCATCTTAACCCTAACTCGGGTGCCTAAATTTTATACTAGGGATCCCATGGGTGCCTTGGTCTATTTTCCACTTTCCTGCCATTTTTTTGGGTCTAATCTAGTCGTTTTATCATTATTATATTTTATGTGGTCAGCCTTTTCGGGTTAATTAAAAATGTAGACCAAGAGAACCCTATAAATATAAATTTATGAGACCATAATGAGGGACCTAACATCATTGTCACTCGCTATCACTCACTTAAGGTGCATCCATCTATTGTGTTTACATCCAAATAAATCCATCATCAAGGTACAAGCTAAGAAGTCTCGTATCACACTTCATAGGGGAGGGATTCTACTCTATTCCATGGACATACACTATTAAATTTTATACATTTATTTATTGCTTTTTATTTCACAAAGTGAGACTGAGACAAGAGCACCTAGGGCATAATATACACACACACCAAACAACATCCGGGTCTGAAATGTATTGCAATGCTCATTTTAGTAAGCCCAATGTTGTGGTAGCTGAGGTAATTTTGCCCCATTAATTCTACATCTTTATTTTTAGGTTTTTGATACTTCATTGTTTCCTTCTTTGAGGTATCCACATAAGATCTGATTATTGGCGGTATACAACGTAGGACAACAAACTTGATGCGACACACAACGAGGGTTTCGGACTACCTTTTGACCTGTAAGAACTAATTCTATATCTTTTCATAGATGACGGAACCCAAATTGCATACCGAGCACTCTTGGGAGGCACAATCCTATTCTAGGCACCCCACCCAATCGATTCTCCAGATCTATCCTTCTCGAGACCTTTTCACATTTTTTCTTGTTCCCATAATTTCAAGTCACATCTGCGACACTCTGTGATAGACACCAATTACCTACTGAGTTCTTTCATTACCCTCTCCTTTCACAATAAGGTTTTACTTCATTAGTTTAATCACTTAGTAATTTCTATATTATTTTATCACATTTATTAGTAATTTTTATGGGTAAGTGCACCAAGTTGGGGGGCCAAAAGGGGGTCTTAAGTGGACATATTTTTTTGAAATTTTTTTAACTTGTATGAGTTTTTTGAAATAGTTACACTCAAAATTGGAAGATGTTGTAGAAATATGAATCGTATCATTTTGAGTCTAGTTTCTAAGATACTAAATTTTATTGAAAACGGATAATTTTAAGTGGTTCAAACAACTAAATACCAACAGATGCTCCTGTTTTTGGTAAAAAATATAATAGAGTGACTTTCGTGCCCCCCACCATTTTTTGAGTACCATTTAGTATTTTTGAAAACCCTTTGGTAGAAAGATATCTAGGAGCATCTAGTTTAGGCTCCATTTTTTTATTTATGATTTTTCTAGTACATAAATTTTATGTTTTGAAAAATAATGGAGCTCCGACCGTGCCCCCCCTAACTACCTCAAAAAATATCGAAAATTAGAATTTTTTTGAATATGTATAGAATTATGCCTAGTTTGGGCTAGTATAATTTGTTTTAAATTTTGATCACCCAAAAAAAAGATACACCATGAAAGATAGACATATTTACACTTCAAAAAATAGCTATAAAAAGGCATAGAAAATAAATACTATGGAAACCTTATATTAGTCAGAAAATTTGAAAAATTATATTTTTAGAAAAAAGAAACTCTATTCTACTTCACGGTATAATTTTTTTTAAATGGATCGATTATTTTATTTTTATTTATCATAGAGAAAGTGAAATTTTTACATTTTCTTGCAAAAACACATTGTTTGATTTGTTTGTACATGTCCATGCCTCAGGCTTGGGGATCTAAACCAGATCCCAAGCCTTGAGCCATGGTTTGGAAAAAGAGAAAATAAAAAACACATACGTGTTATAATGAGTACACATTTTTATTTGTTTATATATTGTGGCCCCCCAATGTCCCTTTCATCCCTTTCATGAGAATTCTCAGTAAAGATTTTTTTGTCTCTGCAATTTTTTTACATTCTTGCACAATTTTTTAGTGGTTCATTTTGTCCCCTACCCCACTAGTTGATTTTTTGTAATCATGGGTGATAAACATCAAGCTAAGGATAAGAGGAAAGTTAAGAACAAGAAACCAGAGAAATTGGAAGAGAAGAGAATAACGAAATTGAAGAGAATGCAAAAACTTCGGGCAGGGCAAGGTACATCCGCTATATCAAATGTAGCTAATGTATTAGAAAATGGGTATGAAATACATAATGAAAATGTAGATAATAATTATTTTGTAATGAATAATGATATTAAATTGAATGATAATTTTGGTATGGATGAAGAAATTGATATGAATCCAATTGTTGAACCCTTACCTGAGAATCCAAATGTTAACCCCAAAATTTGTATGAAAACACCGAGTGAAGACAATAACCTTGTAAACAAATCTTCACCTCTAAGAACACCTCCAAACCAATTCACTTAATTCAAATTGATGAAAATATTAGAAAACCAATGCCTAAAAAATGTCTGAAAGACATGCGAGAAGAAGAAGAGCTAGTGAAATTTTGGATAATTACTTTAAGAATTTAAATGACACACAAATATGTCAATTATTTGTTACATTGATGAAATTAATTAAGATGAGACCTATAATGAAGACCCTGGGGTTAAGAACATCTAATGTTGTTGATCAAAATGCGTCAATTGTTGAAAACATACATAAAGCATACCAAACTGTAGGTGGCAAAAGATGCACCAAAGATAGTAATCCTACATGGCATACATTTACTAATTGTATAGTAAGTGATAAAATAGTTAAGAAACACTTGATTAGAAAAACAAGCAGTGCTTTGAAGCCAAATCAAAAACATTAATGAAAGCAATAGAGAGATGTAAATGTCTTGAGTCACTCAATAACACTGACTATTGGGATTTCTCTAGCATAATTCCATGAAAAGACAAGAATACATATGATATTCTAAAAGAATTAATTGTAAAATTTTGGAATGAGAACACAAGGGTGTCACCGAATAGAAGAGATATAGTAAAAATAAGAATAGGTTCTCATAATCATGAATTATGTGCAAAAAAATTCTTAGATTTGACTCAAACACAATTTTTCTCTAAGTTTAAGAATCAAAATCCACAAATTAACATTAGCCAAAGATTATTTGAAATGAGAAAACCCTTTTATGTGAAAATCAATCACTCACATACCACTTGTTGTTGCAGGCATCAAGTTTAATTTTTAATGCATTATGATGTTTTTTGTCAAATACATCGTATTTTACATACTTACATCATGTTACATAAGTATGGAGTAAATGTCCCACAAAAATCTTCAAGGGAATTTATTCCAACAATATTTTGTGAAAAATCAACAAGACAATTTTTTTATAACAAAGCATGTTTGCATGGAATGTGCAATGTATGCAATGGCTTGCAAAATTTGAAAAGTTGTATCCATGTGGAAAGTACATAGTCAATAGGAAAATAATTGGTTGATTTCACCAAATATAAATCGGTGGCATATCAATTAAAAGATGGAAAATAATCTAAGAGGTGTGAGCTTGTTAGAAAACAATTACTTGTACTAGAATATATGATCAAATTCGAGAGGAATTTTTTTATGAGTATGCAAGGCACACACATATATCTCGATGGTTGGATGAACAATTAAAGTTAAGCAAGGAAACATTCCCACTTGGTACTATTATTTCAAAGAGTTGAATTCGCATAGAATTACACATTGCAGCCACACAAAAGGAGGTTCGGTCTCAATATTATAACTCAAAGTGCAAGTTG
Organism: Taxus wallichiana var. yunnanensis; assembly: GCA_018340775.1. Taxonomy (NCBI): domain Eukaryota; kingdom Viridiplantae; phylum Streptophyta; class Pinopsida; order Cupressales; family Taxaceae; genus Taxus; species Taxus wallichiana. The sequence continues at coordinate 137,680,259 of CM031244.1, read as the reverse complement.
CTATTTTTGTGCATATAACATTCATGCACTCTCCAGAGAGCAATGAAAAAGACTGAAAAATATTAAGAGAGTATCATTTCTACATCAATAATGATCGAACACATTCTACGAAATATGTACAAGGGTGTTTCTAGGTGTTTTATGCAAACTTGAATGAGCGGAACATTAGTTTCAATCAACATTACATTTGGTCGGATAACTACACATCACAATTCAAGAATGCACATGATGTTTTATTGGCTAAGTAGGATGCATAAATAAATAAATGTACAACATATCTAGATTTTTACTAAGGTAGGGCATGGAAAAGGAGAGCATGATGGTGCAGGAGCATATGTGAAAAGATAATTTGTAATAGAAGAGTTAAAGTTCAAGGATAGTGCTAAATTTACAGATGCAAAAAATATTTTTGATTGGTGTGTCAAGAATATGGGCCATGAATCTCAAGAGAGATCAACGGTTCATAGATATTTTTGGTTGATAGAGGAACAACATCTGGAAAACTTTGAAAATTATATGATAGTTGCGGGATTAAGTGATATACACTCATTACGTAGTTTAGATGCGAATGCTTGGAATATCAGTACTAGGTGCATGACATGTTTTTATATATCATGCATTGATTTTGTGTGGAATGAATGTGATTCATAGCAGTGGGTGGATAAATGGACTTGTAGACCTCTAATTCCACTCAACACACATCAAGTTCCATGAGCATTACAACTTACAGGGTCTTCACATCAAATGACAACATCACCTGACTTTGACCAAGTCTTTGATTTAGCGCAACAAGGTACATACATATATGTACATGCCATGTTTTAGATTTATAAATTATTAAATGGTCAACTCTTAACATATTTTTAAATTGACTAAACATTTTTACTTTGTGATACATAGGGCACATTTTTGCAGTTATTGCGATGGAATTTAACGAAGAGGGAACAGACTACTTGTCTCATTGTGTAGAGGGGAAAAAAATTGACTTCCACAGTCATTGATGGTGAAGACCTTGAGTATCCCACTGGGTCAGTGGTAGTCATAGGAACTTGGCTTCAACGATATCCTATCAAAAAATCAAACATTTGGTTGTTTGAAGACTATGAAGTACATCGGAAGATACTTCACTATTCACATTTGGTCCTTGCAACAAATATTAAATTGATCAAATATCGAGGTCGGCCATCAAACAAGAATTTTTGGAAGGTTCGTGAATAAGATCATGAAGCAATTCTTTCTACTATCAAGAATAGAGTTGATCCTTGCGATTCATTGGATTATATTTACAAAGGTATGTTTTTCATGAATTTAATTTAAATATTTACTTAAATGATTTTGTTTAAATTTTTATGATTTAAAATTCTATTTAATTGCTTACTAAAATGTTTATGTAGGTTAGTGGTGCTAAAAAAGCTTCCACCTTCATGTGGTTGGCACTGTTAGTAAAGAATTTATTATTCTCGAAGCTAAGTGAAGCTAAGAGAAATTAAATATTAGAAAGGAACAACAAACAGAAATTCTCATTTCACCACCTATATTGTAAAAATATCTTATAAAAATTCTCATTTCACCACCTATATTATATGAACTACCTATATTATTCAGGTGATTGGTAATGGACAACCTTACACCGACTCGGTCCTCAACAGAGATGGAGAACACTAGGAGAAGATTTTTTAGAGGGCTTCAACATGGAGGTTTTGGATCTAATGAGACGTCTCTAGGTGCCACAAAGTCCGAGAAATCACATGTCGAAGATATAACATGTTTTGGTCTCAAGGATCTTAAGAGACTACACCCGAACGAGGTAGAATGAAAGCACAGGGAGCGTAGGGATCCAAAAAAATCCTCCACTATCATTCACTTGGCCACCCTGATGTGTTGGCGTAGTTGGTTTGGTCCCACAAGATACCATTTGCAAAATACAACATCTATCAACCTTACACTGACTCAGACTACATTATTTCGTGCGTTTGTAAACAATAAGACAATGAGAGAACCAAATGGAGATGGATAAAATGGCAATAATATTTCGTATAGGGCCCCAACATAGAGGTATCATATCTAACAAGACATATCTAGGTGCCATGGAGTTTGAGAAATCACCCGTCGAAGATATATTGTGTTTTGGCCTTAGGGCTCTTAAGGGACTATGCCCGGACGAGGTAGTCTAAAATAATGGGTAGCATAGGGAACCAAAAAAATCCTCCACTAGTGTTCACTAGGCCATTCGGACGTGTTGGCCCGTATGGTTTAGTCCCACAAGCTACCGTTTATAAAATACACCATCTAACAGTCTTACATTAACTTAGACTACACTATTTGGCGCGTTTGCAAACAATAGACGACAAGAGAGCTGAATGGAGATGGATAAAACCGAAAGATGATTTTATAGAGGGATTTAATGTGGAGGTTTCGGATCTGAAAATATGTCTCTAGGTGCCACGGAGTCTAAGAAATCACCTGTCGAAGATATAGTTTGTTTTGGCCTCAGGGCTCTTAAGGGACTACACTCATACGAGGTAGTCTCGAAAACACGGGAAGCATAGGGAACCAAAAAAAATCCTCCACTAGCATTCACCAATCCATTCAAATGTTTTTTCCTAGATGGTTCAGTCCCACAAGCTACCATTTGCAAAATATAGCATCTAGCAGCCTTACACTGACTCAAACTCCAATATTTCATGCGTTTACAAACAATAGGATAGTGAGAGAACCAAATGGATATGGAGAAAACCATGAGATGCTCTTATATAGGGGTTCGACATGGAGGTTTTGGATCTGACAAGACATATCTAGGTGCCACATAGTTTGAGAAATCACCCATCAAAGATATAGCATGTTTTGTCCTCGGTTCTCTTAAGGGACTCGCCCTAATGAGGTAGCCCAAAAGCACGGGTGGAGGAAACCATCAATGTTCAATTATTTTTCCACGGGATGCAACTATGTACACTATGAACTTATTTTTGTTGAGGAGACCATTAATGTTCCAACTGCTCATTTTGAAAGAATGAATATCTTCAAATAAATAGAGAATGAAGAGCGGGGTTTTTTTATTGGAAATTAGAAAAAGGTTCTTTTTGCACAAAAAGAAGCCAAAGGCCATATAAATTTTTAGTCTTCAACTTTAGATGACAATGAACATCGTGAAAAAAATGATTAGGTGAAAATGTCACTTTGATTTAAGAAGAAATGCCTCCTAAAAATCATAAAGAGTCGATTTGATTACCCAAAACATCCGGAAGAACTTAAAGAGAAGATACGAGAAGAAGAAAAGGAAAAATTGTAAGCATAGAAGGATCACAACTTAACTAGAATGGAATATCTTTGTGATGTTGTTGATAGAATCATGGATAATCTTAAGGACAACCGCCAAGTCGATTTTTTTATTAATCCCGGTTGCTTCAACTTCACAAATCAAATCGTAGTTCCAAACGTAGCATATTGGCAAGAAAAATTCAATGAAGTTTTAATAATTGAGCCTCAAACTCGTTTAGAATTCTAATTTATTTTTTGATTGAGAATTCACCCATAGTTTCTTTTTTGAAGGAAGAAATTCATTTTATAGGTGAGAAATAGAATGCTGATTGGATCTATTACTCTAACTATTTAGGTTAGATTTCTGTAGTCATTCAATGAAAGTTTGAAGCTCTTTAGTACTAACATGGAAAAAATTTCAAGGCCCTACAAACGCCTCTCGCGGTTTTATCCATATCCATCTGGTTCTCTCGTTTTCCTATTGTTTGCAAAGACGTGAAATAGTGTAGTCTAAGTCGGATAAGGTTTCCAGATGCTATATTTTACAAATGGTAGCTCATAAGACCAGACCATCCGGGCCAACATGTCATAATTGCTTGGTGAATGCTATTGGAGTCTTAGTTTTGGTTCCATACACTCCTCATGTTTTCGGCTACGTCGTCCGTGCGTAGTCCCTTAAGAGCCCCAAGGCCCAAACATGCCATATCTTTGACACGGGATTCCTCAGACTCCATGGCACCTAGAGATGTCTCATCAGATCCATGACCTCTATGTTAAGGCCCTCTACGAAATCCTCTTGCGGTTTTATCCATCTCCATTTGGTTCTCTTGTTGTCCTATTGTTTCCAAAGGTGTGAAATACTACGCCTAAGTCGGTGTAGGGTTGTCGACGCTATAGTTTATAAACAGAATCTCATGGGGCCAAACCAACTATGCCAACACGTTAAGGTGGCCTAGTGAATGGTATTGGATGATTTTTTTTGGTTCCCTACTCTCCCCATGCTTTTGGGCTACCTCACTCAGGGGTAGTCTCTTAAGATCCCCGAGACCAAAACATGTTATATCTCAAACTCCATGGCACATAGAGATGTCTCATCGATATGAAACCTCCATGTGGAATTCCTCTTTGAAAGCCTCTCCCAATTTTATCCATCTCCATTTGGTTCTCTCATTGTCCTATTGTTTGTAAAGGCACGAAAATATTGTAGTTTGAGTCAGTGTAAGGTTGTTAGATGTTGTAATTTGCAAATGGTAGCTTGTGGGACCAAACTGTCTTATCCAACATGTTTGGATGGCCTGGTGAATGCTAGTGGAGGATTTTTTTGGTTCCCTATGCTGCCTGTGCTTTCGGGCTACCTCATTTGGGCGTAGTCCCTTAAGAGCCTTGAGACCAAAACATGTTATATCTTCGATGGGTGATTTCTTGGAATCTGTGGCACCTAGAGATGTCTCGTAAGATCCAAAACCTCCATGATGAAGACCTATAAGAAATCCTCTCATGGTTTTCTCCATCTCTATTCAGTTCTCTCATTGTCCTATTGTTTGCAAATGCTCAAAATAGTGTAGTCTGAGTCAGTGTAAGGTTGTTAGATGCTATATTTTACAAATGGTAGCTTGTGGGACCAAACCATTTGGGCTAACACATCTGGATGGCCTATTGAATGTAAGTGGAGGATTTTTTTGGTTCCCTACACTACCTTGTGCTTTCGGGCTACCTCGTCTGGGCGTAGTCCCTTAAGAGCCTTGAGGCCAAAACATGCTATATCTTTGACGAGTGATTTCTTAGACTCCGTGGCACCTAGAGATGTCTTGTCAGATCTGAGACCTCCACATTAGGTCCCTCTATGAAATCCTATCGTGGTTTTATCCATCTCAATTTGGTTCTCTTTCTTTCCTATTTTTGTAAACATGTGAAATAGTGTAGTCTGAGTTAGTGTAAGTGTGTTAGATGTTGTATTTTGCAAACAAGAGTCTTGGGGACCAAACTAACTACGCCAACATGTTAGGGTGGCTAGGTGAATTCTAGTGGAGAAGTTTTTGGTTCCCTATGCTCCCCATGCTTTTGTTCTATCTCATTTGGGCGTAGTCTCTTAAGATCCCTGAGACCAAAACACATTATATATCCGACATTTGCTTTCTCGAGACTCCATGGCACCTAGAGGCATCTCTTCGTATAAAAACCTCCATGTTGAAGCCCTCTACAAAATCCTCTCCCATTTTTCTCCATCTCCATTTAGTTATCTTATTGTCCTATTGTTTGCAAACACATGAAATACTGCAGTCTGAGTCAGTGTAGGGCTCCCATATGTTGTAGTTTGCAAACAGAAGCTCATGGGACCAAACCAACTATGCCAACATGTCGGGGTGGCTAGTTGAACACTAGTGGAGGATTTTTTTTGGTTCCCTATGCTACCCATGCTTTTGGGTTACCTTGTCTGGGTGTAGTACCTTAAGAGCCCTCAATGAATAGACTGGTTTAAGAATGAATTTTATAGGGGTATGTCTAAGAACACACGAGAGTTGTCAATCACCTAGTAAATCTTTCTTTTTTAGTTCTGGATGGGAATTAGCTAGCCTATGGCTTAGTGACCTTCCATTCATTGATAATTTATGCTAATACAAACCCATGGATGCTTTCAAAAGTTCCTTCAAAAGGATAGGGGTACTCATCAAGCCTAGTGAAGGGTGTGATGTGATTTCCAAATAACTTGAAATGCCTATAGATTTTAAGGTAATAACATGAATTGAATAGGATTAGACAATCAAGAATCATTGAGTGTCTGAATCAGAATGTCATTACATCTAGAAACATTCTCAAGCATTGGAGTAATGTGCATGGAGAGACATTCTCAAAATATCAATAGATGAAAGGCATCAAATTGTGACGACTCTCAGGTGTTTTAACAAGGGAGAAGACTAAGAAGCATAGAAGAATGTAGTAATTGTATGATAAAATAGGACCGAGTATAAAGAGACCATGAGCAAGAAGAAGTGCAAGGTAAATACACATATACACATTGATAAATTTAATAATTACTCATATTAGGTAACTCTTTATATACATACATTATATGAATATTGATTTCTAAAGTTTTTGCCATATTATACATTGAAAATGCTAGTACATGTACATCACCAATAAATGAAACAATAATCCATAATGTCTTAAATATTCTCAAGTGCACATCATATTAGTTTCATGCGAAAATAGTCTCTGAAATGTAAGGTCTCATACAAAATTATCAAGTTCCAAATAGTATTTTAATGTGCATAATAAATACAAAAATTCCCAAATAGGTCATATACCATCAAGTTTAAATGCCATATAGGCATACATACAATGCCATGCACATAGGCATATAAAAACAATGTCATGTAAGACATATATTTCCTACTCATCAAAATCTATCCCTCTCTTGGCCTTGCTTGAAGAAGGCCCTCCCTTAGATGAAGATGGAGATCCATGAGATGACTTTGGATCATTCGATCCCATGCTTCGAGTCCTCTTCCACTTAATACTCACCTGTAGATGAGCCTGTAAATGTAAAAATTTTTTTTTGTCAAAACTTAATTTATATATGTTTTCAACATGTATTTAAGACCATTCTAGAGTGAAAGTATTTACATAAATACACAAACTTACCGCAAGTTATTGATCACGCCGAATTTACATCTCACACTCAAAGGAGTCATCGAGAGCTCCTGCAGTACAAACGGGGGTACGAAGATGATGAGATGGAGGAGTGCATGTCCTCAAAGTCAAAATGGAGGGGGTTGAAGTTCTCTACATACACATAAGATTAGAAAATCTAACATCAGAATTAGCGAAAATAGAACTAAGTACATGTATGTACATAATGACAACATTTTAACTAATTTTATCAATATAGAACTATTGATTTTACCCCACCATGCCTATGAATCACATGAATAGGGCTTCTACCTGTCAGCTTAACTCCTACATATACACAATGAGGGACATTATTAACATAATTTAATAATTCTACAATGAAAGACATTACTAACATGTAATTTAACATAATATGAATTACACGAGAAATTTAACAAAATTTACGTGTTGTTTGAATACTATACGTACCCAAAATTGTAAGGTACTATACTGCTGGAACAACGTGACAAGTGCCTCAATGATGATACAGGTCTCCTTGCAAGGTGTTCAGGATCCGGAAAAGATCTCCAAGTATTCGTTAACATCCCGCATGCCCCGTTTAGTCCCTGCATCCTTTGTTTTTCCCTTTTCCCCTTTTTTCTTGGCCTTTTGCTCTTCAGTGACGAAACCGCCGCCCTGCATGGGCGGCGGTCTTGTGGCCGTCACCCTGATCAGGGCAGCGGTCCTATAACCACCGCCCTACTCAGAGTGGCGGTCCTTTACGTGTTTTCCAGAAAGCATTTTAATGCGACTCACGTAAAAATCAATGATTCACTAGCTTTTTTTGCCGACTTGGGCTTACATTTATGTTTTTGGTCCCCTGGAATAGTGTTTGGCCTTTGTTTATAGTTTTAGAGTTCAGTTTGGTTTTGATATTTGGGTGAATGAAAAGCTATAAATAAATGGTTTGTGCACAAACAAATAAAACTTGCCCCTCATTCACTTCTCATGCTCTCATTTTCAATAGTTCAGTTTATTATTTTGCTTAGAAGCCATAGTTTCAATTCTTTGCATGTTTAGTTAGCATTGTTCAGCTGTTGGTAAGCCACATATCCATCTTGTGTAGGCAGTGCTGTTATTTCACCCAATCCATTGGAGTAGAATAGCTTAGGAAGCCATTAAAGTTGTAGGTTTTGCTCCTCAAAACAGGATAGTTTCAGGTTCTGGACGCTTTATGTTGCATGACCCGCAATAAATCCCGCTAGGAATTACATAAGCCAAGCTCTGTACTCTTGCGCTATCCCTCTCCTACTCACATTATATTCAGTCTGCATTCTGAGCTGCCTTTGTCCCAATATCTACTTCTGTTGATGCTAGCATTACACGCTTTTCTGGATTCACGTGAACACAAAGGAACGAGGAGATCACACTGAGGGGACAAGATCACACACACCATTGGATTCGCCACTATTCTACAGAATCCAGGTTCTAGCTTTCAAAGTTCTAAAGTTAGAAATATATCAAATAGAGTAGATAATCACTTCTTTTCAGTTAAGTTTACTTTCGATATTACCAAGGAAGCTATGGGGATTGATAGTTTCTGAGAAACTATGATTCATTCCTCACTTCTGAGGTAGGATCGAAAGTCTGGCAAAATAGATTAAGCAAGTTATTTCATTATTTAGAATAGATCTACAAATTACACAGACAAATAACTACACTTGGTTATTTTGTTTGTTTTAAGTTTTATCTTAAGTTGTCAAATTCTAGATACATTTAAATAGTTGCTTTCTTAAATTCTTAAGGTTTCTCAGAAAATACAAAAATAGAAATTATATATATGTTCTAGATTTATTCCACGTAGTTAAAATTTGCTTTGTTGCAGTTAGATTTACATTATTGTTTTGTATGACAATCACGGGACCCAGGGAGCCCAGGGAATACGTATTTGAGCCAATTGTGCCTCAACCCAATCTCGTCACGGCAATAGTTGACATAGACCAGAACCTTAGAATACAAATCTTCCAAACAACAACAGATTTATGACAAATCAGCTCTCAGTTGAGGGGATTAAATATAGAAGACGACCAAGCACACACGTTTTGGTCAAATCAACCAAACTACAGATTACCCTAGGCAAACATACACATGACTGTAGAAGGGTTCGAAAGAGAACAAACCTTTGGTTGTGATCCTTTGGTCCCACAGCCAGATGCAGGAGACACTCTTCTAGATATAGATACCAGCCTAAGAATCCAGGTTGCAAGAACACCTATGAGGTACTCTGAGAAGATCGCACAGTTATTAATCTTAAATATAGAAGCTGAGAAAGCATATGATTATTGGATACTAGGGATTAGGACATGATTTCGTACATGACCATAACATGACCGCAACAACCAAGGATCTATGATTGTGATCCACAAATCCCGCAACTTTGATGACTCCATAAGTCAATTAGAAATAGATACTGACCTACGCATATTAGTATTCATATCTACCCCACTTCCACCCACCATCATCGAGCGCAGCTTATCCTTACTAGATATAGTGGCTAATAAAGCTAGAGAATTCTGACTAGGCCGAGAATCATCCATAGAGTCGATTGTATTCATCACCCACCATATGACCTTATCCGAGACATACACGAAACTATCCCGAGGTCATTTTCCATGTATTCCACAACCCATAGATCGAATCACACTAGATCTCGATATTGATTGGAGCCTTTGAGAAATCATCCTTGCCGATCGATCTATCACACCAGTTCAGGTTAAAAGGGCCTTCTTTGCCTTAGATTTGTAAATCCCACTAGTGTGTATTGAAGACATTAGATTGCCTAACTAGTCTGTCTACATCCCACGCATATTCCATCCCCACCGGCCGTTTGTCTCAAGCACGACCTCGGGAGGTCGGGTACACTGGAAGAGTTACTCAGTATATTCCCACGCTCGCTTGTCACTTTTCCGGCATACAAATACCTCGGTGAGTTGCTGCGCAGATGAAATCATAAAGAATAACACCTTTATCTACTTGTTGTAGAGATGGTGGGGTTTCTAGTGAAGTAAACATTTTTATCGAGAATTTATATCACATGAGTTGGATGGACATATAAAAACATACATATATTTTACTTCAAAACTATATATATATATATATATATATATATACATACAAATATATATATGCACATGTATGTGAAAATTTTACATAATTAACATTCTAAATTACCTTTGTGAATGTATGTGTATGCATGGTGCTCACTGCCTATGGTCGGGATGAATATGCACCTCCCGCGCACTGTAATATCAATGCATATACATGTACAAATACAATTATTTCAAAAATTTAACATATATAAGTAAATCAAGTACTCCAAACTTTTTGTAACACACATAACAAATTTACCTACGAAGGTGATGTCGATGAATGTAATCCAAATGTCTCACTCAAAAGGACATCTGACATAGTGACATTATCATGTGAAACCCTAGCATCATGTGAACCAAAATTAGTACACATGAAAGTATCATCCTCCTTGGGCCCCAAACATATGCTACCACATGATGAGAAAAGTTGTTGTTTCATACTAGTACTCCCTGAGGGAATACTCTGTGTACCTCCATGATCATATGGCTCAGAAATCTCCCTCGTATGTTGAATAAGGGTCACAGATAGCCCCTGAAGAACGTGGAGTGTATCAATCTCTACTGTCTCCTTCACTACTCGAGGGATAATCTCAGGGTGAGGGGGCTTATGTGTGGGGAATCTACCCTACTGAATAGGTGCATGTTGTGCACCTGGTCGATCTTTGTAGATCCTTTTCATTGGCCCCGTAAATATCGTAAATCAAAATAAGTTGGGATCTCGTTGAGGATAAACTCGCAATACGCTTTCCTCAAAAATTATAGTGGCACCTCATTGCTATTACAAGGTGGAAAATCAAACACCATCCGCCATCGGTCCCCAAAAATATTTTTAATCAAATTAGTATTGCACCAATAGATGGGAAACTATTTACATGACAACAAAATAGGAAAATTAGTGTGGGGTCCGTGAATAAGGCACATATGAGGTATTTTGAAATTTCTTTTTTCTTTACATCCACATATGACAATTTGTTGGAATAATAAACCCTACAACCCTCTCTGTAAGTTTTCCAACAATCAATTTTCCCCTGTTTCTACATCAACTTGAACAAGTAATGCCTCTAATGTGTTTGCAAGAGAGGCACGGTGGGGGTTTGTAGATTGTGAATCCCTCATTGTTTTGATTAAATCCTCAATTTTAATTTTGTTTTCAACTATGTGGGCTGCTAAATAGTCTTGAATACCTAGGGATGTTGATCAATTGTGGGAGTGTTGGGAGGGATGATAGGAACAACAAAGGTTTGGTTGTGGTTGATTCCCTCAACCTCTAACTGTAACAATAAAAAATATGTATTCAATTCAAAATTTAATCTATAATTATCATATTTCAATGCAATTTTGAGAAAATAATTATGCTTACCTCTTCTTTGTGGCACCATCATCGATTCAAATCATCCCCGTGATCCAGAAACAATACTTTGAGCTTGAGATCGAGCTGAATGAAAAATGCGAGGGCACGGTTAAGCTCTGAAACTCACGTTTGAGGGAGATAAAATGATAGAGGCTCGGGCCTCTTTTTTTCTTTATAGTAGGCATAATGCATACACGTTATATAACGCATATGCGTTATAACATGTACGCATTATGCCTCGGTAAATCCCAAACCTGAAAATTTAAAATGTGATCACGTTATAATAGAACGCATACGTGTTTTGATTTTTTCGGTTTTTATCCACTTTTTGGCCCCCCAACTTCGTGCACTTACCCTTATGTCCTCCTAGATTAGATTAACTACCCAATATTAATCAATTTTAGTTAATCATTTTGGTGAACCCAATGTCTTTCACACTTAGAATCCTTATTCTTCTTCTATCATGGGTCAAGTTTCTTTATCTGATTTACTTAAGAGATATACCACTTATCGGCTATTTTCCAAAATCCCTATTCACAAAATATTTTGACAATAATACGCCACCATAGAAATTAAGTTCTATGTTGCATTGTTTATTTGTCTACCCTAGTCTTAATGAGCCTCCATCTGATCAACCACTACTAGACTCAATTCAATCCTTACATGATAAATTTGTAGTCGTGGAATCCACCATCACATCTCTTAGATCTGAAATTTAATAGCTTAAGGATGCTTCTCAATTGCATGTTTGTGCTCCTACATATTATTTTCAATCTATGTCCACTATATCTCATATAGTTGAACCTCAAGTCATGCCATTGTCAGAACCTCTCATACACGCTCGTAATGCTAAGCCACATGACATTCTTACTGAGTTTCTTAGTCGTCAATTGATCACTCTATTGTCTATTGATTACTATCATCCTTGTCACCTAACAAAGTATCAAGATCATCCATATTGCCATTATCATCGAATCAATGGACATAATGACCATGATTGCTATGCTTTACAACATAGAGTCAAACATATTGAGCATTAGGGATTTATTTCATTCACTAGAAAACATCCTATTGCACGCCCACCTACAAATACTATACCCACATGGGATCCTAAGTCTATTCCACCTTCGCTTAGTCAAGATCAATCTAAGAAAGCTCCTATGACTGCTAGTGAACCTCCCTCTAATCTTTCTATGGAAGTTCTAGATGATTATCTTATTCATTACATATGTGATATTGAAAACCCTCACATGTGCATAATGATCCTTCTCCTAGTAAGGAAAAAACTTATCCTATTCTTGATGTTGCTTCTTCTCCATCTAATGAGCATCAGGTTAGCATCACTCAAGCAGCTTCTAAGCAACCACCTATCGACATTAGCTCACTAACTCCTCCTACTAATTGTCTATAGAATTACAAAGTCAACCTAAGTGACCTCCTTTAAAACTCAGTGCAACATGGCCTCCTCTCAAATATAAACTCCAACCAATTAAGTTCGTCAAAGAAACTAATCCTCCTTCTAATGTTTATGATATATATTCACTTACACCACCACCATGCAAGATTCCACCATTATCTCCTACCATTAACCTTGTAATGCCAACACCTGTTATCGACTCTACATATATTGATGACTGGGACCTAGATACAGCTCGTTATGGTGATGAACCATCGATGATCACACTCCTCTACCACTTCGGGGTCCCATCACTTTTGTTAAAGAAAATTCTCCTTACATCGATCCACTTAGCACCTTTTGACTAGATTTTCATTGCATACACACTTGGGGGCATAATAGCTCACACACCCCCCATCTTATCATCAACACACCGCCCATACTTTCATAGTCATATATCACACACTTTTCATAGGCATACTCATAATGTACTCTAGAGTTATCATTCACTAATGACACACTCTTGTGCTTTGGTTCACACTTGACTGTTGAGGGATTACTACTACACTGAACCCCACACACTACACTATAGGCATTACACATGGAATTTTACCACACATTATGCGTTATACACCATACATTCTACATTCAATCCACAAAATTTTGACATTTGTGCATTTATACTTCATATCTCATCCTAGTCTTCATCACATAGGATTCTAACATTACATTTCTAGTCTATATACATACATTCTACACATTAAATTTTTACACATTCTACACTTGCCACATTGCATTCTACACATCACGTATTTACACATTCTACTCATCACATGGTTTTATTTTGTCCTTACATACACTACATTTTATTTTACATGCTGCACTCAGAACCCAATGATGCACTTTAGTTCATCACCCATACTCACCCGATGAGGGTTTAAAAATCAAATGGACCTTACATTCACAATGTGACATTTCATTCTACAACAGCTAGTGACATACACTTTAGGCTAAATCTTCACTCAAATTTCATATTTCACAGTGGTATATGCTTTAGGCTAGATCACCACCTGGATTATATCATTTAAGTGGTATACACCTTAGGTTACATCACCACTCATTACCATTAATTATATAGTGATATACGCTTAGGGCTAAATCATCACTCATCCCGACAATTCATCTTATAGTGATATATGCTTAGGGATAAATCATCACTCACCCATTCATCAGGTCATGATATATGCTTCAACTATAGGGTTAACGCAAATCATTTCTATATGTCTCATTTGATCTCTTCACATACACATTCACCATAGCGTGCTAGACAAACCACACACACTACTCGACCATTTCCCAATGATGCACACTCATTTACTATTCATTCTTGAATGCTAAGGGGGAAAAAATGAACCTCATTACATACATTTACATCCAATCGGGGGCACACGACTCTTATCATTCCATTTTTCATTCCATGTCATCCATCCACAACATGCTACACATTATTGTTGCTTATACTCCTGCTTACTTTTGTTGTTCATGATCAATTTATTACACATGATAGTTAGCTTACTTGTATGCCATTTATCTATATCATCCACATATGCACGTTCATGCCTTTTTTAGTGTGATTGTAGATACAAGACTCCTACAAGTTACATGGATGCTCACCTTCGGTAAGTGCAACAAGTTGGGGGGCCAAAAAGGGGTCATAAGTGGACATCATATTGCAAATAACAATGAAATATCAACTTGTATGGATTATTAGCAATGCATGTACTCAAAATTAGAAAAAATTATAGAAATATGAATCGTAGAATCCAGAATCTAGTTTCTAAAATACTATTTTTAAAAAAAAAAAGTTACAAGTTTAGCTATGTTAAACACTCAAAATTCAATGAATTGGTTATTTTTAAAAAAATCCTATAAGATTATAATTTGTTTTCCCTCGATTTGGATGACCAAAACTTGATTTTTTTCCTTTGGTGAAAATTTAGATTCCACTATCTACCTTCGAGATAGATTTTATTTTTGTATTTTTTTAGTGATATTTTTTTAATGATTTTTTCCATGAAAATGGTCTAAAAACATAAAGAAAACAGATCTCTTTTCATTTTTCCACCATAACTTCATAAAAAAAATCAAAATCAAATACTTTTTTAACATGTATATAATTTCTCCACGATTGGGATGGTATAGGTTTTATCACATTATGACAAGTGAAACAAAAGTTGCGAGTCTTACACGTAGACATGAACATTCATGGGAAAAACTTTCTTAAATACCTACTAATAGTAAAAAAATTTATAAAATGATATTTATCATATTCTATTCGATTTAAAATCAATATTTCTACAAATCTAACAATCTTCCCTATATAATGGTACCATTTTTGTGACATGTTTTTTATTTTTGGAATGGTTCAAGTCCACGAAAGAGAACATTTGATGTTTTATTGTTTTTGATGTAAAATTTAGGATTTTATGTCCACTTTTGGTCCCCTAACTTGTTGCAATTACCCATCTACCCTTCCTATATGGGTCATTAGGGGCATCCACATTCATCTCTTCCAGTGTTATTGTTTCGAGTTTTACTTAGAACTTTACATTATTTGCTTATACATGCTTTTGACATACTAGCTACCTTTCTAACATGCTAATAGGTGCTTCATGTGTAACATTTCTTATGCAAGGATATTGGATTCCATACTTGATTATTGTATTTTCTGCTATTGTTTGTTATTATTTGGGCCTTTCCCTATATTTGGCGTGAAAAATTGTTTTTTGTTTGTAGCCATGATGGCCTTACATGTCTTGCGACATTGTGAGTGATGTCCCATATTTTTAACCCACTTTTTGTCACATAATTATCTTCTTGCATGATTACATTACTTTTATTGATAGCATTTACACTTTGTTTGCATAGCTTATACATTGTTTTCTACATGCATGTGTGATTACACTTGAATTTGGCTATCCTTTCTTGTTTGTGTGTGCCTTGGTTTCTACAAAGAACTTTTCAGCGTACATGTGGTTGGCCCTCTTTTGGGGCTGCATGTCTCCTATCAACAATGTCATATGTGTCCCAAAGAGGGGGAGTCATTTGAGGGTTTCTATATACAAACAAAGAGATTCTACATCGGCTCGATTTAGTTATCTTCACTAAGTGGGTTCAAACCAGTCTACAAACCCCATACATAATGGATTTTATAGGACATGGTGTCCTTAACATTTTTGGGAAGCAGTTATAGGCAAGGTTACATTAGGTGTGTCTCTCTACACTAATTCAAACTGCAGCGTCGGATGACCCAAAAACATAGGAAGCTATAGAGATCTCTTCACACACATTTCAGTAGAAGTAGTTAGAGCTTAGAGGACACAAAGCATTTCCTCCCTACACTTCTTCAGCCAGGGTGGTGTGAGATCGCCCAAAAATTTAGATTACAAGAAATCCTTATACACTCTTTCTCAACATGGATCAGTGTACATGTTCCATTTACGTTTACATTTCCATTTAAAGTTTAAATTTACACTTTATGTATTTTACAGATTACGTGCATCTCTTACATAGCATTTTTTTCACTTAAATATATACATATTTGACTACTTGATCATTTTATCCTTGCAGGTCCATCCATATGAGAAAAAAACAGGCAAATGGAGGCAAACAAATGGTGACAACAACAACATTTGGTGATAACACACATGCTTTAATAACTATGTAGGTACACTACACACTACGGAAACTAAACACACACACACACACACACATTTTTCCATAGGTTCAAACTCATCACTTTCTCTTTGCACATTTTTCATCTATAGTTTCCACGATGCTCCATATTTTTGTCATTCCACACTTTATCTATTCCTTGACATGCCTTAATCATCATTCTACAACAAAGATCAGGTATTTATCTCTATCTACTTTATGTTACTGAGATTTCCTCTCACTAACATAAAGTGGGGAAAAAATGTAGTCACAAAATCATGCACTTTAGACATTTATTTATCCTGGTCTCATACTACTATTTAGAAGGTTCTCAAGGGAAGAAAGTATTAATTAACCACTTTGTCCTTTTAGCCACTTATTTATTTTATTTTATATTTTGTGACCTATTGCACCCATTTACCCAATTATTTCCGAAGATCCCACGGTGTACTAACCCTAATTAGGGTGCCCATAGGTGCCCTGGTCCCACTTAGGGCACCCTGGTCTATTTTCCACTTTCTTGCTATTTTTTGGGTATTTTCTAGCCATTTTTCATTCTTATCTTTTATGTGGTCATCCTTTTTGGGGTTAATTACAAAATTAGACTAAGAGAACCCTATAAATATAAAGTTATGAGATCATAATGAGGGACCTAACATCATTCTACTACTATCACTCACCTAAGGTGCATCCATCTATTGCATTTGCATCCACATAGCTCCATCATCAAAGCACAAGCTAGGAAGTCTGCATCACACTTCATAGGTGGGGATTCTATTCTATTCCATGTAAATATACTATTACATTTTATTCATTTACCTACTTCTCACTATTTCTCAAAGTGAGACTAGAACAAGAGCACCTAGGGCACGAAATTCACACACATACTAGAACTACATCCGTGTCCAAATGTAGTGCATTTCTCATTTAGTAAGCCCATTATTCTCAAAGCGGTGAGGTCGATCGACCCATTCATTCTGCATTTTTACTTCTAGGGGTTTGATACTTTCTTATTTCCATCTTGTAGGTCTCTACATCAGCTCTAAATATTGGTGACATACAATGCGGGATAATGAACTTGATGCAACACTAAGTGAGGGTTTCATACTAATTTATGACCCTATAAGAAATAGTTTCAAAGATTTTTCATAAACCAGGGCACCATATTACATACCGAGCACCCATGGGTTCCCAGTCCTATTCCAGGGGCACCACCACCACTCGGATTCTATAGATCTATTCTTTTTGGGACATTTGAACATTCTTTCTTGTTCTCGAATTTCCAATCAGATCTGCAACACTCTACGATAGACACGAGTTACCAACTGAGTTCTTTCCTTACCCTCTCCTTGTGCACTAGGGTTTTATTTCATTAGTTAAATCACTTAGCAATTTCTATATTATTTTATCACATTTATTTACAACATTTATTTACTCATTGATTATATTAACTACCCCATATTAATCAATTTTAGTTAATCAATCTCATGTTTTAAAATTTTCTAGATAAATAAATATATAGTCATATTAAGATACATTTTTTTCTAACATTGAGTATTTTTTTGAAATACTAATAATTTATATTTTAATTTTATAATACATAAACTAAAAGTGGTGTAAAAGTTAAAATGATATTTATTTCCTTAAAAATGAAAAAAACAATTAGAAAAAAATTAAAAAATTATACAAGTAGGTGAATTGAAAATAGGGCTACAAACCCCATATTTTATATTTTTAAGAGTTTCATAGAACCTTTTTTAGAAGAAACAAACTAAAAACAACATGGCAATTAAATTGTGATAACTAATTTAGTTTCCACACAAGTTTTCATTGGATACTTACAGGACATAAATATTTATGGTCATAGCCTTGCTTACGGACATAAGTGATTACAATTGTAACAAAAAGTTATAACCATAAGTTTTATGACCGCAACTAATCACCGTTTCATTAAATTTAGACTCATTTTAGTCTAATAAATTTTTCAAGAAGCTCATTATCGGTTTCTTCACATCTAAATTTTGGTATTCAAAATGCTATTATTGGTTTTCAAAAATTCTATTATTGGTTTTTAAAAATGCTATTATTGGTTTTCAACATTTGATTTCTTGGTCTCTAATAATTGCATTATTGGTTTCCAATTTTTAGTTAATTGAATTATGAGGTATAATGTGGGCCACCCATTCTCCCTATTAATTTTAATTCATATTGGAAAAACATTTCATTAAATTTGGACTAATTTTAGTCCAATTTAATGTTTTCAAGAAGTTCATTATCGGTTTCTTTACATCTAAATTTGTGTTTACATTGCCAATTGTTTTTACATTGCATGAGAATGGGAGGCCACACATTCTACCTCTTCATGGTTATTTTGATCTCAAATGGATAATATGATGTCATCTAGTTTAATAATTTAATTTTTCATAATATATTTGGTTTCTAATTGTTGGTTGATATTTGAGGGAAAATTGGAAGCCACCTATTCTCCCTATTAATTTTTATTTAGATTAATATAATAGGATTCCATCTAGTTCACT
Organism: Taxus wallichiana var. yunnanensis; assembly: GCA_018340775.1. Taxonomy (NCBI): domain Eukaryota; kingdom Viridiplantae; phylum Streptophyta; class Pinopsida; order Cupressales; family Taxaceae; genus Taxus; species Taxus wallichiana. The sequence continues at coordinate 137,661,245 of CM031244.1, read as the reverse complement.
TAAGGATTATTTCATTTAAATGATGATTAGGAGGCCATATAGTTCAACATATGTAATTTCCATATATTGTTTAACTCATATAAAAATGAGTGAAAAATTACTACTAAATCAATTGTTTCCATTTTTTTAGTTGACTTCTCTTTACCTTATTGCTATTCATAATATCTATGTCAACACTATTATTATAAAAACAAGAAAATCAACATATACATTTAATATATTTTACTCAAAAAAAGAAGTTCACAATTTAAGTTTCATTTATAATTAATAATCATCAATAGTTAATTTAAAAGTTCTCAATGAACGCCTCAAGTTTTTATGGGCCCCACATGTTTAACCCAAGTATATAGATGGGTTTTTACAATTTTATATTTCTCATAAGATCTGTCAAAATCTTGACATTGTGGCATCTTAAAGTAATCAACATTTCCAAACTTTTCAAATATGTATTTCCCTTCATCAATGAATAATATGCTAGAATCAATATATCTCTCTCCATACACATCAATAACATCCTTTAAAATTTTCTTATATATAGGCTTCAAATTTCCACTCTAATATCTCTTAAATGTATTTGATATTATACAATGTTTTCTTCCCTAAGTGAACACAAATTTTGTATCTCGTAACCAAGTAAAGTGTGCAAGAAAAGAATATACATCTTTGTTATATAAAAATGTAAACCACACAATAAGATTGAAATGTTCTGTCATTGCGACATCTAATAAATCAGGAGAATAAATCCTTTGGAAATATGTATATGAAGCATATTTAAAATCATGTTGTAATTTGTAAGGCTTAGTTCCATAATATCTTGAAACTTTGAACAACAATCATTCCACTCCCAATATCAACAATTTTCTTGCAATTTGAAATCAAATGTATGATATACATTATTATAGAGATTATATTAATGATTAATCCAATAAATAACCACATCAAAAAATTGAACTCCATGCAATGTTATAGCATAAATAACAAGATGTATACTAAATTTAAAATAACTTCCAAAAGTACATCCCTATTACTACAAAAATCAATAAATTCATTGTAATTGAAGTTAAAGATATGAAAAACATTACTAGCATTTTAATAATTACACTAGTAAAACAACAAATAAAAAATAAATTTATGTCAATACTATAAAATAAATAATAATACATTATATTAACTTTGGAATGGATTTTATTTTCTTACAATATAACAACGTATCTTCAAAATGATTTCAAAATTGGCTTACAATGAAACTAGCTCAAAAAATTCATTATAATATCGTTTACAATTTTTTAACTAATGATCTTGAATATTTTACATCATTCGAAAAAGTTCTCAAGATCTACCAAACATGATCCATTAGCCAATTATCATCTTGTATATCATATGAGAAGGAAAAAGATGAAGTAATGAAACAATTTTCTTGAGGAACCCCTACCATTTCAGAACCGATCAATATGGTATTTGTAGTGTCATATGATTTATTCTTTGAACATACTATATTCAAATCTTTTACCTATTCACAATCTATATTTGTGCAAATTTCAACACCATAATAAAGAAAAAATCTTTTTTTACCATCCGTATATTTCTTCATATTATTCTTCCCTAAATATTTAACATCTTGGTCACATAAACTTGACCAAAATGCTATCTCAAATTTAGTACATATGCATTTTTAAAAATGAGATAACTTTTGTCTTGGAACATAATGACATCCTTTGGTCTGGAAAGATCCGAGAAATTTTAGAAGTCACTTGAAAAATTAGCACACCTTCCAAATCTAGTATCAATAGAGGTTTTCTACTTAGATTTGCACAAATAAATTATTGAATCATATACTCTAAAAACTACCAATTACAACATTTTTAAAAATTAAAGTAACTAATTTTTCTTATACTATACCTAAAGATTGTGGTATTTGGCCTTGAATTGTTGACTCTACATCTATATTTTCATCAGGAACTACAAATAAATGTTTCATATAATTAATCATTTAAATTCACTAATTGCAACAAAAATATCATATGAAATTTAAAAGTGAGTAGTTAATTACATGTTTCAACTTGTAGTGTTATTCAAACCTTGCTCAACTTCTTGATTCTCTATATTTTCTGGATATTTTACAACATTAGGTATGATTGGATATTTTTACTTAGGAAAATTTTCCAAATATTTTTATTAGATATGTATTTACATTTCTTAGAAACTATTGTTTCTGTTGCATCCAAGTCAATACCATGTGAAACATCCCAAACAATCAATGCAAGTGGTTCTTTATATGTTTGAGAGACACTCAATTCTTGGATTTCCACACCTATAAACAAATATTCACTAATATTAGACCAATTATGAAAAAATAATGAAAATGGTAGTTAAAAAACATCTTAAAAAGAGATCACAAATTCTTACATCATTAAGTATGTGACCAATTAGATATCAAAAACATTCATAAACTAAAAAATAATTTGTAACAAAAAAATTCAATTTAAAATATAAATATGTGAAATCAAAATTTTTGTTTAGTTCACATATCTGTAAAATTAAAAATAGACTCCAAAATTGAAAAGTAAAATTAAAAAAAGGAGGTCTCATATTCTCCCTCAATGTGATAAAATCATAAATGAGAAATGATTGATTCCTATTATCTTCTAAGAATAAAATAGGTGAAGATGAGTAATTATCTAAATTTTAAAATCCTTTGAAGTGAAATTAATAATGAAGAGGGAGAATGATAGTCCTAATAATCTCTCTCAAAGTGGAAAAATAATTAGAGGAAGAATGGGAGGATTCCCATTATCCATCACCATGAAAATCTAATGGAGAAAATTAATGGCCTCGCATTCTCCCCAAGAGTGAGGTAGATCAATCAAAGCGATAATCATAGGCCATATGAAAAACATTATCGGATGATGACAGTATCAAATACTTCCTCAATGTGCAAAAAATATTATCTTATACAAAATAAACTTAAATTTAAGAGAATACATTTTGATAGTTATTATCACCGAATCACAACACCCCTCTGTTTATACAAGTGCATATACTTGAACTCACGGTGTGATTGGATAACATGGGTACTATCTCCAAGTTGTGGGACTTGCTACTTGAGATAGACCTCCAGAGAAAGCTGGTTCTTGCTCCTAAACTACCTGCCACAATCTACTCTAATGCAAGGGAAACTAACTATTCTAATCTAAATTTCCAAGGGACCAGGGAGAGAGAATGCATAAAATGAAAGCCTACACTAAAGCGGTGATACACCAGAAAAGGAGGGGTGAACACTTCTTGTTCATGCAAATTGACACAATTTCATGAAATGCAACATGAAACATCATACACAGGCTGATAAGATGCAATTAGAGGTCTAAAATGAAGCAAGACAATACAAACAAAGGACTGAAAATTGATCACGTAGTGCACTATCATTTTCACTATCAAAATCCTTGCATTTGCAACATAAAAGAGCGAAAACCTATTACAATCATGAAGAAGGTCGATACTTGCAAAAATCACTTGTTGAAGGTGAAAGAAGAAGCTTTCTATCCAAAAAAATGTTCCTCCCACAAAAAATGAGTCGAATCTAGCTTTTACAATGCATGGGTCGAGCCCAGGAGAGAGAAAACGTGTAAAAACATGGGAGCCATTACTCATTGAATGAAGATGCATTAAAACAGCATGGACATCCTTACAGACCCATCCCTGACATTTTTGGCCATGCTGAAGAAGAATGCGACCCATTTTGCATTAAAACTGGTTGTTGAAACGTCATTTTTGGCCATTACCACGTGCGCAGGGTATTTTTGATTTTCTTTCACCAAAATGAACCAAAATGAAAAATTTACCTCAGAATCATGTAGAGAATTTCACCAGATTTCCATTTATATAAAGAATGTGAAAATCTGAACTCTGGATCGAAAGTTATGGCCATTTGAAGATTTAGGGCAAAAATAGGCCCAAAACGGATCGGCGGGAAAATTTTGAATTTTACCTCTTTGGTCTTTGGAAATTTTTAAATTTTCCTCGCACTCTGCCACTTGGATGACACGTGTCAGGCTTTGATTCGTCTGTGGGCTCATCCTTTGAAAATTTCTTTCGGGCCCTTCCTTTAAATTTTTGCCACTTGGACACGTGGCACTATTTTATTGGCTCGGGCCTGAGGGTGCACTTTGCCCTTCGAAAATTTGGCATTTTTCACTTTGGGAAAATTTCCCATTTCCCCCCCGCACTCTGCCACTTGGATGACACATGTCAAGGTTCCATTTAATGGTGGGGGCGGGCCAAAACTTTTACCTTTGAAAAATTTGACCGAAACTTGGAAAATTTTCTAAGTCCTTCTCTTTTCCCCGCCACTTCTTGGGACACATTCTCCCACATCGGCCGATTCGGGCTTCCTTGTCCCTGCTTGTGGATTTTTCATCTTTTCGCATCTCACGCATCCTCGCGTAATTTTTTCAAAGCTGTCCCGACGAATATCTCAAGCGCCTGAAATGGGTACCCTTTTGCAAACCAGGCGATTCACGTCCCACGAGTACTTTTGTCTTGGCTATCCGAGACGAATATCTCAGAACTGCCTGAAATGGGCTGTCTTTCAGCAAACCATCCGATTCACGTCCCATGTGTACTTTTGTCCCGGCTGTCCCAAACCGCATGAAACAAAGACTTAGACGATTTTTCTTGCTTTCGGTCGTTTCGGCTTTTCGCATCCTCGTGTCTCAACGTCCCAACTGTCCCGTGGACCGCCTGGGACAAAAATGTCTGACTTAGCCAATTTTCTTTGCTTTTTCTCGGCCCCAAGCTTGGTACGATGAACCTCAGTATGACCCGAACCCTTCAGACTTGAAATGCTTTAAAACAGTCCTGTAACCTTATTTTTGCATTTTTTCCATTTTCTCTAACTCGTTGGGATTTCTTCTTGATGGGAGAGTTAGAAAAAGCCGAGGGGACCCCGAAAAACATGATTTTGGGCCTTGAATCAATCTACTTGCTTGGGACTAAATAATTTGATGCATGTTATCAAAATTACCTTGAGGGTGAATTTTGGATAACAATTTTGGCGACTCAGCGGGGTCATCTGCCTGCTGGATGAAGTTACCAGTTGCCTGAAGCATCCATTGGGCATGGAGTCATGAGTTGTCTGTTCGGAACCCCAACTGACTTAGAATGTTGCAAGGAGGAAGATGGAATGTCACCCAATGGAAGCAAGGGCTACAAAGCATCTCCAGGGACAACAAGCCTGTGCCCAAAGCACGTAGGGAAAGCAAAACAACCTACAAGAAAACAATGTGCACAAGCACTTGGAGGAATGAAAACCTAAGCTAATATTTACAAGGTGGAGAATTTTCCTTTAGTAACAATGGTTTAGATAGATTCCATTGACTGGAATCTGCAGTTCTTCGCCATTTAATGAAGACAATTGGAAGGAATTATTGTCCTTACACTTTGTGACCATGTATGGGCCACTCCAAATGGCATCAAATTTTGAATGCCTTCCCGGTTTTGCTCTATCTGCATCCCATTTTAACACTAGATCTCCAACTTGGAAAGATCTACTCTTGGCCTTCCTATCAAAGGTCTTCTTGATCAAAGCTTGATCCTTCTCCATTTATTGGGATGCCTGATCTCTGATCTCTTGGAGCTCCATCAATTCTGCATATCTCACCTCCATGGGCCCAAACTCTAGCAACTCTAACTGCTTCATGAGTTCCAATGTTGGCAACTCAAGTGACATGGGCAAGATTGCCTCTCTTCCATAAACAAGCCTGAATGGAGAGTTACCTGTGGATCTCTTGGGAGTTATCCTATCAGCCCATAAGGCTGATTTTAGTTTGGTATGCCAAGACCTCTGATTCTCATCAAGAGTCCTCTTAATGATCCTCAACAAGTTCTTGTTTGTAGATTCAGCCTGGCCATTACCCTTAGGGTAGTAGTTTGATGAATTACTTAGGTAGATCCCGTTCTTGACATCCCACTCAGTCACCTTGGATCCAATGAATGCTAATGCATTATCTGAGATTATTGTAGCAGGTATGCCAAATCTGGTTACTATCCCCTCATAGAAGTCTAAGATGTTGGAATCATTTTCTTCCTTGAGTGCTACTGCTTCAGTCCATTTGGTGAAGTAGTCTGTGGCTATCAAAATCCACTTATGCCCTTGGCTTGAATTGGGATTAATGACTCCAATGAAGTCCAAACCCCATTGCATGAACGGCTGGTCAACTGAAATTGGATGCAATGGGAGGGCAGCAAGCCTCTCTTTACCTATGAAGAATGCACAATTCTTGCACCTTTTGATCCATGCGAAGCAATCACTGAAAATCTTGGGCCAATAATAACCAGCCTTCATGATTTTTAGGGCTGTCACTCTTGGTGTAAAATGACCACCAGCTGGTCCACCATGGAACTCTTCCAACACCCTATGAATTTGATTTGTGTTAATGCATCTCAGCAGCACTCCATTCACATCTTTCTTGAACAAAACACCGTCTACTATGGCATATGGGACAACCTGCAATCTGAAGTGTCTTCTTTGGGTTTTTTTCATCTCTGGAGGGCATAGGCCCATGCTTAGGAAGTGCATTATACCTTGGGTCCAGCAAGGAGTGGGGACAACATTATCCTCTTCTTGAGTGCTACCTTGCACATGGCTATCTTGAACTGTCAAAACAACCTCTTCTTCATTGCATACTCCCTTTTGCTTGCCCGAAATCAATTGCTCACATAATCCTTTTCTCTTACCAGCTTGGTGACCTTGATCTCAATGTCATACTCCATGACATGAGTGATCCAACCTGCCCTTTTCTCATTCAAATCCTTGTTGAGGAGGAAGTCCTTTACTCCCGCATGAGAGACCAACAACTAAACCTTGTTGTTTGAGACTAGATGCTTGAATTTCTTCAAGCTTCTAATTACTGCAAGTACATGCTTCTCAATAAAAGAATATCTCATCTCATAGTCATCTAGGATTTGGTTGAAGAAAGCAATTGGCTGCTCATCATTGTCCTTGTTCTGCTGTACCAAAATGGTAGAAATGGTATCATTACCCCCAAATGCATAGAGGATGAAATCCTTGGAGAAGTCCGGGTTGATGAGAGTTGGTGCTTGAGAGATGGCTTCTTTGATTGCTTCAAAACTCTCCTTGCCTTTTGCTGTCCATTTGAAAGCCATGCTTTTCTTCAACATCTTGGTGATAGGTTTGACAAGGGTTGCAAAATCTGGGACAAACCTCTGAACAAAATTTATTCTCCCCAAGAAACTCTGAAGTTCCTTCTTGTGGCTTGGAAATGGTAGTGCTCTTATGGCTTTAACCCTCTCTAGATCAATTGCTAATCCTTCTTTGGAGACAATATGGCCAAGGAGATTTCCTTCATGTGCTAGGAAGATACACTTCTTAGGATTCAAAGACACTCCAAATCTCCTGCACCTTTGGAAGACTTGTCTCAAATGAGAGAGGTGGTCTGCTGCATTCTTTGAAAAAATAGTGATATCATCAAGGTATATCAGCACCACGTTGTTGATCAAACCTTTGAACGCCATGTCCATTGCTCTTTGGAAGGTAGCTCCAGCTGTTGGACAGCCCAAATGACATTTTCCTGTATGCATAAGTTCCCCATTTGGTTGTGAAGGTTGTCTTGAACTGATCTTCTTCCTTCACCATAATCTGATTGTAGCCCGAGTAGCCATCAAGTAGTGAAAACCTCTCGGAGCTAGCCACAACTTGCAAAATTTGCTCCATAGAAGGGAGTGGGTAATGGTCCTTGAGAGATGCTCTATTCAAGTCTCTGAAGTCAACACACAATCTGATCTCTCCACTCTTATTTTTGACTGGAACTAAGTTAGCGAACCAACTAGAATGATTAATTGGGAATATGATTCTTGACTTAATCAACTTATTCAATTATTTCCTCATGAGAGGCTCTATGTGTGGATTGATTGGCCTTTGTTTCTACTTGATGGGCTTAGTATTTGGATCCAACTCAATGGTGTGCTTAGCCAACTTGGGATTGAAACCTTTCAAATCTTCGTAGCTCCAAGAAAAAACATTAGGGAACTCTTGACACAATTGTATGAACTCATACCTTTCTTGTTCAGTTGTCATCTTTCCAATTTGCAATGGTTTGTTCTCTTCTACCAAGATGGATACTGAATCTTCTCTCTTGACCTGAATGTTTGCTTTCTCTTTCCTAAACTGATAATTGGGATTGAAAATGGACTCCAAAGTGATAAGTCCCTTGGGCAGCTTGTTAGTTCTCAATTGTACCACTTGGTCACCATACTGTTGTTCCAATTTTTCCTAATTTTTAGCTGAGAACTTAGCTTCTTCTTGCAAGAAATGGATGATTTGCTGGTCATTCTCAAACACTTGCCAACTTACATTGTTATCCGGCACTGAAGGCCTCACAATCACATGGATGTTTGGCTATACCTTGTCCTTTTGAATGCTTTCCACAATATCAAAGGCTGCCCCAACTGCTGCAAGCCTGTCAGCAGCTTGGTTCTCTTTCCTAGGAACTGATTTGATGCCAAAGCCCTCAAAATCTTCAATGAGGTCCCACACCCTATTCTTGTAGCACTTGAGTAGATCATTCTTGGCAGCATGCTGCCCTTTGACCTAATTTACAATCAATTCACTATCACCAAAGACTTGCAAGTTCTTTATTCCTCTCTTTATTGCCCAATGCATCCCTTGCACCAAGGCTTCATATTCAACAGTGTTATTGGAGCATGCAAACTGAAATCTAAAAGTTGAATAGTACTTTACTCCTTGAGGTGAAACTAGCATGGCTCCCCCTCCGGCACCTTGTCTACTCCTTGATCCATCAAAAAACAGCTGCCATACCTCATTGTCATCCTTGTGGTCTGGCTTGGTGATGCTAGGAATGGGCTGATCTTCTTCATGTATGCAATAGACTCCTAGCTCAGATTCTTCTACTTCTTGATAAGGATCAAAAGCATGCACCTTGTTTTCCCATTCATCAAGAGTTAGATCCGGGATGCTTCCAACCTTGGTGTCAGCTTCATCAGTGCTTGGGTGATCTTCTTGATCAAATCTTTGAGCAGTTGGCATTGATCGACTTAGAGTGTAGGGCTCAATGTGGAATTTTGCAATAGGTTCGGACATGATTATAGCTTTGGTTCCATACCTCATTCGAATAGCATGTGTGACCAATCAACAAACAAATATCCTCCAATCTTAGTGTGAAATCTCTTGACAAACATAGGGCAAAGAGTGGTGGAAGCTCTATAACTGATACATCTTGTAAAACAACAACATTTAGAAATGCATGCAAGGTAAGACTCAAGTTTCTAATCACCCCAACTATTATTCTTTGTTGTCCCATCCAACCGCACTACCCCTTTGGATATGGTTTCATATTGAAGTCCTAGCTGATCACTATTTGCTTGGGCATCGGTGAGCTACTTTCCCCATAATCAATCATGTAATTGTGCACCAATTAGTTTCCAATGATTAATGAGACATAAAAAGGAGGGGGCTTCAACATTTTACCTTGTTGTCCTCCATGATTCCCTCCAGTGGGGCATAATTTATGAGCACCTTCTCTTGCATTTGGACTTGCTGATTCAAAGTTGGCCAGTCCTTCATGGCAGCTTGTAGCAAATCTCTTTGGCCTGGGATGGATAGTGATTCCCACATTGATATGTTTACGTTTGTCTTCTTCATCTGATCAATGATGTTGAATGGGGATGAAGCATCCCTCTGTTTTCCTTTAGCTTGTGCACTCATTCCTTGCACATGGGTAGCAGCGGATGACATCTGAGTTGGTTTAGGAGCTGGTTTGGGTGCTCCTTGCATGTTTGGGACTACATTTTATTTGCCAAAATTTTGTGGAGTGGTAGAAGGTTGTGGATTACTTGGAGCCAATGGCTGTCCTTCACCCAAATTACTTCTTTTGACCTTGTGTTGGCTGCAACACCTTGAGAGATTGTTTGATTTATGCGACAAAATCCTCTTCCTGTCAGTTCACAAGTGTGGTGTCATTTGGAGCTGATTGCTGCTGGAATGTTTCTTGTTGTTGGTTGTTTCCTTGACTGCCCTCACCCTCCACACCAGTAGTTATCACCATTAATGCTTGATTCAAGGCACCGTTGAAGCACATAGATTGGTTGTGAGGTTCATTGCATGGAAAACACCAATCATACTCCTGAGCAACGTTGTTTTGTGTTGGCACCAATGCCTTAGAGGCAGATATAGCATTTGGATTATAGGGCTGAAATGGTCTGTTGGCAGGAGGCCTTGCTTGATTTAGATTTGCAGCTGGATTGGGTGGTCTATGAGGTTGATATGGCTGCCTATTAGGCTGAGCTTGAGGCTGGAAGGAAGGTCTAAAACTTTGGGCTTGTTGCCTCTTGAGAGTAACCAGCTCATTACCTAAATTTTGCAATTGCTTCATGACTTCTTGAAGCTCATTTGGGGCACTTGGAGATGAGGTAGAAGCTTCACTTGAATTCTGATTTCTAGGAGTGGGAATAGGATCTAAGATAGGCGCTTGACTATTACTTGGGCTCTCTAAACATGGATATAATGGCATTGGAGCGTAGGAGCTAGCTTTCTAGCTTGAATCAAACAATTTTCAGCTCTAATGGCAATGCTAAAAGCAACAGGGATAGTTGTGCCTCCCATGGATTGAATCAACATAGAAATATCAAATTTAAAGCTTTAAGGTAATATAGAAAAGCACCTTCTGCTGTTGGCCTGACTGCCACTAGAATTCTCTCCCAACTCCTTTGAAATCTGAAATTAAAATCAGTCAGCTGCTCATTGGGAGCTCTTTTGATAGTCGTCAGCTGCTCCAAAAGGGACAAGTTGTCTCCCTTTTCCCCAAACTGCTCATGGAGGGCTATACATAGTTGATTCCAATTTTGAATAGAACCTGAGGCAAGACTCCTGAACCATTGCAAAGCTCTCCCTTTAAATGAAGATGCCAGCAATTTGACAAAGAATTGCATCTCATTGATTTCATGAATTACACAAAGGTTGGAAATGTCTTTAACATGATCACCAGGAGTAGTCTGATTCTCTCCAGTGAAGTATGGAATGTTCTTCAAGGCTGCAATTGGGATTGGATTTTGTGCATTGAGAGCAAGTGGGCTGCTACCAGTGAAATTGACATAGGGGTTGTTTTATGCCATTCTAATTGGTCTTAGAACCCTTGCTGACTGAATGAAAGGCCTACCAGGTGGGGGAGTTGAGAGAGTTCTATTTGGTGGAGATGGAGACCTTTGAATCCTTCTTCATATTTGCCTTCTTCTTAGAGATAACTACAGATATTCAAACAGCACTTCTTGTTCTCCAGCTCTTGACCTTGTTGTGATTCTTCTCATGAGTTTTCAGGCATGCACTGCTAAAACCAGCTGATTCTTCCCCTTGGAGTCGCCAGATGTGCAATTTAAAGCTATTTTAAGCAAGAAAATTGCAGCAGATGCACATCAACTTTGCTGCAATGAAAATGAGACCTCTAATGTCCCATCGGGCGTGCCAAAACTGTTATCACCGAATCACAGCACCCCTCTGTTTATACAAGTGCATATACTTGAACTCACGGTGTGATTGGATAACATGGGTACTATCTCCAAGTTGTGGGACTTTCTACTTGAGATAGACCTCCAGAGAAAGCTGGTTCTTGCTCCTAAACTACCTGCCACAATCTACTCTAATGCAGGGGAAACTAACTATTCTAATCTAAATTTCCAAGGGACCAGGAGAGAGAATGCATAAAATGAAAGCCTACACTAAAGCGGTGATACACCAGAAAAGGAGGGGTGAACACTTCTTGTTCATGAAAATTGACACAATTTCATGAAATGCAACATGAAACATCATACACAGGCTGATAAGATGCAATTAGAGGTCTGAAATGAAGCAAGACAATACAAACAAAGGACTGAAAATTGATCACAGAGTCTGCACTATCATTTTCACTATCAAAATCCTTGCATTTGCAACATCAAAGAGGTAGAAACCTATTACAATCATGAAGAAGGTCTGATACTTGCAAAAATCACTTGTTGAAGGTGAAAGAAGAAGCTTGCTATCCAAAAAAATGTTCCCCCACAAAAATGAGCCAAATCTGGCTTTTACAATGCATGGGTCGAGCCCAGGAGAGAGAAAACGTGTAAAAATGTGGGAGCCATTCCTCATTGAATGAAGACACATTAAAATAGCATGGGCATCCTTACAGACCCATGCCCTAACATTTTTTACCATGCTGAAGAAGAATGCTACCGATTTTGCATTAAAACCCGGTTTGTTGAAACGTCATTTCTGGCCATTACCACGTGCCAGAGGTGTTTTTCAATTTTCTCTCTCCAAACTGAACCAAAATGAAAAATTGACCCTGGAATCATGTAGAGAATTTCACCAAATTTCCATTGATATAAAGAACGTGAAAATCTGAGCTCTGGATCGAAAGTTATGGCCATTTGAAGATTTAGGGCAAAACAGGCCCAAAACGGATCGACGGGAAAAATTTTGAAGTTTACCTCTTTGGTCTTTGGAAAATTTTTTAAATTTTCCCCACACTCTACCACTTGGATGACACATGTTAGGATCTGATTCATCCATGGGCTCATCCTTTGAAAATTTCTTTCGGCCCTTCCTTAAAATTTTTGCCACTTGGACACGTGGCACTATTTTATTGGCTCGGGCCTGAGGGGCACACTTTTCCCTTCAAAAATTTGGCATTTTTCACTTTGGGAAAATTTCCCATTTCCCCCCCATGCTCCACCACTTGGATGACATGTTTCAAGATTCCATTCGATAAGCGGGGCAAGGGCCAAAACTTTTACCTTTGAAAACTTTGACCGAAACTTGGAAAATTTTCTAAGTCCTTCTCTTTTCCCGCCACTTCCTGGGACACATTCTCCCGCATCAGCCGATTCAGGCTTCCTTGTCCCTACTTGCGGCTTTTTCACCTTTTTGCATCTCACGCGTCCCTCACGTACTTTTATCCATTTGTCCCGGATGAATATCTCAAACCGCCCGAAATGGACTGCTTTCGGAAAACCACCCGATTCGCGTCCCACGCATACTTTTGTCCCAGCTCTCCTGGATGAATATCTCCGAACTACCCAAAATGGACTATCTTTCGAAAACTAGCTGATTCACGTCCCATGCATACTTTTGTCTGGCTGTCCCAAACTACGCGAAACAAAGACTTAGACGATTTTTCTTGCTTTCGGCCGTTTCGGCTTTTCGCGTCCTCGCATCCCGATGTCCCAACTGTCCCGCGGACCGCCTGGGACAAAAATGTTTGACTTAGCTGATTTTATTTTATTTTTTTCGGCCCCAAGCTTGGTACGACGAACCTCAGTACGACCCGAACCCTTCAGACCCGAAATGCTTTAAAACAGTCCTGCAACCTTATTTTTTGCATTTTTTCCATTTTCTCTAACTTGTTGGGATTTCTTCTTGGATGGGAGAGTTAGAAAAAGGCCGAGGGGACCCCGAAAAACATGATTTTTGGCCTCGAATCAATCTACTTGCTCGGGACTGAATAATTTGATGCATGTTATCAAAATTACCTTGAGGGTGAATTTTGGATAACAATAGTATAATTTTTTTCTCATTCTAAAATAAAAAGTTATAATCATAGAAAGGTAAAAATGCATCAAGTGCACATGATGTTGAGTATGGAGCTTAATTTCTTCACAAGAAGCTTGCTTTTACATGTTACTAGTTTTGATAGTGAGTGACATTGGTAAGGGATGACCGACATCGGTCGTGGTATAACCAACATCGATCGGCCCAGGGGGATGGTATCAATCACATGTGAGATGGTGTTTTTGTTATTTAACAAGAAATAGAATAAATCTCTTACTTTAAAGATTATTTATTTATTGTAAAAGCATAGTTAGTTTCCCAGAATAAATATATATGCATGTTTGTATTGTATGAGGATATGTGAGAAGAAAATATCAATTGTTTGCATGTAAGTTTTCTTAGTGAGCAAGAAAGAGTAACTGAGTGAGGGACAAGCATTGAACACACTATGAGGTGTTGGAAGACAACATATCTTCATTGTATTTCCTTTATAAAGAACTGAATAATATTATTGGCCATTTCTTGGTGGACGTAGCCCACACTGGGTGAACCACATTAAATCTCGTGTTATATTTCTCTTTTTATTTCATCTTCTCAGTTATTTTCTGCATTGATTGCTTGTATGCTTTATTTGATTATAGATCTATGCAACATCACTGTTATATTGTTTAACCCCAACAACTGGTATTAGAGATTTTTTTGGAGGTTTTGTGTGTTGTGACAGGATTTACTCAAAGAGGTTTTTATGATTGAGTGGCACAAGAGAAATGGAAAAGATAGTAAATACCGAGTAGATAAATTTGACGGTTGTATTTATAAACTATGGAAGATGCAGGTGGAGGATTATTTGTATCAGAAATATCTATACTTACCGTTGGATGAGAATGGATATCCAAACATGAAAACTAATGAAGAATGGAAGGTTCTTAATAGAAAGGCTATGGGATCTATAATATTGAGCCTGGCAACATCAATGGTGGCTTCAAATTTTACAGATACAAAAACATGGTAGAGTTGATGAAATCTTTAGAAAATTTGTATGAAACTCATAGTGCTTCAAATAAAGTTTATTTGATGAAAAAATTATTTAATACTAAAATGCAAGAAGGTGAATTTGTATCTAATCATTTGAATGATTTCTATTCTATTGTAAATAAATTAAAATTAGTAGAAATTTGATTTGATGATGAAATGAAAGAACTTTTATTCTTATGCTCTTTTCCAAATAGTTGGGATAACTTGGTAATGGTTGTTAGTAATACAATGACTACTTCTAAAGGTTTGAAATTTGATGATGTGGTTAGTATAATCCTAAATGAGGAAATATGCATGAAAATATCGGAAGAAACATTGTTGAGAAGACATAATATTGTGATAAGGAGAAAACACACAAATAATTTACGTGTGGGAACAAGGCATAATTGAAGGCGTAGAAGGATAGGAAAGGAAACACACACCAGGACAAGTTGATTCAAGACTTACCCATTTTCATGGATGCGGGATATTTTTGGAAGATAGCGTGTGGAGCACACATTGGGATGTAGACTTGCGTGACACAAAAATTATATTTTGGGAATGAGTGACTGATAAGAACCATGCATGAGATTGAGATAATAATAGGATTACTTCTTCTAGTTAACTATAAGATGTCTATTATTAGCACACTTGCATGTGTGCATGTTATTGTAAAGGTGCATGGCTAATATCAGCATGTGACCTATTTTGGAAAATGGATTGACAGTGAAGGGAAAATCCCCACTTTTATAAGTATGTATTGAACTATGTAGTTTAGCAGTAGTGAATTATTGTAGATTTATGTTGTTGGATCTAGTGCACGTATCACTTATGGTGATGCTTTGTAATATAAGAATATTATATGTATTACAATGTTTAATGTAATGGAGTATATTTGATGGATAATGATTTTAAACATGATCAGTAATCGGTTCTTGTATGGTTAATATTATTATAGTTATTGTTTAATTCACAATTCTCTAAGATCTAGACCAGGTTTGGCACTATATAATGTTTATAATTATTTATGGTTTTGAATATGTTGTATCTTCATAAAACTAACTTCCTATTTAAGAAACTCTAAATAGTGGCTTGGTACCTTTGCACGCTTTGAGTGAGCAAATACCTCAAGTGGGTGATGTGCCAAGACATCTGGTTTTTATATAGTAGATTCGAGGCTACATCATTGGTTACATTGTTGGGACCTATTTTTTAGATATTTTCAGGATGGTTCGCTTGAAATTTCAGCACTAGATCTGATTTTGACGCAAGTGTGTGGGTGGAGAAAATTTGTATGATTTGTTTGTATGAGATTTTCTTTGTTATTTTTCCAGTAGAGCTATACGAGTGGCTAGTTTCTTATGTGTCTAAAAGGAATTGGAGGTATCACACACTTGTCTAGATGTAGGAATAATTTTAGGCCCTTTATGATGTTGATATGATTTAGATGCACGTTGTGGACACTTGGTTCCATGGTGTTTTGAATAGCTATATTTTGGAGTACTCAATTTCCACTTATTCTTTCCTAGAGGTAGCTGAGTTCCAGTTTTTACGTTATCCAAAGGGAACTTATTTGTAAGGCATTCCACTAGCGATCAAAATATTGATGGTAACCTTGAACTTGGAATAAAAATTGATGGCTAGCTAAACCCCACCATGCACAGATGCAAGAATAGATTTGGTGAAAGATGGTGGACTTAGTGGTAGAGAGGGAAAGAGAAGAAATGAGGCTTGAGTGTAATGAGGTGTGCAAGAGGGAGATAAATAATAATTTTGATATTGCGAGTGGATGGTATTGAGGATAGAGATGGCTCGTGAAGGATTTAAAGCTCATGCAAGAGGCGTGGAGCGAGAGCATCTAGAACTCCCCGTTTGGGCAAGCATAATAGGGAACCCTCCTTGGTCTCACATGGGAGTGCACCAGTAGAGACAACATGGGCCATGGGTGCCCATCTAAATCTACCTATCAACCTAGCCCTTACACTTGGATTTCCAGTATCTAGTACAACCAAAGATTCAACAAGATAGTTTGGGCAGTAGAAGAGAAGGAGTAATTCAGACAACAACTACATCTATGGTAGGGAAAATGTCTTCTTTGTTGTTTGGAGGTACCTTTTCGCACATCATTAACATGGAAATGAAGCATGCATAATTTTTGACTTACTTCTTGGAGTAGTACTACTTCATGATTATAGGATTTCAGTTTAGTACCATTAATAGGACACATGAAATTATGTCAATTGGTATGATTTCATCTACAAGTGGAGGATCGGGGGTATAGGTGGCTCTAACTCGGTGGTTATGGAGGTAGAGCTAACACAAGAGGTTCTAGATTAGGTGGGAAGGGTCTGCACCAACCATAGAATATTTACATGGAGATGTGTCTTCGTCTTCTAGAGTATAGGGGCATACAACAGATGCCACTTTGAACATATGCACATGTGTGAGATAATTTGGTGCGCAAAATGAGTTATGGATTCTAAGTTCAAGGAAAGTCAATTTGCAACTACATTGCAGGGATGCACACATAGTTGGTACATGAATTTTTACCCTGTTCAGACTTTTGTAGATTATGCAGCATTAAAGGATGCTTTCCTTAAGGAGTTTCATATCACTGAGTTTGAGAAAAAGAGTATAAGTGTGCTTAATGATATTAAGTAGGGCACTCTTTGAGTGTTTGGGAATATGATGCCCATTTCAACACATTTTTGTCTAAACTTTCTTACGATATTTATGTAAGACAACATGTATAGTGGTTTGTTAGGGTCTTGATCACACCTTTTAGGAGGGCATTGTCACATAAGACATATACGGACTGCGTGAAGCACTTGAAGCAACATTGTGCACTGAGGCAGTTGGAAGTATAGACAATGGAGTAAGCCCATGCCTGGAGGCACAAATTAGAGCTATGGAAAAGAAGTTGGAGAAACTATCAGCAATTCAGCTCATGAGACGTACACTGGGATTTGGTGTACAAATTGTGAAGTGGAAGGGCATACCAAGGATAGTTTTCCCCATAGGTCAGTGTGCTCATTATTTCTAGACTATGAGATATGTCATTTAGACCATGATGCCAACCGCTGCCCATTATTACAATGCACGATAAAGAATAATGTATCTTACTATTGTAAAATTTTCCAGTCCACGAATCATGATACAAAAGAATGTAGGTTGATTGGTCGATCTATAATGCCATAGATATGGGTGTGCGACAGACAAGTATAATAGATAACTCTAAAGGTAAGAGTGAGCACCATGATCATGATCACACTCAAATGTGCTATGATCAGAACAAAGGGTTCTTTAAAGGATGTTGTGGAAGAGGTCGAGGATATCGTGGTAGATTCAGTGGTTGATGCAATGGTGGTGGATGAGGTGAGTTCACTTGTGGAACGTGTTTTACATGCGGATATCCCGACCACTATAGGCGTGAATTTCTTCATAATATTACTTGTTATTTTGTTGGAATAATCACAACTATGAGGAATTCTCATACTTATATGAGCATCTTAGAAAGCATAATAAATAGGAGAACAAGGCGCGGGGATTGTTAGAATACAACATGTTGTGGAAAATTAGTGGATGTCAAAGCGCACAAGACCCTAAGGTATTACCTATGATGATTACTACATGCGCTAAAGTTGCACATGCCGAGAGAGGCATCATAGAATAAACCTACCATCACCAATGAGGAATATTTACATGTAAGGTACCCATATCCTTCACATCGAAAGAGCTTTATCGGAAATTGTGGAGGTACTCGAAATATTTAGGGTGAAATAAATTACTTAAAAGAATAGTCATGGAAGTTGGAACAAAATAAGGAAACAGAGACAGGTCAATCAGATATTGATGACTTAAAAGAGGCATGTATGATGTTGCACTAGGAGAATATCATTTCATTATTAGGGAATTGGCTAAATGGAAACACTCCACATGTAAGTATAGAGAATGGAAGGTAGATCCTACATGCTAATCTCCCCCTCATAGTTTGGATTATGACAAGGAGATCACTCTGAATGTTGTTTTGGATGGGTGGCTCTTGAGTAATATATTGATTAATATAGGCATGGAAGTTAACGTGATTACGTTATCTACATGGGTATAGATGGGAAAACCTCCATTATAAACATCCTCTTATGTATTGTTCATGGCCAATTGAACTAAGGCCACTCCCATAGGATTTTTAAAGGATGTATCTATTACTATACAAGGGGCCAAGTTCACTGGGGGCTATGAGGTCTTAACACTTGCGAAGGCACAACTTCCTAGATCTATTTGGGTGTCCTTGGTTTTATGCAAATAATGTTGATTTATAGTTCAACAAGGGGTATATAAGTTCTAAGAACAAGGAAGAAATATTAATTTTCCCTTTGATGATGGGAAATTTGCACCTTATGTTAAGACTTTGAGTTAGGAAGGCCTACACACGAATTTATATACATGCCATTCGGACTAGAAAGTACTTGATCCATCTAAGGAAGGAATCCTCTAGTAGGATGATACACACGCCTATTAGTGATACTACAAGTATTTCTTGTGACAATTGGGAACATGACACCTATGAGATGGTTGTGCGCTAAGTAAGAATAAAATTTTTTGGAGAAGAAAACCTCGATGTATTCAGAGGATAGGAAACAACCTTGTACCTCAGTACACTGGAGAAGGATATCCTACAGTATTACTATGCGCCATGGAGGAGAAGTGAAAAAATGAAGTGGTAATAAGGAAAATGTTATTATATACCTTACGTGAGAAAAAATGTGCTTGGTGGATGGGTCACAGGGATAATCTCCTAGAATGGAAGGAAGTCAGAATTGTTCTAACCACTTTGTTAATTAGGAAAAATGTGCCTACTCAAATCTGTGTGTATTTTTGTAATCAACCTATTTAGCACCATGTTCATCAATGTGAGAGACTCTGCACAAAGGGGTAGGAAGATTTACAACCTTCACTTTGGGTGCAAAATTTTATTTCACTTAACAAGGTTGTGCACATGCTTGGTATGTTTATTTAGAGCTACAAAGGGAGATTGATAATTAGTAGGACTTAATTGTAGGAATGACCTAGACTTTTGACTACTTCTCTACTAACACATCGGTGGAAGAGGCATTACGGGTCATAAACCACTTAACTATTAGAGAAATTATAAAGGCTAAAGAACTCATTCAGGATTTATTTGGTGAGGTAGACTTAGGAGCACATTTTGATGAAGTAGAAGAGACAGATGCCACACTACTTAAGCACACTTTCTTTAAGAAGGAAAAATGTAAAATGGTCTACATAGTGGATGATGAAGAAGTAGAAAATCTGGATATAGATCATTCAGTAGGTACATGTGAGGTGTTAGACAGTGTGGATAAAAATGTGTACGCCTATCATGAACCTATGAAGACCAAGAAAGTGAACATTAGAACAGATGTTGAACCTAAGGAGGCAATAATTGGGGATTATTGGACTGATTCTGAAGTGGCAAAGATAATTGAGTTACTACAAGATTTTCAGGACTTATTTCCTAGGGGCTACCATGAGTTAAAAGGAGTTCATGAGTCATTAGGAGAGATGAATATTAAGCTAAAGGAAGGTGTGTGCCCGGTTAGGAAGAGACCTTACAGGATGAACCCTAACCTGCATGTAAAAGTTAAGGAAGAAATTGACAAAATGTTGAAATATGGCATCATCAAGCCCTTAGAGGAATTAGAGTGGGTTAGCCCCATGGTGATCAATATAAAGAAATATGGTCAGATTAGGATTTGTGTGGATTATAGGGAATTGAATGCTACATGTGTGATTGATCCTTTTCCTACACCTTTCATAGAGGAAATATTAGAAGGCATTGTAGGGTGCGAAGTTTATTCTTTTATAGATGGATTCTCTAGGTACCATCAAGTTAGAATATCACATGAGGATCAAGAGAAGATGAATTTCACCACTAAATGGGGAATTTTTGCATATAATGTTGCCTTTGTTTGGTTTAAAAAACACACCTGCTATATTTTCATGCATAGTTGTTCAAGCATTGCAATATTTTATTCATAACTTCCTGCATATTTACTTGGATGATTGAATGGTGTATGGAGTTGTTAAGGATCATTGTGATAATTTACCCATAATGTTTGAATTATGTAGACAATTAAGAATATCTTTAAACATCAAGAAGTGTGTTTTTGCTACACCTTTTGGAAAATTTTTAGGGACCATCATCTGTAAGGAAGGTTTTTAGTGGATCCAGATTAAGGTTGTAGTTATTGTAGGCCTGGAAGAGCCTACCAAATCAGTGAGGTGCGCGGATTCTTGGGTCACACATGGTATTATAGAAAATTTATCAAAGGATGTGTGAATATTTCCACACACCTAAAATATTTACTAAAAGGAAAATGTATGTTCTATTGGGGAGAACCAGAAACAATTCACATTTGAGGCATTTAAGGAGAGACCTACAACATCACCTATTATGCATTTTCCTTCATGGAACCAACTATTTCATGTAGATCTGGACACCTATGGCACAACCATTGGCATGGTGTTAGCTCAACTTGGAGTGGTTATTAAAGATCATCCTATCAGTTTTACTAATATAAATTTGACTCCTACAGAGTAGAATTATACAAAAACATAGCGTGAGGCCTTATCAATGATCACATGCTACATAAATTCAAACAATAGTACTTGCTAGCAACACCTTTTGTATTTTATACTGATCACATGGCATTAAAATACGTGGTAAATAATCTCGTTTTATAGGGAACATATTTCAATGGGTTATCTTATTCTAGGAATTTTATTTCATAGTTATGGTAAAACCAAGTAGAAGTAACTCGCCTAGACCACTTATCAAGGATTCAGTCAAGGGAGGAGGCACAGACAATCAAAGATATAATGCTAGATTCATAGTTGTACAATTTACATCACATGCCTTTAGAATTTTAGGATATTTTTGTCTTTTTATGCATGGGTATAACGCCGAAGGAATGAAAGCATTGGAGAAGAAAAAACTTGTAATGCACATGACACCCTTTATGTTGATCGGTGGAGATTTATACAAATGACGTCAAGATGAAGTATTGTGCTGGTGTGTAACTTAACATGATCACATAGATATAATCAAAGAGGCTCATGCTGGTATTGTAGGTGGGCACTATGTAGGTGGCGTGAATCTGCGTGTAAGATTCTAGTTCCCCGGATTATGGTGGGTGACCCCGTACATATATTGTAATGATTATTGTAAGGTGTGTGATCAATGTCAAAGATCTTTGCAAACCTGGGAAAAGAGATGAAATGCCTTTGAGGCTTGTTGCTAGTGCAGAGACATTTGAGAAATGGGATATAGATTTTATAGGTCCCATTTCATCAACAACGCGTAGAAGTAGATCACGTTATATCATTAGTTGGGTATATTATCTTACAAGGTGGGAAGAAGTAACACCTACAAAGGATTTTACTACAACTACAACAACTAGGTTATTATGGTAAAATGTTCTTACTAGGTATGGATGTTCGTTGAGCTTGAAAAGTGATAGGGGAACAAAATTTTGCAATGAGACAATCAGGATATTATTGGATGAATTTATGGTTGTGCACCCCAAGAATACACCCTATCATCCTTAAGAAAATGCTACTGCTAAGGCCTTCAAAAATATATTAAGCGAGACCTTGAAAAAAATTGTGATGTTGGAAGGAAAGATTGGGATGATAAAGTTTCTATTATACTTTGGGTATATAGAACAACCTACAAGAGGTTGAATAAGGCCACACCCTTTAGGTTGGTGTTTGTCATAGAAGTATTTCTTCCTATGGAATTCATGTTACCTTCTTTACATATTAGGCACACTAGATGTCTCGCTTATGAGAAAGAATTAGAATAAATAACCGAGGGGTTAATACAGTTTGATGAGAGGCGTACCATAGCATGTTATAGTTAGAAGCATGAAAAGGCCGAGACCAAAGACATGACATGAGCGATACATCATGGACAAGAAGCTTGAGGTTGGACAGATGGTACTACTTTATGATTCTAAGTTTCTTCACCATCCAGGAAAGTTTAAGGTGCATTGGTTGGGACCATATGTTATCACTCATATACTTGAATCAAGCACTTACCAGCTTAGATGTTCTTAATGGAATATAGTTACCTAGTTACTTCAACGGGAGTAGGTAGAATACCTACTATAAATAAGTGTTCTTGGTGTTTGTAATAAGGAGTGTTTCCATTTAGTATAGGTTTCCTTTATTTATTTCCTTTAATGTATTTCCTTTTTATCACTATGCTTTATCAATTTAGTTTTGTGTTTTGTGTAATAAGTGTGTTTGCGTCTTTGGAAGCTAATTACAATCTGAAGTATTTTTATGCGTAGAGGACTACACATACCATTGGTGTGGGGTGGTTGTTATTTTTTATTCACAAATGGGTACACATGAGAACAAACTGTTACATGTGTTATTCAAGTATGGAAAGGAGTTGTTAGAAAGGAGATTACTTCTAAAGAAGACCATAGATGGAAATGAATGAAGGGAAAATATAATGCGAGGTAAGTAGTGACCATGGAAACTACTATGGTGGGGCACAATGGCAAGGTACTTCAACACATGAAATTAAACCGAAGAGAATTTTGTAGCTAGAGGGTAGGAAGGTTCTCTAGAAAGTTATAGATTAGACACAAAATTGTACCACACAGAATTTTTTTGAAATTTTTAAAATGATCAATTAATCAGAGGATTGTTAGAGGAGCAATAAATGCACTAACATTTTGAATATATATAAGGATGTGATGTGGGTTCATTTTTACCTTTGTAATCACAAGTATTCGAGTGAGCCAAGTACAATTGAGCCAAGTGAATTGTATTGAGGTATGGAGAGTTGTGAAACTAGATGTGGAGAGTAGATTTGTGCATGGAAAAGTCTTACATCCCCATTGGTAAAGGGTTTGAGTGAGGTAGAAGCATTGAGAAGGAGCTAGGACACACGGTTTTGAGCTTACTCGAAACAAAAGAAAAAAGGTGGGATTTTTACAATGGCATTGAAGAAAGCACCTATAACAGGTACAAAAGGAAAGAAAAAGGTGGAAGTTGAGGTTGAAATTTCTCCCGAGATCAATTTTTCAGAGATGTAGTACCCGGAAGGCATAATAGTCGAACAAGATTGGGATTCCCACATCCCCAGATGAAAATTAAGTTACTACAACATCCACACCACTGATAACAAGGGAGAGTTGGATGCTTTGCTGAATAAGAAGACCAACAAGCACATGATGGAAGATATGTCAATGTATGATGACGTTGGGGAAAAGTTGCTTAAGTAGGTAGGATTTTATCAATTGTATGAGCTCCCATATTTTGGAAAACATGAACCTTTATACCAATGTCTTATGAGAAGATTCCATGAGGACTTCTTCTATTTCACCGAGATGCAGGGTTAGGATCACAACACCTTGATTCCAACATTAACATGATTGAAGGTCACAGGGAAAAATTTTGTTAGTGATTTGACCGTGATAGAAGTATTTATAGAAAAAAGCAAGGAGTTGGGGTATACCAAAGGTCCACACATAATGGACATCTAAAAATTGAGGAAGTACCCTATGGTACAGGCAGCCACGCATCTGCTCACCAAGTTGAATGATCAAGAGAGATGGTCACAGGTAAACACCATGTGGCTTCACATTGCAAAGAAGATGACAGAGGGAGAAATGCACAACTTAGATGGCTACATTTCCGAGACTATTATTGAGGAAGCACACACAGCAAAAAGATAATTTTGGCTTCGTTCTCTTATCTCTTGTAAGAAGAACTATGACCTAAGGTGTGGGAACACCACAACCTATAAAAAGATCACCTAGACTCTCCCCTCAGAAAGAAGCACCTAAGGATAAGAGAAGAAGAAATCGAAGCTAAATGAGGAGGCAGAGGAGTCTCGAGGAGAGTGTTCTGAACCCTAGTGTAACTAGAAGATGTGGAGGAACCCATAGATGAAGAAATTAAAGATGAAGAGGAAGGGGTGAAGGGAGCAGAAGAGACAATGCAAGAAACCTAGCATGCATGTTACTCCTCAGAAGAAGAAGGGCCAACTCCTAACCTTGGTGCTCGGGTTTATAAAGGGCCAAAAACAAAGATAATAAGAGAATAATATGTTATGCCAAGTATGGGATATGTTGAGGACACAAGAAAAATCATCCACACCTAGTTTCATAGTACAGTGGGCCTTAAGGAATTTTATGGATGGGAGCTGATGGATCTAGAGATGGCCACCACATGCACAAGGAAACAATTTTCTGGTTAATATAGATCCATATGGATGAGCCAAATTTTGACATGTACAAGGAATCTTATGTATCAAGGAGATTTAAAAAGGAAACCCAAAGTAAACACATGACAGAAAGCCTTCTCTAAATTCTAATGAGCAGGTGATCAATGCCTTGGAAAATGTATCTACAGAGGTGGCATAGGGGAACATTGAAAAGGCTTCCACCATTATAGTGCTACTTAAAGAAAACAAGGCAAAAACTATAGAAATAATGGATTTAAAAGGAGAAAAGTACCTAGAAAAGAAAAAGAATGAGGCCTTCATTAGCATGGTAGAAGAAATTGGATATTACATTGTGAAAGCAAGACCTCATCTTTATTATAAAGTACTTAAGAATTTTCCTTCGGCTATGTATTGTGTCTCGCACATTGGTTTATTTAGTGCTATAAGATGGGCTAGATCGAATGCCAGTTCCAAAGGATCTTGAACAAGAAGCAGAAAGAGACAAGGCCTCTATGGTTAGGAAAATTTCAAATTATGAGGTGCTGCTCCAAAATCTGATGGATGAAATGAAGAAATTCAGCCAAGCTTTGAATATTTGTGCGGCACCAGAAGAAGTGATAAGGATCAGAAATTTGGTTGAATATAATGATGTTCTGAAGGCCATGAAAGATGAGACATTAGGACGCGTAGAAATATTGGCACTAGTGAAAAAAGTGTGAAGCCCTTACAGTATCCCAAGACCCACATAAGGAGAGAATATATGAGATTTGGAAGCTCATAGCATAGAATATGGATATTCTAGAGGGAATGATGACTATTATGGCCAATGTTGTGCAAGTCTTGTAGAATGAAAAGGAAAAGATTACTTGGGATGAGTTGTATGGGATTGCTACGGACATTCCGAGAGAAGACAAGGACCATGTTGGATGATTGATAGACATTGGAGGCTAAGATTAAAACAACATATCTAGATTTTATCCTCCCGGTTGAAGAAGAGGGTGTTGCAGAGTAAAGGTCTATTCTTTTGTATAATGATTCTTTACATTCTTTCCATTCTTATTCTTTATTATTTGGGAACATCATAAAAATCCCTATTGTCGGATGGGAATGTAATTTAGTGTGGGGAAATGTTGAGAAAACATAATATTATGATAAGGAGAAAAGACACAAAGAATGCGTGTGCAGAACAAGGCAAACTTGAAGGAGAAAAAGGATAGGAAAGGAAACGCACCCCCAGACAAGTTGATTTAGGAATTACCCATTTTCATGGATACGTGATATTTTTGGAAGATAGCATGTGAAGCACACATTTGGATGGAGACTTACGTGACACAAAAATGCTATTACGGGAATGAGCGAATGATAAGTACCATGCACGAGCTTAAGTTAATAATGGGATTACTTCTTCTAGTTAACTATAAGATATCTATTATTATTACACTTGCATGTGTGCATGTTATTGTAAAGGCACATAGCTATTATTAGTATGCAACCTATTTTGGGAAATGCATAGGCAGCGAAGGGCAAGTCCTCACCCCTATAAGTATGTATTGAACTATTTAGTTTAGTAGTAGTGAATTATTGTTGAGTTATGTTGTTGGATCTGATGTACGCAAGACTTATGGTGATGCTTTGTAATGTAACCAACTTCTATGTATTATAGTGTTTAATGTAATGGAGTATATTGGATGGATAATGGTTTTCAACATGACTGCAACTAGTTTTTGTATGGTTAATCTTATTATATTTATCATTTAATTCATGATTCTCTAAGATCTAGATTTGGTTAGGAACTGTGGAATGTTTATGGTTATTTATGGTTTTAAATATGGTGTATCTTCATCACATAACATCCTTCTCAAGAATCTCCAAAGAGGGTCTTGGTACCTTTTGCACTTCGGTGAGCATTCACTTCAGGTTGGGTGATGTGAAAGTGCATCTTCATTTTATATAATACATTATAGGTTGTATTAAGCATCATTTGGAAACAATTTAACTGTAGAAAGTAGGGGAAGATCTAAGGAGAGATCATCAAAGAGAAAGAATAATGGGATATCAAAGTCAAGACATGGTAGATCTAGATCTAGGTACAAAGATTTACTTTGCTGGAATTGTGGAAAGAGAGGACACGTAAAGAAGGAGTGTTGGTCCAAGGAAAACAAAGAGAATACATCAGAAGAAGGTAAAGAAAAAGGTAAAGAGGTAAAAATTTCAAGTGAGGTAAAGTAAGATGCCCTTATTATCTCCTTGGATAATAAATTAGAATCTTAGGTTTTAGATTCTTGAGCTTCTTTCCATGCTAGTCATAATAAGGGTTATTTTAGAAATTATGTTCGTGGGTGATTTAAGACAAGTTTATTTAGGATATGATGAGTCATGTAATATTACCGATAAAGGTGATATTTATCTAAAGTTGCAGAATGGAAATCCATGATTATTGAAATATGTAAGGCATGTGCCAAGCTTCAAAAGAAATCTAATATCTCCAGGGAAACTTGGTGAATCTTGATGTGTGGTTACATTCATAACTAATTCTTGGAAGGTTACCAAGGGATCTCTTGTTGTGGAAAGAGGTAAGAAGGTAGGAGGTTTATATTTGTCTACCCATGTTATCGATTCCTTTTTGGTGCTATCTACTACATTTTTAGATGTAACTATGTGGCATAATCGGATAGGCCATATGAGTGAAAATGGAATGCGGATCTTAAAGGTTGAGGGTAAGTTATCAAATTTGATATAGTTAGATATGGAATTTTGTGAGCATTGTATATTTGGAAAGCATAAGAGAGTGATATTTCTCAAGGTTGGGTCAATAAAGAAGGAGCAAAAATTAGAGATTGTACACTCATATGTGTGGGGACTAGCTCGGTAGCTTCTATTGGAGGATCCAAATAATATGTGACTTTCATTGATGATACCAATAGGAAGGTATGGAATTATTGTATTAAGCATAAAGTTGATGTTTTTTAAACTTTTAAAAGGTGGAATTCCCTTATAGAAAATTAAACAAACTTAAAATTGAAGTTCCTTACATCCGACAATTGTGGTGAGTAATGTAAAAAAGTGTTTAATGATTATTGTTCGAGAGAATTTAATATGAAGAGAAAGAACGGTTCCTTGAACTCCACAAGAGAATGGAGTTATAAAAAGAATGAACAGAAGAATCATGGAACGTGCTAGAAGCATGAGGACACATGTTGGCTTGCCTTTGAAAATTTAGGCAGAAGATGTGGATACATCAGTGTACTTGATCAATCATGGGCCTTCAACAACACTAGATGGTGGAATACCAAAAGAAGTTTGGTCTGAAAAAGAGGTAGATTTTTCTTTTCTCATAGTTTTTGGCTCATAAGATTTTGTGCATGTTGATAGAGAAAATAGGAGGAAGTTGGATGCTAAATCTAAGAGATGTACTTTCATTGGTTATGGCTCTGGTGATTTCAGATATCAATTTTGGGATTTAGAAGATTCTAAGATTATTAGGAGTTGTGACGTTGATTGGAATGAAAAAATAATGTACAGGGATCAGGTTTTGGTGCCTAAACATGATTAAGGAAAATCATCTTTCAGACCTAAAGAAGACATCCACGTAGACACGAATTCGCTTTTATAGAAACCGATGTCGGTCATGCTAACCAGCATCAGAAGACAAGATCAAGATTAGAGAAGATAGCTACATGAACTCGGCATTGATACTTCTAGAACCGATGTCGAAGGAAACCACTACGATCGATTGACAGAAAGAGAACCATAATCCATTACGTAACCATGGTCGAGTTGTAGGTGACCGGTGTAGGTCACTAACAGAGATTGAGGGGAATGTAAAACATGCATAGAATGATCCCTAGACACCTTAGATATCAGTAAGAAGGTCACAAAGAGTAATTAGAACTCCAGAGATATTTTCACCTTCATTTTATTATTTATTATTGACTAATAGTGGTCAACTAGAAATATTTGAAAAAGCAATGTAGGTAAGAAAAATCTACATAAAAATGGGTTTACAAAATCAAGGAAGAAGAGGGTGGATTAAAGAGGTACAAGGCGCGGGTTGTGGTAAAGGGATTTTCACAGAAAGAAGGTATTAACTTTGATGATATTTTTTCTCTTGTAGTTAAGATGACTTCTATTCGTACTGTTCTATGTTTGGTTGTAACAGAATATTTGCATTTAGAACAACTTGATGTTAAGATGACTTTTCTTCATGGTGATTTGGAAGAAGAGATTTATATGCAACAACCACTTGGTTATGAAGTCAAGGGTAAGGAGAAACTTGTGTGCAGATTGAAAAAGATCCTATATGGGCTCAAAAAGCTCCAAGGAAATGGTATTTGAGATTTGAAAGTTTTATGCATGAGCATGGTTATATGAGATGTGAATCTGACCATTGTGTTTATTTTAAGAAGCTTGAAAATGGGAGCTATATTATTTTTTTACTATTAACCATTTAACCTACCTTGAAGAAAAATATGTCAGATAATTTTTTTAGAAATCCTTTGTACAATGAAATTCTCCAAGGCCCAAAATCTGAAATTTTTGATCTTCGAACTTCAGAGATTTTTCTCTTTTGGAGTTTTATTACTCAGATTTGAAATTGCTTTTTTAACTCTCCAAAGTCTGAAACCCCGAAATTCTGAAATTTCAGACTTTCTAAGCTTTCGGGTTTCAGAACTTTTGGCCCCATTTTGTTTAAATCCCTTTCAAACTTCCGAAGTTTAAAATTTTGAAAGTCTAAAATTTTGGAATTTCAGACTTTTGGGTTTCGGAGTTCTCCAAGTCGTTTTAGGATTTTTACTTTCAAACTTCAATCTGAAAGTTTGAAAGTCCAAATTTTTAGACTTTTGGATTTCGGGTTTCAGAAATTTTCATTGCCAATTCACTTTTTCATCTCCCAATCTCCGAAGTCCGAAACCCCAAAATTATGAATTTCAAGATTTCAGGTTTCGGACTTTTGGAGGTCCTCCGCGTAATTAATTTTTCACCTACCTCTGTATAGATCGGATTTCGCCATTAATATTAGGTTTTCTATTTAAACTTGATTTTTTACTCATCATTTTTACCTGACACATTTTCTTTGACATTCCGTTTCTTGTACTTTATGACATCTTTTTCAAGGTATGGTTATTTGTTTATTTTATTTTTGGTTTAAGGTCTTTTTTTGTTTCCTTCTCATTTTGTTTTCTCTTTGGTCTCCTCTGTATTTTTGAAATGTCTCCCCGGTTCATCATGTTTCACATTTCGAGTTTTCTTCTGTATTCGAGTTGTTCGAAGGATCTTCTCGAGTCTCCCATACTTCTTCTCAATTCTCATTTTTAGAATTTGGGATTTAGTATTATTTGGCAAAAACCTTTCAAAACATTTTAGAGAAATTATCCAGAAACCGAGTTCGAGATATCTTTTAGAGATTTCAATTCAGAAACCATTTCGAGATATATTTCGAGATTTCAATTTAGGAAACCAATTTGGAGATATCTTTCAGGGATTTCAATTTAGGAATCTAGTTCGAGATATCTTTTGGAGATTTCAATTATGGAAACTTTTTCGTAGATATTTCTTTTGAAAAAAATTCTTTGATAATTTTTTTGGAGAAATTCTTTCGGAACTTCGATTTCAGTGGATTCTAGTTCAGTGATTCTTTTTGGAATTTGTCAACTCGGGACTTTGGAACTTTTTCCTTTAGGTTTTCACTTTTTCTCCAACTTTGGCTTCCAAAACATAGGCCTTGATTTTTGCTTCCACTTCAAAGGGAAAAGATAAGATGAAGTACTCATTTCTTGGGGTTTCTCCTCACTCCTACCTATCTTCTGACTTAGGGAATATAGGGACATTGACCTAGGAAAAATTGATTTTCTAGATTTCTAGGAAAGATTAAAGGCTCCAAACAAGAAATCATGGATGCATGCCATCTATGATAATGGGCTTGCCCTTGCTACCAGTTTTCCCACATCCATGCACTACCCAGAGTTCATTTTAGCTATAGTATCCCACTTTGAAAAAGACTCCATGTCAGTCAGAGATGATGATGATAAGGTAGTAATCCATTTGGACCCAAACTTCTTTGAAGATCTGCTCAAACTTCCCGATGTTCAATATTACATAGATAATTTCACCAGAATTAGTAGTGGAGCATTGGGACAAGAAAGAGGAAGTATGCTAAAAATCATGATGAAAACTTATCTGGCCAAGAGCTTCACCAAATTACCCAAAACTATGCATCGATCAGATTTTATTTAGGAGGTCAGTGATCTTATTGTGCTTTGTTAAGTAGAGTTTTAGGTCTTCCTTCTATAAAGGAATTCCAGGAATGGATGTTTTTGTACATTGCAACCATCAAGAAGAACAATGAGTTTATCCGATGGGGGAACATATTAGTAGCTCCATTTTCTATCAATGGGGGGTGTCGATATGAAGAATTTCTAAATGACATCCTCCCAGGTGTATGTTGCTTTGCTTATTATGGGAGATTTTGCTAGTTTGAATACTAGAGGTTTTTACAAAGATTTCCCAAATATATGAATTTTATCCCCAAATCACTCTAGATGAGGGAAGCATGCATTTCTGCAGAGTCAATGATACTTTCTTTGCTTCCATCCTCTAACATTTTGACAAAGAGTTATACAACTGAAGGATTTCTAATGAATCCTTCAAGGAGGTGCGGGAATGGGGAGAAATCTACTTTTAGTTTCCTACATTCACCTATATCTATATTCTAGGTTTCATAGGTTCCCCAAGTAAATTGCCAAGGTGACCCATTGATAAATAGATTCTATTGGAATTGGTTCGAAGTTATTGGATTATAATCGAATCCAAAATAATCATCAAAGAGAGAATGCATTTCTGTTTCGATTCAGTAGGTACTCTTGCCCAAATATTCACAGGATAAAAATGTTGATGAATAAATGGTCGAGGTAACCCCGCAAACTTTTCATCTTTTGAATAACTTCGATTATTGGGGTAAGTTTAGGAAAACATGTTGGTCCAGCTTCCCATGTGCCCCAATTGAGGATATCTAGATTCATTGTTGGGATGATTACATCGTTCAATAAAAAAATTATGAAAGATTGACCGTTGATGAGGTTCGGAAAATTGGTTTAGCTGATGTGATAAAGGACATGCAAGAAAGTGATGAGGCTTTGGATTCATCATACAAGGATGATAATTTTTATAATCAACCACTGGCCATTTAGAGGGTGCAGTGATTTGGTGAAAACAATTATTGTATGTGGATGATATGTTGATTGTAAGATCTAGTATGTTGGACATTGATAACATTAAAGAAAGGTTAGCTCATACATTTGCAATGAAGGATTATTTAGATGCAAATAAAATCCTGGTGTGAAAATTCACCGAGACAGGAAAAACAAGAGGTTGTATTTGTCTCAGAAGCTTATATCAATAAGGTGTTGGAAAGGTTTAACATGCAAAATTCAAAACCTGTTAGTACACCTATGGTTGAACACTTCAAATTGAGAAAAGATCAGTGTCCTTCATCATATGAGGAGGTCAAGTACATGACACACATTACCTATGCTTCAATAGTAGGAAGTCTTATGTATGTCATGGTTTGTACTAGACCGAAATTGCACATGTAGTGGGAGTTGTGAGCAGGTTTATGGCTAATCCAGGTAAATAACATTAAAAAGTAGTCCAATGGATTATCAGGTATTTGAGAGGGACATCCAACATGGAGCTATGTTATAGAGGTCAAATACTTTTTTACATGGCTAAGTTGATTCAGATATTGATGAATATTTGAATGGCAGGAGGAGCACCACTGGATATGTTTTCACAATAGGTGGAATGACAACTAGATTTGAATCTTGTAGAAAGTTATGGCTTTGTCTAGTACATAGGTAGAGTATGTTGCGAGATACATAAGCTAGAAAGGAGATGATATGGATGATCAAGTTCATGAAAGAGCCGGGTAAGGACAAAGAATATTGTAGATTATATAGTGATAGTTAGAGTGCGATCCATATGGAAAAGAATTCAGCATTTCATTCAAGAATGAAAAACATTTAGTTCAGTATCACTTCATAAAGAAGGTGTTGGAGGATGGACATCTGAAGTTAGAGAAATTCCATATGGATGAGGACCATGCGGATATGCTAATGAAACTATTTTTTTTATTAAGGGAAAATAGTTTTAAAGGGACTATACCCTGTATACAAAAGGGCTCAAAAGCTAGATAGTAAAGAAGAGAGAAACAACCCAGAGAAGGGCAAAATAGTCAACCAAGGAGGGCTCAACAGCCAAATATTACAATATAAGTGAAGAAAGGATCAAAAAGTATAGAGATCCAAAAATAAGAAGGAAAGAACAAAAAGAAACCAAAAGAGAAACAACATAGAGCTCCGCCAAAAATAGCTCCAGGCGCCGTAGATGACAATGACATCGCAACCAAAAAATAGCACCACAACAACCCGTTACTTGATGGCTCTATCAATCTTGGTCTTGATAGCCTGCAGTGACATGAAGAAGGCAATGGCAGTGGCCTGAGAGGAGTCTTGCAAATCCACTTGGGAAATTGCAATATCCCTTTTCTCTTTAGGGCCCCAAATGTCCTCATTAACCCCACTTAAACTACAGACACTATGGACATGTTGTTCAATGAAATTATAAATGCTTTTGAGGGAAGACAATATGTAGTCATTGCGGCTTTTAGCATTCCCCAATCTGCCATCTAAGGACTGTAGCTTCTTGAAGACTTCAGCAATAACCCCCTCTTCCTCCTCACTTTGAAGGATTCTTTTACCCTTAGCTCTTTCCATGTTTTTTATAGCCCCTTTGAGCTCTTGTATCTCCTTTTCAAGTCTGTCCACCCTGTCCAGCAATTCCTCCTTCTTGGGCTCCTCCACCGGCTTGCTAATATGCAAGAGGTTTTCAGCAAGTTCCAAGTCTTTGTGGCTCCTTAGGACCCGTTGGGAAGCAGGGATTTTAGCTTTAAGGCTCTTGCTTTTCTTGCTGGAAACAACATCTTCATTCTTTCTTTTTAGTAGGGGGAGTGGAAGCAGTGTGGGCAGGTGGAGGTATGGAGGAGGGAGGTGGGATAGGATTCACGGGAGGGCAGCTGGAGTAGTGGCGGTGGATCAAGAGGATAAGTCCCTGGTGCAAAGGGATAGCCCTAGAGTGGCTCTGAACTTCCCTTATAGATTTCTCCAGAGAGTTAATCAAATAGTGAGGAAAGCTAATAATGTTATTTCTACGAAAGTGATTTAGAAATATCAGATGCTTTTGAGGTATAGTCACAAATCTTCCTTCAAGGGTAACATACATAACCACCATTTTGGCCAGCTCAGCAAAAGGTTCAAGAATCGATGCCACCTTGATGCTAGCGGTCACGAACTCAAGATTCTCTTGCTCTTCTAAAAATTTCTTGGTCTCCACCTCCCTGTCTACCTTCTTATTGAAGAATTTGGTGCCTTCTAGGCTGAGGCCCATGATCTGAGTGATGAGCTCTTCCGTGATTTCCATCTCCATGTTACTATATTTGACAATCCTATTCTTCCAACCCTGGGTGAATTTGATAGAAATGTCTTGGTCAAAGCCTTGAATCCTTTCAATGAAATTAGACAGGCCCCCGATTTGCAGGTAATCCCAAAGCTCCGTGTTCTCTTTCCACTCAGGATTGTGGGTCGGTTCAGTTTTGCAAGGCGGACCCCCCATGTTTCCTCTGCTTCTTTTCCTATTCTCAATGGTAAAAAAGCTACCAATGTGCGGGACAGGCAGAGCTTTGATTTTGATATTTGAATCATTCCTTTCCATGAAAGCAGGTTTAATTATTATGCTACACTTGTTATTATTGCCCCACTCCTCGGCTTTCCTCCTATGCCAAAAATGATGACACCCATCCCGCATGATCGCACTTTGATCATCCATATCTTTTGTGATGTCATCATCATGTACTTGAGGATCCACACATTAGCATCCAAATTACAGCCGTTAGTAATGATTTTCACTGCCATGTAGATCAATGATAATGGCTTTATTGACATGAGTGGGTAGAACGTCCCCCCTAAGCCAAGTTTGAAAGGAATTATTAACACCGAAGTTAGCCAAACTGTCAGCGACCCTATTTCCTTCCCGATAGGTGTGGGTGATTTGGACATTTTCAAAGCTTTTACATATATCAATAGCTTCCTCAATATAATCCCTGATAGACCAGTTGGGGTGTTGCTTTTTATTCAAAAGATTGATAATATTTAGAGAATCACCTTCAATTATAATATTTGGAATATTGCAATCTCTGGAAAGTCTTATACCCCAAAGAGCTGCCATGGCTTCGAATAATGATTAGTCTGTCTGCCCATTTTCCCAGAAAAAGCAGCAACAAAACCACCTCTTTGATCCCTGATGATTCCCCCTCCTCCAGAGTCACCCGGATTGCCTTTTGAGGCCCCATCAAAATTTAACTTGTGCCAATTAGTGGGAGGTTTAATCCATCTGACTGTGTTTCACATCGAGTACCATTGTTATTTCTATTAACAGTGATAATATTCCCTTCATCAGATGCATTCTTCATTCTCCGGATAAAGTCTATTTTTAGGGGGTTTAAATCTAGCAATATTATCTTGCACAACAATGATAATTTCCTTATAGACTTTGTTACAAGCCTGTCTATTGTTTCTGAAAATACTATCATTACGAGCCTTCCAGATTCTCCACATAGTGTGGGCGTAACAAGTTGCCACAGTCTTTAAGTTGGAACTTCACTCCACTTATTTTGGTCTTTGAGTTTGAGACTTGAAGAGGAAGAAATGGGCCAAGGAAAAGAAACCAAGGATGGTGATGTATAGTATAGTACAACAATTGATCTCTAATTGGGAGATTGTTGAGTGTGGAGCTTAATTTCCTCAAAAGAATCTTACTTTTACATGTTACTAGTTTTAACAAAGGACCGAAATCGGTTAGAGGATGACCGACATCACTCGGTATAACCGGCATTAGTCATGACTTGGCCAACATCGGTTAGGTAGGGACCGACATGAGTCACTTGTGCGATGATGCTTTCGTTCTTTAATGAGAAATAAAATAAATCTCTTGCTTTAAAGATGGTTTATTTATTGTAAAAACATAGTTAGTTTCCTAATATATATATATATATATATGCATATATACCTTATATGAGGATATGTGAGAAGTAAATAGCAATTGTTTGCATGTAAGTTTTCTTGGTGAGAAAGAAAGAGGAGCTAAGTGAGGGAAAAGCATTGAACACATGTGAGGTGTTTGAAGATAAAAATCTTCATTTTATTTCCTCTATAAAACACTTTGAATAATATTATTGGCTATTTCTTGGTGGATGCACCCCACCTTTGGGTGAGCCACATTAAATCAGTGTTATATTTCTCTTATTTATTTCATCTTCTCGGTTATTTCAACATTGATTTCTTGTATTCTTTATCTAATTATAGATCTGCAACAACATTGTTATATTGTTTAACCCACACATGAAGCCTCAATTGTTGAGAGTTCCTTGTAAAATTTCTTCATAAATAACTCATGATCAACATTTTCAATAATTTATATAAGAGAACGATCACCTATTTTTACAAATTCTGGAAGTAATGTGCATCCAATATAAATAAAGATAATGTTACTCTCCTCTTGTGTGTGCATTTTTATCAAATTGTTCCAAAAATAGTTGAAATTGATATGAAAATAGTTGAATAAAATATTAAGAAGTCCTTACAATCTTTAGAAATGGGTAAAATAATGTTTCTAAGATATTGTTTATGAATATAATTCATTATCAAATATTATAAGCGAAATTAGTGTAACAAATATACTAAATACGAATTTAGTTATTTATAGTTTCTTATAGTAGATTCAACATGATGTTATTATCATGTCATGCCTTGTGGTAGCTCTTATATATGCCTTAAATTGAGTGATTTTTTAATCTATTTTCATCAAATTTCATGATTTCATAAAACATTTCATCAATGGAATGTTGTTAGTTTAGATTTCTTACACATATAAAACATAGGGTTAACACTAAAAATTCAACTTATAGTTCCATACCACTTTTATAGACTGGATAGAATTGTGAATACTATTTACCTTCTTATATGTTATCTAATATGCCCACAATGTGAAAAATAATTTTCATCCCAATCTATCTTCCAAACATCATAGGTATTATTCAAAGTCTTTCCCAAAATATTGTTGAAAGGTTCTATTATTTTATTTTCCTATGGTAGGTAGAGAAAGTATTGTGATGCACAATCATAAATTCATTTAGTGAGATATAAATTATTTCTACGAGGAAATGGGTTCATCATTCATCAATAAACATCAATAAAAACCATTCCTTTAAAATTATATTATATTAAGAAAATATAATGGTAGTGGCTATTATAGTCTCTATTTGGTATGGCCTCCACCCATTTTATCAAGAAGTCAATTTTTATGATGACATACCTTGCACCAATCCTCCACACAAGTGGGTTGACTAAACTAAAAAAGTAATGATTTTTTTTTAATAGTTCTTGTGTCATCACATGAACTAGTTCCATCTCATATATTATTTTCATCTTACCCACACTTTCAAAAAATCACATTAGAGAACATATTTATTAGAATGCTTGAACACTATTGGTGACATGAAAATTGTAATGTTAAAATTCCATTATGAAAGTACATGTGTGAGAAAAATGGAAGGTTCTTGGTGTCCAGTAAAGGATCAATGGTAGGTCATCATGGTTGCATACTATCAAACTCGATGATTTGGATTTGGAAATGACAAACAGGGGTAATTTAGATCTATGAAGTCCATTAAAATAAGTTGGGTGTTAGATACTCATAAGGTGATAAAAAATGAATATGAAGAATGTATTTCCTTCCATTATCCCTTAAATTAGATAAATAATGAATATGGAGAATGGGTGGCCTCTCATTATCCCTCAAATTAGAAAAACAATGAATATGGATAATGGGAGGCCTTCCAATCTCCTTGAAAGTGAATAATAAATCAAGAGGGAGAATGGGAGGCCCCCCATTCTATCTCAAAGTAAAAATTGAAGAATAAGAAGAAGATGCCTTCCATTCTCTATCAAAGTTCAAATAAATGAAGAGATAAAATGGGAAAGTGAAAAAATTTCAAGACAAAAATAGGAGAAAAAAATCTAAAGATAGAATAGTAAAGTAAAAAAATCAATGGAGAGAATGGGAGGCCTCTCATTCTCCCTTTAAAAGCGAAAAAAAAAAATTAAAATATAGAATAATAATATTCTTTAACCTATAAATTTATTGAACATATGACAATATTATATTCTTCTTACTCGCACAATTTAAATTTAAAATTCTAGTTATTGATTTTGAAAAATTGAAAACTGATAATGACACATTTGGTCACCAACATTCACATGCTTGGAAACCAACATTATCACAATTGGAAACTGATAATATCACAATTTATAATAACACAATTTATAAAACCATGAAACAAAATTTCATGTTTATAAAACCATGAAACATGTTATTGGAAGTCTATATTTTCGGTGGTTATTACAAATTTAATGAAATGGCGGTTTACTACCTATGGTTGTAACCTGGATTAAATTTTGATATTTTAAATCATTATGGCCATAGGTTTTTGTTACAACCATAGAAATTACGTTTGTAAGTAGTTATGGTTGTAACCCTAAGAAATTAACAACAAATATTTTGTATTGTAAAATTTTATTAAATTTGATCCAAAATTTTATGTCCTTTATTTAGATTGATTCCAGTTATGTCAATGTTATATTAGGATTTTTTGTTCAATTTTATTTCATTGTTAATACATAGATTTTGTTTCAAGGATTTTATTTTTGTAATTGTATTATGGGTTTTAAGAAGAGTGATATTATTTGTATATCCAAGGCTAATACTGATTTAAACAAATGTAATGTATTGACATAGAATTATTTTTATCTAAATTTTTATATAGATCAAAGAGAAGTTATAAAATAATAATTACAATTTCATACTTAATAGAAGTAAAAATAATCCTTTCAATCCACATATAAGTTTCTCAATTTTTTTGATGAGGAGATGAACAAATATGCACTCAAATAATGATCCTCAAATTTGATTATGTTTCTAGACATTGAGCTATTTACATATTAATTTAGTGGTCACCATAACATTAGTATAAGAGAGATGAAATAATAAATAATATTTTTTATTTCTTATAAATTAAATTGTGTATAACATTTTAGTGTTTATTGTTTATGGATGAAATACTTTTAGATTGATAAAAAAATGATTGTTTATAAATTAAAAAAATACTCTCATGTTATTTCTTGTAAGAAAAGTGTCATAAGATGAGTTTAAAGTTTCTAATTTTATTTAGTTGTTCAAAAACATAACATTATCATATAGTTTCATTTGGGGAAAAATTAGGATATTTGTCTAACTCGTTTGAAATGGTTTCAAGTTCCTTGTTTGATACTAGGAGCTAAGATTTTGGATGGGATTATTTCCCTAATAATATCTCCTAAAGCACGTCTCAAGTTGGACATTAGATAGTGTATATAGAAGGTTGTTTGAGTAACATAACAAAAGAACATCAATATATAACTAGGTACCACTTAGTAGTATTATTTGTACCTCAAAAAAATGTGTCTTGCTAACAATGATGATTTTTTTTGGACATATTTATTTTTTTTACAAATATTCTAAAAAGTGAGACATGTTTATATGCTTTCACAAATTAAATATTTGTTTCTTGTAAAAAAATATTGAAAAGTGAGACTTATACATGCTTCTTTTTAAAGGGAACTTATAATTTTTAAATTAATTTTTCTCATTGTGGTGTTTTTTTCAAAGCTATATATTAGTATGATGACTAGGAGTTAATAAATCCTCCAAATACGACTTGACACTCTTACATGGACTTTTTTGTATTAAAACTACAATTTGAAGAACAATTTTATAGAAAACATTTTTTCATTCACATTTTCCACCATAGACATCCAAATCTCAATGGCCTCAAGATAAATATATAATTTATGAAAATATTAAAATTAATTGATTCTCAAAAATTATTTCTCTCTCATTTCAAAACTAGAGGAACATTATCTACAGGATTTATCTTAGTTTATGATAGTGTGTAAATGGAATTTTTGTGCCCCTAAATTATTATATTATTTTATTGGTTAAGTTATAAATTGGGAACTATTATATATTCTTATTATTTATATTCACTAGAGAGAGAAAAAATTATTGAAAAATGAAGCATGGTGCACAAGATTCATGGTAAAAGATTCCTATTAAAATAGAGAAAGAAATCAAATATAGACACTTAAACTATAATGGAAAAATTAAGAAAAATATTAAATTTTCACAAGCAAGAAAGTCCACATGCCAAAAATAGAGAATTACGGATGTGGAAAATTGCATGAAGGAAAAGTAGGCTCCACATGAAGAAAAAAATTGGGAATAGAAATAGAGATTCTAAAGATAGACCCAAAAGCATGAAAAGTAGTGAAGTGAGCATCTATGAGTGGTATAATTTCCATGTGTGTTAAGCATATATGATATTAAGATATGTAATGAAACACCGCCCCTATGTAATAGTTAGGTTTTATTTTTTTTACGTATGGGATACATATAGTTGTTTTTCAACTAGTGAAGGGAAATTCCCCACTATTATAAATAACCTCTCAAGATCATTGTAAAAAAAGATTGGACAACTAAATTATTATGTTGGTGGTGTTTAGAATATAGGTCATAAGTTGAGAGAAAGTAAATGACTAGTGCATGTGAGTTATCTTGTATCGATCAATATGGAATAATATATTATGGATTCATTCTATGTGTGGATATGTGTGTATCTTTAATATTTATTTTGGTTTAAATATTAATGATATAATGTATTTTCTTGTTAATTACTTTGTCATCAACATGTTAAATGTTATAGAAACCAAAATATATCACATTTTAGGTGAGCGTGCTAAGGTTTATTTCCTTAGTGTGATAGATTGGCATAGGGAGATAACATTATATGTGCATGTTAGGGTAGTTATCTTTAAGCATACATGTATGGTTAAACTAGATGCAGAAATTTTGGTTCTATTTCTAGGACACATCACTATTAAGTTGTGAAGGCAAAGTGCGAGAAGAATGTTTTGACTTACATAAGAGAATATTGATATTTGGAAAGTTAAAATAGAATATTCTTTCATGAAAAATCATCCCATTCAAAAGAGTTGTTACCTAACTTCCCTCCAAGGAGTTTTATGGAAAATAACTTGTATAATCAGTTATACAAAACTTTATTGAGTGAAATTCTAGGTAACCTTTATGATTGATTAGCATATTATTATTTGGTAAAGATTCGACTCCTAAAAGTAAGTACACTTAGAATTCAAAGTGTGTCGGGATATTTTTAAGACATGATACAACTTGTATGCATATTGTAGACTATTGGTGGAAAGGTATGCTTCATAGCTATGTCCTTGAATATAAAGTGTCAAATGTCTCTTATGCAAATGAAGAAAATTTCAAATTTTTATAAGATTCATGTGGATATTACTTAAGAAAATTCCTACTATGAATTAATAATATCGTAGTAGATCTGGGAACCGAGAAATTCCACATTAATGGATAAGTTTCCGTCCAGTGTGTGTCACATAAAGGAAGGGAAAGGATGATAAATACTTGACTATAACATGGATTCCTTATATGAACACATGTTGAAAATGCAATGGTATGAAAAATATTGGTGAAATGTCATAGCTGAATGGGAACTAATTTGAAGGCAAGATTTTACCTTAGGAATTTTTAGGAGACCAACGATATTATCTCTAGTAGGAGGGATAAAGAAGTAACAAAGAATACAAGGATCATAATAAGACACATAGTGAGACAATAGCTCAAGAGGATGAGTACTATGATGAAAATGGAATCATCATTATAAGAAACATTTCTTGACATGTCATGCATTCTCGTGTGACCAAATATTAGGGTATAGAAAAACAAGTACTCACTGAAATAAATAGTGATGAGGAAGTACACAATTAATAGGAAAAAGGTATTTGATAATAGGTTTCCATTTATATTGAATAATATTACGAAAATTCCAAAGTGGATATAGTTTAACCTTGACACTCTAAAAGTATAAAAATGTGGAATAATAAATAGTACTCCAACAACTCAGAAATGAGAGTCATAAAAACATGCACACTAGGAAACACCACACTAGGAAATAGTACACTAGTAAAACCAATAGTGAATGTTATCACACAAGGTACTAGTGGTGGAGGAATTGGTTCCTTAGAGACACTCGAATCTAGAATTGGAATACAATAAAAGATATAATAGCTACACAAAAGTGAAAGCACCAAAAATTTTGTATGAGATGTCATTATATATATAGGATATCATGAGGTTGAAAATTCCATAGAGCATGTGGAAAAGTGCATGTTACTATGGAGCATAAAGTGAATCACTTCTCTGAGTGCAAGGAAAGTCGATTCGATACTACTCTACTAGATTGGGTGCATACTTTCTACAAGTATCCACATCCCACAACAAGTAAATTTTGACTACAAATAATTAAAGGATGATTTATTAAAGGATTTAGATATACCAAATTTTTAAGAATAGAGAATATAGACACTCAAGGAGATAAAAATGAACTTACATAGATTATGCATGCTTATGATGCATGTTTTAAGACTTTTATATCAATTTTTTCTTATGAGATCCATCCAACTTAGCGCCCCGCACGTGCGCGCGCACGCACACACACACACACACACACACACACACACACACACACACACACACACACACACACACACACACACACACACACACACACACACACACACACACACACACACACACACAACACACACACACACACACACACACGCACACACACACACACACACACACACACACACACACACACACACACACACACACACACACATGGAGGATTACTCTTTTCCTTTGAGTGCACTCTTTCATACAAAACATTTACAGAGCTTCATAAATATCTAGAAGCAAACTTGTGTACAGAATTTGTTGGTAGTGTTGAAACTAGTATATTCCCATTCATGGAGGAATAGATAATGTCAATGGTAAATTAGTTATAAAAATTGACCAAAAAGACAGATAGGGATGCATGCAGTGATATATGGTGCATATATTTTTAAGTGGAGGGGCACATATAAATTAATTACAATCAACGTAGTGTTAAATAATCTCTTATGACTTGTGAAATCTAGGAGATAGATGTATGATATCAGAAATTTCCCACTATTACAATGTGTAATTCTGAAAAAGTTTTCGTACTATTGTAAGATATGTGACATGCACACACATAATATTGAGGAATAGATCAAATGACACAAAAAAATTAGATCTATTATGCACAATCATTTTGATTAAGATAAGAAACCATCAGTAAATAAAAATAATGAG
Source organism: Taxus wallichiana var. yunnanensis (assembly GCA_018340775.1). Taxonomy (NCBI): domain Eukaryota; kingdom Viridiplantae; phylum Streptophyta; class Pinopsida; order Cupressales; family Taxaceae; genus Taxus; species Taxus wallichiana. Next base: position 137,618,013 of record CM031244.1, on the reverse strand, counting down.
GAACATAATATTATCACATGACAAAGAGGTTACAGCTGAGATGATTGAGGTAGGGGAAGGTTCCCACCAAAAAAATTCTATAATTTTGGCTCGTTGGATCATTACCAACACAATTTCCATGTGTTTCCTATATATGGATAAAGTGGAAAGGAACATAAGGTAGAGGGATGCCTAAACTCGTCCGATGATGATCGAAAAAATTTACAAGGGTGATGAGGTGATTAATATTATGTGGAATGTAACACATACCAATGAGAAATTAAATGTTCCAAAGGTCAACTAGGGAAATTGTTTTGAGATATCAACTAGAGGTATATAACACATGCAAAAGCATATGAATCAGCATTAGAGAATATTCGAATGAAAACTCACAAATTGGGGATGGCTACCCGGACACGAAGAAACAAAATGAGATCTTACTTGAAACCAATGATTTGGTACATGAACTATAAGGATAAATTGATTTCTTAAAGGAAGAAGTGTGTACCGAGGAAGAAGAAAAATTATGTGTGACTTCGATAATGTAGATAGATAAGAGGTTTGAGAATTTTGTAGGTTACTACACACCAAAAGAGTAATCCATTTTCCCATCAAATGGTTACCTAATCAAATATATAGTATGGAACTTGGGAAGAAGTTAGAGTAGGTGTAAGAGAAGGAAATAAACTTTTTAAGTGAGGATGATTATTATAGGAAATCCTAGTTAATTCCTATATAAATGGATGGAACATTAATGACATACCAGTAGATATAGGCACCAAATTTTGCATTATCTCAGTAGATTATTGGAAAAAATGGTGTGACTATACGCACCCAAAATGTTATGTGCTATAGTTCCAAAAATGGTTATAAAAGTCCCCAATGATGATTCAGGTCCTTTCAAGAAGGTGATTGAGCTCTAAAGCCCATTTGTAATGTATATTTATTGCCTAGACATCTTTATTTAGCCTTACCATGATTTTTATAGCTTTTTGACTCGTTCTACACATTTTTGACCTTTAGTGCCAAGATCTGCTACCTCTCGCTTTGGCGGCGGTTTTGAAATCCACCACAAAACAAGGCAACGGTTCTCAAAGCACCGCCCCGCCTAAGGAGGTGATCCTACCCAATTTTTATAGATATTGTCATCTATTTTTTAACATGCAATGGTTCACTTAATTTCACTTTTACCATGCATTTGTGACCCAAATTGTCTAAAATTATCTTTGATTGCTTGGTTCTACTTCCTCCTATTTTTAAATAGATTTATTTAGTTAGAACTGTTTCTTCTTACCTTATACATGAAGGAAAATCCCATCCTCAATTCCTATATATTCCATTATTTTATTAATGTAAAAGGATTGAGAATTTTTGTGTATCTTTCATTGTATTACTGCCACAATCTTAGAAGGAATTGCATAACCAAACTCGATCTCTTGTGCTATCTATCTATCTTCTACTTGCATTACATCCAGAATGCCATCAACCTACCATTACTCAAGTGCCATCCTCCTGCTATTGTTCTTGCATTCCCAATCCCTTCGAATTGCATGAAAAATTGGATAAAGAAAGGAAAATACTTAGGGAGAGATACCGATACAACCAAGTTTTCCAAATCTATTACTGTCCAAGTTGGAGTTGTGTGTTTGTTTGCTTTGTTTGTTAAATTGTCAATTTCAAATAGCTAGTTTCAATTACATATCAAGTAGAGTAGAAAATCATTCATTTCAATAGAGTAGAAAATCACAAGTAGATCAAATCATTAGTAAGTTTAGCTCTTTAACATTACCAGGGAAGTTGTGGGGAACGATAGCCGTTTCAGGGTCATGATTTCATCTTCACCTCTGAGGTAGGGTTTGAACAGTTTTGATTGGATTAGGTTATTTGTTTTAGATTATATGAACACATTCACACAAGTAACTATCTATATCCGGATGATTACTTTTATTTAGTTTATTTATTATATTAGAATGCCTTTCTTATTAATTAGAAAAGATAAAAAAATTCCTTTGATAGATTAGTTTTCTTTTATTGCTTCGATCTGATATATTGTGAAAACTCCAAAAACATAGATTAGATTTCCTTTAGCAGTTAGTGTTCTTATCAAAAATAATTTTATTACATTATGTATGACCATCAATGGTTCGTAACAGGAAAATACATACAATTATGATTCCTTGGTCCCACGACCTAACAGGTCAGGATTGATAACTGACATTGATACCATTTTACGTTTGACAGTCTTATGCACACCTGTAACTTTTGTTGAGAAAATAGAACAACTCAATATGCTAAAAATAATTTCTAATATAGCCTATGACTATTGGAGTGCTCCTGAAACAAGGATTGATTACACGTATGATCATACAACAACCATTGCCTCCATGATTCTTTGATTGTGATCCTCGGTCCCATAACCCAATGGGCTTGCTAATCGATTAGACATTGACACTAGTCTATGTACATTAGTATTTATATCTTCACCACTTCCACTAGACATTATTGTAAAAATTTCCTTATTGAACATAGCCGTTGATTAGGCTAAGACTTTCTACACTGCACAAAAAATCACCCATAAATCCTGCTGACTCAGCTCCACCATGCCTCTTGATCTTACTTTCATGACCTTGTCTAGAAATCCATATGAGGCACCCGCAGGTCATTTCCCGCATGATCAAAAACTAACAAATAGAATCTTAGCAGAGCTCAACATTGATTGGAGTCTTTGAGCAGCTATTATCTCAGACCAAGCCATCACACCACTTCAAGCTAGGAGAGCATTCTTTTCCTTAGAATCGTAAATCCTTATATTACGTGTTGAATACATAATATTGTATAATTAGCTTGATCCCCATCATTACACTCAAATTCACATTCATTCTACACTAGCTATCTCGGCATGACCTCGAGAGTTTAGGTGTGAAGAAGGTCACGTGTTGATTTTCTGTCAAATGCATTGGTGAACCAACATGAAGAGCTAGTCTCTAAACATTTACGCTTTCTTCGTTCATTATTTATTTTGTAGGTATTCTTATACCCCCAAAATATTTCCAGATATGATGAGTACAAATCAACCCATCCTAGGTTTTGACATGTACAACCACAACAATCACCCTCACTTTCAATATGGGCGTAAAACTGCTCAGCTTGCTCTAAACCCTCTACTTCAGGGAACCAATGTTGTTTCCTCTCTATATGTATTGAGGAACTTGACTAAGTCATGCCAACCTATCCTCACAAATAATCAATTTCAAATTACTTGAATTTTAATGGAGAATCAAGTTCATCTCCTTGGGTATTGTTACGACAGCTCATTAGCATGCAATCATACCAACTCCCACATCTAGATGAGGAGTATTTATCACGATATGTTAGGGGTGAAAAAACCTTCTAGAACATGAACCAAAATTTTGATAGGTTACAAGGACAAGGTAATTTCCTACTCTGAAAAAATGATGCTACCAATCCACTAACTGAAAATACTACCAATGAGAGGTGACAACATACTAAACAATTCATTCCGAGGATACCATACTCCTAAACAACCTCCGAGGGTTCAACAAAAATAACCTAAGAAAATCACCTCCTCGTCAATGAGATGTCATCTTGGCTTTGGTAGATAAGTTCAAGGAGCTAAAGCTTACCAAAAATACTCAGAATTCATACGTAGGGCAAGTACGAAATTCTCCCTACCCGCATAATTATGAACAAATACCTACTTCACAAAATCTTCCAATTTATATGACTACTCAAAACCCTAGAGATATGCTTACAAGGAAGGGCACCTTGGGTATACCTTCTCACTCCATGTATGGATATCTGTAATAGGTGTCATCCAGAAGTGCATTTTCAAACACCATACCAGCTGGAAGTGTAATGTTTCCTGGCTTTGTGCCTTCAATTCCATATCAAGGTAATCAACCCCCTATGTACACATGCATTCTAAATCTCTATAAGGGGGACATGTACAACTACCCAAGTCTGTATGGGAAACATCGGGGGTGCCTTATGTTCCAAAAAAGTCTATTCTATGGTGGAAACATATGCAATGGGGACTTATTATGAATATCTCAAGGAGTCTCTAGACTTCTCCATTTAGAAAGTCATACTCCTAAGACCCTTGCTGATATTTTGAAATTCAAATGGGAGGGCGATCCTAATGCCTACACCAAGGCTTACACAATGACCATTCAAGAGCTTCTCCCATGAGATGCATTCATTGCAAAAAGTTTCCCTAAGATGCTAGAAGGTATTGCTCTCGACTGGCACTATGGGATGCTTGAGGCTTCAATAAAATCATTCAAACAATTCGTATCAGAATTTATTAAAGCTTTTGATATGAACAAGATTTTGAGAATAGGAATCAAGGAATTCCTTCATATCAAGCAAGAGCACAATGAGTCTACAACCCACTTCATTCAAAGGTGGTGAAAATTTCTCTACTCCTCTACAAGTGCTCTAAATATGGATCAAATAAAGCTTTGTGATTTTTTCCTCCACTCTCTCAACAGGGAGACAAAGGAAGAGGTTCAAAAGTTCCCACTAAGGAGCTATGAAGAGGTGTTAGAGGGTTCTCTTCAAATTTACCAAGAAGCCATTGACATTGGTCATAAGACTTATGGAGCTAATGGAAGGTTAGTCACCCCTAATCAAAATAACCCTAGTTACTCCAACAACATGAATAACAATCAAGGACCAAAAATACTTAATAAGAATCATGGAGTCATGATGGATGGAGTGACAGACCAACCTAAGAAACCTAACATTATTAATACTCCCAACACAAATAATAACAATAATAGTGACAATAATCAAAGAAATAATAGCTTCCCACCCTCAATCTATGCTTTAGATTTTAACCGTCAACAAAAATAACAACAACAACCTCAAAAGCAATACAAACACGGACCTAAGGCCAACAACAACCTCAAGAAGCAATACGAGACACAGACCTAAGGCCCTAACCAATACCCAAGTGGGTATCCAAACCAATTTCAAAACCAAGGGAAAGGGTTCCCAAATTTTAACAATAATAATAAAATAATGAACACTAACCATAATTTTAGGCCATAATAAGGTACAAACCAAAGGCCTCAAGATTACAATCTGATTTATATTGTGGTTTCCATAGGGTTTGCAATCATGATGCAAGAACATTTCATGATTGTAACAAGTTTTTACAATGTTTTCCAAAGGATCAAAGACAATTATTTGTTGACATGTTTTTGGAAAACCCAACAATTCCCACTCAAAACACCTACATGGGACTAGTATCTCCACAGAACACACCACTTGAAATATTTAACGATCCTCTCCCTACGCATCCAAAGGACGGTAGAATAGATCCTAATGGTTTGAAAAAGGGATTGTAATAGGGACCCATGATTGTGAAGCCTCAAATTCATCAAACCCACAAGTGGAACCTTCTTTGCATGGCTGCTAGTAAATGAAAATTGCGGGGTTGGTGGAGTTGGACATTGAACCTCAAATTAACGTTTCTACTAGAACTAAGGATTATTCTTCAGAGCCTATCCCGATCTACCCAACTACATCAGATGACATTCATGATACCCTAATCAAGCCAATAGGATCTTATGATTTGAACATCGACTTAACAAAGACATTCTCACACATTTTCTTCTTGGATTTGTTAAAGAATTGCCCTATTCATAGGGCTCCTCTACTAGAAGCATTAGGTCTTGGTCATTTGGATAATGTCACCCCTCCTCTAGAAGCAAAAATAAACCACATGGACTTTATGTCTATCCTTCAGGGCATCCTAATAAAGATGTTGGGTTTGTGTTTGACATTAACAAGATGCCCACATATGCTGAAATAATTTGTAGAGGTGATCCAACGTTGTTTCTACAAGTATAGATTTACAAAAACTATGTAAAGTGTGTAATGATTGATGATGGGGAGGCAGTCAACATAGTCCACTTCTATTTCCTTCAAAATTTAGGGTACAGAGAGACCAATTTCTCTTCGACACAAAATAATCTGAGGGGCTACGACAATCTCAAAGCAATGTCAATCATAACTATAGTGTTGTTGGTCACCCTTAGACCTAAGATGATACTGAATGAGTTTTATATATTATAGATTGGGAAACCAACTATAATATGATCCTTGATGTCCTTGGATTCATCGCATGAATGCGATTCCCTCCACTTTTTTCAAGAATTTAGGTTCTTGCATTTAGGGAAGGTCTTTGTGGTGTAGGGTGATCCAAAACCCTTCGACATACACCTAGCTAACTTGAAAAAGAGGCTAGGGATCCACTCTGAGTTTGAGCTTCCTACAAATCATTTAAATAAACTTGCAAGCTTAGTACCAGAGGAAAATTTGGTTCCTACAATGGAATTAGAAGTCACGGGTTTGATTGAAGGCATTTCAGCAAGTCAAAGATGAAACTATCATCGTAGAGATAATATCGTTAGGAACTATGACAAATATTATCGATCTATTGGAAAATTATTTACCCATTCTCCTTCCTTTTGATTCTATGGGCATGGGACATACCCTAGGACTCGATTCTCTTCCAGCAAATGAGGTTTGTATGGTTGAGGTAACTGAAGTGAAGGAGAAAGATTCAAAAGATGATCCAACATCCATTTTTCCAAGAAACTATTGGAATCTCCATTTCGATGGAGCGAAATTCCATTTGGCACTAGAAAATGTGTGATTTCTTACCTCTCTTGAGGGAAGGATTCTACATTTTCCTTAAAATTAAACTTTGAGTGCACAAATAATGGGGCTGAATATGAAGCCCTTCTACTTGGTCTCATCGTAGCTGAAAGAATGGGTGATCTTAATATCAGGGTGTTGGGTGATTCACAATTGGTTACAAATCAAGTATCTAAAGTATATGAGACTAGAGCTGAACATTTAAAACTTTACAAAACAAAAATGCTGAATATATCAAATAGGTGTGACTTCATATCAATTGAAGCATTTCCATGAGTCCAAAATCTCCTTGCAGACTTGATCGCAACATCCAATTCTTGTTTTACTCCAAGCGGTGAGTTTGAAGATTCAAACTTCACGGTCTTGGTTTGTGTAGAACCTTTGGTCCGTAAGACACTAGTAACTCCAATGTTGACATACGTAGAGACTGAGAATGAATCTATCATTATAGATTGCGTTTACGTTGACAAAGAAAATCTATAATATACAAACACTCTCGTAGAGTTGAATCTTACACATCATGAGGTTAATATTTCTCTAATTCGACACTCTTCTTCTTATTTAGGAAATCCATGATGGAATCCTCCCCTGGGAGGGAACTCAAAATTTGTGAGGTAGGAGAAGAGGGGGATTTAGAATTGTCTCTGGACCCACCTAAGTTTGAGGAAGGAAAATCCTCCTTAATCGAGGGTACAATCGATATAAATATCGGGACCAAGGAAGAACCAAAGATTTTGAAGCTAGGGTCCTATTTAATTCCTAAGGAGATTTAAATAAATACCCATATCCTCAAGTATCATAAAAAATAATTCATGTTTAACTACAAATAAATGATGGGGATTGCATCACACATTGTGGTGCACAATCTCATCACCAAACTAGATGCAAAGCCAACTAAGAAAAATCAATGCCCATGCATCCAAAGGTGTCCCTCATGGTGAAGGAAGTAGTGCCAAAAATCCTCTAGGTGGGATTCATCAAGCTAGTTGACTACTTTCAATGGGTATCTAACATAGTCCCTATTCTCAAGAAAATGGAAAGATAGACATCTACATAGATTTTAACGATATAATTAAGGCTTGTCCCAAAGAAGATTTCCCATTACCATCCATCGATGTCATCATTGATGCAATAGATGGTTTTGAGTTGTTATCTTTTATGGATGGATTCTATGGGTATAATCTGATAATAATATCTAAAGAGGATCAAGCCAAAACTACATTTATAACTCCTTCAGGAACCTACTGTTATGTTTTCATGCCATTCAGGATTAAGAATGCTAATGCTACGTATCAGCGAGTGATGAATTATATATTCCATGGTATGATACATAAGATTGTGGATTCCTACATGGATGACCTACTGGCTAAGCCTAGAAAGTGTTGCATCATGCACAAGTGCTTTGTATCATCCTTTCTCACTTAATCGAAGATGACGCTCATTGAATCCAAAAAGTGTGTATTCGGTGTAACGGGAGGCAAGATTTTAGGGTACATCATATCTTCACAAGGAATTGATGTAGACCCAACAAAAATCTAAGTTGTATTGGAAATGATTCCAACAACGGATGAGTCTCAGTATCGAGATATTTTTGGAAAACTCACAAAGAATCCGAAGATTTATCCCTGACTTGACCTTTGTTATCCACCCAATCAACAATTTGTTGAAAAAGGATTCCCACATTGATTGGATAGATGAATGCAATGAAGCATTTGAGTCAGTTAAATGATTCTTATTATCCCCTCCCATGCTAATTCTATCTAGATCTAATCACCCTTTTGATTTTGTATTCATGAACTACGAGATGTTTTGCTAGCATGCATATTGGCTCAAGAGGATGACGATAAATGAGAGCGTGCATTCTATTTTATCACTTGAATGTTTCTTGATTACAAGGCACATTACACCCAAGTAGAAAAATAATGCCTTATCATAGTCTTAATGAAAAAGCACTTGATACATTAAATGTTGAATCAAGAAATAAGGTTTATTGTTAAGTCAGATCACTTGCGGAAACTCCTAACACAAGGATCCTTATCTAAGAAGTTGGGGAACTTTATAACTCGATGGGGAAATTTGAAGTAACGTTTGTTAATAAGAAATCCATCAAAGTAAAAATCATTGTGGATTGGTTATCCAATAATCCATTAGATGGAGGTGATATGGTAGATCTAGACTTCCTAATGAGTGTGTATACTTTGTTGAAACTAGGCCTCCCATTTCTACGTGTCCATGGTATACTGACATCATTAATTTTATAGTGGACCATACATACCTAAAAGGGGAAACATCTCAAAAAGAAGGTAGCTACACATCATTACCACTAAGTACATTATTTTGGAGCAAGTGTTTTATTGTAGAGCCTTCAACAGAATGATGTTAAGATTTGTCAATGCAGAAGAATTTGAAAAGATTATTTATGAGTCACATAGCGGAGTATGTTGGGTTCACTTAGGATGTCACACCACTACTCAAAAGGTACATCAAATGCTATACTTATAGCCCACCCTAGAGCATGATGCAAAAGAGTTAGTACGCAAATGCCAAAAATGTCAAGAATTCTCCCACGAGATCTATATACCGGTATAATATTTGCAACCAATCACAACCCCATGGCCCTTTTCCATATGGGGCATGTATTTAATAGGTAAATTATCTCCCTCATCACCAGATGTCCATAAATTTGTAATCAAGGCCACAAAGTACTTTAACAAGTGGGTAGAAGCCATGCCTCTTACCACTTTACCCAGGTATGTGATCGCTAAGTTCATCTTCAACCATATCATATGCAGGTATAGTGTCCCACAAGTCATTATCTCGAGATAATGTCATGCCGTTTAAAAATGACGAGGTGCATGAATTGTGTGAAAAGTTCAAGATAAGTCATCACACGACTTCTCTTTATTATTCTTAGGCCAATGGAAAATCTAAGGCTACGAATAAAACATTAAATTCCATCCTTCTTAATACTATTAAGGAGAAAACGAGATTAGAATTTAAAGTTTTCTCGGCCTTGTGGGTCTAGCAGACATCAGTTAGAATACTAACAGGGGAAACTCCCTTTTCTTTGGTATTCGATGTGGAAGTAGTTTTACCACTCGAGGTTGAAATACTGAGTCTCTGTATTTCACTACACGGAATCATGGGAGAAGAAGGCTATCAATAACCACAACTCTCTCAGTTAGAAATTCTTGATGAGGTTAGAATAAACGCGGTGAAGAATAGCAAAAAGTTTACACTAACTGGATGGCTCAGTAATACAACAAGAAGGTTTATGAGCATTAAATATACAAGGGAGATTTTGTCTTAAGAATTGAGATCCGATAGAAGAAAATACCGACAAGGGAAGAAAATTTAGACCTAGGTGGTTGGGTCCATATAGAGTATTAGAAGACTACAAAAATGGGGCATTTCACTGTCTACACTAGAGGGTGAGGATTTTAACGAATCATGTGAAATATCTTCACCTAAAGAGGTATTACGCATGATCCATTAGCATTTTCATATGTACATTACTACATCTACATTACACTTTCATTTTCTAGCTCATTCTGTAAAATTTGTGATCAAGGGATTTATTCTTATAACAACTCCTAAAAACTTCGAAAAACATTGGCAAAACATTCAAATCATGTCTCTTCAAATTTTCATGGTATCATCAATTGTTTTCAAATCATTTCATTAGTTCAAACAGGATAAGACAAAGTTTTGACCATGATCATACCAAGGCCTGCATACTTGGTTTTACTTATAGTCTCTTTCTAGATTAGGTGTCTTTTCCTATAGTCTATTCTAGAATCTTCATGGTGTCACATATATCCCATAAAAATCTCTTTGGAAATAAGAACATACTTAGCATTGTTCCTAGATGAGTAATTCAAATGAAAATCCATAAAATGTATTTATTTTACACATTTCTTTTCCCTACCAACCTTCGGTGTTGAGCCTGCATCTCTTACTGGTGATGTAGGGTTGGGAAAGGAGAGAAATTCCCTTACTCGTTTATTACTTGTCCATGGTGATGAGCCCATACCTCCTACTGGTAGCATGAGGCAAGGCGTAAGGGGTCTCTTTGATAAACTTGAAAGTTACAAATAATTCAAATATTGTGAAATCATAAGTTGAAAAAAAAATGAGTTAGATGTCCAAAATTCCAAAAGAGTTTAAAACCTCAAAACCAGATTTTGTCAACCAAGTAGCCATCTATGGATCTAAGTCTAGATAAACAGAAAGTAAATCACATTCTAAGCTATGAGGTAACTTGAGTAGGGTGAGGTTGTATTGTTTTAACTTGGTCCTATCAAACTATTGTCTATCCCTCATCATTACCATTCAATTAAATTTATTAACTTGTGACCTTTTCAGTTTGGTGTTGAGCCCTCACATCCTACTAGTTGTGTGAAGTTGGGAGTGGGGAAAGTACATTAACTTATCATATCACCATGTTTTTCCAAGACAATATGAGGTATCAAAGATTTCTTAAAGAAACTAAAGTTCAAACATCACATTGTGTTTGCATTATCATATATCAGCATTATAAAATACAAAAAGAAATCATTCTATTATCATTTCACACCCATTGCACACATTTTGAAAAGCATAGAAAATGGAAATTCTAAACATATAGAGTACAGATGAGAAATAAAAAAAAAGAGAGTCAACTCAAATGTAATGGATTGCTTGAACCCAAAAATAAAAGTCTCTATATATCATAGTGAGTCAAGTTTCTATGCAATGCCATCACACGCTAAGGTGTGGTCAAAACACTCGCAATGAGCCTAAAATATACAAAAAAATCATATATTTCCTGATAAAATTGCAACAAACCAATAAATGGACCAATGGCCACTCAATACCTATGGGATCCCTCAGATGGTGCATGGCGACATCCAGGATCCTGTGCAACTGACGTGATGCTAGGAATGAACCGAATGGTGTGAATGCTCATGGTGGTGGCCGCTGGCTATGGTATCACTACGAGAATGACTCCACCTCATCAAATGCTCGACAACCTCATATCCGACCACTATGGTATGAAGGGAGGTCACCACCTCCGCTATCATCTGACAAGAAAAAACATGTCAATGTGTCTTCTAGCGAATGCTAGCGGATGACCTCAATCATCAATCAATTCGGATCATGTCTTCCCCAAGGGGATCAATAGGGTGTCCACACACACCCATCGATGAGCTCTCTCTGCTCTTTGTGTAGTCGTTGAAAGAAGGGAAATAGAATAAATAGATAAGTTCAGAAAACTACAAAATGTAAATCAAAACAAAATACCAAAACTAAGGTTTCAAATTAACAAAGTCAAGAGAAGAGTGTCAAACATACTCAGATCTTTGAGCATCCAAGTAGGGTAACTAACGGTTTTTGTCGATGTTACTGGTGGCTGTGGGACCTCCCCAAATCTAGAGGCCAAACATGGTCTGATTAGGGACTCATCATCCACCTCTCCATCTAGAGGAAATGGATCCTTTGAGACCAAGTTCTCTCTCTCTATGCTAGCCTCCTCATGTGCATCTCTCAAAGATCTCCCGAGTGTCATGTTACTTAGGACCACTCTCCTACTTTGTCGTATGCGTAGCCTCGCCAATCTCGGCATCCCCCCTCATCCTCCTCAGTCTCCTCTTTGACTCCTCCCTCCATCTCATCTCATGTGTTCTCCTCAGAATCAGAGTCTACACTAATAGGCTCATCCTCCTCTCTCGTTGTGAGCAGGAGTGGCCACAATCTAGAGTAAAGGCACTCGAGGGGCACCATCTTCCTATTAAGCATGAACCATGTGCCTAACTACAATAGGCACACCTGGAGTAACCACTTTCCAGTCGGGATCTCCTCTAGGGCCCCTCTGGGCCTCCTGAATGGTCCTATAGACCGATACCACTGGGGGAAGTATGTCAACATATGGTAGGCCAAACTGTTGAGGAACCTAATCAAATAGATGAATCTCAACTCTCCTGGCCCTATCAACTAGCTGGCATGTAGTAGAACAAGCTACCACCATGGTCACCTCTTATCCCCATAACCCTTCCATGTCCTGGTAGGGAGTAGCAACCATGTCTGTTGTAGTAAGAGAAGCCACTGGCTGATGAGGTGTCCTAAGAACTAACATAGCTGTCCACCTCACTGCCTGATGGCCCTGGGTCCAATACATGTACTCCCCTTCCATAGGGGTGATATGCTCATATACCCAGCTCATGACAAGAGTGGGGTGGCTCAGTGACTACCCCTATAATCAAACTACCCTGTATAAGTCATGGTAGGTAGTTCTTAGGATGTCTACTCCCCATGCGTACCTACGCCCATGTCCATCAATCAATGTGATAATGGGAACCAAGCAAAGAGAGAAGGGTGTCACATCCCTTCTCCTCGATCAATCATGAGGACAAGATACCCATGATGGCTCTACAATGATCAGAATAGGAGCAGTAGTAATCAACCAAACTTTCATCCCCTTCTTCGAACTAGAATAGACAACGATGTATCCCATATATGTGGCCCACTATGTCATTGCGGCTCGAGATCATGCTTTCTCTAAAGTCAGTTTCCTCCCAAGAATCGGTATCCCAAGGATGCGTATACATCATCCAAAGTAATTTTCCACTCACCCCGTACACTTGGAAACCAAAAAGTGTTCTGATTTGTGTCCTAGTAGGAAAAAAAGTCACGCAATATGTGACTAGCGGGGGCAACATGGGCCACCCTTGCAATCCTCCGATACCCGACCTCTAAAAATTTTCCCTCATGGCCCGAGTCATTGATCCAAACTCCTAGGGACCTAATCACACTCCCTCTCTAGACCCCAACGGATGTATTCCTCCTTCTGTATTCACCAAAACATGATAAAAGAGAAATTTAGTAACATATATAAGAAGACAAGCTCACCAAAACATGATAAAACATGAAAAATCCAAAAAAATCAAGTTAGTGAACCTAACGCGTTTTGGTCATTTTGCTCAGGAATCGCCACCTAGTGTAGGGTGTCAATTCTAGGACTCGCCACTCAAGTAGGGAGGTGGTCCCGTGACCACCACCACCTTTTGGGTAGCATTCTGAGCCAATTTTTCAAATGTGCCGTTAACGCTAAATATTCCTAAAAGTGCAAAAAAGGTCCATTTCTGACAAAATAAAAGAATTCTCTATGAGCACCCCCTTAGAGACTCATTTAAGATGAGAAAATTTGAAAATAATCCCCCCTAGGTGAACTTTTCAACTTTTTACATTTTAGGTATAAAAAGACAAAAGTGAAAATAACCAACCTTTGACCGTGTTGGTCGATCTCCCGCACGTGGAGGCATGATCACTATTCTGCAATGGTCATTTCGGTTGTACTCTCATCAGAAATGGTCACCATGAATCCGCTCAATTTGCCAAATCGAGAATGCACAAATCAATTAAAAAGTGAGTTTGTTTTGATATATATATATATATATATATATATATATGTTATTTTTAACCTCGTTTTGAGTGTATGTTTTCACAAGGTTGGAGCGTTAGCACAGTATATTTCTATATCCCCACACAAATGGTAAGTCCTCTTGTCATTTTCATTTAGTGTTTATTTTTCAATATTTAATCTATCTGCACTTGATTCTTCTTTTTCTCTTGCAGGTAGCGGGATTTTGGGCGGTGACATTTCGACACACGGGTGTGTCAAGTATAACTTCTAACTCCCCTTTTCAGGAATGCCATACTCAAATCTACATTTTACGCCTTTTCATGGCTAAGACACTTCTCCGAGGGGGCAATATGTACGCACCCAAAATTACATGTGCTACATTATCGGAAAACGGTTACAAAAGTCCTCAATGATGATTTAGGTCCTTTTAAGAAGGTGTTCGAGCTCCAAATCCCATTCATAGTGTATATTTGTTACCTATATGTCTTTACTTAGCCTTCTCACACTTTTTATTACTTTATGCCTCATTCAACACATGTTTTGGCCTTTAGCGCCATGACCCGCCTGCCTAGGTGGTGGTTCTGACACCACCACCCAAAACAGGGTGGCGGTTCTAAAACTACTACCGTGCATATGGTGGCGGTCCTACCCACTTTTTCCAAATTCCATTATGCATGTTTTAACATGTGACGGTTCACTTAATTTCACTTTTAGCTTGCATCCATGAGCCAATTTTTCTAAAATTAGCTTTGATTGCTTAGTTCTCCTTTCTCCTTCAATTTTTAAATAGATTTAATTAGTTGGAACAAATTTTTCTTGCCTTGTGCATGAAGGCACCTCCCATCCTCAATTCCTACATATTCCATGCTTGTATTTGAGAAAAAATCCCGAGAATTTTTGTGTATCTTGCATTGTATTGCTGCCACAATCTTGTTTGGAATTGCATAGCTAAGCTCTGATCTCTTGTGCTATTTGTCTTCTACTTACATTGCATACGAGACATTAAGATTTCATTACTCAAGCACCATCCTCCTACTATTGTTCTTAAATTTCTAATCCTTTTAACTCACATGAACACTTGGAGAAAGAAAGGAACATACTAAGGGGACAGATACAGATACAACCAGATTTTCCAAAGCTCTTGCTTGTCCAAGTTGGAATTGTGTGTTTGTTTGCTTTGTTTGTTAAATTGTCAATTTTAAATCACTAGTTTCAATTACATATCAAATAGAGTAGAAAATCATTCATTTCAATAGAGTATACAATCACAAGTAGATAAAATCATTAGTAAGTTTTCCTCTTTAACATTACCAGGAAGTTTTGGGGAACGATAGCCCTTTTAGGGTCATGATTTGTTCTTCACCTCTGAGGTAGGGTTTGAAGGGTTTTTATTGGATTAGGTTATTTATTTTAGATTAGATTCACACATTCACACAAGTAACCAACTACATCCGGATGATTACTTTTCTTTAGTTTATTTATTAGATTAGAATCCATTGTTTAAAAATTAGAAAACATAAAAAATATTTCCTTTGATAGATTAGTTTTCTTTTACTGCTTCAATTCGATATATTGTGAAAAATCCAAAAACATAGATTAGATTTCCTTCAGTAATTAGTTTGCTTATCAAAAATCTTTTTATTTCATTTTGTATGACCATAAAAGGTCTACAACAAGAAAATACATACAATTGTGATCCCTTGGTCCCACAACCCAACGGGATGGAATTGATAATCGACTCGATACCGGTTTACGTTTGGCATATCTTACGCACACCTTCAAGTTTTGCTAAGCAAATAGAACAAATAAATACACTAAAAATCATTTCTAATCAATTCTACGACTATTGGACTACTCCTAGAAATAAGGCTTGATTATGCGTGTTGGTGCTCAATTTTATCTCGCCCATTTTTCCTTGAAATTCTTCATTTTACTGGCTATGTCATGTTTTCTATCTCCCGTGTTGATGTGTGAGAGTTATGTCCTTCATTCAGGTTGTCATGATTAGTCCCTTCCTTTGTTCGAGGATCACTTTAAATCTAAAATTTGTTTTCCATTCCTCTCGTCCATCCGGAAGAATTTGTAACTTAGGCTTAAAATTAGGTTTTTTCCTTCCTTTTTTTCCACAAATCACGTTTTGTTTTCCTTGTCAATATTTGTCCTAATACCTGTGGAAAATTGGTCCTTTTTGATTGGATATGGCTCGGCTCAATGAGATCACATTTTTGTCTTATATCATTTCCAAATTATCTATCCTTAAAGAAAGATACATTTCCAAATGCAAATGGTGATTTCCCTACATTTTATGGTTTGATGGTGTGTTCTCCCCATCAAATTTATATCTCAAAGCATTTGTGGAAAAGTGTCCCTTTCGATTAGATGTAGCTTGCAGGGAACTTTGAAACTCTAATGCCACTTCAACTCAAATCTTGTCCATGTGGAGGGCTATCACTCATATGAAAATTCACTTTTTGGTTTGACCTTGAGTTCCACCGGGAGACACCCGGAGGTTTTCATTTCCCTGCCAAGACTTAGACATTTTTTCATGTGGTCGGTGAAGCTTTGTAGGACCATGGACACGTGGTCGACCGGTGCTCATTTGAGGATCCACCTTAGGGTCCCACCTCAACAGCTATTCCAAGGGGACACGTGGTGAGCCCGAGCTTGTTCGGGGTCTCCATTTTTGGAGACCATCTCAAAGCTACACCAGGGAGACACATGGAGGCTTCCACCAGCTACTCTTTATATTTAAAATTTTCAAGAAACTTTCTAAAGGCCTTGGACACGTGGAGGGACCATGCCTATTTAGGGACCCACCCCTAATTTTTTTAAGAAGCACCAGGAGGAAACTTGGAGGTTTCCGCTCACTCGCCCTTCCTTGGACTTTTTAATGGTCGATGAAATTTTCTCGGACCATAGACACATGGTGCCTTCCGCTAGTCCTTCAAATTTTTCAATAACTCGCCAAACTAAGACACGTGGTGAGCCCGTGCTTGTTTGGGGTCTATACTTTGGGGACCATCTCAAAGTGTGCCATTGATACATGTGGAGGCTTCCACGGCTCCTTTTATCCGAGACTTTTCAAAGGCCAAAATGTGTTTTTCTTGGGCCAAAGGCACATGAAAGGCCCTTTCTTGTTTGGAGACTTGCCTCTATATTTCTCCTTTGTAGTTGCACTAAGGAAACACGTGGACGACTCTAATGTGAAGTGGAGAAGGGGCAAAATCAATAGTTGTTGTCCATCAGCATCTGTTTCTTTTCCATTTTATCTCCAAGACTCCTCGAGATGTAAATACACACTATTTTTCATTATTTTTGATAAAATTCCTTATCATTTTTGTCTACAAAGTGCAATTGAATGGATTTAGAACTTAAGTTTTTATTCAAAGGATTGTTAACGTTGATATTTTGAAGTTGGAATTGCTTGGGCACTTGCAAAATTGTGAATTACCGTAGAAGCTAGATGCGGGGAAAATTTGCAAAGGAAAGAATGGGAAAAGGATGAAATGATGGAGGTTATCGGTGCAAAATATGAAAAAGGTGTTGCCTTGAGGGAGAAAAGGATGACCTACCAGATCCAACTTTTTAGAGCCACTGGAAAATGATTAAAATGGGGATTTCTCACATGAAGGAATCAGAATGATTAGGACTATCAAAAATTGTGGCATGGCATCCTAGTCATTAATTGAGGGTCTGGTAGGTGTGATCAGTTCATGATTTGTCTAAATGGAAACTTTTTGTTTCAAATTTGTTAAACATCACTTCTCAAGACAAATTGGTAACAAGAAAAGGTCCCTCGACTATTATTCTTTTTGGGGGTAAAATTTGGGATGAGTGAGCAAGTGAAATGTATAAATGCAATGAGAATACTCTTGCAAAGGGTTTGGGGTTGAATTCTTAAGAGAAATTTTGAGAGATCCCATCTTCCTAAGAAACCAATCTAAGAAACCTGTTAATTTCAATGTTTTAGATTTCAATCATGTCAAGTTGGTTACGAGTGTACAACCATTGACAAGCTCTGAGACTGTTTAAAGAAACTTTCCCCTACTGATGAATCTAATCAATTTCGAATTAATGTGTCAATCTTGGACAAATTTGTGTCTTCTTTATTTCAGAATGTTTGCAAGTAGTTTTTATTATTCCTATTACAATCTTGTGTTAAAGTCCCTCCGAATCAGATAGGATCTCTTCCTTATGACAGTTTAGTGGCATTTGCAATTTCATTTCAAGAAGAGCCTTCATCCTGTGATGAGATAAACAATTTAAAATCACTTTACTGTCTTTAGCTCGAGCCTTCGTGTTAAATTCTTGGAGATTGTGTGAAACTATGCAAATCTGGGCCTCCATTAATGCACACCTTCTGGTTGAAGGAATATTTTATCTATTTTGAAGCTTTCTATCATTTAGCTTTCCAATTGTTGTGAAGTCTCTCAAAGATCTGGTATAATCAATTTTATCCTGCTTAATCTCCCACCAAAATTATTCAAAAATAATGAATCCATCCTGAACTACCCTTGTTTTCCCTATGTGTCCACAAATGTATAAATTCTACTACTAAAATATGTAGAAGCAATCAAGATTCCATAATGTCTTTAGTAACCTTAGCCCTATCTAGGAAATATCACCATTCTTTAGAAGTGACAACTCATGAGAGTTAAATTGTGGTGCATTGATCATATTTTCTCAGGGTCCCCTTTCAAATTTGTGTAGAGAAGGAAATATTCATTCTCCTTCACCGATAGAGGTTACAAAATGGGTCCTCTCACCCTGGTCAAAAGGCACGGCCTAAAGCAATGAGGATAGATCAAATCCTTAATGAAGGTGCTATCCATTTCTCCAATGCTTGAGTGACAAAGAGTCAAACAAATCCCCTCCCTAGATACAAAACAACTCATAATAAGATATGTTTGTCTCTCAGTGTCTTGCTAAATCTTTGATGTTGCTTGGTTTCCAAGGGAGAATCAATTTGGATACCAACACTAGAATGGTGTCATTGTTGGGGACATAGAGTTGTGTGCAAAGTTTAAACACCATCAACAATACCTATAGAGCATGGTAAATGCTTCGTAAAAATTTTAAAGTGTAAATACGTTGTTGAAATGTCATCTTGTGTCCAGATTTGTAAGAATCAAGAAAAGTTACAAGTTCTGCATGTAATATTTCCAATTTTTGTGGTTTTTTGCACTAATTTTACATCATCAATGTTAAATATGGGTAAAGGAAGGTCGATATTTAAATATTTGCATGAATTTAGTGTTGACAGACATTTGATGACCAATTTTAGTGCATTTTCACAACGAAAGTGAAAATACTTAGTGGCGACTCCGTAGTGAATGAATATTTGATAAATGTCGATTGTCTTAACCTTTGTCAATTGCAATATCACTAATCTTTACAAAGTTGTAGAACGAAGAAGATCTTTCTTTGCTAGATACCCTACTAGAAGGATTTTTCTAGAGTGGGAAAGATGAATTCAAAAGGAAGATGAATCGGAAATTTGTTGGAGATCGAACTCAAGAAATGAGTTATCAATTGTGGAAACTGATCACTTGTCCTTGAAGATTGACATACTTCCTCAAGTGCTTATGAATCGGGTAGTCTCTTTACAAATTTGAATTCTCCAACCGGAGAGAGTCCTTCTTTAGTATCTGAAAATTTTCATCTCATTCTCGTCCCCGTGTTCACTAAAGGTGATAGGATTTTCCAAGAAACAAAGTTTTTAGAGAACATTCATTCTAAGAATTGCATTCTTGTGCCCCACAGACCCCTCACTCCTCATCATTTTGTTTCTCTTGTAAGATCACCTCCCCAAAACAATATGGCCTAGCCCCCACCCAAACCTCTGTTTGTTGTGAACACTTTTGGTCCTATAGATTTTAGAGGTATGGCTGGATATCCAAATGTTGTGCCCTAAGATGTTAGAAATAGATTGCCTAAATTTCAAGGAAATAATGCTATTATTGGTGATTAGCACTTAAAGTTTTTTTTTCAATATGATGGAATACTTTGAGATTGAATTTGAGGATGTGTACATAAATTTTTTTATTCATACTCTAGAGGAGGATGCATGGGACTGGTATAAATATTTTCCATACAATTCCATTTATTCATGGACAGAGATGAAGAATGCTTTTAGATTGCAGTATGGAGATAAAACAAACCCTAGGTTTATTTTATCAAAATTTGAAATTATAAAAAATAATCCTAATGAGTTTGTTCATAACTTTAATACAAGGTTCAATAAGACCCCGAATAGGCTACCCGTGATCCCGAGGTCAAGTGATGTTTCTTGTTTAATAAAATACTCGATGCTTTTGATAAGAAGGTTGTCTATTATTTGAGGGATAAGAACCTTAAAACATTGAGGCAAGCCTTCACCATGGCTTTGCAGATTGAAAACAATATAAAATAAATTAGTAAACCTCCTAAGATAGAAGGCATCAAGCCGATCAATCTAGAGAAGCCTCATTCAAGTAAATCTATGGATCTAGAGGAGGTTATAAAAACTTTGGCTGGAGTTTTTAAGGAAATATCCTATAAACCGGTCTGAGCAAAGAAGGGGATTTGACAAGGTTCCCAAGGTCATCATAAAACACAAAGGTCAAGAAATATTTTAAAATCATCCTAGGGGTGATCAGATATCTGATGAAAGAGGTAAAGGACCCATGGGATTAGGAAATAGACAGCCCCAACCCAGGGAAAACAAATTGGTGCTTGATCCTTTAACTGCTAGAGTTACTGCTATGGAAGAAGCCAATTAACTTGAGTGGTGTGATAGATTTTTCTTGTCATATGCCCCATGCAATGAAGAAAAAGAAGTTGAGGAAGCTGATGATGACACTGATGATGATGTGTGTATGATGGGGTGCTCTACAAGCTCACAACAAGGAGTAACTTTGACTGAATTAATTATTGCCAGAACTATTGTAGATTTCTGGGATTACATCCACTAGGTATTACCCCTTCCTCCCTCTCATACTTTTGAAATAGATATGGTACATGCTTTTGAATTTACTAGTAATCATTTTGAATACTTAAGGTCATTAATGATTAAAAAGTATGATGTATGAATCCTTTATGAGGAGGATAGGCAGTTGATGAATGTTTTAGTTGGCCATGAAAAGGAATATAACACCAAAATTAAAGTTTTCAAAGGGGTAGGGCCTCAAGCCAAACCAAAAACTCTTGTTCTCACCAATATCTCGAAGAAAATCCTAAGAAATATACATCTGGAAAAATCCTTGTGTCCCCAAGCGAAGTATCCCTTCCCCATGCTTAGACCATGAAAAATATTTTGTTTGTCGATGAGTTTCTCGAGTCTTCCTCCAAATGCTACCTTGCCCAAATACGTTCCTTATGACATTTACCAAATTTTAAGTTAGATCAAGATTTTTGTTCCGATTGTTGAGCAGAATTTAGGATTCCCGAACACAATAAAAGAGCCCGTGAGTATTTGGGATTGAAAGAAGAAAAGATTATGCAAGGTATAAATGTAAACAATGTTGAGACTCCTCTTACCATTGCAAAGTTGAAAAAACCCCAAGTGCTAGAAGAACTAGATGAGCCACCTGAAGTATATTTGGGAACATCCTTGGTTGATTCCCAATTGAACGTAGATCCATTTTTCACCACTATGATTATTAAGGACAGTCACATACACAATTGTATGTTTGATTCTCGAGCATCATGCAATGTTATTCCTCTTAAGGTCATGAATGAATTACATATCAAAGTGACAAAATCTTATGGGAAGTGCACGCCATGGATTCTAGGGAGGTGCTAGTGGTGGGATGCGTCAAGGTCCGATAGTGTAACTTGCATATTACCCAGAAATAACTTAAAACTAGATGTTATTATTGTTTATTTCCCTACCAAATGGGCAATGTTGTTATTAAGAAAGTGGGCTGCTAGTGTGGGTGGTAGTGTGTAAATGGATATGTAGTTTTCCACTATACCTATTGTGGTTAGCCTTGTAAATTTGTATGGTGAAAAGAAGATGCTACATCTCATTGAGGATCCCAATAACACTTCCTATGAAGTTTTATACACTCGACACGTATGCGAGATAACTTTGTCAGATTCGTTGATGGTAAAGAGCACAAAATTGATCAATGTAAATATCTTAATCAAGTAGGTTATCCTTGGAATTTGTTGTTTGATGGGGCTTTATCTAAATTTGGAAATGGTTCTCGGTATTGTTCTCGATATTTCAGGGCCAGGAAGAGTTTTTTTTCTCTTTTAAACTAAACTTTGAGTGCACTAACAATATTGTTGAATATGAAGCACTACTCTTGGGTCTGATAATCACTTGGAAATATAGTATTAGAGACATCATTGTTAGAGGAGATTCAAAGCTTATTGTCAAGCAGGTTAGAAAATTGTATGCAACAAAAAATCAAGAGAATGAAGCAATATAAGCATGCATTCTAGGATTTTATTGAGATGTTTGACTCCTTCAACATAATACATCACGATAGGAAGAATAATACTCTAGCAGACAAATTGGCCATATTGGGGTCCAGATTTGAAAATTATACTATATCCCCTTATTGTGAGTATAATGTTGAGGTATTGACTAGGCCATTTGTTCTTGACAATGTTAAACACTAGTAATTGTTCGAAGACGACGCCCAGGTGCAAAGGTTTTTGCAAAACCAAGGAGAATTTTTTGATCAACATATAGATTGGGAGCCAATGGTTTGTGTAGTTGATGGAAAGGATACTCTATTTGTAAAATACTCATTCGATTGAAGACTAATACTATTCCCAGAGGCTTAGTAACACTTGAATCAAAATTTGATAATGTTGATTGCATTGTCAATAGACACATGTCAACCTTGAGGGATGTTGAAGAGCACAACCTGGGCATGGAGGATAAACCACGTAATATCTAGTTGCGTAGTAATATAAGAAAGGAAGAAAAACATTTGTATGTCTAATTGTTGAAGAAATACTAGGACTACTTAGCATGGTCTTATTCTAAACTAAAAGCATACAAAGAGGATATTTTCCAGCATGAAATTCCCTTGGAAGCTTCGCCAAGCCGTTTAGGTAGAAATAGAGGCCAATCAATCCACTCCTTTCCTTGAATATGCAAGAAGAATTGAAAAAATTAAGGGATGGAGGAATCATACAGCCTATAAGGTACTCATCATGGGTTGTAAACTTGGTACCTATTAGAAAGAAGAACGAAGATATAAGGTTGTGTGTGGACTTTATAAACTTGAATAGAGCATCAATGAAGGATAACTACCCTCTACCAAATATGGAAAATATGTTACAATTGGTTACTAGGTTCAGAATTTTTATCCACCTTGGATGGTTTTTCTGGATATAACCAGGTAGTTGTGAAGGAATCCGAATGAATCAAGACTACCTTTACCACTCCTTGGGGAACATATGTATATGTCAGAATGTATTTTGGTCTAATGAATGCTGGAGCCACTTTCCAAAGAGTAATAGAAGTAGATTTCTCTGACTATATTAATGATTTCATTGTTGTATATCAAGATGATGTGATTGTTTTCTCCAGAAAAAGGAGTGACCACCTATAACACTTTGAAAAAATGTTGTTAAGATGCGGGGAGTATGGTATTTCAATAAATTCCAAGAAGTGTCATTTTGGAGTTTAGAAAGAAAAGTTGCTTGGGCATGTTGTGTCAAAGGAAGGGGTCATGATTGATCTTGAAAGGGTAGAATCTATCAAGAAAGTCCCCATTCCAAGAACCAAGAAGGGAATTCAATCCTTTTTTGGGCATATTAATTTTATTAGGAGTTTTATCTCCAACTTTGTTGAACTAACTATCCCAATCACAAGCATGCTGAAGAAAGACAAAAGTATCAAATGGGAAGAAGTAGTTAGTCAAGCTTTTGCTAGGATCAAAAAAGCATTAAATAATGCCCCTATTTTTGTATCTCTAGATTATAAGAAGGTTTTCCAAATGTTTTCTTTTACTTCAGAAAGTACTATTGCATTTGTGATGTTGCAGAAAGATGATGAGGGAGCTAAAAGACCAATTTCCTTTTTCAAGTAAGGCATTACAAGGAGCTGAGCTAAAGTATACCATCATGGAGAAGTAGGAATTTGCTTTGGTAAAAGCAATAAAGGTCTTTAGGCCATATATTCTGAGTTCCAAAGTCATTGCTTATGTTCCCCACACCATGGTGAAAGATATCCTATTAGAAATGGAGGTTTCAAGAAAAATATGCTGATGGGTAAACAAATTGCAAGAGTATGATATAGATATACAAACAAAAAAATTTGTCAGAGGTTTGGGCCTGACAAAAATTATGGTAGAGAGAAATCTGCAGACAATTAAGGTGAATGAAGTTGAAGAAGAAAGGATGAATGTCCTTGAAAAATTGATAAATATTGAATGGTACAAGGAAATCATTATTTATCTCAAACATCTACAAAGGACTTGAACATTTGAGAAAGAATAAAAAAGAGAACTTAATTTAGCTTCCCAAAAATATGTCATTATTGATTCTAGGTTAGCTTGGAAGAACCCCGAGGGAGTTCTCTTAAGATGCATTATTGAAGATGAAGCCCCTAAGATAATTGCTAATCTTCATAGAGGAGTTTGTGGGGGACATTTTTCTGGAAGAGTCACAACTCACAAAATATTAAGGGCTGGTTATTGGTGGCCAACTATTTTCAAGGATACAACTTTTTTGGTAAGAAGATGTGAAAGTTTCCAATGCTTTTCTAGAAGACTCGAATGCTTTGGGCTCCCTTGCTTTGCAACTCCGTATCACCAAGCCCCATTTAGGAAATGGGGAATGGATTTCATTGGAGAAATTTCTGATCCTTCAAGTATAGGCCATAAGTGGATACTAGTGGCCATAGATTACTTCACCAAGTGGGTGGACACAACCCCCAGTAAGAAGGCAACTCACCAAATTGTCATGGATTTTGTCCTAAATTATATCATTTGTAAATTTGGCACACCTACAAAATAGTTGTTGATAATGCCATGAGATTTCGAGCTAAACCTTTGGTGGCCATATGCCATGAATATGGGATCAATTTGACATATTATTCCAATTATAATCCCTAAGGAAATGGATAATCGAGTCCAACAATAAAAATCTATTGAAGATAATTAGAAGAACTTTGGAGTTGAAAAAGGAAGTGGGGTGAAGAGTTGAAATTTATTGTTTGGGCTGATCGAATCAATGTTAAATGAGCTACTTGGAAAAATCCCATTTGAGTTGGTGTATGGAATTCAAGCTCGCTTCCCCTACACATACAATCCTGTCTTCTTTTAAATTTCTTCAACAACTTAAAGATCAAGAGGTTAGTCCCTATGATGCTCACATAAATCAAATTGTTCAGTTAGATGAAGAAAGAAGGGCATCCCATCAGAGGCATTTGAAATTTAGAGAAAAATTGAAGAAGTTGTTTGATAAGAAAGTGACTCCAAGAGATTTCAATGTGGGAGATCTTGTGCTATTGTGGGATAATAGGCATAAGGATAAGGGAAAACATGGAAAGTTTGATGCATTATGGATGGACCCTTATTCAATTGACATTTGAATTGGTGAACATAGCTTCTTCTTAAAATATTTAGATGGAGAATTGCTTGAATTACCTATTAATGGCAGGAATTTGAAACATTTCCTTAATTAATTTCTCAGAATCAAAGTATAATCCATTATATAGTGTATAGTCTTTTGGTTTCTTTCTGATTTCATGTTTTTCTGTTTTGTTTTTTCTTGGTCCTTGGCAGCCGTTTCGTTGGTTTCTTGGTTCATCCTTGTCAGAGTTGGTTATTATTTTTCTGCTCTATAAGCTTATTCTTTGACTCCGTCACCCAATGGTTTATTTTTGGCACTTGGTTTATTATTTGTTTTTGTGGCACTCACAGGAGTGGCCATCCCCGATTCATAGCCGATGTTGATGCTAAATTTGATCTCGCCCTATTTGTCCTTGAAATTCTTCACTTTTGCAAGTTCTGTCATGTTTTTATCTCCCCATGCTGATGTATGAGAGTTTTGTCCTTCATTTGGTTGCCATGATTAATCCCTTCCTTTGGTCGAGGATCACTTTAAATCTATAATTTTTTTCCATTCCTCTATCCATGTGGAATAATTTGTAACTTGGGCATAAAATCAGGTTTTTTCCCTTCCTTCCATTTTTCCACAGTCACATTTTGTTTTCCCTATCAATATTTGTCCCAATACTTGTGGAAAAGTGGTCCTTTCTAATTGGATGCAGCTTGGCAGATCACATTTTGGCCTTATATCATTTCCAAATTATCTATCCTTAAAGAAAGATTCATTTCCGGGTGCAAATGGTGATTTCCCTACATTTTATGGTTTGACAGTGTGTTTTCCCCATCAAATTTATATCTTAGCATCTGTGGAAACATGTCCCTTTCTAATTAGATGTGGCTAAATGCGGAACTTTGAAACTCTAAGGCCTGCTTCAACTCAAATCTTGTCTATGTGGAAGGACGATGCTCATCTGAAAACTCTCTTTTTGGTTTGACCTTGGAGTTGCGTCAGGGAGACACGTGGAGGTTTCTACTACCCCGCCCGGACTGAGACATTTTTTCATGTAGCCGATGAAGCTTTGTATGACCATGGACATGTGGAGGTCTAGCGCTCATTTGAGGATCCACCTCAAGGTCCCACCTTAACACTTACACCAAGGGGACACGTGGTTAGCCCACGCTTGTTCAAGGTCTCCGCTTTTGGGGACCATCTAAAAGTTTCACCGAGAGACACGTGGAGGGTTCCGCTAGCTCCTCTTTATACTTAAAATTTTCAAAAAAAATTCTAAATGCCTGGGGAATGTGGAGAGACCACACTTATTTGAGGACGTACCCATAAATTTTATTTTGAAGAAGTGCTAGGAGGACAATTGGTGGTTT
The DNA here is from genome assembly GCA_018340775.1 of Taxus wallichiana var. yunnanensis. NCBI lineage: Eukaryota > Viridiplantae > Streptophyta > Pinopsida > Cupressales > Taxaceae > Taxus > Taxus wallichiana. The sequence continues at coordinate 137,591,067 of CM031244.1, read as the reverse complement.
CCGCTCGCTCTGCCCTTGGTTGGACTTTTCAAGGGCCGATGAAACTTTCTCAAATCATAGACACATGGCACCTTCCACTAGTCCTTCAAATTTTTCAGCAACTCTACCGAACTGAGACATGTGGTGAGCCCACACTTATTTGAGGTCTCCACTTTTAGGGACCATCTCAAAGTGTTTAGTTGAGACATATGGAGGCTTCCACTGGCTCCTTTTATACTCAAACTTTTCAAAGGCCAAAAGGCATTTTTCATGGGCCCAGGGCAAATGGAAGGCCCACGCTTGTTTCAAAACTTGCCCATGTACTTCTACTTTACAAGTGTGCCAAGGAAACATGTGAACATCTCTAATCTAAAGTGGAGAAGGCGTAGAATCATCGGTTGTTATGCATTGCATCTATTTTCTACCATTTTTTCTCCAAGACTCCTGGAGATGTGAATACATACTATTTTTCATCTTTTTTTGATGAAATTCCTTATTTTTTTGTCTACAAAGTGCCATTGAATGGATTAAGAACTTAATTTGTGAGTCTAAGGATTGTTAAGGTTGATATTTTGAAGTTGGAATTGCTCGGGCACTTGTAAAAATGTGAATTACTAGAGAAGCTGGATGCGGGGTAGAGTTGTAGAGGAAAGAATGGGAAAAGAATGAAATGATGGAGGTTGTAGGTGTAAAAGATGAAAAATTTGTTTCCTCAACGGCAAAAAGGATTACCTATCAGATCCAGTTGTACAGAGAAACCAAGAAATGATTAAAATGGGGATTTCTCGCATGAGAGAAGTAGAATGATTAGAAGGACTGTCAAAATGTTGTGGCATGGCATCCTAGTCATTAATTGAGGGTTTGGGAAACGTGATCAGTTCAAGATTTGTCCAATTGGCAACCTTTTGTTGCAAATTTGTTAAACGTCACTTTCTGAGACAAATTGGTATCAAGTAAAGGTCCCTCGAATATTCTTATTTTTGGGGAAAAATTTGGGATGAGTGAGTAATTTAAATGTATAAATGCAATGAGAATAATCTTGCAAAGGGTCATGGTTGAATTATTAAGAGAAAATTTGAGAGATCCCATCTTCTTGAGAGACCAATATGAGACCTATTAATTTCCTATGTTTTAGATTTCAATCATGTCAAGTTTGTTGTGAGTATATAGCCATTGACAAGCTCTGAGACTGTTCAAAGAAAATTTCCTCTGCTGATGAATCTAATCAATTTCGAATTAATCTGTGTCAATATTAGACCAATTTTTGTCTACTTTATTTCATAATGTATACAATTATTTTTTCTCATTCGTATTGCAATCTTGTGTTAAATTACCTCTGAATCACATAGGATCTCATCCCTATGATAGTTTAGTGGAATTTGCAATTTCATTTCAAGAAGATCCTCCATCCTGTGATGAGATAAACAATTTAAAATCACTTCACCGTCATTTGTTGATAAATATTGTCTGTAAGCCTTTGAGTATATCTTAGGCATGGGGAACTAGGGATATTTGATGTTTTATTGAGTCTTTAGCTTGAGTCTTTGTGTTAAATTCTTGGAGATTGTGTAAAACCATGCAAATTTGGGCTTGCATTGATGCACACCTTCTAGTTGAAGGAATATTTTAGCTATTTTGAAGCTTTCTATCATTTAGATTTCTAATTGTTGTGAAGTCTCTCAAATATCTGGTATAATCAATTTTATCCTGCTTAATCTCCCACCAAAATTATTCAAAACAATGAATCCATCCTGAACTACCCTTGTTTTCCTTGTGTGTCCACAAATGTATAAATTCTACTACTAAAATATGCAGAAGCAATCAGGATTCCATAATGTCTTTAGTAACCTTAGCCTTGTCTAGGAAATATCACCATTCTTTAGAAGTGACAACTCGTAAGAGTTAAATTGTGGTGCATTGATCATAGTTTCTCAGGGCCCCCTTTCAAATTTGTGTAGAGAAGGAAATATTTATACTTCTTCACTGATAGAGGATACAAAATGGGTCCTCTCACCCTAGTCAAAAGGCACAATCTAAAGTAGTGAGGATAGATCAAATCCTTACTGAAGGTTCTATCCATTTCTCTGATGCCCGAGTGACGAAGAGTTAGACAAATCCCCTCCCCAACTACAAAAAAACTCATAATAATATCTTTATTTCTTTTAGTGTCTTGCTAAATATTTTATGCTTCTTAGTTTCCAAGGGAGAATCAATTTGGATACCAACAACGCACATGACCATACAAGTGCCACAACCTCCTTAAGTCTTTGGTTGTGATCCTCAGTCCCAAAACCCAATGGGCCTACTAATCAGCTAGACATTGACACTAGTTTACGTACATTACTATTCAGATCTTCACCACTTCCACTAGACATTATTACACAACTTTCCTTACTAATTATAGCATCCAATCAAGCTAAGAATTTATTGAGAAGACCATAAAATCACCCCTGTAAATCCTTTCTCGGCTCCACCATGCCTCTTGATCTTACTTCCATGACCTTGTATGGAAATCCATACGAGGTGCCCGCATTTCATTTTCCACATGTTCAACAACCAAAAATAGAATCTGAGCAGAGCTTGAAATTTATTGGAGTCTCCAAGAAGCTAGTATCTCAGACCAAGCCATCACACCACTTCAAGTTAGGAGGTCATTATTTACCTTAGACTCGCAGATCCTTATATTAAGTTTTGAAGACATAAAATTACCCAATTATCTTAATCCTCGTCATTACACTCACATTCACATTCATTCTACATTGGTTTTCTCTGCATGACCTTGAGAGGTTGGGTACGAAGAAGGTCACATGTTGATTTTCTATCATTCAGCGACCAATGCTCTATCCATCCTTTCACGTTTATTCATGGAAAATAAGATGCTCTTTATTCCTATTAGAGTATTAAAGAATGAATTTATTAGCATTCTAGGACTAAGTTTTTGTAGAGACTTTAAAATAATAAAATTGGATGATGTGGATAACATTCCAATGATACTCAAATACCATGGTATTATCTCGTATAACACTAATATATGGTTTAAGAAGTATTATATAAGTTTTGAAAATTACATGCAATGTGTCATTCTATAAATGTATCTTAAGAAGGGCATATAATAGATCAAGATCATTGAAGAGCAAAAACTCGAACATATCTACAACATAAAGTATAGAGGATTAGATAAATTTAAACCAAATCAAGATGGGGTACTATTGTGAGATGATGCACAAATAGGCTCGAGATACTACTAGTGAAACATGAAAAAGTTGGTCGCATGGGTCTTAACAGCTTAATTGGTTATGACGATGGCATTATTAAATCAATCATGAAACTAAAAATAGAACAAGACCAATCACTAAGAGAATATATGTTATAATTATTAGCAAGGAAAACAAATTTTTGAAGCTGATATATTAGAGTGGCGGGATCATCCAAGAATATATGATCAAAATAGATATATATATTCCCCCATAATATTTGGGAATTAATTGCATGGTGTATATAGTACATGTTATAATGGAAATAATGTGGGATAATCACCAACCTCACTTACAAATATGAGGCCATATTATTGAATCCATGCACACAAGGTTTGAATAGGGAAACTACATGAGGGACAACATGGATCATCTACTCTATTTTGTTATAGATTATCTTTAGCTAGATTGTCAAACATTTCTATTTTTCATGGAAGAACCAAGAATATTGCAATCATGTGTCATTTAATTCTATTACTAGTTGAAAAAGATGAGAAAGAACTTAAATTTGGTAAATTAGAGTAGCATCTTGCTGTCATATTTACCAAGCCTTTATCATATGATAACTTTGAACATTTGAGAGGAAATCTAGTTTTCATTGATGTAGTAAAATATATATTTAGAGATCACTCAATCAGCTTTGAAGATCATTCAACAAGCTCTGAGATCATTCATCTATCTCCAGAGATCTAATAGCTAGCTCCAGACATCTAACAGTCGACTTTGGATATCTTACAACTAGTTTCATAGATCCTACCATTGAGCACTAGAGATCTGTAACTAGCTCTAGAGATCCTTCACATCATCTTTGGAGATTATACCACTAATTCCAAAGATCCCACGATTATTTATAAAGATATTAAATAATTTTTTTAAGTAAATTTAAGATTTATTATGATGTCTCTTGATTCATAGGAAGGTTTAATACGATTTTTAGTGGCTCATATAAGGGGGTGTTAAATTTAATAATCTTGAGCCATATGTTTGATTTTTTGGTATTTTCCTCCTCTCCACCTACCTTCACTTTCATTTATTTTTTTCAATTTGAGAACTTAGTTTTTGAATTATCCCTTAGGGGAAACAATTTCAAATATTGTAAAAGTTGTTTTTAATTTAATGTGTGTATAATCTGTGTAAAAATGCCTATATAGAGCTGGAAAGAGACAAAGCATATGGAACAATAAAAAAGAGTACATAAAGAGTATAAAATAATATAAAAATAAACAGCAACAACTCGGTGAAAGATTAAAAATAATATTACATTGAAGAAGAGAGTATCAGCTAGATATTCCATACTTAGAACAAACTAGTTTTATTATAACATCAAGAACAAAGTAAATCGAGCAACAATAAAAGAAAGAAAATAGAGAAATTAGTTAGCATGCAACAATAAGAAAATCACGTATAATATTTTGTATAACAAGTATTGGGCTTGATATAATAATATTTTATGTTTTTTATGTTGTTCTTTACCTCCATTTTTGTATTTTTTTGTTTTCCTCCATTTTCCAACATTCGGTGAGTAGGAAATATGGTGAGTTCAAGTATTTAGTTTGTGACCTAAATACTATTTGTTTGGAACTTAAATGATCACTCTTACCTTGTACAAAAGGGAATTTTAAAATTTATAAACACCAAACACTCTTCCATCCAACTAGAATCTTTATAAAATATATAATTTTGGTAGGTTTTAAATAAAATTCGATGGTTAAAGTTGGTTTTCCTTAAAAAAATTCCAACATGTATTATGTGTTTGGACTAAAAACATATAATTATAAACATTTTTCATCATTTTATTTGTTATCACTTTCAATTTTTTCAAGTTGGAATTGTGGCATACAAAAAGGTAAACGAGTTGGTATTTCTTATCTTGATGAGCTATACGATATAATGGATCTTGACAATTTGATCAATTTATATCAAGCTCTACTTTTAACTAAAAAAGTAACTTAGAAACAATTCAAAACTATGTTTTGTTCAATGTATAGCTCAGTTTCCTATGATCTAATTCATTTATTGGATCAACTCAATATGAGCTCAACTTGGGTGTGATTCGTTGCAAGGTAGTGTGATAATTTGGCTTAAGTTCCCGATGTAAATTAGATAATAATAATACAAATGATTTTTTTATTAAATAAATATCATTAAAAATATAATCCCAAACCTTTTAAATCAATCTTGATTGTTTTCCTATTTTAATAGTATACATATTATATCAAGCTATGAATATATAAAGAAACATATAGGAAAACAATTCAATAGAAAGTCTTTCATTATCATAAAGTGCTAGTGTATGTCTTATATACTGCTCAATTGTGATGTTTCACTCCTTTACATGATGAGAGTGTATAATACTTCCCATTTTCGCAATATGACTAAATGAATTGTCATAAAGTGGTAAAATGTCACATAAAATGAAACATATAAAACAAGACCAATTCATAGGAAGAAAATATATAACCACTTATAGTTTTAAACCATTCCACATGTACTTAACTACACATAGAAAATATCGATGTCCATACCCATTATCTACAGCTTTCAATCTCTCATTAATGGTACCATTTCACTCTCTAGAGAAAGCCTACACACAAGAACATAAAAATACCTAATGCATTATCTGTTTCATAAAATCAAATCAACTTAAAATCATATACAAATATTAATCCATATTATAATAAAATTCCATAATATCATATTCAAAAATAAAATCAACCGATAACATGCTTTATTCTCAAAACATGTAATAATGCTAAATACGAAATCAAATGAGTATAATATGTTATATTTGATGTAGCAACAATCATCTAAGCACCCGAATGTTTCCAAAACATAAATTTCATAATTTTGGATGTTACATCTTTCTACTCTTAGAGGAATCATCATCTAAATGATTTTTAAGTTATCGAGATAACACAAATAGGTCATTAGTTTAAATACTTAAACTAAAATAAAATAGATAAGACTTACGGAATTATTCTTAGTCTAATAAGCAAACATTCTCTAGAAATAACAAGGATCCCACTAGACCCTTCTTCAAGAGACACCATGCTCCATAAGTGGAACTCAAAAGCTTCTAAATTATAAGAATTCTATTAGAATCAATCATAGATTATTTTTACAACATTCCTAATGGATATTAGAAATCAATCGTGACATTTATCATACTACTTTCGGAGGAACTATAGAAAATTGTACTTATGAAAATATAAATGTGGTCCTCTATTGTTGTTTTCTATTCAACTTAAAGGACATATTTTAGCATTATGCTCACCATTTCATCAAAACAACTTGTAAAAATTCTTATTTTGTACTAAAAATCATCATTTTGTTCTCTTACCCTTCCAATTTTTAGTCTCTTTTATAATTCTAAGGTGTTTTATTTTTCATTTCATAATTGTCAATTCCAAAAAAATATTGTATTTTTAGAATTGTTCAAAATATATTAACAATATATAAGTTAATTAATGCAAAGTTTATCCTCATATTTATAACTCATAACTTTAACATATCCAAACTATCATGAGTATCCAAAATAATCCAAAATAAAATATATTTCCAATATCAAAACATGATATATATCAAGAAGTAAAATGCTTATATAAAAACGTCAAATCATAAACATGAGAGTGAGTATATGGGATTCTATTTATGCAAATCCATCTACAACCAAATTAACATCTTTGAATACATAAAATGGTTTTAAGTGACTCGAGTTATTTTGGGGTTCCTTTCCAAATTTAGTAAGATCTTATCATAATTTTTACTTTATGAAAACTATATATAAATATATCCCCTGCCTCAAGGTCACTAGGAAATCTCTTTGTATTTTCATAACTCCTAAAAAATTATATCCTATGATGATTCTCAATCGATAGATAAGTAGTATCTTCTTCCAAATAATGTATCAAAAGGATTGGTCAACCTAATAGTAATAATTTCTCCACTTGTACTATTTGAAACATGCAATACATGAAAAAAGAATATAGTTATCAAAATATAGTAAACACAAATGTCGCAGTGTCAAACCTATTGTTCTCGATACCAAAATGTAGTGACCTCTCAACGGGAGACATGTAAAATAAAATGATTTATTTTTAACCAGAAATTTCAAATCACCCAACAACCGAGAATGAAAATTGATGCCTTTTGATTTCCTATTCCTACACTTGAAAACATAACACATGGAAGAAGCAAAATATAAGTAATACAAGTTTTTATATTTAACTTATAAGTAAATTATATTTCGCATTCCTTTAACTTGTATTTTTGCTTACTTAATAGTAAATTAACTTTGTAAAACAATAAGTAATAGTATCTAATAGTTTTTGCATAAATTGAACATCCAATTATCTAAGGCATTATAGTTATTTCACTAACATTTGTATTCCATTAAATAGTTAAATAAATTAATTTAACATGAAAATTAATAATTTAATCCATGATATTTTTTTATTATAGGTCAAATTTAGGGTTGAGGGGACCCTACCCCGTTCTGAAAAGAGTTATCATTTACTTACTTATTGGACAAAGTATTTAATCCATGATATTGACATATAGATTGATTCATAGTTCTAAGACCTCAACAAGTGATACAAAACAAATTATTTACATTAAATAAAAATTCATGTGTTACAATTGTACATGGGTTCATATCTATAGTAATATATTACAATTCATTATATAACCAAATGTTATTTAATTTACTCAATTTCTAATACTAAGTGGTTTACATGCATTCAAAACACAATCTTGTAGTTTTTGTTTCAATATACATAGTCTCTAATTTTATTTACTCATAATCAATTACACCATGATATGTGGTTCATATTTGTAATAAGTTACAAGTATAGAAATTTTCAATCCATTGTCTCAAAATAATAATATAATGGATAGAAATCTACAATAATTTTTCTTTCCAAAAATACACATAGATTAATTCAAAGAACTCCAATTCTTCAATAAGGGGACACAAAAACTATGACCTCAATATTTTCCAATGGTTGTATAATGCAACCATCTTGGCAAGAAGGTTTGGGAACAAATGAATAACTCGGGTTTCTCAGGTTGGTTCAGTTTCAGCAAGTACAAATAGGTTCTCTCCTTTTTTCTCTAAAGCTTAGAAAAATTTAACCCCCTTATGTGAGATTATTCTCATCGCATTTATACAATTTTACTTACTCACTCATTTCCCATTTTCCCCCCAAAATCATGGATCTCAAAGATAATATTCTTCTTTATAGCATATAATTTTATTTATTATTATTCTCTTGAAAATATCTCGTCTTATGTTGCCAGGTGGAAAAGTTATGAGCTAGTCATGTTTTTCACTTCCTCAGATATGACTGGGATGCCATATCATCCCCTTTGAGAATTGTTTAATGATTTCTCCAATTTGTGAGTAGATGGCCCCTTTTTGATGTTTTTGAGTGCCTCCATATGGTTTGATTTGACATGTAATCACATTTTCCTTTTGAGAATCTATCTTGGAGAACACACATTTCCTTTCATGCCTTTTTGGGCTGATTATTCCTGCATGGTTTTGTCATATCGACCAATCATCATCTTCTGCCTAATGCCAACTTATTTCATACTTATTTCTCCCATGTGGATATCACATCTAGATCTTAGAGGCTATCTTACCATGATTACACTCAGCTCGACTTGCCTACCTTGAATTTCTTATAAAGGCATACCATTTTCCTCTACCAATTCACATTTTCTTTTCTAAGTGCAAGAATTTTGGGGAAATTTATTTGTAGCATGGTGAGAACACCAGTAACATCCAGATTAAAAGACATATCCATCGAGGATTTACACTCAATTTTTGATATATCAGGTCCTAATGAGGCATTCATAAGAATTCTATTTGAAATTGCTGATCCTGAAGATTATACTGGGCCTCTGACAACTCAAGTTGTTCAGGTTGCATTAGTGAGAAGACTTATCAGGATAATCCCTACTTTTTCTACCTTCCAGATGATGTATTTTCATCTCTTCGACTAGAGCATCAAAATAATCTTGATGAATTGAAGAATTTTTGGCTCATAAGTAGGCCTAGTGTGTAAGGTTTGACCAATTATAAATGCCCATTCATTTGTAATGAGGAATTTGTTGTGAAGGAAATCCCCTTAGGGTCCTATGTGCTTGATGGAGAGATATCACTAGGTATTGTTCCTACCCTCTTTTGTAGGATGAATGAACTGGAGCAATGTGTCTCAATCTTGGAGAACAAACCATCAGGGACCATACCTTCTCATCCTCCTAAAGCATCACCATTTTTTGTGAAGAAATGTAAGGGTGAGTCTAGATCTAGGAATCCTACTCCATCTTCTCCAGATAATTTATGGTTTCACTTCCAGTTTAGGCTTCCAAGCCATCCTCAACTTTTAAAGCAACAGGAAAAATTCCTTCCCTAAAGGAGGTCTAGACATGACTGAATGGGTTGCCTCTTATGAGAGGAGATCATAATTTCTTAGTCTGTTGGATGGTCCTATGACAACTATTGATGAACTCAGGTCTTTGGGTATGTCTTGTACACTTTGGAAGGAGACATTGTGTTTGTTCAAATGACATTGGGGACAGATGAATTTGTTCATAGGAAAAATAAGCTAGTGAAGAAACTTCCTCTTTGTAGAGAGGATTTTGTGGTGGTGGATGATTAGGTTTATTTTTCTTGTTTCCCTTTTTTGATACAATTCTTGAAAATGTATGTAACTTTTTCATGGGTTGGGGCCCCTATAGAACCCCATTTTTCTTTTTCCACAATATTAAAGGTAAAAAAATTATTATTTTACATTCTTCACGATGGATTTGAAATCTTATCAAAGCAATATAAAATTCTAATGTATTGTATCAAATTACATATATGTCTGAAAATAACAACTTCAAAGTGAATTTCATTTTTTTATGAAACAAGAATAACATTTGAAATAGGATGAAAATAAAGTTCAAGGAAAACAAGCCTAGGCTTGTTCATCAGTCTTCGATCTTTATCTTTATCTTCTTCATCTCCTTCTTCCTTGGGTTGCCTATCCACATATGCATCATAATTCTGGAATAGCTCTTTTATATCATCCTCATATGGACTTGTATGGTGCTGAAATATCAAGGCTTTCCTGCTCAATGCATCCACGCATTGATCCATCTTTTGTTTATATTCCCATGGTTTTGATTTTAACTCTATAATTCTTGTTTCTACAGTCATTAGTGTCTTAATGACTTCATAAGAAAAAATTTCTCTTTGGATATTTTTCTCAAAAGAACTAATTAAGAAGTTAGTTTTCATATCACCATAACTCTTTTTGAATTTATCAAATACCATGTTTTCTAACTTTAGATCAATAGTGTCCATACTCTTCTCAACCCATTTCTTCTCTGTCTCCATTTTTTCTCTGATTCCATTCAAAACCTCAACTCTGAGTTTGGCCAAGTCTTCAATTGCATACTGAGTTCCCATGTGTTCAATTGGAACAATTCCTTCCTTCTCAACTAAGTATTCATCTAATTGAGTAATATGATTCAGCTTGGGGAGAATTCCCTCAAAATAGAAAAGCTCATTATCACATTGTTCAATTAACTCATCAATTTCATTGAGCTTATTCTTAATATCTTCATATTTCATCCTAGATTTCTCTAATCTCTTCTTCCCCTTTTCAAACAATTTCTCTACATAGTCATTAACAACTTTAACCTTTTTGACAATTTTATCAATATGTAAACATGAACTTAAGGATCTCACATATTCTTTTAATTGTCTTTTTATACTTTATCTTCATCCACTTTATGAAGAAAGCCCTGGAATACTTCAAAACTCCTTTCTTTAGTGCATCCCTTGAGGGTTTTACCAAAGGAATAAATTGAACATTATAGTCATTTTTAGTTATATCACTTCTTGATTTTCCCTCATGTGGGATTTCCACCTCCAAAGTTCTGGATCCATATGGGTCAGTATGGGTTTTAGTAATGACCCTAGCCTTTTTTGGAGCCTTTGTGGGTTTTGGGAAATCCAAGACTATAAGATCTATGGATTTTATAGGAATAACCTATTATTTTTCTTCTATTGAAATCAACTCTCCTATCTAGCCTTTTGTAAGAGTAGTTCCCACCTTTGTCTCTTGCAATGCTTGTTGAGTTTTGAGGACAACCACCAATTGCTTAGACATTTCTTGAACATCTTGCACTAATGGATCCTTATACTACACTTTTTCTACTTCCAATGTTGATTTATTTGGTTCATCTTGTGTTGGCACTTCCCCCACTTGCTTCTTTCCTTGATCCTGAACTTGGGGTTGACCAACTTCCTTTTGAGTCATATCAACATTTGGAACATGTTCTCTATTTTTCTCCTCAACTGATGTAGTCATAACCTCTACATTTTCCTTGGGAACCTCTTGGGCTGGTGTTGTTCCTTTAGGTAATTATTTTTCTTCTACAGTTTCTACTTCCTTTAGAGGTTGTTTTTTGGTGGAGATATCCTCATGAACTGGTATACCAATTTCCTTTTGTTCTTTTGATACCTCCTTTTGTGGCACGGTGTGTTGGCTCCCAATAGTTGATCCTTTACCTTTATCAATACCATGTATACTCTTATTGTCATCAATCTCTTCCTTTGTAATGGTTTCTTTTGAAATTTCAATCACCCTTTCTTCAACATAATTTTCCCTTTGAGGTGATCCACTACCTTTGGTAACCTTGGTTTCCTTTTAGGGATCCTTTTCACCAGTGCCCCAATATCCATAATTTATCCACTAGAAATTCCTTAAACTTTTGACTTTCTCATTTTTGAAGTACTTTGGCCTTCAAAACATACTTCTGACATTGTGATTTCTAACTCAACAATTAGCATGTGGGTGGATTCCTTCACTCCTTCACCTGACTAGAGAATAATTGTATCTTCTACCACTTTTCTTTAAAATAATAATTCAAATTCCTCGAGTATAATAATATCCTCATTTTTGTCTATGTGAATTATTTCAATTGGGATTTTTGTTGATTCATGCAATAAATCAAAAAGAGGTATAATCACACCTTCAACTAGGGTTACATCAAATTTCTTCAACCCTTGTTCTAACACATAACTATCTAGTAGATTAGATGGGATATTAACTTGGAATACTTCTTCTTGAGTACCATCATCTATTACTCTTCCTAGAGATAAAGCTAAATTTGGGAACACTAGTTGTATATTTGGACTTACTTGAACATCCTTTTGTTCATGTGGTGGAGATTCTTGGTGAACTATGGAAACAACTATTCCTTCTTGTTCCTTAGTGAGCATGGGAAGATAACTCACTTCAGGCTTCTTATTTTTGTGTTTTTTATATTCATGATCACCTTATATTACAAAGGGTTGTTCAAATACAAGTTTGTATCTCTTCTTTTCCATTTCAAACTCCTTAATATCCAATGTCACCCTTTTCATGATACTTTATGACTTGGATTAGATGTTAGCACTTATTGTGGCTCCTCTAATCATCTTTTCAGTACCATGGGATCCTAGTGAAATCTTAGGAGGGGAAGTTTGTGTAGATAAGCCTTTTCCCTTTGTTTGGATTGGTAATGAAAAATTAATAGGAGATTTTTTCATAGACTTTAGAATCATTTCTTCTATTTTTTGCTTTAAAGAAGACATGTAATTTCATGTTTCATGATAGTAGTGGTCCATTCATAAATAATTCCTGTAGTAGTTATTTTTCAAGGTAATTAGGGGATTTTCCTCCTAAAGGATCCATCTTATAAGGTTCTTCCATAAAATGGGGAACATATTCCTTCAAAATCTCCAATTCCGTGAAATTATTAAGTACCCTTGTATTCTGAATAGATAAATCTATGTTATTTTATTTTAACCAAGTCAAAGTTCTCCTTATCACATGAGAAATCCTACAATACTAATCATATGATTATTTTTCATCCCATTTTATGGGGGTCATTGGTTTTCCTTCTATATTTTGATCAATATAAAATTGACTCACAATTTGTTGGTCATCCACAATTCCTTGAGGCACCACAACAATTTTAAAATCAATGATATGCCTGAGAGTCATCCTTGAAAAATATCTAAGTCTGAATTCTTCCTCATCTCTATAATTCATCCAATAATCCTCAAAATGAGGTTCATGCTCAAAATAATTTCCCAAAGTGTTGACCACCCATCTAATATCATAGTTAGACCTTAATTCAAATTTCTCCATATCAAACCTCTCCATTTCCTCCTCCATCAACCTAGATTTTATAATAGAGGGGAAATAATACCTTCCAATCCTAATGGGAAATTTTATGTTTGTCTTATGTCTCCCAAAAATCAACTTATGAACAGGTGTTAGTTGTCTTGAAAATTCACACAAATCCATCTTGTCATCTAAATACCTTAGTAATTTACATGGTTGTCCCTCAAATCCACTGGCTCTAATGTATGTGAATCTCCTATATTGGATGAAAAAGAAACCATACTCCATTATTGTATTCCTATATTCTTCCTCGATATTACTCAGTATTGCTCATATTCAGGTTTCAACAAGCATATGATAGGTGCAAAAAATGTATCATTCACCAATCTTACATTTCCCTTCCAATTACTCAATTGTAATTGGGGATAAACCTCATGCACCTTTTTTTGTTTAAAAGGGACATGTGGTACAAGGCTAGGGAAACATCTATGGCCTACAATATTATAAATCAAATATGTCATCATATAAAACTTGAGCTCCCTAGTACCACCCATTTTGATATTTACATCCAGTGCTAAAATATGGTCATGAATTGAATTGGTTATGAATTGAATTGAATTGATTTTGCATCTAGTGATAAAATATGTTCTAAAAAAACCCACATTTATGGGCGCATACATTATTTGAATTCAATTGTTGTTTCCAAGCTAGCCATTATACTTAGCAACATAGTTAAATCCTCTGCTTCTTCCACAAACTGTGACCTAACCAATTTTCTTGGGAATCATAGTGGTTACCTTTTTATCTGCTAACAACCACTTGGTGTTTATAAATTTGACATAATATTTGTTCTTGGCTTCAAAGTCTTATAGGGCTAGTTCAACACTTAGTTTTACCAAAGTTTTGATCATTGGTAATCTCACCATTATCCTCAAAGGTTTGGGTGTTAAATTAATTATTGCCTTACTATCCCCATCAAAAACCTCCTTATTCTCTGGATTATAATTCATGGTGCAAATCCTTACCAATTCAAGAAAATTCACTGAAGGAGGGATAACACTAGATGAAGCAATGTTGCTAGCCTCAATTGCTTCCTTGAGTTCACTTTTGTCAAGGCTATTTAGTCCTTGCAAAAAGTCATTTAAATAAAAATTCATCAAGTCTTTGTCCGTAATTTTATCCAAGTCACTAGTAACACTAGATGTGACTTGAAAACCTAAAGACAACAAATTCATTTTTATGCGGTAGCTTCTACTTTCAATCTCTTTGCAAATTATGGAGTAGAATAATGAAAGTATGAAAGTAGTACAATCCTTACCAGTTTTTGTGCAAATGTCCATGTAATTCTCCTTTGCTTCTTATATTTTCAAGCCTTTAGCTCCCAATCGATGTTCCTTGATTGATTTAACCTCCTTCCTTTAAAATTCTTGATAGTAAGGGTATCCAAATCTTCACATGCAATAATAAAAAGCTTGAAGTGTTTGAATACTTCAAAAAATTTTGCCTTGATTTGTGCAAAAATGTATTAATGGAAGTAACTATAAATGCATTGAATTACGCCCATTCTTCTTCCCTCCACTTTTTAAATGTGGGTCATCCACATGGAGAAATTATATTTTATGTTGGCTTAAGGGGTCTTTTTGTATTTTTGCACTACCTTTTAAAAGCATACAAGTTCACACATTAATCCTAGGCACCCACCTTTGACTTTTTTATGATCATGACATGTGTTTAAATCTTGGAGGTAGCATAGCTACATGAAATTTTTGCATATGTGTCTATTTTATTGATTGGGAAAAATACTACTAAGTCAACCCAAGGCCCTGCTTCTCTACCCTTTCCTTAAAAATATGCCACGTGTCCTTAGCAGGTCTCATAGATATTTATACAATTTTTCACTTTGTCAACTCAATGTTAGGAAAACATTATTGGTCCGATTCCCCGCTCCAATTACTCTTTTACACGTATACTCTTTCAGGAGTGGGGTCAATATCTGATCTTGTATCCTTTGACTTTGAATATTCCCAAGAATATTCGTCGGGCCTCAAGGCCAATTTTGTATTTTTGATTATTATGTAATTGTTATAACTTTTACAAACCAATCTAGCAACGCTATAACCAATGGGAATCTACCATGTATCTTTGGGTGGTGGAGAAAAGTTATGAAATTTGTAATAGAGGCTACGAGGATGATATACAAGGATATTTTTACAAGATTAAACCCGATTCATGACCAACTTTTTACAGGGATTTTCAAAGGCAACATGACTATTACGTTCCTCGATCAAAAATAGGATTCACATCCTAAAGATTGGGTTTTCATTTGCATTCAACATGATGAAATCTTCAAATAAATGATTTTTATATGAGAAAAATAGTCGAGTAAAATTTTAAAAGCATATCTTGGATAAAAGGGTGAGATCAAATCGAGCACTAACACCGGTTCTCAATCATGGATGGGAACCCCCTGCAGGGTGCTATAAGAACCACACAAACTAAACATATAATATACCAAGTCCCTAAAATCCATCACTCTGATTCATTTAAGGAACACATTAGGTCAAATAAAAGTGATGTACTTAAAAAAAAATACCAAGATATTGAGGCAATTGGTCATTGTAGACCAAGAAAATAAAAAGGGAAATAAAAATAAAAAAACAAATAAAAAACAAAACAAAAATACTATACACTGTACAATGATTCATACCTTGTTTGTAATCAATCCAAGAAGTGTTTCAGATATCTTCCATTAATAGGAAATTCAAGAAAATCTCCATCCAGGTCCTTCAGAAAAAGGTGTGCTCACCAATTCTTATGTCAATAGAATAGGGTCCCATCCATAAAGCATCAAATTTACCATGTTCCCCTTATCCTCATGCCTACTATCCCATAATAAGACAAGATCTCCAACATTAAAAGTTCTAGGGGTCACATTTTTTTCAAATAACTTCTTAAGCTTCTCTCTGAACCTTATATGTCTTTGGTGAGATTCCCTTATTTCTTCATCCAACTCAACTATCTAATTAATCTTAGCCTCATAGCGGTTCAATTCTTCATCCTCAATCTTTTGTATGAAATGATAAGAAGATAACTACATATGTAGGGGTAAAAGATCCTGGAATCCATAAACTAATTCAAATGGACTCTTTCCAGTGGCTCTTTTGGCAGTGATTTTATCTTCCCATAAATCAAATTTCAACTTCTCACCCCATTTCCTTTTATTAACCTCCAATGTTCTTATAATTATCTTAAGAAAATTTTTGTTGTTTGATTTAGCTTAACCATTCACTTTAGGAATGTAGTTATATGCATATTATAGACTTATCCCATATTCTTGGCACATATATACTAATGGCTTAGCTCGAAAAATCATTGAGAAAATTTTCTTGAGGATGGATAACATGCATAGTGTGGGGCCATTTTGGGCCCCTAAAATATTGACTAAGTATAAGAAGGTGTGGGCACGCAAGGCCCATTTAAAGACAAGTGCGGAAGAATAAAGCGCACAGGGGGCATGGTTTTAGGAGGGTTTAGTAGAACCAATCACGTGTGTGCGCAAGATAGAGAAAAGGTTTTGGGACTTATCCATATTTGGCATATTGGGAAAAACACGAGGAAAGCATGACACAAATGCACATACGAGAGAGGTTAAGGTGTCGGCCTAGAAAATTGGTGCCTGAAAGGAATATACCTTATGATAGAATATTCCATAAGGTCATCATGGCGAAGAATGGAGAGATCATGTCTAAAGGAACATGCTCCCATGGAGGACCAATTGGACACTTATCACCCAATCTACACCTTTAGAAAGGCATGGCGGTGCTTGCTGAGGCTATAAATACAAGCACATGACAGAGAAAGATATAGAATGGGAAAGAGGTGAAGCTATGTAGAAATATTGTGAGAGTTCTATGGGTTGGGATTAGAGGATCTGTAGGAGTATGATGTATCAAGGGGATGGGTCTGAGTATTTTCCTTTGTACTAAGAGGGGATTAAGTCCAATTTTGATGCATGACATTAGTCTGCACTATTATATGGATTTGTGATTGCCTCTAGGAATGTAATGTGATTACCAAATGTATTTAATATGGATATATGTGGCTCCAATTTTTACTTATATCTGTATGGATCAGTTATGTATATATTTCATATGAGTGGGTGTAAGCCCCTGTGTATTTCCTTTTTGTTATGACTTAGATCTGTGTTCTATAATTATTTTCTTATTTGAATGAATACATTGGTCTAGAAACCCATTCTGAGCTCTAAGGTGAATATATGGTTCAT
Source organism: Taxus wallichiana var. yunnanensis (assembly GCA_018340775.1). Lineage (NCBI taxonomy): Eukaryota > Viridiplantae > Streptophyta > Pinopsida > Cupressales > Taxaceae > Taxus > Taxus wallichiana. Next base: position 137,573,380 of record CM031244.1, on the reverse strand, counting down.
TCCCATTCTCTTCACTCAAGTTTTTGTCATAAATAATGCATTATCACATAACTCACATAAAGGAGGGGCTCGGTGCCTACGCGTTCCTCGGGTGAGCATCCTACACCTGCTAGGTGATAGGCCAATGCACATGGTATTTCTTGTTCTTTGAAAGGCATAAAAATGACTACAACCACCAAACCTTTGACATATCCGATCAAAAAAACTTCTCTTGAATCCATGGTAGTGCACTTTTAAAAGGCTATTGTCACCTTGATATCCAAATCATTACATGAGACTCCTAAATCAAACATATAATTATAAACAAGTCTATCTTTAATAATCGAGTAGTGTAAAATGGATCAACATCAAGTTGGGATTCAACAAGGGAAGTTCCTAGATATACTTCAGGGGATTCCCCCAAATTTTCCAATGCCTATGGCATTTACAATTCTTCAATGACAGGAGGGATATCTACACTTTGTTAACATCTTTTCCTGGATATTACCTCCTTAAATCCCAAGTACTCAAATTCTCTTCTTTTGTGCTCAGGGATCCTAAGAAACTCAAAAATGGGTACAATGAACTTTATTTGGCTCAAAATTTGGGCCATATCATAGGGGTATACTTGGGTAAGGCTGTACTAAGAGGTAGGGTAATTTTCTTTTCTTGTGGTATGAGGTTATTCATGGCTTGGGTAGTGACTCGTTGGGTTTATTGGCATTATCTGGAGATTTTAATTAGAACATCTTTCTTAGGGGATCCTTTGGAATATTAGTGAGGAGAGGAGTCTTTGGTTTGGGTTGTGGCCCTCCCATTTTAATAGTTCTATTTCTTAAATTATATTACTTCTCTTGGGCCACCACTGCATTCATTAACAACTGTCTATCCTCCTCGAAGGGATTCCACCATCATATTTCTTAATCATCAATTCCCTTAAATATTAAAAATCATGATTGGGTAAGTCAAAATCCTGGACCATATCAACATCAAGATCACTAGTAGAAGGAAGAGGAGATACCTAGTCTATGCAGTTCAAAGAACTTTCCACAGTCCTTGCACTCTATAATTCAATAAAAGTGGGTCCTTGTTCTAAACTTTTAGGGAATTCCATCATGCACACATCACCAAAAGTAGCATCATCATCAACCTCTTCACTTTCTTCATTAAGATCACATGGGGAATGTGGTAAGAAAAATTTATCACACCACTCAATAACATGATTTTCTTCTATCATAGAAACTCTAGCAGTTAAAGGATTAGGGACCAATTTTTTTCTCTTGGTTGTTATTTATTTCTTGATCCCATAGGCCCTTTTCCTCTCTCATCTGATCTATGATCACCTCTAGGATGATTACAAAATATACCTTTACTTTGAGGTTGGTGTTGGACATGAGAACTCTATCCTATCCCTTTCTCTACTCTAGCAAGTTTATAAGATATTTATTTCACTTCTCCTACTAGAGTCTTAACAACTTCCTCCAGATCCACTACCTTACTTTTTTGATGCTTTTTAGGATTAACTAGTTTGACACCCTCCCTTTTAGGAGGCTTTCATGTTGCCTTGATATTGTTCTCAATTTGAATTGTCATGGAGAAATATTGTCTCAAGGTTCTAGGGTTTTGTCCCTCAAATAATATGTTGCTTTCTTATCAAAGGCATCAAAATACTTTATTAGGTAGGATTGATCACTTGGCCTCAATATTACAGGTAGTCTAGTCAAGGTTTTGTTGAATCTAGCATTAAAATCTTAGATAGGTTCATTAGGATTATTTTTATATTTTCAAACTCTGAGAGGAGAAACCTAGGATTAGTCTTATCACCATATTGCATTATAAATGCATTTTTCATTTCAGTCCATGAATAAATATAATTGTCTGGTAGAGATTTATACCAATCACAGGCATCCTCTTATAAGGTATGAATAAAAAATTTTACATACACATCCTCATGCTCAATCTCAAAGTCTTCCATAATATTAGTAAAGAGCTTGAGGTGTTGGTCACCACTGATGGCATTATTCCCTTGAAATTTTGGCAATCTATTTCTTGCATCATTTGGGACTGCATTGGGATAACCCACCATACCCCTAAAATCTACAGTCCATATAAATTTACAAAAACATAGGTATAGGAGGTTGGTGTGCCATATTTTAATTACAAAGGTGTCCCAATAGGAGGATTAAAATAATTTGGGATAGGAGGTCTCTGAGGAAATGGGGTATGATCCTCAAAGTACTAGTCCTTTAATGATTTAGTTTCATAGAAAACTCTATTACTTCTAAGTGAAAATGAGGGAGATGAGGAATACCCTTATCAGTTGTAAATGAAGGCCCCTCACTAGTTGGAGTGTATAGATTTATATAGGGACTACTTGATCCGTTAACCTGTCTGAGGAGCTAGAATAATCCTCTATTAAAGGATGATCACTTTCAACCATAGGAACTACTTTCTCTTCGATCTTTGATCTCCCAATTTTTCCTTTTTATTTCTTAGTTGGATTTGTCCTTCCTAGCTCCAAAACAATTTTCTAGTAGGATCTGTCTTGAAGAAGGACCTTCTTCCTTCTATCTTTACAAATCTTGATGACATATTTTAATTTATTGAATCTTGAGGCACTGGTATTTACTATAAATTCTAAACAATGTGGAGTTGCCACTAAGGTTAGATGTGTAAATCATTGTAAATGACTTGTCAATCTGAACCTTAATGATCAATTTTAACAAAGCTTGACAAATCTCAACATCCTTTGTCAATATTTACCCCTAACCAAGAAAATTTAATGGAAATCTTGCTTAAACTAGGAAAATATCAAGCAAATAACTTCTTATCAAGCTCATTTTTGTAAATCTCAACAAAGGATGATGTCTAGACCATGTATTTGCATCTAAACATGTTTAATATGTTACTAGAGGTCAATATTTATCTATATTTACACAAATAACTCCCCGAAATGGAACCACGAGGGTGTTGGTACCCAAATTTCTCTCTCCTGTAAGACAAGCAACATCAACAAGCTAAACAACATGCTTATAGGAGGACAAAATGGGATTTTAGTCATTTTTATCCGGGATGGATCTCGACAACCTCTTTTCACTCTAACTTGGGGGATATTGGATAACACCTCACAAAGGGTATGACCTACCTTTCTACTTTAGGTTCTACCTACAACTAGGGTGACATGACCCATTTTGGAACTTTTGTTTGTGAAAAGTAATGGATATAACAACAATCTTTAAAATCAGTTTCTTAAAGACATGAAAAGGCAGCCTTAGGAAGACATGGTCAATACAACATCATCTAACTCATGAGTTATCACACTATAAAATGTAAATATCTTCTAGAAAGGCTTGGGTTAGTAAAGATAGTTTTAAATTCAAACTTTCTCTTGCATACTTTGGACAAAGGATGGACCAATTTAACAAATCTCCATAGTATTTATGCATAAATAGTGCAAATAGGGGTAGTTCTAGTGGATCTAATGGTTATTGGTTGTAATTTTTATGTATTGTTAGGAAGTTAAGAATGATAAAGTTGATTATACAAAGAACTCAAATGAACCTTGCAAATATTGTAGACAATTTCTCTTGATGTAAAATATGGATCACATAGTCTAATGCATTCCTTCAACTAGAAGGTTTGTGTTCATGGAGGCCCAAGAACACAAGATTTCACAAAAACTTTGAGAATTCAAAACACAAAAGCTCATGACAAATTCTCAACAAAATACTAACAATCTCTGATCAAATACGCTCCAGATACACTCAATAACTGAAAAATATCTTAATACAAAAACTACAAATTGATTTTAAAACCGTTTACCACATCATGAAGGAAAGCTCCATCAATCATGTAATTGCAGTTACCAAATTGTCACTATTTTAAACTAAAGATTTGTGTAATTCAAAGAGATTAATTAGCATAAGATTGTAACAGAAATGTGGACAATTGATTCAAAACAATTCATCTTGAACAAAGTAACAACACTCATGAAAATACACACAGATTAATTCAAAGAACTCCAATTCTTCAATAAGGGGACACAACAACTATGACCTTAATATTTTCCAATCTCATCGATTTATACAATTTTACTTACTCACTAATTTCCTATTTCCCCCAAAATCATGGATATCAAAGAAAATATTCTTCTTTATAACATATAATTTGATATATTATTATTCTCTTGAAGTGACTTTTATTTGATCTGATATGAGTTAGGATGTAATTGTTTGTCTTTTGATTGATTGTGATTCTAATGTTTAAAAGCTCTGAAATTCCTGATGAAGTGTGTGTTTGAAATTTAGTTTTGTAATAAAGCAGGTCTAATCAATCAAAGAAATGAAGTATGTAGCATTCAACATGTTTTCGGTAGCATCTGTTCCAACTACATCTTAGTTCCGAACTTCCAAGCTAGTTCTAGAACTCCATTACATAGTCATCATCTAGTTCTGAACTTTTGGACTTAGTTCCAGAACTCTAGTATTTAGTTCCAGAATTTTCAAACTTAGTTCTGAACTCCTGGTATAGCTCCGAACTCTCACGGTTTTGATCCTTAATGATTTCCTATGGTTCTAGAACTTCTCTAAGTTCAAAACCGATGGAAGTTTATCTATTCTAACCACATCCAGAGATTTTTCATCAACGACCCTTTCAATCAGGAAAGGATGAGAAGATTTCTGAACATAGATCCAGGGATAGTTATCTTACAACTGTCTGATCAGCCACAATCCGACTCAACATCTATTCTTGGGCACAATTCAATTTCATCAGAATCATAGAGACAACTATGATTGTAAATGTATATATAAGACCTGTAGTAGATAAATAAATAGAGAATGAAATATATAGAGATAGAACAGAGAAGATAGATATAGAATAAGTACACAGATCCAGTACATTTTGTAATACCAAATGTTTTATCAATAAATAGCCATTCCTGTTTGAGAGAATTCTAAGTTGTTAAATCCTGATTCAAGGAGGAGCAAGGGCCCACTCCCCCAAGGACCAAGATATTCATCTATTTGGTATTTATATTTCCTAAGAAAATAGTTTAGATCTGTTAATTCTATATCACTTTTAATTCTTCTAGTTAAACTCTATTGTATACTTGTTCCTGCAGGTGTCTAGATAGATTCTTATTTTTCTTGCAATCATTTTTAAGCATTCTAAGTTGTGTGTGTTTATTTCCAAAAGCAAGTGTGTTTACTTTCAAAAGTGTGTTTTATTTCCAAAAGCAAGTGTGTTTATTTCCATTCTGCAAAGTGTGTTTCCTTTCAACAAAGCTTTCAATGTGTTTCCTTTCAAAAAGTTTTCATAGTATGATTTAAATAAGGTTTTACCAAGAAGTCCTTAAGACATTGAAAAGATCCCCTAAAAATATAAAAAATAACTACAATCAACTACTAGATCAATAGGATTACTCTTGTTGCATATAGCTTTAGACACACCCCTGGTTTGAATATGACATCAACAAGAAGTTGATTAAATGAAGGGAATAACGACACCCATCATTTTTGGCACCATTTCCGGGGACACACTAGTTGGAATTTTCTAATTAAGTGTTAACAAGAGAAACAATCATACATCTAGTAGTTGAAGGATCTTCCCTACTATATCATAAAATATATGAGTAGACCAAGAGACTCAAAGGGTAGATTCCTCCCAAGAACATCTTCACAAGAATTCATAACATCCTCTAGTCCAAATAAGGAAATTGATCAAGAATTGGAGGCACCATCATCCCCTATCATACAAGAAAAAATTTCCACCTTTGGAATTCTTAGATCAGTCACCTGAAGGAAGTAGAACTTTTAGGAAAAGGCTTATTACTCAAGATCCATTTAGGGTGAGTTTTGATTCTCAATTGAGTATTCAACCTCCTACTCCTGATTTTTCACCTTCCCCAAGGCATACCACATACCACATTGATTGGGAGGAAAATTTAGAAAATATTTTTAAAATGGCACGAGAAGCTGAAAGAGAACCTGATAGACCTTTACTTATCCAATCCAATTGGGAGATGATGATACACCAATGAAAAATATCTCACCTACACATTTACCCACATTTAGAGGGATGTCATCTGAAGATCCTGACCAATTTCTATTTGAGTTCAAGGTACTATGTCAGACCTATGACTACAAAACAAATAATCAAAAACTCAAGTTGTTTCCATCCACTCAAAGGATGCAACAATGAGGTGGTTCATGGGATTACCATCCAACTCTATTACCACTTGGGCACAAATGGAGACTTCCTTCCTAGACAAATACTAGGATTATTGTAGAGGGAGAAATAGGAAGGAAGAATTCTTCAAAATCAAGCAAGAGGAAGATGAAAATATAGAAGACTATTTAGATAGATTCCTCTTTGTGAGAAAAAGGTGTGGATTTGTACTTCAAGAGGAGTTAAGTAAAACCATTTTTCTTAAAGGTTTGGATGATGAATCTAGGGAAGCCCTTAACTTGATAGGAGGTGGAGACATTGATCAATTAAGGATGAATGAAATTAAGGAGATTTGTAGAAGCTATTCCAGAACAAGGGGTGGACCTAGAAAAGGAAAATCAGTGAAAAGTCTAAATCCAGATATGAAAAAACTAATGGATGAGTTAGAAAACTTTAAAATAGAACATTTTAGTTCAATTAACCTCTACTATGGATGGATTACAAGCTAAAGAAAATGCCAAAACTAAACCATTGGCTATGTATTGTCCTAGATGTAGGAAGAAGCATGCAATAAGAGACTGTCCTTTGGATAAAATAGAAATGTGTCTTATCTGTGAATCTAAAGAACATGATACTGATGCTTGTTCTCTACTTCCAATCATAAAGAATCAGCTTAAACAAACCAATACATCATCCACAATAGAAGAATTGAATTTTGTTCAGAGACAACCTCACCAAGGGTAAATTTATGCCAAGATCAGTTCCTAATCCTCTGATGATGCCATGGGCTACTCGATAAATACCAAAAATTGGGGACAACCACCTTGGGTACCTCAACCAACATGGAACCCTCAAGATTGGGAAAATCAAGCTTGGTATGCTCAGGGACATCAACAACCATGGGCTGGTCAAGGAAATCCTTATGCTTGGTCACAACCTAGATGGAACCCTAGTAATTATGCTCAAGGAAGAACATATCCAAATCAAAATCAATAGGCCATCATGGGATCCCCGCACATACATAAATTCACAAACTGAGAATATAGTCCAAATGTAAATACCAACAGACAACTAGTAAAAACCCAAGAAACAAACAAAAAACTCCTGTTTATGGAACAAACCAAAAAATCAATTGATTTACATGCCATGGATTGTAAGGATATTCAAACTAGATCTGGGAAAATAATTAGTAGTCCACCTATTATAATCACTAAAATGACAGAAGAAAATGAAACCCCTAGTACTATTGTTCCAAAAGAGGATATAAAAAGAAAAGAAAAGGAGCCAGATAATGACACTACTGAGACTCCATTTCCAGAGAGATTTAAAGAAGCTATAGAAACCAAGGAGTCTAAATTGGTACAGAACTAAGGAAATTGAATATTGAAATACCACTATTACAAGTAATTAAGGACATTCCAGAATTGAACAAATTAATCAAAATGTTATGTTTGAAAAATCCTAGAAGGAAGAAACAATACCCCAAGACTATCAAAGTAGATGGGAAACTTGTTGATTTATTAGCAGGAAAACTTTTACTTCCCAAATACGGAGATCCTGGAAGTCCTGTTATTTCTGTCTCTATAGGAAATAAGGATATACATAATGTTTTGGTAGATTTGGGTGGCTATCAATGTAATGATAGTGGACACTTTGAAAACATTACCATTAATGGGTATACAACCTACTAATACCATATTAGATGGCAGACTAGTCTATAGCAAAACCAGAAGGGATTATTGAAGACGTGGTGGTTATGGTGGAGTCATGGGAATATCCAGTTGACTTCCTTATACTACAGCCAAAAGGTAAAACATTGGGTTATCCCATTATTTTGGGTAGACCATGGTTAGCTACAGTTGTTGCCTTAATTGATTGCAGGTCAGGTGATATGACAATCTCAATGGTAAGAACTCTAAGAAAATTTCCTTATATCCTTCTGCATGACCTTTTATTGACAATCAAGAACAATTGTGGGTTGATTCTCCTAATACTAATAAGAAAAATTTGTCTTCTTTGGCTATGATCACATTGCAGATCATGTAAGAGAAGTAGAAGAGATGATTAATCCACCATTGGATGAGCACCAACTTGTCCTCAAGCAATCAAAAATAGTTCCAAACCTACGACTATAGTTCTAGAACCTGTGAACTTAGTTCCGTAAACTCTTGAATTTAGTTCTGGAACCACCACATTTAGTTCCGAAACCACCACATTTAGTTCAACACGAGTTTCTCTGATTGGAAATAATTTCACTCCGAGGAACAAGATTTCTCATGGGGAGAGGAAGAATCAGTAGCTTCAGTTTCAAATACATCAGGAGTGGTGAAGAATTTTTGGAAAGTAGCAGTGATAAAGAGTTTGACCTACAAAGAGATAAGTATCATAATTCTCATTACATCGTCCTTTTTCCAATATTTTGTCTCAAGGAAATTTTGGAGATGTTGCACATACATATGTTTGTTACCACATGCATGTCCACTAAATACTTTAATGGAACCATTTCAACAAATCAGTTCATCACACATTGGAACCAAACATGTTGAGATTCAACTGGGTAAAACTTTGAACATTAACAACTGGTTCAAGGATGATGAAGAAGCTAAATTGTTTGATGTTCTAAAAAATCATACTAAATATTTTTCTTGGGATTACAAAGACATGAAGGAATTCACCCAAGTATCTACACTCATCACATCTATACTAAAATGTTAAACCAGTTAGGCAGCCTCGAGAAGGATTAACCCAAATTAAGGGATATAGTCAAACAAGAAATTGAAAAACTATTACAAGTAGGTTTTATCTACCCTATCTCGTATAGTCAATGGGTATCTCCTCTTGTAATTGTTCCTAAAAATAATGGGAAAATGGAGAATATGTGTTGACTATAGGAACCGAACAAAGCCACACCGAGAGATTATTTTCCCTTACCATTCATAGATCAAGTCCTAGACAACCTTTCGGAGTAAACAATACTTTTCCTTCTTGGATGGCTTTAGTGGATACAATCAAATCAGAGTTGTTGCTTAAAGATCAGACAAAACTACATTTACATGTCCATGGGGTACCTTTTCCTATAGGGTGTTACCATTTGGCTTATGCAATGCTCCTACAACTTTCCAGAGAGTGTACTTGCAATCTTTGCTGATCTAACAAATGATTGTGTTGAGGTATATATGGATGACTTCACTATACACAAGGAGATACATTTGATGATGCTTTGAGAAATCTAGATAGAGTGTTAACAAGATGTGAACAACACAATCTATCTCTTAGTGATGAAAAGTGTTTAATGATGGTTGATGAGGGGATTGTATTAGGACACCATATTTCAAAAAGAGGAATTCAGGTTGATCAAAAAAATTAGGATCATTTCAGATTTACCTATTCCTCAGACCCCCACAGATATCAAGTCATTTCTAGGACATGTTGGGTACTATAGGTGCTTTATAAAATATTTCAGTAAAATTTCTGCCCCCATGTTTAATTTTCTAACCAAGGACTGTGAATTTCTTTGGGATGAAAAGTGTCAGCATGCTTTTGAAGAAATTAAAGAAAAATTAATCACTACCCCAATATTGAGAGGACCTAATTGGGAAAATCCATTTCATATCCAAACAGATGCCTCAAATAATTCCATTGGTGCAGTTTTGGGACAAAAAGATGAAGAAGGAAAATGTATGCTATTTATTATCTTAGTAAGAATCTTACTCCCACTAGAAAATAATTACACCACCACTAAAAATAATTTCTTGTTGTGATTTATGCAATCAATAAATTTAGACATTACATTACAGGGTACAAGATATTTGTACACACAGATCATTCAACAATTAAATATTTAATGAACAAACCAGTGGTTGGAGGAAGAATAATTAGATGGTTATTACTTTTGCAAGAATTTGATATTACCATTGTGGACAATCTAGGTAAATCTAATGTGGTAGCTGATTTTTTGTCAAGACTAACCACTACAGGGGAGCAAGATCCAGTCAAGGATAACTTTCCAGATGAACAACTATTTTCTATCTCAAAGCAGTACACCATGGTTTGCTGATATGGAAAATTATCTTGCAACAGGAAGTTTCCTCCTTCTTTCACTAAGAAACAAATAAAGAAGTTAATCAAAACCAGTGCACAATTCAAATGGTTAAATGGAATGCTATTTAAATGTGGTCCTGATTTTGTTTTACATGTGTGTGTAAGAGAAGATGAAATATTTGACATCCTCAGAGCATGTCATGATGAACCAAGTGGAGGACACTATTCAGTGAAAAGAACAACTCATAAGATACTTGGCACTAGTTATTATTGGCCATCTCTATACAAGGATGTGAAGAGATATATCAAGTGGTGTGATCCTTGTCAAAGGATGGGACAACCAACTTTCACCAATGAAATGCCTCTTCAACCTCAAGTAGTGATTGAACCATTTGAGAGATGGGGATTGGATTTTTTTGGTCCCTTTAATCCTCCTTCACAAGGAAAGGAATATATTCTTGTGTGTACTGACTATGTGACAAAGTGGGTAGAAGTGCAGGCATTGACAAATGCCACTAAGAAGTAGTTGTTGATTTCCTTTGGAACAAATTATGGTAAAGTTTGGAGCACCAAGGAGCATAGTTTCAGATCAAGGACCACAATTTATGTCTAATATGATCCAAGCTTTCACAATGTATTACCAAATCAATCATAGGAAGTCATCTCCTTATCACCCACAATCAAATGGACAAGCTGAAGTAATAAAAAAGAGAATTGAAAACATCCTTACCAAAATAGTTGAAGCTGGGAGAAAAGATTGGGTAAAGAGACTACCTGAAGTTGTCTGGGCTTATAATACAACTTGGAAAACTACAACAGGGTTTTCACCATATGAGTTAGTCTATGGGAAAAATCCTTGTTTCCCATTGAGTTTGAACTTCAGACATTGAGGACAATAATTAAGGTGGGTATTGAGTTGGATGTAGCTCAAAAAGAAAGAATCCTTCAACTCAATGAATTGGATGAATTGAGGATGGAAGCACTTCAATAGACAGAGATAATCCAAGATCAAAGGAAGCAATGGCATGACACACATATCAAGAAAAGGAAATTCAAAGTAGGAGACTAGGCATTGTTGTTTGATTCTAAGTACCAACAATTCAAGGGAAAATTGAGAACCAGATGGTTGGGACCCTATCATATTGAGTAATATTTGACAATGGTTCTATTCAGTTACTTCCCATTGATGGCAGCAGAAGAACACTCTTGGTCAATGGACATAGGCTAAAACTCTATAGGAAGCCTCCCACTAAGGATGAATTCTTGAGGAAGATTGAAGTAGACAAAAGAATTTGATCATATGGAAGAACCCAGTTCTTCCAAAATGATCAAATAACTAGATGATAGATCCAAAATAAAGGGAAGAAAATGAAAACCAGTAAATGGCATTTTCTTCCCCCAAAAAAAAAAAAAAAAAAAAAAAAAAAAAAAAAAAAAAAAAAATTCTCTCAAAGGTCAATTGAAAACCAACAATGGTGGTTGACCTCTTCTTTTGGCTAATTCAAATAAAAGGAATTCTTTTGAATTCCAGTTGTCTTATCTAACCATGTTTTGTTCCACTTGTAGGAATGATGAGTCATCATAACAAAAGGATTACATCATCAAGGATGGTAATTATATCTTTTAACTTATTTAGGGTTAAATTAAAAGTTTGCATGTGTGATTTGACTTGATTTAAAAGTTGGTATGATGAGTCATCTATTTATACATTATGATTACAAGTGAGTAATCATGAAGATGATATGGATGGAATAAGTGGTGGCATAGTTATCATTAGTAATCATTAGTGCAAAATCAAGTGAAATAAGTTGCAGAGAGATTTTGAGGGAGAAGTAATGAATTAAGCTTGTGTTCCACAACAAAGAACAGAGGTTCCACAACTAAGAACAGAGGTTCCACAGCTAAGAATAGAGGTTCCACAGATAAAATCATCAGTTCCACAGTAGCTAAGCAAGAAGGCCTATGCAGCCAATTTGCACAAAATCAAAGGAAACAAACTTGAGTCGATATGGGGATTAAAAAGAAATCAGAACCAGAGGATGATTCCTAGCTACTCGCAGATGAAGAAGTGGCATCTATCTTTGAGCATGCAGGATGGCTAGAGTTCCTAAAGAAGTTTTCAAAGTATAATGATGAATTAGTAAGAGAATTCATCATAAACCTAGAGCAATCTAGGACAAAGGTGAGAAATATTTTTATTCCTTTTTCTATAAATACAATAAGTAATGTGTCTGGAGTGCCAATTGTGCATGTCCCACATCCTGCCAAAGGGACCTTGAAAGAACTGGTTGAAATCCTACTACAAGAAGGAGAAACTGAACCCAATACATTTACAATACAAAGAAAATCATAAAAGGGGTCAAAAGGGCCAGTTTTCCCAAACCCTTTGATAGGGTAGCATTTTGGATAGTGAAGTATTTAACCTGTGATGGTCAATTTGGGTCCGTAGGAAAAGAAGTCCTAAAAATGCTCATATATCTGAAATATGGAGCCACAAAACTAGAGTACATAATAAACCTTCCAGGTTTCTTTTTTATTCTATCCAGACCATGGCCCAGAGGTATTCCTGGGGTGTTGGGACAATCAGGCATCACGGGTTAATTCATTTAGTATGCCAACACCATTTTCTGTCAAAGAAAAATGGAGAAGAAATTTGGGAAAAGTTTCTTGGCAAGTTCAAGAAAAACCCTAATATTATCAGAAGGACAATACCAACTCCATTTTCTCCTTCAACTAATTTGGAAATTGATGCCCTGCAAAAGAACAAAAGGAAGTGGAAGAGAGAATATACCAAAAAAGAAGATCTATGAGAAAGATCAAAACAACAGAGCCTTCTGTGCCTTTGAAGGAAATTCCTTCTTCTACAATGCAGCTACAGGGGAGCTAATATTTGTCTCTCGGTGATATAGCTCACCCATGCAAGAAAGAAAAACAAAAGTAAGAAGAAGCTCTAGAAGGAAATCCACCACTTGGGCATGTTGAAATTCCCAAAGAAGGAAAATTCATAAGAGGTCAAGGGAAACCCCAGAGGGGAAGGAGTGAATAGAAAAGATATGGAAAAAAAGCTACTGATATTTTGGGCAACATGGCCATGACCTCCTCCCGAACCAAGCCAAGCTGAGATGGACAAAGGAGATGAGAGACTTGAGAGAGGATTTTCAAGAATTGGCTAAACCATCAACATTGTCACATGAAGAAGAAGAGTTGGCATCCTGAGATGAAAAGGTAAATTTCCTTTGATAGAAGAAGAATGCTCAACTCCTCAAGTAATTTCAGAGGAAGAAGAAAGACATCAGGTTAAACAGGCTTTGTTCTTGTCTAGAGAAGAGCTCATTATCAGAGAAAAGGATGAGGAATTGGATTTCCTCAAACTCAAATTAGAACAAAGGGAAATGCTCATTGAGAGCTAACAACTCAGCTTGTAGCTAGGATTGAGGAATTATCAGTAATTAAAAAACAACTGATAGAAAAAGGAAGAATGTCAAACTTCCAAAAATAGAATGTTGTGTCCATAGTCTCTACACAAACTGAGTTAACTTATTTTCCACTCAAACAACTATGGAATGACACTTGCAGGGAACTCAGAGAAGCTAAAACATCAAATGAAGATTTGAAGACCAAGATGGAAGAAGAAAAGAAGGCAAGAAAAGAGTGGGAAGAAAAGTTTTATAAGGAAGAAGGAAACAAATATAAATGTCTTGCAAAAATTCATATGGTCTGCATTATGAGTGAAAAATTGCTTTCCTATAGGAGGCCCTCTCCTGCATATAGTGTGTTTTTAGAAGAACAATTCATTCACTAGAAATATCAAGGATTGCATGTGGACTTCCACATGAACTAAAAGATGAATCTAAATTCATGACAACTTATTCTTTAGCCAGTCCTGAGAAGAAAAATCTTCTATGTGAATTCTATCTTTGTAATTTTATGCTAGAGAAAAACACATGATTTATGATCAATTTGTATGTGGGGGAAAGTCATCTCAATGCATTTGTCTCTTTACAAAACCAAATTGCATGGAAGGAAAGGGAATCTGAGTTTTTATTGAAAGCTAGCTCAACTGGTCTCTGCATGAGAGCTCACTATGGTAAACCTTCTGCCTTCCTCATACATTTTAGAACTCATGCCTTTGATGAGCGATTCAAGACACATTATTTTTCCATTCTTACAAAAGAGTATTGATACCTTTACCTCCTATGAGGAGGAGAAGTTTGAAGATATTTATGAAGGATGCTCAAAAAGGTGGGAACTTCTTACTATTTCCTTGAGAAGAAGGGAAGTAATATCCCCTACAAATCTGATCTAGAGTTTAGAAAGAGCAAAAGTGTTATGCACAATAATTCCTCAGATCAATGAGACCTACGGGAAAATATGGATGGGAATGTGAAACAAGGCCCCTCTACTTCTCACCCCCATGTCTCCTTGGAAAAAATAGAGAACCTCAAGATCCTACTAAATTTGAAGAGTGGCAGAGGAAAATAGAAGCAGGAGCAGGGTACAATACCTCTAAGTTTAAGCATTGAAGATCCAGTTTTTAGCCATTTGATCTAAGCAATCAAATGGAATGCAGAACATATAACCCCACTTTTGAAGAATGAAGTTTGTAAAGGGACTTACAAACAAGTAAGTTTGGGGGAAATGATGAGGCCAAAATATGCCCGATTAATGTATAAAATATGATCTCATCTTACTCTCCTTTTTATTAAGTTTGATTGCATTTTGTGACTTTTATTTGATCTGATATGAGTTAGGATGTAATTGTCTATCTTTTGATTGATTGTGATTCTAATGTTTAAAAGCTCTAAAATTCCTAATGAAGTGTGTGTTTGAAATTCTAGTTTTGTAATAAAGCAGGTCTAATCAGTCAAAGAAATGAAGTATGTAGCATTCAACATGTTTTCGGTAGCATCTGTTCCAATACAACTTAGTTCCGAACTTCCAAGCTAGTTCTAGAACTCCATTACATAGTCATCATCTAGTTTTGGAACTTTCGACTTAGTTCTAGAACTCCAATATTTAGTTCCATAATTTTTGGACTTAGTTCCGAACTCCTGGTATAGCTCCGAACTCTCATGGTTTTGATCCTTAACGATTTCCTATGGTTCTGGAACTTCTCTGAAGTTCCTAACCGATGGAAGTTTATCTATTCTAACCACATCCAGAGATTTTTCATCAATGACCCTTTCAATCAGGAAAGGATGAGAAGATTTCTGAACACATCCAGGGATAGTTATCTTATAGTTGTCTGATCAGCCACAATCCGAGTCAACATCTATTTTGGGCATGATTCAATTTCATCATAATCGTAGAGACAACTATGATTGTAAATGTATATATAAGCAGACCTATAGTAGATATAATATAAAGAGAAATAATAGAGATAGAACATAGAAGATAGATATAGACTAAGTACACAGTTCCAATACATTTTGTAATACCGAATGTTTTATCAATAAATAGCCATTCCTGTTTGAGAGAATTCTAAGTTGTTAAATCTTGATTCAAGGAGGAGCAAGGGCCCACTCCCCCAAGGACCAGATATTCATCTATTTGGTATTTATATTTCCTAAGAAAATAGTTTAGATCTTGTTAATTTTGTATCACTTTTAATTCTTCTAGTTAAACTCTATTGTATACTTGTTCCTACAGTGTCTAGATAGATTCTTATTTTTCTTGCAATCATTTTTAAGCATTCTAAGTTGTGTGTGTTTATTTCAAAAGCAAGTGTGTTTACTTTCAAAAGCAAGTGTGTTTATTTCCAAAAGCAAGTGTGTTTATTTCCATTCTATGCAAAGTGTGTTTCCTTTCAGCAAAGCTTTCAGTGTGTTTCTTTCAAAAAAAGTTTTCATAGTATGATTTAAATAAGGTTTTTACCAAGAAGTCCTTAAGACATTGAAAAAGATCCCCCAGAAAATACAAAAATAACTACAGTCAACTACTAGATCAATAGGATTACTCTTGTTGCATATAGCTTTAGACACACCCCTGGTTTGAATATGACATCAACAAGAAGTTGATTTCTAATGTTCTTCTGGATAAGTATCAAGGAAAGAGTTTTTCTTGTTTCCCTTTTTTGATACAATTCTCGAAAATGTATGTAACTTTTTCTTCATGGGTTGGGGCCCCTATAGAACCCCATTTTCTTTTTCACAATATAAAAGGTAACAAATAATTTCATTAGTTTACATGCTTCATGATGGATTTGAAATCTTATCAAAGAAATATAAAATTATAATGTATTGTATCAAATTACATATATGTCTGAAAATAACAACTTCAAATTGAATTTCAGTTTTTTTAATCAAGAATAACATTTGAAATAGGATGAAAATAAAGTTCAAGGAAAACAAGCCTAGGCTTGTTCATCAGTCTTCACATCTGTATCTTTATCTTCTTCATCTCCTTCTTCCTTGGGTTTCCTATCCACATATGCATCATACTTTTGGAATAGCTCTTTTATATCATCCTCATTTGGGCATGTATGGTGCTGAAATATCAAGGATTTCCTACTTAGTGCATCCACGCATTGATCCATATTTTTTATATTCCCATGGTTTTGATTTTAAATCTACAATTCTAGTTTCTACAGTCATTAGTGTCTTAATGACTTCATAAGAAAAGTTTTCTCTTTGGATATTTTTCTCAAAAGAACTGATTAAGAATTCAGTTTTCATATCACCATAACTCTTTTTGAATTTATCAAATACCATGTTTTCTAACTTTAGATCAATAATGTCCATACTCTTCTCAACCCATTTCTTCTTTGTCTTTTTTTTTGTCTCTAATTCCATTCAAAACCTCAACTCTAAGTTTGGCCAAGTCTTCAATTACATATTGAGTTCCCATGTGTTCAATTGGCACAATTCCTTCCTTATCAACTAATTCTTCATCTAATTGAGTAATACAATTCAGCTTGGGAGAATTCCCTCAAAATAGAAAATCTCGTTGTAGTGCCCACATTTTTATAGCTCCAGCTTATCTCGTTGGTTCATTTATGGATAGGCATGTTTTGACCGAGACTCGATATATTTTAGACATTATGCTATGTTATTTATCCTGATGGACAGTATGATATTTTGGGTGCATAGTGCCGGTTGGACTAGATTAGTATATTGGTATATTCCTTATGATGTTGATCACACTAACAGAGTTATATGATAGTGAGATTTATTGGTTGGATGTTGATTCTTGTAGTTGATCTAATAAATGATATAGTCTTCTCGATTTAATAATGGTAACTCATGCTAGCATAGGTGTATGTTGTTGTAATTATATCTTTGGATGATTCATGGTGAACTATGTGTATAATTCTATGCATTGCACTATCAATTTTTTAATGATGTTAGGATATTATAGGTTGGATTCATTTTGTGATGAGTAGATGATGTTTATTGTATTAGATAGATGTAGTTAATATGTGCAATGAGTGTGCAAGTGACAAAAGTTATAGCGAACGTGAGTTTCGTGGTTCTACGCAATTGTGCACAAGCGGCGCATGGGCTAAGTCCTAACCATGCTAAATGTTGAGGCCTTAGAGTATATGTATTAATTGGGCACCATGAGTGAACCCTCAATTGTAATGTAATTATGTCTTGTAAAATTAATTATGTTTAGGGTGTGTTTTATTTAAGTAAACTAGTTTAGGGGTTTAATAATCTCATTTTAATTTAAGTGATGGTTTTGGGTAAGTGTGTGTGTGTTGGTAGAAGGGATTGGGGCCACATGTGAACCTTGGGTGGACCCCACACCCTCTACCCTTGTGCCCAAGTGTGCCAAACCCGAAATTGGGCTATTTTGGGCATTTTTAGTGACCCCTTTTTAGTTTGGGAGTTCACTTAGCATGAAAATGGGCCCTTGGACCCTACCTAATAGGTAGGGGGGCTTATTTCCAAGGTTTGGAGGGATTTTCCCTCCCATTTTCCTTCCTTTGGTCACATCCATGTAAGGTGGTTGGTTTGTGTGTATTTGTTAAAAGTTGCTCCACTTTGTTTTATTTTCATTTTATTATTTTGGGTGATGAGGGCTAAAAAGTTAGTTTACTCTTACTTATTTGGTTTTTGGAATCTTTGACTTGTGGGAGGAGAGGGGGTGACACATGTCACTTTCCTATTGGTGAAAAAACTTTTGGGCTCCTCTTGATATTCTTCCTCATGGTGAAGGAAGGGGACTTTTCCTCATTTTTTTGAGACTTGGAGAAATTTTTGGGAGCTTGAGGATTGCTTGGATAAAGTAGGAAAAATTTAGAGTCTTGGAAAGCATTGTAGAGGTAGGATTCTTAATCCTTTTCTTTCCTTGTTGTTGCTTATATTGTTAGCTATGCAATGGTCAATAAAATAATGTGTGTGAAATGATGTGTTGTAAAGTTGTATGAAGAATGTAGTTTTGTTTGTTTTGTTTGTTTTGTTGTTTTTGTTTTACTCTCCACCATCATATGGCTTGATGGTTTTTGGAGAATGTAGGGGAAGAGAGATGGATTTCCCTCTCAAACCTCATGGTTTGTTGGTCAAGCCATGAAGGTTCCTTCTCATCCCCTCATATGGTTTGAGGTGGGAGAAAGGTTCATATGGCTTGAACCTTTCCCCATTCTTGGGAGGAAACCCATTGGGTTTGAAAATCCTCCCAAGAAGGATTTCATTGACATAAAGGAGAAATAAGGAGGATGAATGTTGGGAGAAATAAGAAGGTTATAGAATATGTATTTGGTGTTTCCTGTGGTTGGACACTCTGTTCTTTTTGGGCATCCTATTTCTTCTCTTCCCCCTTTTTGTGAGGGTGATCTTGTTTCTCCTCATAGTGTTGGCTCATCATGTGTATTATGTGTAAGTGTTTAAATGTTTTCTATGTATTTTTGTTGTATTTATCCCCTTTATACTTGTGCACATTGTGGAAGTTAGTTCCTCTCTCCCATGGGCTTGGGGGAGGCTAGCATGACTTCCAACCATGGAAAGGCATGTGATGATGCCTATTGGTTGGGTGGTAAACAAGCCTTGTCTCTTGATTCAACATTCTTGGAAGAACACTCAAAGTTGGAGATAGTTGGAGTCTCCTTGTCATCTTGGTCCTCTTGGTCATCTTCATTCTTTTGAGGACATTACTTTCATTATATCTTTACAAATGTGGCTTTGTGAAGCTTTCATCTTCTTGTAAAACACCTATTTTGTATTTGATGTTACTTGTAAACTTAAGTCATTTGCTAAAGAAGTTTTCCTTCATTATTGCAAGAATCTTGTAAACAAAAAAGAAAGAAAGGAAAGATTACAATATTGAAATCATGAGCTCTTTTATTTTACATGTCTTCATTGGAAGGTCTTGTTTGTTTATAAATCTGCAAAATATAGTTATGCATTATACATTAAATATGAAATATTTAGTTGTGTTTGCTTTTTATTTTTAAATGACATTACATTTGGTATCGAGCGAGGTTCAAACATGCGGAGACTCTTGGGTAACTAGTAAATTTTTTTAGTCTTGCATTTAACAAAAAAAAATACATGGATATGTCCTTATTGTAATCTTCCTTGCATGAGAAATCTGATTATTTGTGTTCAAAGGAAAATTGATTTATTTGAAATATGGTTATTGATATATGTTTCCTTCTTACAAATTGTTATTGCATGTGTTCATGTAAATACACACACACACACACACACACACACACACACACACACACACACACACACACACACACACAAACACTATTCTTGAAATGTATTTATTTTTGAAAGGTTAAAGAGTAGAATACTACTAGTCTTCTCTCTTCTCTTATTGTCAAAATAAGATGGGCACATTTGCAGATCACATATGAATATATCAAAAAAATAGTATAATAATAAAATAAATTAAATTTATATTAGTCATATTCTATTTGTTTATTATTGGAAATAAGTATTGCAGATTTATATATATTTAAAACTGTATTTAAGTGCAAAATCCATAGGTTTATCACACTTTTATTATATATATATATATATAATATAAATGTTATTCATTAAATTTTCAGAATGAAAAAAAAAATGTATTATAGAGTATAATATATCACTTATTATATATATATATATATATATATATATAATATGTTATAGTTTTTAAATAAACAAAAAAATGTATTAAATTTTTAAACAAAAAAACACAGATTTTGGGAGGGCCAACCCCTCCCCACGCCCGCACAAAACACCACCGCCGTTGTCCACTTGCACCCCTGCTGCCCTCCGCACCCCCTGCTACCCCCTCCCACGCAACCACCATTTCCCCTCCAACCCCGCCCTCACTATACTCCCCCCACGCCACTGTCCCCACATCATTCTTCCTCTTCCCACCTCCACGCAGCCTTACCCCCTTCCACGTCACCCTCACTCCCCCACACAGCCACTACCGCTATTTTTCCCTCCTCTGCGTTGCCCCTCTCCGCAAAATAAAACAAAAAAACAAATAAAACAAAAAGAATGTGGCCAACAAATACGGTCTGCCGCCCTTCCCGTACACAAACCCCGTGTTTTTTAATATATATCTTCTCCCATTCGGGGTATATAAAAGGGAAAATACACACTCAACCAGAGAAGATCCCAGTTAAAGAAATTTTACAAATATATATATATATATATATATATATATATATATATATATATATAACATAAAATGGAGACTCTTCATCAAAAAAACTCCATGAAGCCAAGCTTCCATAGCTCCTCCACCTGCACAAGATGAAACAAAGAAAACAAAATAAGAGAAATAGAAAGGAAGAAGAAACAAAATGAATGAGAAAAGGAATGGAAAAGAAAATAAAATAACATAGAGAAATTTAGGGCAACTTTAGGGTAAGACTCAGATCTAGGGCCTAGATTTGTTTAATCCTATGGCTCACAATAAACCCTACACACTTTAAGTCATGGGAAATATAATGGGAATGGAAAATAAATTTGATGGGGTGTGTGTGGGTAAAATAAATTAAAAAGGGGAAATCAAATTAAATTAAAAGGGGTGTGTAGGAAAATTAATAAAAAGGGGGAGGAATAATTATTTATAAGGGGTGTAAACTTTTATTTATTACCCTAGGGAGCTTAATAGAGTAAAATGATTAAATTATTATTGGGCTAGTGTTTATTTGATTTCGGGTAAATTAATAATTAATATAAATTAATTATTAATAGGAAGGGGTTAAGCAAAACGTTAGTAATTTTTTCTCACTAAAAAAAGTTTATAAACTATTTTTTTTAATTTATTTTATTTCTTTTACCTCAGGTTCAGGATGGCACCCAAGAGGGGGCGATCAAATAGAGGCTCAAGACGTAGTGTACCTACACAGGAGCTTCCAGCACCTGATTTTGGGCCTCAGATATTAGAGACCCTACAGCAGATGATAGGCATCGTGCAGCAGTGCCTTCCACCACTGCAGTTGCTAAGAGAGGAGGACATTCAGTTGGGAGATGAGGAGTTGATTAGCGAGGATGCACATTCAGAGCCACTTGAGTACGATACCCTGAGATAAGATAGGTCACGTATCCCTTCCATCCTTGGCGAGAGGATGGCCTCATTTCGTCGCATCCATTCACATAGCTTCGATGGACCATTTAGAGACAGGCGACCCCTTTCACCTGTTAGACCACATCATCAGGATCAAGACACAAGCAATGTGATTTGATACCTTCTTCACCTTCAGCTACCTACTTATACTGGCTTGATAGATGGCTTTGGGGCAAAGTCCTGGCTCCTTAGCTTGGATAGCTACTTTGGCTTGCACTCTTATGAGAGCAATGTCAAATCCAGGTTCGCCATACACCTCCTCCGAGACACAACAGGCGTTTGGTGGAGGAATGAGGAGTGGAAGATCCATCTGACTCGAGATACAGTGACTTTGGAGTTGTTCGAGGAGTGGTTCAGGGCCCGATATATGTCAGAGCATTTTGTGTAGAAGAGGATTGATGAGTTTCATGACTTACGATAGGGCTCTGACACAATGGCACAATACAAGAGAAGGTTCTTGGATCTCTTGTAGTATGTATACTACCTGCAAGATGAGAAATTATAACTAAACTAGTTCATTCAAGGCCTAAATGTAGATATAGCAGGAGCAGTTAGGATGTTATCTCCTCCCATGCTTGAGAAGGCTATAGAGGAGGCCTACTTGGCTAAGGAGAATAGGATTAAGGCACGGAACACCGAGATAGGAATAATAGCAAGTTCTAGGATAGGATTTAGGATTTCCAGAGTTAGAGGACATGGGGTATAGTACCACCCCCTAGAGAAGTATTCTGGTCTCCTCTAACATCATCGAGAGCTCCACCGCATCCACCATAGTAGACACAAAGACATTAGGGACACGACATCGAGAGGGTAGATAGACTCAGAGCTTTCAGCGAGGTGGATCTAGAGGTGGTTTTGGTGGATCTAGGGACAGGAGGCTGGGTACTCATCACTCATAGCTAGGCGACTCACACGGCAGATCTACTAGGGTTGGGTGACAAGTTTAGTTCACGAGAGTACAGGAGGGACCCCATCTCAGAGGGGTACAGGAGGATGTTTTATTTTTGGGGCTCTAGACCATTATGTGCGTATGTGTCCACACAAGCCCACTACTATAGATATGCAGAGAGATCCTAGATCCGAGTAGACAGTGGGTGACATGGGACATTCCCATCGTGTATATGTAGTGGTTAACATCCGTTAGGCTGAGCATCATGCCACAGTCATTGAGACGATAGGTACTATCAGGGGTATTTTTGTCTTAGTACTTTTTGATTCAGGTGCTTCAGATTCTTTTGTATCTCCTTCTATAGTGGACCAGTGTGGGCTAGTGGTGGCTAGGTAACCAGATAGTTGGCAGGTTGAGTTGGCCTCTGGGGCTAAACTCATCGTGGACTTGTATGTGGAGAGTTGTGTACTTGATTTTGGGGTCTTCTCCACTACACTTGACCTTTGAGTTATTATCTTAGGATCCTATCGGGTGTAGTGTTGTGTATGGATTGGCTCGAGACTCATCGAGCCAAGGTGGATTACAGAAATAAGGTCATTGAGTGTCAGGATGATCTTGGGAGTGCAGTTGTGATTTCAGGGATGCAAAGACCTATTTCCTTGCGTATGATCTTGGCTAAGCAACTCAAGCGGAGCATGCGTAAGGGTTGCTAGTTTTTTTCTATCACCATCAGTGATCATTTAGAGATCACTCCAGAGAATTCACCCTTAGATGATCACGTAGTTTTGAGGGAGTACGCAGATGTGTTTCTAGGAGAGCTTCTAGGTTTACCACCTAGTAGGGAGGTGGATTTCACCATTGATTTAGTGCCTGGCTCCACACAAATTTATATGGCACCCTATCGGATGACGAATTTAGAGCTTCATGAGCTCAAGATTCATTAGAGCGATTAGAGTACGGTCTCATTCACCCTAGTGTATCTCCTTGGGGAGCGCCAGTCATATTTGTGAAGAAGAAGGATGGTTCTCTCAAGCTTTGTGTAGACTTCAGACAGCTCAACAAAGTCACAATAAAGAACCATTATCCACTCCCCAGGATTGATGACTTGTTTGATTATATGCAAGGAGCTAGAGTTATCTCCAAAATTGATCTCAAGTCAGGGTATCATCAGTTGTGCATATCAGATGTAGATATTCATAAGACAGCTTTCCGCACATGTTATGGGCATTATGAGTTCACTGTTGTCCCCTTTGGTTTGACCAATGCCCTAGCTGTCTTCATGAGCCTCATGAATGGAGTGTTTAGGACCTTTCTAGATCACTTTTTCATAGTTTTCCTCAATGATATTTTGATATATTCTCGTTCCGAGGAGGAACACGAGGAGCATTTGAGACAGGTACTTTAGGTTTTGAGAGAGTAGAAGTTGTTTGGGAACTTGGAAAAGTGTAGCTTCTTTCAGACAGAGATTCAGTACTTGGGACACATTATTTTAGGAAAGGGTATCTCTGTAGATCCCTCTAAGATTTAGGCTATCATGGACTAGCCAGTGCCCACATTAGTGATTGAGGTGAGGAGCTTCATGGGTTTAGCAGGGTATTACTGCAAGTTTGTGTAGGACTTTTCTAGGATTGCTCACCCTATTACTTCCCTTCAGAGGAAAGGGAAGAAGTTTTATTGGTCAGAAAAGTGTGAGTAGGCCTTTCAGTTGCTTAAGAAAAGGTTAACCACAGAGCCCATCTTAGCAATCCCAGACCCGACAGAGGATTTTGTTGTTTACACTAATGCAACACTAGAGGGTTTGGGAGCCATTCTTATGCAGAAGCATCGGGTGATTGCCTTTGAGTCGCGTAAGCTCAAAGACTATGAGCTTAACTATCCTACTCATGACTTGGAGCTTGCAGCAGTTGTTCATGCACATATGCATTGGCAACACTTCCTTTTGGGTATACCTTTCATTTTAAGGATAGATCATCACATTTTACAGCATATCTTCTCACAGCTGAACCTCAACACTCATCAATGGAGTTGGATGGAGTTCCTATGTGAGTATGACATGGAGGTGTAGTATATGAAAGGAAAGGAAAATGTTGTTACGAGATGCACTTAGTAGACGTTGACATGTGCTTGCTTCATTGACACTTTAGTCAAATTTGAGAGGTAGGATCCTTGAGAATCTTTCGGAGGATAGGTTTTATGAGGGAGCTAGACGGATGTTGGATTCTTAGGTTTCTTTTGAGGGAGATATTTAGGATGCATGTTAGAGTCGATGGTTTACTTCAGTTCCATAGGTGCATTTATGTGCCGAAGGCAGGTTATCTACGTAGCTTCATCCTTACAAAGGCTCATTGAGCCCCATACGCAGCACATCCAAGAGTGAAGAAGATGCACACCGATTTGAGAGAGTTACATTATTGGCGGGTCTTCGTCGAGACATAGCAGATTTTATAGTGCATTGTCTTGAGTGTCAGAGAGTCAAGGTAGAGCATTCTCATCCCGTAGGACTCTTATATCCTCATGACATTCCCAAGTGGAAATGGGATGTGATCTCCATGGATTTCATAGTAGGACTTCCTATGTCCTCTTATCATCATGATGCCATTATGATCACTGTGGATAAGTTGACCAAGGTCACACATTTCTCGCCAACCAAGGTTACCTATAATGCACAGGCCATCGCCAAAGTGTTTATGAAGGACATTGTTAGATTGCATGGGATCTCAAAGATGATCATCAATGACAGAGATACCATCTACATATTAGTTTTCTGGACTTCTTTTCAGGATGCCTTGGGTACACAGATTAATTTCAGCTCAGCATATCATCCAGAGACAGATGGGTAGATAGAGATAGTTAATCACGTTTTGGAGGACATGTTGAGGATGTATGTGATGGACCAGCAAAAGAAGTGGGAAGATTATTTGCATTTAGTGGAGTTTCATTACAACAACAGTTATCATAGCTCCATTGCATTGGCTTCAGTATCGATTTGTATGGTTGACCTTGCAAGACACCTTTGAGCTAGGATAGACTTGATGATAGGATTATTCTAGAGCCAACTTACCTTCAAGATTTAGTGCAGCGAGTTGTTCTCGATTCGACAACATCTTGAGTAGGCTAGAGCACTCCGGATGGCGTATGAGGACAAAGCAGCATTGATTGTCACTTCTCAGTGGGTGACAAAGTCTTCTTGAGAGTTCACCCCCATAAGAGTCCGATCCGCTATGAAAAGGGTTCTAAGATATCACCTCATTTTATGGGGCCTTTTGATATTCTTGAGGTCATTGGTCCAGTTTCCTATCGTCTAGCTTTGCCACCACTCCTTGCATGGGCCCACGATGTATTTCATGTTTCTGTACTTCGTAGATATGTACCAGATGTTTCTCATGTTTTGGATTGGTCAACATTACAGGTAGATGACGAAGGACAGTGGAGACCAAGCCCATACGCATATAAGAGCACCATAGGTTGGCCCTTCGGGGTCAAGATTTGGACAGTCAGTGCAGTGGAATAGATATGACGAGACATCACTACTACTAGGAGGATACTACACCACGATGGCTAGATATCCCTATCTCTTCTAATGACTTCCAAGAGGAAGTCTAATTCTATGAGAGGGGGATGTAGTTCCCACATTTTTATAGCTCTAGTTATCTGTTGGTTCCTTTATGCATAGGCATGTTTTGACTAAGACTCTAATATATTTTACACATTATGCTATGTTATTTATCCTCATGGATAGTATAATATTTTGGGTGTGTAGCACCAATTGGACTAGATTAGTATATAAATATATTCCTTATGATGTTGATGACACTAACAGAGTTACATAATAGTGATATTTATTGGTTAGATGTTGATTCTTGTAGTTGATCTCATCAATGATTTAGTCTTCTTGATTTAATAATGGTAACTCATGCTATCATAGGTGTATGTCATTGTAATTATATCTCGTGGATGATTTATGGTGAACTATGTGTATAATTGTATGTGTTGCACTATTAATTGTTTAATGATGTTAGGATATTATAGGTTGGATTAATTTTGTGATGAGTAGATGATGTTTATTGTATTATATAGATGCGGTTAATGTGTGTAATGAGTGTGTAGTTTACGAGGTTATAGGAGAACATGGATTTCATGATGGCTATGCAATTGTGTGCAATGCGAGGCCCACGAGTTGAGTCCTAACCATGCTAAATGTTGAGGCCTTAGAGTAGATGTATTAATTGGGCACCATAAGTGAACCCTCAATTGTAATGTAATTATGTCTTGTAAAATTAATTATGTTTAGGGTGTGTTTTATTTAAGTAAACTAGTTTAGGGGTTTAATAATCTCATTTTAATTTAAGTGATGGTTTTGGGTAAGTGTGTGTGTGTGTTAGTAGAAGGGATTGGGGCCACATGTGAACCTTGGGTGGACCTCACACCCTCTACCCTTGTGCCCAAGTGTGTCAAACCCGAAATTGGGCTATTTTGGGCATTTTTAGTGACCCTTTTTAATTTGGGAGTTCACTTAGCATGAAAATGGGCCCTTGGACCCTACCTAATAGGTAGGGGGCTTATTTCCAAGGTTTGGAGGGAGTTTCCCTCCCATTTTTCCTTCCTTTGGTCACATCCATGTAAGGTGGTTGGTTTGTGTGTTTTTGTTAAAAGTTGCTCCACTTTGTTTTATTTTCATTTTTAGTATTTTGGGTGATAAGGGCTAAAAGGTGAGTTTACTTTTACTTATTTGGTTTTGGAATCTTTGACTTGTGGGAGGAGAGGGGGTGACACATGTCACTTTCCTATTGGTGAGGAAACTTTTGGGTTCCTCTTGATATTCTTCCTCATGGTGAAGGAAGGGGACTTTTTCCTCATTTTTTTAGATACTCGGTTAAATTTTGGGGAACTTGAGGATTGCTTGGACAAAGTGGGAAAAGCTTAGAGTCTTGGAAAGTATTATAGAGTTAGGATTGTTAATCCTTTTCATTTCTTGTTGTTGCTTATATTGTTAGCTATGCAATGGTCAATAAAATAATGTGTGTGAAATGATGTGTTGTAAAGTTGTATGAAGAATGTAGTTTTTTTTTTTTTGTTGTTTTTTGTTTTACTCTCCACCATCATATGGCTTGATGGTTTTTGTAGAATGTAGGGGAAGAAAGAGGGATTTCCCTCTAAAACCTAATGGTTTTTTGGTCAAGCCATGAAGGTTCCTTCTCATCCCCTCATATGGTTTGAGGTGGGAGAAAGGTTCATATGGCTTGAACCTTTCCCCATTCTTGGGAGGAAACCCATTGGGTTTGGAAATCCTCCTAGGAAGGATTTCATCGACATAAAGGAGAAATAAGGAGGATGAATGTTGGGAGAAATAAGGAGGTTATAGAATATGTATTTGGTGTATCCTATGGTTGGACACTCTTGTTCTTTTTGGGCATCATATTTCTTCTCTGCCTCCTTTTGTGAGGGTGATCTTGTTTCTCCTCATAATGTTGTCTCATCATGTGTATTATATGTAAGTGTTTAAATGCTTTCTATGCATTTTTTTGTATTTATCCCCTTTAGACTTGTGCACATTGTGGAAGTTAGTTCCTCTCTCCCATGGGCTTGGGGGAGGCTAGCATGACTTCCAACCATGGAAAGACATGTGATGATGCCTATTGGTTGGGTGGTAAACAAGCCTTGTCTCTTGATTCAACATTCTTGGAAGAACACTCAAAGTTGGAGATAGTTGGAGTCTCCTTGTCATCTTGGTCCTCTTGGTCATCTTCATTCTTTTGAGGACATTAATTTTATTATATCTTTACAAATGTGGCTTTGTGAAGATTTCATCTTCTTGTAAAACACCTATTTTTATTTGATATTACTTGTAAACTTAAGTCATTTGCTAAAGAAGTTTTCCCTTCATTATTGCAAGAATCTTGTAAACAAAAAAAAAGAAAGGAAAGATTACAATATTGAAATCATGAGCTCTTTTATTTTTCATGTCTTCATTGGAAGGTCTTGTTTGTTTATAAATCTGCAAAATATAGTTATGCATTATACATTAAATATGAAATATTTAGTTGTGTTTACTTTTTTTTTAAAAATGGCATTACACTCATTATCACACTGTTCAATTAACTCATCAATTTCATTGAGCTTATTCTTAAGCTCTTCATATTTCATCTTAGCTTTCTCCAATATCTTCTTCCCATTTTCAACCAATTTCTCTATCCATTCATCAACAAATTTAACCTTTTTGACAACTTTTTCAATATGCACAATAGCCTTTGGAGTAATAGTAGAGATATCTTCTTGGCCTTCACTAGATTGGCCTACTAGTTGTTGTAAACATGAACTGAATGACCTCACCTATTCTTTTAATTGTATTTTTGATACTTTTTCTTCATCCACTTTATGAAGCAATCCCTGGACTACTTCAGAAACTCCTTGCTTTAGTGCATCCCTTGAGGGTTTTCCCAAAGGAATAAATTGAACATTATAGTCATTTGTAGTTATATCACTTCTTGATTTCCCTCATGTGGGATTGCCACCTCCAAATTTTTGGATCCATATGGGTCAGTATGATTTTTAGTAATGATCCTATCCTTTTTTAGATCCTTTGTGGGTTTTGGGAAATCCAAGGCTATAAGATCTATGGCTTTCATAGGTA
This sequence comes from Taxus wallichiana var. yunnanensis, assembly GCA_018340775.1. NCBI lineage: Eukaryota > Viridiplantae > Streptophyta > Pinopsida > Cupressales > Taxaceae > Taxus > Taxus wallichiana. The sequence continues at coordinate 137,544,152 of CM031244.1, read as the reverse complement.
CAACCTCTTCTTCTTCTTCTTTTGAAATCAACTCTCCTATCTAACATTTTGTAAGAGTAGTTCCCACCTTTTTCTCACATTAAAGGTCCCGGTTCAAACTTGGGATCGGACACCAAAGTTTGACCAAAAACCCCCAACAAGATTTTAGGGATTAGGAATTAATTGTTCACGATTAACGATGTACGTGGGAAATACACCACGTCTAATCTATAAACATAAATGTAAATGAAGACACATATCAAATATTACTCCAAACTCAAATATTTATTTATTTATCAATAATGATTACATAAATTTATAATACATGCATATTATTTCATTTCCCCTATCCTTAATCTCACACAAAATCTCAAAATGGCATTCACATATGTCTTTCGTGATGCACACTTCACATACTCATTTTATCACTTCGTACATTGATTTATCTCTTTCTCTTCATGATTATATATTAAATATTCTCTCTCATTTTTGTGATATCCTCATCTCTCCTCATTTTACATCATTAAATAGCCTTTAAAAGGAAAAATTTATGTCTTTTCACTCATTATGACCCGTGGTAACCATTGGTTAACACTAATTTACATTATTAACTAGTAATTAGTGAATATTTACACATATATCATGGTGTTTATGCATTTTTCTTGTGTAAAATATTATATATTCTTCATCATTATTATTTTAATATGTTTATGGCTTCGTGGTATATTATAATGCTCATATAGATCCTGCAAACATCATAAAATAACTTCATAATATGAATAACTTTTGTTATGCCTCTTTCATCTTCTATCTTATTATGTCTTTGATCTTTCTTTATTCTGCGGCTCGTTTATTAGCTTCCGTGGATTTTATTAGTCTTATGTGGCTATCTATGTGTATTGCAGCTTCTACTATTTATCACGGTATTCTCCGTTGTAACTCAGGTGTTGTGGTCTTTGGAAGTTTTTATCCTTTATCTACACTTCTCCATTCTCTTCGCAGCTAGCTTTATTACTTTGCAGCTATCTCTATCACTTTGCAACTATCTATAAAAATTTGTGGCTATCTCTTTATTTTTGCGGTTTATCCAAAATATGTAGAAGATTTTTGTCAACATAGTTTTTTCAGGAACAACAACGAATTACTTAGACATTTCTTGAACATCTTGCACTAATGGATCCTTATGTTGCACTTTTTCCACTTCCAATGTTGATTTCTTTGGTTCATCTTGTGTTAACACTTCCCCACTTGCTTCTTTCCTTGATCCTGAACTTGGGGTTGAAAAACTTCCTTTTGAGTCATATAAATATTTGGAACATGTTCTCTATTTTTCTCCTCAACTGATGTAGTCATAACCTCTACATTTTCCTTGGGAAACTCTTAGGCTGGTGTTGTTCCTTTAGGTTATTCTTATTCTACTTCCTTTAGAGGTTATTATTTGGTGGAGATATCCTCATGAAATGGTATACCAATTTCCTTTTGTTCTTTTGATACCTCCTTTTGTGGCATGGTGTTCTAGCTCTCAGTAGTTGATCCTTTACCTTTATCAATACCCTGTATACTCTAATTGTCATCAATCTCTTCCTTTGTAATGGTTTCTTTTGCAATTTCAATCACCCTTTTTCTTCAGACTTTTCCCTTTGAGGTGATCCACTACCTTTGGTAACCTTGGTTTCCTTTTGGGGATCCTTTTCACCTGGTGCCCCAATATCCATAATTTCTCCACTAGAAATTCCTTGAAATTTTGACTTTCTCATTTTTGAAGTAGTTTGGCCTTTAGAAGATACTTTTGACATTGGAATTTCTGACTCAACAATTGGCACATGGGTGGATTCCTTCACTCCTTCACCTGACTAGAGAATACATGTATCTTCTACCACTTGTCTTTCAACTAATACTTCAAATTCCTCAAGTACATGAATCTCCTCATTTGTGTCTATGTCTATTATTTCAATTGGTATTTTTGTTTATTCATGCAATTGATCAAAAATAGGTATACTCACACCTTCATCTGGGGTTGCATCAAATTTCTTCAACCCTTGTTCTAACACAGAACTATCTAGTAGATTAGATGGGATATTACCTTGGGATACTTTTTCTTGAGTAATATCAACTATTACTCCTCCTAGAGATAAAGCTGAAGCTGGAAACATTGGTTGTATATTTGGACTTACTTGAACATCTTTTTGTTCTAGTGGTGGAGTTGCTTGATGAACCATGGAAGCAACTATTCCTTCTTTTTCTTAGTGAGCATGGGAGGATCAATCACTTCAGGATTCTTATGCTTTTGTTTCTTAGATGCATGATCACCTTCTCTTACCAAGGGTTGTTCAAATACAACTTTGTATCTCTTCTTTTCCCTTTCAAATTGTTTGATATCTAGTGCCACCCTTTCCTTGACACTTTGTGACTTGGATTAGATGTTAGCACTTTCTATGGCTCCTCTCATCATCTTTTCAATACCTTGGGATTTTGGTGAAATCTCTGGAGGGGAATTTTATGTAGCTAAACCTTTTTCCTTTTTTTGGATTGGTACTTGAAAAAGTAATAGGAGCATTTTGCATAGACTTTAGAAGCATTTCTTCTATTTTCTACTTCAAAGAAGACATGGAAGTTCCTATTTCACTGGAAGCAATGGTCCATTCATCAATAATGCTTGTAGTAGGTATTTTTGAAGGTAATTAGGGGATTTCCCTCCTAAAGGATCCATCTTATCAGCTCCTTCCCTCAAAGGGGGAAGATCTTCCTTCAAAATCTCTAATTCCCTAAACTTATTAAGTACCCTTGTATTCTGAATAGATAAATCTATGTTCTTTTTTAACCAAGTCAAAGTTCTCCTCATCACATGAGAAATCCTACCATACTTGATCATCTGATTATTTTTCATCCCATTTTATGGGGGTCATTAGTTGTCCTTCTATCTTTTGATCAATATAAAATTGAATCACAATTTTTTGGTCATCCACGATTCCTATAGGCACCAAAAAAATTTTAAAATAAATTATCTTCATAAGAGTCATCCTTGAAAAATATTTGAGTCTGAATTCTTCCTCATCTCTATAATTCATCTAATAATCCTCAAAATGAGGTTCATGCTCAAAATAATTTCCCAAAGTGTTGACCACCCATCTAATATCATAGTTATACCTTAATTAAGTTTCTTCATATAAAACCTATCCTTCTCCTCCTCCATCAACCTATCTTTCATAATAGAGGGTAAATAATACCTTCCATTCCAAATGGTAAATTTGATGTTTGTCTTGTTTCTCCCAAAGAATACAGATTATGAATAGGTATTTGTTGTCTTGAAAATTCACATAAATCCATCTTATCATCTAAATACCTTGGTAATTTGCATGGTTGTCCCTCAAATCCATTGGCTCTTATGTATGTGAATATTCTATATTTAATTAAAAGTAAACCATAATCAATTATTACATTCGTAGATTCTTATGATATTTTGTATTGCTCTCATTCAGGTTTGAACAAGCATATGATAGGTGTAAAGAATGCATCATTCACCAATCTTACATTTCCCTTCCAATTACTCAATTGTAATTGGGGATAAACCTCATGCACCTTGTTTTTTTGAAAGGGACATGTGGTATAAGGCCAGGGAAATGTCTATGGCCTATAATATTGTAAATTAGATATGTCATCATATAAAACTTGAGCTCCCCAAGTACCACCCATTTTGATTTTTGCAGCCAGTGCTAAAATATGATCATGAATTGAATTGGCTATGAGGGTTTCCCAAAAAATGCTTCCTTTCCTTTCTAAAACAACCCACATATATGGGAACATCCATTATTTGAATTCATTTTTATTTCCAAGCTAGCCATTCTACTTAGCAACACAACTAAATCCTCTGCTTCTTCCACAAACTATGACCTAACCAATTTTTGGGAATCCTAGTGGTTATATTTTTATCTACTAGTAGCCACTTGGTGTTTATAACTTTGGCATAATCTTTCTTCTTGGCTTCAAAGTATTTTAGGGATAATTCAACACTTAGGGTTACTAGATTTTTGATCACTGGTAATCTCATCATTATCCTAAAAGCTTTAGGTGTTAAAGTCAATACTACCTCACCACTCCCATCCAAAACCTCCCTATTCTTTGGATTATAATTCATGGTGAAAAGCATTAAAAATTTAGGAAAATGCATTGAAGGAGGGATAACACCAATTGAAGCAATGTTACTAGCCTCGATTGCTTCCATGAGTTCACTTTTGTCTAGGTTATTTAGTCTTTATAAAAAGTCGTTCAAATCAGCATTCATCAAGTCTATGTCCATAATTTTATCCAAGTCACTGGTAACACCAAATGTGACTTGAAAACCCAATGGAAATGAATTCATTTTTATGCCCTAGCTTCTACTTTCAATCTCTTTGCAAATTGTGGAGTAGAAAAATGAAAGTATGAAAGTAGTACAATCCTTACTGGTTTTTTGTGTAAATGTCTATGTAATTATCCTTTTCTTATTATATTTTCAAGAATTTAGCTACCAATCAATGCTCCTTGATTTATTTCACCTTATTCCTTTGAAAATTCTAATAGCAAGGGTATCCAAATCTTCACATCCGATAATAAAAATCTCAAAGTGTTTGAATACTTAAAATAATTTTTCCTTGATTTGTGCAAAAAAACATTAATGGTAGTAGTCATAAATGCATTGAATCCTAGCCATCCATATTTCCTCCCCTTTTTAAAATGTGGGTCGTCCACGTGGATAAATTCTATGTTATGCGGGCTCGGGGTCTTTTTGTATTTTTACACTACCTTTTAAAAGCATACGAGTTCACACATTTGACCCGAGCACCCACCTTTGAATTTTGTTATGATCATGACACGTGTTCAAATCTTAGAGGTAGCAGAGCTATGAGACTTTTTACATATCTGTCTATTTTCTTGATTGGGCACAAAACTACCAAGTTGACCCGAGGCCCCGCTTCTCCGCCCTTTGCTTAAAAATACAACACGTGTCCTTAGCGGGCCTCAAATATTTTTCTACAGTCTTGCACTTTGTTAACTCAATGTTAGTAAAATATTATTGGCCTCATTCCCCACTCCAATTTCTCTTTAACACTTATAGTCTTTATATCGATCTTGTATCCTTTGACTTTGAATATTCCCAGGAATATTCGTTAGGCCTCAAGGCCAAGTTTGTATTTTGTGATTATTATGTAATTGTTGTAACTTTGCAAACCAAACCTGTAACAATGCAACCAATGGGAACCTACCACGTATCTTCAGGTGGTGGAGGAAAATATGAAATTTGAAACAAGGATGATATTCAGGATATTTTTACAAGATTAAACCTGATTCATGACCAAATTTTTACAGGGATTTTCAAAGGCAACATGACTATTACATTCCTTAACCAAAAAATAGGATTCACACCCTAAACACAGGGTTTTCATTCACATTCAACATGATTACATATTCAAATATATGTTTTTTACATGAGAAAACTAGTCAAAGTAAATTTTTCAAAAGCATACACTGGATAAAAGGGTGAGATCAAATCGAGCACTAATAGACTTGAAGCTCATTTGCATGTCCTTTTTAGGAGAAATTACTCCCCATAATATGGACATACTCAAAATTTCAATCAAGACATCGCAATAAGTGATAATGCATCCTTGTACAATTTTGACACAAAAAGACTAAATACATAGAACACTAAATTTCTACCTATAAAATATAATGTAATAGATAGAAAGTAATAATTAATTAATTTCTACTTACTATAAACATAATGACTCAAAGAGTTAATATTTTAATTATAAATAACTCACTAAAACTTAAATATAACTAAAATGGATTTTAACTAAAATATCATCGACTCTTCAACACACTTTTTAGATTTTTATATAAATATAAAAAATACCGATTATAATGACTTATAACCTAAATCAAATAAAATCATACAAAAAAATTGATATGACATGAAAAGAAAATTCTTATGCATTTTGATAGTTGAGCTCCACATGTTGCTAAGGAAGAAAGTTGACTCACTTGATCTAGTATGCCTTTGGAAGTTTGTCAAGGAGTTTGAATTAAAATATTTGATTTTATAGATTAATGAAAACTTGGACTGTATTGTGCAAATCATGTATGGTGAATTGACTCAAAGCCATTGCAATGAAATTTTCATAACTTGAAGCCTTATATATACAATAGAGTTCCCACCCTTTCTCACCAAATAGATGGATGAAAAGAGATGAGTGGTGAAGTAAGATAAAGGAATAAATTTAATGGCAAAGGGAGATTCTACTACATGTACACCTCACAAAAATGGATCTACTCCTTTTTGAGACTTGTAAGATACGAGATATTGGGATGAGTATCTTTTCTCTCTTTTTTAATACGACTAAAAATTCTGTGTAACACTAACAGACTATGGAAAGTGGGTATGAATGCATACAACTATAATTTCATGAGTAGTTTAAATGAATTATGCATGGGAGGATATTATACGAGCATAGAACAGGTTATGGCATGTCAATACAACTCACATGGCAGAGAGAAAAGAGTGTGATGGATGAATGATAGAACTATGCATATGAATGTCTCTCAGGTAGATTCTTGCAAAATTTATACCAGATGCCTCTGGATCCTTTATGATCTCCTTTAATACATTCCTACTAGGTGAGAGTAAGCTCGGTGAAATGAAGATTTATAAAGTCTCTTGTAGATCTTTTACAATAATCTCATGGTTAAATACTAACCTTCTCGATTCAAAATCTAAACGTAGAAGTAGATTGTATGCACAAAAATTTTAATTCAATTAGTCAATATGTAACATAGAGATATATAGGTTATGGTTTGCTATAAAACATAAAAAAACATAAATAGGTAAATCCCTATGATTCCTCAACAAACACCTTGATACATGATTTTTGTAACTCACTAATATTTTCCAAACATTACTTCCTAACAATATAATCACTCAAACACATTTAATATAATTTATACACTAAATAGGATATTTCCTAACAAACTCTTCAACCAGATATTATGTTTTCCGATCTTATCCTTCGGTGATGATATATTGCATCTTAATAGTTTTTGGGTATGGGATCAAGGTAAAAATGTTCCCTCCCAACAAACACATATATAAGAACATGTGTGTGTGTGTGTGTGTGTGTGTGTGTGTGTGTGTGTGTGTGTGTGTGTGTGTGTGTGTGTGTTTGTGTGTGTGTGTGTTATTACAAATAACTACACATTTGATCCTTCCCAATATTCGTTGTTGAGATGATGCTTCTTACTTGGGAGCTTTAGGATTGGAAAGGATAAAGGAACCCACTTTCCTAAATTTAATCTTTGGAGATGAGCCCATTGGAGATGAGCCCATTCTTCTTACCAATACCATGGGGAAAGATGGAGGATGTAATTTAAAAAAAAAATAGAAAGAATATAAAAAGACACCTTAAGGAAATGAGGAATCAAAAGTGCTTGAATATAAAAAATCCCAAATGGATAATTTAGATGCCTATGTTAGGAGAGACAATTATTCCCTAACTATATATTTCCAATTAGTAGGCCACCCACAAGTCTAATTCTAGTCAAGGATTATAAAGTGTAAATCATATTGAATTTTGTTAGATAATCTTGATTGGAAATAAGCCACAATTTCTTAAATAGGTCATTGTAAAAAACCATGTATCCTCATTCATCATTCTCAAATATACATTATTCATTTATATATCTAACATCCTTCTTGGATCTTATTATTGAGACCTCACATCTTACTCGTAATGTGGGATTAAGAGTGGAGTGATACATCTCATCATTATATCATCTACAACATATTTTTCCAATGTAATGGAATGTTTAAGAATTATTTGAAAAATAAGTTTCCTAAGTATGAATTACAATTATGTTTGTTTGCATGTCTAATTTTGTTTACCACACTTCGCTATCATATGTACCATTCATAAAAAACATCAAACATTCCTAACTATCTAAACTGCATAAATGAAGTAGAACATAAAGAAATAAATGTACAAAGGAGTGTCACACCAAAAAAAAATGCAGATATATATGTGTGTGTGTGTGTGTGTGTGTGTGTGTGTGTGTGTGTGTGTGTGTGTGTGTGTGTGTGTGTGTGTGTGTGTGTGTATACATATATATATGTGTGTGTGTGTGTGTATATATATGTATATATATGTATGCATATATGTATATTTATATATGCGTATGTATTATACTAATACAATACCATTATATCAAAGAAAATATGTGGTTAAAACATACAATCATGAGCTAAAAACCAAAAAAATGATATATACACAAAACTAAGACTAAGAAATAAATGAAATCTACCTATCCATCCCTTCAAGACCACCTAACAATTTCTTTAGCTATAAATTTCCTAGAAATCCCCTAGAGATCATTTAAAAATAAAAATCTAAACCTATGGAAAAAATGTTGAACCCCAGGTCATTGGTGTTGTCATCGATGTAAATTTGCATTGATATAAAATGTGTGAGTGGTGAAGTGAGGCTCGGTTCGGGGATTTGAAGGTTGATTGGTAGTGCCTTCTAATGATGGTTAGAGCTCACAATGTGGTTTCGATTGATTTCGGTTATGTTCGGGATGCTACAAGCTTATTCAGTGAGGTAGGATACCATTATAGGTATGGAAATGGTTGGTATGCTTGGATCATATGTTCTACAATTTAGATAAGATGGTGTCATCATAGGTAAGAGGTTCTATAGTGAGTAATAGGTCAAATGTTTGGAGTCACATTTATGTAATCGGATCATTTAGTCCTAGTTCTAGAGCCTAATGAGGTGTAAGAGGTGAATACAAATAATTACACGACTAGGTAAGTATAAGAGGAGTGTAGGAACACTTCCTAGGAATGTATGATTAATCACAACCGCTCATCATTTTAGCTCCTAGATGTAAAATTAAAAAGTTCACATAAATTGACTTTAAGGAATAATAGTGTATGCTAAGGTAAATCAAATATGTTTTATGTATACAAGAAAATATATGGTTAACTAACCCATGCAAATTTTAGAGGGCGTCTTATAGTGCTTTATGATAAATTTTATCAAGTTTTGAAGAGGTTTGTAAAGTCGTGCAATTTTTTCTAAAAGCTGGTTAAGGAAAAAATATGAACATCTTGGATTCTTAGTAAAAAAAAAAATTCAATCCTTCTTTGAATAAATCATAGAAGGAATTTTTTAAGAGAACTCTAAGCCTAAAATTTTACAAAAAATTTGAATGAAGTTGATTGAGAAAAAAAAAATTATGAGATTTTTTTAACATGGTTTTCGTCCTTCCAAACCTCCTTCTTGAAGTGATAAGCATGAAATGAGTCTTCTTGGTCTCAAATATATTTTTGAGGTGATTCAATTTCTTAGGATTTAATAAGGTTATCTCTATTTTGAATTGATTACTCTTATGGTCTTGAAGAATATTCTTTCTAGCCTCAAACTCAACCCTTATAAGAGTATATTAATACATTGATTAGGATTGAAAGGTAAAGTCGTATTGAAATTGTTCAACGAAAATTTTGAGATAGATAGTGGTTATATTTCCCTTCTACAATTCATTTTTGAATTTATCAATCACTTAGTAGGTTCTTGTGTTGATCCTTAGAATTCAAACTCTTTAGCTTTATACTATCTTGTGATTCTTTGTCAAGAAAATTGTATTTAATGTTGTTCCCGAAGACATTACCCTTGAAATCTCTACTTTGAAGTCTTGAATATGGTGATCATGCTCCTCTTAAAATGTGCCTATCTATAGAATTATCAAAATGAATAATTTCTTAAGTGAAAACACGTAATGTTGAGATTGTCTAATGCTTCCTTGAGAGACAAAGTGAACCTAAAACTTAAATTTTTCTCTTTTTCATGCCAATTATGTGTTATTGCGTTATAAAAAGGATAATCGGATGCATAAAAATCAAATTCTCTTAAGATCATGCTTCATGTAAAAATACAATACCTCATATGTGAAGTCTAAGATAAAATCAACTATTGAGTTTGTACTTCAAGAGTCATGAATGAATGCTTTTAACAGGGTATGTATCCTAAATATTTGATCAAATTATTCCTTGATCGAACAAGGTTTGATTTTATTCTTTGAGATGACATCATGGACACACAAGTGAAGAAATTCTAGAAATATGTAAATCCAGATAAATTGCTTCAATTTGATTCATGAAACCCTACCACAAAAGTAAATTACATAGTTTTCATCAAAATACTACTTAAGTTGCTGTTTTTTTCTTGATTTGATGAGTTGATTAAAGCAATAAGCACCTTAGGAAGGTGCCTCAGTTGATTTTAACAACATTTTTGTGGTAGGATATTTCTTCTCTCTAAGGTTGGTTCTAAATTTATACCACATTCAATATGAACAATTTTCTTCTCTTAAATATTGAAGTTGGTCAAGATTCTTGTGGTAAATAAGGTCTAAAATCCATGTGAGACTCTTTTATGAAGTCCTCCCTCACTTCGTTTGACTTGAAAGTGGAGAACAAGGAAGTGACATCTTTGAAATGCTTAGCTAGGATTTGTAACTTTGAAAACTCATAGTATATAATGAGAAATATATGATCTCGAAATCTATAATTGACTCAATATGGATCTAAGAAGGTTTATAATGCCTCCATTTTAGCTAAAAGGAATCCTTAAAGGTGAATTAGACTGAAAAGATATGAATATTTGGTTGAAATAATGAGATTGAAATGTTTTCATGTGTATCTCGATTATATTGTGTTTCAAAATGTGTTTCATTTTGAATATTTGAATTGACATTTATCCCTTACTAAGAAGGTGGTGTAAGGGATTTACAATCAATTTCACATTTGAGAAATTGCGTGAATATATTCTCTATGCATCCCTTCAAGTAATAACAAACTCTATCTCGACACCTAGCTCAAACCTATAACTTTAAGGTCAAGTATTTAATGTGATGATTTCTCAAATGAGTCCTAAAAGGATCTCCACGAGTAAAGAAGAATATTCATCATTTTAAAGGAATTCAATATATCTTTATAATGAGAATGCAAGTTGTTTATATCTAAGTTAAAAAGATGAGTGTACAATAGGTGATCTCACTTTCCACTTATTACTGTCAAGTCAAGTAAAAAACTCAGTTACAAAGTTTAGTATGATGAACTCTAAGGATTGGGTTCTTATGAGATAGAGGTTTCAGAGCATCTTGTAATTTTTATATTCAACTAATGATACTTTATAAGACCTCACAAGCCCCTTTAAACCAATAAATGGAGGAATAAATTCTAGTGACAGCTTATTGAAGACTTATTTATCATCCTTGGAGGTGAATTGTGAAGAGAAATGAAGATAAATTTGAAAGTAATATGAAAAGTTATGAGAATGAGTAATATTAATATATATAGTGCTCTTTTTTAATATAAAATTCTTGTTGAAACAAGATTAATTTTTGAAAATATGGAAGGAGTTAAGGTATTATTGAGATGGACTATAGTCAAATAGAGAGAAATCTAAAGTTATCTCCATGAAGAAAAGTGAATACTTGAGAGTTCAAGAACACATTTGAAGATAAGGTGTTTCAGATATGAAATTTGAAATATGAATAAGATATAGGAGAAGTATTTGATGAAATAAAATGGAAAAGAAGAATGATGAAGATATAGGAGTTGATATAACAACAAAATGAGGTCATGTGATCATAATACTAAGAAGAATGAGTATGAGAAGTATTAATGTGTTGAAACTTAGGATAAGTTATGATTGAAGGAAATTTTAGGTACAAAGTGAAGAATAATGATAATTGTGAAGGAAAAAGTGGTTTGAGAATGAAGTGTTTGTGATGCAAATAGTATAGAAAACTATATGAGTCTGAATTTATGAAGGTGCATATATGATTATTAAAGATAGAGATGATAAGGCTTGCATAATATAAATTTGATGTTGATTAATGAATGAGAAGAGATATGGAAGGGAGGATATATATGATGAGAAGTGAGAGAATTTAGAGGTCACCATCAGGGCTTGTGTGAAAAAAACATTCCGAGTGAAAAACTTATTGACAAGTTTCAACTTAACATTTGAAAAGTTGTATCTTCCTTGTAAAATCAAGATTACTAAAGCTCAATTGTAGCTGGAACCAATTTGGGAGTTGAAGATTCCAAAAAATAGTAGCTTATCAAAGACTGAGTATTTTCTTGGTCAAATTTTAGAGTTGCAACTCTAGAATGAGTTGAAGATCAACCAAGAAATCAATGTAACATTTACAGGACATTCTTTGTCTAAAGATATTTCTTTATTTCAGTGGGTTTTCCTCCCAGTTTAAGTTTCCTAAATCAAATTTTGTGTCTATTTACTTCCTTCCATGTTAGCTACTTGTGTATGTTGATTTTTCTTTAGTGTCTCAAATTAAGTAGGATTTAATTGATTGTAAAAGTTTTAGAAGGAATTTATTCACCCCCTCTCAATGTCTAAATTTCCAACAATTGGTATCAGAGCCTTGTCCTCCTAAATTAAGCCTAACAACTTGGAGGTGATCCTAAAGACATAAACATGGGTACATTAGCAAAATCAATGTTGAAAAAGAAGTATGAAATTTCTCAAGCTCTTATAAATGAGTTAAATTAAAAAAGGATTAAGAAAGTTAATCATGGTCAAGAACTCAATGAGATGGCTTCATTTGTTGAGAAAGTGTCAAAGTATTTGAGAGAAAAAGAAAATGTTTTCCTTAAATATGAAGAAGAACTAAGGACCTTGAAGATTGAGTTGGAACAAGTTACTAACAATCTTGATGAATTACAAAGAAAACAAAGGCTTTCTAGTGACAAATTAGAATTGGTTGAAGAAAATCAAAATGAAGTAAAGCATGAGTTGTGTCAAGAAACTATCTAAGTCAAGATTGAAGAATGTGAGAGACTCAATGCATAATTAAAGAATATAAGAGAGGAATTAGAACAAACAAGGAAAAAGGAATTGAAGGCTGAGTCAAGCCATATATCTTGTCAAGGATGTTCAGAGACCAAGAAGAACAAAAAAGAACACAAGAAGACTATTAGGAAGCCAAATGCAAGAATACTATTAGGTAAGTTTCATGGAATTTTCTTTTCATGTAATGTTTTTGGGCATAAAGATAGAGATTGTAAGAGAAAATTATATGAAGAACATCCATGGAGAGATTGTAGGACTTAATATGAGAAGAACATAGTATGTTTCAACTGTTAAGAGAAGGGTCATATTTCTCAATATTGTATTTATGAGTCATTCAGTCAAAATTGGAAGTGTGAAGGTCCTAGAGGAAAGAATTATGTGGTGTGTTTCAACTACCATAAGAAATGTCATTTTTCTATAAACTTTTATGAGTCACCTAGATACAAATGAAAAAAACCTCACAGATTTATAAGGAAAGACCAATATATATATTAAGGAAAAGTAAACTCTCGGGATGAGACCAAAACAACTATGGTTAAGGGAAACAATGGAAAGAAGATAGTAATATTAAAATACAGAGTTAAGGAGATCAATTCTAATTCTAATAAGATAAAGGATGACAATAATCTATCATGGTAAGATAATGTGGGGACTTATCTATGAATGACAAGTTATAGGAGAGTCTAGCATATGCAAGGTAGGAAAACATGATGACAAGGGCAAGAAGAAGGAAAATAATTATAGTGCAAAGGATCAATAACCTCTTCCTCAAACAGTGTTAGAGCAGGTGTATAAATTTGATGCATGTATTCATATCAAGAACTCAAGAAGGTGAGAGCTCAGGTGATGTGGTTATAACACCAGGGAATGCATCTAAGAATAGTAACAAGGTCTTGAGGACAAGAAAATAAAATATTGAGTCATCATGTTGTTTTGATGACTTCTTACTATTTTAAGATGATATAAGACTCATAGTGTGCCTTCTCTAGGCTTCTAGAAGGTATATGCTAGATGAAAGAAGCATGGTTTTCTCTTCATTTGTCTATCAAGTATGTAAATCAAGTGTTCTTAAAATGAAATTGATTGAGTTAGTGAAAGATGCTCCTAAATTAAATTTCCCCTAAGTTGTTATTGATTAGAGTCCCCATATGTTTTCCAAGGCATGTTAGATTTAAGGAATGCGTGTTTGTTTCCTTAATGAATTATTTATGGCTAATGGAGTTTATTTTGAGTATTCATACCAAAATTAACATATTGGTTTTTTCCTCCTTGTTATTGTTAAGGTTGAATCATTGATGAGTCATACTTGTTAGGCTACTTCATGAAAGTTAAATATTCAAAAGAGTCTAAATTGTGTGAAGATGTCTAGTATATTTAATGTTCTTGTACTAGGTGGTCAAATATGGCCCATAGCTTGTGTCACTTGTGGTTAATATCAGTCTTTAGTAATTCCATAACTATCATATTAACTTCAAAATCAGAGTTATGAAATGATTGTTTAATATTAGAAAAAGATGGGATGTCTCTTTAATGTGAGATAACCTGAGAGAAATAACTAGACTTATCTAGTTTGAAAATCAAGTCAAGGTCCTGTCCTAAACATATGATTCTCAAGTATGCATAAAAATTCATATTATTCTTGGTCCAAGTCTTTAATAACATAATGGTTCTTCATGATAGATATCCAAGTTGTCACCAATCTGAAGTGTCAAAATAAGAACTATTAGGATCAAAATTTTCATAAATTCTTAGATCAAAAAATTGTTGAGGTAGAGGTGTGTAGAAAATGGAGAAAATGAAAATCCCAATCAAAGGAAAGTTGAATCCTTGTCTTATCCTTTGAAATATTTAGTTTACATGCAAATTTTGTCAACTCCAGCCTTGAATAAATAATGATTTGAAGGAAATGTTTGAGATTCATTCAATCACTTATGCCTTAAAACTTGTGTGTAAACTCTTTCATGGTTACTCGAGATTTTGATAGATGGTTGAAGAGTAGTGAAAATTTACTAGAACTAATTGAAGTAATTGACCAAGTTCACAATGCATAGTTTTCCGAGAAAAACAAAGGAAAATCATGACTATGAAGAGATAATTGGTTGACATTAAAAAGAATCATAAAATGTCGAATGGTATTGTTCGGAATTGAATTGTTTGATTCGTGATTAAAATCATTGAAGACTTAATAAGGTGACATGATGACTAGAATGTATCCTTCCATGTAAATTTTAGGATCTCATAGTCATTACTCTATTTAAGAGTAAAGAAAGAAATAACACAAGTACAAATGACAATACTCCATGAAAAATATTTGAAGATCTTGTGGAAATTTTATCGCATAGGTTGATATTCTTCCAATATAGTTGAGGTATTAAAATTATGAAAATATATGTATTGGTACAGTCCTAATGAATTGTGATAACCATCTTAGAAAGTTGTAATGAAAATATTTGTAAAAACGTGAGAAGGAAGTGCCCCAATATGAGAAGGGTGAAAATGACTCGATTTAAGTGTACATGTAACCTTCGACTCAATGAAAAGGAACAAGTTGTTTGTTACTATTATGTCAAGATAGATACATTTGAATAATGAAGGTGTATAAGGTAGGTTGCAATCTTGAAAGGAATTAAAAGCTGCGTTTGGTTTTAAAATGGGTCATGGAGGAGACAAGGTGTCAAGAAATAGTGAAGGAGCATGGATAAGGTCATATTGTTATGAAAATTTGCATTAGGTATGAAATGGATAAAGTTGAGTCATTCTTATGGATGGAAGGTAAATTAAAACGGTATAAACATTTTAACATGGGGATTTGGGTTATAAATTCAAGATAAAGAGTGAAAAAGCAGAATTTCAAGGATAGAGAACGAAGTTGAGCATGGTGAAGTGATATGCCTGATATGGAGAGAATAGGTTCAGGGGGAGCTATGAGGTTGATTGGTGGAGACATTCATGCATCTAGTTAAGACATAGGTGGCAAGATAGTGATGTTAATCCAAGGGGAAGATCGTTCATGTAATTTTATGCCTTATAAGTGATTTCTTTCATGTTGTTTGTCTAGTTTAATGCAATACAATTTTTCATATATGTCAAAGGGGAAAGAGTGATGTTAGAAACTAGGAATGATGATGTCAGATGCTGGTGTGTTTCTTTCATCAAATGTTTCTGAGTATGTTTACATCAGTGACAAAGAGGGAGAGTGTTGAACCCTAGTAATTGGTATTTTCATTGATGTCAAGTGGAATTGATGGAAAAAGTATGAGTGGTGAATTGATTCTTAGTTCAGGGATATGAAGGTTGATTGGTAGTGCCTTCTAATGATGGCCGGATATCATAAAGTGGTTTTAGGATGCTAAAATCTTGGTCAGCGAGGTAGGATATCATTACACATATGGTAATGGTTGGTATGCTTGGATAAGAATTTCTACATGTCAGTTATGATGGAGTCAACATGGGAAAGAGATCTTCGAATAAGTAATAGGTCAAATATTTGTATTCATTGTTGTAACTAGCTCATTTAGGCGTAATTCTAGAGCCTAATGAGGTGTAAGAGATAAATGCAACTAATTAAAATACTAGGTAAGTATGAGATGATCATAGGAATACTCCCTAGGGAATGTATGAGAAATCGCAAGGCTCAGTTTAGCTCTCGAAGGAAAAATTCAAAAGTTCACCAACATTGACTTTGAGGACTAGCAGGTGTATGCTAAGGTAAATAAGATAGGTATGAGATGTATAAGAAAATATATGGCTAACCATCCAATGGATATTGTAGACATGTTTCTTATAGTACTTCATGCTCAATTTCATCAAGTTTTAAAGATGTTTGTGGATGTTTTGCATTTTTTCTAAAACTGGTGTATTAAGGAATGTTATCTCGACCACCTTGGCTTGTTAGTATTCAAACCAAATTATCTAGAATTATTCAAATAAATCATAGAATTATTTTTTTAATATCACACTAAACCTGAAATTTTGCAAAAACATTGAAGGAAATTGGTTGGGAAAGAAAGAAGATATGAAAACAAATTTAACAAGGTTTTTCTCCTTCCGACACATCCTTCTTGAAATGATAGGCAAGAAATGAGTCTTCTTGGTTTCAAATCATGTTTTTGAGGTGATTAAATTTCTCATTATTGAATAAGTTTATCTTCATGCCAAAGTGATGACTCTTATGGTCTTCAAGCATATTATTTCTATCCATGTCCTACTCATCCCTTGGAAGAGTATATTCATACAATCGTGAGGATTGAAAGGTATAGTCATATTGATAGTGTTAAGAGAAAATTTTGAGATAAAAATTGGTTCTAGTTCACTTCTATAGTTATTTATGGATCTCTTGGTAGGTTCTTGTGTTGAGCCTTAGAATGCAAATTCTTTACCTCTATATATTGTCTTGTGATTCTTTGTAAAGAAAATGGTATTCAATGTTTTGCATGAATATTTTATCCTTGAAATGTATACTTTCAAGTCTTGGATATGGTGATCGTGATCCGATTGAAATGAACCTTTCTATATAGTTACCAAAATGAGGCATTTCTTAAGGTAAAACACCTAATGTTAAGATTGTTTAAATCTTCCTTAAGAGACATTGAACCCAAAACTTAAGTTGTTATCTTCTCATACCAAGTCTATGTTAGTGGGTGATAAAAAATAGGGAATCAGATGCATAAACATACATTTATCTTAAGATCATGCTCCATGTAACAAATACATTACCTCACATGTGAAGTTAGAGATAAAATAGAATATTGAGTTTTTATTTCAAGACAATCATGAATGAATGCTTGGAATAGTGTATGTATCCTAAAAATTTGATGTAATTATTCCATGATTGGAACATAGTGTGAGTTCATTCTCCGAGGTGACATCATGGGAACACAAGTGATGAAATGCAAGAAAGATGTCGATTAAGAAAAAATTCTAAGTTGATTAATGAAACGTTGTCCCTTACCTAAAATTACACAATTTTAATGAAAATACTTTGCAAGTTAGTGTTGTTTCTATATTATATGAGTAGATTATAGGAATAATAATCTCATGAAGGTTCCTTGGTTGATTTGAACAAAAAATTTTATGGTAGGAGATGTCTTCTCTCTCAAGGTTGGTTCTAAATTTATACCACAATCAAGATGAATAATTTTCTTCTCTTAAATCATGAAGTTGGTGTAGCATCTTATGTTGGATAAGGTATAAGATTCCTATGAGAATCTTTGATGAAGACCTATCTCACCTGGTTTGACTTGAAAGTGGAGAATATGGCAATGAGATATATGAAATTCTTAGCTAGGGTTTATAACTCTAAACCCTCACAATATATAATGAGCAAGATATGATCTAAAAAGCTATAAATGACTCAACATGGATCTGATAAGGTTTTCAATGCCTCCATTTTTATAAAATACATTGTTGAAGGTGAATTATACTAAAAATATAAGAATATTTTTCAAACAATGAGATTTAAATGTTGTCATGTGTATGTCGAGTATGTTGATTTTCAATATGTGTTTACGTATGAAGATTTGAAGGACCTGTTTCCCTGACTAAGAAGGTGGTGTAAAGGCTTTCAAATCAATTTCACATTTCAAAATCACATGAATTGATTCTCTATGCATCCCTTCAAGAATGAAAAAAACTTCATCTCGGAACCTAGCTCATACATGTAACTCTAAGCTCAAGTATTTAGTGTGATGAGTTCTGAAATGAGTCCTAAAAGGATTTCCATGAGTAAAGGAGAATATGAATGGTTATAAAGGAAATAAATATCTCTTTATAATGAGCATGCAAGCTGGTGACATCTAAGTTAAAGAGATGAGTGTACCACAGTAATCGTACTTACCCATGTACTTGTCAAATCAATAAAATGAGTTATAAAATTTCAGATAATGGAGTCTAAGGACTGGGTTCTTAAGATACATGTTTCATAGCATCTTGGTGTTTTTTATTCAACTAATGAAACTTTAACAAACCTTACAAATCCATTCAAAAAAATAAATGGAGTAATAAATTATGGTGACAGTTATTTAAGACTTTTTTATCTTCCTTAGATGTGAATTATGAAGAGTCTTGAATTTGGTTCAGAACGAACACACAAAACAATATAATAATAATTCTATTAAGCTTAGTAATAAAATCAATACAAAGGTTATTAAATATCCAGGGAGGTAGGCAAACTACCTCCTAAAAAATAGGAACTACAAACTTGTTTTAATATTATGGGTATAGCCACATAACCACACATTAATATTTAATCACATATTATTAATCCATAATTTGAGCACTAAAGTACTCTTAAAAACGTAAGGAGTTAATATTTAATCACACATTATTAATCCATAAGTGGAAAGCAACGACCTCTTAAAGACTTAAGGAAGACCTACAAATCCCACCATTATGGAAATCCAAGAAACTAAAATGAGTTCGAAAGAAATAATTTTTTTTTATAGTAAAGTTTGGAAAAATATTGATTGTGTGGTTGTTGATTCAAACGGAACCTCTGGTGGTATATTTTTCCTTTGAGACCTAAGCAAGATAATGGGTAAAACAATTCTTTCCTCTCATTCCCACCTTGCTCTTACTTTTCACACCCTTGACAACTTGTATAGTTGGATTTTTCTGTCATCTATGCCCCTAATACGTTGCATGGTAGAAGACAACTCTGGAAGGATCTTCAAAGTTTCCAAAATAGTTGTCCCAACTAGAAATGGATTCTCATGGGTGATTTTAACACACCTCTTTCCATTGGAGAGAAAAAGGTGGTACTTATGATCATACATCAGGAATGGATGATTTAGATGATTTTATTTCTCACTCCAATCTCTTAGATTTAGAAATTCATGGAAATCCATACACTTGGTCCAATAAGAGACTTGGAGAAAATATTATTCAATTTTATCTTGACAGAGAAATCATCTTAGCTGAATGGATTTTAAGTCAATATTTTCATCTTTCTTCTCTTCCTAGAATTGGATCGATCATAACCCCATTGTTCTTAACATGATGAATAATGAGATACCTACTCATCCCTCATTAAAATTTGAGAAAATGTGGTTAGATCATATAGATATTCATGATAAAATTAAGGAATGGTGGGGATTACAGGTAGAAGGGACATCCCAATTTAGATTCACTCAAAAGCTAAAAATATAAAAAAGAAAGTTAGGTCTTGGAACAAAACAATTTTTGGAAATATCTTCATTCGAAAAAATAGATCAAAGAGGATATTGAATCCTTACAAAATAAAGTTTCAGCAATAGGAATGAATCAAGAAGACTATGGACGTGAAAATCTCTTCTCACTTATTTCCACACTATTTCTACAAGAGAAGAATCTTTTGGAGATTAAAACCCAAAGTAATTTGGCATAGCGAAGGGATAGGAACACAAAAAAATTCATATGACAACTCTCAAACATAGGTCCCACAATATTATTTCAAAAGTCACACTTTATAATGGAGATACCACATCTGATCTAAACTATATTAAGGAGGAAGCTATTAAGTTTTACAAGAACCTTTTAAATGACTCTCCTTCCTTATCAGCGGAAGCAACAAATACTCTTCTAGATTCTATTCCCAACAATCTTGTGAAGCCCAAAAATTTTTGCATTCTTAGTAAACTGTTTCTATGGAAGAGCTTCAAAACGTGGTATTTTCTATGGGGAAACAAATACCCGGACCGATGGTTTTTCTTCTTTTTCTATTAATTTTTTTGGGATTTTTCATTGAAGATATCCTCAAAGAAGTCAATGAATTCTTTAGGACATGTAGGCTTCTGAAAGAAATCAAAAATAATTTTATTGTCCGTATTCCCAAAAAAATGGGGGAAAAGACTTCAAACAGTTTAGGCCTATAAGCCTTACTAACGTCCTATATAAGATCTTTACTAAAATTCTTACTTCTAGAATTCAACCACTGCTCCCTCGCATCATTTCCAGCCAACATGGAGGTTTTGTGAAAGGAAGGATTATTCAAGATGGAGTGGTTATGGTTCATGAAACCATTCATTCAATGGAAAAAAGTAAGAAAGTGGGAATGGTTTTAAAATTAGATATGAACAAATCCTTTGATAGGGTTTCATGGATCTTCCTAGATAAAGTTATGGAGAAATTTGGGTTTGATGCCCACTTGAGAAAAATCATTTGCACTTGTATCTCTTCCTCCATATTTTCTGTAATTGTTAATGATAATCCAATGGGTTTGTTCCCAAGTATTAGAGGCATCTGCCAAGGTGATCCAATCTCTCCCATTCTCTTCATTATCATGGCGGACAATCTTAGCCGCACCATAACAAGAGTTGTCTCCCTAGGATTTCTGAATGGTTTTAAGCCTACTTCTTTAGAGTTCATGGTATCTCATCAATAGTTTTTATATGACACTATTATTATTCTTCTTTCTTCTATTCTTGAATCCAAAATGATGAAGAATATCCTTCAACTCTATGAAGAGGCCTCAATGCAGCAAATTAATTTTTATAAAATATTTCTCTACTTTTTTAACACTCCCCCTGTAAGACAAAGGATTTCTCAAATTTTTGGGTGTGATATCAAATCTCTTCTGCCAACTTACCATAGTCTTCCTCTTCATACTAATAAGGTACCCTTGAGTGTTTGGAATTTTTTACTTAACAAGTTTCAAAGAAATCTTACTTTGGTTGGAAGGGAGCTACTCTCTCTAGCATGGGAAAATGTTTGCTTATCAAAATCATGCATCAAAATCTACCAATCTATATCATGTATCTATTCTTCATCCTTACTGCCATTACAGATAAAATTGAGATAATTTAGAAAAATTTCTTTGGATGTGTACACATGAGAAAAACATATTTCATTTAGTATCCTGGCATAAGGTTTGCAACAACTAAAAGCAAGAGGTATTTGAATTATAAAAATTAGGACTATGAATGTAGCACTAGTTTCAAAAATGGGATGGAGATTAATCAAGGAGGAAAATCCTTGGGAAGATCTTATTAAATCCAAATACCTAAATCAAGGAAACGTTCAGATTTCTTCAATAATGTTGCTCATCCCAATGGTTCAAACTTTTGGAATAATCTAGTTAAGATTCGAAAATACCTTGAATCAGGTTGTAAATGGATTCTTGGAAATGGTGAAAACATAAAATTTTAGGATGATAGATGGGAAAATTTAATCAATCTTATAAATAATGGGCATTGGGAACAACTTAAAAATGCCTTATAACATCACCTGGGACAACATGTCAAATATATTCAGAACACTAAAGGTAAACTACATTGGAGAGATCTTGAGTCTATTCTTCTAGATCAAAAGGATCTTCTTTTGGAGTTGCAAAATAGTCTATGTCATATCCCTATCAACAAAATACAAGCCAAGGATGAATTTATATGGTCTCACTCTTTTGATGGTAACTACACGGTGAGATCAGGTTATCAAATTTATGATAATGAAACCACTTGTAACATTCCTTTAAGAAATATATGGTTCAAATATCTCACCCCAAAAATAAATCACTTCCTCTGGTTTTTTCACAATAAGAGCATCCTAACCATTGATAACCTTATCAAAAGGGGATCCACCATGCCTAATAGATGTTACCATTGTAAAAAAGATAATGAAATTATCCATCATCTTTTTTACACTACCCTATAGCTGGTGCTCTATGGAAGCTTATTTTCAATAGGTTTGGTATTGTTTGGTCTTTCTCGAGATGACATCATACATGCCTAGGTTCAATGGAAACCTCCTTTCAAACATAATTTTCTTTGGAGGATTTGGAGACTCATCTTCCCTCACACTATTTGGAGAATTTGGAAGGCTCGCAACTCTCTTATATTTAGAGATACCAACAAAAATATCAAAAGTATTCTGAATGAAATTACAGTTGTAGAAAAAGAAAACATCTTGAAGTTCAAACCCCACAAAAATCACAATATCCTAAAGAAGAGGAGAGATACTTAAAGGCCTGGAATATTAATGTTCAAAAATTTCAATTTCCTTACCTAGCATTGACATATCTCATATTCAATGGATTCCCCCAAAAGATGGTTGGTTCAAGTTGAACTTTGATCATGCCTCTAAAGGCAACCCAAGGGCAGCCAATGAAGAAAGCCTCATTATAAATCGACACGGTCAACTAATTTCTGCTATGCACGCCCCATGGGAAAACAATAAAATAAATTTTTACAGAGGCCCTAGGATTCTCAATATAAAAAATATCATTATGGAGGGGGATTCGGTGAATATCATTAGCAACCTCTCAAACCCAAACACCCAATAAGACAATTCATGATTTCATTAAGGAAGCTAATAACCTATGTAATGGTCTTAATATTATTATTCAACATGTGTACATGGAGGGTAATAGTGTTTCATATGCACTTGCTAATGTAGGTGTTCACATGAATAATTATAGTGAGTGGCATAGTGACAAAGACCTCCCCCGTGTAGCTCATTCTATCATCATTAATGAAGCTACTGCCCAACCCATCATTACAACTTAAGTAATGGCCTACACAAGTGTGGAAATTACCTCCTTGGTACTTACAAATAGATTATATTTATTCATTTTTATTTAATCTTCCCCTTGATTTATGAGAGCATATGTCTTAAGGAACATGGTTGGAGTAAGGTAAAGGGTTTTATCTAGGAAATATTCTAGTATCTAGGCTACCAAATTGCTATGAATAGGCTTGGTTGTTTCTACCACTGGTCTATTATAAATCTACAACCATTTCCATCCACAATGGGAGGGCCACTATGCAGAGTAGAACTAGTTTTTGACCCCTAATGGCAGCATAATGTTGAACTTTGGGAAGCCCTCAATGTTGGAGGTTTCACAGACTTCATACAATAGATCATGGGCCATGATCAACATATATCTTTGCAATTTGTAGATAATTGGAAAGAAAAAATATCAATTTCAAGGGCAGATACTTCAACATTTTAGAACAATTCATTTCCTTCATCACGGGTTTGAGTATGGAGGGAAACAAGTTCTTTTGTAATAATTTTGACAAGGATGCAGAGGAAATACTCTTCTTGGATGATGGGTAAGAAATCCAAACAAAACATGTTGACATAATATAATATTCCATTATAGAAGCTTTTGATGAAGTGACTCACATGGTGGTTCACTACATAATGCTAGAAGGCAAGTTCTCCACCCTTCCCTTGCACCATTTGGTTCTGCTCAATCACTTTAGGAGAGAAGCAAAGGTCATTTTTCCTTATTACATTTTGTATTCTTTGGAAAAATATGTTTTAGAGGTTCAAGGGCATAGGTGAGTGCTACCACTCCATCAAGGAGTCATCTTCCTTATTCATCAATTCATCCTAGATGTAATTGTAAATGACCCCAGCATCCTTTAGCTCCTCCTCCTCCCTAGTAGCCCCATATTAGAACTAATAATCCTAGCTTTCACGAATTTTTTTCTGAACCTCCACCTACTAAGTGGATTCTTAGAATTAATAAGAAATATAAGGAGATAATTGGAGCAAAAATCATGCCAACGATCAGCCATGGTGCTTTTAGTGCTCGGGTAACTCATGTTATACTTGAAAATTTTAAACAACGAGATGATTCTTTGAAATCTATTGAAGATAATGTTTATTTTCTCCTAAAAACTAGTAGCAATATCACCATAGAACCTATATCCATCACCATCCAGCAAGACAAAGTAAACTCACTCTCTAGTCAAATCAAAGTACTTGAGGATAAATATAAAAATCAACTTTCCATTCACATAGTAGTTCTTGACCTCCTCCAGGTTCATATTAACCAAATTTTTGATGTTAGTGGGATTCTTGCATCAACATGGAAGAATGGGAGGATCACTAAGAATTTCTTTAAAGAGACCAATCTGGACCCTAATGTTGGGGAAACCATGAATATTTACAAGGCACTTAGAGTCGCACTTAAGGTGTATAGAAAATCAGAATTAGTGCATTTTATGCATGTGTTCTCAGTGCAATTGTTTTTCTCTTGTTTTGAAGCTATTTTTACTATTATTAGTCTATTCTTTAGGCTTTTTGTAGGCAGTTGGCCCCTACCTTAATACTCTTATATTTTAATCTAGATTTTTGCTTTTGGTTGGGGTGTGGCCCCAATGTTTTCAAAAGACCATAATGTACTTTCATGTCTATCTTGGCTATTGAGAATTTTTTATTTTAATGTAGGGTATGGTCCCTTCAAAACCATTTACCTGTTATAATAAAAAATTTGAGCATGAAAGTATTCTTAACATTCCCCCCTTAGTGTGAACATGGGAGAAAAATAATCACACTTCTTTTACAGCTTGCCGCTTGTACATGCTCATGATCTGTATGGTTTTTCAGGAGATCCAACAACCTTCAAGAATGGTTTTATTGGAAAACCACCAGCTAAAAAGGATGGTTTTCCAAGAAATATGACCTCAACAAGGAAGGTTTTCCAAGGGCAGCCAACAACCTCGCAAGGATGGATTTACAGACAACAAACAACCCAAAACATATTAATGGTTTACAGGAAAACCAACAACCTAAATATCATTATGCTTCTTTTTCTTGTGCTTCCATATGTTCACTATGTTTTTCCTTCAGGGAATTATGTAGGAAATATTACTGAGTGAAAAAAACTACAAAAATGCGAGAAAGGAAATGGAATATTGATACCATATTCCCCCCCCTCAATGTGAAGTTTCCACTTATTCATGCAAATCAGGAACTCATAAATCTTACTACACACAACTAAAAGTGGAACTTTAAAAAATAAGCACACTAGAAATTAAATAATAGAATAAAAAACACATACACACTGTCACCATAGCTCCGTATGGCCCCACCGTTGGTGACCGAGGAGAGGTTGTTAATTGACCTCCAACCACTTGTGCATCCATCCTCTAGTAACATGTTTCTAACTCAGTTGAATTTGGCTTGGATTCTCAAAAGTATCTCAATTATGATTATTCTTTTCTCTCCCCCAGTAACGTGAAATAGTTTATTTTCCGGATGCCGTAACATCGAAAGTGCATCTGTGTGGAATTTTTTTAACTTTTTTATAAGAGGTAAAAAAGGGTTGAGTGGACCCTACCTTGAACAAAGTCAATTCTCCATGAGATCTAATTAAAACATTACAAAATTATCAAAAATGATAATATAAAATTCCATAATAAATGGCTCCCCCAGGAGCAATAGAAAAGAGTAGCTAAACAACAGCAACAAAAAACACAGAGGAACTAACAAAAATATAGAAACTAATAACCAAAAAGATACAGAGACAATAAATAAAACAAAACACCCCTCCCCAAATCATTTATAGGATTTTTCAAGCCCCTCCAACACCTTTTCCCATTCCTTAGCTAGAGCATCTATGTTACTCAGCCAAAGACACCAAGTCGATACCTTTGGGAGTCACCTTTCTTTTCCTGCCTTGACTATCCACAACACTATAAGAATTAACTTGAGTTAACCAATAGTTTGGTGATGTTGCGAGTATACTTAATCGTGACAACACTCCACTCCATGTAGTTATGGAGAATAGCATGAAAATGGTCCAACTCATTGGTTATGAAACCATAGTTGGCTTTTAAAACATTGATCTCTCTGTCATGCCCATTGTTAACCACTTCCTCAACCTGTGCTTTCATCTTATGCCGCAATTGAAAAAAACTACACAAATCTCTTGGTGAGTCTCATATCTCCCTTAAGTTCTTCAATGTCTACCGCCATCTTAGCTAGATGGTTCTCCCCTTTCACAGGTCCAACATGCCCCATAGCCTCGAACTGTTGTTCCAATTGCACATTGATAGGAGCCAAAGATTCTTGTTTACTAGAATCCCCTTTGGTGTTCAAAGGAACACTAGGAACCTACTTGGATTTCATCTCCCTAAGATTCTAGGCCACCACAATTTCAACCTCATCTTTATCCTCTTCCAAGTCACCTTCCTGAGAATCAGATTCTTCACTTGAGTCTTCTTCCTCTAAGTCCGAGTCGACCCCATCCACATAAGCTTCCGAGTTTTAGTTAGAGAGCTAGAATTGTCAATATCTAGAGAATATATTTTGACAAGAGTGAGAATAAATCCCTGATGGAGCAGGACAGAGACCCTTCTAGTTTTAAACTGAGAGATAGAAGCACTTAGGGAATGAAAAAGAAAGTAGGGGAAGCTAAAAGCCTAGCCACGCCTGAAATGATTAAGCATAGGTAGGTGATAGGCGTAAATGCATTTTTGATGGCCCTCAAGAGTGAGAAATTAGATAAGGGTGAGATCCACATCATCAAATGGTTTAGGTAAAGACAGACGAAGATAACAACCAAATTAGGAAGTGATATTTTTATTACCTTTACGAAAAAGGTTCAGATCATCGGAAGATTCGATTTTGGGTTTATAGACCTCCCTCCTAATAGCAGGAAGACCCATCACTTTGGTGACTAAATCCACATAAATCTCAATGCTAATCCCTTTCATTTCAACAACCACACCTTTTTTTGTAGTCTTCCAAGCACTGGAAAAATATTTACTAAGATTTTCAAAATGACCTTCAAAAATTTTGAGGAAGGGTGAAAAACCCTTACTATCAAACAAATCCATGGCTTCAGGTGTCACCCCTTCGAGATCAATAGGTTCAGTTCTAACCAAGTCTCCACCTATTTTACCACACAAAAATCCATTCACAAAAATCTAGATTTCCGGTAGCCGGGAGGATTACACATAGGCCCAAAAATGTTATTTCTCCAGGAACGGGAGGCAACAAAGGATTTCAAGACACATGAGCAGATCCTCTCCTAGATCTTCATATCATTCAAAAATAAATGCTCATTATTCCTACGACATATGACCATGATGACTTTGACACACCATGAACTGACATTATTTGATGAAGCATCCATTTATGTCATTATGTAAGTGTGCTCGCACCTTGGAATCAAGAGCTTCCACTTCATTGATAAGTGTCAACTCATCACAATTAACCCCCATATTAGCAAAACAATCTGCAACAAAGCCTCCCTATAAACATGCTTGAAGGTAATAATTTCAAATAAATTTGACATTTCCTTTATACTCTTTATAGAGTTTTGGATGGAAATTGAAATGGATCCTTTCTCAGTAATGTTGTTAATTATGTTCATAGAGTCTCCTTCCACCTCTAAATTGACAAAATTATATTGAAGAGCTATAGAAACCCCCCAAAAAACCCCACTGCTTCAGCAACATGGTTTGTTTGAGTTCCAAGATTGTGATGGTACCCAAGAATAAATCTTCCTTCAGAATCACATAACACCCCGCCACAACTAGCTCTACCAGGGTTTCCTTTGGACGCGCCATCAAAGTTCAACTTAATACACTCCTTGCTAGGTTTCACCCATCCTTTGAGTCTAGGGTTAAGAGTAGGGGTACTAGTTGATGAGGATCCCAAACCCCACTTTAAGGAAAATATGGCTTCATTACTGAAAGATAGTCTTCTTTTGAGGGTCCAGATTAGAGAAATTATCCTGAATGGTATTAACACAATGGGATCCAAATTTCTTGATCAACTCTTTCTTACCTTTGAAAATTCTTCTATTTCTCTCCTTCCAAATCTCCCAAGCTAAATGCATAATAGAAAAGGTCCACAAATATTTTAATCCTTGGCTCTTAAAAGGACTAGACCATTGAGACCACAATTGTTTAATGGAATCTAGGAATACCCAATTGAATTCAAAAAGATTAAGAATAGTCTTTCTAACTCGAGACCAGATAGGGACAACTGAGAAAAAGGTGTGAGGAGTCTTCACACTCACTTTCACACAACACACACTTGTTAACCATATGGAAATTTCTCTTGTTTAGGTTGCTAACAGTTAGAATCTTATCATGGATAACCAACCACTAGAACATATTAATCTTGGGGATTAAATATTTGACCCAAACACTTCCCTAATTGAATTTTTAGTTTCCCCACATCAAAAAAGAAAGAATTGTAGGCACTTCAAACTCGAGAAGATTCCATTATCCTCCTTTGACCAAGAATACTATCATCTTCTAAGCTCTCCTTATTAACAATAACGCCTCTTAATTTGCTGTTAATAGAAGAAATCTCAATGTTGTTAGAACCATCTAGTTCTATAGTTTTCCATTGCCAAGGGGCTCATCAAAGTTGAAATAATCTCTGACCTTGGTCCCATATTTGGCTATAGAATCTCTATAGACCATGGGGTAAATGATCTTAAGAGGAAGGTCCCTAACCATTTTTCCTCCCAAAATTAATCATTCACCCATTGCCAACCATCCATTTGCTACCCTCAGAGACAACGTGTTTTTCCCAGTTTATCGATTTCTAGAAAAAAGAAGAACCATTTGAATCCGGATGCAGAAGAACCATTCATTGGCTAAAATATTTGGCCAATATTTTCCCTTGATAATATAATTCCATACACTCTCTTCCTTGACCAGCCTCCAACTCATTTTAGACAACATTGCTTTATTCATTTTGGTCCAGTCTCTGATACCTAGACCTCCAAGTTTTTTTGGGAGAAAACCTTTTCCCAAGCAATAAGAGGAATTCTATCTTTTGGTTCTGAGCCACTCCATAGAAATATTTTTTGAATACTCTCTAACTTACTAGCAATCAAGGAGGG
Organism: Taxus wallichiana var. yunnanensis; assembly: GCA_018340775.1. Lineage (NCBI taxonomy): Eukaryota > Viridiplantae > Streptophyta > Pinopsida > Cupressales > Taxaceae > Taxus > Taxus wallichiana. The sequence goes on along the minus strand of CM031244.1, from coordinate 137,514,695 downwards.
TAACCTATAGATAGACATCAAATAAACAAGAAAATTTTGAATCGAGCATTTGAGGAGGACTGCCTTACCAGCTTGGGATAATAGAGAACCTTTCCATCCTTCGAGTTTCTTCAAAAACCTATCAATTAAGAAATTCCATTCAACATTCTTAGGTTTTTCCACTCCAATAAGCATACCTAGATACCTATTTAGGAAGGTTTTAGTCACACAACCAAGAATTCCAGCTATTTTATTACATCTTCTTTTTGGAGTGTTGATAAAGTAAACCAAACTTTTCCCATAATTGATCAATTGGTCTAACGCCTCCTCATAATCAATCATTAATTATTTGAATTCCATAGCCTCCAGAATGAAGCCTCACCCACCAACATAGTGTCATCCACAAAAGGTTACTATAAATAACAATAACACTAACAAGTAATGACTTTATGAAATTTGACTCTAGGACATAATACTACAAATGTCACTATTACATAACAACTCGACTTACAAGTGACATTACGACGTAATTTTTCACAATACTATTATGACAATTTAGACATTATAATTTATAATAAAGAATTAAATATTGATAAATGACTAAAGATTTGACTCTTATATTAAACAACTATTGACACATGATTAACATACTTTGAATAAAAATAAAACAAAGATATTACGACTTTGAAATATATTTAAAAAAGACTCAACTAATCACCAAACTAGATTAAAGACACTAAATATCCAGCTTTGGAACAACCACGTGATAAACTATTGACCACATTATAGAGATTACAAAACACTTACTGACCTTGATGACACTACAAATAATGAATAAAATACCTAATATATAAAAACAACTTTTAAACAAGATTCATATTATTACAACCAAATAACAAAATCTGATTCATATGACCTAGATCTATGTTGTCTCCTTATATATAGCTCTAAACAATTCCAAGACTAAGTCAAGTTACAAATAGGTGTCGAATGATCCTAGATATGCATATATGTGTTAATGGAAGATCACACATTCATCTATGTATTTAGATAAATCGATAAAGTGATTTCCTCTTTGCAACTCCTCGTGGTGTTTCATTGATCTAACTCACCATCGAATAGAGAGATGTTTGGAAAACAATCAGTGGGTAGGATTAATTTCATCAAGTTTCGATGTAGGGTAGAATCAATAGAAGAGTCTTGAGTATTTAGATGTAGAGAATATAATGAACCGAGATGTGATAAGCCAAAAATAATGCTACGCATGTAGGAAAAACAATACACTTAGAAAATTTGACTTAATCTGAGTAACATAACCACAGATCTCGACCGATTTTCACTATATGAAAATGTAGACATGTTTAACTCAAATGTCGTTTGTCGACGCTAGACAATAACCTGATAAACGGGTCCAAGAAATTCAAAAACATACTCAGTACATTTAAGATGAAGCCAAGTATATCTGAAATCTCTAATTGGAATGAAAATTCATCCAAATTAATTCCAAAATAAGTTGAGTTAACTAAACATCATTTGAGGGATGAGAATTTTATACAGGGGATGTGGTCCATCAAAGGAATCTAGCAGTATTGTAAGTCAAAACCACAATCAATGTAAATCCTTTAATGAAGTACTGAATGCAAAGACAAAGACACATCCATGAAAATCATCAAAACATCATATTGATCTAAGCTCAGAGCTAGTACAATACTATACAATGCATATTTGGATGTAAAACCATGGATCTAAACGGTGATGATTGTAAAAGTGAATAACACAGATATGCAAGGAAATTAGACTATATAAGAGACGTGTATGAGGCGAGTGGTCAGTGCATAAATGAAAGATCATTGATAGTGTCGAATATCATTTTTCACATACACACAATGATGAAGTGGTCTAATACAAAATCTTTAATTCAGTTCAAAATGAACACACAAATTAATATAATAATAATTCTATTCAACTTAGTAATATATAGCTTGAGATTGATAGCTTCATGCAAGGTAAGGGAATTCTTAAACAACTTCATAATGGATATGCTAGGGAGGATTTACCTTCACCATACGATGAAATAGCTATTTTATTGATGTCGTACATAACCTAGGAAAGGTGTTACAAGGTTTTCTATGGGTATCATTTCCCAATGCTTAATCATGTTAGGAATGGAAGGATTTACAACTTTCCAAATTATCTATATATCTCTATAGCTAAATCTATTGCATATGTATGAAAATTCACTTTCACCCATCTGTTGTACCAAGGGCTAATTAAAACAATGTTGAAGTTGGGTACCCCTGTCATAGGGAAAACTGAAAAATTGGGGCTAATTCGGTGAAACCCGATCACAAAGATTTGGGGACAATGATATTTTGAAACTAAATTGATATCACTTACATGGAGTAAGTGGGGAAATCATTTGCCAAAAGGACTAAGTCAAGTTTGGCTAAATAAAAGTTTAAGAATAAGAGCAAGGAGAGTGAGGCTTCAAGACCTCAAGAGAACATAGAAGTAAGCTCAGATTCTAACGACCAAACGGAGGATAATGTGAACCAGTTTAGTAGTGGAGGTGGGAAAGAGGATGGGAAAGATGTTCTTAAAAACTTTGAGGGAAAAAATTCATAGAATGTGGAAGAAGCTAAAGAAAACATGCAAGCTCTTAAAGTAGCACAAAATAATTTGTTTAAAGTTTACGACTTGGCAGTCAAATATAATGTTTTTCTGAAAGATTTTGAAAATTGTAGATTGGATACAGATATCAAAAATACTAAATTATCATGGTGTCCATTGATTTGAGGGAGCTTCAAGAGTAGATTGAAAAAATCATGACCATAGTCCTCAACGACCAATTAAAGAATGTTAATGAGAGATGTCTTTTTATGGAGCAATAAATGTTGAAGATGAAGGAGATCATCCTGTAGATTAGGGGTGTACATATTCTCAATATTAAGAGCATCATTCCTCTTCTTAAACTCTTGGAAAATATGATACACTCTGTGGAAATAGACAAGAAAATAGAAAAGGATGAAACTGGGCCTAAAGTGGAGATTGTTAAACCTAGTTATCAACACTACAAGTCGACCATTGCCAGCTTGGTCAATGAATGGAATGGTTGCATGCATACAGTGGGAGATTTCATAAAATAATGACTGCATTTTTCTCTTTTTGGTGGCAAATACCCCTTTTGTTTTTCTATTAGGTCTCTAGATTTTGCTATTAGTTTGGTACAGTTGGTCTGTTAGTACGGATATTATGATTGCTAGCATGTAATTTTATTTTTGGTCTTAGGGGGCTCCAATGGGTATACCCTTGGCCTCTCTTTTATGTTGTATCTTCATATTTTGTATGGGGCAGGGTCCCCTCAAACCTTTTTTTACCTCTAATAAAAAAATTAATACAATCAATAAAAATCTATTAAATAGTTAGGGAGGCAGAATACTACATTACACACAATAGGTAGTAAAAACCCATTTTAATATTACATGTATAACCACATAACCACACATTAATATTTAATACCACATTATTAATCCACAATGTGAGCACTAAAGTATTCCTAACAAAGATAACTAATGAGACACTAAATGTAATATGAAAGTAATGAGAATGAGCAATATTAATATATAAAGTTCTCATTTTCCTAATAGGAAATGCTTGCTGAAACAAGATGAAATTATTGAAAATATGGAATAGGTTAACATGTTATTGAGGTGGAATATAGTAGGATAGAGAGAAATGTGAGGTTATTATCTCCATGAAAAAGTGAATACTTGAGATTTCAACAACAGATTTGAAGACCTAGTGTTTTAGATTTGAAATGTCAAATATGAATAAGAGATAGGAGAAGTAGTTGATAAAACAAAAAGGAAGAGAAGAATGATTAAGAGATAGGAGTTGATAGAAAAAAAAATGAGGTCATGTGAGCAAATTACTAAGAATAATGAGTATGAGAAGAAGTTATATGTTGATTGTATTGAAAATTAGGAGTAGTTATGCTTGGTGGAACTTACGGTACATGGTGAAGAATAATGAGCATAGTGAAGGGAAAGGTGGTTTGAGAATGAATATATTTTGATGAAAATAATATAGATAGCCATAGGGAGTCTAAATTTATAAAGGTGCATACATGATTATTAAAGATATAGAGGATAGACCTTGCTTAATATAAATTTGAAGTTGATTAATGAATGAGAAGAGAGACGAAACAGAACATATAGAGCAGAGAAGTGAGCTAATTTAGAGGTCACCATCAGTTGTGTGAGATAACAGATTTTGAGTGAAAAAACTATTGACAAATTTTAAGTTTCAATTTTACATGTGGGGAATTGTAGATTCCCTGTGAGTTTAACCTTACTAAAGGAAAGTTGTAGCTGGACCAAATTTTGGAGTTAAAGCTTCCAAAAAGTAATAGATTGTCAAATGATGAGTAGTTAATTGGTCAATTTTTGAGTTGTAGCTTGAGGTTGAGATGAAGCTCAACCATGAAATCAATGGAACATTTGAAGAACATTCTTCTCTAAAAATAGTTCTTTGTTTAGTGGGTTTTTCTCCTAGTTTGGGTTTCCCAAATCAAATCTTTTATCTTTGTACTTTGTTCCATGTTACTTTCTTGTGTATGTTGATTCGGTTTTACTTTGTCACAAATTAAGCAAGATTGAATTTATTGTAAAATTAAACAATGATTCATCGCCCTCTCGGTGTACAAATTTCCAATAAAAACTAAATTTCTCATAACTAACTTGTTCCCGAGTTCCATATGTTGTTATTAGATCTTCTACCATCATGTCTAAATCCAATTTGATTTGAATATACTCATGCATGAAATTTTTACTTGTAATCTAGAACCCAAAAATAGAATATACATATGTGACAAGTTTTTTCTACTAAATAGTAAAATGTGATATAATAGAGTATTTTATTTTCTCAATGCCATTTGGTTAATATTGTGCAACCTTAGAGATGGTAGAGTAGGTAGTTTTATTTCCCTCACAAAAATCATGTAAACCTCCCATTTTAGAAGCACCATTATCGTAAATCATATTTTATCCCACTCATGGCTAAAATGCTCTTCAAAGGGGGAAATATATATGCACCCAAAAATTACATGGTGCAACATTGAAAGGTGACACATCTCTAATAATTGAAAAAACTCCTTCCAAGACAACAATAAGATCCATATGCCGCCCTATATCCCTTACATCCCTTTTCCGACTCAACCCAACCCCTTGTATTTGTTTTTGGACTTCAATTTTTCCCTTAAGCTCATTTTTAGCTTTTGGCATTTTTAGCAATTGTTCCATAACGTTTCATTTCTCGAAAGACTGGTGGTTTTGCAACCACTCCTCTAGAAATATGGGTGTTTTTTCACCACATCAATTAATATTAAAACACACATTTTTGAATGCTTGTTTTTATTTCAACTTCATTTTATCTCAAATTTACTGGAATAATTTTGTGAAAATAGGCTCATTGGATTCATCTTAATTTCCTCCTCCCACATTTCAAAATATATTATGTTGAATCCTTATCTTTTAGTTAATACATCATTTCTTGATCGACATGTGTTATTTACATGTTCTACTCTAAAAACTTATAAAAATGAAACTTTTATTCATGTGATGAGTTGGGATTTTTTTTTTTTGCGAAGTGTTATGCTATTGGATTTTGGAGAGGGTTTCAAACAGATTATCTAGATTTCCCTGCAATAATCCATCCATCTACATTATTTAATTTTTATTTATATTTTCTAACTTTCTCACCTAAATCAATTAGAGCTCATACATTAGAAGGAACCTAAAGCTAATAAGATACTACATATATCATCAACATCACTAGGATAAGATTCTCGCAATATTATAGTGATAAATTTGGAGGTCTATTTTAATTATTTCAATCTTTAGGCATAGCCATTTATTATTAGAATATTCTATTAGAGCTACACACGGTTTGTAGTAGGGAAGAATCCTTATGGAGACTTAAATCTAGGGCAATCTGGTTGAAAGAGGGTGACAAAAATACGAAATTCTTCCATATGACCACTTTGAAGCATAGATCCTGTAATAGGATTACGGAAGTTTCTAAAGGAAACGACATCATCATAAAAGATCTGCAGATCATCAAGGATGAAGCTCTTAGATTCTATGAAAAATTGCTCAATGAGAAGAGTGCTACTAATGATGTGGCTGCCTCTTTTTTGTTAGAGGCTATTCCACAAGACAAAATTGAGGAGCAGATATTTAAAGACATTACTAAATTTGTCACTTTGGAGGAGCTTCAAAAGTTGTTTTTACTCTTGAAGGGGATAAGGCTCGGGACCTGATGACTTCTCTGTAAAATTTTTTTAGAAAATTTAGGAAATTTGTTCGGATGATCTCCTTAGGGTAGTAAATGAATTATTTAGAATTGGTGATTTACTAAAAGAGCTAAATAATACCCACATTGTGCTTGCTTCAAAAAAATGGATGCTAAATATTTCAATTATTTTTGACCCATTATCCCGGTTAATGTTGTCTATATAATTTTTATGAAGATTATTGATACTAGAATACATTTCATTTTGAATGATTTAATCTCAAAAAAATAGAGTGGGTTCATCAGAGGAAGGATAATTCAAGATGGTGTGATCATGGTGCATGAGATTATACATTCTATGGATAATAATAAAAAAGAAGCATGGTCCTTAAACTTGACATGAATAAAGCCTTTGATAAAGTCTCCTAGTCTTTTCTTGATAAGGTTCTAGCCAAATTTGGTTTTCTCAACAAATTTAGAAGAATTATCAAGGCTTGCATCTCTACTGCTAGATTCTCTATGGTGGTCAATGGTGAGTGATGGGATTCTTTACCAGTAGTAGGGGTTTAAGATAGGGGATCCTATATCCCCTTTTCTCTTCATTATTATGGTGGATAGCCTCAATAGAACAATTGACAAAGTAGTTAAAGATGGTCTTCTTAAAGGCACTAAACCTACTTCTACAAATCAAATGGCTTCTCATCAGCAATTTGTGGATGATACAATCCTAATTTTAGTGGCCTCTATCCTCGAAGCTAAGGTGATCAAGTCCATTCTAAAATTTTATGAGTCTGCTTCTGGGAAAGAGATCAACTTTGATAAAAGCTCAATTTTATTTTTCAACACTCCTATGGAAAGACAACATAGAATTGCTAAAATAATGGGGTGTAAAATCAATTCACTTCCCACTACTTATTTGGGGCTCCCCCTTGGTACTAAAAAAGTCTTAATCAAAGTCTAGAATGATCTACTAGAAAGATTCCAAAAGAAAATGGTTTGTTGGAAAGGGGCCTTATCCAAAATAAGCCCCTTGCTTATTTTGGCTAAATTTCTTTCATTCCTTCCTTCTTTGTGCCTCAGTCAATTTTTTTCCACTTTTCAAGCACTCAAAATTATTTGGAAATGGCTTCATTAGATAGAGAATTTTCTCACCTTTCCATAAAGGTAAAATTTTCCTTCTAACTCCTTGTATTTTGCAAGTTATGGCTCAACGAAGTTTTTGAGGGAAATTTTCCCTAGGAAGGCCCGCAACCAAAGTTGATATGTATTTTTGTAATTTTCTTGTTTAAAAGAGCCCCGATTTGCACATCTAAGCGACTCTAAAGGGGATAAAATCAACTGGTTTCAGCAGTCCAAGTCTGATGATTCATGAGAAATATCTAAACAAGGTCAAGGGCCAGAGAAGAGGGATTGTTTGAGTATCTACAGTTATCCCCAGGAAGAAAAGAGAGGGGAAGAAGAATTCAAAGGTCTCCATCTCCACCAAGTAGAACTCTATTAACTCCTCCACCTACTAGACCTTTCACCCAATCAACAAGGGTCCTCGGGCCAATCATAATGGCACAACACAACCCTTATTTCAACTTCACTAGCTACACCCACTTGCTCTTAATGCACAAACCCGATTGCGGTTGCAGCATTGAAGAGCATCCCATACTTTACTGGGGAAAATCAGACCACTCCTGGTGATCATGTCAAAGACATTGCTAATGTTTGTGCAATCCATGAGATTGTTGAGATGCAAATTGCTTTGTCAAATTGTTGGCATCTTCATTCAAAGGGAAATCCTTACAATGGTTCAAGAGCCTTGGGGCAGGCTCTATCCAAAATTGGAACCAATTGTGCATAGCTCTCCATGAGCAGTTTGGAGAAAAGGGAGATAATTTGTCTCTATTGGAACAACTAACAACTATCAAGAGAGCTCCCAATGAGCAGCTAATAGACTTCAATTTCGAATTTCAAAGGACCTGGGATATAATTCTAGTGACATAAGGGCCAATAGCTGAAGGTGCTTTCTTATACTATCTTAAAGCTTTACATTCTAATATTTCTATGTTAATCCAATCCATGGGAGGTGTAAATATACCTGTAGCTTATAACATTGCCATTAGGGTTGAGAATTGTTTGATCCAAGCTGGTAAACTGGCACCTAGGCCTCCCATGCCCTTATATCCAAACTTGGAAAACCCAAGCACTAGTTAAACACCTACTTTAGCTCCTATTCCCACTCCTAGAAATCAGATTTCAAATGAAACTTCTACTTCATCCTCTAGTGCCTCAAATGAACTTCAAGAAGTCATGAAACAATTACAAAATTTAGGCAATGAGATGGTTACACTCAACATATAGCAATCCAAAAGTTTTAGACCTTCTTATCGGTCTCAAACTTAGCCTAATAGGCCACCCAATCTACCCAATCTAGCTACAAATCAAAATCAAGTAAGGCCCCTACCAAGGTAGACCATTTCTACCATATAACCCCAATGCTGCATCTACCTCTAAAGCCTTAGTACCAACGCAAAATAATATAGCTCAAGAGTATGATTGGTGTTTCCCATGCAATGAACCTCACAACCAGTCTATGTGGTTCAATGGTGCTTTGAACCAAGATTTTATGATGACAACAATTTGCGTAGAGAGTGAGGTGAGTCAAGAAACAAATCAACAACAAGGAACATCTCAGCAAAATACAACTCTAAATGAGACTACACTTGTGAATTGGCGGGATGAAGATTTTTTTGGTATGAATCAAACAATTTCTCGAATGTAGCAGCTAACACAAGATCAAAGAAGAATAATATTGGTGAAGGGAATTCATTAGCTCCAAGTGATCCACAACCTTCCATCACTCCATAAAGTGTTGGCAAATAAAATGCAGTTCCAAATGTGCAAGGATAGCCCAAGCTACCTTCTAGACTAGCTCAAATGCCAACTGTTGCAGCCCATGTACAAGAAAATAATGTGCAGGCTAAGGGGTAGCAAAAAAATGTTTCATCACCATTTAACATCATTGAACAAATGAGGAAGACAAATGTGAATATATCTATGTGAGAATCACTATCCATCCCGAGCCAAAGGGATCTACTACGAGGCTACCATGAAGGACTAGTCAACTTCAAATCAGCAAGCTCATATGCAAGAGAAGGTAATCAAAAATGCTGCTCAAGGCCGAGGGAAGCATGGAGGAAAACAAGGTAAATTTTTGAATCCCCTCTATTCTATGTTTCATTGATCATTACGGATAAACTAGTAAACAATTGTATGATTGATTCTAGGGAAAGTAGTTATGTGATGCCCAAGCAAATAGCTGATCAGTTGAGCCTCCAATATGAATTCATATCCAAAGGGGTGGTGCAACTGGATGGGATAGCATTAAAAACAAGAGGGATAATTAAAGATTTTATCCTCACTTTGCATGCATGCCCCAATGTCACTGTTTTGCAAGATGTGTTAGTGATAGATTTACCACCACTTTTTGCCCTATGTTTGTCAAGGGATTTCACGGCTAGAATTAGAGGCTAGTTATCTACTGATTGGTCACACATGTTGTTCAGAATAGATATGGAACTAAGGCCACAATCAAGTCTGAACCTATTGTAAAATTTCACATTGAGCCTCATACTCCAAGCCTAATCAATGCCAACTATTCAACATTTGATCAAGAGGATTATCCAGGCACAAATGAAGCTGACACCAAAGTTAGAAGCATCCAATATTTTACTCTTGACGAATGGTCAAGCAAGGTACATGTTTTTGATCCCTACAAGGAAATAGAGGAATCTGAACTAGGAATTTATTACATGCATGAAGAAAATCAGCCTATTCCTAGCATCACCAAGCCAGACCATAAAGATGACAATGAGGTATGGCAGCTATTCTTTGATGGGTCAAGAAGTAGATAAGGTGCAGGGGGGAGCTATGCTTATTTCACCTCAAGGCATTAATTATTATTCAGCTTTTAGATTTCAGTTTGCATGTTCTAACAACACTGCTGAATATGAAGCTTTGATACAAGGATTACATTGGTCAAGAAAGAGAGGTATCAAAAACTTACAAGTCTTTGGTGACAGTGAGCTAATTGTTAATCATGTTAAAGGGCAACATGCTGCCAAAAATTACCTTCTCAAGAGTTATAAGAATAGGGTGTGGGACCTCATTGAGGATTTTGAAGGCTTTGGCATCAACTCCATCCCTAGGAAAGAAAACCAAGCTGCTGATAGGCTTGCAGATAATTGGAGCAGCCTTTGATGTTGTGGAGAGTATCAAGGAAGATAAAGTGTAGCCAAACATTCATGTGATTGTAAGGCCATTAGTTCCAGACAATAATGTAAGTTGGAAAGTGTTTGAAAGTGACCAATAAATCATCAATTTCTTGCAAGAAGAAGCTGAGTTCTCAGCCAAAAATCAGGAAAAGTTAGAATAGCAATATGGTGATCAAGTGGTATAGTTGAGAACCAACAAACTGCCAAAAGGACTTGTCACTTTGGAGTCCATCTTTAATCCTAATGATCAATTTAGGAAGGAGAAAGAAAACATCCAAGTCAAGGGAGAAGATTCAGTGCCCATCTCAGTGGGAGAAGGCAAATCACTTCAAATTGGTAAAGTGACAACCAAACAAGAAAGGTATGAGTTCATGCAACTTTTCCAAGAGTTCCTGGATATATTTTCTTGGAGATATGAAGACTTGAGAGGTTTCAATCCCAAGCTAGCTCAACACACAATTGAATTAGATCCAAGTGCTAAACCCATTAGGCAAAAACAAAGACCGGTCAATCCACACATGGAGCCCCTCATGAAGAAGGAATTGAATAAGTTAATAGAGAAACGTATCATATTTCCCATCGAACATTCAAGTGGGTTGAAAAATTGGTTCCGAGTTAGAAAGAAGAGTGGATAAATCAGATTATGTGTAGATTTTAGAGATTTAAATAGAGCATCCCTCAAGGATCATTACCCACTTCCTTCTATGGAGCAGATTTTACAAGTTGTTGCTAGCTTTGAGAGGTTTTCATTGCTAGATGGTTATTCAAGGTATAATCAGATCATGGTAAAGGAGGATGATCAGTTCAAAATAGCCTTCACCACCAAATGGGGAACCTATGCATATAGGAAAATGCCATTTGGGCTGTCTAACACCGGAGCTACCTTCCAAAGGGCAATGGATATGGTGTTCAAGGGATTGATCAACAAAATAGTGTTGATATACCTAGATGATATTACTTGTATTTTCTAAAAGTGCAGCAGATCATCTCTTTCATTTGAGACAAGTGTTCCAAATATGTAGAAGATTTGGGGTATCCTTGAATCCCAAAAATGTATTTTCCTAGCTCATGAAGGAAAGCTCCTAGGCCACATTGTTTCCAAAGAGGGATTAGCAATTGATCTAAAGAGGGTTGAAGCAATAAAATCACTACCATTACCAAGTCACAAGAAGGCCCTTCAAAGTTTCTTGGGAAGAATCAATTTTGTTCGAAGGTTTGTTCCAGACTTTGTAGCCCTTGTCAAGCCAATAACTATGATGTTGAAGAAAAGTATGGCTTTCAAATGGACAACTAAAGGTAAAGCAAGTTTTGAGGTAATAAAAGAGGCTATCTCACAAGCTCCAACTCTCATTAACCCAGATTTATCTAAGGATTTTATCCTTTATGCATTTAGAGGTGATGATACAATTTCTACAATTTTAGTACAACAGAACAAAGAAAATACAGAGCAGCCAATTTCCTTCTTTAGCCAAAGCTTTGAGGACTATGAGGTGAGTTATTCTTTCATTGAGAAGCATGTTCTTGTAGTGATTAGGATCTTGAAGAAATTTAAGCATCTAGTTTCAAACAACAAGGTTCAACTGTTGGTTTCTCATGTGGGAGTTAAGGACTTCCTCCTCAACAAAGACCTAAATGAAAAACATGCAGGGTGGATTACTTGTGTCATGGAGTATGACATTGAGATCAAATTCACCAAGCTAGTTTGAGGAAAGGGATTGTGTGAGCAGATGGTCTTGAGAAAATCAATGGAAGCAAGCAATGGGAAGGATGTTGTTTTGGCGTTGCAAGACAACCAAGAACAAAGAGGTGTTCAAGAAGAGAATGGTGGTATGCTCACTCCTTGCTAGACCCAAGACATAATGCACTTCTTAAAAATAGGCCTATGCCCTCCAGAGATAAAAAAACCAAGAGAAGACACTTCAAATTGTAGGCTATTCCATATGCACTTGTTGATGGTGTCTTGTTCAAAAAGGATATAAATGGAGTGTTGCTGAGATGCATTGGGACAAATCAAATTAAGAGAATGTTAGAAGAGTTCCATGGTGGATCAGTTGGGGGTCATTTTTCTCCAAGAGTGACAGCCCTCAAGATTATGAAGGCTAGCTATTATTGGCCCAAGGTGTTTAGTGATTGTTATGCGTGGATCAAGAGGTGCTAAAATTATGCATTCTTCACAGGTAAGGAAAGACTTGCAGCCCTTCCATTATACCCAATTTCAATTGAATAACCATTCATGAAATGGGGTTTGGACTTCATTGGAGTCATTAACCCAAACTCAATCCAAGGACACAAGTGGATTCTAATAGCAGTGACTACTTCACCAAATGGAGAGGTGGTGGCACTCAAAGAGGAAAATGAATCTAGTATTATAGACTTCTATGAGGGGATAGTAACCGGATTTGGTATACGTACCACTATAATATCAGATAATGCATTGGCATTCATAGGATTAAAGGTAACTGAATGGGCTATTAAGAATGGGATCTATCTCAGCACTTCATCAAATTATTACCCTCAAGGTAATGACCAAGCTGATTCTACCAACAAGAACCTATTAAAGATCATCAAGAGGACTCTTGATGAAAATCGAGGACTTGGCACACTAAAATTAAATCAGCCTTATGGGATGATAGGATAACTCCTAAGAGATCCACCAATAACTCTCCATTCAGACTTGTTTATGGAAGAGAGGCAATCTTGCCTATGTCACTTGAGTTGCCAACGTTGGAACTCATGAAGCAATTGGAATTGTTGGAGTTTGAACCCATGGAGGTTAGATATGTAGAATTGATGGAACTCCAAGAAATCAGAGAGCATGCAACCCAAACAATGGAGAAGGACCAAACCTTGATCAAGAGAACCTTTGATAGGAAAGCTAAGGCTAGAACCTTCCAAGTTGGAGATTTAGTGTTGAAATGGGATGTAGACCAAGAAAAGCCAAGAAGGCATTAAAAGTTTGATGTCATTTGGAGTGGCCCCTACATGGTCACAAAATGTAAGAATAACAATTCCTTCCAATTGTCTACATTGGAAGGTGAAGAACTTCAGATTTAATTAATGGAATCCATCTAAAGCATTGCTACTTGAAGTGAAACTCCTTAACTTGTACATATTAGCTTAGATTTTCATTCCTCCAAGTGCTTGTGCACATTGTTTTGTTGTAGCTTAGTTTTATTTTTCCCTAAGTGCTTTGGCACAAGCTTTATTGTCCCAAAGATGCATCTTGGAGGCCATGCTCCAGATCAAGTGATGTTTTACTCTCACAATCTCCTTTCTAGAAATTTTCTAATGAGTTGAGAGTAACAAGCAGTTAAGTTGATGACTCCATGCCCAATGGATTGCTTTAGGCAGCTGGTCACTTCATCTAGCAGGTAGATGATGCCCCTGAGTCGCCAAAATTGTTATCCAAAATAAGCCCCTTGCTTATTTTGACTAACTTTCTTTCATTCATTCCTTTTTTTTGCCTCATTCGAATTTTTTCCACATTTTAGGCTCTCAAAATAATCTAGAAATGGCTTTATTAGATAGATAATTTTATCACCTTTCTAGAAAGGTAAAATTTTCCTTCTAACTCCTCGTATTTTGCAAGTTATGGCTCGGCGGAGTTTTTGAGGGAAATTTTCCCTAGGAAGGTCCACAACCAATGAGAATGTGCCACGTGGCGTTAGAATGGTGAGTCGGTGGAGGTAAGTTGGAAATTTTTTCCAAGGAGTGGGTGGGGCGCAAAGGAAATTTTTTTCCCATGGGCCCACCAAGGAGGAGGAAAATAAATTATTTAAACCCGCAGACGAATAAGTTAAGTGCCACGTGGTGGTAGAGATTGGGTGGTAAGGGTAAGTTGAAAAAGTGGTCAAAAAGGTGCAAAAAAAAAATTTACCCGCGGGCCCGCAAAGGAAAGAAAGTTGATTAAGGCCCACACCAAATCAAAGTGTGCCACGTGTCCATCGGACCAGCGGGAGTCAGAGAGGTAGAGTAAATTTTGGCATTTTTCCAAAGTGTTAAAAATGGCACAAAGGAAAAAATTGGCCCATAGGCTTGCCAAAGAGGAAATGAAATTTTTGTTAAATCCTCACGAGCGAATTGGGTGGTGACACGTGTCCTGGAGCAGCGGGGCGTGGAGGAATTTTAGAATTTTTTCCAAAATTCAAAAAAGCGTAATATGGAAATTTGAATCCATGGACCAATGGTACTATGCCACATGGCAGCGGTATGGTGGGGTATGGAGCTTTTTGGGAATTTTTCCCAAATTCAAAAAAGGGGAAAAATTTTAGGTTTCGCCCGCCGACCCGATTTTTGCCCCAGTTTTGCCTTAAATCTTCAGAGGGGCATATCTTTCAATCCGGAGCTTGGTTTTTCTTGATTTTGGTGTCATTGGAAAGATATTAAAGTCCTCTACGTGATGAAATATTGATTTTTTTGGGTGGAGTTTAGTGAGAGAAAAATGAGAAAAACGCCTCTGGCATAGGGAAAAGAGCAGAACCGACATTCAACCACCATTTTTAATGTAGTATGGCTTCCATTCTTCTCCAGCATGGTCAAAAATCTTGGGGAATGAACTTTTAAGGGTACCCATGCTATTTTGATGGATCTGGTTGGTTCTTGAATCATTCATTTCAATTTTCCACATTTCTCCTTCCTGAACTTGGGTTTTCATTGTTAAAAGCCAGATTTGGCTCATTTGTAAAGGGTTGGACATTTTATTTTGTTCTACGGGCTCCCTCTTTCACCCAGGCAAGTGGATTTGTGGAATATTAAACCTTTTTATGACTACAACATGTTTTCTACCTCTTTGTTTTTGTAATGCACTTGTATTTAAAAATGAAAATGACAATGCAAGTTCTGTGAATGAATTTTCAATCCTTTCTTGTGTTTTTGCTCTATCCTGATCCTTCATTACAATTTTAGTAATTTGTGTATGATATGTGTTTCATTTTTATAATCATGTCAATCTGCAGAAATAAATGTTCACCACTCCTTTGGTGTATCACCTTGTTAGTTTAGTTTTATCTTCTTTTCTCTTCTATCCTTGTCTCCTTGGCAGAATTAGAGTAGGATTTTGAGTTAAACCTTTGCAAATTTCATGCATACATCTGATCAGAGGAGTAGAGGAACCAACCTTTAATCTAGAGAGTTTTTTCCCATTTTTGCAAGTCCCACACTTAGGGAAAAGATTCCATGTTGTGCAATCACACTAAATGACCCAATTCTCACTTGCAGATCTAAAGGTCATTTAGGGGGTGCTGCTGATTTGCACTAATAGGGCCATTCTTTTTAGTATTGGTAGATGTATGCTTATCAAAAGAACTCTTCAAAATATACCTATCTACATTATGTCTCTTTATAATATTCCTTCTACCTTCAGAGAAAAAATTGAAAGGATTCAGAAGCACTTTTTATGGCAGGGGCTGGAGGAAAAATTCAAATATCACCTGGTAGCTTGGGATCAAGTGTGCACTCCTAAAAGAATTGGGGGACTGGGCATAAAAGATATCAGAAAAATGAATATGGCCTTAATTGCAAAAATGGGTTGGAGAATTCTCTCGGAGGAACAACCCTGGATTGATCTAATTAAGGCCAAGTATCTTGATCAACAAACAACTATCTCTTTCCTTCATGATGAACAACTTCCCCAAGGTTCCATTTTCTGAATAACTTGATTCAAGTTAGGAATTTCATCAAGCAAGGATGTAGATGGAAAATGGGAAATGGAAGAGACATCAATTTTTGGGGGGATAATTGGTCTAATTTCAGCCTCAATGACATATTTGGTGCAGTCAAAGATAGCCTTGAACATAAGTATGGTACTAAGGTCATTGATTACATGGAAATTGATGGTAACAAGAATAGATGGAAACATCTCGGTGGATAGGAATGAACTAAACTCCATGATGTCCTCTTTACAGGAACAATTGGACCTCATTCCCTTGAATCAATTGGAAGTTAAGGATGAAATTGTCTGGCACAATTCTAGAGATGGAGATTACATGGTCAAATCTGGTTATAACTCTTACTTTGAAAATATCCAGAGTGAGTTTAATTGGAGCAAGATTTGGATGACTGAACTAACCCCTAAAATTATTTTTTTCTTTTGGCTTGTTCTTAGAGGTAGAATTCTTACTAATGACAACCTGATGAAGAAAGGATTCATAATGCCAAATAGATGTCACCTTTGTAAAAAAGAGTCTGAGGATATTAAGCATCTTTTTGTCCACTGTGAGTATGCTTCAATGATCTGGAGTTATGCCTTTTCTAAATTCAATGTTTTCTGGATTGTGCCAAAGGATTTCATCCAGTTTTGGACCCAATGGAATCCTCCTTTTAAGCATTGTGTTGTGAGAAGACTTTGGAAACTGGTCATGCCCCATATTATCTGGAGGATCTGGAAAGATAGAAATGACATCATTTTCAGAAACAATAAACAACATTGCAAGATTATATTTGTTAATATTTCTCATGCTATTAAAGAAAATATTGAGAGATTCAAACCTCCCAAGAATAAGAAATATCATGAGAATGAAGAATATATTCTTTCCAACTGGAAGATTGGAGTTGCAAATCTATAGATTAGGAATACTTCAAACATTGATAGGTCTTCGATTCATTGGAACCCTCCTGATATTAACTAGCACAAACTAAACTTTGATGGTGCCTCCAAGGGTAATCCTAGGATTGTTGCAAGGGGAGGTGTAATTCATGATCATAAAGGCTGCTTAGTTGCTGCCTATGCTGGAAAAATGGGGATTCAGAAAAATCATTATGCAGAAGCCCTAGCTACTCTATGGGGCTAAGGGTTGCTAAGGATTATAACATATAAAACATCATTCTGGAAGGAGATTCACTAAACATTATCAATCACCTTAATCAATTTTCTCCTCCTAGCTGGACTATTAAGGAATTCATTATGGAATCCATAAATATTTGTCAAAATTTCAAGAATATCATCATTAGGCATACTTATAGGGAGGGGAATAAGGTAGCAGATACCTTGGCCAATTTTGGCATCAATAATAATCTAATCATTTCGGATAATAAAAATTACATCCCTAAGGAGATACATAATAGCATTAAAGTGGATAAATATGGGCAATCATGCATGGAATATGAATTATAATGAAATGGCATGGGATTTAGCGGGTGTGAAATATTGCACATGTGATAAATATCATCCTAACTGTGGCCATATTAACTCCCATGATTCTCGAATAGGTGGATGGGTTCTCAAAAAATGGGATAGACTTAAGGAAAGTAATGATTCAAATGAGGCTTTCGAGTAGAAAATTTATAGGAATAGCAGGGAGAAGGAGATGGGAGGTTCCTCATGTCAACTAGAGCCCTACGGTGATCCATCTTAGTAGAACAATGAGGAGTTATGAAACCTCCTTCAAAAGGGAGGCATTTCCAACTTCATAGAACACATTCAGGGGCACGACCAAAATATTTTAGTTCATTTTGCAATGGACTGGAAGGATATAAAGGTGGAGTATGGTGGTCACCGAGTAATTATAAATGAAGAATTGATAGCCGAGAGGAAATAGGCCTCGAGTTGGATGGATAGCATTTTTTCAACAAAAGGATTGATAGGATCACCGAGGACACTTATCCCCAATCCTTTTGATGAGGTTATAAAAATTATGGTTAGGTACATTTCTCTAGAAGGGCACTACAAAACAATCCCTATCAAGAACCTGGTCTTTCTTAACCACTTTAGAAGACAATTTCTGGTCTTCTTCCTACATTACTTTCTAAATTCCCTTTAGCACTCCATTTTAGAATTCCAGAAGCACTCTCGTGCCATCCCTCTTCACCAAGGCCTTATCTTTCTACTTCATAAGCTCTGTGTCTCTAAGTTCCTTGGCTTCCTGCCCTCTCCCAATGATCCGCGCATCCCTACCTTCACTGCTCCCACTTCCATCCTAAACACCTCTTCCAAACCCAAGACTAAGAACCCAAAATTTCCCAAAATTGACATCCCTCACTCTTCCCAGGTTCTTAGAAGCACCAAAGAGCTAGAATTTACACATAATTTGCTGCATATTAGTAATGCTGGCTAGGATACAACCTTGTAACAGGAGGGGAATAATATTCCTCATAGGTTGGATTCTCTGAGAAAATGAGATGATGAAGTTAAAGAAGGACCTACAACACATGGCCAAATAGAAGGGAAAAAGAAAGGTTGATGATGATACTGATAATGGGAATGATCAGATTGTAGACATCTACAAGAAATTGAACTCTTTGGACAATAGATTGGGGAGAGCCAAAGACAGGCACAATCATAACATGGCTATCTTCAATGCCATTAGTGACTTCTTGGAATAGCATGTTCGTAGCATTTCCATGCTTAGCAGGGTCCTTGAAACTATCTGGGGGACTGACAAGGAGAGAATTCAGACCATATCGAAGTTGAATGCAAGTGACCCCATGCACATCACCACTTTGGCGTTGTTCACTTCGCTACAAAAAATCAAATCTAGGATCGACAGAGCTTCCAAGAAATAATCTCCCTCATGTTGAAGGGATTTGTTCTAGGCACTTTGCTATATTTTAGACCTTTCACTATTTTTCTACTACTATTTTGTTGACTTGTTGCAGTTTCTGTTATGTTTAGCTTTCTACTAGTAACTATCTTTTGGTTATTGCTGGAAATAATGCTTTATCTGTGTTTTGATACTCTTTTTGTGTCCCTCTATAGCTCTATTTGGGTGTTGATTCCTTATTGTAATAGGGTATAGTACCTTCAAAACTATTTACCAATAGTAAAAAAATTACTATTAGAATGAAAATAAGTTTTTTATTGAGTTATTAGAATCGGAAGATTCCATCAATTCCCGTATGTACCTCCATTTTAGTATTTCTTTCAAAATATGTTTTACATAAATATTCTACCCTTGATAGCTTATTATTAGCATATCTCAATGGATCTGATTGATAAATTGTGTTGAGGGAGAAGTGAATAAAATCACGCTTTTATTTTAGTATTTATTTATTTCAATTAGTTTAGAAGTAATTTTGTTGGTGAAGGTTTATTCGGAAAAGAGGAAATTACTTTTGAGAAGCTTTACCTTTCTAGAAAAATTGAGGCAGAAGATCTATCAGAGGAAGTTATATTTTATTTAATAATATTTTGAGTACTTCCTCTTTAGATGTCTATCTATTCTATGTTTTAGCTTCATTTTAGATGTCTTAGATATAATTTAATTAGACAAATTAATCGATTTAGTTTAAATTCTTTCCTCGCTTCATGGAAGTAAATTTAACGATTTTGAATATTCTAAAAACATAAAAACATTAGTTAATTAGTTTTTTTATTAATGTGAACTTTTATATTGATATGATTAAGAAAATTACATAGGGTTACCAATCAAAAATCTAGGTGGAGAAGTCACACATTTTCCATGAGATATAAAATAAAAATGAACAAAGAACAAGTTCTGAAGTGACAAGTCACAAAGGAGATAATAAAGAAAAAAACAAACATGCAAGAGGAAGGAGCAAGAAGATAAGGTATCCTATGTGAAAGATCATCCCAATTCATTTCAAGGGGATCCAGAGAATTCAACACATGATCCCATCCATTTTCCCGATCACAAGTCGAAGCATCCTATCTGGTTGGATAAATCACAAAAGGTAAGTGTGGAAATTTATCGGGGGACACCCTACATGGAAAAATAATACAACGAAGAAGAAGGCCACCCATATCCACTTTGCCATTGTTGTAACTAGAGGGAGGAGCCCCAACTATAGCCATTTCCATCCTAGGATCATGGAGGATCCCCAAGCCATTGCCACTAGCCTATCACTAAGGAGGCGCGGAATTGTTCCAAGCTCAAGTGTGCTACCTTTGTCAAGTGCCTTGACTACAAGATCAAGACCAAAGGAGAGGCAAGGACTGTCACTGTGGTAGAGAAGGACAATGTAGTGAAGATGGAACCCGACTGATAGAGAATAGGGCGTTGTCCTAGTGGGCGAGAAGATCCTAATGATGTTCCACCTCTAAGTGGAATTTCTCTTCCTATACTATGATCTAAAGTGACACATGAGCAATAATTCTAGTTTTAGCATACAAAAAAATCCAGGCTAAGCAAAGTTTGATTAAAAATAGAGTCATTTCTAATCTTCCAAATTTCAAATATATTTTTACATTATTTATTTGTAAAAAAATGTTTTATTTTTCAGTAAGAATGTCCGATTCCCCAAGTAAAAAGTTTTTCCAGTTAAATGGTTTAGGGATGAAAGGTTGGAAGAGGGAGTGAATCCATTTCTAGGTGGATTGAGCAGCAAAAAACTAGAAAAAATGCATAAGAGACTCAAGATGTTGACAAGAATGAAATAATTTATTATCAAACCCAAGATGTTGAATACATGTGCTTACCAAAATCCCTAATAAAGAATGCACCAAAGAAAATGAGCCTTTTTCGGTTCACTGGGAGCTTTCCAAATATTATTGAATCTACGTTTCTAGACCTGTGTGGGGAATTGAGCTTCTAGGTCTTGTTCAATTTTTTTAAATGGATGTGGGTAGGAGTAAGAAGATGGTAACCAAGTTGAAGTTTGTACTGACTAAAGGGAGTCACAGTGGGCTAGTGCCAATCATGCCACCATTGAACAGGAGGAGAAACCCCAATTTTGTGAAGCATATCTTTATGTATGGCATTTTGTATTTCATGTATAGATTCTTTATCGCCATTGTTAAGACTAAATTATGCTTTGATAAGGACCCAAGGGTTTCCAGAATGGGTAACCTTACAAAAATATCCCCAAGTAGTTTGATTCCATGTTTAAAAATTCGAGAGGCTTTTAATCCATGGGACCATAACAAAGGGAACATTTTGAAAATTAATAACAAGAGACCACCATAAAGAGTTTGATTTGATGGAAAACCTAGATCTAAAACCATCCCCCCCATCTCAGGTGAGGTTTAACTAGTTCCCATTCCTTCAAGATACTTTGCATAACAAACATTTCTCCAATTTTGACTAGAATAGGGGAGAGAAGGCAGAAGCTGCGGATCAAAGTTTTTTTAGCTTTACTTTCCAAAAGGATCCCCTTGATAGATGCAATGATGAGGAAATATTTTCTCAGCCACAGAGCCTTCTAAACCCTTGACATTCCACTTGACACTAAGAGCAATGCCTTGTAGCCGAATGTCAATAAGCGCTAAGCCACCCACCTCTTTCGAGAGCAACAAATTTCCCAAGTCACTCTATGGAAACCTTTGTAACCATAAGTATTAGCCCATGATAAATCTATAAATAGTTTTTCCAACTTAGCATATGAAGACTTAGATGGCACCCAATATGAAGAATAATACACATGAGTAGTAATGAGCACCTTAGAGAAAATATGAAACTTACCAACAAGAGAGAGAGGTTTGGTAATCCAATAAGAATTTTTTTCTCAACTTGTTGGACAACATAAGACCAAAAAGTAACAGGAGTAACCTAGAAAGTAAAGGGAATGCCTAGAAAATTCAATTGAACCCCTAGTTAAATCCACTACCAAGCATATCCTTCTAGCCATGGAGGCATGAGATCCATAACTATCTAGCATTGTTTATTTTTCCATTGAATGGAATAACTTGAAGCCAAAAAAAAATTATTAAGACAATGCAAGGTTTTGGTAAAATAATATTCATTAGTAGTCAAAATTAAGAAAGAAGAAGACTTGGAAAAAGATAATTTAAACCCTCATTAGCAAGCACATAAATTTCCAGAGTTAAGGAGAAACCTTTCCGAATGGACTTGTCGAACCTCAAACATGTCAAAGTGGACTCCATTAATGGTAATCTTAGCATTAGCATCCTGTAATAACATATTGATAGATCAGATGAACCTAGGGCCGAAGCCAAGAGCTTGTAACATGGAAATAATGAAAGGCCATTCAATCTTATCATAATATTTTTCAAAATCAATTTTGATGAAGAGAGCCTTTTGATCAAATACTCGGCCCACTCCATGCCTTCCCAAACAAAAATGATGTTGTCCAAAATGAATCTACTCTTAATAAATTTAGTTTGTTTGCTATGCACAATAAGAGGAAAAATATTACGAATACAGAGGGCTAAGGCCTTAGCAATGATCTTGTATGACACATTTAGCAGAGTGATTGGTCTCCAACTGGTGATGAGTTCAAGATCTCTAGCCTTGGGGATAAACTTAATATTACCTTGATTTATCAAATCCCCAAGATAATTGTTGTCCATAGCTTCACAATAAACATGATGAAGGTCAGGACCAACAATATCCCATAACACTTGATAAAAACTCACAAGGAAAGCCATCAATACCAAGAGCTTTGTCTATTTTCATTTACATGACATCTTCCTTAAGGTCGTTAAATGAAGTAAAGTGGATGATCACAGGGAAAATATTTGAGTCTTAGAAATTTTACAAGAAACTACCTGAAGGAATTGTAACAATGTGACATCCCTCTCTAGAGTATATGGTTGTGCAACAAATACACCATGGAAATGATGAAAAAGGCTTCTAGGACATCTGGGAGGTCAATGATATGACTAACAACACCCTTGATCACCCAGTTTAAATTTGAGGCACGGCGATGTCAAAGGAAAGAAACCAATTTTGTGGTAACTTGGTCACCGATCTTGAGCTAATTCAATTGAGATCTAATATGCGCCTTGTGGGCCTCATAAATATCTTCTATCCTTATATTATGTCATCATTTTTCCACCTCGGTATGAAGGTTGGTATTAAAGGGAGAGCAATCAAGATCTCTACAACTTCTAACATATTCCTAGGAAAAGGCCTTATCCGCCCTTCATCTGAATAATGTATCATGTTTCCCATATAAAAGGAGAAAGGATGTAATTGTGATGATGAAATCCTACCACCAAAAATTCACCTAGCTAGACCGGAAAGGAACTCAACTAGTTTCCAAATGTGCATAATGTGATCCAAAATTTTTCTTATGTTATAGGTGAATAATGTTAAGGTAGAATTGGGAGTTCTGGGGTTTGAAAGGAGATGGATTCCACACAATTTAGAAAAAAAAAGGTAGATGATTTGAGAGAAAAGTCCCTTTCCAAATGGTAATAGATCTTCCATAATTGGTGGATAAATAAAATCCCCTTTAATCCAAAAGGAAAACATGAAAAATCTATTTGAAAACTTTGTCATCACCTTGTCGGAGGTTGGACAAGGTGAACCAACAGTACATCGAGGCATGCAAAAAAATGGTTAGGATCAAAAATTCCAAGCTTGTTACGCATGTAAAACCATGCTTCTCACTCACCCACACACCACTACATAGGAAGACACCCCACTTTATCATTAGAAGACTCCACCATGTCAAAATCCCCACACATGATCCAATGTGTGTCAGGCAGCTCATCAACAAGCCACCGCTAGAGTAAAGATTGCTCAACAACATCATTAGAAGCATAAATATTAGCAATACCAAAAATCTGATTATGTATATAAAAAAGGGACCACACAACCCAATGCGAGGGGTCAGAACCCCAAGAAATAATTGAATGTTTCAAATAAGGAGAGAGAATATTAAGAACCCCCTTCCCAAGCTCATGATTGGAATGATGGAAAATGGAACCCAAAAAAATAGTATGAGCAACAGACTGGAGAAGAAATCCAACAAGTTTAACCTCCTGCAGACATAGCACATGCATGCAACAAATTTTTTGACAATTATTCCTAACCATGTAATGATGGGTTGGTTTAGTAAGACCAAGTACATTCCAAGAGAACACAATCATTGAGAATCATCAAGGTTCATTCCAAATTCCTCCTTGATGCCCCGAGATGGTGAAATTATTTACGAAATGGATGAACCAATAATTTTTAATAAGAGCATAATCTTATATCTCAAAAGGATACCTCTACGTTGGGACATACTCATCATCATCTGGGGGAGAGTGACTACAAGAACGTGTGTATGGGGAATTTTTACCAAAGGTGCTAGATTTTCCTTAGAACTAAGTTATGAAATTATAGGCATTGTTGTGATTATGGACAACACAAATCAGAATAATGGAATGGAGGAGGATAATTAGGTTGTTAGGTGTTCATGGAGGCCGGAGCCAAGGTATTGTTAATGGTGAATCACAAGCACTTCGAATGTCTCTGCAACACGATGGGTTGAGACTCTCAGTGTGATTGCATAACATGGAGCTTTTCCCAAGTGTGGGACCTTGCGAAATCGAAAATCTCTCCGGATGAAGGCTGGTTCCTATTCCTCTGTTCAGATGCACACATAAAAATGTAGAGGGTTTACTAAAAACCTAATCTAACTTGCCAAGGAGACAGGGTAAGAAGATGCATAAAATAAAACCTAAACTACAAAGGTGATGCACCGAGGAATGAAGAACACCTGTCTTGCCAATAAACACAAACCATAAAAAACACAATGCAAGATCATGCACAGATAACTAGATTCACAGTGAAAGATCAGGAGGATGCAAATGAACATAGAGAGGGTTGAGAATCATCCATATACATGCATTAATTTTCTCCAAATATTGATACAACACACTGCAAAATGCCAAGAGGCAAGGTTGCATTACAGTTTCAAATGGGAGGTTTGAACTCCACAAGTTTACCTGCCAAAGAGAAGAAGGGAGGGGAAAAATGAAAATGTCCAACCTTTAGAAAGAATCCCCTCCTTACAATTTATAGGAAGAATGAGAGAGGGAAGAGAGAGGAAATCCAAAACTACCCCAACCACCTCCAGGTTGCATTTAATTCATCTCATTATGGTGGTAGGTGAGGACCCTAGCAAACCCAAAAAGTGGCGAACTGTATTTTGAATTTTTAAGAAATTTTCCCACCCAATTAAATATATCCATTCGTATTTAGATATATTACCTCGTAAGCTTTCCAAAAAGTCCAACCTTGCATGAATCCGAGCTCCCTGTCAAAAGTTATGGCCATCTGAATATCTGCGCCAGGGTCTGCTTCCTGTCAGCGCTCAAAATGTTGCGCCTCCTAAAGGTGCACCTTGGTGCATCCATCCTTATGTCAACATACCCTTATGTGTGCCAAGGCACACATTTTTCCATGTCGACACTCTGTTCATGCGCCCTTGACCTGCGCCTTGGCGCATATATTTTCATGTCGACATCCATTTTCATGCGCCCTTAACCTGCGCCTTGGTGCATCTATTTTCATGTTGACATCCATTTTCATGCGCCCTTGACCTGCGCCTTAGCGCATATATTTTCATGTCAAAATCCATTTTCATGTGTCCTTGACCTATGCCTTGGCGCATATATTTTCATGTCGACATCCATTTTCATGCGCCCTTGACCTGCGCCTTGGCGCATATATTTTCATGTCGACATCCATTTTCATGCGCCCTTAACCTGCACCTTGGCGCATATATTTTCATGTCGACATCCATTTTCATGCACCCTTAACCTATGCCTTGGTGCATATATTTTCATGTCGACATCCATTTTCATGCGCCCTTAACCTGTGCCTTGGCACATATATTTTCATGTCGACATCTTCTTACCTGCGGGTGACTCAATAAATGTCGGGTCCAAGTTTCTTTGATTTCCATATTCTTCCGTTTGTCTATATCTACCCGGGAAGATATATACAACAATTTGGTGACTCAATGGGATCACCTACCTGCTAGGTAGAAGATCAGTGGCCTTTTAGCAATCCATTGGGCATGGAGTCATAAGCAATACCTGAAACCAACCTATACGATCCCGAGCACCGATGTCTTTGTAACTCCTTCTCGTGACAAAGACTCTAAACTAGAAAACAACCTGAGAGCAGCCAAAACCTGTGCCAGAGCACTTAGGGAAATTGAAACCTAACTACAACAAGACAATGTGCATACACACTTAGAGGAATTGAAAACTAATCTAATATTTACAAGGGTAAACCTTTTCCTTTTAGTAGCAATGTTTAAGATAGATTCCGTTAACCGGAATCGGGAGTTCTTCTCCATCCAATGTAGACAATTAGAAGGCATTACTACTTTTACATCCTCGTGACCATGTAGGGGCCACTCTAAATGGCATCAAACTTGGAATGCCTTCCTGGTTTTGCCCGATCTGCATCCCATTTCAGAACTAGGTCCCCCTCCTGGAAGGTCCTTGCTCTTGCCTTCTTATCAAACCATCTTTTTACTAAGGCCTGGTCCTTTTCAATCGCCTGAACTGCATGCTCTCTGATTTCTTCCAATTCCATCAACTCTGCATACCTGGCCTCCATTGGTTTGAACTCAGACAACTCCAACTACTTCATGAGCTCCAATGCTGGCAATTCTAATGATATAGGCAATACTGCCTCTTTCCCATAGACCAACTTGTAGGGAGAATTACCTGTAGACTTCTTTGGCATTATTCTATCAGCCCATAATGCTGATTTTAGCTTGGTATGCCATGTCCTTTGGTTTTCATCCAGAGTCCTTCTGATGATTCGTAGAAAATTCTTGTTCATGGACTCTGCCTGTCCATTACCCTGCGGGTAATAATTTGAAGAGGTGCTCAAATAGATTCCATTCTTGACAGCCCATTCTATAATCTTGGAACCTATGAATGCCAATGCATTATCTGATATGATAGTGGCCGGCACACCAAACCTGGTCACTATTCCTTCATAAAAGTCTAGTATGTTAGACTCATTTTCCTCTTTGAGCGCTACTACTTCGGTCCACTTGGTGAAATAGTCTGTTGCCGTGAGAATCCACTTGTGGCCTTGGCTTGAGTTTGGGTTGATGACCCCAATGAAGTCCAATCCCCATTGCATAAATGGTTGGTCAACCAAAATCGGGTGCAATGGAAGTGCTGCTAGTCTTTCTTTTCCCGTGAAGAGTGCACATTTTTTGCACTTTCTTATCCATGTATATCAGTCACTGTACACTGTCGGCCAATAATATCCTTCTTTCATTATCTTGAGAGCTATTACCCATGGGGTGAAATGTCCTCCAGAATCTCCATCATGAAAATCTTGTAACACCCTCTCAATTTGACCTGTCCCAATGCACCTCAATAGAACTCCATTGATGTCTTTTTAAACAAAACACCATCAATAAGCGCATATGGAATGGCTTGTAATCTGAAGTATCTCCTTTTTGCTTTGCTCATTTCTGGAGGGCATAAGCCTACTTGTAGGAAGTGTATCATATTCTGAGTCCAACAAGGAGTGGGAACATCATCATTTTCTTGTCCTTGACCATCCTGTAGTACCAAGATAGTCCCTTTTTCATCACCTACTTCAATCTTCTGACTCAAAGCTAGTTGTTCACATAGTCCTTTTCCACGGACCAACTTTGTGACCTTGATCTCGATGTCATATTCCATGGCACGAGTGATCCATCCTGCACGTTTCTCATTTAGATCCTTGTTTAGAAGGAAGTCCTTGACTCCCACATGAGAGACCAACAATTGGATCTTATTTTTGAGACTAGGTGCTTGAATTTCTCTAAGCTCCTGATCATTCCAAGGACATGCCTTTCAATGAAAGAGTACCTTGTTTCATATTCCTCCAAGCCTTGACTGAAGAAAGTAACTAGTTGTTCTAATCCTTCTTTGTTTTTTGTACCAAGATTGCAGAAATTGTGTCTCCACCACCGAAGGCATATAGCATGAAGTCCTTGGAGAAGTCTGGATTGATGAGAGTCGGAGCTTGAGATATAGCCTCTTTTATTGCCTCAAAACTTGCCTTGCCTTCAGATGTCCACTTAAATGTCATGCTCTTTTTCAACATCAGCGTTATTGGCTTTACGAGAGCTGTAAAGTTTGGAACAAACCTACGAGACAAAATTGATCCTTCCCAAGAAGCTTTGAAGAGCCTTCTTGTGACTTGGCAATGGCAACGCTCGAATTGCTTCAACTCTTTCTGGGTCAATCGTCAATCCCTCCTTTGAAACAATATGGCCTAGAAGTTTTCCCTCGTGAGCCAAGAATATGCATTTTTTGGGATTTAATGATACCCCAAATCTTCTACACCTCTGAAACACCTACCTCAAATGAAAGAGGTGATCCACTACATTTTTTGAGAATATAGTGATGTCGTCAAGATATATCAGAACTATTTTATTGATCAATCCCTTGAATGCCATATCCATTTCCCTTTGGAAAGTGGCTCCAGCATTTGATAGCCCAAATGGCATCTTCTTGTAGGCATAGGTGCCCCATTTGGTGGTGAAAGCCGTCTTGAACTAGTCATCTTCTTTCACCATTACCTGATTATACCCTAAGTAGCCATCTAGGAGAGAGAATCTCTCCAAACCAGATACCACTTGCAATATTTGTTCCATTGAAGGAAGTGGGTAATGGTCTTTAAGAGATGCCCTGTTGAGGTCTCGAAGTCCACACACAACCTGATTTCTCCACTCTTTTTCCTGACCGGAACCAAGTTTGCAACCCAACTTGAGTGCTTGATCGGGAATATAATGCTTGCCTCTATTAGCTTGTTTAGCTCTTTCTTCATTAGAGGCTCAATGTGGGGGTTGACTGGTCTCTACTTCTACCTGATGGGTTTAGCATCTAGATCCAATTCTATGGTATGTTGTGCCAACTTCGGATTGAAACCTCTCAAGTATTCATAGCTCCAAGCAAAGACATCTGGAAATTCTTGGCAAAGTTGTATGAAATATGATTTCTCCTGCTCAGTGGCCACTTTGCCAATTTGAAGTGTTTTTCCTTCTCCAACTAGAATTGGCTCTGAATCTTCTCTCTTGACCTGCATGTTAGCCTTTTCCTTACGGAACTGGTCGTTAGGGTTGAAGATAGACTCCAATGTTACTAAACCCTTGGGAAGCTTGTTTGTCCGTAGCTGCACTACTTGATCCCCATACTGCTGCTCTAATCTATCTTGATTCCTAGCTGAGAATTCAGCCTCTTCTTGTAAGAAATTGATGATATGTTGATCATTCTCAAACACCTACCAGCTTGTGTTATTATCTAGAACTCTTGGCCTCACAATCACATGGATATGTGGCTGTGTTTTTTTCTCTTTTGATGTTGTCAACCACATCAAACATTGCTCCAACTACTGCGAGCCTATCCGTGGCTTCATTTTTCTTCCTGGGTATGGACATGATGTTGAAAGCTTCAAAATCCTCAATGAGGTCCCATACCATGTTTTTGTAGTTCTTCAATAGGTCATTCTTTGTAGCATGTTGTCCCCTGACTTGATTGATGATCAGCTCACTATCCCCAAACACCTGCAAGTTCTTTATGCCCTTTTTCTAGCCTAATGAAGTCCATGAATTAAGGCCTCATATTCAGCTGTGTTGTTTGAATAGGAAAACTGGAAATGGAAAAGTTGAATAATATTTGATGCGTTGAGGTGAAAAAAGCATAGCTCCTCATCCTGCACCTTGCCTACTCCTTGATCCATCGAAAAATAATTGCCATACCTCATTTTCATCCTTATGGTCTGGTTTGGTGATGCTAGGAATAGGTTGGTTTCCTTCATGTATGCAATAGACTCCTAGCTCAGATTCTTCTACTTCTTGGTAGGGATCAAAAGCATGTACCTTGCTTGCCCATTCATCAAGAGTCAAATCTAGAATGCTTCCAACTTTGGTGTCAGCTTCATCTGTGCCTGGATAATCTTCTTGATCAAAAGCTGAACAGTTGGCATTGATTTGGCTTGGAGTATGAGGCTCAATATGAAAGTTTGCAATTGGTTCGGATCTGATTGTGACCTTAGTACCATATCTTGTTCTAAACAACATGTGTGACCAATCAGCAGATAAGTAGCCTCCAATTCTAGTTGTGAAATCCCTTGATAAGCATAGGGCAAAGAGTGGTGGAAAATCTATCACTGACACATCTTGCAAAATGGTAACGTTGGGGCATGCATGCAAGGTAAGATTCAAACCTTTAATCACTCCCACCATTTCTACTGTTGTCCCATCCAATTGCACTACCCCCTTTGATATGACTTCATATTGGAGGCCCAACTGATCAGCTATTTGCTTGGGCATGACAGAACTACTTGCCCTAGAATCAATCATGCAATTGTGTACTAGTTTATCCCCAATGATTAATGAAACATAGAATGGAGGGGGTTTCAAAACTTTACCTTGTTGTCCTCCATGATTCCCTTTAGGCTGAGCAACATTTGTGAGGACATTCTCTTGCATATGGGCCTGCTAGTTCGAAGTTGACCAATTCTTCATGGCAGCTTGTAGAAGATCTCTTTGGCCTAGGATGGATAAAGATTCCCACATCGATATATTCACATTTGTCTTCTTCATTTGATCAATGATGCTAAATGGGGATGAAAGATCTCTTTGCTGTCCTTTAGTCATGCATTCCTTTCTTGTGCATGGGCAGCAACAGCTGGCATTTGAGCTGGCTTAGAAGGTGGTTTGGGCTGTCCTTGTGTGCTTGGAACTGTATTTTGCTTACCAACACCTTGTGGAGTGCTGGAAGGTTGCAGATCACTTGGAGCCAATGACTGTCCTTCACCAATATTCCTCTTCTTTGATCTTGTGTTAGCTGCTACACTCTGAGAAGTTGTTTGATTCATGCCACAAAAATCCTCAGCTTGCCAATTCACAAGTGCGGTATCATTTGGAGTTGTATTTTGCTGAGATGTCCCTTGTTGCTGATTTGTTTCTTGACTCACTTCACCCTCTACACCAGTAGTTGTCACCATCAAGGCTTGGTTCAAAGCACCATTGAAGCACATAGATTGGTTATGAGGTTCATTGCATGGGAAACACCAATCATACTCTTGAGCTATGTTGTTTTGCACTGGCACTAATGCTTTAGAAGCATATGCAACATTGGGGTTATAGGGCTGAAATGGTCTATTGGCGGGAGGCCTTACTTGGCTTTGATTTGCAGTTGGATTGGGTGGCCTATTGGGCTGGTATGGTGGCCTAGCCTAGTACTGCGCTTGAGGCTGATATGGTCTAGCACTTTGAGCTTGTTGTCTTCTAATAGTCACCAGCTCATTTCCAAGGTTTTGTAATTGTTTCATAACCTCTTGGAGTTCATTTGAAGCACTAGAGGATGAAGTAGAAGTTTCATTTGAACTTTGATTTCTAGGAGTGGGAATAGGAGCCAAAGTGGGTGCTTGACTAGTGCTTGGATTTTCTAAGTTTGGATACAAGGGCATGGGAGGCCTAGGAGCCAGCTTACCAACTTGAATAAGACAGTTTTCATCCCTAATGGCAATGTTATAAGTGGCAGGTAAGGTTGTGCCTCCCATAGATTGAATTAACATAGAAATATTAGAATTTAAAGCCTTAAGATAGTATAGAAAAGCACCTTTAGCTGTTGGCCTAACGGCCACTGGAATCCTATCCCAAGACCTTTGAAATCTGAAGTTGAAGTCAGTCAGCTGCTCATTGGGAGCTCTCTTGATAGTTGTCAATTGTTCTAGTAGAGAAAAATTGTCTCCCTTTTCTCCGAACTGCTCATTGAGAGCTATGCATAACTGATTCCAATTTGTGATAGAACCGGCTCCAAGGATCCTAAACCATTGCAATGCCTTCCCTTTGAATGAAGATGCCAAAGAATTTGACAGCAACATCCATTTCATTTATCTCGTGGATTGCACAAACGTTAGCAATGTCTTTGACATGATCACCAGGAGTAGTATGATTTTCTCCAGTGAAAAATGGAATGTTCTTCAATGCTGCAATTGGAACTGGATTCTGTGCATTGAGGGCAAGTGGACTACTGCCAGTGAAATTGAAAAAGGGATTTGGTGGTAGATGTGCCATTATGATTGGCCTAAGGACTCTGGTTGATGTGAGAAAAGGTCTACCAGGTGGAGGTGTAGACAAAGTCCGGTTAGGTGGAGATGGTGACCTTTGTGGTCTTCTTCCTCTCCTTCCTCTACCTGGTGATAGTTGCAAGTGGAAAAATAACCCCTCTTCTCGAGTATCAGACCTGGTTCGAATTCTTCTCATGTGCCTGGGAAACTATTGCTGCTAAACCACTGAATTCTATCCCCTTCGGAGTCGCCAGATGTGTTAGAAAGTGAGCCTCAAAAGGCTAGATTCTACCAAGTTACACACCAAACTTGACAAAATTTAAACTCAAAATTTTGAAAGACCTGTATTTTTGAGATTTTAGGGTTTGGAATTTGATTTGGAATGACAGTCTCGAAAACCCAAAAAATGCCAGACTTCTGAAATCCCGAAATCCAAAATACCAAAAACCATGAAATTTTGAAAGTAAAAATCTCAAAAAACTAAGAATACCCTTTTGAAGATTATCTTCCAATCTATCAACTGGTGAAATTTTGACTTGTTTCGAGAAAGTTAAGTCCTTGAAAATTGATTTCAAAGTTTAGCCTGGAAGGTGAAAAATCTGAAATTGTAAAACCTGTAATTTTTTAGTCCAAATTTCTTGAACATTCCTTCAAATCCTGTGGAATGACCTCTTGGTCCCACCCGACGTGCCAAAACTATTGATGGAAAATCACAACACCCCTAAATGTCTACAACACGATGGGTTGAGACTCTTAGTGCGATTGCATAACATGGAGCTTTTCCCAAGTGTGGGACCTTGCGAAATCGGAAAAGCTCTCCGGATGAAGGCCGGTTCCTATTCCTCTATTCAAATGCACACATAAAAATGCAGAGGGTTTACTAAAAACCTAATCTAACTTGCCAAGGAGATAGGGTAAGAAGATGCATAAAATAAAACCTAAACTATAAAGGTGATGCACCGAGGAATGAAGAACACATGTCTTGCCAATAAACACAAACCATTAAAAGGCAATGCAAGATCATGCACAGATAACTAGATTTGAAGTGAAAGATCAAGAGGATGCAAATGAACAAAGAGAGGGTTGAGAACCATCCACATACATGTATTAATTTGCTCCAAAGATTGATACAACACACTACAAAATGCCAAGAGGCAAGGTTGCATTACAGTTTCAAATGGGAGGTTTGAACTCCACAAGTTTACCTGCCAAAGAGAAGAAGGGAGGGGCAAAATGAAAATGTCCAACCTTTAGAAAGAAGCCCCTCCTTACAATTTATAGGAAGAATGAGAGAGGGAAGAGAGAGGAAATCCAAAACTACCCCAACCACCTCCAGGTTGCATTTAATTCATCTCATTATGGTGGTAGGTGAGGACCCTAGCAAACCCAAAAAGTGGTGAACTGTATTTTGCATTTTTAAGAACTTTTCCCACCCAATTAAATATATCCATTCGTAGTTGGATAGAGGACCTCGTAAGCTTTCCAAAAATTCCAACCTTGCATGAATCCAAGCTCCCTGTCAAAAGTTATGGCCATCAAGGTGCGCCTTGCGCATCCATCCTTATGTCGACATACCCTTATGTGTGCCAAGGCACACATTTTTCCATGTCGACACTCTGTTCATGTGTCCTTGACCTGCGCCTTGGCGCATATATTTTCATGTTGACATCCATTTTCATGCGCCTTAACTGCGCCTTGGTGCATCTATTTTCATGTTGACATCCATTTTCATGCGCCCTTGACCTGCACCTTAGCGCATATATTTTCATGTCAACATCCATTTTCATGTGCCCTTGACCTATGCCTTGGCGCATATATTTTCATGTCGACATCCATTTTCATGCACCCTTAACCTGCGCCTTGGCACATATATTTTCATGTTGACATCCATTTTCATGCACCCTTAACCTGCGCCTTGGCACATATATTTACATGTTGACATCCATTTTCATGCGTCCTTAACTGCGCGCCTTGCGCATATATTTTCATGTTGACATCCATTTTCATGCGCCCTTAACCTACACCTTGGCGCATATATTTTCATGTTGACATCTTCTTACCTGTGGGCGAATCAATAAATGTCGGGTCTCGAGTTTCTTTGATTTCCATATTCTTCCGTTTGTCTATATCTACCTGGGGTGAAGATATATATAACAGGTATACCCTCCAACAGGCTGGTACATAGACAACTGGGTTTTAGGGTTTTTATTATTAGTGACCATAGTCTAAACCTCACCAGAGGAGGAGGACAGTTTAGGGTTAGAATTTTTATTTTCATTTACAGATGAGGCCTAGGAATCCATTAGCAGGCATTCATGAATCATATGGTCAGTGGATTGGTTAAAAAAATAAGCATTAGGAAAATTAATATAGAGGACTCACTGAGAGAACCGGGTGTCACCTACTTGGATATCAATGGTTTCCTTGAGGTCTTTGGCTAGGTCAACTTCCACATAGACTTGGGATTGCGCGTGGACCACATAAATCTTGTTTAGTTTATGGAAAACAAAATGCCCAATGGGTTTAACCAGGTCTTCCACAAAAATTGATGGTGGAAAAGGTAGACCAGAAACTCCACCCAGACAGAAATTTAAGCTTAGCATGTTTGGAGACCTAAAAATAACGTATTCGGGGAAAAGATGATGAGAGTTTTCCTAATACACCAGGGGCCATAGTTCACAATAGTCTTACAATGTTTAGGATTGGAGAGAGTAATCACAAAAAAACATTTGGTAAGATTTTGGATGCCCTCTAGTTTAACACCATAGTAGCCTTGCCATTTGTTGTGAACCCATTGTTTGAGAATAATCTCCAGTGGAAACATTTGAATGAAGTAAGAAACCAAAGTGAAATATTCAATCCAAGAGAAAGTATTTTAAAATTGAGGTTCATCTAAAACAACATAAAGATCGAGACATATGAGGGTCATTAATGTTGTCCATTTTCTCACCCTTGCAAAAATTGAACTTGGATAGCCTTGTCTTGAGGTACAAGAACCGTCAAAGGAAATAATCAACATCAAAGAGGTTTGAATGATTTGTGGCCAAAGAATAAAATACATTGAATTATAGAGTTAACCGCATAAGGCTTTGAGAATATCACGGAGGTTAAGAAAGCTTCAATGCATGCAAATCAAAAGTCAAGCATAAATAGAAGTTGTGGGATGAAGTGAAGGAGATAGAAAATATGGGGGTTGAAAAATGCAACCCACAAATCAAAGAGCATGCCATGGGTATGTTAAAGGAGATACAAAAGACTAAAAAGTCACGGTCATGAGAACACTAGTCGCGACACATGTGGAAATTTCGTGAAACTAACAAAAGTCCATATCAAATGAAAATAGTAGTTTTCCACAGGAGATAAAAATGGATATAAATTTTGATCCAATGATCTGATTTTTACAAATATTATATCATTGGGAAAATATCTACTTCCTCTATGAAATGAAATCTGCATTTCTTAATTCAAATCGAGGTAGGTGGGTGAAAAAGAGGAAAGCATCTCTAACATGCAAAAGTACATTCAAAACATCCCAGTCACAAGAATTTAATGAAATATGTGCACCTATCTCTTCTCCAGCAAGGTAAATGGCATAGGGAATGGATTTTAAGAATTTCTTAGACCTTTTCATAAAATTTAATGGAAGTGGTTGGTGGGTGGAAGGAGGAATTCAAATTTCCCTCTATTTTCTTCTTTTTCTTCTCCCATTTTTCTATATATTGTAAAATGATGCTCGGTTTTAATGTAAGATACTTTGATAATGTGAGGAAATTATTTTAATGATAAATAAGTGTTTCAAGATTTGCATTCCTCCTTCATTGTAATGATCTATGCATAAATTTAAAGTAATAAAATAATTTGTTTTGGGGCTCGTTCCTACCTTAGCTAGTATTTCAATGTGCCTCTTTATCTTTTCATTCATTCTCAAGTATGTTATGTGTGTTGTTATAAAATATATATATATATATATTGCATCGTGAAAGTGGGAATTTAAACATTTTCTTCGATTTTGGCCATTTTTTTCACCCTCTTCATCATCATTTTCTCCCATTTTCTCTCTTTTAGAAGTATCTTTCATGTTATTTTTGTGTTATCTCCTTCTCTAGTTTAGGATTTTTGTGTTATGTATATCCTTCTCACCCTAGTCCCTTGGAATGTTAGATAAGAGATAGATAGTTGTATTTCAATTCCTATGAGTAGTTTAGCAATAGAAGTAAAGGAAGATAACCTTCTCTCAAGGTCTATCTCAGTTTGAGTCCTACAACTTAGAGATAGTCCCATGTTTCCTCAAAGCCCTAGATTCTTGTGATTTAAGAAAGTTTAAATTTTGAGTTCCAATAGTTGTGGCATGCTTGGTGGGACACATTATTAAAATCTATACATTTCACAGGTGTTCGATTAGCCACCATGATACTACCATAGATTGATAACAATTTTGGCATGCCTAGTGGGACAGAGTATTGAAAGCTATACATTTCACATGTGTTCAATTAACCATAGTGCTACCTCTACTCCTTGATAGCATTTCTGCAGGCCTTGTGGGACAGTACTAAAAGCTATATATTTCACAGGTATTCCATTAGCCACCATGCTACCTCCACTGCTTGCCAATAGTTTTTGAATGCCTAGTGGGAGAATATTTGAAAGCTATATTTGACATGTGTGTAATTTTGTTTATATTTCATTTCATAAAGTTTTATATGATCTTGATAAGCTCTTAGTATTTGGAGAAAATTCTAAGCATATTTTATGATTCCACTAGTTCAAAGTTACCCATTTTTAAAGTTATGAGACCATATTTTTAATTCATTTCCATTCATTTCCTTTCTTTCCATGATTCCATTTTCTTCCCTCATGAATGGATTCATTGGATCATTAGGATTCTCATTTGTAGCAGCAAAACCATTCCCCTCCATCCCCACAATTTCAAAATCCTCCTCTAAATCAGTTTTATGAACCCCATCATGAAGAACATGCATATAACCCACCCTCCACTGACCCATATGGTTATTTTCCTAACCAAAATGTTTATGAAGAACAAAGTTATGTAGGTGATGATGTAATTTCCATGACAGAGACTCCCATTTTCGAGAGGAATATTGAATAGATGGAGATGAACATGGTACATACCATAATTACAGCTACAGTGAAGGAAACCATGATTGGTTTTGGGAACCTTTATCCATGCATATGCTTTGCATTTAACCCAGTTCATCCCTAATTTTTTTGTAATTCTTGGTTGAGATAATGCCTAAACTTACATACTTAGTTGACTAAATGGAGGCTTACCAATCCATTGTTGGGAAACCCTATCAATAGGGGATGATACACCATCTTATATCCCTCCTATTCCTCCTTCCCAACCTATGTCATCTCAACATATTTCCCATGTTCCTAGCTTTTGTTCTTTCTCCCATTGAGAGTTTCCCTTCTCAATCTTCTTCCTTTCTATATCATATTCAATTCTATTCCCTTTTTATTTCCAAAGATTAATCCCTCCACAGGAAAAAATTACACGTTCCCTTCAAACAAAAAATAATACAAAAACTAGTTGAGACCCAACCCATCCATCCTCTTTTAGTATTTTAGTAAGAACAAAATCAAGAAATCAGTTAAGGATGAAAGAAAATTTAAGAGCTTAGCAAGGAATAACTTGTAAGAAAATTGAAAGATTTAGCTACAAGGTTCAACATTGATCAAATCCCCTTACTTGCTAAGCCTTTAGCACAATTTGAATTGAGTCATGAGCAAGAGGTCAAGGAGGTTAGAGGTCAAGAACACAATGTAGAAACTATGATGGTACAAAAAGAAGCACGAGATGAAGATGATCAACAATATATTTAATCATAATGCAAGATTCATGATAAAATCATATTCTCAAAGGCTATTATTTTATCTTCACAATGATCACAGCTAGAAGCAGACAAAGAACCAAACCCAAATGTATAAGAGAAGTGTGATACAAATTGGGACAACGAAGAGGATGAATTTTTATCGACTTGGAAGATTGTGTTGGTGAGGAAGAACCTATTGATATCACTACCTTCTCAATCCCACCATCCTTATTTCAACACAAATAACCTCTTATTGTAGACAACTCCCAAGATTCATCCATGGAGGAGAACATTGAGGATGAACCTTGTGAAATCTGTCCTCATGAAGAAAATAAAGAAGAGTTTGATCTTTCAAACTTTATGCTTCAGTAGGAGGAAGATGATGAAACCATTGCAAAATCATAAGTCATCATAGAGAGGGAAATTTTGAAGGAGGATGAGTTGTTTATAGAGGTAGAGTAATATTCAAGTTAGATTATAAGTAACCATCTTCTTCAGGAAAGTATTCAAGATGAAACTAGTCATGGAGTTAAGTTTCAAAGAAATGGGAAAACCACAAGGATCAGCCCATTGGTTCTAAAGGCTGCTTGTCCAATTAGATACCTGGCTAGTTTGGAGCCAAATTCCAAGTTATAACCAATCATGCTTAATGAAAATCATGAGGATTAGATAAAAATCACTAAAGGTCAGCACCAAAGCCTCTAAGATCTAAACACATAACAAATTGCGGAGGTATTTTATTTAATTTTTGTTGATACTTTGGAAAATTGGGTGGAGAATTGGTTCCATGTTAGTTTTTCACTCTTATCCAAGGCCATGTCTAGTGCCAAATCAAATTCATGGTCTAAATTTTTGAGAAATGGAAGCTACTTCTCCTTGTCAGGTTGTAGGATTTTTTTGAATTATCAATTCCTCATGTTAGAGTAGGATAGGAGTAGGTTTGTTTTTAGAAAAATATGTTCTTGAGAACACTCTACATGTTCCACATGGGGTATGTATTATTTTCATCTTTGTACATAGCTTGTGTTTTGTTATTGTTTTTGCATGACCATCTAGAGGAGGAAGTGTTCATGGGGGAATCAAATTTATAAATAAGTTCCAATTGTGTCCATCAATCAACATGACATCCAAAACTCTGCAATGCTTCATACTTATCATTGTTTCAAAAATGGATATAAATTTTGATCCAATGATATGATTTTTGCAAATCTTATATCATTGGGAAAATCTCTACTTCCTCTATGAAATGAAATCTTAACTTCTTGATTCAAATCAAGGTAGGTGGGAAAAAAGAAGAAAGTGTCTCTCTCTTGCAAAAGTATAGTTCCACGTGACCTAGCCAACATAATTTAATGCAAGTATGGGTTCTTGTTTCATCTCTAGCAAGGAAAAAGTCATGCGGGTGGAGTTTTAGAGGTTCTCGGACCTTTTTAACTAATTTAATGAAAGTGGTTAGTGGGTGGAAGGAGGAATTTGAATTTCCCTCTATTTTATTCTTCTTCTTCTTCTCTATTTTTCTATATATTGTAAAATGATGCTTAGTTGTAATGTTGGATACTTTGAGAATGTAATGGCATCATTTTAATGTTGCACAAGTGTTCTAAGAGTTGCATTCCTTGGATCATGATTATGTGAATGTTTTACATCTTCCTCCTTCATTGTAATGATCTGTGCATAACCTTCAAGCAATAAAATCATATGTTTTATGGCTCGTCCCTTCCTTATCTAGTATTTTATGTTTCGATTTCCTTTTCATTCATTCCCAGTATGTTGTATGTGTTATGTGTTGTTATTGAATCTCTATCTATTATGTGCCGTGAAAGTGGGAATTTAAATGTTGTCTTGGACAATGGCTATTTTTTCCTCCATCTTCATCATCATTTTCTCATTTTTCTCTCATTCAGAAGTATCTTTCCCCTTATTTTGGTGTTATCACCTTCTCTAGTTTAGGATTTATGTTTTATGCATATCCTTCTCACCTTGGTCCCTTGGAATGTTATAGTAGAGATAGATAGTTGAATTTCAATTCCTAGGAGCAATTTAGCATTAGATGTAAGAAGAGGAATTCTGCATTCTCTGGAGGTTTGTCTCAGTTCGAGTCCCACAACTTGGAGATAGTCCCATGTTTCCTCAAAGACCTAGATTCTTGTGATTTAGGACAGGTGAAATTTTGGGCTCCAATAATCACCTCGTCGTAAACCTTTAAGAAAAAATTTCAAGCTCATTTCTTTCTTGTATGCATGATCATATGAGCTCCTATTACTTGTACTTGTATTAATAGATGTAGGATTAATGGCTCCGTCTATTAAAATAGGAAACTGCCACCACTGGAAGGGTGAAAAAATAAATTAAGAGAAATAAACTACTAAATAAATGTCCCACCTTAGTCGAAAAAGGTGGTGTGATAGGAAGTATGGTGTTGCACACTCAAGCATAATACTTAAACCCTAACAGAGAACCTAAAACACATCATCTCACAATATTTATTATTTTCTAATTAGTTTATTTTAATTATTTTCCTTCTGAAATATAAAAAAATAGAATAAATAGTTACATTTATTTTTATTTATTTAGTGGCAAAATAATCTAGTTAATTAAGTAGTTGAATCAATTTCCCCTTTTTCTTTAATCTATATTTTTATTTTCCTTTATTTGTTATTAGATATTAAATTCATTTATGAAATCAAATCAAAATAAGAAACATATTTATTAGAGGCTCACATTACCATATCATAGTCCCCGACCAATCTTTGGCTATTTTTATAACTTTAATTTTCCTTGCTCATGAGTTGATGCCTCCACATGACCAATCCTTGTCTTGACCAGCCTCATAGGAGGATATTTAAGCCAATCATTCACTCACTAGGTATTGATTGATACCAGGAGATATATATTTAGGATTAGGAGTATCATTTTTCTAGTCTACTCCCTTTCTCCACAAATTCTTAGCCAACTTGACACATTAAACAAACTACTAATCACATTTGAGAAACTTTGTGCCAACCAAGTAAACCAAACAAAATAAGATACATATTTGAATCCTTAGTTTTATCTTTGCATCCTTCATTTATGTTCTCACTTGAACCTATCTAGAGAGGAGTATTTACATACAAACTGATAATTTCCAAGAATTATTCATCTAGTTTGAAGAATATTTGATTTAACAGATGTATATATTGGGATTTTCACTAAACAATCATATTTAATCGTAGTATATCACACATAAAGATTAGACAAAACTTTGTTGTCCTTGATGATAAAGTTTCCTAGAAATTTGATCAAATTCAATTATCTCATCCTTGAAATCTCAATACACAATCATCCCCACCAATTCCAATTTTATCATTTATACATATTCCATACCTATATGATCTTTCAAATTTAACATGTCCTATTAAAACCTTAGGAATTCAATTGTATAAGGAATCCCATGTCATTTTTCTTTTGTATAGGTCTCAAAGTTTCTACACCGTGAAGAGTGAGTTTAAGAGTACTAAAAAATGAAAATACATGAGGAATGTGTAGCTGATGTTTTGCACTTTACTTTTACAATTTGAAATGATTCAATTTGGATTCATGAATGCCCCAAAATTCTTGTCAAGTGCAAGAGTGTTGAAATTGACACAAGTCAATTTTGGCTATTTCAAATGAAGTTACTGATTAAGAAAATATTGAAATAAATATATGCCTAATACTATGTATGTAACAAAACTAAATATATACAAAGTGAAGTACATAAATGGACCTAATAAAACAAACTAGAAATTATGAAAACCTACTTGTAAATGAAGGGATAAAATACTTATCTAATTTAAAATTTATCCTAGAATATTTGGAAGTGAAGAACTAGTGAATAAAGGGAAAAGTATTGCATAGAAGCTCAAAAAATTGTGCAACCAAAAGATCTTCCTAGATTCGGGCACCTAGAAGGGTTTAAGGGCACCTGCAAATCTTCTCTAGACTCCTTTGATTATTGTTTTCTCATAAAACCTCCTTCGAGAGGCATGTGATATATTTAATGTCCTTCTCTCCCTATCACTAGTATGTCTCATCAAGATTTACAATCTCCTATAACCTACAATGAAGAAAAGACCTGCAAAACCCCAAAAGTGCATCTAATCTTGAAACAAAATGCAAATGAGGGGTCAAACAATCCTTGGTTTTCAAACAAGTGAAACTTTGATCGAGTGTTGCACTACATATGAAACCCAATGTAGTTCTATGTATGTTTGTGGATAAATTGTGCCCCGTGGATTTTGTGCACATCACACTTGATAGTGAGAAATAACTAGATGTAGAAAATGTAGGTGGATGTGTCCATGGAAAAATGAACTTCCCTTCCTATGAAGTGTATGCGAGAATAATATAGTCCCCTACCCTTGTGTGGATGCTTGAATGATCTTTATATTTCCTATAAATGTAACCTTAGGTGGTGATACCTAATGCTTAGTGCTTGGTCCTTTATTATTGCCACATAACTTTATATTTATATGATTCCCTTGTTCCAATTTCATAATTAATTACTAAAAGGAAAAATTGGTAAGAAATAAGATGCCCAAAATGGCTAGAAGAGACCCAAAAGATGTAAGAAAAGTACAAAGAGGTTAGGGCACCCAGAGAGAGGATGGGGACACTTGGGTATTGGGGTCTTAGTTGGGCATTCGTGTCAGTCGAGTCGAAATGTCAAAGTATGAAAAGAAAGAATGGGAAATATTTTTGTGAGATAAAGAAGGTAAGTAAGAATAAAACAAAGAGGTGAAATATAGTGGTCAATTAGTACTTTTCTTGCTTAGGAATCATATGAATAGTAGTATGTGATCATGACTAGATAAATACCGGAATTGTGTGATTTTGTGTATACAATTGTAGTAATTTTTAGCATTATTGACAATCTTTCCTATGGAATGGTGAAATTTCTACTAGTATTAGTGACCTCACTACGGTAGTAGCGGTTTCAATTTTTTTGGCGGATTTTCCATATTAGGAGCTTTACCCCAAGTAGTGGCCTCACTAAAAATAGTGTTCTTGTACTAGATAGTGGCATCCTTGCAAAAAATAGTTGTTTTTCCTTAAGTAGTTGAAATTTTTCTAGTTCTATTGGTTTTACTTATACTTGTAGTGGATTTTCCAAAATATAGATTCAAAATTTTTACAAAATGGGTTTATTCTAAACATGATTTTTATGATTCTAGGAATGATTGGGAGTGATACATTTTCATGACCATCAATATCGTACACTTTATATATTAGACACATTCCATTTGTATGATTGGTCAATATTGGAGGATTTGGGATTATACTATGTGGTCTTGATGTCATCACTATGAGAATACATTCCCATATTGTGATATTACAAGAGAGATGGGACTCTAACACTAGCACATTTCAACTCCAGACAGGGAGATGACCATCACATTGGAGGACATGAATATGATATTGTGATTACTAATTACTGGATATGATCTATTATAATACTAACATGATTGATTATAATATGATCTAACCCACATGAAAGTCTAACCTACCAAGATGATAGAGGACCAAAAAGTGTCGGTGATAGTTTTATTGAGATATGATTTAGGGAATGCTTCTCATTTTGATGGCTCTTGTTAAGAGAATCACTGGTTCCTAAAAATATTTGTTTCATGAGGTTTATTGGTGATATGGTAGAGAGGTGTCAAGTGTTTGCATGGGGATATCATGTATTGGGATATCATTTCAGGGATATGCATTTGGTAGTTCACGAGATAGGAGAAGAGAATTGCGAACACTACATTATTACAAATATCGGAATGGTATTTTATGACATTGGGTCGACCATTATCCCCATTTGAGCCATTATAGAATGACGATACACAATCATTTGTGTAGATCAAATTGGGTAGGGGTCGAGAGGGTTACATGG
Organism: Taxus wallichiana var. yunnanensis; assembly: GCA_018340775.1. NCBI lineage: Eukaryota > Viridiplantae > Streptophyta > Pinopsida > Cupressales > Taxaceae > Taxus > Taxus wallichiana. The sequence goes on along the minus strand of CM031244.1, from coordinate 137,470,753 downwards.
ACTTTATAGTATATAGATTGGTGATCAATTAGATTGTCCCTGTAGACATCACATGGAGGCCATACCTATTCATGCATCTTGTCCTTAGACTTATGAAAAAAATTGTATTCCTAGATAGATTATTGTCTTGTGTGACATAGATATGTTATAGTAGAGATATAAAAACCACATAGGGTCCTCATGTAGTTTAGATACACGTAGGGGTCCTTACAACACTACATATTTGTACACATATGACTATAGAGATACCATTATGGGGCCCCACTATTGATGTAGTGACCCCAAACAATTATTAGACCTCATTGGTTTTAACAATTTGGGATATCATGATGGGAATCATCAATCCCAAGACCACCGGTGAGTACTAGGTATGGTATCATCATTTTTGGACCACTAGTTTGACTACTCTAAGATACGGGCATGTAAGTGTAGCTGAGGCAGAAATGATATTTCAATATCGTTGATATCCATTTGTTGCACAGATGTATTTAAACAAACAACCTATAGTGTGGGTTGTAATAGTAATAGGGAAAGGAGCAATAGAGGGTTAACAACAACCTATATATGTCATTATTAGCAAGGATTTACCATCTTTAAGCATAAGGAGTAGAATATATGTAGTGAGTAGGACTACAATGAAAAAAATGTCCGGGAGTGGATTTAGAGGGATTGGGAGTGGGGATATAGTGAAAGTGAGTGAAACCTAAAAATATGGATGGGAAGGATTAAGGACAACCCCGACGGAAATTTTGGAGATGGAGGATGTGAAAGGGAGACAAATATAGTAACTATAGTATAACTAGCCCCAGGTACCACAAAGTAGTGTAAATAGCTCCCAACACATGGGAAAGGAAATCTAGCCTATTTTAGTTTGCCTCGCAAGTATTCTAAGTAGTGGCTACACAAATATCATCTCGATATGTTAAGATAACATGACTATCGAGTTAGAAACCCATCTTATCTAGAGATGAAGAAATAGCATGATTAAAAATGAGGTGAGCTTATTTTGTTCTTCACTAACGTAGATGATCACCAAGTGAGACATAATGTTATCGAGTAGGATGTGTCATAGAGGTAGAGAGGTATTCATATATTACAATGCGCTATGGGAAGAGAGGGGTATGCTTAAAGTAGAATGCAACACATCTCATAGCAAGAGAGACACTAACAGAGTAGTGGAACAATGACTATGATTAGAGAAATAAGTAACTTGAACAACATCGGGAGATCATAGTGTGACTGATATGTTAGAATGTATGACATTGCTTCAAGGAGAGGTTACCTTTTATAACACCTTATGTGAGATGGTTATCCTAGTAGACCGGATGGAAGTGAGCTACTCAAAGAGGACAAAAGTGAGATAACCATGGAGGATGTCAATATCGGTGATATCATGGGCCTCAATGGGGAATTATTCAATTATGGGACTAGAAAGGTCATCGAAAAATCACCACGAGTAATATCTAGGTGATTCTCACCTTCACCAAGGACATCTAACAATTCAAAGACTAGGGGATATTCATGTCAAGAGTTGATCGTCATAGATCTAGGATTGACTATTGTTTTATAATGAGATGTATCATACGGTTTTGATATTTTTTAAAAACTTGAGTTTCATTTTTGCATACCCATATATACATATTCACACACACACACACGCGCATGCAAGAATATTTTTAGATTTTTCTACGTGTATGTATTGAGTTTGATTATGATGTTTTTATTCGGTTAACTCATTATAGATTTATAACATTTTTATTATGATGATTGTAGATATATGTATGATTAAATTAGATGTGATGATTATATGATGATGGTATATATATTTTTTATATGTCATTCTTGCTTTGAACTAGAAGTTGTTTGATTTAATAGATTATAGTTTCGATTATAGATCAATATTTAGATTAGCCATTTCTTTATTACATCACTTACCTATCATTATTTAGTAAAGTAAAAGAAATGAATGGTTTAGTTAGAGGAAACATTTGTTAGAATGTGCGAGTTAGTTAGACATTGTTGAAATGGGTTGATAGGATGAGGGATAGAAATATCATATTATAGCTTATGTACTATTATAACTTAAAATACCTCGTAATTGATGTAAGAATACAAAAAAGTGTATAATGACATGAGTATCCATAATATCAATATTTATAAGATGATACACAATTGAATAAAAGCAAAATACATAAATCAATACAATACAAATATAGTAAACAAATAACCAACCATAAAAACATACAAGTACAAGAAAATACACTCAAACCAGAAATGTTCAAGATTAATTACTAAGTTTTTGATTATCTAGCTTCAAAGTACCCAAATGTTGTAGTTATATTATAAGGATAAGGATGATTCCTAAGTTAAGATAAACACAAGGGTACAAATGGAGGGTGTATAAGTCCTGATAAAGTCAAGCTTGCAATATTAAAATGCCCAGTGTAACGATATATGTCGGAAGACAAAAATAGAAAGCAAGTAAGATTGTTAATGAAATAATATCACAAGATGATCCACATGTTGTGTCCTAGAACTAAAAAGTATTGAAGTAAAATGTTTTATAATATAACTTCCAATTTTGAGTTTTTTTGCAATAGACACTATTTTTTATGAAGTGATACCCTGAGAATGAGGATGATGTGAGATAACACAAATATAAACTACTTTGCACTCTAGTAGCATGAAAATTTTCCATGGGGGAGAAAGTTATCAACCATGAAATGTGCATGAAAAGAAAAGGAAAAGATCATCTCATTGTACAATCATCCCATAGATCTGACAGAAAAGAAAGTGCTACAAATAGACGTACTCTGTAACCCCTAATAGATGTAATCATACCTTCTTAAGTAGAGAAGGGGAGTTAAATTTCCTGAATCGAATGTAACTCCCATATGCCACACTGATGCATAATGACACCTATGACGTAATAAAATCTGTCATAACCCCTATGACACCTAAGACATGTGAATTCACCTAAGTGAGATGACTTGCCACATGATGTTGAAAATGAACACACCAACAACCTTGTTTCATCGTAACTTAGGATGAGGTAGAAAATTATAAATGAGAAATGGGTCCCAAGAAATAATCCCGATGAGGTACCCATGTACAAACAATAATCTCTCTAGAATAAGAAGAGGAAAGGAGAGGAAGGAGATAAGAGGAATAGAAGATAAAAATCCATAGATATATTTAAACTATGTAACTCTATGAAGTCTCTAAGAAGAGTTTCGATGACTTGGTCTTCATCTTGTAGAATGAAGAATATCCAACCACATCAAACAATGTTCCTACCCTTGGGAAGGGAAAAATGGTATATTGCAAGTCCTCCCACTCCGTGATGGAATACAAAGGTAGTTGTATGAAGAACTCGAATCTAGCCCATTGAAATGTGGGATACATATAGCAAAAGAGTGTGAATTAACTCAAGGTAATTCCACAAAAGTAGAACTATTAGAGAGTAAGAGAGAACATCGGTTGAAAAGATGCCCAATTGAAGTGAAGGAAAATAACAACCCCAAAATAAAATGAGGATCCACTAGCAAGGGTGGATCGGTGATGGTCTTCAAAAATGTTGAAGTGATAAGAATTGTAGAAGGGGAAATCCCAATAAAGGAGATGAAGGACTCCTTTGTAACACCTATAGAATGATGACAAAATCCTTGTAATGCATCACTAGTAGGTAGTGAAAAGAGATGATGAAGGTCTGGAAGATACTCGTCCCAAGAGGGTGGATCAACAAACAAAATAGTGATGCCTAACATATATGAATCATCAACACATGAAGGAAGATTCGTAGAAAGGGGGCGTCACATACTTTGGAAGTGTAAAGGAGCCAGATATGATGATAATATGAGGATGGTAACTATACTTCCTGATGTCTAATGGAAAGGGAGGAGTGTTAACATACTCTAGAAAGTGGCCGAGAGAAGAAGGAGAGTCCTCAATAGTACTCTCATCATCAGGGATAGAAATAGATAAGTTTATGTCGTTGAGAATTGTCATCACATGAAGAGGAAGAGGAGAAAATTGTATCAACAATGACAATATATAAAGGGTCTCTAAATGTGGATTAAAATATTCTCATTATAGTGTCAGGAGAATATTAGTCTCTCGACATGAAGGCGAGAGAGGTCTGAAGACATGCAACATCAAGTGACCAAAAACATGGTTGCATGTGTCAAGGTAGTCTTCAAGATAATAAGGATTAGTGGGTGTAGGAACTGGCCCATACAAAAAGGGAGAAAGGACCTCATGAGTAAAGTAACATTCCATAGAAACACACCATGATGTATAGTTCTATCTACCAAGAAGAAGTGGTAGAGGCTGAGAAACGATCTTGCAAATCTCAAGTATGGAAAGATAATCCTCCATGTTATGTCCGAAAGAAGTACATAATGCATGAGAAGAAAGGTGTGAGAATACACACAAGGTTGTAATATGTACGAATCAACTAAGATAGTGTCTGCATGAAATACAACACCTAAGAGAAATGATAACCCCCTTGTTTACGAAAATTTATCGGTAGTGTGTTGATTAAAGTAAGGTGTGTTTATGTAAAATTATGCAGATTCAACACTCACCTTTTTAGTAGGTGACGAATCATGTAAGAGTATAAGCCATAATAATTCTTATTCGAAGTGGATGAATAACATGCAACCATGCATAAAAGGGTGTAAAAAAACAAGGGTACAACATTTCTTAGTGTGAGAGAAGGAATCTCACATCATAAAAGAGGACTCTCTTTCTTTAATGATGTGGAGAAAATTCTCACTAGCCGTAAGTGAAGAAGAGCACTACGAAGTATGAAAAGCCAAGAAATTTTCCCAAAAAATCCCAATACCCCTATAATGAATCCCATAAAAATAATCGTCCCCTTAATGATGAATTTTTAATTTATTACCCCTTAATTAGGCTTAACTAATTTTGGAAAAGGTAAAAAATGAGAAAAAAATTAGAGAGGGTGAAAAGGGAGGTGACGAGCCCAAGGGCAAGCAAGTTCATCTTGGCGATCTCACTCACGAGCTGAGTTGTATGGAGGGGATGAGATGATTGGTAAGATGATGGGAGCTCATGGCAATCTAGAGGGTGATTCGGTGGCGAGATATGTGCAAAGTTGATAACGAGTTGGAGAGCATTTCGATTCACAAGCTGGAGGGCCGAGTAGGGTTGGGCCAAGTTAAGGATTTGGTGAGTCGGTGCTGAGTTTTTAATGAGTGAGCTTGGTTTATGTTGTGGGTGATTCAGCCACTTGGTTAGAGTTTGAGTTTACTTGAGATATGGAAAGATGAGGTGACGTGTGGAATATCGGCCGAGTTATATGTTAAGTCAACGATCGATGAAGGGATTCGATGCGGAAGGCCTCAAAGGTTGTAATGGTCGAGTCATTAGATAGCTCTACAAGATTCTCGAGTGGAAGTATAATAGAATAAGGGCTCGATGATGGAAATACCAACGCTGGATGATCCGAAACAAACAACACAGAGGCCAATATAGGGAACCAATGAGGAATTCAAGTCGGGGTCGGGAGATGCAGGCATGTAAACAACGTCAAACCGAGAGCAAGGAATTCGCTTTAGAGTGGGGGAATAGAGACCAACAAATAGTATAGGAAGAGCCAAGGGGGAACTCGGTAGCACAAACAATGACCAATACTAATCGATGTACGAAAAACTAGAATTTGAACTAAACATTAAGCCCTGGCACATAGGGTCCAAATGGATCGAGTGTCACGAAGAGGGATGCAAAATTCCAACATGAACCAATGGTGATGCACAATACAAAGAGCTCAACCAGAATCATGAGCGCATGAAGAAGTAGGACAAGGCAACATGATTCGATGCAAAGTGTAGGGAATGACAATAAGAGTGACGAGTTGTGATAGATCATTTCCCAACTCGGTGAGTGTGGGACAAGTCGAGCCCAAAAGTAAGTGTTACATACCTTCTAAGAAATTTGCAAAACTACACTAAAACTTGATCTATAACCTGAAATAGAAATCAACCTCCAAAACTCTGCAGCAGAGCCTTGAAATTGTAAACACTAGAAAACATGAAACAAGCAACCTCTTAACACACCCGATAATATGAACCCAAAGTAACACCAAATCAATTTATATGATGGAAAAATAGAATAACCATTGTAACTCTTACACACAAAACCCGTAAAATACCAAACCAAGATCGGTATGCAACGAAGAACAAAGAGAGTAGTGTATATCCCACCAATGTGCTACGATATCATGACGGATAAAGTGAAACCATGAGAATGAGGATCATGCAGGATAACACAAACATTAACAGAGTTGCACTATGAAACCGTGATGAATTTCCATGGGGAGCAAGCTATCAACCATGAAATGTGCATGCAAGGAAAATGAAAAGTTCATCTCACTCTACCATCATCCCATAGATTTGAAAGAAAGGAAATTGGTACAAATAGGGGTGTTGTGTAATCCTCAATACATGTAAACATACCTCCTCACTTGTGGAGAAGTGGGGTTACATTCTTGAAAGGGAAATTAAATCCCATATGACATAGTTATACACATTGATGTGTATGACACAACAAAATATTTCATAACGCCTACAATACGTAAGACCTATGACCTCACTTGAGTGAGATGACTCACTACGTGATATGGAAATGCACAATCCAACATTTTTTGGGTTTTATTCTACATTTTATAATATTTTTGGATCTTATAGGTTTTCTCAATGTTTTTGGGATGTTCTAAATGTTAGTATGTTTTTGGATTTTCCATGTTTTACAAAAAAATTAGATTTTGTAGGTTTTTCAAATGTTTTTGGTTTTCTAGGTTTTTAATTTTTTTGGATTTTCTAGGTATTTTTAATGTTTTTGGATTTTCCATGTTTTATGAATGCTTTTGGATTTTTTTCAGATTTTACCAATGTTTTGGAATTTTTAGGTTTTACGACACTATGTATTGTGAGAATAACACATTAAGATTACAATTCTTATTTCACTAAATCTTGACTTATTCCATTGTGAGAATTTAAAAATATAGCTTATATTGGAATCCAATATTACTAGTTTTGGATTCCATATTGTTAAATATTTGAATTATTTGCACTCCAAAATCGCACATATTGGATTCCTATATTGCATATATTGGAATCAACAATCATATATATTGGAATTTACTACACTCTAAAATCACATATACTGGAATCCAAAAATAAAAATATTGGAACCCGCTATACCTCATTTCGAGTCCAATATATCATATTACTGAATAAATTAATGAATCTAGGAATGACTATTTAATGATTTTAGGGAATCCGATATTGATCTACAAAATAATAAACAAAACATGTTTATGTTTTGTACGGGATAGTGGCCGCTAGGATTTAATTTTTTCTTTGAAATAAGGTTCTTATTGTTTTAAAAGTTTATTTAAGATTAAACTATGTAATTATTGGAAAAATAGTTTAATGATTTCAGGGAATCCAACATTGATCTACAATGTAATAAACTTAACATGTTTTTGTTTTATATGAATTAATGGTGCTAGGGTTTATTTTTGGTTTAGAATAAGGTTATTATCAGTTTTAAAATGTAATTAAGATTAAAATGTGTAGATCTTGGGAAAATATTTTAACAATTTCATGGAATCTGACATTGGTTTGCAAAACAATAAACCGATCATGTTTCTTTTTTATATGGGCTAGCGGTCACTAGGCTTAATTTTTTTTTGGGAATAAGTTTCTTATCAGTTTTAAAATTTCCTTAAGATTAAACTATGTATATCTTGGGAAGATCTTTTAATGATTTTAGAGAATCCAACATTGATATGAAAAATAATATACATAACATGTGTATGTTTTATACGGGCTAACGACACTAAGCTGCAACTTCGCTCTCGAATAAGGTTATTATAAGATTTAAAATTTATTTAAGATTAAACTATCAATTTATTGAAAAGTAGTTTAATGATTTCATGGAATCCAACATAGATTTGCAAAATAATAAACTTAACATGTTTCTATTTTACACGGGCTAGAAGCCGTTAGGCTTTATTTTTTGCTTTGGAATAAGGTTCTTATCAATTTTAAAATGTCATTAAAATTAAAGTATATAGATCTTGGGAAAATATTTTAAGGATTTAATGGAATCCGACATTAGTCTGCAAAACAATAAAAAAAATTATGGACTAGTGGCTACTAGGCTTAATTTTTGTTTGGGAATAAGTTTCTTATTAGTTTCAAAATGTCATTAAGATTAAACTATTTAGATCTTGGGAAGATATTTTAATTATTTCAAAGAATCCAACATTGATCCTCAAAACAATAAACATAAGATGTTTCTGTTTTATACAGGTTAGCGATCACTAGGCTTTAACTAATGCTTTAGAATAATGTTCTTATTAGTTTTAAAATGTCATTAACATTAAACTATGCGAGATCTTGGTAAAATATTTTAATTGTTTCGTGGAAGCCAACATTGATCAAAGCAAAACAATAAACTAATCATGTTTCTTTTTTATACAAGCTAAGCGGTACATCACGCTTAATTTTTGTTTGGGAATAAGTTTCTTATCAGTTTCAAAAATTCTTTAAGATTAAACTATGCATATTTTAGGAAGATATTTTAATGATTTCAGAGAATCCAACATAGATCTGTAAAATATTAAATATAACATGTTTCTGTTTTATATGGGTTAGCCTACCGTTGGGATTAATTTATGCTTTGAAATAAGTTTCTTATCAGTTTTCAAATGTTTTTAAGATTAAAATATAAATATCTTGGAAAAATTGTTTAATGGTTTTAGGGAATCCAACATTGGATTACAAAATAATAAACGGAACATGTTTCTATTTTATACGGGATAGCTTCATTAGGCTAATAATATTCAAGAGATGTGAGACACTTTTAGGTTCATTTAATATGATATGATTCAACCTCGGCATAAAAAGAGAATTATTGAATATATTCTTAAGAAACTAGAAGAGGGCGACGATAAAGACTATGAGAATATAAGTAAAACCATTCAAGACATATAATCATATTTAAATATAGATATCAAATTAACTGTAAAACCATTCCATATATATTTTCATATTTAAATATGGATATGATATTAATTAAAATTAACTTTAAACCATCCCAAATATATTTATATATATATGAAATAAATTAAAATTCCTTTTTTAAAGTTAGAATTATGGTAAATCATGTTTTGAATTATTTGAGTTTCATTGTAAGACTATTCATCATGATGGGATCTCCAATTCAAATAATAAATCGTAATAAATTAAAATTGTTTACACAATACCTATGAACACACTTGATTGTTGAGGTGGTTGGGAATTTTTCAATTCCTTAAATTCCTTAAACCGATGTGAACAATTTGTGTAGTGAACATTTTGAATTTGAGAGGATTATATGACTTTAAAAAATAAAAGTAAGAGACTTAAAAATTAATGGTCACTAGGTAATGTTACTGTAACTTGTCTAGGTAAATTAACATTAATCAAATTAGAATTCACAAAAATAAAAATATTATGTACACTTTTTTATATATTAACATATCTATTATCATTTAAATCCTTTATCGTATTATAACATTACTAAATATAGTCACACACATTATACAAAATAACATTATTAAGATAGTCACATGCATTATATAGAAATTTGTTCTCAAATAAATTTAGGGACACATTACATAATTTTATTTTTTAGATAGTCAAACATTTTTGACCAAAGCTATGAATGAGAGGGTTGATAGGTCCCACTCTATAAGTATAGAAAGGTTATATCGATCAAGGGCTACATATTAAACCAAAAACCAATCGAAATACCGAAAACAATGAATCCAAAAATGTAACATGAACAACCGGGTATGTAAAAACATAGAGTGAAGTAAACAAAAAATAGATGTGGAATTACCTAGAAACCCTAGGGTTCCAACTCTAATTGGTCTTCCAAGCCAAGCATTGCAATATTCTTGAGAAAGGAGAAGGACAAGCCAACACCATTTTTCAACTACACCATGTGATCGGGAAGGGCGAGGCAGATTTTACAAGTGTGACCAGTCCAAGGATGGCAAAGTAGAGATAAATTCCCCATCAAAGTGAAAGACACATTGAACACACTAAAAAAATTGAAGGAGGACCCAAATTTTTAGTTCCAGGGATTAAAAAATCATTGTGTCAACCCACAAAGGATACATACAAGAACTGAAATTGGAAAAGACTAGGAAGGCATACTTTCATGAGAGCTTCGACCAAACCCACATGATGATGTGGGTAAATGAAATGTGACACCACGGTCATGAGATTTACCTTATCTACAAAAAGTATCATAAAATTAAACATAAAGACATATACAATCTCAAAGTTTACATGAGCTCTCCCACCACTTTGGGGATAATCCAACCCCATGACTTTCTCAATCACATTCAAAACAAGTGTGGAGCCTATGTAGAAGAAAATGTGTATATGAGTGTAAGAAAAAAGAGAGAGGAATTCCATTTCTAGAATCTTTCTATGCAAGAGGATGAAAGGAACATAGGTATACAACATTTGAGGGAAGGGGAAAACAACAGAAAAATGAGAGAAAATGAGTGAGGGAAGCGAAAGAACCCAACTAAGTAGTCCCTCAACTAGTGTGAGGGAATGTTGGTGAAATAAAAATGGATGGTGTCATCAATATTTTCCCTTACATTGGCTTGATTACTAATAAAGGCTTTCACTGATTGATAAACCCCTAGGTTGGAAAGGAAATTAATTTTGCAGAACTCAGGCGGGAATTACAAAATTATAATTGGGTTATTGATTTAATGACATCATATCATTCAATAGTTTCCGTATATTCCAAAACTCATCTATCAAGTAGTTTTTGAATTTGTTAGCAATTACGTAGTTCCTCACATCATTGAACTTGTTTTTTCTATCTAGATTCATATATATACACTATATTTTTGAAGTTATAATATGCATTACACTTGTTGTAAAGGTGCTAAGATTTTGAGAAATTTGTTGGGATTCCTGGAACTTCAATAATCAGTACATTTGGTCATGATATAATATTCTATTGTAAATATAAACTCAAAGTTTCCAACCTTAAGGAAAATGTATTGTATGAATGAAAGCATAATTTCATTAACATTGGACTTTCTTGCCGATGTACACAACGAAATTTTGAAATGTTTTATGCAAAGTTGCAAGTAATATTTGACATTAGGTCTTAAAAAATAATATTTATTTTTAGAGCTCGATGCTTCCAAATGTTTTTAACATCTCATGCAAAAATTAGTCTTGTGAATGGTGTGTGCCAGAATGATGTTTATATAGAATATTATGAGTTTCATGTTGACATGTTCTTATCTGTAAATGAATAAAAACAAAATAAAATGGATGAGGGTGGAGAATTTTGACAAAAACAAAATTTTATTTAATTTTTTCACATTATATTAGAAATAACGTGTTTTTTACAAAAATTAGAATCAGAAAAAATGATTGCGCATTGAAAATCTATAATAACTTTAAGTTAGGTATTGTATTCCATATAAATGCACAATAAATTTTCATATTTGAAAGAAAAATATATCCAATAATTTTTGTTGGACAGGGCTATTTTGGAGAGTTGTATAATCTATTTGACATCTTTATGTGTTTCATAGATGTTGTGGCCAATTTTTCCAAAACCCACCGAGGGATTTAGTTCACCCACTTATTTGACTGGATGCTCTGTGGTGTTCCACTACGATAAGAATTGGCTCATTGGGATCTTCTTTGTAGCCAATAGCATGAGGTGTATGATTGGTTATAGATTCATGATGATGCTTTGAGAAGAGCATATTTTTCGACATCGACTATGAATCCTATTTACTAGCCTATTAAAGTGGATATTTTGGATGTGTCATCTGATTCAAATAAATAATTGTTTCTAAAATATGTCATTATGTATCTTTATTTTGATTTTTATATAGTGTTGTTAGTTCTATAGTAACTGAATCATCCGGTTTGGGTTTTTTTGTATCCCTAACAACTTGTGCTTTTGGCATAGTCTCTTGGGTTGTTTGAGAAAAGTATAGATTTATTGTTTGGTTTTTTAGATGGATCCTCTCCTTATATTTTTAATGTAAAGGGAAAGGAACCCTTAAACCTTCTTTTAATTATTAAAAACAAGGAATAATTAATAAAAGTCTTTGTTATGTGTTACATAAAGTAATTTAAAAAATTAATCACTATTAAATTTAGCACTCATTTCCTAATCGCGAATTTTTTCATTCAAATAATTACTAATTGTCTATTCTAGAATATAATGGATAGGTTAAAGGCCTCATATCTAAGATTGTCATTAGGTTTCAGTACATACACATGAGAGGGATATAGCCTTATGTTGTTCTCAAAAGAGATATTGTGTATAACACATATGCCATTTTGGTTTGTTTCACATAAAATGATCATTAACCTCTAAGATCTATTCCTTGTGTTTGGTCTTACTTGTGCAAGCATATCAATGAATGTTTTTTGTCATCAATTTTTTAGTAGACAAGAAGACTAGCATTCGGTAGCCTCTATATATTCTATATTTCCTTTCCAAAGTAATATAGAAACAATCGGTATTTCTTTAGATACCCTCTAGAGGGATCAATCATTTTTTATTTCTCATAAGATATATTGTGCATAACACATAATTGAAATCAACTCGTATAAAGGAAAATTCTTAGTGGTCGCTAGGATCAATTACTTATTGAAATAAATGGTTGTGTAGACTCAAGGATAATTATTTTAAAATTATGGATCGAATAACAAACAAATCATGGACTACCATGACGATTGCTAGGATCCTAGTGGTACCTAATCTCGAGTTATTTATTATGTTGCATCATTGGACTATAAAAGTATTCAGCCTTAGGGGCCACTTGGATTCAAAAATCATGTTAGGATTCTAATATGTGATAGGATTTGAATATCATGTTCAACCTAGTGGCCGCAAGGCTTAATATTTCATGTTCAAATATGTGTATTCAAGAAAATTGTTAATATTTGTCTTGTCTTCGAATATTTGTTGTCTTGTCTTGTCTTGGAATATCAAAGAAATGAAGTAAACATCCACCCTAGCAGATATCTAGACTTGGAATATCATATTATAAAATCTAAAAATAATAATTTATCTTAGTTCACTTTTAACTCGATTTGTTACTAATTATCTTGTATGCAAGAAAACAATTATCTTAAGCGGTCACTAATCTCAAGTCTTTGTTATGTTGTATCATGCTATATAATAATCTTCAACCATAGTGGCCACTAGTCTTTGAATATTATGTTAGGCTTAGAATATCATGTTATAGAATTTTAATATCATATAAAACTAAACAATCGATAGGATTAAAATTTCATTTTGGAGTATGTGTATTCAAGAAAATCATTAATATTTGTCTTTTCTTGGAATATTTGTTGTCTTGTCTTGTCTTGGAAAATCAAAGAAATGTATTTAAAATCCACCCTAGCTATTGATAGTCTTTGAATATTGTATTATAAAATATAACTATAATAATGGATATTAGTGATCTTTTAAATCGATTCGTTCTTAACTATCCTATATGAAAGTCAACAATTATCCTAGTGGTCGTTAATCTATAGTCTTTGTTATGTTACACCAACCCTATGTAATATTATTTTACCTCGGTGGCCTCTAGGATTTTAATATCGTGTTAGGCTTAAAATATCATTTGATAGACTTACAATATCATTTTGTACTCGTGAGGCCAAGACGATTAAGATTATGTGTTCGAATACGTGTATTCGGAAAATTGTTAATATTTATCTTGTCTACGAATATTTGTTGTCTTGTCTTGTCTTAGAACATCAAACAAATGTTATAATCATCCACCGTTGTGGTCACTAGTGTTTGAATATTGTATTGTAAAATATAAATATAATAATTGACCTTAGTTCAATTTTATGTTGATTCATTACTGAATTATCTTTAATGTAAGACAAAAATTATCCTAGCGACTGCTAATATCAATTATTTATTATGTTACACCAATGCAATGTAATAATAAATTACCTTAGTAGTCACTCTACTTCGCATATCATGATACAAAAATCTAAATATAATAATGATGCCTAGCTCGGCTTTCAAATTGAGTCATTACTAATTGTATTGTATGTAAGGAATTCAATATCTTAGCAGACGCTAATATCAATTCTTGTTAGAATACATATATTCAAGAAAATATCTATTGTTTTTCTTGTCTTGGAATAATTTTTTTCCTTGTGTTCTCTTGGAATATAAAAATAATCTTAAAAAAATCCAACTTAGCGATCATTTAGTCTTGGAATATGCTATCATTACGAGAATTTAAAAATTATTACTTTACTTTGGCTCGGTTATCAAGTAAGTCATTATTAATTGTCTTCTACAAAAATTATTTTGACAAAGAAGAATTATACCTCGCAGCAGCTAGGATACACAAAAAATTCTTTATTGACTTTATAAAAGATATATAAATATACAAGTACAATCATGTATTAATATATTTCACAAAATTATAAAAATAAAATTATATATGTATTCATTATTCTTTGGGTTCACATTTAGTTAGAATTATATAGTGGAGGACACAAAGCTATGTGGTTTTGTGGCATAACATAAGGTCTAAAAAAGGAAATATATGTTTATAAATATAATGATTAAAATTTATATTTAATAATATTTACGCGTATATATAATATTCTTACCTTTTATTTTACATAAAAAAGCTTGCTAAAGACATTACATTTGACTATTTCTACGTGGAAAAATGTATATAATTAAAATATATATCAACGTGGAAATCATATAAACAATGAACATTAAAATAATTAGTCATGACTATTTATTTCATATTAAAAAGTCATTAAAGGAATTAAAAATGATTATTTAAAATACACTAAATCAAAACATTATGATTTTTAAAAATGAATATGTGACTCATGGTTTACAACTAGGAGATAGGCCATTAGTATCGGGAAAATAATCATAGGAAGGAGAATGAAAAAATCCAAAAACATTAACCATAGGGAGATTAATATCTCGATATTTATAAAATATGGCTACGTATCTTACACTCAAACCTCTAATTTATCCGCAATCACTATTGGTTTCCTTGTCTATGTGCCCACAAATGAGATAATAAACAACGCCTCAATGTTCCCTTCCAAAAAATGGTCGATTCGAGCACTCATACTAGTAATTTAGTGTTTGCACTTATTATATTCTGATTTCAAGAGATGTTTTTCTGCCATGCCAAAATAAAAAATAAACCCTAACATATATTTATCTGGGGTATTTAATTATTTTCCAATACATTCAATGAAAGAAAATGAGAAAACTAAAAAAATGTGGGATAGGAAAATTTGAATTTCCCCTTCGTAAAGAGAAAGTGCGACATATTGAAATTTTAAATATTTGGATTTAATGCAAGGGATTTCACATATCAAAATTTGAATTTATCCTCATTAATATTCTCATTTAATTCATGGGATAGCATGGGATAGGAAGAAATCAAATTTATAAATTCTACTTTAGAAACGAGTGGGAAAATGACAATTGTTTCTTTATGAGCTTGAGACAACGAAAAATATTAATATAAGCATAGGGAAAAATAAATTATTAGAAAATAGAATTAAACATTTATAAAGAAATTTTTAATGTTTAAAAGAGAAATATAGGCACATTTATTATTACTTTTTATCAAATTCGAATTTGATATTTTTAAATATAGTGCGTGTGAATTTAAGAAAAATGTTCCAATAAAATGTGACATGTGGCAAGTTTGAACTACTTAGTTAGGCAACAATATAATTGACACATTTATTAAGAAATTTTTAATTAGCGATAGTTTTTTTATAATCGGTAAAGATGGGTTAAGGGTACCCTACCCCATACAAAGCATTAGTTTAAAATATCATAAAGCCTAGTCTAAGGGTATACCCACCGAAGCACAAAGTAACAACAAGTACAAAATTAAGAACATGATAGTCAAACTAACAACCAGACATAACAAAGAAAAAAACAAGCAAGAATGGTGAAAAATCACTTTGAAAAAAATCTACCTCCTTGTTCCACATCAAACAATAGTTAGTTCTTTAGAATTTCATCCTAGGTTTACATGTTGTTAGTTCGTTCTTTGGCTAGATCTTCTATGGTCACTCTACACTTCTCATAATCATGTTTAATCATCCTTTTCTTGGGAACAATACCATCCTTTTCCATTTTTAGCTATTTGCATCAAATTAATTAACTAATCCATCATTTTCAGGTGCAGAAGAGCAGTTCTCATGTTAAGGTTATGAAGGATTTTAGTTTGCAACATTGTCTCCTTTATACCCAGAAGTTATTTTTTGATGTTGTCACACCTCTTGCTAACTGTTTCATGTTGATCATTGACCAACAGAGATAAGTGATTTTGTCCATTCTTTCCTTAACCTCTCTTAGCTCACTAGACACCATACTAATCCTATGTTTGTTTATATCTATATCAATTCTGTAATATTAAAATTATTTCCTAAAAGTGTTAGCTTTCACCATTCCTTCCTGAGATACAAAAATATCCCTTTGAGACACTTTGAAAAAATTGATATTTTCAATGGCTTCCTCTATGTTCTAATTATGATTTTTCATTTCCTCGTCCATATCATGGCCTATAAGAGAGCTCTTTCCCAACTTATATTAATCTTCCAAATCGGGGACATCATTCTTAACTTTGTTTTTGCTACCTTGATCAGTGTTACTCTCTTCCTCACCTTCCACCCGAACCTTCTCCCCAACTTTAGGATCTGTATTACCTTCCTTTTGATTAAAACCCACATCATCCTTCCATAATCCCTTCTGGGTTAGTTCTCTATCTTTTCTAGACTTGGTTCTCTTTCCCAAAGTCTTCCTAACCTCAGAGGGCTCTGGCTTCACAAAATTTGTGGAAATTTTCCTTGCCCTGCTAACATTGAGTGTCCCTATGTGGACCAGGTCTTTAATAAGTTCTTGATGGAGAGGGACCATGAAATTCCCCTTCTTCACCTGATCAATTGATTTAGAAAGGGATCAAAAAATAAAATTTGGAAAGCAATATTGATTCCCATGTCTGAAGTGGTTTAGCATTGGGAAATGGTAGGCAAAAACCACTTTAAACCTACCCTCAAGTGTCACATATTGCATCAAAATAAGTGTAATTTCATCAATGGGAAAGGGAATATATTTTCTATCAAAATGAATAAAATTTTAGTTTAAGGGTTTCCTTACCAATAAGGATACAGTCAATTTTCATATTGTAGTCATATTTTGGTGTGAAAATATTTCTCTCCTCCATCAAGACACCACTGACCTTGGTGATAAGCTTAGGAGTGATTAAGAAGGAAAAACCCATCAAAAAAACTTTATCATCATTCCACTTTTTGTAACTTCAATGCTCAAATTCTCTTTATGGAATTTAAATTTTTTTAAGAAGTCAACCATACCTTCCTATGCAATAATTTCATTAGCTTCCTTATTGATCTCCATCATGATATATGGTTCAGTTCTAACCAGGTCTCCTCATATCCTTAAATCTCAAACAAATCCTATACCAGCACTACAATAAAGTAGCAGAGAAGAATGGTGTTCGAAACTCTCACTTCTCTTTTGTTCCACAATCCAATAAACCTTTTTCCCCCCCCACAATATTATTACCACTATCCTTCACACGTATCAAATCAAAGAGGGAAATGATAATATAATCATTCATATGATTCCCTTCATCATTTCTTTTAATGATCATGTAATTCCACTTCACATTATAGTTTCTAATTTTAAAGGCCATCATTCTCTTCTTATTAATGAAGTTCATAAAACCAAAAAGGGAATGGTTAGGATCTAGTATCCTTCTCAAGTAAGACTTTTATTTGTTCATCCACTCCCTCTAAGTTCTCTACTATATTTAATTAAGTGGCCAACACACCCTTATTATCGAAAATGTCGAAAATCACATTCCCTTCTCTATATATATGTTGGAAGGTTATGGAGTTAAAGAAGGAGAGATGTTGATTAGTACCTTTGATGAAGTATTCTATGGAAACATAGACTATATTTTTCCCTTCATGCGATAAATAATATTTAGTAAGGATCCTTTAACTATTAAGGATTTAAATACTCTCTCTATAGCTATATTAACTCCCCAATACATCATTGCAGTTTTCCCCACATAGTTTATTTGGTTGTAAACATTGAATTAATACACAGTCACACAAAGTTGTCATTAGAATCCTAAGAAACCCCACCTCCTCTAGCACATTCGGGGTTTCCTTTTAGTTCCCCATTAAATTTTAGTTTGATAAAACCTTCTATTGGTCGAGTCCACCTCACCCCTTCTTTAGGATTCATATTTTGATTAATCCCTTCATTTAACAACCCCATCTCCTAGAGATAAAAACACTTTTGATTCCAAAATCTTAGCCACCTTTTTTTTAAATGGAGATATTTTTCTAACAACTTGAATGAATATTTTAATGATTTGTTGATAGTACACTTTTTTCCCATAAAGATCCTTCTATTTATTTATTTCAACAATTCCCACCATAAATTACCAAGGCTAAGGATCCATAAATTTTTTATGCCTTCACTTTTGAAATGGCATTGCCATTGGACCCATAAATTATGCACATCTTGTCAAAAAATTGAAGCTACCATAAAAATTGATAGGATATATTTAACTATTAGACAAGAAAAGGACCATTCCACAAAGAGGTGATTTGTAGTCTCTAGGTCCTTTTCACATAAAGCACATATATTTATCAAATTGAAACCTCTTTTTGTCATATTATCAATAGTTAAGGGATTGTTAAGAATAATTAACCAAATGAAGATGTTCACTTTGGGGATGATATTTTGTTCGAACCTTTCTCAATAGAAATCCCTCTCCGTAACCTTTTCTTCTTAAAAATATGGGAGTAGGAAGATTTGATATAGAAATTTCCCATCTCCTCTTTTCCCAAATAATTTTGTCTTGATCATTTAGATTATCAATGAGTTGTATGCTTAAGAAATTATTGAGTTGCTCCAATTGTTGGTTTAGGTCCTACCTTTCTAGATTAAGATTTTCTAACTTTTGAAATTTCCTTCCTCCTCGAGACAATTTTTAACCATAGAGCCATAATAATTTTTGAATACTTGAGAAAGTGGTGGAATTTTTTTCATCCATTGAGAATTGGCTAGCTGTTTATCTTTCAAGAAAAAATTCTTTGTCATCTCTCCTATTTTCCATTTCCATGCCTTCCCTAAGATGTCCTTTAACCAATTGATTGCTTTCCAAATGACTGATCCATTAAAGGTTGGTGGTCTAAGACCCATATTTCATCTTACACATCTATCCAATACTTCATTTTTACAATATTGGTCCACACATTTTCTTCTATGAATAGTCTCCATCCTATTTTGGCTAAAAGAGATTTGTTCATTTTCATCTAATCCCTTAAACCCAATCCCCCTTTTTCTTTGGGTTTACATACCTTCTTCTAGGCCACAAGTGGAATGCAATCCTTGCTTTTCTTTCCACTCCATAGGAAACATTTTTGTATACTTTTAATTTTATCCTCCACATTTGTAGGGATTTGAAAAAGAAACATAACATAAATAGGAAGACTTTGTAGTTAACTTTTCATAAGTGTGGCTTTTCCTTCCGAGAGAGGAGACTATCTTTCCATCATTTAAATTTCTTTTTAAACCTTTCAATAAGGAAGTTCCATTCATTACTTTGAGGTCTCCTATCTCCCATAGGCATACCAAGATAAAATGTGGGAAATGGTTTAACATCATAGTCCAACACTTTGGCTATTTTCTTTTCCTGAAATGTGGTGTATTCAGGAAAAAAATAGATCTCTTTCGGAATTTAATAAATTGTCCCAAAACATAACTATAATCATCTAACATATCTTTGAATGAATGGGATTCCACCAAAAGGATTATCCACTTGAAATTGTATCATCTATGAAGTTCTAGTGGGAAACATTATCCACCTCCATAGCCAAAGATATTCCTTTAATAATATCAACAACAATAGCTTCATTCATTTTTATACTTAGGGCTTTAGCCATGAGAATAAAAAGGAAATGGGAGAGTGGGTCTCATTGCCTTAAGGCATAAAACTGGGGAAAAAACCATAGGAACCCCATTGATAAGAATAAAATAGTGATATTTTGATATGTAAGCATTGACCATGCATGTAAAAGAACTATCAAAACAAAACCTCTCCAAAACTTTATCCTAAAGGTCCAAGAAACCCTTTCATAGGCTTTAGCCATATCTAACTTAATGATCATCACCGGTTCCTACTCAATTTGATAAAGTGAATAGTTTCCTTGATAGTTATTATTCCATCCTAATTTTTCTCCCCATCACAAATCCACCCTATTGTTATGAAATTATGGAAGGAAAGATCACCCAAGACAAAGAACAAGGATCTCAAAGTGCATATTTTATACAAATTCTTACAAAGGCTTATCGAGTCGAAAATATTTGAACTCCATCACATTTTGATCTTCAAAATAAGGGTCATAAAAGTGCAATTAACTTCCATCAGCATCCTCTTGCAGTCAAAAATACATAAGCCACCTTATAAACATCCTTTTTATAATATCCTAAAAAGATGGAAAAAGAAAGTAGGGAAAACATCTAGTCTCAAGGCATTGTCAGGACTAAGAGCCTTAACAAAATACTACACCTCTTCCATGGAAGGATTCTTTGAAAACATAAAATAATTCTCTAAAGAGATAATGGAAGGGATTCATCTTAGGAATTATTCTTCCTTTTATAGGTTCTCCAATCTTTGAACTGACAAAAAAATTTCAAAAAAGGAAATTGCTTCTTCTTTTATTTCTTCACTTTCTTCGAGTAGGGTCCCATTAGAACACCTGATTTTTCCAATTATGTTATATCCTCTTTATTTTGGAGTAATAATATGGAAGAATTTTATATTCTTGTCTCCCTCTTTAAGCCACGTTACTCTTGATTTTTTCCTCTAGAATGTTTCTTTGTTAACTAAAATGTTGTAATATTTTAAAAGAAACATTAATCCCTTCTCACTTTCCATGGTTTCAAAACCAAATTCCAATTCATTATCCCTACTTTGGAGGTAAGAAATCTATTTTCTCAAGTCATTTTTCTTTTGGAAGATATTTCCAAAAAAAAAATTCCGCTTCTTAAGTTTTTTAACATTGATACTTTTTTTGGGAGAGTCTATATAAGGTAGTCCCTGCATATTTAATCTCCATAGATCTTTGACTAAGTCTTGTAGTTCCTCACATTATAGCCACATTTTCTCAAAGAGAAAAGGAGTTTTCCTTCTAGTGGTGACCTTGACCATTAATAAAATTGGGTTATGGTGAGATCAAATTCTAGGAAGAGAAAAAAGAAAGAGCTCCTTTTTTAACCATTCTTCCAAGTCGGGACTCTGTTAAGTATGACCTGAATAAGCTGAGATCCTTCCCTCCTGTTAGACCATGTGTATTTTATTCCTTTTAAATCTATATCAATTAAATTATATTTCATCGTGAATTCACTAAGATCCTCCATGCCCACCATGTACTCCATGGAACCCCCTTTCTTCTCAAGTAGAGAGATATGGGTATTGAAATCTCCTAAAAATAGCCAGATCGACTCGAAGAATGATGTTTTTAGAAGCTAACAAATTCCACCAAAGGTTTTTCCTTTCTTTATGCAAGGTGGGAGCATAAATGTTTAAAATAACCCATATATTACTAATTTCTATTTTTACATCATTACTTTTGCTAAGTTATTTCCTATTGTTAATAAAGTACCTTTAAGATGTTTAGGATTCCATATTATTTTTATTCCTCATGATGGTCTCATTGAACTAATACGAAAGGCTTCAAATTTCTTGTAGAACTTATCATAAATATTTTGAAAATTAATTGCATTCATTTTTGTGTCCTAGAGGGCTAGAACATCCAAATTCTATCTTTCTACATGTTCTTTTAGTATTATCCATTTAGCATGGTTGTTAATCCCTCTCATGTTCCATGAAAGGTAGTTCATTTCTTCACAGATTGATTTGATATTTCTAAACCCCTTCTTATCAAAGATTTCCTACATTCCCGAGTCTAAATCTATTTGTGTATTTCTCTTTTGATATTATTGTCTACTTAATCTCTCACTTTATTTTAGATGATCCTATGATAATATGGTTACTGCCCCCTTTCTTTTGGATTTAGCTAAACTCATTTTTGAAGGAGTGAATTTGGAAGATTCACCCCCCATAATAAAGGGGAGACTATGTCATATTTACGAACTTATTCTTATCATTTCTTCCTTTCCCTTTTAAAATTTTTATTTTTCATTTAGGGATTCTTCTAATGATAAGTCTCCTAATTATTTATTTTTCTATTGTGATTTCAAAATTTATAAATCCTCTTTTCCAACCCTACCTTTTGAAGTTTCACAGAGCATGGACCATCTCGCGATGAATATCTCTCTGATAACTATTTTATTTTTATCCCCTATTACCTCCTCATTTTTTTTCTCCTATTTATTACCTTATTGTCATCTTCCATCCTTCCCTGCACTTTCAAATAATATTTTTTTATGGGAGAAAGGATATAATTTCATTTTTACTCAAGATATTGTTTTTGGGGTACCATTCCTTAGCCCTTGAATATTTTATTTTGCAATAGAAACATTTTTGTTTCTTTTCTTATTAACCACCTTACTGAAAAACCATCATCCTCTATATTTAGAGAAGCCACTAAATAAATTTCATTAACCTCATCCATTTCTATAATGTGTTATGATATATACCCTTCATCTATTTTTTAAAAACTACTCTTTGTTTCTCTATTCTTGATTCCATTATTCCTTTTCCTTTGTCATCCTTTTGTACCTTAGATCCAACAATGTTATAAGTATGTGTAATTTTAAACTTGCAATTTTCACTCGTATGACCCCAATTGCTACATTTTGGCACTTAGTCGAGATTCTTTGCAGTTCTATCTTCTATTACCAGATTCCTTCACTAGATTTTATTTTGATAGTATTGGGAATATCTTTCCCAATTATTGTAAATACAAAACCTAGCACGTACAGACAGCCTAGTTTTGTTCAAAGTGGCATTGTCTATGAGGACCTGGCAATTCCAGAGAGTTGGCAATTCATCTTATGATATCCTCATGTCAATATTGTAAGGGAAGGATTAGTAGTCATACCCACACCGGAGTTGAATCAAATTTAATTTTTAGGGTTGAAATTTGGTTCCCATTTTCTCACGTACACCTTGATTTCCCTCAAAACTAGGGACTATCTTCCATGACTCTAAGCATATCTTCTTGTAAGATAAAATTAAAAAGAAAGAAACCATTTGGGATAGTGCTAACCTCCATGTGTCCTTTGGGGTTCCATTTTTGCTTTTCCCATCTTTTGATTGCATCTATATTCGAATTACTCTAGCCATTTTCCAAACAAGGGCTTTGTTAAGATTCTTAGTCAAGCTATTCAAGATGAAGTCTCGAATTTCCAAAAATAGCTTGAATTATCTTTCACCGCCGAAGGAATTGTTTAGAAATATTATTACTCCTTCAAATTTTAATTAAGTAAGAAATTAGAAATATACCAACCTCAGAGGAAGTGGGGTTTAATGATACCCATATATGTTGATTGATGATGCTCAATGTTGCGTTTCGTGACAAATGTATACAAGATCCTTTCCCGTAAGGAAACCAAAGTGATCAAAGACATTACACAAGATATGATTATAAATATGAAGAAGTGAGCTACTCGGTAAAGGCTAATTCCAAGAATCCAAAGGGCTTCCTCGAAGGATGTCACTCATTGTTTAAACAATTAAGTGGATTGAAATGGATAAATGATATATGATAAATTGATATAAGATAGATAATTGACAAATGATAAACTGATACAAAGAAAATGGAAGATAGATAAGAGAGAGATAAGAGACAGATTAGAGACGGATTATGGCTCAAACTCAAGCTCAAAAGGAAGATCTTGTTCACCTCGTATACAACCCAAGAAAGTTTAGATTAGATGAGTATGTATTCAAAATATGCAAACCAATAGTCTTATACTACTTGATGGATTTCATGAGTGAACTCAAAATGTTCTCCAATTCCTCTAAAGGGTCATGATGGATAGCACACAAAGTCAAATCATTCAATATATTGTATTGTTCCTAGTAAAAAGGGTGTCAAACTATCGACAAGGAATGAATGTTGGTGATTTCATGATAAGGGCCACCAATTTCCATCTAACATTGATCCATTCTTAGAAAATGTTAGTAACAAAGGGAATGGTATGAAAAATAAGGGATATTGAATGAAAACTAATTAAAATTTTAGAAAGGTAAAAATGACATGAATCGCTAGAAATTAGGCCAATCGTTGGAGATTCTGGTGGTTTGTGACAGATTGATAAATTTAAATGTTTAATGAGTTAAACTTGATATCACATACTAATAAAATCTTAGAAAAAATATAAAATTGATGAATAAATGCAGACAAGAAATACCTAGATGGTTGATGTGAGGCTAAAATAATATTATGACCTTGATGAAGGATGATGTAGGTAGCTAATGTAATTTGTAGGTAGTGTGATGGAGTGCTATTCTAAAGGAGATCCAAAACAATGGCCTGAAAATGCTAGAAGATTACTTGATAATGCCACTAAGTGATAACTCAAATGTTATAGTACTCAGTGATGATATATAGGATCTTTGTGAGATATAATGGAAAGCAAGAAATCATGAATTAAGTTGAGGATCCCTATGAGAAGCTCTAAAACTGAATTAAATAATCTCCGCAATTACTTGAATCACCAACGATTTTGGGTTATTTGAGTTTTGTTTGGAAAATGGTTAAAATACTTTCTAAAACAAGGTATTTTGTTTTGGCTTTTGAGGTGATAATCTTTTAGGTGGTGGGGGCTGTGTTGTGATTATTGAGGAGGTTTAAAAATAACTTATAGTTTATTTGATTTTTCCTAATTTGACATTTAGGAATATTCTTAGGTGGTTGAGAAGGATTTAATGATTGCGAGATAAATATGATTCTAAGCGTATGGTTTAGGATTATGGAGTGGGTTTAATGTTTTTAATTAATTAATTGAATAAGGATGAGAGATATGTTTGATGTATTTAATTAATGGGAAATAGATAATGGGTGCAATATATGACTTAATACATGAAATATCGATGTATTTAACTAATTGATTGAGTAAATATGAGGGGTATATGTTTTCGTGTCTACAGAAGACTTTTGGTGTCCATGAAGAGGAACCATTTTTCACTACTCCTACTAAGGAGATGAGGCCCCTCCCATCTGGTCATGTTTCCTTTCACAAAAACCTCTATCATCCCGAGGTGGGCTCTCCCTATCATTCACAAGAGGGATATTTTGTCCATCCTTTCCCCACTCGACTCATTTGAAATTACTCCCTAATTTCCACCACTTTCTCCCTTCTCTCCGCTCATCTCCATAGAATAATTAGCAATAGAATTAACAAATACTTTTAACCTATTAAAATCCACAATATTAATTTGTATATAGAACCCACTAAAATATTTACACATGACATGAAATTTCAAATATATCTTCTGATTTTCAATATTTTGGTGTTAGTTACATTTTACAATTGAAAAAATAAAACATAATTTTCCGTTGTAAAGGAGTTTGAGATCAACTTATAGATATGAAAGAACTTAGTGACCATTAAGCTCCATAACAATGATTTTTTCCAACACCATATTTAAAATAATAAATCCTTAGATTTTAGAGGGCACTAAGTTATTATTTGCAATAGGTGTTAAAGAATAAATCTACATTTCTAATGTTGTTCATCTATTTTTTGAGGAGAATACTAGCGATTGTTAGCCTCTATAAATCCTAGGTTTTCTTTCCAGCGATGTAAAAACTATCTCTATAGCTTTGGATTGCTAGTATTTTTCATTAGTTATAATCATATCATATTGGCTATAAAATCCCTTCTCCCCTCTCTCCACTCATCTCCATAGAATAATTAGCAATAGAATTAACAAATACTTTTAACCTATTAAAATCCACAATATTAATTTGTATATAGAACCCACTAAAATATTTACACATGACATGAAATTTCAAATATATCTTCCGATTGTCAATATTTCGAGTGTTAGTTACATTTTACAATTGAAAAAATAAAACATAAATTTCCGTTGTAAAGGAGTTTGAGATCAACTTATAGATAGGAAAGAACTTAGTGACCATTAAGCTCCATAACAATGATTTTTCCAATACCATATTTAAAATAATAAATCCTTAGATTTTAGAGGGCACTAAGTTATTATTTGCAATAGGTGTTAAAGAATAAATCTACATGTCTAATGTTATCCATCTATTTTTTGAGGAGAATACTAGCATTGTTAGCCTCTATAAATCCTAGGTTTTCTTTCTAGTGATGTAAAAACTATCTCTACACTTTGGATTGCTAGTATTTTCATTAATTATAATCATATCATATTGGCTATAAAATCCCTTGCACATCCAATTGTTGCACTATATACCCTTGAAACAGATCATAACTTATATTGAATCTAACACATAATTCATATCTGTTCATATCTAGTAATATGATTAGTGACCGCTAAGCACCATTACTCACGTAAGATTTTAAAAAATCATATTAAATAAAATTATTAGCGACCCCTAAGCTCGAATACTTGTAACAAGGAATGATTTGGGGTGACTAGGCTAAACAATTTATTATTTTGAACATAACGTTTGAATAAAAATCATAGTAATAGATATTAGTTGTCACTAAGAATTTTCCATAATATATTTTGATGAGAAATATGTGATAAATGGACATTTTTATTCTCGAAATCTATGGATATCAAATCATATTAAATTCTTATTTCACTAAATATGGAATTATTCTAGTCCGAAAAGACAAAACAATATAGACAATATTGGAATCCAAAATTACTAGTTTTGGATTCCAAAATGTTAAATATTGGAATTATCTAGACTCCAAAATCTCACATATTGGAATCCAAAATCACATATATTGGAATCCAAAATCACATATATTGGAATACAAAAATCATAATATTGGAATCCAAAAATTCAAATATTGGAATTCATTATACGGATATCTTGCTACTTAGGCATTATCTATGCTTTGTACTAAAAATAACATGTGTATGTTTTATATGGGATAGATAACATTAGGCATTATTTATACTTTGTTATATACAAAACATGTTTATATTTTATAAGGGCTAGTGACCACAAGACATTATTTATGCTTTGTTATAAATAGAAAATGTTTATGTTTTATGTGGAATAATGCGGCCATTAGGCATTATTTATGCTTTGTTATATACAAAATATGTTTCTGTTTTATAAAGGCTATCAAATGCTAGATATTATTTAGGATTTGTTATATAAATAACATGTTTCTATTTTATACGGGATTGTGGATGCTAGGCATTGTTTATGCTTTGTTATAAATAGAACATGTTTATGTTTTATATGGGGTAGTGACTGCTAGGAATTATTAATGTTTTGGAATAAGGTTCTTATCATTGTTTAAATGTATTTAAGATTAAACTATGAAGATTTGAATAATTAAAATGCCTTGTGGCCTAGCGGTTCATGTAGTATGATGTGATTAAACATTGGCATAACTAGATAATTACTAAATATATTCTAAAGAAATTAGAAGAGGGTGACTATTTAGAGTAGGAGAATGTAATTAACTGTAAAACCATTCCATATATATTTTCATATTTAAATATGGATATGAAATTAATGAAAGTTAATTTTAAAACCAATACAGATGTATTTGCATATTCAATTATAGATATAAAATAAATTTAAA
This sequence comes from Taxus wallichiana var. yunnanensis, assembly GCA_018340775.1. Lineage (NCBI taxonomy): Eukaryota > Viridiplantae > Streptophyta > Pinopsida > Cupressales > Taxaceae > Taxus > Taxus wallichiana. Next base: position 137,442,880 of record CM031244.1, on the reverse strand, counting down.
TTGCTTTACTAAAGATATAAATGTAGAAAAACATTTTAAGAATTTTTTGAATTTTATTGTAACATTATTCTTGAAGATCCTGGGATCCCAAATTAACAAAATAAATCATAGTAAAGCTCTAAAAAATAAGCTCCCTCTAATTTAGTTTTTGATCAAATAACATCTCAAACATCTTCCATGTCCATGAATGGTTGTAACAAAGGCCACAACCATGGGTTAAATTTAATGTCTGTTTAGACATTTTTAAAAAAGTTAGTGTAAAATACTTGCAAATCTTTGAAATAACCATCACATATGACTTACATATTTTATATATGACTATAAATTTTTGTAGATATTTATTTATATATTAATTATATTAAAAAAAATTTAAGTATATATAGTATAATTTAATATTTATTTTATGAACAATATAAAAAACACTATTTTACAATTTTTGAAGGTTAAGTTTTGTGATAATTCATAGAACAAGTTATTCAATCATACTGTCAACTTATAATCAATGAAAATATAAATACTCCCAACTTATATTTGTACAATCTCAACATAATATAATAAATTTAAGCAATACTTTCCTATAATATATGAATGTATATATTATTTACAATGTTAAGAAGTACCATCATAACAACATTTTGAAATGATAAATAGTTATTTAACATTTTCTTGCTCCAAATATTTGATGCCCTCTACCACATTCAATCCCTGAGACACTATTTGTGATTTTTTTATACAAATTTGCCGTCAATCATTTATCTTTTGTACAATCTTTGCATCTATTTTTCATCCCAACCATTAAATTTTAAGGAGGGTTTACCTTTACACCTAATGCAATACACAAAGTTTTTTTGAACCGTATGAAAAATCATTTCTACTCCAATGATTTTCTAGGTCTCTTATTCTTTATTCCTCATTTATATTGAAATGTTCCATTCCTTAAGTGAGTCTTGGATTCAATACAATCAATATTATTTTATTGAAGCTTGTTGATATCTTTTTAACATAACCGAAATGATGTTGTCAAACTAGAATCCTAGTTAACAATATAGTGATAATAATTTTATAAATTCGACAGACGCCTCACAGGTTGACAATTTTCATGCCAAACCTAAATGACATCTTCTTATTGTATTTTTGTTTATCCCATATAGTAAGTATTCCATATCTAAAATAAGTAAATAAATCTTATTCTACCTAGAAAGGAGTAAACAAATTTTATTTTCATTAGCCGTGTATCAATTATAGCCAATTGAAATAAACAACATTTTACCTTATGGCTACCAATTACCGATTGAGATTGCAGCTTGGATTACACTTCCTTTACAAGTTGTTGGATATGTTGATGCAAGATCTCTATTTCTATTTCTTACTATTGAAAATGTGAGTATAATGTATTTGAAATAAAGATTAATTAAAATAAAGATTCATCAATTCATAATTAATTTCATGATGTGGCAAGTGAAAGCTTAAGTGGAAAAACATAGTGGTTTTATGGTGATATGGTAAGTAAAATATCAATTGTTTGATGTTTTATGATTCAAATTTAGTGGCTTCTAGGCTACACTTATATTCATCAAACCACCTTTTGGCCGAAAATAGTCCTCACTATTGATGAGGATTTACAACGACTAGGATATGTCATCATTGGCCAAACTACACTTCACTGGAAAACCTTTAATGAGGCTAGAAAAGTTTTGTTTTACATAAATATGAACAAGATCAAGCCATATTTTTTTATGATCATATTGAATCAAAAACAATGTTAATTCAATGTAAGTAGTCGATGTATGCGGTAGTGAATCGGTGAAACATTATATATATTGTGAAGTTATAAATAAGAGAAACATTGATGAATGTAAGATTTTTAGTCTAACCATTATTAAATTGAACTGGATGCATAGAGTCCACTAATATCTATACTTCATTTTAAATTGTTAACGTAGCTTAAAAATATATTTTCTTAAACTTTGTCTTCTACTATATGCCAAGCATATAAACTAATGTTTCTTACTTATCGTTTCCTACAAAATTGTGAGCCTTATAAATGATTTTTTTAAACACACATGGCTAACATACCATCTTGTGAGTGTTTATTCATGTTAGATACCTTCATACCCTCCATGGTTACATTCTCTAGTTGTTGGTTGTCTGCATAATAATTTATTGTCTTATAAATTTGTGGGGATTATTAGTAGTTTTGTTTGTAAATTCACTCAAATAACATAACAGAATCTGATTGTGTATTTTTGGTTGATGTGACCGCGTCCTCCATATCTATCATCTCGAATTGTAAGAAAAAAATTGTTAAAAAATTTAAAACTATGGAAATTGAAAAACATATTTATAAAATGATTGAAGGTAAATCACCATGTTGAACTATTTGTGTAGCATCAAGTTGAAAGGGTTATACATTAGATTTTATATCTTTGTGGTTGTCTGCATAAAAATAAATTTATAAGTAGCATATATAGGTTCAAATCCATTAAACAAAATCACTTGTTGAAGTTGTATTTGGCTATAAACATTTCTTCATATGAGAATAATAATGTTTCATAAATATTTCTTGACTATGTGTCTCAACAATATAAAAAAAAAGCAGATAGATTTGAATCCACTAATGCATGAATTGCGACACTCGCCACCGTAAAAGACTAGTACTAGAGAATTTTTGGAACAACATTGAGTGAAAATCTTAGCCCAAAACTCATAAGATATTTTGCAAGGAAAATGATGGATGTTTCCTTGTAGGTAAATTTTTCTTACAGCTACCAATTTTTGTGGAAGTTTCTCCATCCAATCCCTAGTGACCTATTCTCTATAATCATTTTTATTATCATAGTTGTGCACACCAGATATTATGTACATAAGACACAAAATTTTAAATATCCTATTATTGTCATAGAGTCTATAACATCCATCTAGAATTGATAATCCACTTGTCTTTAATCTTTTCCATGTATATTTTTACTATGTTTCTTAACATTTTTGAATAATAAATTGGTATTAGAACAATAATAATACAATCCAACACACTAGTTTTAATAACTATTAGAAGCTCCATTATTACATTAGAAGAAATATCGCTAGCTAAATTGTAAAAATTAGTGATCACACATTCAACATTGAAAGGATTAGTTGAAGGAATAACTGATAAAGTTGATGAAAGTTGGAATGGATATGCACATTTAAAAGAAAAATTGTATGTTTCTTCCATCATTGCTGATGTATTTCCTTCCATTGACATCACATAGTTTTCTAATATTGTTTGAGCCTCGATGGGAAGAACTTCTTCCACCTCATGGTCTTTTTCCCATTGTTGCCATTTTTTCCCCTATATGGGAATCATATTTTCTTTTTCCATTTCTCTCTTCACCCAAAAATATAGAAAACTAGCGGTAGTGTGATTCATGCAATTTAAAATTTTCAATTACATTGTATTCACTACAGGTTATCAATATAATATTATCAAGATGCTTATTTTTTAAATAATGTAGAATTGTCACTCTCATTTTGTTGTCTCCTATTATTCTCTAGAAATAAGAATAAAATGTCTCTGCTTATTACACTAGCCTCAATGTAGACACGATTAACCGGACATCATGTTGGTGCTTGTTTCAATCTCTCCCTGTTTGTTTAAAAAAATTCAGTCTGTGTGGTTTGAAATATTTTTTGTCTCCCTGTGTGGATGATTGAAGTTTTATCTTTATCAGGTTGTTGTCATCAAATCACTTTCTATGGTTTTGGATCATGTCATTCCTGGTATTGTTTACTGGTTTCTTTCCATACAGACTAGTTTGTAATTTGGGAGTGAATGTTGGAGTTTCCCCTTCTTTTTAATTTTCCACGGTTGTGTTTTCCCTGTCAAATTTTGTGCCAATGTTCGCGGATACATGTTTATCTCTAATTGAACACGGAATGGTGGGTCTATTTGGTGAACTTGTCATTTTTTTCACAATTGTAAAAAATTCCCGATTGGTCCTGTGGCTCTGATGAATTCTAATTGGCTACTCAACGATATGAAGCGGCAGTAATTTCTTACTTTGGCCCCGCAAAGTGCACACGTGTCATAAGTCAAGTAGTTACGGGAAGGCAGGCCATTTTTGTGTTTTAAGGAATTCTGGCAAAAGGAGTAATAATATAAAAGGAATGCCTAAGGCTTGCAAAAGGAAACATGGCCATTTTTATCATAAAAGTGGGAAGGTGGGTCATCGGAGAACTTTAAAACTTTTAGCCTTATTTTGAAAAAAGGAATAAAGTTACAAAGTGAAGCACAACCCCGAATGCCCAGATAAAGCCATGTGTTAAATCTACATCAAAATTGGGGAGGCAAGTCATCGGGTTACATTATAACTTTTAGATTTGTCTTGAAAAAATAATAAAGTTATAAAGTGATCCATGAACTCATTGGGACCGCAGAGTAAAGACTCAAAAGTGGGAAGGTGGGTTACTAGGGTGATTTGGAAGTTTAAGCTTTATTTTGAAAAGATAAAAAGGTGTAAAAATAATCTGCGACTCCACCAAAGGTTCCCTACGAAAGTAATGGGTTAAACCTCTATTGAAAGCGGGTGGGCGAGGCCATAATTTTTAAAAGCACATAATTCTTGAGTGGCATAAAATGTAAAAGGCCCCTCCTGAGGCCACCTCAACTAGGATATTTTCCACGTGGAGAGCCCACGCTTGTTTGCGGTCTTCGATTTTGGGCACCATTTCAAAAGTGCACCAAGAGACACATGGAATCTTCTCGCTAGCTCTTCTTTATACTTGAGACTTCTCAATGACCAAGGTAACTTTCTTGGGCCCAAGGAACATGGAGATTTTTTTCTCATTTGAGGTCTGCCTCTAGACTTCATCTTTGAAGTTGCATCGAATAGACACATGGAAGCTTCCACTAGAATTTCCCATGCTCGGACTTTTCAGTGACCAGTGCAACTCTCTCGGGTTTTAGGCATGTGGAGGGCCCGCACTCATTTAAGGAACCTACCTCTAGACTTCACCTTTGCAGTTGCACCAAGGAGACACATGGAGGCTTCCACTGGCTCCTCTTTACACTTGGTCAACTCATACTCATAATGTAAATATGTGGTATAATCCATGTGAGGACACTCATTTCTGAGAGGCACGAATGTAGGTATCTATTCCTCAAGGTGTATTCTCAAAGGTGAAAAGGATTGTTTGTCAGATCAATCCATATGGAGCCACCTGAGAATTATTAAAAAGGGGATTTCTTGCATAAAAAAATTAAAGAATGATAAAAATACTTGTCAAAATTTATGACATGGCATCCGAATCATAGTTGAGGAACTGAGAAACGTGATCAATTCATGATTTATCCACATAGAAACAAAAAGTAAGATATTTTCAAGGAATAAACATGATTAAATGATATGTTGTAAAGAGGAATATTCTCTTGAATATTTAGACTTTTGGGGGAAAATTTGGGATAAGTGAGCGAGTGAAATTATATAAATGCAATGAGAATACTCTTGCATAAGGGGGGTTAATTTTTCTGAGAAAGTTTGAGAAAAACCATTTTCCCGAGAGACCATATGAGAAACTTGTTTATTTCCCTATGTTTGTATATTTAGTCATGTCAAGATGGTTACAAGTGTATAGCCATTGACAAGCTCTAAGATTGTTGAAGAAAATTTTCCCTACTGATGAATCTAGTGAACCTTGAATGAATTTGTGTTGATCATGAGCATAATTGTGTTTGCTTTTATTTTAGAATGTTTTCAAATAGTTTTTCATGTTCCTGTTGCAATCTTATGTTGAAATCCCTCTGAATCACACAAGATATTATCCATGTGGTAGTATTGTGGCATTTACAATTTCATTATGAGAAGATATTTCATCTTGTAATGAAATAAACAATTTAAAATCATTTTACTTCCACTTTGTGTTGACAAATATTGTTTGTTAGCCTATGAGTGTATCTTAGGCATGACTAATCAAGGATTTACAATGTTTAGTTGAGTATTTAACATGATCCTTTGTGTTGAATTCTTGAAGAGTGTATGAAATTGTGCATCTTTGGGCCTCCATTGACACACACCTTTTGGTTGAAGGAATATTTTGGCTATTTTGAAGCATTTTTCTGTGAGTTTTCCAATATTTGTAAAGGCTCTCAAATATCTGGTATAATCAACTTTATCTTTCTTAACTTCCCACCAAAAACTTATCAAATGATAAATCCTACATGAACTACCCTTGTTTGTACTGTGTATCCATAAAGATTTAACAAATTTCACTGCCAAAATATGCAGAGACAATCAGGTTTCAATTATTGTCTTTAGTAACCTGAACCTTTTCCAGGAAACATCTCCACTCTCTAGTGTGACAACTCATGAGAGTTAGATTGTGTTTTATTGATCATATTTTATCAAGGTTTTCATGAAAATTGTGCAAAGAAGGATCTCTTGATATCCTTCACTAACACGGGTTATAGAACAGGTCCTCTCACCCTGGTTAAAGGCACAACCTAAAGTAGTGAGGTTAGATCAAACCCTTAGTAAGGTGTTATCCATTTCTCCAATCCTGAGTGACAAAGATTCAGTTGAATCCCTCCCCAACTACAAAAATGACTTATATCATGATTTGTCTATCTCTAAGCATCCTACCAATTTTGTGATGCTACTCAACCCTTACAGGAGAATCAATTTGGATACCAACACCTCCCATGATTATAATTTATCAACTAGTAATGATAGTTCTTTGTTGGTCATTCCTGTAGAAGTCTTGAATGGATTGTCTGTGAATCTTGCAGGTGAATTTAGCTTAAAGTTAACTTGATTATCCTTAATAGCTGAACAAGTGAGGGAACATGATCCAAATGAATGAAATATTGTTATCCATTTATTCCATATATCATTAGGAAATAGTAGAAAAGTCCATGTATCATACAAATTGTTTATTTTTCACTTACAAAATGAGATGCATTGATTCTCAAAGCTCTATATTCAAAGGAAAAATATATTTTTAATCTTTTAATATGAAAAAAGTAAATGTTTATAACCAATACAATTAAATTAAAATACATTACTATTCAATCTTATGTCTCTATTTTTGTCAATTTGGGTCATTGAGGAAATCCTAGATATTGCCAAACTGATCTAGCTTTGTACAGAAAATTAATCTATTTGGTTTCTATCCAACTTTTTTTTACTTCATTGCGTTGTTTGAAAATATTAGCAATGGATTTGATAGATGTTTTTTCAGATAGAATGTAATACTTTTGAAACCTTATCCTCAAATGTAAATACTTGTAAGTTTCTGAGCCTAAAATATTTTCTTGCACATATATTGTATGTTGGCCATCAAGTATATTAAATTTCACATCATCACTTTCTAGGTCATTCATAAATACTCATAGACTATAAGAAGGGAAGAATGGTTACGTCTAAATTTGTAGGAATAACATTTATCGATGTGGAGTGGACAAGAAGGTCAACATTTTCATCATCTATCAGATGATACTGATATTCTAGAGGTGCTACATGAAATCTTGAAACATCAATTGAAAATACTTCACCATTGAAAAAAACAAATGAAATTTCTTAATAGTCGAGGGTTCTATTCTCTCGAATGTAGTTGATTTAGTATTGATTTTCAACCCATGCAACTTTGATTTAGATGGTTCTATTTCCAATTTAGTCAAATATTTTATCCTCATCATAGTAAACAACTTGACATGGTTTGGAGGGGAAATAAAACCTTTTCTATGAAAATTTAATATCATAATTACATAAAATAAATTTGAAATCTTACACTTCATTATTTCTATTACATAGGAAGTATTACACCCATATATAGGAGAGGTAGTTCCTATATTTAAGGAGAGATAATCTACATAAATATCCCCACACACAACTCCTAACAAAACTCCATGTTATTTTATGTGAGATTTTGTTTTCTCATAAAACTAATGTTGTTAATGAGTTGTTTACTCAACACTCATAACAATATTTACTCACTCACTCATAATTACAATAATGTAATTACAATAATATAATTAATTATTACAACACATATTATATTATCCTAGATAATATAATCACTCACATAATATTCTATGTTCACACTACAACATAGATATTCCTAACATTCGCCCCCTTAGTGTGAACATGGGGCAAGAGCACCTAAAAACATGAGTATGAGAGAGTTCTGCAATTGTTTCTTTGGATCTTGTTGTCTGGATCTTGCTACACATGATCACCTCTCTGGCTCACCAGATTGATCATGATCACCTCTCTGTGTGAATCTATTCACCGATTGATCGTCTTCCAATGAAGTACGGTAGTCAAAGGACTATATGATAGTCAGAGGATCATACATAGAAGCTTCCCTCCTGTAAACAAATGTTCTCAGCATCCAAAATGCACATCCTCCTCTTTTCAATCTTTGACAAGGAACATGTTTTATTTCTACACACATCACTCAAAGAAAACAACTAAAAATATTATTAAAATGTGCCACCAGTGCTATATGCGACCCGTCATTGGTGACTGACGAGAGGCCCTAAAATTCCTCCTTCCTCCTGTTCCTCCTTCCTCCAAAAAGTGAACTATTTACCATAAGAATTCCTCATCACTAGGACAAGAAAGTTCCTCATCTTTAGAGTATTCATCCCAATCAGTTTCTTCTTCAACCAAAAGAGATTTTTGATCTATTTTTCATCAAGTAGATCTTTTTCCCTCTTTTTATAATTCAAGGATACATTTCCTGATTCATCATAGTAATAGAATTTCATTTTACCTTTAAAAGGGAAAGGTTTTGGTTTGAACTTTACTTTCTAAGATGAATTACTTGTTTTATTTTGTATGTACATTAATTCTTGCATATGTAGTTTCCATGTATAGAAATCTTGTCCTTCAAACTTTTCAATCAAATTTAATTTCTCTATTTTGTACAATACTCATGAAAAATACAAAATTGAATCAGTACTTAAAAATTTATATGCAATACTTTTGAACCTCAAGCAAGAGAAGACTTTGTATTAACAATTCAACATTATTGGAAATTGGAGAAAACTTTGAGTAGAAGAATTGATATACTGAATTTGATAGTTGTATAGTGAAATCCGTATTTCTTCAAAAATACGAACCGAGTTATTCTGAATTTTTTTGTCATTTCTTGACCAACACATGGTTCAACATGCAAAATTATAGAAAAACCCAAATCTAGAAACAAAAAATAGAAGTTATTCTTTGAGACGGATTTGATCAAGAAAACACTAAAATTTCCCACATCAGACCTACTCTGGTACCAAATGAAAATTTAATATCATAATTACATAAATTAAATTTGAAATCTTACACTTCATTCTTTCTATTACATAGGAAGTATTACACCCATATATATAGGAGATGTAGTTCCTATATTTAAGGAGAGATAATCTCCATAAATATCTCCACACACAACTCCTAAAACAACTCCATGTTATTTTATGTGAGATTTTGTTTTCTCACAAAAACTAATATTGTTAATGAGTTGTTTACTCAACAACTCATAACAATATTTACTCACCCACTCATAATTACATTTACAATAATGTAATTAATTATTACAAAACATATTATATTATCCTAGATAATATAATCACTCACATAATATTCTATGTTCACACTGAACATAGATATTCCTAGCATTCTATGCAAGAAATGACAAATAAAAGAGGTTTTTTTGTTTCTATAAAAAAATTTGAATCTGTAAATATACCATTATGATTTTTTTACATTTAAACAACTACTTTTGTCGAATCTGTAAGAATCCTAAAATTATGACCATATTCTAAATAGGAATATGGTCTGATGTTTATTGAGGCATGCACTTCCCGTTTATTGAATAAAGAAACATCCAAATCTATATCCGACTAAAACATGTATTGTTTAGAAATTCGATGCATTTGACTTTGAACATGTAGTGTGACAAAATTAATAAATTTTGAGGATATAACAATACCAACATCTTATTTATTCTCATTTATAACAAAAAACAAACAACTTTAGTCGATGTGGTAGTTTTCGGGTAATGTATTTCAACAAACCATTCATCATCTCTTTTCATCCAATAATTACCGCCTTCTATGAATGGGATTGTCATGAAGAGAGAACGTATAATGAAAGATATTTTACCTATAATTAGAGTAAAATACATTAATAATTAGGTCATTTATGAATTTTAAAATTTTTCTATAACATTTTACGATAAGGAATATATATACTACCCTAATAGTAGCAAATATCTCAAAATGGAGAGCATTGGAGGAGGAGCGACTAACGAGTGGGAGGAGGAGTTTTGAAAATTGATGGGTGAGAAACTAATGGTCGAGGAATTCCACCTGGATCCAAGGAGTCTGTTGCAACTATAGCAGACAGTGAGACCCAAGGACAAGATGCTGACAAGGAAAAGGAAACCCATAAAAAGGCATCAAATTCATGGTCAAATCAAGTGAAGAATGAAACTACATCGAAAGGCCCAAATTTTTTCCTTCAGGTGGTTAAGGAGGCATCGATATGTGTACTAGAAATCCTTGAATCCATTTTAAATAATACTACAAAAATTGAAGAAAGTGTTGGTTGGGAAATTAGTGGGAGGTAGACCAAATATTGATGTTGTGAGAAGATGGGCCAAACTGAAATGGAACCCTAAAGGACACTTGGAGGTAAGTTATCTAACAAATGGGTTATTTATTTTTAACTTTATTATCTAGGAAGATATGCAGAAGGTTCTAGAAGACAACCTTTAGTTTTGGGGGAAAATAGGTTTTAGGTATCTCAGGAAGTGGGAACCAAACTTTAATCTAAAAAAAGAGAATCTGAAATAGTTCCCTATTTGGATTCACCTAATAAAGTTTTCTTTAGAGTTTTGGCATGATGACATATTAAGAGGAATAGAAAACTCCTTGGGTTTATTGGTGCTAATAGACAATGTGACACCGAACATGACTAGACTTGTTTGTGCTAGATTTTACATTTACACTATCTCAAGCCAGGATATTCCTAATAACATCAAGTTGAAGTCTAGATTAGGGATGTGGGAATAAAATATTGAAATGGAAATCTCTCCAAAAAAATTCACTAAGTGCAATGGTTGGGAAATTCTTCCCGAGTTTTAAGTGTAAGATTTCAAAGATGTATTTTGATGTTACCATGAATGAAGGAAAAGAATACAAGGGAAAAATTATTATGTATATTGTAGTAGATCACTAGAAGGTCTTTTTTAAGAACCATAATGAAGTGTACAAGCATATTAGAATCCAAAAAAGAGAGGAACCTTTGAAAACTCCAACTAAAATGGTATCGGAAAAGGATGAAGATGGTTTTACTTTGGTATTCAATAGAAGGAGATCCAAATCTCGGTCAATGTCTAATTCAAAGATCACAGAGAAAAATAAGGAACAACTAGCTAAATACTCCTCATCTACTAGGAAGATGGATCTTTTCACTTCAAGTAACAAGATTGGCTTGAATATAAAATCTTATGGGCATGCAACTATGGAGAATGGAAACAAGGATGAACAACAACTTGTAGATTTTTTTCTAGAATAAATAGTGGTGGAACAGATCCAAAAACTGATTGGACAAGAACAAGATGAAACAATTACTACTTCTATGGGAGAGAAGATAACAGTAGGTGATTTGATCAACCTTTCAATGGATGAAATCTTGAATGTTTAGCAAATTCTAGAATAATGACGTGGAAGGTAAGATAGAGAAATTAGTGAAGGTTTCATCTGGAAAAAAGGGTGAATCCTCTAAAAGTACACATTCAAGGAAAGGAGAAATGACTTCATCAATAAAAAAGGGCGAGTCATCGAAAGTAACTCCATCTGGTAAAGGGGAAGACCCTTGGGAGAGAAAACCCAATCAATGTGGAGACTCCTAACAATAAACAAGGTAGACCAAATAAATTTGAATCAAGAAAAAGAACTACTCAAGGATATAGACTCAGGGAAACAGACTTGTTTGGACCAAGAAGGTCTTTAGGAAAAATAAACCCAATCTTAGAAAATGAATTGCATCTCTTGGAATGGAAGAGGGCTTAACAACCTGCTAAATGGAGGGTTCTTAGAGACTTGATAGAAGGAAAAAGATAGATGTTTTAGTAGTTCAAGAAACCAAAATGAAAGATGAGAGTTTCCTAAACTCCTGTAATTTATTTTGGAAAAATTCTAAGGCGTTTGTTGTTAGTTTGAATGGTGCCTCTAGAGGGATAGATGTTGTGTGGAATCCTACTACTTTTGAGGGCACTCTCTTATTAAAAAGAGATAATCATATGGCTGTCATGATGAGAAATTTGGATAATGGTAAAATATGGGTCCTTTCCAACATTTATGCCCCTACTCTTCACAAAGAAAGGAAAAAATTATGGCAACATCTCCTAACTTTCAAAAATCATATCACTAGCTCTGATTGGCTTGTGATGGGTGACTTTAATACCCCTATTTCTCCTTTAGAAAAGAAAGGGGGTTCCTAGGAGTATACTATCGGAATGGAGGATTTTAATGATTTTCTTCTAAATTCTTATCTTATTGATATAGACCTAAAGGGTAGTAAATATACTTGGTCAAACAAGAGAAAGATCCCAACTATTCAAGTGAGATTAGATAGGGTCTTGGCTTCGGAGGAATGGTTAAAACATGATATATCCCTCTTTTCTCTACCAAGGATAGGGTCAGATCATAACCCAATCCATTTTATGATTAAGGATCCAACCAGAGGAAAACCCCTTTCGTTTAGAAAAATGTGGCTTCATAGTGAGGAACTCAAATAACTAGTCAACGAATGGTGGAGGTTTAAGGTCCAAGGAACAACGATGTATAGATTAACCAAAAAATTGTAGAATGTCAAAATGAATCTTAAAAAATGGAACAAGAAGTGTTTTGGGAATATATTCCAGAAGAAAGCGGAACTTAAAATAGATTTACAAAACTTCCAAAGGTAGAGTGAAAGGAGTGAATATGAAGCAGATTTGGAAGACTATGAAAAGGAAATAATTCTTCTGTTGGAATACCACAATATTTTAGCTAAGGAAGAATCCTTCTGGAGGAAAAATATAGAATTACTTGGCTCAAAGAAGGGGATAAAAACACTATATTCTTCCATCTGACCACCCTCAAGAAAATAAGCTTCAATAGAATAAATAAATTCGAAAAGGAGAAGGAATCTCTTGGAAGAGAAGGAAGAAATAAAAGATGAAGCCATATCTTTTTTAAAAACTTGTTAACTAATCAAAGTGTACCTAACTTGGCTAAGGAGAATGACTTCCTTAATTTCATTCCTTCTATGGTAACGGAAGAAGATAACAGATTCTCTCAGTGATCCCTTCCATGGAGGAGGTTGAATTCACAGTTAAACATCTCATTCTAGATAAGGCTCTGGGCCCGATGGATTTCAGGCTTTCTTCTTCTAGCATTTTTGGGATATTATCAAAAAGGATGTTTACAAAGTAGTGGAAGAATTTTTCAGTCATAAGAAAATGCTTAAGGATATGAATTGTACTTTTCTAGCCCTTGTTCCGAAATGTGGTAATGCTATGGAATTTAAAGATTTTATGCCTATAAGTATTTGTAATACTACCTTCAAAATACACACAAAAAACCTTCTTCTATGCTGATAATCACTCCTTCCTACTATTATATCTTAACAACAAGGGGGTTTTATTTTGGGAAGACAAATTCAAGATGGGATCATTACTATCAAAGAGATGATTCACTCAGCAAAACTCAACAAAAAGGCTGCTATGATTCTCAAATTGGATATGGCCAAGGCCTATGATAGGGTCTCATGGAGTTTTCTTGATAAAATTCTCAACAAGTTTGGATTTGACTCCTCCTTTGAGTTTAGTTAAGGCTTGTTATATCCAATGCTTGGTTCTCCATTCTTATCAATGGGGCCCCATGTGGTTTCTTTCCCAGCTCATAAGGTTTGAGGAAAGGGGATCCACTATCCCCTTTTCTTTTTATAATCATGGTAGAAGCTCTTAGTAGAAGACTCAATGTGGAAACTAGTAATGGCACAATCAAAGGAATATCTCGGCTAGGGGCATGGAAAGTGTGTCACTTCAAAATTTTGTATATGATACTATTTTGGTGAGGGAAGCTTAAATTCCGGAATCTAAGAAGTTTAAAAGATTGTTAGATGACTACATGGAGGTTTTGGGACAGCTGGTGAACTATAGAAAAAGCTCCATTTTTTCCTTAACACTATGGAAAGTCGATGTAAGAAGATTTCTAAAATATTGGAATGTGACATTAAGCCCTTTCCATCCTTTTATTTGGGTATGCCTCTTGGGGATAAGATACCTCTTAGTGGAGAATGGAATTTTCTTATTGAAAGGTTTGAGAGGAAGTTAGCTGGATGGAAAGCTAATATGTTATAACAAGTTGGGAAAATCACTCTCCTTAAAATCTCCCTACAAATTCTTCTTATGTATGTGATGTCCCTCTATCAAATTCCAGTGAAAATTGCAGATAAACTTGAAAGGATTCAAAGACGTTTTTATGGAGTGGAAATGAAAGTAAAGATAGAATTCCATTGGTGGCATGGAAAAGAGTTTGTAAACCAAAAAATATGGGAGGTTTAGGACTTAGAGATTGGACTAAAATGAATAAATCCCTATTAGCCAAAATTGGATGGAGGCTAATTAATGAAGATGGGGTGTGGACTAGAATTTTAAGGAAAAAGTATTGGGAGGACGTTAATGATGAGAGATGGATTTTTAAATTGGATTCCTTCAATGGGTCAAGTATATGGAAAGCTATTAATTAGGAAATGGAAAAAGTAAGAAGATGGGAAATAGGAAAAGGCACAAAAATCTTATTTTGGACTAACAAATGGGCTAGTAACTTTAAGCTTGAAGATAAATTCCCCAAATTTCAAATCTATTAGAAAAATATGGGAGAAGAATACATAATTATATAGCATATGCTAGGAGCTTTCAAAATTAGAAGTACTTGGAATTAGACATGTAGGAGCTTAGAGAACACACAGATATCCTCAATGAATTCCTAAAAACCATGTGTCTTATAACAATGAGGAACAAGATAGAATAGTGTGGCACAAAGAACAAAATGGAATCTTCTCAGTCAAATCAGCTTATGCTTTATTCTTTGAGGAGGATACAAGTGAGGAAGATCTATTAGCTAACAAGATATGGAACAAAAATATCAGTCCCAAGGTTAATATTTTCAACTGGCTTATGGTGATAAATAAGATTCTAACAGTTGACAACCTTACTAAAAGAGGGTTTCATATGGTAAATAGATGTGCTCTATGTGAAGAGAATTTGGAAACGGTAAATCATTTGTTTTTGGACTGCTCTTTTTCTTTTCAAATTCTATCTTCTATTCTTGGATTGTTTTTAGTTAACTGGGTAAGCCCAAAGGAGGTTCAATCTTCTTGGAATCAATGGAGATGTTCATTCATAAGCCAAGGTCTAAAGAATCTTTGGATTATGAGTCTTGGACATCTATGGTGGGAAGTTTGGAAAGAACAGAATCAAAGGATTTTCAAAGGTAAGAAACTTCCCAATAGGCTGATTTTTAACAAATGTATACAAGCTGTTAGAAACAATTTCTCTATCCTAAAGAATAAAGATGTGGAATTTGTGGAAAGAGAAAATCACATCATCAACAATTGGAACTTAACTTATGACCCCCAACCTAAGAAAATTAATCCTAGAGAAGGGGTAAGATGGACTAATCCCAGAGAGGGTTTTATCAAACTAAATTTTGACGGAGCTACTAAAGGGAACCCTAGAAAGGCTGGAGGAGGAGGTGTGTTTTGTGATGCAAATGGTAAGTTTATCCTCACTTAATTATTCAATTTAGGCCTTATATACGATCATCCTTAGCGGATTGGATCATCGAGTCATGGGAAACATTAGGTTAGTGGGACGTGTGCCCTAAGGAAACCTCTATATTTTAAAGAATATGGTTCTTCTCTCGGTAGATGAGATGAGGTTAGAAAATCATAACAAAACATAAAATTTAACAGGGGTGTACCAAACAAGCCTTATAAGAAATCAATCGATAACACAACCGTCTAAAAAAGGAAATGGTGAACGACCGAAAAATGGTGGACAAAATTACACCACAGGCCAGATAAGATCACACAGAACACTACCTCAAACTACTCAAGCACAACTTCAAAGATAATAACAAAATTGTAGAGATGCACAATTTCTACGTGAAAATAAAGGTGATCAGAGACAACAAAGATATGTAAAGGATGAACAAAATGAACCACAGTGCATATTATATTACTCTAAGAATTATGCACAGTATTACAATAGAAAAGATGCAAGATTATTGTTACGAAACCCTAGAAGAAGTCTATAGCTCTAGACCCCTACCTTCGCAAAAGAGGGACTAAGACAGAGAAAAAAATGACTGACTCCTTATTTCTATCTTGATTACCATATATAGGAAGAGGAGGAGGAGATAAGAAGTCATCCTTTACTCCTTTCCAACTACTTTTAATTATGATAAATGGAGATATTTCACACACTTTCCCATTATCTTCCCTTTCTAAAGAGTGAGAGCCATGCCTATTTAATGCATATTTAACTATCTTGCAACCGACTCTTTTGAAATGGACTCACCTTTGAGGAATATCTCTTTGGCTCTTTATTACATAACCAGATCTTCCGATCTCTTGTGCATTGGTCCTTGGGTTCATGATTCAAGTAGCGTGTGTTTTTCATTCTATTGGAATGATCGGGGTGAGTGCACCAAGTTGGGGTGCCAAAAAGTAGACAAGAATTCGGAAGAAAGAAAAATGCATACGCATTTTTTTAAAATGTGCTTGCGTTTTAATTTGTTTGGCTCAGAAATCACTAAAGCATAATGCGTATGCATTATATAATGCATACGCATTACATAACGTGTACATGTTACATAACACGTACGTGTTATGATTATTATAAATGAAAAAATAAGCCCGAGCCTCTATCATTTTGCCTCCCTCAAACATTAGTTTTAAAGCTTAACCATGCCCTCTTGTTTTTTCATTCAGCTAGATCTCAAGCTCAAAGGATCATTTCTGGATCATGGGGAAGATCTGAATCGATGGTGGTGCCACGAAGAAGAGGTAAGCACAATTCTTTTCTCAAAATTGCATTGAAATATGATAATTATAGATTAAAATTTGAATTAAATATATATTTTTTATTGTTATAATTAGAGGTCGAGGGAATCAACCACAACCTAACCCTGTTATTCTTGTCATCCCTTTCGACACTCCCATAGTTACTCAACATCCATCAGGTAATCAAGAAGATTTAGCAACCCAAATAGTTGAAAACAAAAGTGAAATTGAGGATTTAATCAAAACAATGAGGGATAAAAAATCTACAAACTCCCACCACACCTCTCTTATAAACACATTAGAGGCATTAATTTTTCAAATTGACACGGAAATGGGGCAAATTGATCATTGGACAACTTACAGAGAGGGTTGTAGGGTTTATTATTGTAACAAGTTGTAATATGTAGATGTAAAGAAAAATAAATTTCAAAAGAACTCATATGCGCCTTATTCATAGACCCCCGCACTAATTTTCCTATTTTGTTGACATGTAAATTATTTGCCATCCATTGGTGCAATAATAATTTGATTAAAAATAATTTTAGGACCGATGGTGGATGGTGTTTCATTTTCCACCTTGTAATAACAACGAGGTGCCACTATACTTTCTGAGGAAACTCTATTGCAAGTTTATCCTCAACGAGATCCCAAATTATTTTGATTTCTGAGATTTCTAGGGCCGAGGAAAAGGATCTACACAGGATCAACCAGGTGCACAATGTGCACCTATTCAACAGGGTAGATTCCCCGCACAAAAGCCCCCTCACCCTGAGATTGTCCCTTAAATAGTGAAGGAGACAATAGAGATTGATATACTCCACGCACTTCAGAGGCTATCTGCAACCCTTGTTCAACATACGAGGGAGATTTATGAGCCAGATGCTCGCAGAGGTACATAGAGTATTCCCTCAGGGAGTACTAGCATGAGGCCACATATTTGCTCATCATGTGGTAGCATATGTTTGGGGCCCGAGGAGGATGATACTTTCATGTGTACAGATTTTAGTGCACCTAGTGCTCGGGATGAACATGATAATGTCACTATGTTAGATGTCCTTTTGAGTGAGACATTTCGATTACATTCATCAAGATCACCTTGGTAGGTAAATTTTTATGTTTTGTTATGTGTGACACAAAAAGTTTGGAGTACCTTATTTACTTATATATGTTAAATTTTTGAAATAATTGTATTTGTACATGTACATGTACATACATTGATATTACAACGTGTAGGAGGTGCATCTTCATCCCACCACAGAAGCGATGACCATACAAACACATACATTCACAGAGGTAATTTAGAGTGTTAATTATGTAAAATTTTGACATACACGTGCATATATATATATATATATATATATATATATATATATATACATGTATATATATATATATATATACATGTATATATATATATATATATATATATATATATATACATGTATGTATATATATATATATATATATATATATATGTATATATATATACATATGTATATATATACATGTATATATATATATATATATATATATATATATAGTATATATATATATGTCCATCTAACTCATGATATATGTTTGATAAAGATATATACCATACATATATAAAGGTGTTGTATGTATATCTATATATATACAAATTTTGTATTTCTCGTATACATGTATATATATATACATATACATACATGTATATATATATATACATACATGTATATATATATATATATATACATGTATATATATATATATATGTATATATATATATATATACATATATATATAGTTTGTATGTATATATCAAATATATGTATGTATCATGTATGTATATGTCCATCTAACTCATGTATGATATATATACATGTTTATATATATATAAGATGTTGATGTCCATCTAACTCACGTGATATACATGTTTGATAAAGATGTTGACTTTACTAGACACCCCACCATCTCTGCGATAAGTAGATAAAGGTGTTGCCACTACGATTTCATCTACGTAACAACTCACTGAGGTATTCAAACAACACGTAAATTTTGTTAAATTTCTCGTGTAATTCATATTATGTTAAATTACATGTTAGTAATGTATTTCATTGTAGAATTATTAAATTATGTTAATAATGTCCTTCATTGTGTATATGCAAGAGTTACTGCGGACAGTAGCGTAGTACTTCATTTGATTAATAGGCGTGGCGAGGTAAAAACAATAGTTCTATATTTATAAAATTAGTTAAAATATTGTCATTATGTAGATACATGTAGTTAGCTCTATTTTTGCTAATTCTGATGTTAGATTTTTTGATCTTATGTGTATGTAGGGAACTTCAACCCCCTCCATTTTGACTTCGAGGGCACGAGACTCCTCCCTCTCCTCGACTTTGCACCCCCATCCGTACTAAAGGAGCTCCCAATGACTCATATGAGCGTGAGATGTAAATTCAGTGTGATCGACAACTTGTAGTAAGTTTTTGTATTTATGTTAATACTTTCATTCTATCATGGTCTTAAATACATGTTGAAAACATATATAAATTAAGTTTTGAAAAAAAAAAATTGTTTGCATTTACAAGCTCATCTACGGTGAGTATTCAATGGAAGAGGACTCAAAGCATGGGCTCAGACTATCCAAATTCATCTCATGGATCTCCATCTTCGCCTAAGGGAGGGCCTTCTTTGAGCAAGGCCAAGAGAGAGATAGATTTTGATGAGTAGGAAATATATATGTCTTACACATGACATTGTTTTTGTATGCCTATATGCATGGTATTGTATGTATGACTATATGGCATTTAAACTTGATGGTATATGACCTATTTGGGTATTTTTTAATTTATTATGCACATTAAAATACTATTTGGAACTTGATAATTTTGTATGATACCTTACATTTCTGATATTATTTTTGCATGAATCTAATATGATGTGCACTTGACAATATTTAAGACATTATGGATTATTTTTTCATTTATTGTTGATGTACATGTACTAGCATTTTCAATGTATAATATACATCAAACTTTAGAAATCAATATTTATATAATGTATCTATATAAAGAGTTACCTAATCGAGTAATTATTAATTCAATTTATCAATGTGTATATGTGTATTTACCTTACTTGTGCTTCTTCTTGCTCATGGTCTCTTTATACTTTGGTTCCTATCTTATCATGCACTTACTACATTCTTCTATGCTTCGTAGTCTTCTCCCTGTTAAAACACCGGACAATCATCACAATTTGATGCGTTTCATCTCATTGATTTTTTTAGAATGTATCTCCATATACATTATTCCAATGCTTGAGAATGTTTCCGATGCAATGACATTCGATTTAGACACTCAATTATTCTTGATTGTCTAATCTTTTCCAATTCATGTTATTACCTTTAAATCTATAGGCATTTCAAGTTATTTAGAAATCACATCACACCCTTCACTAGGCTTGATGACTACCCCTATCGTTTTAAGGCACTTTTGAAAGCATCCATAGGTTTATCATAACATAAATTATCGATAAATCAAAGGTCACTAAGTCGTAGACCAGCTAACTCCCATCCAAAACTAAACAAGAAAGATTTACTAGGTGATTGATAACTCTTGTGCGTTACGAGACATACCCCTGTCAAATTCATTCTTAAGCCAATCTAGTCATTCAGGGGATCTTAAGAGACTACGCCCGAACAGGGTACCCCAAAAGCATGGCGAGTGTAGGGAACCCAAAAAAATGATCCACTAGTGTTCACCAAGCCACCCCAATGTGTTGGCATAGTTGGTTCGGTCCCATGAGCTTCCATTTGCAAACTATAGCCTGTGGCATCCCTACACTGACTCAGACTACACTATTTCTCATGTTTACAAACAATATCATAGTGAGATAACCAAATGGAGATGGAGAAAACCATGAGAGTATTTAAAATAGGTCCCCACCATGGATTTCTTAGATCTAACAACACGTCTCTAAGTGCCACGGAGTCTGAGAAATCACCCATCAAAGATATGGCATGATTGGGCCTTAGGGCTCTTAAGGGACTATTCCCAGGAGCGGGTATCCCAAAAGCACGGGGAGTGTAGGGAACCAAAACGAAGCCTCCAATAATGTTCACCAGTAAACTCCGACATGTTGGCATAGTTGGTTTGGTCCCGGAGCTTCCATTTGCAAACTACAACGTCCGTGACCCTCTACACCGACTAAACCGCACTATCTCTCACGTTTGCAAATAATAGCATAACAAGAGAACCAGATGGAGATAGAGAAATATGCAAGAGGGTTTCATAGAGGACCCTAACATGGAGTCATCGAGATCTAACGAGACATCTCTAGGTGCCACAGAGTCTGAGAAATCACCCATCGAACATATGGCGTGTTTGGTCCTCACGGCTCTTAAGGGACTACGCCCAGATGGGGTAGGCCGAAAGCACATGGAATGTAGAAACCAAAATGAATGCTCTAATAGCATTCATCAGGCCATTTGACATGTTGGCCCGAGACGGTTTTTTCCCACATGCTACCGTTTGCAAACTACAACATCTAAAGCACCTTACACCGACTCGAGACTACACTATTTCATGCGTTTACAACCAATAGGACAATGGGAGAACCTAATGGAGACAAAAAAACCTTTGAGAGGCTTTGTTATTGGGCCACAACTAGGATCTTTTAGATCCAACAAGACATCTCTAGGTGCCATGAAGTCTGAGAAATCACGTGTCAAAGATATGGCGTGTTTTGGTCTCAGGGCTCTTAAGAGACTATGCTTGAACGAGGTAGCCCAAAAGCATGAGGAGTGTAGAGAACAAATAAAAATCCTCTAGTAGCATTCACCAGGCCATTTGGACATGTTGTAGTAGATGGTTCGGTCCCACACACTACTGTTTCAAAACTACACCCTTTGGCACCCTACATTGACTCAAACTACACTATTTCACGTGTTTACAAACAATAGGATAGGGAGAGAACCATATGGAGATGGATAAAACCATGAGAGGATTTCATAGTGGGCCCCAAATTAGAGATTTCAAATCTAACATGACATCTCTAGGTGCCATGGAGTCCAAGAAATCAACCGTCAAAGATATGGTGTGTCTGGGCCTCAAGGCTCTTAAGCGACTACGCCCAGAGAAAGCACGGGAGCATAGGGAACAAAATTGAATCCTCCACTAGAATTCACCTAGTAACCCCAACATGTTGGCGTAGATGGTTCATTCCCACGAGCTTTTGTTTGTAAACTACACCCTCGACATCCCTACAATGACTCAAACCGCACTATTTCACGTGTTTGCAAATAATAAGACAAAGTGAGAGAACCAGATGGAGATGAAAAAATGGTGAGAGGATTTCATATTGGGCCCTGACATGGAGCTTTAGATCTGATGAGACAACTCTAGGTACCACGAAGTCGAGAAATCACCCGTTGAATATATAAGGCGTTTGGTCTCAGGGCTCTTAAGAGACTACGCTCGAACAAGGTAGCCTGAAAGCACGGGGAGTGTAGGGAACAAAAAAGTATCCATAGTGTTCACTGGGCCATTTAGATGTGTTGGCCCCAGATCGTTTGGTCCCACACACTAACATTTGCAAACTACAACATCTAATAGCCTTACACTCGACTCAGATCGTTGCACTTTTCTCGCGTTTGCAAACAATAGCACAACGAGAGAAACAGATAGAGAAGGAGAAAACCACGAGAGGGTTTTTATAGGGCCACAACATGGATCTATTAGATATGATAAGACATCTGTAGGTGCCACAGAGTCTGAGAAATCACCCGTCAAAGATATGGTGTGTTTAGGCCTCATGGTTCTTAAGCGACTACTCCTAGATGGGGTACCCCGAAACCACGGGGAGCGTATGGAACTGAAACAAAGCCTCAAATAGCATTCAATTGGACACCTTGATGTGTTGGCATAGACGGTCTGGTCCCATGAGATTTTGTTTGCAAACTACACCTTCTGGTAGCCCTACATTGACTCAAACTTCACTATTTTGCAGGTTTGCAAACAATAGAACAACGAGAGAACCAAATGGAGATGGAAAAAACCGTGAGATGATTTCATAATAGGCCCTGAATTGGAGTTTTTGGATCCAACGAGACATGTCTAGGTGCCACGGAGTCTGAGAAATCACCCCTCAAAGATATGGCATTTTTTTGTCTCAAGGCTCTTAAGAGATTACGCCCGAACGAGGTAGCCCAAAAGCACGGGGAGTGTAGGGAACCAAAAAAATCATCTAGTAGCATTCACCAGGACATTTTGACATGTTGTCTCGGATGGTTTGGTCACACATGCTACCGTTTGCAAAGTACACCCTCTGGCAACCCTACACTGACTCAAACTTCACTATTTTGTGTGTTTATAAACGATAGGACAACGAGAGAACCGGATGGAGATGGAAAAAACAACGAGAGGATTTCTTAGTGGGCCTGACATATATTTTTTGGATCTAACGATACATCTCTAGGTGCCACAGAGTCTGAGAAATCACATGTCGAAGATATGGCGTGTTTGGGCCTTAGGGCTCTTAAGCGACTACGCTCGGATGGGGTAGCCTGAAAGCATGGGGAGTGTAGGGAACCAAAATGAAGCCTCCACTAGAATTCTCCTGCCACCCCGATGTGTTGGCATAGTTGGTTAGGTCCCACAAGCTTCTATTTGCAAACTACAGCCTCTGGCAGCCCTACACTGACTCAAACTGCACTATTTCACGTGTTTGCAAATAATAACACAACGAGAGAACCAGATGGAGACGGAGAAAACCGCGAGATAATTTCGTAGAGGGCTTCCACTTTGAGCTCTCAGATCTGATGAGACATCTCTAGGTGCCATGGAGTCTAAGAAATCACTTGTCAAAGATATGGCGTGATTGGGCCTCAGGGCTCTTAAGCGACTACACTCAATTATCAATACTTCATTGCAGTTTTTCTTGCCAGTATGTTGCTTTTGGAACTACTTGGTTTGATTTGTGAAGTTGAAGCAGCTGGGATTAATAAAAATAATCAACTTGGCATGTTGTCCTTAATATTATCCATGATTCTATCGACAACATCACATAGATCTTCCATTCCAGTTAAGTTGTGATCCTTCCACGCTTCCCATTTTTCCTTTTCTTCCACTCGTATCTTCTCTTTAAGTTCTTCTAGATGTTTTTGGGTAATCAAATTAACTCTTTATGAATTTTAGGAGGCATTTCTTCTTGAATCATAGTGACATCTTCACCTAATTATTTTTCTTCACGATGTTCATTGTCATCTAAAGTTGAAGACTAAATATTTATATGGCCTTCGGCTTCTTTTTGGGCACAAACAACCTTTTGTAATGTCCAAAAAAATTCAGGCTCTTCATTCTCTGTTTGATTGAAGATATTCATTCTTTCAAAATGAACAGTTGGAACATTGGTGGTCTCCCCAACAAAACTAAGTTCATAGTCTACATAGTTGCATCCTATGGAAAAATCATTGAACATTGGTGGTTCCCTACGCTCCCCGTGCTTTCGGGCTACCTCGTTTGGGCGTAGTCACTTAAGAGCCCTGAGGCCCAATCACGCCATATCTTTGATGGGTGATTTATCAGACTCTGTGGCACCTAGAGATGTCTCGTTGGATCCAAAACCTCCATGCTGAATCCCTCTATGAAATCCTCTCGCGGTTTTCTTCGTCTCCATCCGGTTCTCTCATTGTGCTATTATTTGCAAACGCGTGAAATAGTGCAAATCCGAGTTAGTGTAGGTCTACTAGAGGCTGTAGTTTGTAAATGAAATCTCATGGGACAAAAACACTATGCCAAAATGTCGGGGTGGCCTGGTGAGCTCTAGTGGAGAATTCATTTTGGCTCCCTACATTCCCCGTGCTTTCAGAGCTACCCTGTTCGGGCGTAGTCGCTTAAGAGCCGTGAGGCCCAATCACGTCATATATTTGATGGGTGATTTCTTGGACTCCATGGAACCTAGAGACATCTCATTAGATCCAAGAGCTCCACGTTGGGGCCCTCTATGAAATCCTCTTGCAGTTTTCTCCGTCTCCATCCGGTTCTCTCGTTGTCTTATTGTTTGCAAACGCGTGAAATAGTGTAGTCTGAGTCAGTGTAGGGCTGCTAGAGGTTGTAGTTTGCAAACAAAATCTCATGGGACCAAACCAACTATGCCAACATGTCGGGGTGGCCTAGTGAATGCTAGTGGAGAATTTTTTTGGTTCTCTATGCTCCCCATGCTTTCGAGCTACCTCGTTCGGGCATAGTCGCTTAAGAGCCCTGGGGCCCAATCACGCCATATCTTCGACGGGTTATTTCTCAATTTGTGGCACCTAGATATGTCTCATCAGATCTAAGATCTCCATGTTGAATCCCTCTATGAAATCCTCTCGCGGTTTTCTTCGACTCCATTTGATTCTCTCGTTGTGTTGTTGTTTGCAAACGTGTGAAATAGTGCAGTCTGAGTCAGTGTAGGGCTACTAGAGGCTGTAGTTTACAAACGAAAGTTCATGGGACCAAATAAAATATGCCAACACATCAGGGTGGCCTGGTGAATTTTATTGGAGCATTCGTTTTGGTTCCCTACGCTTCCCGTGCTTTCGGGCTACCTCGTTTGGGGGTAGTCACTTAAGAGCATGAGGCCCAATCACGCCATATATTCAATGGATGATTTCTCGGACTCTGTGGCACCTAGAGACATCTCATTAGATCTGAAATATCCATGTTAGGGCCCACTATGAAATCCTCTCGTGGTTTTTTCTATCTCCATCCGGTTCTCTCATTGCTCTATTGTTTTTGCAAACACGTAAAATAGTGCGATGCGAGTCAATGTAAGGCCGCTAGAGGTTGTAGTTTACAAATGGAAGCTCATGGGACCCAAAAACTACGCCAACACATAGGGGTTGCCTATTGAATGCAATTGGATCATTATTTTTGTTCCCTACACTCCTCGTGCTTTCGGGTACCCCGTCTTGGCGTAGTCGCTTAAGAGCCCAGAGGCCCAATCAAGCCATATCTTCGACGGTGATTTCTCATACTCCATGGCACCTAGTTATGTCTCATCAGATCTAAAATTTCCATGTCAGGGCCCTCTATGAAACCCTCTTGTGGTTTTCTCCATCTCCATCTGAGTTCTCTCGCTATGCTATTGTTTGCAAACGTGAGAAATAGTGCAGTCTGAGTCAGTGTAAGGCTGCTAGATGTTGTAGTTTGCAAATGGTAGCATGTGGGACTGAACCATCTAGGCTAACATGTCCAAATGGCATGGTGAACACTATTGGAAGATTTTTTTTGGTTCCTTATGCTCTTCGTGCTTTCAGGGATACCCTGTTCGGGCATAGTCGCTTAAGAGCCCTAAGGCCCAAATACGCCATATCTTTGACAGTGATTTATCGACTCCATGCACCTAGAGACGTCTCGTTAGATCCAAAAGCTCCATGTCGGGGCCCTCTATGAAATCCTCTCATAGTTTTCTTCATATCAATCCGGTTCTCTCGTTGTGATATTGTTTGCAAATGCGAGAAATAGTGCAGTATGAGTCAGTGTAAGGCTGTTAGATGTTGTAGTTTGCAAACGGTAGCATGTGGGGCCAAACCGTTTGGGGACAACACATCCAAATTTCCCGGTGAACACTATTGGAGGATTTTTTGGTTCCCTATGCTCCTCATGCTTTTGGGCTACCTCGTTCGGCGTAGTCTCTTAAGAGCCTTGAGACCAAAACACCTTATATCTTCGACGAGTGATTTCTCAAACTCCATGGCACCTAGGGATGTCTCTTTGGATCCGAGATCTCAACATCAAGGCCCACTAAGAAAGTGTCTCGCGGTTTTTTCCATCTCCATTTGGTTCTCTCGTTGTCCTATTATTTGCAAACACGAGAAATAGTGTAGTTTGAGTCAGTGTAGGGTTGCGGACAACGTAGTTTGTAAACAAGCTCATGGTACCGAGCCAACTATGCCAACACGTTGGGGTGGCACAGTGAACACTAGTGGAGGATTTGTTTTGGTTCCCTATTCTCCCCATGCTTTCGTGATACCCCGTCCAGTGTAATCGCTTAAGAGAACCGAGGCTCAATCATGTCATATCTTCGATGGGTGATTTCTTGGACTCGCGTGGCACCTAGAGACGTTGCGTCGATCCTATAGCTCCACATCGGGGACCACTATGAAATCCTCTCGCGGTTTTCTCTATCTCCATTCAGATGGAGTTAGTGTAAGGTTTTCCATTGCCAATCACCTGAATAATATAGGTGGTTCATACAATATAGGTGGTGAAATGAGAATTTTAATAAGATATTTTTACAATATAGGTGGTGAAATGATAATTTATGTTTTTGTTTCTTTATAATATTTAATTTTTCTTATCTTCACTTGGCTTCGAGAATAATAAATTCTCTACTAACAAAGCACCAACCACGTGAAGGTGGGAACTTTTTTGGGACCACTAACGTATATAAACATGTTAGTAAGCAATTAAATATAATTTTAAATCATACAAAATTTAAACAAAATCATTTAAGTAAATATTCAAATTAAATTCATGAAGAACATACCTTTGCAAATTCAATCCAATTAACCACAAGGATCAACTCTATTCTTGACAAGAGTAGCAATAATTGCTTCATGATCGTATTCACGAACCTTCCACATATTTTTTTTTATGGCTGGCCTTGATATTTGATCAATTTAACATTTTTTGCAAGGACCATATGTGAATAGTGAAGTATCTTCCTATGTACTTCATAGTCTTCAAACAAATAAATGTTTGGTTTTTTGATAAAATATCATCGAAGCCAAGTTCCAGTGACTACCACTAATCTAGTGGGATACTCAAGGTCTTCACCATCAATGAATTTGGAAGTCAAAAAAATTTCCCTCTACACAATGAGATAAGAAGTAGTCTATTCCCTCTTTGTTAAATTCCATCGCAATAACTACAAAAACGTGCCCTATGTATCAAAAAGTAAAATTGTTCAGTCAATTTATAAATACATTAAGAGTTGACCATTTAATAATTTATAAATCTAAAACATGGCATGTACATATATGTATGTACCTTGTTGCACTAAATCGTAGACTTGGTCAAAGTCGGTGATGTTGTCATTTGATCCAAGACCCCGCAAGTTGTAATGCTCATGGAACTTGATGTGTGTCAAGTGGAATTAGAGGTTTACAAGTCTATTCATCAACCCACCGATGTGACTCACATTCATTCCATACAAAATCAATGCATGATATATAAAAACATGTCATGCACCTACTATAAATAGTCCAAGCATTTACATCTGAACTACGGAATGAGTGCATATCACTTGATCCTGCAACTATCATACAATCTTCAAAGTTTGTTAGATGTTGTTTCTCTATCATCTAAAAATATCTATAAACCATTAATATCTCTTAAGATTCATGGCCCATATGCTTGATACACCAATCAACAATGCTTTTACATCTATAAAATTAGCACCCTCCTTGAACTTTAACTCTTCTCTTGCAAGTGATCTTTTCACACATGCTCCTGCACCATCATGCT
Source organism: Taxus wallichiana var. yunnanensis (assembly GCA_018340775.1). Classification (NCBI taxonomy): domain Eukaryota; kingdom Viridiplantae; phylum Streptophyta; class Pinopsida; order Cupressales; family Taxaceae; genus Taxus; species Taxus wallichiana. The sequence continues at coordinate 137,414,301 of CM031244.1, read as the reverse complement.
CTCCTTTTCCATGCCTTTCCTTAGTAAAAATCTAGATATGTTATACATTTGTTTCTTTGTGCATCCTGCTTAGCCAATAAAACATCCGTGCATTCTTGAATTGTGATGTGTAGTTGTCCGACTAAATGTAATGTTGATCAAAACTAATGTTCCTCTTATTCAAGTTCGCATAAAACACCTGGAAACACCCTTGTACATATTCTGTAGAATGTTTCCAATCATCACTGATGTATAAATGATACTCTCTTAATATTTTTCGATCTTTCTTAGTGATTTCGGAGAGTGCATGAATGTTATATGCATGAAAATAGAAACTTGCACTAAATTATAATATTGAGACCGAACCTCCATTTGTGGTTGTAATGTGTAATTATCTACAAATTCAACTACTGAAACAATAGTACCAAGTGGGAATGTGTCCTTTCTTAACTTGAATTTTTCATCCAACCATCGATCTCTATGTGTGTGCCTTGCATACTCATAAAAATTTCCTCTCTGAATTTGACCATATATTCTGATACAGGTAATTGTTTTATAACAAGCTCACACCTCATAGATTCTTTTCCATCTTTTAATTGATATGCCACCGATTTATATTTGGTGAAATCAAATAATTCTTTTCCTAGTGAATATGTACTCTCCTCATGGATACACCTTTTCAGATTTGACAAGCCACCGCATACATTGCATGTTGCATCCAAACATGCTTTGTTATAAAAAAATTGTCTTGTTGATTTTTCACAAAATATTGTCGAGAATAAATTTCCTTGAAGGATTTTGTGGGAAATTTATTCCACACTCCCGCAACATGATGTCGAGTATACAAAACATGATGTATTTCACAAAAAAATCACAATGCATTGAAAATTCAACATGATGTCTCGCAACAAAAAAAGTGGTACGTGAGTGATTGATTTTCACATAAAAGGGTTTTCTCATTTCAAAGAATCTTTGGCTAATGTTAATTTGTGGATTTTCATTTTTAAACTTAGAGAACAATTCTGTTTGAGTCATATCTAAGAAATGTTTTACACATAATTCATGATTACGAGAACCTATTCTTCTTTTTACTGTATCTCTTCTATTTGGTGACACCCTTGTGTTCTCATTCCAAAATTTTACAATTAATTCTTTTAGAATATCATATGTATTCTTGTCTTTTCATGGAAGTCTGCTAGAGAAATCCCAATAGTCAGTGTTATTGACTAACTCAAGATTTTTACGTCTCTCTATTGCTTTCATTAGTGTTTTTCTATTTATCTTCAAGGCACTGCTTGTTTTTCTAGTCAAGTGTTTATTAACTATTTTATCACTTACTATACAATTAGTTAGTGCACTTCGTGTAGCATTACTATCTTTGGTGTGTCTTTTACCACTTACATTTTGGTATGCTTTATGTATGTTTTCAATAATTGACGTATTTTTATCAATAGCATTAGATGTTCTTAACCCCATGGTCTTCATTATAGGTCTCATCTTAATTAATTTCATCAATGAAACAAATAATTGACATATTTGTGTGTCATTTAAATTCTCAAAGTAATTATCCCAAATTTCACTAGCTTTCCTTCTCGAATTTCTTTCAGACATTTTGTTAGGCATTGGTTTTATAATGTTTTCATCAATTTTAATTAAGTGAATTGGTTTTCTTCATGAAATGGAAGGAGGTGTTCTTAGAGGTGAAGATTTGTTTACAAGGTTACTTTCTTAATTCAGTGTTTTCATACAAATTTCGGGGTTAACATTTGGATTCTCAAGTAAGGGTTCAACAATTGGATTCATATCAATTTCTTCATCCATACCAACATTATCATTCAATTCAATATCATTATTCATTTCAAAATCATTATTCTCTACATTTTCATTATGTATTTCATCCCAATTTTCTAATACATTAGCTACATTTGATATAGCGGATGTACCTTGCCCTGCTCGAAGTTTTTGCATTCTCTTCAATTTCTTTATTCTCTTCTCTTCCAATTACTCCGGTGTCTTATTTTTGACTTTCCTCTTATCCTTAGCTTGACGTTTATCGCCCATGATTAGAAAAAATCAACTAGTGGGGTAGGGGACAAAATGAACTACTAAAAATTGTGCAAGAATGTAGAGAATATTGCAGACAAAACGAGATGTTTGCAAATTCCCAGTGAAAGAGATGAAAGGGACGTTGGGGGGCCACAATATATAAAAAAACAAAAACACATACACGTTATGTAACGTGTACATGTTTTTGTTTTCTTTTTCCCAAGCCATGCCTCAAAGCTTGGGATCCGGTTTGAATCCCCAAGCTCCGAGGCATGGACTGCACAAACACAACAAACAATCAGTTTTACAAGAAAATGTAAAAATGACACTTCCTCTATGATAAATCAAAATAAAACAATCAATCCATTTAAAAAAATTATACCACAACGTAAAGTAGAGTCTCTTCTTTCTAAAAATATAATTTTTCAAATTTTCTGACTAATATAAGGTTTCCATATTATTTATTTTCTAACTATGCCTTTTTATAGCTATTTTTTGAAGTGTAAATATGTCTATCTTTCATGGTGTATCTTTTTTTTGGGTGATCAAAATTAAAAAAATATATACTAGCCCAAACTAGGCATAATTCTATACATATTAAAAAAAAATCTAATTTTTGATATTTTTTGAGGTAGTTAGGGGGGCACACGGTCGAACTCTGTTATTTTTCAAAACATAAAATTTTTGTACTAGAAAAATCATAAATAAAAAAATATTTGCTAAAAAAATGGAGCCCAAACTAGATGCTCCTAGCTATCTTTCTACCAAAGGGTTTTCAAAAATACTAAATGGTGCTCAAAAAATGGTGGGGGCACGAAAGTCACTCTATTATGTTTTTTAACAAAAACAGGAGCATCTATTGGTATTTTAGTTGTTTTACCCACTTAAACTTATCTATTTTCAATAAAATTTAGTAGCTTAGAAACTAGACTCAAAATGCTACGATTCATATTTCTACATCTTCCAATTTTGAGTGTAACTATTTCAAAAAAATTGTACAAGTTGAAGTTTTTTTCGAAAAATGCATCCACTTAAGACCCCCTTTTAGCCCCCAACTTGGTGCACTCACCCACCATTTGAATACAAGTGAATAGCTTGAGTATTCGTAGGTTAGCACTCTTCACATGGGAATATGCATTAAATTCGTTACTGAAGTGACAATCTAAATAACCCTTTACTTTCGATCTTTTGAAAAAGTCCTGAGCATTTTAAACTTACAGATAAGTCTCATAATCACTCATACGTGATACATGGCTTGTCACCTTTCATGACCTTATTCAAACCTAGAGTCCATTTATTACTATATTCACGTGGAAGGACCACACATCCTTAAGTTTTCTACTTTTCTTTAGGGTTTTGGGAATGCGTTGTGCCGACACTTGGCATCATCCGCGAGCACACCATTTTGTTCCTTTGGGAAAGTAAAGGAACTTGCTACATATAATGTCAAAACCCCCTTTTAGGTGGGACCTTTATAGTTAGATCCACGTAGAAACCCCGTGGGATTCTGAGACTTCATTCCCTCCTTTGACTTTTGAAGTTGCATCGGTTGGACACTTGGCATCATCCATGAGCCTGTTGCTTTATTTGTGATTTGGCTAAGTATTTTCCATTGGCAAAGATTCAACTCCCAATGGGATTCAAAATGCAAGAATCCTCCCGATCACAGAAATTTAGATAATAGATTGACGACTCACTAGGACCATTAGCCTGCTAAATGGAAAGAACCCATAATCTCACACTATTAATTTGGTCCGAGTTGTGCCTTAATGCTACTTTGAACTCGGGTTCGCAGAAATTTTAGATGTCATGGAGCCTCCGTAGTCGTTGGGCGATCCTTATCCGTTCCTACTCTCATAATAAAACTTTGTAATTTATTTTTGTGAGAGTATAAATTTGATAAAACTAGCCAACGTAATCCTTTGATTGATTTTAGTTTCTCTGCATTTGTTTGAAGTGAATATTTCAACCGCCTCGCATAACCGTGAATTCTCCTTCAAGCTAGAGTCTTCTTATAGAATCTAGTTCCTCTTAATGGAGTAATATAAGTATGGTCATATACAAAAACAAAACATGCATTCCTTAAATGAGTCATGTAGAGTGTGCACAAGTACTTATTTTGCTGAAAGAAATCTACTCCTACTCCTAATCTAATTAGATTGGTAAAAGAGTAAAAAAAACCTGAAATAGGAAAGGAAAAATAGCTTCCTTTCTTATAAAGTGTGGCCATACAATTAATTTAGCTATTGATATGGCCTGTAATAAGAGTGAAATATTACCTTTCATTCTTCCACTCGTGGTATCAGCAAACAAAATGAATACCTCCTTGAGATATTCATCTAATAGTTGTAGGTGTTGTAGTTGACCCTCGAGGTCTTGAAAATTATCCTCATGCCCTGAAGTGAGCATGACTGGTATTGAATCTTTCCTTGGTCTTGAGGAGGACCATTATTTGGTGGGAGTCGATCGACTCGTGTTCTAGCCCATTGTTCTAGATTACATCTTTTGGAACGGGGATTTCTTGCAGGCTTCTCTAAAGGGTGTCATCCCTATCCTTTCCCTCCTTTTTTTTAGCAGCTTTGTTAGTGAATCCAGGCTCTTCGATTGAAAGAAAAAATATTTCAATGATATTTTTTTCTAGATCCCTTGGAATAATCCCGGGGAGCTACCGTGAGCATAACGCTACCTTTTTGTTGGGTTGATGAAGTGGAGAAGGTTGTTATTTCCACAGGCCCTTCTTCATCAAGGCATCCCCCAAATATGATAAGCAATCAAGCTTATCTTCTTCCTCCTCTGTCAAATATTTACGCTTTTTTATGATGGTTTTTAAGTCTATAAATTCTAAATCCTGTGTGGCTTCATCTTGCAATATGAAGCCCGTTGACCAAAATTTTCTAGGGAAGCTAATTTGTGGGGATTACAAACAAAGGAAACATATGCAACTTCTCTATCACTCAACTTGTGATACGAACCTCCTGAGTTCGTATCACTTCTCACCATATGATCCTCTTCTTTTGGATTTGGAGCCATTGCTTGCTGGTACGAGGGGTAGAGCTTCTCGAAGAAAGTGGAAGGGTGTAATGGGTGGCTTGGAGATGGAGAAGGGGATGATCCCTTGGTGGTAATGAATTCATGATTGCACGAATCCATAGGATGAAGAGAAATGGAAGACGTGGAAAGAAAGATGATTGGAAATGGAAGAGAGGGAGGTCTATGGGCCTTTGTAATGATTTATCCGGACCATGTGGATTCATTTTATGTGTTACTGAAACTATCTTCATTGAAGTTTTAACTTTATCAGGAACAGACCGAGTTGATGCAATGATAAAATACCACTCTAAGTCCTCCCACCGAGCGTGCTAAGAAAACTGTTGACGATCATCCTTAGCAGATTGGACCATCGATTCATGGGAAACCTTACGTTAGTAGGACATGCTCCTTAAAGAAACCTCCATATTTTAAACTGTAAGTTGGTTCTTCTCTCTAAGGTTTGATGAGGGTTAGATAATTTAAAAAAAAAAAAATTTAATGGGGCGATGTATCGAATGAGCCTTCTAGGAAATCAATCGAGAACGCAACTGTCTAAAAAAGGGTAATGGTGAACGATGAAAAGGGTGGATGAAATTTCACCATCGGCCGAGATAAGATCACATAGAACACTACCTCAAACTAATCAAGCACAACTTCAAATATAGTAACAAAATTTTAGTGATGCATAGTTTCTATGTGAAAATAAAGGCAATCGAGACAACAAAGATATGTAAAGCACCACATGGCATATTATATTACTCCAAGAATTTTGCACAGTATTATAATAAAAAGATGCAATATTTATGTTACAAAACACGGAAGAAGGCTAGAGCTTTAGACCCCTACCTTTGTAGAAGAAGGAATGAGACAGAGAAGAAAAATGATAGACTCCTTGTTTCTATCTTGATTACAATATATATAGGAGGAGGAGGAGGAGATAAGAAGCCATCCTTTACTCCTTTCCAACTGCTTTTAATTATGATAAATGGAGTGAAGTGACAGGAACATATTTTTTGAGATCTTTCTCACACTTTCCCATTATCTTCCCTTTCTAAAGAGTGAGAGCCATGCCTATTTAATGCATATTTAACTATCCTGTAACCAACTCTTTTGAAATGGACTCACCTTTTGAGGAACATCTCTTGACTCTTTATTACATAACTAGATCTTCTGATCTCTTGTGCATTGGTTCTCGGGATGATGATTCAAGCAATGCCTATTTTGTCATTCTATTGGAATGACCATTTGGATGTAGGTGAATAAATTGAGTATTCACAGGTTAGCACTCTTCATACGGAACTATAAATTAACTTCGTTCATCAAGTGACAAGCCAAATGACTCTTTACTTCGATCTTTTACAAAATTCTTGAGAATTTAAAACTTGTATATGAGTCTCATAATCACTCATACATGATACATGCCTTGTCACCTTTCATAACCTACTTCAAACCTGGAATCCATTTGTTGCAAGATCCATGTGGAAGGCCCACGCATCCTTAAGATTTATGCTTTTCTTTAGGGTTTTGCGAGTGTGCTATGTAGACATTTGGCATCATTTGTGAGCATGTTATTTTGTTTCTTTGGGAAAGTAAAGGACCCTACTGCATATAATTTCACAAAACCCCTTTCAGGTGGGACCTTTATAGTTAGCTCCATGTGGAAACCCCATGGGATTCTGAGACTTTATTCCCTCCTTTGACTCTTGAAGTTGTGTCGGTTGGACACTTGGCATCGTCCGTGAGCCTATTTATTTCTTTGTGATTTGGCTAATTCTTTTCCATTGACAAAGATACGACTTTGAATGGGATTCAAAATGCAAGAATCCTCCTTGTTGCGAATTTAGATAATAGACCTACAAACTAATCATATTGCTAAGGCAATGGTGATGTATTAGGGAGTTAAACTTTTGGAAGAGATAGGTTTCAAGTCCCTAATCGTGGAAGGGGACTCTTTGAATATCATCTCATGTATGAAGGAAAAAACACATCTTCTCTATCTATTGAATACTTTATTAAAAATGCAAAAAGGAAAATGTCTTCTTTCACTGAAATATCATTCCAACATATCTATTAGGAAGGAAATAGATTGGCAGATATATTTGCTAACAAGGGGGTGGAAGCTATAGATTTTAATGTGGTTGAAGAATTAGCCAACTTGGAAGCTAAAATAATTCATACTCTAAAAGGGGATTATGATCCCAATTCCATATCTTTTTAATGATGAATTATAAGGATGAGATGGCTTCAGGATGACGTCTCTAGAAATGATGATTCTTAGACTCGTGCCAAACATAACATCCAATCATCCCAAATATTGGATTGAAAGGAAAATATTTTCATTAATTTGAGCCATTCACACATATTTTGTAAAAGTGGCTACCTGACTAAATAGTTGAACAATAAGTAATTTGCAAGATCACAACAGAAAGAAGAGATATATGGGCAATATTGGAGGATATCTAGTGAAAATTGAGCCCGACACAATCCCAGAAATTTCAAAGGAAGATTTTAAATTGTTGGATAAGGCAGGTTTGATGTAATTTTTTTAAAAATGATGGTTTTGATGAAGATCTTAGTGAGGAAGTGGATAAAACTTGGAACGAAGGCCATGTTTGTGTCCAGAATTTCTCCTTCACTATATCTCCAAAGTTTATTGCTAGAGTGACAATGCTTCCCTAAAAGGAAGATGTATTTTCAAACCTAAGTCCGATTATAGCTTGGAGATTGACAACTTCATGCAAGGTAAGGGCACTCTTAAACAAATTCATAATGGTTATGCTAGGGAGGATTTTCCTTCACCATATGATGAAATTTCTCTATTATTGATGTCATACATAACCCTGGAAGGGTGTTACAAGGTTTTTTATAGGTATCATTTCCCAATGTTTAATCATGTTAGAAATGGTAGGCTCTACAACTTTCCAAATTATCTATATATTTCTCTAGCCAAATCTATTGTGTAGGTTGGAAAAGGAACTTTTACCCATCCATTGCACCAAGGGCTAATTAAAGCAATGTTGAAGTTGGGTACCCCTCTCATTGGGAAAAATGAAAATTTTGGGGCTAATTTGGTGAACCTTGGTCAGGAAGATTTGGGGAAAATGAGAATTCTGAAGCTAAAATTGATATCACATGCATGGAGGAAGTGGGGAAATCGGTGGCCAAAAGGACTAGGTCAAGTTTGGCCAAAGAAAATGTTAAGAAGAAGAGCAAGGAGAGTGAGGCTTTGGGACCTTAGGAGAACATTGAAGTAAGCTCAGATTCTGGGGACCAAAAGGAGGATAATGTGAACTAATTTAGCAGTGGAGGTGGGAAAGAGGATGGAAAAGAGGATCACTATAACTCTAAGGGCCGAAATTCCCGAGAATACATAAGAAGCTATAGAAAACATGTAGGATCTTAAAGTGGCTCGAAGAATATGTTTAAAGTTTAGGACTCAGCTGATCAAATATAATGTTTTTTTGAAAGAGTTTGAAAATTACAGACTGGATACAGATATCAATAGACAAAAAATTAGCATGGTTTCCATTGATTTGAGGGATATTCAAGAGAAGGTAGAAAAAATCATGAATGTAGTCCTCAAAGTGATGATTAAATAATGTAAATGAGAGATGTATTTCTATGGAGCAAGAAATGTTGAAGATGAAGGAGATCATTCTACAAATTAGGGACGTCCACATTCTCAATGTTAAGAGCACCATTCACCATCTTAAACTCTTGCCAGAAATGATACACTCCATGGAAATAGCCAAGAAAATGGAAAAGGATGGAACTGGGCCTAAAGTGGAGATTGTTGAACCTAATTATCAATACTGGAAGTCCACCATTGCTATCTTTGGTCAATGAATGGAATGGTTGCATGCATATAGTGGGAGATCTAATAAAAGAATGAATGGATTTTTCTTTTTTTGCAGCAAGGTCCCCTATTTTTTTATGTTAGTTCTTTGGCTCTATTTGTTAGTTTGGTACATTTGGAATGTTAGTATGGATATTATGATCACTAGCTTGTAATTTTTTTTTTGGTCTTGTGGGGCTCCAATGGGTATACCCTTGGCCTCTCTTTTGTGTTGGATCTTCATATTTTATATGGGGTAGGGTCCCCAGTCAATGGAAAAAGTAACATGTGAGCATGGGAATCTAAAAGTACCTCCTCCTCGTACCGACCTCTCGAGGTCATGTCGAGAAAGCCGTGAATGTTGAATGTAAATGGATATGTATAAGTTAATTGGATAATCTTAAATCCTCAACACACAATAATAGTATCTATGAATCTAAGGCGAAGAAGACCCTCCTAACCTGGATTGGTTTAATGGTTCGTTTGGATATAATGGTTGTTTGGAGGCTCCAATAAATGTCGAGCTCTTTCGAGATCCTGTTTCTTGTTTTTGGATACGTGGGAAGTGACTTGTGGGAGCTTTGTATATATCTCCAGACAAGGTCATGAAAGTAGTGGTAGGTTGTTTTTGTGGATTTTTTGGTTAGCTATGGGTGGTTTTCTAGTCTAGCCCAGAAAATATTGGATTGATTGGCTTCTATGTTTAATATAGAAAACTGTGCTATAATATCTAGTGGAAGTGGTGAAGATCTAAACACTAGAGTTCATAAGTCGGTGTCAATACTTGACTTGTTTGTAGGCCTGTTAGGTTGTGGGACTTGGGGATCACAACCATGAGTACGTGGTTGTTGTGGACCTGTTATGGTCATGTGAAGAATCACTTCTCCCAATTATCTAGTAATCGTATGCCTTTTCAACTTCTAAATTTTGAACTAGAAGTTGTATGATTTTCTCGGAGTACCTAACAGGTGTTCTGGCAACTTGGATACATAAGATAGTGTCTATGTCAATGAGGAGGTCTCCTACGTTATGCTGCGGAACCAAAGGATCACAACCAAATGTTTGTTCTCGTTCAAACCCTTGCATAGTCATTCAGGTGTTTTATCAAGGCAATCTATAATTCGGATGGTTTGACCAGAATATATAAGCTTTTTCGTCTTCAATATTCAATCCTCTTAGTTGCTCACTAATTGCTTGTAAGTTTTTGTGGATTGAAAGACTTGTATCCTAAGGTCCCGATCTATATCAACTAAAGTCGTGGTAAATTTGGCATGCGGCACTATGGGTTCAAATATATACTCTCTAGGCTCTCTAGGTCCTGTGATTGTCATACAAAGATGATTCAACCTCTAACTAACATTAAATAAACTGATTACAAAAGAGGTATTTACACTATGCAAGCATCCTGCTATTTTTTTATTTTTCAATGACGTACTTCAATGAAATTAAAGAGCAGATACTCTAGTATATTTATAAAATGAACAACTAATCTAGAAACGAAATTAAAACAAACAAAGTAGCCTGGTATGGCTATTTACCTGTGTAATTGTTCAAAGCAATAAACCAGTTTTACACAGAAAATACACCGAATAATTATATTATAGATTCAAATGATTCGGGATATATTATTCACAGGTAGAGGTTACATATATAGAGTTTGATCTCCTTGATTCTAGGAGTCAACACTCATCCCACATATCTCTCCTAATCCCCACAATATCTCACTCAAACTCTCAATCCCATTATTTTCTCACAACAAACATTATCTAGTTACAACTATTTACATGAGTTAACAACTCATAAATAGTTGTATTACATTACACTATATTATTTATTTCCACACTCATAATAATGTTCACAATATCTAATATTATTCCTAACATTCACTCCCCTATTGTTAACATTATTATTTCCACACATACACTCCCCTAATGTGAACAATGTAGAAAAGAATAGTTACACTTTCTCTGCAGCTTGCACACCCTGTTTTCTCATGATCTTGGTACACATATGAACCTTAGTCCAAGGTAATAACCCTTGTTCATCAATACGAACCCCTGTTTCGACAATAACGGACCTCTGTCCTGTACGAGCCCTCGCTCATGAACCTCTGTTCATCCCGCTCAAGAAAAACATGATGCTTTTTTTCTTGTGCTTTTATCTTTCTACTACAACATATTTACATCGAGGTTATAAAAGGAAATACAACTCGAACAGGGAATGTGACATCTGTTCTTATTATAAAACACACAATTGAAATAAATTGGTCACCAAATCGCATCCGCGGCCTCGTCGATGGTGCCTGACGAGAGGTCGCTGATCAACCTCCTTCCTCCGTTGCCTCCAACCTCCATTGTAGCAAGCTGCTAACTCAACCAGATGTGATCATGAATCTCAAAAAACACCCTCCACAATTTGGACGTCGCGTACAAGCGAAAATGTGTCCAATTCTTGAACAATGAGGCAATTTTTTATTTTATTTTTTTATACAGACTTTTTACAATGACCTGACAATCTAATTTGACAACAAAATTACTAACGCAAAATGACAACACTTAATGACTAAAACAATACTTTTGACGATATTGTAAATTTGACGACTTTTTTGACTCAGACAAGAAGATACGACTAGAAATTTAAAAAATAATAAAATGAAATTACTTTTAAATGAAAATGACTCTAAACTCTCGACTCATTTTATCTTTGACATTCATAATACTAATACTTCACAATTGACGTTAAATAAACTAAACTAACACTATTGACAACCTTTATAACAATACATTTTAAAAACTTTTAATAAAAATAATTAACAAAGGAATATACAAAAATACCTAGAATAGACATACTACTAAAGTAGACAATTTATAAACATATGACTATCAAACATTAAAATTATTGACTATCAAACATTGCCTTTCAAATATAAATTCTTGGCACGAGATAGGGTCTTGACCAAGTCTTCACGTTGCTTTGGTGTCGTTCCAGGTTAGATCACAGGAGGACGATTCATTGCATAATACAGCTGTCACGTTTTGGCAGTGAGTGCACAGATGTTCAAATACAGCTGTACTGTATATTCAACATAATACCAGGTCGACTCGGTGGTTACTCCAGTGCAATCGATCCAATGCATTACAAAACTGATGAAAACAAAATTGACCGTGACCATTGATTTGTAATAAATCTTGTGCTGAGAGAGAAACTCGGGATCAGTGCAAATATGTTTCTACAGAGCAATACAAATCACAATGCATTGCGTGCTGCTGACAGAGGTTCGAGTTGCTAAGTGACTGAGCTGGGAGAAGAAGAGATTGAATTTCTTCTCATCAAAACGTCTCCTTCAGCTTTTGCAATGGCGTCTCGAATCCTTGCATGTGAAAAGCTCGTGATATGTGCCACCTAGATTGCAATGATGTTACGTTCAGGCAGTAAGAGATCCACACATGGGCTAATGCAAAGCGTTGCCTCTCTTCCACAGCATGTCAATGACACTTAATGCTGGTAGTTCTGACTAGAATGGATGAAGTACTATATTTTTGAATGCAAACATACATCAAAGATGCCTCTCATTGAAACTTTCTCATGTTTCTATCATAAACCAGCTCTGATACCAAATCAAAGCAATAAACTAGTTTTGCACAGAGAAAATACACCGAATAATTATATTATAGATTCAAATGATTCAGGATATATTATTCACAGGTAGAGGTTACATATATAGAGTTTGATCTCCTTGATTCTAGGAGTCAACACTCATCCCACATATCTCTCCTAATCCACACAATATCTCACTCAAACTCTCAATCCCATTATTTTCTCACAAAGAAACATTATCTAGTTACAACTATTTACATGAGTTAACAACTCATAAATAGTTGTATTACATTACACTATATTATTTATTTCCACACTCATAATAATGTTCACAATATCTAATATTATTCCTAACAATTGTGATATTATACTAAATATCTAACTAAATATATTAAATTGAAAGACTCTCAATTCTACCTTAGAAGTGAGGAATGAATCACAGTTTCTCAAAAACTATCAATCCCCACAGCTTCCCTGGTGATATCGAGAACAAGCTTTTGACTGAAATAAAATAATTCACTACTCTATTTGATATGTTGTAACTAGAACTTTGATAGCTCAAACCTGGCATTTATAGAACAGTGGTAAATCTAGTTGTGTGTGATTTCATCCCCTCAATGTGATCTCCTCGTTCCTTCATGTCCTCGTGAATCTAGAAAGTGTGTATATGATAGTATCAACACAAGATAAAATTCAAACAATGGAAACTTTGGATATAGACCAAATACAATGCGAGTAGGAGAGGGATAATCGCAAGTGAACAAAGCTTGAATATGTAATTCCTAGCGGGATTTATTGTGGGAATACAACACAAGTGTACCGAGAGTTTCAGAAGCTATTCTTGTGACAAAACAAAACCTATAACTTTAATGGATTCTAGTCTAGAAATGAAGCTATTCTATGCTAAACTGATTGTATGAAGCAGTAATTGAATAAGACTGAAACAAGAAGATTATATAAGCTCTAAAACACCAACAATGGAAGCAAAACATGAAATTATAGAATTCTAAGCAAGAAATATAGAGATTGAATAAGAGAATTGAGAGGATGAGGGGCCATTTTCTTGAAAACAAGCTGGCTATTTATAACCAATGCATTTACTAGAGGGTAGCTCCCATTAGAACTCTTTTACTATAAACAAAGGAAAAACAATATTCACAGGGAGCAGAAAACATTAATGCAAGCCAAAGTGGTTGAAGAAAGTGTGTAAAATTCAATATTTACGTTTGACACGATCGTCGGAAGGATCTGGAAAATGCGTATAGGACCGCCACCCTATGCAGGGAGGTAGTTACAGGGGCTCATTGCTCTGCATCTCTAGGTGGCGGTCACAGGACTGCCACCCCGATAGGGCAATGGTTTCATCACTAAAGAAAAAATATAAGAATAAAAGGGAAAAAAAGGAAAACAAAACATGTGGAGGCTGAGCGGGGCATGCGGGATACAAGTGTATACTTGGCAAGCCTTTCTAGATTCCGAACACCTTATAAGGAGACCCGTATCATCATTGGGGCATGTGTATCATCGTTCCGGCGGTGCAGTACCTTACAATTTCAGGTACGTACAATCCACTCAACCCTTTTTTACCTCTTATAAAAAAAATTAATGGTTAGCGACCACTAGACTTCAAAAGGACATATAATGTAACGTTTAACTAGTTATAGTAATTCATATTTTGTGGATCAAATCAATAATAATGGAATTTATATAAAAGTGTGGTAGTGAATTATGATGCATTAAAATATAAGAAACCATTTGCACCTTTTGAAATTATTTTATATGAGCCATATAAGATATAACATTTCATAGATTGCATGATAGGAACATTAAAAACTATAATAGTGGCAAATAGACTTTTAGTCGACATATAAAAAGAACAACTTTAAAAAACTTTGAGCCATTTACACCTATTGAATGGAAAATCATAGAGGACATTAAGATCTAATGTTTGTTATTTTGAAGAGAGTATTTGAGAAATAAATCACATTAACGAAGTTTGTGGTATCTCAATGTTTTTTATTTTATAATATGGTGTGAATTATGTGTATATTGGTCATACTATAGTCATGAGGATTAAATTCCTATAACAAGACTAAGGAAGATGTTTAAAGCATAGTGGTTGAAAGATCTAATGTTTGGTATTTTGAGGAGAGTATTTGAGAAACAAATCACATTAACGGAGTTAGTGGTAGCTCAACATTTTTTTGTTATATAAGACAATGTGAAATAAATATATATCGGACATACTTTATTCCTGATGATTAAATGTTTGTAACTAGTCTAGTAAAATATTTAAAATGTAGGCATGTTGTGCGCAATTCCTCAAAAATCTATCAAGTACAAACGGGAAGGATTAAAATTTTCCTAAACATAAGTATGTCCGTATCACTATAGTTTTTTTCATAGAAATAGTGCTCTCTATAAGGTCATGGAGGGTTATACCTATTTGAGAAAAGATTTGATTATTAACAATGTTTATTGAGTACCACTATAATAAGGATCTATTATCTCTTACTCGACCATAAGTTATATTTTAAAATATAATTGAAGAAATTTATTCCAATTTATTCGAACTTATGTTAATGCATTTAGAGTGTAAGTCTTCTTAGGACGTGAACATTTATTGTCTGATACATTGTATCGATTAAGGGTTAAAAACACTAAGAGTGTAAAAATAATGATAAAATAACAAAGCACAACGTATCTTAGCGGTCATTAGGGTCATACCATTACATCTTGTCACCGTAATCACTATCCGTATAAGTTTTCTCACTATTTTTTCATTAATTATAATTGTATCATATTTGATGGACTATCCATGGTGGAGCCAAGTGTTACACTACAAACCCTCGAGAGGGATCAAGCCATATGTAGTTTCCATAAAATATATTGTTTGTAACATATAATTCACAACATTTCATATGGGAGAAATTTTTTATGGAATGCTTATCTTCATTACTTATCAAAAGTAATGACATAACAAACGCTATGTTGAACGGTTTCTTATTTTAAAAATAGAGTAAAAATAATAACTTGTGACCTAGTTGAGCGACCACTAGGCTCCTACCATTACGGTCATTGTAAACACTATCTAGTACAAATTTGGATCATTATTATTCTCCATTGATTATAATTATATCATGTTGGTTGGAATGTACCTAGCTTAGACAATAGCTATGATACATACCCTCTAGAGGGATCAAGCCTTATGTAGTTCCCATAAGATATATTATTTGTAACATATAATTCACATAGGATCTTATGGGAGAAAATGCTTAGTGAATTCTAAGCTTCATTACTTATCAAAAGTAACAACATAATGGATGCTAGGATCAATAGTTTCATAATTTGAAAATAGTGATAAAATAAAATATCATGGTCTATTTTAGCGGTCGCTAGGCTCCTACCATTACCGCTAGTCATTATAAACAATATATGTATAGCTTTGGATCACTAGTATTTTTCATTGATTATAATTGTAACATATTATATGTGTCATCCTCTGGGGATCCAAGTGCTGCAATACAAACCCTCAAGAGGGATCAAAACTTATGTAGTACTCACAAGATGTATTTTTGTAACATATAATTCACATATGTTCATATGAGAGAAAATTCTTAGTGACCGCTAAGCTTCTATACGTATTGAATGGAATGACATAATAGACTCTAGGATCAACTGTTTCTTATTTAAACATTGTGTGTACAGTTTTGGAATGTTAGTGTTATATATCAATTTTAATTGTACCATATTATTTAGGCTATCTGTGGCGAAGAGAAAGTCCTACACTACATACCCTCGAGAGGGATCAAGACATATTATGTGTTTCCCATAGGCTCAAAATTTTCTTATTTTAAAAATAGCCATAAAATAACAAATCATGTTATACCTTAGTCTCCGCTAGGGTCCTACCTTTACCTCTTGTCATTATAGACATTTTCTGTATATTTTTTCATTGCTAGCCTTATTATGTAGTTCCCATAAGATAATGGTTTTTAACACATATTTCACATCGTTTCCTATCAAATAAAATTATTAGTGACCACTAAGATCCTTTACTTATTGGTAAAAATGGCATATCAGAACCTAGGCTCAAAAGTTTAATTTTTGAAAATATCCATAAAATAACAAATCATGGTATAGCTTAATGCTCGCTAGGCTCCTACCTTTACAACTTCTCATTATAAACACTATCTATATAGTTTTGCATCATTGTCCTTATTATGTAGTTCCCACAAGATACATGGTTTTCAACACATATTTCAAATTGTTTTCAAATAAAATGGTTAGTGACTAATAACCTCCTTTACTTATTGAAAGAAAAGGCATGTCAAACCCTAGGCTTAAAATGTTTTTAATTTGAAAAATAGGCATAAAATAACAAATCATGGTATAGCTTAGTATCCGCTAGACTCCTACATGTACTTATTTTCATTATAAATAATATCTATATAGTTTTGGAACACTAGTGTTTTTCATTGATTATACTTGTATCATAAAACAACTTTGGATCATTAGCCTTATTATGTAGTTCATGTAACATATATTGTTATGAACACATATTTCACATCGTTTCCTATAAAAAAATGCTTAGCAAGAATGCTAATCTCCTTACTTATTGACAGAAATGGCATATCAAACCCTAGGATCAAAAGTTTATTAATTTGAAAATAGCCCTAAAATTAAAAACTATGGTATAGATTAGTGGTCGTTAGGATCTTACGTTTACCTCTTGTCATTATAAACACTATCTGTATTTGTGTAACACTAGTGTTTTTCATTTATTATACTTGTATCATATAACAACTTTGGATCGCTAGCCTTATTATGTAGTTCCCATAAGATATATTGTTATGAACACATATTTCACATTGTTTCCTATGAAAGAAAATGCTTAGCGATCGCTAAGCTCCTTTCCTTATTGAAATAAATGGCATAACAACCCTTTGAATCAAGAGTTTCTTATTTTTTAACTATAGAACGAATAAGATACAAAAATATAAAGACCTGACGCTTTATTATTTAAAATATGTCATTTGAATAATAAACAGAGTAATTTGAGATTAGCGGTCACTAATTGATTTCCTATATATAAGTCAATTTGAAATATGTGGCAACTATAATATATCTCAAATAGGTTGTTTGAACTTGCCACATGGCACATTTTAATTGGAGAATTAATTTAAATTAGCGCACACTATATCAAACAATGTCAAAATCAATATTGATAAAAATTAAAAATTAAATGTTTGTTTATTATTCTATTAAACTTTAAAAGTATGTTTAGGATGTATTTACTCTTTTTTCTTAGACTTTATATTTTTACTATGCTTGTTTTAATATATGTTATATAATATATTTTTTATTATGTTTATATTATTATAGGCTATAGATAATGAAAAATTGTGTTGTTTTTAATGTATGTTTAGTTTTAATTTTTGAACAATGGAAAAATTAAAATTGCAAAATTCCAATTCCTATGCATTTTTTAGATATTTGAAATTTCAATTGCCTGCCCTTTTGCTTTAAAAGGGGGAAAGTGAAAATTTCAAAATTTTCTATCCCGCTCTTTTTCTATTTTTGAAATTTATTTTGTGGAATGTTACAAACAAATTATTAAATACCTTGGAGACATGTTGATTAGGGATTTTGATTCTTTTGGTCAAGCGAAAAAGAATTTATTAAAATTAAAAATACACTGGTAGGTCATAGATTGCGGGCCGAGAGTTCATATCAAGGTTTTTTTACAAGCGATTATAATATTGTTTGTAGGGAAGGCATAAAAATATCCACACAAAGGATGCATAGAAATGACACACATGAAGGAGGAAAGAAAAAAGGTTGTGAATAGATTCATACGAGATAGTTTGATTGAGGTAGTAAATGGATATTTCACATGTAGCATAAAGCACGAAACAATCCCAAATATTAAAAGTTCAGGTATTTATAGTAAATATTTACCTTTTTATTAAGGGATCTATTAGCTTCTATGTATTCGATTGGTTACTATGTTCTGCATGTGAGTCTAATCATGATCCACTAGCGCTGATTTTTCCTACTTCAATCATGCTCCGCAATCAAGCCATGCTTTACCACTTTCTTTTTATCTCCATGCCAAACCACCTTGTTCTTCATTAATACACATTTTTTTTGTGTTAATGAAATAAAATTTAATCTCTTTTCTTCTCTAGTATTTATCTTTGTTTAACTCTTTCCCATTTCCGCCATTCTATGACTCTCTCTAGATATTTTTGTTTTGAATTTTTCGTTCTTATTCTTACAATTGTTTTTTTAGGATAATGATGGCTTATGGCAGAGTCACTTTTTTTTAATTTTATTTTCATTGGGAGAACAAATTTTTAAATATTTTTATTAAGATGATGTAAAGAAATGTCACTAATTATTTCATATTCCATTTTGTACATGGTTTCTGCTTAGAAATTTTACGAAAATATATGAGGTTAAAAAATTATTTTAAAACTAGAAAACCATATTAAGAATTCAATTGTATGATAATTATTTTCAATTATATATGTGTTTCCATGTAGAAATAGCCAAATGGAATGTCTTCAAATTTTATGTTCTGTAGAATGGAAGTTAAACATATTATATATACTCGTAAATATTATTAAATATAATTTTTAATCACTATATATTTAATAATTAGTATATACTTATTTTTATCCCACTAATCTATGTTATAATTTCACATATCTTTGTGGTCATCAAGATATAATTCTTTTTTTCAAAACCAATTTAATAAACCCAAAATTTATTTCAAATTAAATACATGATTCTACACATATATTTATGTATCCTTTATATAAACTCTAGATTTATTTGTTATCGTTTATAGCTTTTCAATATGATTTCTTTGTATGAATACACTCTACATGAAAAAATTTCCTACCCTAGCACCCGCTAGGCTATAATTCTTATTTGGAGAAAACATTTGTTTACCTTGGTGACCTTGTAGATCAGTTGTTTTTATATATGTGATACACTATTTTTGGGCCTAGTGACCACTTTATCATTTTTTAGATTTATAACATAACTTCATTATGAACATGACATATTTACCTTTAAGAATAGCTTAGCGGTCGCTAGGGTGCAATGAGTAGATCACATCGTATCTAAAAAATTGTTGTATAACTTCTCGGTCGCTAGTCCAAATTTCTTTAATTGTCATAAATGTAAAATAATTCTATCAAAATATCATAAGAAATAGAGAAATCTATATGTATACCTATATAACACATAAAATACATGATTCTACACATATATTTATGTATCCATTATATAAACTCCATATTTATTTGTTATCATTTATAGATTTTCAATATGATTATTACTATATGAATACACTCTACATGAAAAACTTTTCCTACCCTAGCGACTGCTAGGCTATAATTATTATTTAGAGGATGTCATTGTTAAACTTGGCAGCCTCATGATCGAGCTTGTTTTTTATATAGGCAACACACTATTTTTAGGCATAACGATCTCTTTGTTATTTGTCTCTTGTTTTATACCCAAAGATTAAAAATTTAGATTCATAACATAACTTCATTATAAACATGATATATTTAATTTTAATAATAGATTAGCATCTGTTAGGGTGCAACGAGTAGATAACATCTTTTATTATTTTGTCAAAATCTCATAAGAAATAGAGAAATCTATATGTATACCTATTTAACACATAAAAGGTTGATGTTTAGAACTATGTGGTTCACTAGGTAAAGCAAGATCTGTATACATTAGTAAAATTTATTGTTTGGATTTTAGAATTTAAACTAGGATATTTTTAGCTTAGTGGCCACTAGGATATACTAACACATAAAATTTGGAGCCTAGTGGTGTTTTGCAGTCGTTAGGATTTAACAATTTCAATTAAGATATTATGACATTAGCGGAAATTATTCTATCCGGTGACATAATATTTATGGAAAGGATTTAACAAATTAATGAATTATATTTTGGGCTTAATGACCACTAGGTTAACCCAAGAAATAATATTAGGAGCTTACGGTCGGTTGGAATAAACAAATAAAATCAACATATTTTGAGCTATGTGGATGCTAGTTACTTCCATAATATAATATTTCAATCTTAGTGGTCATTATAATTTATTAAGTTACTGAATTATATTTTGATATTAGTGTCCTCTAGCTTATGACACAACCTAATATTTGGATCTTAGTAGTCTCTAGGTTTCAACAAATTAAATCAACATAGTTTGATCTTAGCGAGTCACTAGGTATTTAAATAATATAATATTTTGAGCTAAAGAGTCACTAGCATTTAACAAACTAAAGAAATACATATTGAGTTTAGTGTCCGCTAGGTCATGTTTCAACATAACCTAAAAAATGATATTGTAATCTTCAAAGTTGTAAACAAGATATGTATATATTATTTGAATTTATCGTATATGATTTTAAGATTTTAAATTAATATATTTTGAGCCTAACACCCACTAAGATATGCCACCACACAATATTCAGATCCTATCATTGGTTATAATTTAATAAATTAAATTTATATATTTTGAGCTTAACGGCCGCTAGGTTATGCCACAACATATTATTTGGATATTACATTTTTAAGGTTTAATAATTTCAATTAGAGGAAGATACTTTGACTTACCTAGGTTAAACACCCACATAACATTTGGATCTTATGTTTAGTAGTATTAAACAAATTAAATTAACATATTTTGTGCTAAGAAGACATTAGGTACCTCCACAATGTAATATTTCGAGCTTTGTGGTTGTTATCATTTATCAAGTTACTGAATGATATTTTGAACTTAGTGTCCGCTAGTTTATGACACAACATAATATTTGGATCTTAGCAGTCTCTAGGTTTCAATAGAAGAAATTAATATATTATAAGCTTAGTGGCCGGTAGGTTACGCTAAAACATAATATTTGGATCTTAGTGGTCACTGGGATTTAACAAATTTGAATCAACATAATTTGAGCTTAACGAATACTAGGTACTTAATAATATAATATTTCAGCTAAAAATCACTAGCATTTAACAAACAAAAGAAAGACATTTTGAGTTCAATGTCCTCTAGGTTATGCTTAAACATAACCTAACAAATTATATTGTAATCTTAGAAGTCGCTAGGTTTTAACAAATTAAAGTAAGTTTTTTTGAGCTTAGTGACCTCTAAGTTAATCAATGACATTAAATTTAGAGATCTTTATAGCAAATCAAGACTAATATAAATTAGTTGAATTTTTGTATGATTTTAAGATTTGGAATTAAGATATTTTGAGCTTAGCGCCCGCTAGGTTATGCCACCACATAATATTTGGAGACTACCAGTGGTTTAAGATATTTTGAGCTTAGCGCCCGCTAGCTTATGCCACAACATATTATTTGGAGATTATATTCACTAGGGTTCAATAATTCATAATTACGATATTTTACAATAGTTAAAAATTAGAGGAATATATTTTGAACTTATCTTGCGCTAGTTTAAACAATGAAATAATATTTGGAGCTTACGGTCGATAGGATTAAACAAATTAAATTAACATATTTTGAACTAAGCGGAGGCTAGGTACTTCCACAATATATTATTTCGAGCTTAGTGGTTGTTATCATTTAACAAGTTACTAAATGATATTTTGAGCTTAGCATCTCGCTAGCTTATGACACAACATAATATTTGGAGCTTAGCGGTCACTAGGTTTAAACAAAATAAATAATATATTATTATCTTAGTACCATGGGTTACACCAAAACATAATATTTGGATCTTAGTGGTCACTGGGATTTAAAAAATTTGAATCAACATAGTTTGAGCTTAACGGCCACTAGGTACTTAAACAATATAATATTTCGAGCAAAAATTCACTAGCATTTAACAAACAAAAGAAAGATATTTTGAGCTTAGCGGCCGCTAGGTTATGCCACAACATGTTATTTAGAGATTTCATTCTAGGGTTTAATAATTCATAATTATGATATTTTACAACATTTAACAAATTAGGAAGATATTTTTAACTTATCTAGTGCTACTCCCACAATATAATATTATGAGCTTAGTTTTCGCTAGCACCTAACTAGTTAGAGAATTATATTTTGATCTTAGCCAATGGTACATTATGCCACACCATAAATTTTTGGAGCTTAGTGGTCACTAGGTTTTATCAAAATAAAGTAGGATATTGTGATTTGAGAAGCTACTAGGTTATATCAAGACATAATATTTGGAGCATAGATCTTAAGGATGTGAAAAAAAAATTAAGATATTAGGAGCTTAGCCACAACTACGATATGCCAAAACATAATATTTTTTGGAATTAGGGTAAAAGTGATGGTTTTGAAATGACCCGCATACTTGTATAAAAAATCCCTCATAGCCAGATATTACAACAAAATAAGAAAATAATAATCCCGTATGCAACAGAAAAAAAAAAACCAAAATTGATCCAAATTGAACAAAAATAAATTACATTTTATGGATATTCTTGAGAGTAGGTGCTTCATCCTAACATCGGTAGTAGGGCTTCCTTAAACTAGGATGTCCACTAACATAATTTTTTCCATGAATTCTTTGTTGATTTTCATCCGTGTCATGTCCATGTGAATTTTCCATTATTTGATAGAAGATATCGACTATAACATAGTCTTTAATTTCCTCGTGTGGTTCGGGTGATATATTATCCAAATGATCATGGTGTTCAAGTCTGAAAGGAGCCCATTTTCTCAGATAGAGAAAATTTGGGTAAACTAAGGAGAGATCCTATAACACATCGGTAATTTCTAAGTCCATGCTAGCTTCCTTGTAAATATGAGGGGGAAGTTGTGTGCTTACATGACTAGGTGAGTTTAGTCGCTATAGAAATTACAATTTCGGGAGACGAGAGGAGAATCTAGAGATTGTCAAAGAAGAGGTAGAGATGGAGATGTCGGGTTTGAAATCGAGTTTAAAGACCATGGGAGATTGCTCGAGAGGTCTAAAGGGTTAAGAGTTGTAAGAGAAGATGAGGGAGATACATGAGTGGAAGAATCGGGAGACCACCATACCACTCACAATAATGATCATGATGTATGAATTAGAGTCAGAAGGGAGATGAAGGTGTAGTGACGAAATGGAAAAAGCCAAAAATAGGGGGACATGATGCTACTTTCCTAGCTTAGAGGGGAAGTGCAAGATTTATTTTTGGGAATCCATTTTAAAGAGAAAATACAAAAGGCATTAGTGGAGGAAAGGACCTTCCTCTTTTCTATCAAGTCTAAGCGAGTGCTCAAGTGAGTGAAATAAAAAAATTACACAATTTACCTTATCATGCCAAATATGTGCAAAAATAAAAAGATGAGGCTCATATATAAATTTATAACATCCCTCCAACCTGATATACCTCATCAATTACTCTTCTACTTTATCCCAAGGTTGTGGAATTGAGTCTCGTTCATAGCCCAAGTGATACTTTCTCATCTTTTCACTAGGACACAGGAACTCATCCATCTCGTCCTAAAGAAATTGATTAAAATAAATTTCTCCATCCATAGGGAGCCTCATCATCCACAATGGACTCTATCAAAATAATAAATTTCATCTTTCCCACTTTGACTCTTCCTTTCTTCTAGGTTTCCAGACACACTATTGGTCACTTGGACAAAGTGACCAGATAGTCTTTCCATAAATGATATAACACCACCATCATGCAAAATATTCCATACTTTTGAGTCGGCCTTGACCTCTTCACAGGAAGAAGGCTCAATGTGTTTGATAGTGTCCACCCATAGTGAATAGGAGATTATGATAGTGATTTCCAAAGGCCCGATATAGATGATGCTTAAATAGAGATGTTGAGCACCTTCATTCCAATCTTCCACACATGTCTCCAAGATTTCTAATTGAAATTTATCCTAATTATTAATATTATCTCACATGTGTATAGTCATTAATCGATCCCATCCATCACACGAACACAATCTATCAATGTCATAAATGCCCATAAAATTACACATTATGTATCCTCTTTCTCCTCCAAAAAGAGGTTATGCCTCAACATAACCTAACAAATTTATTGTAATCTTAGTTAATGTTGAGGAAACCACAACATTAATTATCATTTTTCCTTATGAAATGGTTCTCATTAATACTGCATTTAGTGGAGGTTGAAGGTTTGAATGTTAGTGATATTAGATGTATTTAGTTATATATATATTATAATCATGAAGAATCTAAAAATAAAATGGAGAAAGATGATATAACTAACATGGCTAGACATGATTTCATATTGTATAGATTATCAGACAACAAATCAAAAATAATATCTTATTATAATTTATTTATTGACACATATATTTATTACATTTAGGTTCTCCAAGGTTGTTCATACTGCACATGGACATGAAGATGGTAAGCACAGAGATATTACAAGGAAACAAACAACACTTCTGATGGGAATTTTTTGTGAGATTTGGTGAGGTGATTTCACAAAATATTGTTTGACTTGAATGAGATTGGGATGATGTTGTGTCGAAAAAAATGCATCCCCACGAGTCCTCTCTATCATGGGGTCTTCTTTTCTCAATGGATGAGCTGATTTTCAAGTAAACAATGACCATTTCTTCCTTTAACAACCCATATTTTTTTCATATTAATTCAGTCCACTCGGAACCCTTAAAATAGATAAAAGTGTGCCCAAATTTTTTTTTTTTGAAGGGAAAAATTGGCTTTTGGGAATTTTGTTCCTTTTCCACTTTCCCAAGAGGAATGTTTTCATCAAAGCTAAATCAATCCACTTCTGATACTAGTAGTAGTACACTCTTATGCTACTACCTACTCTAATTGTATAAGGTTCCACAAGAAAAATAGTTGGAGAAAGATCATGTTGATATAATTTTTGCTACATTTTATGGAGAGAAACATGTGTAGTTCAAAACAAGATAAAATTAATTGTAGATATAATTACATGTAAATGAAAAGAATAATATGCTTATTGGGTTTGTGTTCTCTTTAAATTATTTTTTTACATGATCCCATGGGTCATGTTGACATGGAAAAACATAAATGTAGGCCCAATATTAATCTTGTGATGAACTTCCACCTAGTTGAAGGATTGAAATGATATAATAAACAAAGGTATAGTAGTTGATTATTGTATTAATTTTGTGAAGTCAATGATGACAATAGTTGGGGATTGAAGTGAAATTTGTAACCCATTTTTTTAATTTTTTAGTACTTGAATAGAAGTGCAACTAGCCTCATGGATGTTAAAAGTTCTTCTTAGTTGTAGGATTGAACTCTTATGTGACTTAAGACTAGTGTGGGTATATATATTAACTTGAATCAAGATTTTGTTATAGGTACAGGTAGAATCATTAGTTGGTTTCTTAATTTTATTTTATTCAAGTATCATGTATAATAATACAAACTTGTTTGCTTGAAGTGATTATGGCATCGGAAGTTTTCTTTGTTTAGTCACAAGTCACTCTCCACTTTGCAACCACACATGGGTAAAAATGTGTTCCCTACACTTTTCACAACAAAGGCACTCCATTATGCAACATGGGTCCCCTCCCACATTTATCGAATCCCAATAAATCAAATAACTTATATCATTCAGCATTCACATTGCATTGTACACATGTGATTGCTAGTATATATATTATAAAGGAAGAATATTGAGTTTATTTATTTATATATAGTATAAATGAAGAATCTTGAGTTTATTGTATGTGACCACATGGAAAAATCCATTACTATTAGGTTGTGCATAATATATTATTTTGATCTTAGTGGTCGATATCATTTAACAAGTTATTGAATGATATTTTGAACTTAGCATCTGCTAGCTTATGACACAAACATAATATTTGGATCTTAGGTTTCAAAAAAGATAAAGAATGTTTTATTTGGATCTTAGTGGTCACTAGGATTTAACAAATTAAATCAACATAGTTTGAGCTTAGTGATGCTAGGTATTTGAAGAATATAATATTTCGAGCTAAAGAGTCACTACCATTTAACAAATTAAAGAAAGACATATTGAGTTTAGTTTCCGCTAGTATATCAAGTTACTTGAATGATATTTTAAACTTAGCATCTGTTAGCTTATGACACAACATAATATTTTGATCTTAGCGTCTCTAGGTTTCAACAAAAGAATAATATGCTTATTGGGTTTGTGTTCTCTTTAAATGCTTTTCTTACATGATCCTAGGTCATGTTGACATGGAAAAGCATAAATTTATGTCTAGTATTAATCTTGTGATGAACTTCCACCTAGTTGAGGATTGAACTGATATAACAAAAAAATATTAGTAGTTAATTATTGCATTAATTTTGTGAAGTCGAGAATGACATTAGTTGGGGATTGAAGTGAAATTTGTAACCTATGTTTTTTAAATTTGTTACTACTCAAACAAAAGTGCAACTAGCCTCATGGATGTTAAAAGTTCTTCTTATTTATAGGATTGAACTCTTACGTGACTTAAGACTGGTGTGGGTATATATATTAAATTGAATCGAGATTTTTATATTCCGTAACATTCTGTAGTTGGTTTCTTAATTGAATTTATTTCAATGAAAATGAACACTTTGTTCAACTATAATAGGTAGGAATGCTCTGCTAGGTTCCTAAAAATATTAATTTCCATCTTAATAAGTGCATTGAAAGAATACCACAACATACTCATGATGCGTAATAAACACCAAAATTTGTGAATCTTGGTCATGATACAAGAGATTTAAGTAAAGGTGTAAGTCTGCATAGGTAGTTTTTTGCCAACATTTAATGAAAAAAATGATTTGGGATTGTTGGGAGTTGGTACATTCATTCAAGGCATGGTCATGTATGATTAGTCTGAGTGATTTACATCTACAAGATCCTCTCGATAACCT
Source organism: Taxus wallichiana var. yunnanensis (assembly GCA_018340775.1). Classification (NCBI taxonomy): domain Eukaryota; kingdom Viridiplantae; phylum Streptophyta; class Pinopsida; order Cupressales; family Taxaceae; genus Taxus; species Taxus wallichiana. The sequence continues at coordinate 137,386,936 of CM031244.1, read as the reverse complement.
CACATTCCCAGTCATTTCAAACTGCATGAAAGGTACTAAAAATGGCACACACATCTACACTTGGAGTAAAAAAAGGAAGAAGTCAATAATAATTTCACTTAACCAAAACAACCCATCGTAAATACTAGTCTCTACTATAATATTTGGATCTTAGTGGTCACTAGGATTTAACAAATTAAATCAACATAGTTTGAACTTAGCAGTCTGCTTAGGTATTTAAACAATATAATATTTCAAGCTAAAGATTCACTAGCATTTAACAAACTAAATAAATACATATTGAGTTTATTTTCCACTAGGTTATGTTTCAACATAACCTAACAAATGATATTGTACTCTTCGTTAAGTTCTAGGTTTTAAAAATTAAGGTAAGATATTTTGTGCTTAGAGACCTCTAAGTTGATCACCCTCATTAAATTTGGAGTATTGTATAACACACAAGATATGTACAAATTAGTTGAATTCATTATATGATTTTAAGATTTTAAATTAAGATATTTCGAGCTTAGCACCTACTAGGTTAGAGGAGATATATTTTTATCTTAGCATTTCCGCTAGGTTAAATAATTTGAGCTTAGTGGTCGGTAGCATTTAACAAGTTACTTTATGTTATTTTGAGCTTAGTGTCTACTAGCTTATGAGGCAACATAACCTAAAAATTATATTTTAATCTAATAAGTCGCTAGGTTTTAACAAACAAGAGTCATGTAATAGCAAAAAGTTCATGCCTTCTATAGTTTAATGTTGTAGACCTTGATAATGTTGAAAATTAATATAATCTATAGAGGGACTAAGAAAAATGTCTATGCATGTAAGCATTAGACTAATGAATTCCCCATTGGCCTTCCTCAACTATGGAATTTGGTCTAGAGGAAACTTTGACAAGTTGAAGTCTTTCTTCCTTAACTGGAATTGAATTGTAAAGATTGGAGGACAAAAATTGTATTTATTTGAAAGATGTGTTAGTTACTACAAACTACCTTTTATGTTGTACTTATAATATGTTGTTGTTTGAATGAAAAATATTGAACATGTTTCTAAAATAGTTTGATGTCTTTTAAACATCCTAGATCAATTATTTTCACAAAAATGTTTTCCTACATGCATTGATGGAGATCAATGACTACAATGCTTAAGTATAACACCTAACATATCAGTTATTAGACCAAACATATTCATTTTCAAACATATGTTTTCTTATAAAGTGTTCACATGGTGGAAGGCATTGGAACAAAAGGATTTCTGGAGGAAAATTTGGATTAAGGATTTACTCCCCAAGGTCAACATGTTTTTCTGGTTAGTTATTCAAAATAATATTTTAACCCTTGAGAATATGAGAAAGGATAGAATTCATAATTGGACCTTAAGAAATATCCTTAAAGATACTAAATAAATGCTTAAAGATTTTGATATCTTTGATCTTATTCATACCCCTAGAAAGGGTAATAAATGTGTGGATCATCTTGCCAATTTGGGGGCTAAAGGTAATAATTTTAAAGTGTGGGAGAGGGGAGATGATATCCCTAATGTTATTAATCTCATTAATAACATTAAGTATTGATGTGTGGGTGTCTCTTTTCCCTCATTGGGATGTCATCCTTGTTCTTATGGTTAGTAGACCCTTCACACGTGCAAGATATATGGTGGGATTTGTATTAATTTTTCTCTTAAGATTCATTTTGGCCATTGTTTCTTCAATTTTCATTCTCAGTCGACTAAAACCATGGGAGGTGGTCATTTGAGAACCAAGATCAATAAGCTATGGTTTATTTACCTTTAGGACAACCCCTCCTTGTGGCATATTCTAAAAATTAGGGGTTTAGGAATTTCATCTCAAAAATCATGGGGTCTGATCCTTATCTTGCATTAGAGTTTGGTCGGGCATGGAACAATGGCAACATGGTGATCCATGACATGGAAATTTTGAGGTTTCGAGAGGCATCAATAATAGTGCATGGTGGGCCCTGAAAATGGAATGGAGATGGGGAAAAATGGTAGCATGGTGATTAAATATATTCAAAGACCACACTAGACAAAAGCACAAAATTGAGACTTTCTTCTGCATGGTAAAGAAAAGGTTTACCTTCTTGTAGATGATATAGCTAGATTTTGCATCCATGATATTTGGAATACATTCTACCTCCACCTTATGAGGTACATTACTCTTGAAGGTATTATAGAAAGATATATACTCACCATCTTACTATGTTTAATATGTTTAGGCATAAGGTTATTATATGAGCCTTCCCTTTTCTTGTTTATGTCACTCTTTACGTTGGTGAATGATTTTCAATAGGGGAAGATTGAAACCCCGTTACACCATGGTCTAATTATTTTTTATTTTTAATAATGGTAAATCCATTGGTGGAAAAGGAATTAGAGCCCAAATTGGGGGATTCAAATGAAAATTGTACTCTTGTTGACCATATGAAAAAACTAAGGAGAAAGAAGAGTATGAATCTCGGGGAAGGGAAATCTTGGTATTGGGGTTGTAGGTTTCTCTATTGATACAAAAGGGGGTCATCTAAAGGGAAAGAGAGAGTGGAGTTGGGTTGGAATGTGATTTTGATAAAATTTCTCTCAGGGTGAGGTAGGTGGAAAGGGATATGGAGGCCTTAGGAAAAGTTGGAATGGATATGGGAAATAGTGTCATGCATTGCATCAATGCCTCTAAGAAAATTTTCATCTCCCAAAACTCTATTAGGGTGGATATGGTTGAGATCAAAAGTTTGGTTTTGGAGTTTCAGGGGTGTGTGGCCAAGATGGAATAGGGACACAAATTTTCAAGGTATAATCTCACCTTAGTAGTTTTGATGAGGAAGAGCAGGTTGAAGATGACATCCCTATCATGAGAAAGAAAGATGATCAGATGAAAGGATAGGAAGAGCGTCAAATGAAGGAGTACAAACATTTGAATACTAACTATTCCCTTGGCTCTTGGAGATTTTGTTTGACTTGTTTGTGGACTGTATCATTTGGGATGTTTTCCCTCCCTATTTTTTGATTGGATCTAGCCTATTATTTTTGTTTTTTTCCTTTTCCATATTGATCTATTGAAATCTAGTTTGGGCTAAGATGTTTTATCCCTTTTTGTCTTGTTTTTTTTGTTCCTTCTTGGTGATGCTCATGATGCATTCTATTGTAAGTTTTTGGGGTCCTTAATCCATGTATAAACTAGCTAATCATTATGTTCATGTATATTTAATAAACCTTGTTAATAGTAATTTTATTAATGACATTTTAAATTAAACAAGACAGAGTGGCAAGTTCATGCCTCAGGGTTGGGAGATGTGCTAGTTGTGGGATTGTTTTAAAAAAATTCTATAATTTTTGCATTAGGTGCTTTATATTGCTAAGAATAACCACTTTCAATTTTTCTTTAAAGTAGAATGTATAAATACTTAATGTATAAAATCTACACATATGGTATGCCTATACCCAAAGACATCCAAAGATGCTCACTAAAAATAGAATGCCCCTATATATATATATTTTATAATGCATAAAATATATATATATATATAAGTACCCATATTAAATATTAGGTAATTTAAATGTAGCACATAATATAAATACCCATGTTAAAATCAGATAGAAGACAAAACAAAAATTAAAATTATGCATCAAATATATAATTCTTTGGAAAAACATAGAGTGATCTAGAATGCATAAAATATGCATCTAATTTTGATTATGCATGAAGACTACATAAACAAATACCCACAATCATATTATGCTTGAAAATATTGCATAAATATAGGTGGCATTTTGAAATACATAATATGCTAGATTTTTCAGGTGCAATAAAAAAAACAAACCACCACGCTTTTACAAGTTGAACATGCCTACATAAAGATTAAAGTTTGTTATTAAATGGAATAGTTGAAATAAATTAGTTAAAATATTTATTTGGTGAATATGTTCAAGACACACCAACCTGTCAACTGATACACCAATTCCAGTAAATTTTGAAGATATTGAAATATTTCCAATAATGGATCAATTCTAGCATGTCGCACCTAGCCTAAAGGTGGGAAGAAAAAAAAAATGGCATAATTTGAATCCTAGATATCAAAATCATCATTAGAGTTTCATAAGAGGTCAAAATTGCAGCAACACATGATGAGACCAAGTGTAGAAAGTATTGCAAATAGATGTAGGATATCACAGTACTCACAGACAGAGGACCCACATTTTATAACTGAGGACCCACCAAAATATTGTATGTAAATGGCTAGAGTCATGAGTTTGATCATGTATGAATTATCATCAGAGAGGTCATGTGAAAATGTCAACCCCCAATATATTCATTGGTGACTCATTGATGTCCATGTATATTGTTGTAGTATCTCGACTCCTTAGAAACCATAGGAAAAAATAAGTTGAGATCAGAAAATTATCGAAGATGAGATTTTGAAAAATATTGGGGATTTTGTATAGGTTGGATCAAAATATTGTGGATGTAGCAGGTGAGGCTTACATCTCTTCACATCTAATTCAGACAACCATGGCAATCAACTAGGATGTAGTGATTGTTTTTTTGTGGAAGAGACGCTACACATTTCAAACCATTGAAATTGTCTAGAAATTAATCCAGGCCTATCTTTTTAAACAATAGTATAGTGTCAAACATAGATCCATCTACAATCATATAGAATATTTTCAATGGAAAGAAAAATAAAGCCAATAATTTATTACTTATTACACGATTTGTAGTCCACCATTTAAAAGCCTCCATTATAGATGTATTCTAATCGGTGAAAAATTTAAGGCAGATTGATGATTTTAAAATATTAGAAAACCAAAAAGCATCAACAAACCCATCATGAAGCCCTCAAATCAAGCTAGGTGTATGTAGTTGCCCAAATTATTTTTCTATAACTATGATTTTGTTAACATCATTTATTTCGAAGCCTCATCAGTGAAGATGATCAAAGTAGTTGTTAATTAAACCTTTTTATTTTTCCCTACTATTTTTTTAGAATGGTATTAAATGTAATGATGGTCATTTCAATATATTTTGCAGAAAGTCCCATTTTCATAAATCTTATTCACTTTTGAATAGACATGAAAGCTAAAATATGTCACTTCCAAATTTCTAAAATGTCATTTCTTATATTTTATATATGTAGTTACTTTATTTTTTTTAAAGTGTCTCCTCATATATGTAATGAAATCTAAAAATATAAATAATAAATGCATCACTTTAAAGTTATTAAATATGATACCATATGTCATGTTCTCAATATTTGTTTTAAAAAATTAAAATTATGTATTGGAATAAGGCCTTTAAATATGTCATATCATATAAAACCACCAATATAGAGATAGATAAATTATTTATTGTATAATTATAATATTACAAATTTACATATCCAACATTTAGACATTACAAATATTGACTCTAGGAAAATAATCTTGAAAAATGATTGGTTAGAAATTTTTAAAGTAATAAACTTGGATGAAAGGTATAATAACCTGCCTAAGGCAGTAACTAATAATAGTATTATTTTTCTTCTCTTTAACACAATTTAATTCATATAAAAAATTGTATTATTGTTAAAATTTTTAATGCAAACATAAAAAAATTGTATTTTAAAAAATTTAACTTACAAATCTAATTTTTATTACAAACGGGGATAAAGCAAAGATCAAACTTTTTGACTAGAAAAAACAAAATAGTAAAATATATATACATAAGAGTGGGATGGGATTTAATTTATAAATGTTTATGATGTGATTTGTTAAATAAATTTTATTAATTTTTATGAATAGTGTACTATTTTGGATGTGCCACTTGTCCAAGCTTGCAAATAAGTATTCCTTTTTGGATAAACATTAAATGCAATGAATATTTTATTAACATTTTTTTTTCTAAATCTCATATCTTATTTAAAGATTGGACAAATGTCTTTCTTAGAATTTTGATTTTTATTAAATAGAATAAATCAATGTTGCAATAAGGCCTCATATTTGTCAAATCAGTACTAACTAGTAAATAAAGAAAAAGATAAATAAGTTTTGTAGATTAAAAAATTATTTAAATAAAATATAAACATTAGAAAGTTGAAAAGTTATAGAATTTTTTTATTTTGATTCTTGTATTGAGGAGAAATTAATTTTTTGAATGAAAGGTATAAATTCCTCATGAGGCAGGAACTAATAAAGTAAGATGTTTTGAGGCTAGTGCACACTAAGGTAAGCTAATACTTCCACAATATAATATTTTGAGCTTATGGATCACTATAATTTAACAAGTCAAAGAATATTATTTTTAGCTTAGCATCCACTAGCTTATGCCACACCATAGTAATTGGATATTAGAGATTGATTAGATTTAACAAAATAAAGTAAAATATTGTCATCATAGAGTCTGTTAGGTTATGCCACAACAACATATTTCGATGTACAACTACTATGTCTATTTTTTTGGAAAAGGGTAAATATGGGGGTTTTGAAATGACTCAAGTTCTTTCACAAAATTTCCCTTAAGGTAGAATATGACATTGAATCATAGAATAGAGAAATCTCATAGGAAAAAAAAAAAAAAGCACGACACGACCCAAATAGAGAAAATTTACATTTTGTGAATAGTTTTGAGGATAGTTGTTACTTCTATAGTACAAGCAGTGGTTCTTCTATTAAATATCATAAGAAACATCTTAGAGTTTTCTTGGTCCTCGTTATCCAAATTCACCCCCAAGGGTAAATTTGATAACATGCATCGAAATACTCAAGTCCTAGGCTAATATATTGATTCAGGGAAAAAATTATGTTTCTAGGGTCCCCTCGATTTTTTCTAACTCCCCTATCCAAGAAGAAAAGAGCAAGTTCTGAGAAAAGGTGAAAAAGTTGCAGAAAACAAGCTTGGTCCAGGAAAAATCATGAAAAATGGCTAAGTCCTAGTCCTCGCAACAGTCGGGACATGAGGGACATCTAGGCGCGAATCGGCCGAAAGGCTGCCAGCGATCCAAGAGCAAAGGGACATCTGGGCCGTGAGGACGTGAAGGACGCGAACTACCCGGATTGGCTGGCGAGAACTTCAGTTTGGGACATTTGGGACAAAGGGATGCGGAAGACGCGGATAGCCGAAGGAGCCGAGAGCCAATCACATTACGCCACGTGTCATCGGCAGAAAAGGGACAAGGAAGCCCATTTCGGGTGGATCGGAGGAATTTGTCCCAAGCAGTTTGGGACAGCCGGGCCGTGAGGACGCGAGGGACGTGAAAAGCCGGCAGACCCGGAGACCAATCAAATCACGACACGTGTCACAAGGGGGAAACGTCCAAAAGTTCAAAGGGTGAGGTTTCAAGCGTTGGCCCTGAGCCAATAGGAATTGGACATGTGTCCAATGGAACAGGGAAGTGCGGAGCTCGGGGAGGAGTTAGAGAATTTGGCAAAGTTTTGGCCAAAAAGCTAAAAGTAAAGGAAGACCCCGCGCCCCTGTCCTCCAATCAATGCATGCCACGTGTCCCAAGTGGCGGGGGCACGGAGGAAAAGTAAAAAATGTTCCAAAATCATCAAAAGTCAAATTTTTTTTAAGGAAAACCCACAGGTGAGCAGGAGAGAGAATTACGCATCCAATCAGTGCTTGACACGTGTCATCCAGGTGGCAGAGTGCGGGAAAAATTTTCAAAATCCATTTTTGCCTGTTTTGTGCCCTAAATCTTCAGATCGCCATATCTTTCGATCCAGAGCTCGGATTTGCACGTTCTTTATATCAATAGAAAGCTTATGAAATTCTCTACATGATTCTAGGGTTAATCTTGAATTTTGGTGCAGTCTAGAGAGAGAAATTTAAGAAATGGATCTGACGCGTGTTCATGGCCAGAAGTGACATTTCAGCGACCAAATTTAACGCAGAATGGGTCGCATTCTCTTGCAATTCAGTCAAAATGACAGGGTATGGGTTTGTAAGGTTCCCCATGCCATTTTAATGCATCTCGTAGTCATTGAGGAATGGGCTTGCACATTTTCCCACATTTCTCTCTCTCGGCTCGACCCATGAAATGTAAAAGCCGCTTTTGGCTCATTTAAAAAAAAAAAACATTTTTGGACATAGCATCTTCTTCTTTCACCTCCAGTAAGTGATTGTAGGCAAGAATCAGACCTCTTCAAAGACTGTAAGAGTTTTACCTCTCTGAGGTTGTAATGTAGTGTTTTGACATTGGAAATAATAATGCAAGCTTTGTGAATGAGTTTCAGTCCTCTGTTTGTATTGTTTGCTTCATTTCAGATCCTAAATTATATCTTATCAGCCTGTGTATGCTTTATGTTGTAGTCTCTGGTTTGTGTCTATTTACTTGACAAAATTATTCACCACTCCTTTTGGTGCATCATCATCTTTAGTTAGTTTCATTTTTGCATTTCTATCCCTGTCTCCTTGTAATTTAGAGTAGGATTAGGATCTAAACCTCTGTAGTTTTGCAAAATATAGATCTAAATCGAGGGAGTTTGAGGAACCACCTCTAATACTGAGATTCCTCTCTCGGGGTTCAACAAGTCCCACACTTGGAGAGAGGTTTCCATGTTGTGCAATCACACTGGATGCTAGAGTGATCAACATAGAAGCCTGATCTGCATCCAGGGGTGTTGTGATCCCGCTACAACAGTTTTGGCACGCCCGGTGGGACAGAGGTCTCATTTTTATTGCAGCAAAGTTGATGTGCACTGTTGCAATTTTCTTGCTTAGAAGAGTTATTATTTGCATATCTGGAGACTCCAAGGGGAAGAATCAACTGGTTTCAGCAAAGGCAGGCCCGAAAACTCATGAGAAGAATCACCACAAGGTTAAGAGTTGGAGAAGAAGAAGTGCTATTTGAATACTGCAGCTTATCTCCAAGAAGAAGGAAAAGAGGAAGAAGGATTCAAAGGTCTCCATCTCCACCAAACAGAACTCTCTCAACTCCTCCACCTGTAGGCCTTTCATTCACCAACAAGGGTTTTAAGACCAATCGAATGGTTCAAAACAATCCCTATTTCAACTTTACAGCAAAGAGCCCACTTGCCCTCAATGCACAACATCCAATTCCTATTGTAGCCTTGAAAAAAATTCCCTACTTCACTGGAGAAAATCAGACTACTCCAAGTGATCATGTTAAAGATATTGCTAACCTTTGTGCAATTCATGAAATCAATGAAATGCAAGTGGCTGTCAAGTTACTGGACATCTTCATTCAAGGGTAAAGCATTATAATGGTTTAGGAGCCTTGGAGCTGGTTCTATCACAAATTGGAATCAGCTGTGTATAGCACTTCATGAGCAATTTGGAGAGAAGGGAGACAACTTGTCTCTTTTGGAGTAGCTAACAACCATCAAGAGAGCTCCCAATGAGCAGCTGACCGATTTCAACTTCAGATTTCAAAAGACTTGGGAGAGAATTCCAGTGGCAGTCAGGCCAATAGCAGAAGGTGCTTTTCTCTACTATCTCAAAGCTTTAAATTCTGATATTTCTATGTTGATTTAGTCCATGGGAGGCATAACTATCCCTATGGCTTATAGCATTGCCATTAGGGCTGAAAATTGTTTGATCCAAGCTGACAAACTTGCCCCTAGACCTCCCATGCCATTGTTTCCAAGCTTAGAGAATCCAAACACCAATCAAGCACCTAGTTTGGCTCCTTCTCCCACTCCTAGAAATTAGAGTTCAAATGAAGCTTCCACTTCATCTCCAAGTGCCCCAAATGAGCTTCAAGAAGTCATGAAGCAATTATAAAACCTAGGCAATGAGCTGGTTACTCTCAAGAGGTAGCAGCCACAAAGTTTTAGACCTTCTTATCAACCCCAGGCTCACCTAATAGGCAGCCATACCAACTACAAAGGCCTCCTAATCCAGCTGCAAATATGAATCAAACCAGGCCTCTTGCCAATAGACCATTCCAGCCTTATAATCCAAATGCCATATCTACCTGTAAGGCATTAGTGCCAACACAAAACAACATTGCTCGGGATTATGACTGGTGTTTTCAATGCAATGAGCCTCATAACCAATCCATGTGCTTCAATGGTTCTTTGAATCAAGCACTAATGGTGACAACTATTGGTGTGGAAGGTGAGGGCAAGATCAAGGAAACAATCAACAACAAGAAGCATTCCAACAGCAGTCAACCCCAAATGACACCACATTGGTAAATTGGCAAGCAGAGGATTTCTGTGCCATGAATCGTAGTTTCCCAAGGTGTTGCAGCCAACACAAGGTTGAAAAGGAGGAATTTGGGTGAAGAACAGTCATTATCCCCAACCAATCCACAACCTTCCATGGTTCCACAAGTTGTTGGCAAACAGAATCCAATTTCAAATGCACAAGGGCAGCCAAGAACAGCCTCTAGGCCAACCCAAATACCGGTTGTTGCTGCCCACATGTACGGAGTTAATGTGCAAACCAAAGGACAGCAAAGAGATCCTTCATCCCCATTCAACATCATTGATCGATGAAGAAGACTAATATCAATATATCAATGTGGGAATCCCTATCTATCTTACGCCAAAGAGATCTACCGCAAGTGCCATGAAGGACCGAACAACTTCGAATCAAGAAATTCGGATGAGACAAAGTGCTTACAAATGCTGCCCAGCCTGAGGGAAATCATGGAGGACAACAAGGTAAAATGTTGAAGCCCCCTCCTTTCTATGTTTCATTAATCATCAAAAATCAGCTAGTGCATAATTTCATGATAGACTCCGGGGCAAGTAGCTCAAGAATGCCTAAATAGATAGGCGATCATTTAGGGCTCTAGTATGAAACAACATCCAAAGGGGTAGTGCAACTAGATGGGACAACAATAGCAACAGTTGGAGTGATTAGAAACTTGAGTCTTACCTTGTATGCATGTCCAAATGTTGTTGTTTTACAAGATGTATAAGTCATAGACCTTCCACCACTCTTTGCTCTATGCTTGTCAAGGGACTTCACACCAAGATTGGGGATATTTGTCTGATGATTGGTCACACATGCTATTCGAACAAGGTATGGAACTAAGGCTACAATTAGGTCTGAACCTATTGCAAACTTTCACATTGAGCCTTACACTCCAAGTCAGATTAATACCAATTGCTTAGCATTTGATCAAGAGGATCACCCAAGCACTAATGAAGCTGACACTAAGGTTGGAAGCATCCCGGATCTAACTCTTGATGAATGGGAAAACAAGATACATGCATTTGATCCCTATCAAGAAGTGGAAGAATCTGAGCTAGGGGTCTATTGCATACACGAAGAAAATCAGCCTATTCCTAGCATCACCAAGCCAAACCACAAAGATGACAATGAGGTATGGCAGCTGTTTTTTTATGGATCAAGGAGTAGACAAGGTGCAGGAGGTGGAGCTATGCTTGTTTCACCTCAAGGAATAAGGTACTATTCAGCTTTCAGATTTCAGTTTGCATGCTCCAATAACACTGCTGAATATGAAGCCTTGGTGCAAGGGATGCATTGGGCAATAAAGAAGAAAATAAAGAACTTGCAAGTCTTTGGTGATAGTGAATTCATTGTAAATCAGGTCAAGGGATAGCATGCTACCAAGAATGATCTACTCAAGTGCTACAAGAACAGGGTGTGGGACCTCATGAAAGATTTTGAGGGTTTTGGCATCACATCCATTCCTAGGAAAGACAATCAAGCTGCTAACAGGCTTTCAGCAGAGGGGGCAGCCTTTGACATTGTGGAAAGCATTCAACAAGACAAGGTACAACCAAACATCCATGTGATTGTGAGGCCTTCAGTGCCAGATAACAATTTCCGTTGGTAAGTGTTTGAGAATGACCAAAAATCATCCATTTCTTGCAAGAAGAAGCTGAGTTCTCAGCCAAGAATCAAGAAAGATTGGAACAACAGTATGGTGACCAAGTGGTACAGTGAGAACCAACAAGCTGCCCAAGGGACTTATCACTTTGGAGTCCATTTTTAATCCCAATGATCAGTTTAGAAAGGAAAAAGCAAACATTCAGGTCAAGAGAGAGGATTCAAGATCCATCTTGGTGGAAGAGAACAAACCACCGCAAATCGGAAGGATGACAACCGAACAAGAAAGGTATGAGTTCATACAACCGTGTCAAGAGTTCCCCGACGTGTTTTCTTGGAGCTATGAAGACTTGAAAGGTTTTAATCCCAACTTAGCTCAAAGATACCATCGAATTGGATCCAAATACTAAGCTTGTCGGTAGAAACAAATACCACCAATCCACACATGGATCCTCTCATGAGGAAAGAATTAGACAAGTTGATTGAGTCAAGGATTATATTCCCAATCAAGCATTCTAGTTGGGTTGCCAACTTAGTTCCAGTCAGAAAGAAGAGTGGAGAGATCAGACTGTGTGTTGACTTCAGAGACTTGAATAGAGCCTCTCTCAAGGACCATTACCCACTCCCTTCCATGGAGCAAATATTGCAAGTTGTAGCTGGTTCAGAAAGGTTCTCATTGCTTGATGGCTACTCAGGCTACAATCAAATTATGGTGAAGGAAGAGGACCAGTTCAAGACAGCCTTCACAACCAAATGGGGAACTTTTGCATACAGGAAAATGCCATTTGGGCTATCCAACGCTGGTGCTACCTTCCAAAGGGCAATGGACATGGCGTTCAAAGGTTTGATTAACAATGTGGTGTTGATCTACCTTGATGATATCACTGTTTTTTCCAAAAATGCAGCAGACCACCTCTCTCATTTGAGGCAAGTCTTCACGAGGTGCAGGAGATTTGGAGTGTCTTTGAATCCTAAGAAGTGCATCTTTCTTACACATGAAGGAAAGCTCCTTGGTCACATTGTCTCTAAGTAAGGATTAGAAATTGATCCAGAGAGGGTTGAAGCCATAAGAGCACTACCATTGCCAAGCCACAAGAAAGCCCTTGAGTTTCTTGGGAAGGATAAACTTTGTTTGGAGCTTTGTCCCAGATTTTTCAGCCCTGGTCAAGCCCATCACCAAAATGTTAAAGAAGAGCATGGCTTTCAAGTGGACAACAGAAGGCAAGGAGAGTTTTGAAGTAATCAAAGAAACCATCTCTCAAGCACCAACTCTCATCAACCCAGACTTCTCCAAGGATTTCATCCTCTATGCATTTGGAGGTAATGACACTATTTCTGCCATTTTGGTACAGCAGAACAAGGATAATGATGAGCAGCCAATTGCCTTCTTCAGCCAGAGCCTAGATGACTATGAGGTGAGGTACTCTTTTATTGAGAAGCATGTACTTGCAGTAATCAGAAGCTTGAAGAAATTCAAGCATTTAATCTCAAACAACAAGGTCCAGTTGCTGGTCTCACATGCTGGGGTTAAGGACTTCCTCCTCAACAAGGATTTGAATGAGAAAAGGGCAGGTTGGATCACCCGTGTCATGGAGTATGACATTGAGATCAAGATCACCAAGCTGGTAAGAGGGAAAGGATTGTGTGAGCAGCTGGTTTTGGGGAAGCAAAGAGAAGTATGCAATGAAGAAGAGGCTGTTTTGACAGTCCAGGACAGCCATGAGCCAAGTGGCAATCAAGAAGAGGACAATGTTGTCCCCACTCCTTGCTGGACCCAAGGTATTATGCACTTCCTATGCACAGGCCTATGCCCTCCTGGAGATGAACAAGAGGCAAAGGAGGCACTTCAGATTGCAGGCTATTCCGTATGCCATTGTTGATGAGGTTTTGTTCAAGAAAGATGTGAATGGAGTGCTTACTGAGGTGCATCAAAGACAAATCAGATTCAAAGGGTGTTGGAAGAGTTTTATGGTGGACCAGCTAGTGGTCATTTTGCACCAAGAGTGACAACTCTAAAAATCATGAAAGCTGGTTATTATTGGCCTAAAATCTTCAAAGTGATTGCTATGCATGGATCGAGAGGTGTAAGAATTGTGCATTCTTCACAGAAAAGAGAGACTTGCTGCCCTTCCATTGCATCCAATCTCAGCTGACCAGCCATTCATGCAATGGGGTTTGGACTTCATTGAGTCATTAATCCCAATTCGAGCGAAGGGCACAAATGGATTTTGACACCACGAGACTACTTCACCAAATGGACAAGGTAGCACTCAAAGAGGCAAATGAGTCTCAGCATCCTAGACTTTTATGAGGGGATAACAACCAAATTTGGTGTACCTAATACAATAATATCTTATAATGCATTGGCATTCATTGGGTCTAAGGTGACCGAGTGGGCTGTCAAGAATGGTATCTACCTAAGCACTTCATCAAACTATTACCCTCAAGGTAATGGCCGGTGCCGAGTCTACAAACAAGAACTTGTTGAGGATCATTAGGAGGACTCTTGATGAGAATCGAGGTCTTGGCATACCAAGCTGAGATCAGCCTTATGGGCACATAGGATAACTCCCAAAAGATCCACAGGTAACTCTCCATTCAAACTTGTCTATGGAAGAGAGGCAATCTTACCCATGTCACTAGAGTTGCCAACATTGGAACTCATGAAGCAGCTAGAGTTGCTAGAGTTTGAGCCCATGGAGGTGAGGTATGCAGAGTTGATGGAGCTGCAAGAGATCAGAAATCAGGCATCCCAAGCCATGGAAAAGGATCAACCTTTGATCAAGAAGACCTTTGATAAGAAGGCCAAGGATAGATCTTTTCAGGTTGGAGATCTAGTGTTGAAATGGGATGTAGATAGATCAAAACCGAGAAGGCATTCAAAATTTGATGCCATTTGGAGTGGCCCATACATGGTCATGAAGTGCAAGAACAACAATGCTTTCCAATTGGCCTCATTGGATGGTGAAGAAATGCAGATTCCAATCAATGGAATCTATCTTAAGCGTTGTTTCTAGAGGGAAGTTCACTACCTTGTAAATATTAGATTAGATTTTCATTCCTCCAAGTGCTTCTACACATTGTTTTGTTGTAGGTTAGTTTTATTTTCCTAAGTGCTTTGGCACATCTTGATGTCCATGGAGATGTTTTGCAATCCTTGCTTCCATCAGGTGATATTCCATCTTCCTCCTTACACATTCTGAGTCAGTTGGGGTTCTAAACAGAATATCTGATGACTCCATGCCCAATGGACTACTTCAGGCAACTGGTATCTTCTACCTAGCAGGTAGGTAACCCCGCTGAGTCGCCAAATTGTTATCCAAATTCACCCCAGGGTAAATTTGATAACATGCATCAGAATACTCAAGTCCCAGGAAAATAGATTGATTCAGGGCAAAAAATCATGTTTCTAGGGTCCCCTCAGATTTTTTCTAACTCCCCTGTCCAAGAAGAAAAGAGCAAGTTCTAAGAAAAGGTGAAAAATTTGCAGAAAACAAGCTTGGGCCAGAAAAAATCATGAAAAATGGCTAAGTCCTAGTCCTCGCAACAGTCGGGACATGAGGGACATCTGGGTGCGAATCGGCCGAAAGGCCACCAGGCAGTCTGCAGAGCAAAGGGACATCCGGGCCGCGAGGATGCAAGGATGTGAACCACCCGGATCGGCCGGCGCAGAGAACTTCAGTTCGGGACATCTGGGACAGAGGGACGCGAAGACGCGGATAGCCGAAGGAGCCGAGAGCCAATCACATTACGCCACATGTCATCAGCAGAAAAGGGACAAGGAAGCCCATTTCGGGCAGATCGGAGGAATTTGTCCCAAGCAGTTTGGGACAGCGGCCATGACGACACGAGGGACGTAAAAAGCCAGCAGAAACCCGGAGACCAATCAAATCACGACACGTGTCACAAGGGGAAACATCCAAAAGTTCAAAGGGCGAGGTTTCAAGCATTGGCCCAAGCCAATAGGAATTGGACACGTGTCTAATGGAACAGGGAAGCGTGGAGCTTGGGGAGGAGTTAGAGAATTTGGCAAAAGTTTCGGCCAAAAAGCTAAAAGTAAAGGAAGGTCCCACGCCCCTGTCCTCCAATCAATGCATGCCACGTGTCCCAAGTGGCGGGGGCACGGAGGAAAAGTAAAAATGTTCCAAAATCATCAAAAGTCAAATTTTTTTAAGGAAAACCCATAGGTGAGCAGAGGAGAGAGAATTACGCATCCAATCAGTGCTTGACACGTGTCATCCAGGTGGTAGAGCGCAGGAAAAATTTTCGAAATCCATTTTTTCTTGTTTGTGCCCTAAATCTTCAGATCTCCATATCTTTCGATCTAGAGCTTGATTTGCACATTCTTTATATCAACGGAAAGCTTATGAAATTCTCTACATGATTCCGGGGTTAATCTTGAATTTTGGTGTAGTCTGGAGAGAGAAAGTTAAGAAACAGCTCTGACGCGTGTTCATGGCCAGAAGTGACATTTCAGTGACCAAATTTAACGCAGAATGGGTCGCATTCTCCTGCAATTCAGTCAAAATGATAGGGTATGGGTTTGTAAGGTTCCCCATGCCATTTTAATGCATCTACAGTCAATGAGGAATGGGCTTGCATGTTTTCCCATGTTTCTCTCTCCTGGGCTCGACCCATGAAATGTAAAAGCCAGTTTTGGCTCATTTAAAAAAAAAATGTTTTTGGACATAGCATCTTCTTCTTTCACCTTCAGTAAGTGATTGTAGGCAAGAATCAGACTTGTTTAAAGACTCAGTAATAGTTTTACCTCTCGAGGTTGTAATGTAGTGTTTTGACATTGGAAATAATAATGTAAGCTTTGTGAATGAGTTTCAGTCCTCTGTTTGTATTGTTTGCTTCATTTCAGATCCTAAATTATATCTTATCAGCCTGTGTATGCTTTATGTTGCAGTCTCTAGTTTGTGTCTATTTGCTTGAAAAAATTATTCACCACTCCTTTTGGTGCATCATCGTCTTTAGTTAGTTTCATTTTTTGCATTTCTATCCCTGTCTCCTTGCAATTTAGAGTAGGATTAGGATCTGAACCTCTGTAGTTTTGCAAAATATAAATCTAAATCAGAGGAGTTTGAGGAACCAGCCTCTAATCTGGAGATTCCTCTCTCGATTCAACAAGTCCCACACTTGGAGAGAGGTTTCCATGTTGTGCAATCACACTGGATGCTAGAGTGATCAACCTAGAAGCCTGATATGCATCCAGGGGTGCTGTGAGCCCACTACAACAGTCCCTAAAATATCTTTTCACAAATTTGTATTTGTTATTTTGTCTCCAAAATCTATTTGGTTCTCCTACTCTTGTATTACCATATTTTTCACAAATATCTCACTGTAATCCAACACCAACACATTGAGTGGAAACTCATTATTAACATGAATACCTTATAAAATTTTGTCATTGAAAATGTCAATGACATCCTAGCCATTGAATTTTATTGAGTATGTGCAACGTAAGACTATTTGTGGAAAAAAATAATGCCAACAAACTAATATCAACATTATCAGATACATCTACTCATTAATTCCTACACACCACCATGACCATAAATCAATTTTGATATTCACTTTTACCCACGCAAAATTGACCCACCATTCATACCACCAAGATTCTTTTGCAAATTACAATGTAATAAGTTCTTGACAAGTGTTATGGGTTTGTAAATAGTCTCGAAATTTCCTCTAATGTTATTATGGATTAATTGGTGTTGTTTATCTATCAAGATGTGATCCATTCCATCCTCTTTCACTGATCTAAATATTGTTAAATATTTTATGAAATTATTTGTTTTATAAAAAAAACTACCTTCTATAAAAAAAATATTGAATACCAAACTTGCTTCAATTTAATCATCTACAATATCCCTAAATGAATATAAGCCCTAATTAACTATGGAAAATTTTACATTAACATAATTTTGTAATTTTGGAGGGGATGATGGTGAGAATGTATCCCAAATTTTCGCACGAAGAGGAAACAAAAACATTTTCAGAAATTGATCACATAAATTTTGACGCTTACCACGCTGATATTTTGCTATTGATGAACATAGTGTCTCACTTACACACCGACAAAAAGAATAGAAAGGAAAATGTTAAAAATATAAACTCAAAAAATCTCTATTTAAAGTTATATGTAACTGAAAAATCCAACCGCCAATTTATTTCATTAGTAAATTTAAGAGGGCACGCATATAATTCTACATTTCTTTCAATTAAATGGCTAATAAATGGATGACAACAATTACATGCTCCAAACAATGTACCTATTTCAAATGGCACATGTACTTTTAAATGGTGAATTTTACATAGTTTGTCATAATGGTTAATTAGTGTTGATGAATCCATGAACATTAATTAGCATTTTTCCTTAAAAAATGGTTCTCATTAATACTGCATTTGGTCTTGTAAATAATTAATGTAAGAATCTAATAACATAATTATAGTACTATAAATAATATCCCTTACATCATTTGGGTAAAATAAAGCCCTTAATTATTTTTCTTGCACTTTGATGTGCAAGTGATCGCACTTAGCTGTGTGAATCAAGACTCACACTTAGAAGTGTGAGTCGAGAGAAATGCGACTAGTCGCACTTGTAAGTGTGATCACTCACATTTTGAATTTCCAATCTAGTAAATATTTGTATGAGTGCATGTACAACACAATGTTACTTATACACTTATTAAACAATTTATAAATTAATATTCCATATTTTCTTACCTATTCTTAATATAAACAAATAAATTTTTTATATAAAAATTGACGGTCACATTTTAAACATGCAAGTCACACGTGATGGTTCTATAAAATATTTTAAAGTATGTTATGTT
This sequence comes from Taxus wallichiana var. yunnanensis, assembly GCA_018340775.1. NCBI lineage: Eukaryota > Viridiplantae > Streptophyta > Pinopsida > Cupressales > Taxaceae > Taxus > Taxus wallichiana. The sequence continues at coordinate 137,368,351 of CM031244.1, read as the reverse complement.
TAAAATCACAAAAATGTCCAAACGACCATCAAATTTAACACCATTCAAGGATGTTAAGTTCTAAAATAGATGACATCTATCTTAGAGTATAATTTGGATAGGATTTTTAACATCAACGTTTATTGATTTGAATAAGGTATGCATAAATATTCATATATGTATTATGATATTAAGATTGATATGTGGCAAAACTAACAACAATCACTTACGCACTGTGTTGAATGTTACCCAAATTATACATTTGTTTAAGATTTATAATGAAGGAGGTTTAAGAGATGTTCATATAAGATGTTTATTTTTAATTTTTCATTATGATTTCAATCATTTGATTTAACCTTGGAATTTTTATTGATTTTTTTCATTTTTAAATTCTCTATACTAGGTTTAAGATTTAAGCGCCACGCTACTAATTTTTTTTTTTATGTGTGGATATAGTTGAAAATTAACTCTTTATTCGAAGGATGATCATATGTGCATTTACCCTCCAAAGGTGTGATAGTTACAAATGGACTAATATATTCATCCCGAACTAAACTTTATCAAGCACAGAGAAATGGGTCTATCTTATTTTTGTCACAATAAGTATTGTATTTAATGGAAGAGTGAGACTTTAATACAAAATTAATGATTGTGAAACCCGGAAGAAAGTAAAAATAAAGGATAATTGTACTGATGTCATGGAATCTGAAGAACACCCATTATGGATACAAATAATCATGGGCTAATGGTGATAGGATGGAAGCAAATGGAAATATAAGAAAACACAAAGGGAAGTAAATGAAAATACAATAAAACAGAAACAACTTCCAAGCAATGTAGCAACTATTACATTGATACCCATAACGGTGGAGAGAAATTCCAATATATCACCACATGTATCTTTAAGTGGGACATTTTTCCAATATTTCAATCACCAAGAACCACTTATTCATCAAATGTGACAAGTTCATAGACCTTAAGAACAAACATGTAGCTACTTCATGTCCAAAAAATAGTGGCACAGGTAGATCAATGTAAAAATGGAAAATTGATTATATTTGATAGTTCTCATTCAACTTACTATGCTCTTACATGATGAGAAGATGATACTAATAAAACTAGATGATGGTAACATACCTATATGGATGGGAAAGTTAGAACAAATTCCAATACATGATGGCCACACAAAGGCTCAATAGATAAGGGTAAGTTGGTGGGAACCCACAAGAAAATAAAATACATAAAAATAAAAGTAGCATATATTATTAAAGAAAAAAGCAATGGTGGCAAAAATGAAGGGAAACATTAAATATTGATAGAGAAAACATCTTCCAGTCATGGACACCAAGAAAAATATGGAAAATAGATCAAATAATTCATTATGACACATATTTTAATCTCAATTGTAACACTATATCTATTAAATTGTTAAAAAAGTTATTCAAGACAAGATTTAAAATGTTGTTTAAAAAATAGTTACGATTAGTTTCAATGTTTGAAGTCTTTAATTATATTTAAATATATATCAAATTGGGAAATTGTAATTCACAATATTAATAAAATTAAATTGTCTTAAAGTTATGATAAATGATTTAGAAAAATATCGAGTGTGACATGCTTGATAAGAAAAATAATAAATATAATGGCATCATGCATTCTTGAATAGATGGTATGTACTTATTAATTGTTTATATTGAAAATAAAGAACAATTCATTTGTATGCTTATAAAATATTGATGTTAAAGTTGTCATAATTGTTGTGACACTTGTTAATTGAACATTTTTCCTTCAAATATTATTGAAAAGTATAAAAAAATTGATATTAGGTAAAATAGGGTTGAGGGGACCCTACCCCATATAGTAAGAAGCTCCTATATAGAGCAGATATTCAATAACATTATATTCAAAATAAAATATAGTTCGATTAATGCGACCACAACTAGTAGCCAATAAACTAACAACAATTAAGAACATAGAACTAACAACGAAAAACAATAAATTAAAAACAACCATTACTCATTCTTCTTCTCAATGTTAGGAAACAAAGTGTCCCATTCCTTTGCCAAAGTGACTCAATGTTTGATCCTAGAATAGTCAACTTTGACTTAGACATTCCCCTCTTCCCCTTTTGAGGTATCTTGGTATTTACATTTTTATATGCATTGGATAGCTACCCCAGAATATGGAGGTGTTGTATCATAGTATTGAAATTCAAGATACTCGATTTAGTGAATTTTCGAACCATAGCCTTTAATTTCTCCACGTCATTATCCAAGTCCCTTGCATTTTCTTTCAGAATCTCAATACTACCGCCAATGAGAACCCGAGCCACTTCTTCCACTTTCAACTTAATCACATGTCAAACATTAAGGATAAATTGTATACTAATTTTTGTGAGATAGGTATTTCTCTTTACATTCTCAAGATATTCAAACATTTTAGCCAAAACAACTCCCCGCTCTACAACATATTTCCCTTTATCTTCAACTCGGGTTTTTCCCTAGGTGTTATCATAGACACTGTCTCCCTGTTGACCGGGTTTCACACTTGTCATCCTTTTCCATAGCCAACTCTTTCACCTCTTTATGCTTGAGGTCTCAAAGACCCTACACAACTTCAAGCTCTTCAACATCTTTCTCTTCCCCTTCACTCAAAGAGGAGGGGTCACTTGAATCCTCATCCTCTAAATTGGTGTCATCATCAACATTGTAATCCTCTAAGGATTTTGACAGCACACTCACCCCATTAACCTTTTATCCATGTCCACAACATATTTTTTCATAATTTCCATGATAAACCCTTGGTGTAAGGGCATGCTGATTTTTCCTTTTTTAAACTGATCAAGGGTTGCATAGAGAGCTTAGCATGAAATTGGGGAAATTATAATTGTGCCTGCACCTAATAAAATTAAGCATAGGGAGATGGTATGCAAAGATACACTTATGGATTCCTTCTAAAGTTACAAAATGGATTAATTTGAGGGACACCTCATTGAAAGGGGTGGGAAGAGAGTTCCTTAAAAAGCCTGTAAAATGATTGGTAAGTTTTTCCTTACCTCTCAAGAAGAGATTCACCTCATCTCCAGAATCCTTCTTAGGCTTGTAGACTTCACACCCTTCTGTTTTCATACATATTACATATGCCAAATTTTTATAGAAAAGTCAAGCTTCTCTCCAGAAACACCATGTTTCCCCTCATCCACTTCTTAGTAGGCTCCAAAGTAGACCCGAAATATTTGCTAAGTTATACGTTGTGGCCTTTAAAAAAAATTTAGGAAAGGGGTCAATCTCATTCTTTTGAACAGTTCCATTACTTTGGTTTTGGTAAAATTTTTATCCCATGGCTCAGTATGTACTAGATTTCCCCCATTTTCTTGTTAACATTCAAGATAACCCGAGAGATACCTCTCTTTCCTTGACTACATAGACTTGGAACCAAAGCAATAATACCTCTTTTTTTATTAGAATCAATTGGTAAGACAATCATATGGCACGAGTGAAGCCTCACATTCTCATTATTAAAAAAACCATTCACAAGTTACCAAGAATCTCAAAAATCTTTCCCATAAATTCACTATTATTCGGAGTTACCTTCCTAGTCTTGTCACAAAGATCAAGTAATGATGTTTTTATCACCATATTATTTTTCCAATTGGGTTCTCACTAAAGGATCAATATCAACAAAATTGGAAATCAATTTCATTCCATCACTCAAGACCCCTTTATTGGAAAAATGATCAGCTATACTATTAGCTTCACGATAAATATGTCTGAAATTAATACCTTCAAAGTTAGTTGTCATTTCCTTAATGCTAGCAATAGAGTCTTGAATTGAGATAGAGGTAGTACCCTTATTTAAAATGTTATTTATAATATTAAGTGAGTCACCTTCTACCTCCAACCTCTTAAAGTTTCTTTGAACAAAAATTTTGACTCCCCAAAAGGCAGTGATAGCCTCAATTATGTGGTTAGATTGATTCCCAAGTTGCAATAATACTTGAGAATGAAAATAGCATTATGATATCTAAACACCACCCCCCGCCCCACAACTATCTTTACCCATATTTCCTTTTGATTCCTGTAAAAGTTCAATTTGACCCACTCCTTGTTGGGTTTTTTCCACCCCTACAATCTGGGATTCAGTTTAGGGGCTTGTTTTGGGTAGTCGGCATACCCTAGTTTCTTCAAATTTTCCATTCTTCCTCTAGGATTGTCTTCTTATCTATCTCGAATAATACAAAAATTAGCATTTGTTAAATTACAACAAGAAGATACAATTCTCTTCTTTATCTCCTTCTTACCCTTAAAGGTGCACTTATTCCTCTCCTTCTAAATTTCCCAAAAAAGTGTATGAGGGTGAGAATGAAAATATGTACTTGAATACGACCCATAATGTGTCTTATCATGAAAAAGTAACCAATAGAAAATTAAGTGAATCAATTTTATTGATTTTTTTTTAAATTATGTAATTGTTTAATTTATATTCCAACATTTGAAATATAGGTACCAGAAAAATAAATGTCTTTGATTGGAGGATATGGTAAGAATTAATAAGTTTTGGTGAAATGTGTAGTAACTTGCAATAGGTAGGAACTAATAAACTATGAAATCCATGTTTCAAAATAGCGTGTTTAATGTAATACTTAACTCTTTGTTGGTATGTATGATTTATAGACTATAAAAGCATAAAAGTAGTTCACATTATCTTGATTATATTCTATTTTGAAATTCTTAGTGACCACTAATTTCCACCACAATGATTTCTATTTTATGAACTGATCAAATAAGTGTTGAGAAGATGTATCTTAGTGGCTTCTATGCTTATATGTCTTATCAAACACAAGGATTATGTATATTATCGGTCACTTATGTAACTTAGTAGCCACAAGACTTATGCAGCTTATTGACCACTATGGTAATGTAGCTTAGGGGCCGTAAGGAAGATGTAACTAAGTGGTCGCATGGGAGATGTAACTTTTACACCACTATGCTTATTTCACTGAGTATGTACTTTCATCATATAAGTTAGTGGCCACTAGAATTATGTAATTTAGCAACCACCAGGCTTATGTAAGTTGGTGGCCATTAGGCTTATGTAGGGTAATAAAATAATAACAAAATATAAATCCTAAAATAGTGAAACTAAAATCCAAAAATTGGGATTTAGAAATTGGATTCCAATAGTCGAGAAACTTGAATCGAATAATAACGTTATTGGAATCCAATAATAGAAAAATTGGAGTCCAATAAAAGGGAAATTAGAATCCAATAATAGTGAAATTAGAATCCAATAATAGTGAAATTGGAACTCAAATAAGTCCAATAATGAAAATATTGGAATCCAATATTGCTACTAATGGAATCCAATAATAGTAATAATGGAATCCAGTATAGCAAAAATGGAATCCAATATACGCAAAAATGGAGATGGATTTCTTCCAATACTTGTAATACTGGAGTCCAGATTCACTGGAATATGTCTAGATTTAGTGAAATAATTATTATTATTAGATATTAGTAAATTTTTAGGCATTTTCCATAATAAATTTTGAGGAGAAATATGTGAGAAATTGACATTTTTTATTCTCGAAAGCTATGGAGGTCTTTACCTAGTCGAGAAGAAAGATGGTTATTACAAATGTTTATAGGTTGTTCATACAACATCATAGTATAGAGACATTTTGTCTTAAATTTTGTTGGGGAAAGTTACATTGTTTATAATAGAATTATGTCCTAAAGGATGAATGTAAAAGTACATCTATGTTTTTATCATCATAAAAAAATTGTTAAGATTAATGACTACTAGGCTCATAGCTTTGCATCTTTTCTTCATTATACACATCAAAGGTAAAATAAAAATCTTAGTGATCGTTAAGCTCTACTACTTATTAAAAGTAATAAATTAGTGGCTATTCAATAAGAGGAAACACAAGCCTAGGAAGCTCAGTGTGCTACTACCAATCACAATATTATATTACGGTTTTTTTTGAGGTTTTATGTTTTATAAGTATTTCATATTGTGTTGGTCTACGTGTTGACTATGGTATGATGCGATGTATATGGCTAACAACACACTCGAAACTATTATAATTATTTTGAATCTAGACTAGAAGGGAAAGTGTGGTTTTTTATCAAACAACTTGAATCCATCCTTCTACTTTTCAAATATCTCATCTTTCAGGTTCAAAATAGTATTCCCCATCCCCTCTCAAGTGATTGATCATAAATTACATTTTTGGGCAAGGTAATAACTTTCCTAGTGGTCACTAATGTTTGTCCCTTCATCACATCAAAACTCCCTTAGATGGATGTCATTTTTTGAAAATTACCCCGAAATGTACCATAGCCGAGAGATTCAAATAATTCATGATCCCACAAAGATGTTAATCCAAATTAAAATCCTCCTTCCACCATCATTTGAAGGAGCTTTATGCTCAACACTTGTCCATCGTTGTTGTGTCAACACTTTGAATACCTAAAAATTTATAGATGAATCCTATGATTCTATTCCTAAACCATCACTTGAAAATGGAATCGTTTGTTATTTCAATTCCATTTTAGTGTCGCATAGGAATTTGAGGTCATATTCTATTACCTCAGGCATGGGTGATGTGCTCTATGGGTATTGGGGTCTGTCCACAACTTATCACTAAACATAGTGAAGTATTTTTATTCCCTAAAATACCCATATGATATTAAGAGTCACTAGACTAATCCAACATACATCACACAACCACGGTTAACTTTTAAACACTATTTCTAAGGTTAGCAACTAAACTATAATATTTCAATTGAAAAAACCCTAGTCAATCATCAAATATTTTTTCTCGATAAAGCACCAATGTTATTTCTTTGTAGAGGTAGGATGACATGGGAGAAGGAAAAAAAGAGAATAAATGTCACCCAAATAAGACAAACCTTGATTGACAAGGAACAAGAAGTTGATAAGGGGCATTGGTCATTTTTCCAGATCCAAAATGTACCACAAGAGTGGCCTCGGCTTCTCAAGGAACATAATGGAGGATCATTCCTCTACACACCCAATCCTACAACCGTATTTGAGGCCGCCAATGAGAAAAATAATTCCCCTAAACTTAACCCAACATAGGACACCCCCAAGCCCCTCACCAATAACAAAGAAGCACAAGCCCATAAATATTAGGTGTTATTACCAATCATATTATTATTATAGGGTTTTTGTTTTGTAGGGTTTTTATTTTTTAAGGTTTTATTTTTGTATTGGTATACATATTGAATATTGTATGATGTGATTTACAGGGATAGGAACACACCCAAAACCATTCTCGATCATTTTGACTAGACACTAGAAGTGAAAGCATGTTTTTTTCCTCAAACAGCTAAAATCCAACCTTCTTCTTGTCAAACATCTCATCTTTCAAGTTCCACACCAATATTCCTCATCCCCTCATCAATAATTGATCATAAATTACATTTGTGGGCAAGGTAATAACTTTCCTAGCGACCGTTAATCTCTTTCCTTTCATCACATCGACACTCCCCTAACTGGATGTAATATTTTGAATTTTTTTGAAATATTGTAACCTAGAGAGATTAAAATTATTCATTCGCATGTAGTACATCAAGACATTTGGAAATTATCCTTCCACAATCATTCAAGGATTTTAAGGCTTAACACTTTTCTCTTGTTGTTGTACCTTCAAGAAATACCGAAAATGTTCCACATGAATCATGTGTTGTTATTCCTAAACCACCACCTGAAAAGGGAATTTTTTTGTTCTTTCAATTCAATATTATTGTTGTATATGCATTGGAGCTCATATTTTTTAACCTCAGGCATGGGGGGTGCATTGTGGGGCTATGGGGGTGGGTGCACAATTTAACACAAAATATAATGAATTATTTTTACTCTCTAAAATGCCCATATGATATTAAGAGGCAATAGACTAATCAAACATGCAGCACATAAACCCAATTATCCTTTAAATCCTATTTCTTATGTTAGAAACTAAACCCTAATATTTTTATTGAAAAAATACTACTCTTTCATCAAGTCTTGTTTCTCAATATAGCACCAACTTTATTGCTTTATAGAGGTAGGAAAGGAATGAAGAAGAAGCGATAAGGAAATAAAATTAGCAAAACCTCAATCGATAAGGAACAAGGAGCTGATAAGGGGAATTTTCCATTTTTCCAGATCCAAAATGTACCACAATAGAATCCTCTGGGCTCTCAAGGAACATAGTGGCAAATTATTCCCACTACCCACCAAGCCCACAGAAGTTTCTGATGCCGCCGATGAGAAGAAGGCCCCAAAATTTTACTCATCATAGGACATCCTCAAGCCCCTCATCGATAAGAGGAAACACAAGCCCATAAATCTCATGTGCTACTACCAATCATAATACTATTTTAAGGTTTATTTTTGTAGGGTTTATGTTTTGTAAGGTGTTATTTTTGTATTGGTATACATGTTGACTATGATATGATGTGATGTATAGAGCTAGCATCACACCTGAAACTACTCGATACTTTTAACTAGACACTATAAAGGAAAGATTTTTATTTTCCTCAAACAAATCAAATCGGGCCTTTTTCTTGTCAAATATTTCATCTTTCAAGTTCCACACTAGTCTTCCCCATCCCCTCTTCAACAATTGATCATAAATTACATTTTTGGAAAGGTTATAATTTACCTAGTGGACACTAATATTTTTCCTTTCATTGTATCAACACTCCCCTAACTGGATGTAATATTTCTAAATTTTCCCTGAAAGACCATAACCAAAGAGATTCAAATAAGTCATGATCCCATAGTATGTCAAGCCACTAGGAAATCCTCCTTCCACCGTCATTCGAATGAGCTTGAATCTCAACACTTTTTCATCATCATTGTGTCAAGCACTAAATACCAAAAAAGTTACTGAGATGAATCCTAGGATACTATTCCTAAAATGTCACCTGAAAAGGGAACCGTTTGGCTCTTTCAATTCTATTTTAGTGTTTTATAGGATTTTTAGGCCATCTTATGTAGTGTCATGCATGGGGGTGCATTTTGGGGGTATGTAGATGGGTGTAAAACTTATCACTAAACATAGCTAAGTATTTTTATTCCCTCAATACCCATATGATATTAAGAGTCACTAGACTAACCATCCATGAAGCATGGAACTACAGTTATCCTTTAAATTCTATTTTCGATGTTAGCAATTAAACCCTAATATTTGGATTGAAAAAACCCTAGTCCTTCATCAGAGATTTTTTGTTGATACAACACCACCGTTATTGCTTTGTATATGTAGGAAAGGAACAAAGAGGAAGGGAAAATGAGAAGAAGATCAGAAATGGCATCCAAATAAGAAAAAGCTCGATTGATAAGGAACAAGGAGCTAATAAGGGCATTGGTCATTTTTCTATATCTAAAATGTACCATAAGAGAGGCCTTTAGGCTCTCAAAGAACACAATGGTGGCTCATTCCCTCTACACGCCAAGCCCAAAACAAAGATTGTCGAGGACGCCAAGAGAAGAAGAAGGCCCCAAAAAATTTACCCAACATAAACTCCCATAATCCCCTCATCAACAAGAGGAACCAAAATCCCACGAAGCTCAGGTAACACTACTAATCATGATATTATCTTAGGGTATTTTTTAGAGGGTTAGTTCTTTGTAAATATTGAATATTGTATTGGTATATGTGTTGACTATGGTATGAAGTGAGATATAAGGATAGAATCAAACTAGGAACTATTTTGATAATTTTGAATAGACACTAGAAGGAAAACATGTTTTTTTCATCAAATAGCTAGAATCGACCTTCTTCTTGTCAAATAGCTTATCTTTCAAGTTCCACACCCATCTTCCCCATCCCCTCTTCATTGATTGGTCATAAATTACATTGTATCAACACTCCCTAATTGGATGTAATCTTTTGAAATTTTCCCTGAAAGACCATAACTAAATATATTCAAATAATTCATGCTCTCAAAGTATGTCAAGATACTGGGAAATCCTCCTTCCACCATCATTTAAAGGATCTTGAAGATCAACACATTGTTGTCATCGTTGTGCTTTGCTGCACCGAATACTCGAAAAGTTACGAGATGAATCTTGTGATGATATTCCTAAACCGCCACCTAAAAAGGGGATTTTTGGCTCTTTCAATTCCATTTTATTGTTTTTTGTTTTATTTTATTTTTATTTGTTATCGTTGTATAGTAATTTGAAGTGATCTTCTGTAACCTTAGGCATGGGGGTTACGATGTGAGGGTATGGGGTTTGTGCATAACTTAGCATTAAAAAAGTGAATTATTTTTATTCCCTCAAATACCCATATGATATTAAAATTCAATAGATTAATCCAACATGTAGCATGGAATTGTGATTATCCTTTAAATCTTATATCCGAGGTTAGCAACTAAACCCCAATATTTTTATTGAAAACACCCTATTCATTCATCGAGATTTTTATTTACTGAAACACCATTGTTAGTGTTTTGTAGAGGTATTACGGGAAGGAAGAAGAAGGGATAAGGAGAAGAAGAGAATAAATGGCACCCAAATGAGATAAAATTCTATCGACAAGGAAAAAGGTACTGATGAGGGGCATTGGCAATTTTTCCAGATCCAAAATTTACCACAAGATCTACCTTTAGGCTCTTAAGGAACATAATGGTGGATCATTCCCTCTCGCATGCCAAGATCAAAGGGCAAGGTGTCGGGGACGCTGAAGAGAAGAATAAGGCCCTTAAATTTTATCCATCATAGGACATCCCTAAGCTCCTCATCAACAAGAGGAAGCATAATCCCATAAAGCTCATGTGTTAATACCAATCATAATATTATTTTAGGTTTATTTTTCCAGGTTTTTTATTTTGTAAGGTTTTATTTTTGTATTAGTATACATGTTGACTATGGTATGATGTGATGTATAGGGATATCATCACACCCAAACTGTTCATATAGTTTTTAGTAGGCACTTGAATGGAAATCGTATCATTTTCCTCAAACAACTTGGAATCATGCTTTCTACTTGTCTAATAACTCATCTTTGAAGTTCCACACTAGTCTTCCCCATCCCCTCTTTAGCGATTGATCATTAATTATAATGGTAGAAAAGGTAATAACTAGCCTAGCGATCACTAATCTCTTTCCTTCTTCACCTCAACACTCAACTAACTGGATGGAATATTTTAAAATTTGGTGTGAAATACTTTACAAGAGAGATCCTAATAAGTGTCTAACATTGGATTTAATTGATTGTTTCAATTCCTTTTCAATTTTGGTATAGGAATTTGATTTCATCTTCTCAGTAAACTTAGGCATGGGGGTGTACTATGGCATGAAATTGAGCATAGTAGCACCACTATACTCAACACACCAATGTTGTTTGTGGACATAGATATCACTTTAAGGTAAGTACCAAAATGAATCAGGGTCAAACACCTAGTTATTTTTATTCCCATTTCATTAAATTTGTCTCCTTTCCTACATTTTTCATCATATTTTCTCATAAACAACAATATTTAAAGCATCAACGAGATATGGGGGTTTGAAGGGGAGTGATCACTGGGTTCTAAAATGTAGTTTTTTTGAGTTAGACCCCTTCATGCACTACTTCCAATGGAAAATCCATGCTTTATTTGGTCAAGACTCGCCCTTTCACCAGATTCCTACATTGTGTGATGTTGGACTTGTGTGTGAACCACATGGACAAATATGAGAATGGGAAATGGGAACGAGATGCATCCAACTTCTGTAGAATTCCCTTCCAAGTCAACTCAACATTCTAGGGAATATTCCAATTTCACTTCACCTATTTGTAATGTTAGCCTCTCACTTTTACCTAATCTCATCTAATTTTATCCTTACCAAAAACAATAAATTCAAATGCACCTTCACTTAGACTCTCCACTTAAGAATCTAACCCTTTACTATAAAAAAATTGTTATTACTCCTACTACTCACATTACATTACAACTATTTTTAAACACGCCTTGCTATATTTGTTCCCAATTACCTAAATATGTAGTTAGGCATGGTGGTGCACTATGGATGGGGATTTCATTGGGGCATTTCACCACCAAACTCAACATGACAATTTTTTTCATGTCCATGGCTATCACTTTGGCTTTATGACAGGTGGACCAAAAGCAGGCTTGGTCAAGCACCTAACTATATTTATTCCCAATTCCGTAAATCCATTTTAGGCATGGGGGTGCATTGTGACTACGGGGTGTGTTATGGCATAGCTATTACTTTGGCCAATGTTGTTCATAGCCATGGGAGTTTCCAATTTCTTATTCCCACACCTTGTTTTCTCACCCACTGTTAGATTAAATTAGAGGAGATAGTAATTGGGAAATTAAGTATGTTAATTGTTATAATAGAGGAGAGGAGAGGAAAATATTAAACTTATGATTTGGTTGACTTGTCTATTAACAATTATTTAAATGCCCTAGATTAGCTCACATTAGGTATTTGGAACAATAGTCTATACCGGACTAAAAATTCAAATTTCACTAGTGAGCATGTATCTAAACTAGACTAAAATATTCAAAAATCACTCGTTATCCATGTAAATTATTGTTACACCTTTGTAAGTAGTTATGAATATTTAATCTCTCATTTTAGAGATATGTTTTCATTTATATGGTACAATTTGTCTTGGTGTGCATATCCTATGAACCAAGAGGAAATATTAGTTTGGAATATTTTCAAATCTTAAATTTATTTGACTTGGGTTTTCCTTATATATTTATATTAACTACATCTATGATTCTTTTTATTTGGTTGTATCTCGTCTTGGTATAATATTTTTCATGTGCTACATTTTAAGAGATGTTTTCATCCTCCTCTAAGATCTATTTTAGGTTGAAGTTTTGAATTAGGTGCATAAGTATATTATTGTTCGACATCCTCCTTTCAGATGCCTCACAATGTATTTTATCTTCTTTGTTTTAGGTTGAATATTTGGTTTAGGCCCATAAGTAGATTCTTGTCTTATTTTTTTCTCATCATTATTTTTATAACCATTTCAAGTTATCTCAATGTATCTAATACTTGGGAATATTAGATGAATTTTTAGGGGTTAAGCTAGTATTAAGGAAACCTTCCATATGTTTCAGTGAGATTTTGACATGAAGATTGTTTTTTTCCATGGTTGTTAATGTCACTAGTTCATGATGGTTCGGGTAATGGATTGTAATCAAAGGGAACATATTTGCTTGGGTACTTCAAACAAATAAATATGATGACACATCAATTATGTTATTTTGAGATACATCTATTATCACATAACTTAGAGCATGATGGGGTAGACTTTGAGTTTGTAGTCCTAGGTAGTCATTCATTCTCCAAATCTATGTGTTCAATGGAGAGAAAGGAGACATGGAGCAGCGTATGTACATATGGTTTGATCATACAAAATATTTCTGTATTTACTCTCTAATATGAAACATGCATCATTTATTTGTCTTTAAGAATCTTTGAAAATGATATTCCAAAATCCCTCAAGAACATCAAGGGTCTGGTAGTTAAATATCCATTGAATCGACCAAAGAATATCTAGTCAACTTATACAAGGATAAGAAAATGGGCTACAAGAGGGTGACTTGTGAAAAAAATTTGTAGAAAAGCATTATTCCACAAATAGGGGTGTGATGTACATTTATCTCATTCACGGTGATCAACAAGGGCAAAAGGTGGTGGCATTTCTTAACTCACAAAGAATACAATTGTGACATAATGAGTCTTTTAACTGATGTAAACTATAAAATATTGGTTCAATGTATCTCTCGAGGGCATATGACTATGTTTCGACAAACATTTTGATTGTATTGTGTTAAGGATTAGTTCATTTTATTTCTCATGGAAGTAAGTTACTCATCGTTGATATGGAGAATGAAACAATTTACAAGCATAAATTCTACTATCTTTCACAATAATTGAATTTTTGATATACATAACTCCCAATTATGTTGTCCTCTTTTAATGATAAATCAGAGATATAATTTATAATAATAAACAATAGTAAAATTAATGTCGTGTACAATATAAGAAAATAATACTTGAGTTGTTACAATGTTATGACTAAGATAAGAAAACATAACATTATTTCTACCAAAATAAAATTACCCCAAAAAATAGAAAGACCAACTGGCACAAGTTCCTTATTTTGTTGTAATAATTTCACTATTATAATATCAAACAAAAAAGTTCATATTTTGGGAGAATCATAACAAATAAGGTATATTTCGTGGTGAGCACGTAATTTTATTGTAAGTTCCATAAGAAATAAAAACAATACCATTACCATTTGAGGCCAATGCCAATATTAAGGATAAACATAATCAACATTAAAAGTGCGAGGCTCGCACTTTCAAAGTTGTAAGGATCACACTTTGAAAGTGCAAGGCTCGTACTTTGAAATTATGTGCCTTGCACTTTCAAATTGTGAGGCTTGTACTTTTAAAGTGTGAGCCTCACACTTTTCGTAACTTTAAATGTGTGATTCTAATAACTTTGAAAATGTGAGGCTCACAATTTAAAAGTGTGAGGCTCACACTTTGAACTTTATATTACATGGATTTATTGTTACTTGTTATTTTTTATTTAATATAATGGGCTCATGAGTAATAATAGTTATCGACTGTTAACCTTACATCTAGGATTTTTCATATTCAAATTGCGAGGAATGTTTTAGTATTTCCTTTCCAAATTGCGAGGCTTGCACTTTGAACTTTATTTTGGATGAATTTATTAGTTTTTTATTTGTATTAATCAAATGGGCTCATTCCTTATAATAGTTAGTGGTCGCTAACCTTATATACTCCCAACATGAAAATATAAAAAATCAGAAATTAGAATCCAATAATAGCGAAATTGGAATCCAATAATACTTAATTTGGAACTCTAATAAGTCCAATAATGACAATATTGGAATTCATTATTGTTATTAATGGAATCCAATAATAGTAATAATAGAATCTAATATAGAAAGAAATGGAATCTAATATAGGAAAATGAGGTGATAGATTTCTTCCTCAACTTATAATACTTGATTCTAGATTCACTGTAATATGTCTAGATTTAGTGAGTTAAGTGTTTTCCCCAATGAGAAGTGAGAATATACAAGGTAAAATTCCCTTGCAAATAAAGGACAAGAGAGATAGGTTCACCAATCTTATGAAATCGAGCCATGAATAAGGTAATAAGGGGAATTCATGCTCCTAAGTATGAGGTGCTTGTGAATAAGAGATTTCTTCCATAGTGCCAGAAACTGGTTTTCACTAAAGGACTTTCCTAGGGCACCAAAATTACATGGTTTTAAGCACTGGATGAATTTTTTTATCTTTACTCTTTTTTTCTTTTTTTTTAATTTCCTAATATTAGGTGTAGAATCATTTGACATGCATGATAATCATAAGATCTTAGATATCAATACCATCGGGGGAATGATAATATAATATTCTTATTCAAATTTATCCACCACAATATATGGAACTAACTAGTTATCTTCAAATTTTCCTTTATTCTCCCATTCCTTGGTAGTATTGAACTAATTTTATCTAAGAAAAATATATCTAACCTCAAATTCATGAGAGATAATGAATTTTTTTAGTTAGTATGGATTAAATTCTAATACACTTTCAAGTGATCCAAGGCATGGTGGTTTTTTCCATCAAGTAGCTCGAGCTCTAATAGACTATAAATTTTATAATCCTCTTCATTTTATAGATATTCTTTCGTGAGATATATGTAAAGAGGGATTTTTTATCTCTAAATAAAAAATAGATTCAATTCCAAAGAGAAGGGAATATGGTGTGGCTCATATAGGTGTTCGAGTGGAATTAGAATAATCCCATGAGGGAGGATGGATATGGAGGTGTCAATTACAACATGTTTTATGTACCAGTTTCTCCATGATGCAAACAAGAGTTTTATTAGTGACTTTAGTTTTCCCATTACCTTGATGGTAATAAAGCGAGACAACCTTTTGTAAAATTTTAAAGAATTGACAAGGGTCTTCTCTTCCTTGTTTTTAAAATATTTACCATTGTCATAGATAATAGTAGAAGGAATACCATTCTAAAAATGATGTGGTTCATTTTACATTTAGATATCGGGAACATATAACATAAGTAAGAGGTAAATCCTCTACCCACATGGTAAAGTATTCAATTTTGGTGATGATATGCTTATGGACATTATATGAAGTAGGTTTGAGCTTCGCTATAAGATCAAACCCCATATGGAAAAAGGCTAAGGCATAGTGATAGGTTTCAAGGATTGAGATAACACATGGATCAAGTTGTCATGTTTTTAACACAAGATACCTTTTCACACATAATCAAAACAATGTCTTTCTATAATAGGAAAATAATAACCCACAGGAATAATATCCTTTATTAGAACCATGCCACTAGTATGAGAACCACATGTTCCTTCATGCACCTATTTGATAGTTTGGATAGCCTCTCCTGAATTTAGAAACCGTAAGAAGGTCACATAGCATCCTCGGCGATAAAGATTGCGTCTAAGAGGAGTATAATGTGGTATTCATTGGATAAGAGTTCATTCTTATGAATGGGAAATGTTAGGTGGGAAGGTAACATCTAGTAAGTAATTATAAATGCCTATGTACCAAGAGGAAGAGGTAAAAATAACTTCACATACCAAACATGATTTTAACATGTTGTAAGAAGGAACTACAAGATGTTCAACAAGGAACTAAATGTCACCACTATCTATAGGTAGGTGAAAAATATATCCAATGTTAACTATGGCTTATGCAGACTTATTTTACATATGTGGGGTTTGTTGGAAGGTGATTTGAAAAAATTATTTGTTAAGACTATCTACCATACATTTGTAGGGAATAAAATTTTCATCCTTAACATTGTACTCATCATTAACCTATTTGATAATAAGATTTGAGTCTCCTATGACATGAAATTGTTTGATATTCAATTTAATAATGAATTTTAGACCATAAATAAGGGCTTAATATTATGCAATATTATTGTTTCAAAGAAAACCAATCCTAAAATATCATGGAATAATATCCCTAGTAGGTGTGATAAGAATGAATCTTGCACTGATCTATGAAAATGAATGACCCATCGAAGTAAATTTGTCAAGTAATGGAATATTCAAAAATAGAATAGATGCATCAAGTTAAGACTCAATGGATCAATGTCGGGTAATGGTGTTTCTGCTAGTTGATCCTTAAACACTTTTCCTTTCACTAATTTTTGATTGACATATTCAATGTCAAGCTCCCTAAGTAATATGATCCATTTATCCATCCCCGGGGTAGTAAGAGCATGTTTAGATAAGAGATACTTAAGTGGGTCATCTTTGGATATGAGATTGGTCTTGTTATTAAGTAGGTAATGGTAAAGCTTTTAGAAAGTAAAGAAAATAACTAAGAATGGGTTCTCGATTTGTGGGTAATTAATCTAATAATATATTAAGGTGCATATATGATAATAGGAGGCTCTCTCTTTATGTTGTGTATCATACTATGATAAGAGCATTCCTACAAAAATTTGAGTAGCTAAAATGTTTAGTAGAAGGGGTTCACCTAGGGTAAGTGGTATTAAAAGAAGTGGACTGACCAAGTATTGTGTCAATTATGCAAAGGCCTATTGGAATTATGGATCCCAATGGAAATCGACATCATTTTTTAGGAGGTGGGTGAAGGAATAAAACTTATCATCAAGTTGGGAAATGAATCTATGAATGGCTTGTATTTTTCCTACAAGCTATCAAGATAATTATTAAGGTTTTCAAGAGGATGCATTTCATTGATAGTTGTATATTTTTCCATATCCACTTTGATTCATTTTCTAGAAAAAATAAGCCAAATAATTTTCCTTATATGAGACTGAAAACACACTTCTTCATATATAACCTAACTTTATATTCTTGAAGCCTCTCAAAAATATGATGAAGGATTTTCAGGTGTTCATCTTGGGTGTTAGACATTCCTAAAATGTCATCCACATAGTCTTCTAGTATGTCATGAAACATATCAATAAATATAACAATCATGGCATGATGATATGTATCTCCTACATTCTTAAGGCCAAAATTCATGACCAATTAAATAACATTCCCTCGTGGAGTGGAAAAATTAGTTTTATGTTTGTCCTCTACAACTATTTTGATTTAATTATAACTATAAAATTTATTCATGAGGGATAACATCCCATGAACAGAGATACAATCACTAATCATATCGATATTATAAAGAGGGAAATCATCTTTAGGACGTACCTTATTAGTATCCCTGAAATATGTGCACATCCTAATTCCAATTGGTTTCTTATGAACATGCATGATATTGGAGATCCACTCTAAATATTTAATAGGTCTAATAAACCCTACGAACATCAATATCTCAAGCTCTTATTTAACTAGGAGAGCTAAATGTGGAAATATTTTACACTTTATTTATTTTATTGGCTTAATTGATCCAGAATTAACTCAATTTTGAACAACTAAATAAGTATATAATCCCGACATGTCCACATAAGACTAAGAATACACATCTAAAAATTCCCGAGGAGCATAGTAAATGTTTTATGTTCTTGTGGATTGAGATAACCTCCTAACTTGACAAAATTAGGTTGTTCCTCTATGTCAATGTTGACATCAATGGTTTCTTTGACCAATAACTTATAATCATATTTCATACACGTAAGATTGGGAGGGATAATTATTTATTCCTCTATTAGCATCTCAATGATATTTTCACCAACATAATGGTTACTTATAAAATCCTTTTTTATTTTTCACATTGATGGTCTACAAGTTCCTTAAAGATTTTTTCACTATTTGACTCGGATTTTTTATTTTTTTATTTTTTAAAATATATTTTAGCATCATTTTCTGTTTGTTGACTTTATAAATCAGCCTCATCCCCAAAGTACACCTATGTATTGAGGTTAATAGAGAATCCCTTCTTATGATCCCCAATAGAAATGTCATCACATAGCCACTTAAACTCAAAAATTTATTTCGCATTATGAAATAAATCAATCAGTTTGTGTTTTGGTCCCAATCGAAGGGATAGGTGTATAAGATAAAATTTTGTGGTAGAAGGGGATAATGTTAAAATAACAAAGATTCATAAAATAGGTTCATTGAGGAAATATATTCGTAGATCCTACAAGGGACCACTGGTTTAGTGTCATATTCAAAAGATCTATCTTCACATTCAAAATAGGTGGCATCAACTTCATGGGTGGAGCACCATAAGAATCTATACCAACATTGTATCTCGGGTCAAAGCACAATGTCAGTGTCCCACTTCATGTCCCAAAACGCGAGTAAGAAGTCGGGATCGGAATCGAGGTTGTTCGCGCAACACCCCTTTCGCATGAACCCCCTTCGCCAACTGCCACGTAGGATGAAGCGAACGGTTCACGCGAATGGGGGTTCATAATCACGCTTCACGAACCCCGAATTCAAATAATTTTGGCGCAAGAAAGAGTTATATATAGATATTTATATAGTTCTCGGCGGCATTTTAAGGTTTGGGGGTTCGAGGGGGTTCACGCGAACCCCTTCACGCGATCCCCCTTCACGCGAACCCCCCTTCGCGCGAACCCCCCTATGTGGCACCTATGTGGCACCTATGTGGCACATTTTGGCGCCAAATCCATTTGGAGGATAATTTTATGCCAAAATGTGCCACTTAGGTGCCACGTAATTAGGGTTAACGAATGAATAAAATTACAAAAATTTAACACAAAATACAGAATTTTATTAGCTTTCTAAAAATATAATTTTTATTTTTTAAAAATATGTTTTACTATTTATTTTTTATATTTTGCTAACATATGGTATTTTAGGACAATCAATCATACACAATCAACCCAATTTGAAAAATAGCAAAATATATCAAAAAATTTTGAAAAAATAAAATTACTATTTGTTGAAGTCTTCTTCTTACACTGTGAAAAAAAAATCAATTTTGATATAAATCTTAAAAGTTATTAGCATAAACATTTGTACACCATTTATTTGAAAATATTTTTACTAAATAATTAATTAAAAAAATATAAGTCAAAAAATATGAAAATTTGACAACACCTCAAAATTCAAATCTTGAACATATATCTAAAATTTCATGGTGAAAAAATAAATTTTCATTTAAAAAAACCACCCGAGGACAGTCATTCCTCTTTTATAACATAAGAAACAACGTATGAATAAAATTAAGAAAAAGACCATTTTTTTGAAATTTTTTTATAAAAATTTACATGTATTCTACACTCTAAATACAACATTTCGTTAGTTTGTGGAATTTCATGAATGTGTATGGTTTTATGGCTATTACCTTTAGAAAATCAATGAAACTGAAAATTCATGTGTATAATGGTACAAAACATACCAAAAAGTGGGACATTTTATTGTGCTTTTACCCATCTATACATCTTCTCTTATTCCGAGAAAGTGTCTCACATACCTTGTACATGTAATCCACACCCATAACCTTAGTATCCCATGACATAGATCATCTTATTATGGATAACATAGTCCGAGGAGTGATAGAAGGAGGCCATATTGTCATCGAGTAATTGGGATGTGTAAGTGTTATTCATATGTTCATCAACTAAGATGATACTAGGTACAAAAGTATCGAGAGTGATTTTCTCATGTTTTCTTTATGGCCAAAATTTGGGCTTTCCACACAAGGAGTACCTATTGGAGATCATACTCTTTATGTCGAGAAAGTAATCTAGTGCTCACGTAATTAATGTTTTGTCGTAGTAATTAGTAAGTTACTATTGGATATTGTATTGTTATGTAGTTATATCAATATAATTTGTTGTATTTGTTACCGGTGTTTATTCGAGGACATTTGTTCCTATTTAAAAATAATTTGTTTATCTACTTCCATGGCTATATAATAGCCAATCTATTGTATGTTGAAGATACTTGAGAATCAATGGGGAGAATCTATGGCTATGGGTCATGTCGGCCCGATAAAAGGGGACAATCACTTGGCCATGATGGTGGCTGATATCGATGAGCTCAAGGGGGACATACGGATCACTAAGAGCTTGGTCCAGTTTCTTTTTAATGATTGGCACAAGATGAAGGAGCAGGTGCAGGAAGTAGTTAGCAATGGGCAAGGTGGTGAGATTGAGATCCTAAAGGCCAACTTTGGGGCCATAACTAGGGAAATGGATTACGTAAATTCGATCCTCCATAGCTATATGGAATGGAGCATCGTGATTGTTAATTTGACCCTGCTACACCTTCAAACTCTGGGGAAGCTTTCCAATTCTTATTGTGTTGTGGATAGTCAAGGAAGGAAATGGAAGGTGACCTTGGATGGTTTAGACTTGGGCTCTTTGGCTGTTAATATTGATGTTCTTACAAAAGAATGGGCTAAGGTGTTGGAGGGGCTTGAAAAATCCTACAAATGACTTTGGTGTGGAGTGATTTGTTTATTCACTATCTTTGTCTGTGTGGTCATTAGTTCCTTCGATGTTATTATTTTCACTATGGTTTTTTGTTACTGTTAGTATCACTATATGGGCTCCTAAGTGCTCTTATTACTATGAACTTTTATACTATGGTTTTTTGATGTTATTATAATTGGCTTTATCTGCTCTCATGGAGCTTTCTTGATGTACGGGGTAGGGTCCCCTTAACCCTCTTTTTACCACTAATAAAAAAAGAAACACGAGAATATTGAATATCTTTCTTGGTTATTTGGTTTTGTCTCTGATCTCATCGTAATATTTTCTATATACTTTTTATTTGGTATCGAGCACAAGAAATTGTTTCGATGCCCGTGTAATGAATTCTTATGGGCACTTTGCATGTCGATAGATCTCATACTCGTACACTAGTTGTTTAGAAGGGATTTTAGCTTTCATTAAAAATTACAACAGATCTGATAAACATGTACACCTATCCCCTGTTCTCACGTATATGTTGAATTCTAACGAATTTTCCTTATGTAGCTGATTCAATATGTTCCAGATTGATTCCATCTACGTTGATTTCATTGATAAAATCATATTAGCAGTCTACATTTATTCTCGTTGATGTGCATCCGTTCAATTTTATATATTCTAGCCTTATCACTATCATTTCTACATTTCTACTATCCATGCATCTATAGATTTCTACTATGCCCGATAATTATTGTTTGGTGAAAATAACATAGATCTTATCAAATAAAATGGTTGTATGGGAGACACTTTAGAATATTGTCAATTCACAAATACTTTTTGCACATGTTCGACTTGAGGTGAGGCACCCTATTGACATGTTGATTGATCTTCATTTTGTCCCCTGCCACCGCAATCCCATTCCAACAATCCACACCCATGTAGTCTTTATAAGTTCAAAATTATAAATAAGTTATTATATTTTTAAGAATAACATTATTTTGACAATAGTACATTCCTTATAAGTTAATAAGTCTTTTAGGTAAACTAATTTTGCTCTATCTGTTTTCATGGTGAATAGGTTTATCAATAAAATGTGTGTCTGATGTAAGTTGTATCCTTGTTTAATATGTAGTCTCGGGTAGTTAGTGAGTCATTGTCTAAATAGAGTCCAATATTATTATGAATTATGTCTATTAGAGTCACATAAGTCTGCCACATCATAGATTCTAATAGGATTTGTTAAAGTTTTTTTATTATTTACTCATGTCTATGATCGTATTGTTAGGATCGAAAAATAAATAAATATTTTCATTATCACCTCATTAGGGTCATTGTGTCTTATTTAGGGTAAGTGTAAAAATGTTGAGTCAATGTAAAAGAATGAAAAATAAAAAAATTGCCTCAATTTTAAGCAATTGGACGCATTTTCGCTTGTGCGCGACGCTACCTTATGGGGTAAATTATTCAAAGATACTCAAAGTCAAATCAAGATGAGTTAGAAACTTCACACTAGAGGACATCAACATAGGAGGTTGGAGGTCATTCACCAACGATGGGGCCGCATCAAAGGTTTGGTGGCATATTTTGTTTTAGTTGTGTGTTTACTTCCAGTTGTGTGTGGTGTGTTGTAGTTTGCAGTGTTTCTGTTTTTAATAAGTGAAAAATTCACATTGAGGGGGAACATGATCCAATGTTCCATTTCCATTTTTCAGTTTGTGTGTATGAGCAACATAGTTCAGCGTATTTTCCTATGTTATTCCCTGAAGTGAGATAGTGATAAGAGTCAATGATACTACTGCAACATCATGATATTATGGTTATTAGTTATCCACTAGAAAAACTATCCATAGGTTATTGGTATTGTTCTTAAAACCCATCCATTGTGTGGTTGTTGGTTAACCACTTGGAAAACCATCCAAAGGTTGTTGGTATTGTCCTTGAAACCATCCGATCATCAGCGAGGCTACATAGTGGCACATTGCAGTACAAGGTAGATTTTACCCATGTTCGTACTAAAGGGGGGAATGTTAGGAAATGAATCTAGTGCTCATGTAATTAATGTTTTGTTGTAGTAATTAGTAAGTTACTATTGGATATTATATTATTATGTAGTTATAACAATATAATTTGTTGTATATGTTACCGGTGTCTATTCCAGGACATTCATTCCTATTTACAAGGAATTTGTTTAGCTACTTCCATGGCTATATAATATCCAATCTATTGTATGTTGAAGATACCAGAGAATATTGAATATATTTCTTGGTTATTTGGTTTCTCTCTGATCTTGTTGTAAAATCTACACTCGGTATTAAGGATTTTTAGTTTTGACTCCAATGTGGAAAAAAGGGATGCGAAGGTGGATGCAAGGACTACAGTAGATTGAAGTATATGGGATTAAGATGAGAATAGAGGGCCTATGATTTAAGTTCAATAAAAAAATTTGTAGAAGGAGAGTCATAAGATTTTTAATAGTGGCCCGCTAATGCTCTGTAATGAGCGAAGGGTTTTGGGTCACTAGGAATTGTGAGATCTTCTCCTTAATAATGTAATTTGATACATTGATGAAATTTTAATGGAATGGTCTACATGGCATGAATCCATGGGTAGCTAATGATAATATTGTATGGAAGTTCCAATTCAATGACATGGTATTTGTTTTCATGTGTGAACGACCCAACTTCCATAGCTAAGGTAATTTTTCCTATCGACTACCTCTCTGCATTATCATAAGCTTTAAAGGTGATAACATTAGGTTCCAAATTTGTATATGTATGTCCAGGTTATTTAATAAGATTCAAAGTGCGTGTTTAAATTGGATCCATTTTCACAATCATCCTTTTGACTTTCTTACAAGTAATGATTACTTCGTATATAGGTAACTATTGTGTATATTTATCCATTGAAATCTCACTTTGGATAATTAACAATTTGTTTAGATGGGGTGATTTGCATAAAAAGGTTAGAAGTGTGAAGGTTCAATGTTTGTGGGAACTCTTGACTCTTGGAGGGTCTTATAGAGGATGTATTTATGAACAGTAGATATCTTTAGAAGATCCGGGATAGAATTATTAGTAGTTTTCTTCTCAAGATGGTCAAGAGACTGTAATGACCATATAAGGGAGTAGACATAGGGGGTTGTAAGAAAATAATATGAGTGGGTCATACTATAATGACAAACTCATGGGGTTTGACATTGATGGTATTAACATGGTTGGTGATGGTGTGGATATATCCAAATAAAGAGTTGAATGGATGTGATGTCTTTGAGACAACATGGTTGGTATTTTTTACATGCGAGGATTGACCTCTATGTGGCTTCAATTCTAATTTTTTATAGATAGGAAAAGGTTTCGTGTATATTCCTAATTGATTATTTGATGTTTTATTTTTTTGTGTTTCAAGCTTTGTGTCTCCTCAACCTAAGGGATACTTGAATATAGTTCTTTAATTTCATACATTGATTTGTCCCTTAACATTTTACACGATGATATTCATAATATTTTTGGTCTTTGTACCTTCATGGATTAGGTGTATCATCCTCGAACAGCTTTGGTATTAGTGAATTTGACCATATTGGACAAATCAAGTTGTCTAAGGATCGATGAAAAGGTTTTAAGACTTGTTTTGTTAGAACATTAATATTAAGTAGGGTTTTACCCCTCTTATGTTTTCTTAAAATTATAAACTTCGATTTATAATTAAACGAATAAAAATATATAATATTTTTATTTATTTAATATAAACTATATATTATAAGGTTAAGTGACTATATAAATCAATTTATCAATGTGATGGGGTGTTCCATGAGAAGACATGCCCATAAAAAAATTAAATATGACCCCTGTGGAGTGAATTTAATTAACAGGAAAAACTTAAAAAGGTAAAATGGAGAGAAGTGGTTGAAGACTAGTGTTTTATTGGACTCGTAAAAAGTTTCTTTATAATAGAAATCTATTTCTACCTGTTTTTTACATTTTGGGGATTTCCAAGTATTTTTGGTGACATGTGTGATGTGATTGTTATATTCATTATTTTACATTATATTTACTTTCGTGCTATTTAAATATAATTTGTGATGTATATTTAAATACTCAAACCTCCACATGGTACGAGAGCATGTTAATCAAATAATTTGGTTTAGTAAATGATTAAGTAAAAAATTGATTGGGGTAGGTTTTACCCACCCTCGGGTTATAAAATATTCCCTTTCCAATTTATTTTTACACCCTCATGAATACTCTCTCACAATTTGCCTTTACAAACATTCAGATTATTTAGTACATTCGAAATTAAGCTTTGGAGTGGGCCGACCTAAATTGGAATGTAGGTATTTAAAGTTGCTTGAAAATTTTAAACATTGGTATGAATTAAATTATGTGTTAAATGCTAACCTATGGAGGAAAAATAAACTACAAAGTTTATATGAGATGATTTCCAATTCGAAGACAAATTCCTGGTTTATAGGAATCTCATTTTTCATTTGACCAAATCTCACGTATGCTACACTTAGCAGATATATATTTTAACTTAACCACCCCACATCGTGGAGTCATATTGTAATTTAAAACACCCTTCTTTAATTGGCTTAGTCAGTTACCTTTTTATGCGCTTAGCAATAGAACAAACCGCCCTATTTTTTGGCATTGAAACGTCAACTTAGTTGGAATGGTTGATGAGCTCAACACTTGTGCTGGTTGGAATGTGATCAATTACCATGATGAATGCGAGTTGGCTCACTTGGTTATGCTTAGTATCCTTGAACATTTTTATATATAGATATTTATTATTTAATATGTTTGATTTTATTTTATTTTAATTTCAATTTAGTATAAATATTTTTAAATCAATTTTTTTAACTTTTATTAAAATCAATAACCTATGAAGTCTTATTTTAAAATCTGAAGCTTTATGACTATAGTAGTCATATATGTTTTTTCCCAATATATATATGATTAATGGTTTATTTCGTTGCGTTGAAAGGTGTAGGAAGGAATTCAATTACAAAAATAGGATGAAATCCATTTCATATGACCAAATTATCGCATAGAAACGATAGGGGTTTTTACTAAACCCTTTGCAATTTTTTACCTTCATAGAACCTAATTATTTAATGAAAAGTGTAGAATAAGGATTTGAATATTCAATGATCATACAAATCTTTGTTTTTCCTCTTGATTTGATTTGGAAATATTCAAAATGGGATCTAATGACTTCAACATTGACAAGACACAAATGTTGAATGGGACAAACTACAACATTTAGAAGATACTACTAAAGGTGGAAGTCATGGCACACAAGATTTAGAATGTTGTGAAAGGTATAAAGAAGGAATTGACTAATAGACATGTGATAGAAAACTACGTATCTATATTTCAAATGTAAATTACGGAAGCGATGTCAATCATACTATGAAGCATGCAAAATGACTTTCTACCGCACATTTGAAACCATGAAAGTCTGAGTGAAGCTTGGAAATGGTTAAAATCAATGCACGATGATATGAACCTTTCAAAGAATATAAAATTTATTTTTGAGTTAATGATAACTCCCGTGAAGGGAGATGAAAAAGTGGGTAATGTTTTAGCTAAAATGAAAGATATTAAATCTCAATTAGATGGATGTAACTGTAATTTGATTCAAGAAAAGTTATTATACTTTATTATTCAAATGAATATCCATGAAAGATTTAGGAACTTCATTTCCATCTTAAACTCAAAATATCAAACTGAACAAGATATTCCAGACTTATCTACTCTTAGTGCTCTCCTAATTCAAGAAGAGAAAGTCATGTCAAACTTTGTCAAAGGGGAATTCCCTCAGAACTTCTTGCACAAATTTCTAAGAATAAAATTTCTTGTTCTAATACTTATAAAAATTCTAAATCAAATTTTACACCCCATCCTAAAGATAAAAAACAGGGAATAATAACCTAAAATTTAGTTTCAATGGAAAATGTCATAATTATGGGAAATCTAGTCACAAAAAGGAAGACTGTAGGATAAGAAAGAACAAATAAAACTTAAAAATAATGAAGGAAACAAAACAAATCAAAATAATAAAAAAAAGAATCAAGAGAAAAATAAAAAACCTAATGTTGTTGCTTTATATATTGCATTATTCGCAAAAAGAAAATGAATGGATATTAGATAGTGATGAATCTAGGCACACAACTCATAGATTTGATATTATGTTTGACATCAAAGAATGTAATGAGCAAATATATCTTGGTGATAATTCCATTCTCGATGTCCAAAGTTGAGGAAGAGCTAAAGTTTCCAATGGTTATATAAATGATGTTTTATGTGTTCCTAAACTAAAAATGAATTTGCTTTCATGAGTGAAAACAAATATAGTGTAATTTTACTAAAGGATAAATGGTTTATTAAAAGTTATTTTATATGTTTATATTGCATATAGGCATACAAAGGAATGATTTATATCTATTTAAAGGTTTTACGTATGCTTCATGTCTTTCTACTCAAAATAGGAGTGACTTATAGTTGTGGCATTAAACATTAGGTCGTGCTAACTTTAGGAGCATGTATGACATGTCTCATATCAACCTTTTTGTTGGCTTTTCTCCTATCTCTCATTCTCGGGAAAATTGTGAAGGGTTCTTATGTGGCAAACAATATGCAAACCCCTTCCATAGTCATCATGAAGCTAACTCCTCATATCCTCTTGAACTTGTCCATGATGATGTAAGAAGAGATTTATAAGTTCATTTCCTAATAGGTTCTTTATATGTTGTTACTTTCATTAATGATTATTCTCATATGATTTGGTCATTCTTTACTAAAAAAATTAAATGTGCTATCTAATTTTGAGCCTTAGTTGAAAATAAGTCTTATCACAAAATTCAAAGTCTTAAACTAGATAAAGAAGATATATATGTTAATAAAACATTTTTGAATTTTATAAACTATAAATTAGTATATGATGAATAAAAATAGTATTATATGCACATCAAATGATACTTGGGGACTCCTTTGTGTTTGTATTGGAGACATCCAATACTACTTACATATAATATTTATAACATATTTAGGATACTATCCTACTATATTATCCTTATAACACTTATTTTACTAAATTTGCACTTATTTCATCTGAGCAGCTAAAAAATATAAGCAATATTGGAATCCAATATTACTAGTTTTGGATTCTAAAATGATTTTTTTAGAATTTACTATACTCCAAAATCACATATATTGGAATCCAAAATCACATATATTGGAATTTACTGCACTCCAAAATCACATATATTGGAATCGAAAATCAAAATATTGGAATCCAAAAATTAAAATATCAGCAACCCATTATACCTCCTTCCGGATTCATCTATATCAAATTATGATTAAATTAATGAATATTGGAAAAATGGTTTAATAATTTTAGGGAATCCAATGTTCATCTGCAAAAAAATACATAGAACATGTTTTTGTTTTATATAGGCTAGCGGCCACTAGGATTAATTTTTTATTTGGAATAAGGTTCTTATTAGTTTTAAAATTTCTTTAAGATTAAACTATGTAGATTTAGGAAAAATCATTTAATGATTTCAGGAAGCTAACATTGATCTCAGAAACAATAAACTAAAGATGTTTCTGCTTTTATATGGGTTAATGCGGCTAACGTTAGGCTTAATTTTTCTTTGGAATAAGGTTCTTATCAGTTTGAAAATGTCTTTGAAATTAAACTATGTAGATATGGGGAAAAAATTTAATAGTTTCAGGAACGCAACATTGACCTACAAAAAATAAACAAAACATGTTTTTGTTTTATACGAAACTAAGAAAGTGGCTAGGCTTAATTTTTACTTTGGAATAAGGTTCTTATGAGTTCTAAAATGTCTTTAATATTAAACTATGTTGATATCGTAAAAATCATTTAATGGTTTCTCGAAGCTAACATTGATATGCAAAATAATAAACAAAAAATGTTTATGTTTTATACGAGCTAAGCAAAGGGTTAGGATTAATTTTTTCTTTGGAATAAGGTTCTTATTAGTTTTAAAATATCTTTAAGAATAAATTGTAGAAACTAAATCAAGTACTTGGGTATGTTTATAGGTCATAATTACATGCATTGCATTCATATGTTTTCTAAGGGATAAAAGTACTAATTGATCACTATATTTTGCCTCTTAGGTTCCTTTTTGTTCTCCCTCTTTTCCTCACAAACTCTACTTCCCAATCTTACCTTTGATACTTACCTTTCTCTAGCTTTGAACACCAACACCATGTGCCCTCATCCCCTCTGGGTTCCCTAAACCTCTTTGTATCTTACTCACTCCTTTTTGGGTCCTTTCTAGCTGTTGGGCATCCTTATCTCTTAGGGTTCGGCCTTTTAGTGATCAATTATGAAATTCAAGCAAGGGAAGCATATAAATACAATGTTATGGGATAAAATTAAAGGACCAAGCTCTAAGCATCTATTATCACCACCTAAGGTTGCATCCAAATGAATCTAAAGAGCATCATTTCATTCATCTATCTTCATCCAAGGGAAAAGATCAGGTTATTCTACATACACTTCGAGGAGGGAAATGTCATTTTTCCATGCACACATCTATTTACATCGTTTACATCTAGTTACTTTCTCATTATCAAAAATTCTAAACACAATCACATAGAACTTCATTGGTTTTGAGATGTAGTGTAGCACTTAGTCATAAGATCACTCATTTTACAGATTGAGGATAGTCTCACCCCGATTTTGGATCTTTATTTTTTAGGATTTGATGTGCTTTTAATGGTTTTATAGGTGGTCTTCTTTATTGCAGGTTATCGACAACATCGGCGATCATAGTGCGACATTATACTCATAGACAGTGAGTGTTTTGAACAAGTTTACCACCTTGTAAAACTGATATTTTGATTATCTTTACAAACCCATGCGCCTAGAGAGTGATCTTAGTACCTATGCACCCAAAGAGGGATACATTTTTCAAGGCTCGGACGTGATATCATACACTTTTTTTTTCCAGTCTTCCACCTTCACACACTGCGTTAGGATTATTTGCGAAATCAGCTAAGTGCTCTAACTCTTCATTGCGCTTAAGGATTTACTTTTCTTATTGCTTGGTGTTGCACCGAATTCTTAGCAAATTAATGAAACAGATAGAGGTGAATAGGCCAAGTAGGAATACTTGTTTGTGATGCCAGTTGAAGGTTGTGTGCGCGTTCTGATTATTCTTATCCAAGTTAACTGCGAGAGCTCCCTTTTGGCTAGGAGGAACTACCTATAAATGCAAAAAAATACCACCAAATAGAATTAAACAAAACAATGAGTGGACTACCTAGCGAAGCTAGATCCGGGAAGCGTGACACTTCCTAAACAGGTTATCAATCCACTTCTAGATAACAATATTAATCTTATTCAAAATATACATGAAATAATGATCTTATTGGAATTGAAACGATTTAGGTATCTCATACAAAACAATAAGAAAGTTCATGTAAAAGGTGATTGAGGTAAAACCTGTCAGGTGATTGGATGGTGTTAAGTTGCAGGTCTAGTACAGGCTCTGGGTAAGGTCTGGTGAAGATTAAAAATGATTCTGAGATGTTAGGAAATGGGTATGAGCTCCTTGGTCTGAGGTATATTTCCAGACATAGTAACCGATGTCGGTTGTGTGACCAATTCCGGTTAGGAAGAATGACCAACATTGGTAGGGACAATTAGTAAAAGTACTTAAAACTTTTTTTTCAGACTCTCTGTGATTACATAGAGGTTGGAAATGGTGAGGGTGAGGTCGTAAGATGGCCTTGCAGGATTAGATATGATTAGAATAGAGTAAAGGTAGGTGAAAGGGCCAGGTATGACAAGAGGATAGGTTGGTAAGAGGAAGGGGGTGTACAAATGTGGAGAAAAATAAATTAATGAGATGAATAATAAATCTTACTGAAATAAAATAGATTGGTGTCCCCAGCATTTCATCCTGAAATTTAAGACTACCCTATTAAAAAAAAATTGTACTTTTAAAATAATGGGTTATTTTGTGTTTTTATTTCGAAAAGTCCCCAGTAATGTGTCAACATATTCCCAAGGAGCCATATTAGCCCTTTTCACCAAATACCCGGATGCCCAAAATTGTTATATTCATGTCGGGATTTCCTGCAAAAAATTTGTATATAATTATTTTAAGCCCCGTTTGAGGCAATTAGTGCTCTGGTTTAACTTTGTTGTGATCGTACATATCATTATTCCCATATACCAATAGGGTTTTAACCAGAAAGCATTCTAGGCTTTATTTGTAAATTTTGGCAACATTTTTTGTTTTTTGTGTTTTCCCATTTTGTTTTCTGTGAAATTTCTCTGGATCAATTCATTTTCCGGTTTGGCTTGATTCTTGGCCTGGAGTATCTAAAGATCACATTTACACGTTGTGTCAGAAGGAATTCACCATCGGAGGTCTAGTTCTCTTGGAAAAGACGAAGTCGTGCACCAAAAAGCCTCTTCTGGGTTGGCCACATTTTTGGAAAAAGAGGGTTTGAAGTGGATCATGGGATTTTTGGAAGCAGTAGGCAGGTGGAAATTTTGTACCTACCTAACAGGTACTTTTCCCATGGAAGCAACACCACTTAAGTCACAATGGGAAAATTAGAGGCAGCAGGCAGGCGGGAATTTCTTACCTACCTTGCAGGGTAAAAATTTCCATTGTGGAATAAAGAAAAATCAATTAAGTGAATCATGGGATTTTATTGCCTGCCTTGTAGGGTAAATAATCTCATTATGAAAGTAAAAATGACTTAAGTGAATCATGGCATTTTTAGGGCTGCCTTGCGGTAAATAATCCCTTTGTAATCGACTTTCAAAAATAGAAATCGCTTATGCCAAAAAGTCCGACCCCTTTAGGGAGAGAAAGGTAGCCTTAAATTAATTAATTTAATTAATTTCTCTTCCAATTTTGGTGCCTAGGCTTGTGGAAAAGTCAACAGAGGTAAGTGGACAAAAGGAAGTTAGAAATAGACTAATCTAAAATTAAATAAATAATATTTATTTAATGCAACACCTTTATGTCAAAAAGTGCACCCCATTTGGGAGAGAAATAATAATTTTTTAATTATTAAATGATTAAATATATTCTTATTTTCAAATGTCTAAGGTCAAAGCATACTTGTGAGGCTTGAGTTAACATGAAGCGAAGTCTAAAATTAAATAAATTTAATTTATTTAATGGCAGCCATAAGCATGCACAAAATAGGCACCCCATTTGAAGAGTAAAACTTATTAAATAATTACTTAATTGCCAGAATATGAAAGACATTAATTAATTATAGAATTGTAAAGATTATATAAGCGGGGCTTCCATAAGGATGAATTAATTAATTCGGAGGAAAAGAAGTGCAGCCCGGAGGAAAAATGTGCCCCATTTGGAGAGGATTTTTACTCGGAAGAAGGTGAAATTAATGCTAAAAGCTTCCAGAATTGGTGCACAGGTTGAAGGAGGTTGATTTGTGTATGGATAATTGTTTGCATAAGTGATACAGGTGCTCAGGTGAAGTTAGTAAAATTCATGCTTGCTTAACATGCAAATAGAACATCGAATTTGGGGCAACATGCTTTAATTATGTAGATTTTTAGGATTAAAATCCACTTTGCTTCATGTTCCATTGCCATCTTTATCGAATTAATTGCAGGAATTCATTACAGGTGCTTTAAAAAAGAAAGGGAGCTTAAATTAATGTCCAATACATTGAATATATGCTTTGAATCTGAATAATTATCTAGATCTGCACCAGTTTTGAAGAATTCCGGCCGAGTAAGAAGAAAAAGAATTGTTTAGACAAAGATAGACACGACCATGGCAAAGAGGGATGAAAAAGAGAGCACAACGAAATCATGTATCACTTCCAAATTCACAGACATTGGAGACAAAAATCTAGGTCCGGAACCTCTTTTCGAATTGATTGATAGATCCAGAGCAGGGAAGACTTCCCTCATGTGTGCAATTAAAAGCAGTGGAATTATTCGAGTTGTGGCCTTTCCATACACAACCTAGTTTCTAGAGTTTGTTATGGAGTGTGCCAGGTCTTACCATCCATCATCCAGATCAGTCTGAGATGCTACAAGGAAAAAAATAATTTGGTTAGATGCACAATTCATGAATTATTGTTTGAAGATTCCGGATCGAAAGGTGGTGAATTCTATTAGAATTTAGGATGCTTTGGCAGTAGGTGGGAGAATCATAGAGTTGACTACGTGAACATAATGAATAACGATACATGATGAAGTCCGATCTCCTTCCAAGTTCCCAAGAACTCTTCCACACCAACTGGTACATGAGGTAGATGATATTGCCAAATTTTTATGCGGGATAAATGGCAAGCGAACACTCACACTTTCCGCGTACATGGATGTATGCTTTCATCAAGATCATTGAAATCAACAAGGCTGATTCAATAATTAATTGGTCAGAAATCATTAATGACAACATTGGTGACCAACACCGAAACGTGAAGCGTACTTTCAGCTTCAAAATGACTTCTTATTTGGTGTATGCAGCAGCCTCATAAGGCATATTCTCCAAGATGGATTGATGTGGTCTCCTTTCCAAGGACCCCATTTTGGAGTGCTACCCACAACTTACTGTACTTGCATGCAGGAAATATTTAAAAGTGGAAAATGATTGATTCTTCTACGGATTCATTTGCAGGCTGGACAAGGACCTAAAGGCCAACATGGTGAGTAAGGAAGCATGGGAAGTTGTATCCAAAATTCGTAGTCTGTTTATTTAGTATGCGGATTTAACATACCTCGGGGTTATCGGCTTTTCTAGAGAACTGGTTAAGCTGCCCAGATATTTGAATGATACATTGATCACCATGGAGTTGAGCAGATAACTTGTGGAGATACATGACCTTCAGTCAAAATGGCACAAGTCTACGGGATTCTTCTCGATCACTGTGGGACATTATAGCTATCAAAGCATTCATAAAGCCCGAGGATTGGAAGTGGAAATGTTATCTGAGTAGGAGCAAGAATTATTCCCGGCATGGCTGAACTTTTCTCCATTTGGAGTAGCCATGAAGATGATCCCCCTAGAGTACGCACATGTGCCTTCATTAGAGGATTTCTGGATGAAGTGTAAAAGTGACTACAAGGTTAGAAAGAAGGATTTCAGCAGGCTATCAACACGGAAAGTGTTTGACTTTGGATTAGCACGGATACCTGTGGATCTTAAAGATGATGGGACTATGTTACTTGACACATACCATCAAATGGGAGGAGATAGAGCTATACTTCAAGATAATGTAGGGGTTGTCATATGATTGAGGAAAGGTCTGGATGTTGTTCTAGTGAATACTTCAAACTGGTTGCTGATGAAGGGATACTACCTTGATGAAGCATTGATGAATCAAATCATGGGAAACTTCGGCATAGGAGATTCCCTCAAGAGGAAGCACGGAGGAGAAATTAGCAGAAGGACCAAGAAGATGAAAGTGCACATAATTTCTCAATCAAAAGAGAAGATCACTTCCACGGCTATGACATTAGTTTCAGCTTCTCCAGCATCTAGTACTTCACCGAATGTTGCACCTCAACAGGACACTTCCATGCCTCCACTAAATCTAACAACATTCATCTTCTCTCCTTAGCCACTGCTCAAGGCTGAGTGCTGTTCGGAAGAAACGTTAAAGTCTGTAGATGGCGAGTTCAAAAGAGCTTTGTCCTTTGATGATTAAGAAGATGACATCCATAACATTGTAGCAATTTCTGATGGAGAGGAATTAGAGCAGGAGATAGTAGTATACTCAGCAACTTTTCATTCTCTGAGAAGTAATTTCTCAGAATGGTTGACTTCACAGTTGGTTCCAAAGGCTAGACTACAAATGAACTTGGAGAAACACGACTTGCAAATGCTGCTCCAGAGTCTAGGCGGAAAAGACAAAAATCCTAAAGTTTCTACGGTAACTTCAAGGTTGATCATCGAGGAGTAAGGGCGAAGTTTTCGAGATGTCGGTTGGAAGGGAAGAAAGAGGATGAGCTCATGGTAGAAGACATAACAGTAACCAGAGTACCTATCGGTCAAGCCACCAAAGAATGATTGAAGCATAATACACAGACATTGATAGATGCTCTATTCCTTAGGCTTGACAGAGAAAAGGTGGAGAGAGTTGAACTTCAAAATTAATTATCTCAGTTGTGTGAGATCATGGCCAAGGTTTCTAAACCTTCCACTCAACCCATTTCAGCTCAAGAGCAGGTGAGTGATCATCTGATGTAGGAGATGGAAGATTCAAGCAATTAGGTGAAAGCTATCAAAAAATGGAAAATTATGATTATTCATCAAGCTTCTATACAACTCAGAGAGGTGCCAACCCACCTAAAGGTCATGAAAGATGCAGTAGATCAGCTGAAGCAACTGGTGATGAGCATAGTAGATAT
Source organism: Taxus wallichiana var. yunnanensis (assembly GCA_018340775.1). Lineage (NCBI taxonomy): Eukaryota > Viridiplantae > Streptophyta > Pinopsida > Cupressales > Taxaceae > Taxus > Taxus wallichiana. The sequence continues at coordinate 137,332,577 of CM031244.1, read as the reverse complement.
GAACACGATTCTTTGAGAGTAACTTTGAGTACTTTCACCAAAATCAATAAGCTTTTAGGAGAAGTGTTGGTTGTAGAATAGATAGTACCGGATGAATCATTTGAGAAAGGGAAGTAGGCTGGAGTTTGCAGAATCTTTCTATTTGGAGATCTACATAGTTATACTGAAGAGGATGAAGGTGCTTGAGAGTATGGCATCGTCTTTACTAGACAATATCATTTCTTTCACTCAGGAGGAAGTGGTTGGAAATGTTACTTCATACATACGGATCATTCTGGCAGAGTGCCTAATTCCTTGGAAGGTTCTCTTTTGATGGTACAAGGAAGAATTGATGGAGCCACTAAGCCTTTCATGATGAAATCCATTAGCAGAATGGTGGCACTACAATCAGATTATTTCAAGGTTTAGGGTGAGCTTGGAGGATGTGGAAGCATGTATCAAGGTGTTGAACAAAGGATTGATACAGTTCAGGAAAGAAAAGGAAGTTGTGGCTAAGACAGATGAGAAGATGCTAAATTATATGTTTGACAAGTATATTCAGTATCATAACAAAAAGAAGATATAAATGTTGTAGCTAGCTTGACTTCTTCTTCTATTCTTTCTTCTTCTATTTTCCACGTTCCCGGATGAAATTGTAAAACTTTGAAGTTATTGGTTTTAAAAACCATTACTTTAAGTTATGTGGAATGATTTTATTAGTTAAGTGATAGATGTGTCACTTAAGGAGGATTTAGTGGAGGATGATTTCCAGATGTCATCTTTACTTCTTGTTTATGTTTCAGTTCAATTGGGTTTCCCATTTGTAGTTTTCCTTCTACATTTTATAAGTAGAAGAAGAACCTCCAGGTTAATTATCAGATTTTGTAAGCAGCATTCTTGTGTTCTAGACTTTTTGCTGGAACCCTTGAGAGCCACTTGAAGCAAAGGAATATACAAGAGAATATTTCCAGAGAACTTTGTGTCATGGTGTATTTTGTTTCTAGCTTTCTATATTAGATCTTTGAATAAACTTTATGTTATTTTAGATCTAGATCTAGAGCTTCCTTTTCTTATAATTATGTGTTGATATCTATTGGTTTCTTCTATGTGCATGTAATCAACTCTGTTATCTATTGATTGAGATGCACATCTTCCCCATTTCTTCTCTGTGTTTATATAATTCCCTTCTTCTATAAATATTTCCTTTGTTAAATAGTTGCTTACTTCTTTAATCAGAAGCTATAGCTATGGTTCATGAGTTGAACAGTTAAAGTAAAACCCCATATAGATACTAGCATATTTTAATTGACAAATTTGACATGGGAGCCTCATTGATAAATGAGGGAGATTTATCTCATGACCGCTAGGTTTTATGCTATGCGAAAATCTAGCCAACTTGATTTTGCGACTCTGCTGGGGAACAACTATCTTTGCAGATCAAAGCTTATCTCTTGAAGATCAGAGTGTTTTCCATACAAATCTCAACCTGGCTGAACATCCATTCACCTAATCTGTGAAGGCACAAGGAAGGACTGATCATTTCTTCAGACTGCAGGAGAAATTCAATTTCAATCATCCTCCTCAAGTTAGAAGCCGCAGATCTAGTCTCTCACCAGGAAGGAGAGTGCACACCCATCTAGATCCAGATCATCTTCAACATAATCTGGTGGCTGGAATTATTCACCAAGTCTACACAAGGAGAAGATGTGCCCCATTCATCATGGTGAATAAGAACTAGATAGTACCATTACCCCTGGGAGTAACTTTTAGGCCACTAAACTTGGATCCACCTATGCACGATCTGCCAAAAGGATCTAGAAATAATTTCTAAAATTATTTGGAGATGGAAAACAAAACCTGGATGATCATTTGGTGGTCTTCTTCAAATCTTGTGGTGTGCTTGCATTGGAGCATGAAGATGTCTCAATCAGACTCTTCATTGAGACTCTACACAACTTGGCTAGTGAATGGTTTTATCGGCTAGCTCCTAAAGCACCATAGTCGATTGGGTGACTATGCGTGAGAAATTTCTGAAAAGATTCAAGCCTGCAGAGGACACTAGCACATTGATCACTCAACTGACACAGTTGAAGAAAGAGCCAAGTGAGAACATGCGGGACTTTATTGCAAGGTTCCAAAGGATTTTATATAAAATCCCCACTTCTGCAGCATTGAGCGATGAAAATCAAAAGATGTTGTTTATAAACGCTCTGTTACCCAAAGTTGGATATCACCGAGAAGGGCAAGACACGTGAATTTGCTTGAAGCAAAAATACCGCTATGGAATTTTAAGATGACTTGATCATGGCTAGAAAACTCAAACAACCATCTCATAAAGGTGATGGAGCTTCTTCAAGTACTTCAGATCCTTTGCTGCAAAGGTTGGCTAATGACATGTTGCAAATCAAGAAGCAAATCTCTCAAGCAGGGAATGCGACCCCTTCAAGAATAGCTCCTACTCGGACCTTTAATGGTCAAAATCAAAATCAAAATCAAAACATAATTGCTGCTGCACCACAGTGGTTGGAAATTGAAGCTAGTCAAGGAATAAATTTGAAATTAATGAAGAAGATCTTGACATTGATGAATCATTCGATGATGAAGACTTTGTAGATCCCGTTGGTGACTCCAATATTGGTTACCTGGACTACGAATCTAATGATGGCTACTATGAATCTTTTGAAGATTCTGATGGTCACACATTTGCGGTGTTCACAAGGTCTCAGACATGCCAAAATGCCAAAGCATCCACAAGCAACCAAAGAAGAGAAAGAGAAGATCCTGGGCATGAATGTTACTATCTTGAAAAGAGGTATCCCTCTTCCTTCTTCATTAGCACCAAAAGATAAATATTCAAATTCTTTCAATTCGTAGCAAAGGGCCAACGCACATCTGGCTGAAGCAAGTCAAGCTTTCGACATCATTGACCACATCAAGAAGACCAAGGTCCAAATGTCAGAAGCTGAGTATTTGAGGGCATTTCCTGATCAGCTAAATAGATTGGTCAAGTATGTGCAAAGTAATGGTCCCAACCCAACAAATAATCCTTCACGGGGTATCTTGTCAAGTCCAAAGATTACTCCTCCTTCAAATAATACAGCTGCAAGTTCTTCTCCTTCTACTTCTTCTCTTGCTACATCGAAAAGGATCAAGCCATTTTATGTATCTTTGCTTATCAACGGATATAAATTGAGCATTTGCATTTTAGACTCGGGAGCTTCTTAAAACGTCATACCTGCCAAAGTTCCTGATGCCTTGGGTCTCACATTGACAAAAACCATCAAAAGATGCTACTCAATGGAAAGGAAAGTTCCTCTTGTGGGGAAAATCAAATATGCATAGGCAACACTTCTTCTTTCTGACAAAAGATTGAAAATGACTATCCTAGTAGTAGACATCCCAGTCTCTTATGGCATGTCTTTGTTGAGTAGAAATTTACGTAAAGAGATGGGTGGAGAAGTTAAGATGGATTGGTCTTGTACACACATACCAATTAAAGGAGTTAATTAGAAGTTAGAACCTGAGAAGAAATCCAAGTACACAATATCAAATTCTGAGGATCCTAGATCTTAGATCTTGTTTCAAGGATCTTATCACGGAGTCTATTATCTGGAAATGGATAAAGAAGAACTTCAACCTGTGATTCAAGAACCACATCAACTTGACAACAAGGTTTGGTCTCTGGAATTTGATGATAGCTATTGTTCATTTGGATCCGGTGCAGGTGTTTTTCTTATCTCTCCTGAGGGAAAAGTGCATGCACATTCCTTCAAATTGATGTTAAAAAATACTAAGAACACAACAAAGTATGAAGCATTGTTGTTAGGTATGGAGCAAATGAGAACAATGGGAATCAAGCTCTTAAAGGCAAAGGGAGATGTTGAGTTGATTGTTAAGCAGATAAGAGGTCTCTATCAAGTAAAAAAGGACAAACTTCGGCATTATAGAGATCGAGTCTACTCTGCTATCCTGGATTTTTCAGCTTTCTCAGTATCTTACATTCCGAGAGAAGAAAATTCCAGAGATGATTCACTTGTAGTGATTGTAGCTTTGTTAAATCCAAATTAGTCTTCCACAATTTTTAGACAGGGGGATTACAAAGTTGAGATGGTCTTCCACCCAAAAGTTCCTGACAACATCCAACAATGGCAAGTTTTTAACGATGACAAGCAGATTGTTGCATTTCTCCAACAAAAGGACAAATTCAAAGAGATCTACTATGAGGGAAGAAATTCAGCTCCGAGGAAAACTACTTTGGGAGAAATGGATGCAGATGTCTCAGGAAGTTAGGAGATTATCTAGCTAAAGGGAAATAAAATTCCTAAAGGCTTGGTATCTCTTGAGGAAATTTTTGACAAACATGATCAGATGCTTAAAAATAATGAAGAAAATGGGGAAGGTTCTTCCTCTAATACCCATTACTAAATTTGGGAGCCGATAATGACCCCAAATTTGTAAATTTGGGAGTGTTGTTCAAAGGTAGAAAGAGAATCTTTTACAGAGCTTCTTAAGAAATACATGGATGTTTTTTCCTGGTCTTACCAGGATCTAAAAACATATCTGATCGTAGAAGTTCAACACTACATCCCATTAAAACTAGAAAAAAATCCTTTCAAGCAGAAGTTGCATGGTGGCATAACCCTACCATTTTTGGAACTATCTTTGCAGAGATCCTGAAATTGTTAGACACAAAGATAATTTATTCCATACATCACTTTGAATGGTTAGCCAACATAGTTCCTGTGAGAAAGAAGAGTGGTGAGATTAGGTTGTGCGTAGATTTTCACAACCTCAATCAAGCCTCATTGAAAGATAACTACCCCATCCCCATCATGGATCAAACTATGTAGGTGGTCACTAGATTTGAGATGCTTTCCATGCTTGATGGTTTCTCATGCTACAATCAGGTCAAGGTGGCTGAAGAAGATCAATACAAAACGATGTTCATTACACCTTGGGAACTTTTTCTTACCATAAAATCCCATTTGTTTTGATCAATCTCTGGAGCTACATTTCAAAGAGCTATGTATTTAGCTTTTTCTCATCTCAAGGATATAAGCATAGTGGTGTACCTTTATGATCGGATAATCTTTTCCAAGGACAGAAGAACACACATTTCAAATCTGGAAGATGTTTTCATACAATGCCATAAACATGGTATTTCTCTGAACCCTAAGAAATCTATCTTTACTGTAACAAAAGGAAAGTTGCTAAGGCACATTGTTTCCAAAGAAGGAACTAAGATAGATCCAGAATGTGTCAAATCCATTTAGACATTTCCATTTCCAACATCCAAAAAATGAGTTCACTCTTTCTTTGGAAAAGTTAATTTTCTCAGGAGATTCATTCCTAACTTTGCTGAGCTAATCCATCATATCTCAAATATGTTGAAGAAGACACAAGATTTCAAATGGAGCAACGAAGGGAAGGAATATTTTGAGAAGATTAAGGAGGCCCTATCAAAAACCCTAGTCTTGGTTTCACCTAACTTCAGTAAATAATTTATTCTTTACTTGTTATTCCTCCGAACACACCATGTCAGCAATATTGATGCAGAAAAATCAAGAGGATGTAGAAGCTCCGATTGCTTTCATGAGCATGCCTCTCAAAGCTTATGAGTTGAAATATACTCCAATGGAAAAGCATGCATATGCAGTGGTGAAGGCGTGTAAAGCATTCAGGTACTATATTCTTTCCTCACATACTTGTGGTCTTGGTTCCAGATACTACAGTGAAATCTATCCTCACTCAACAAGAGTTAGGATTGTTAAGAGGCACATGGGTGACGAAAGTTCAAGAGTATGACCTAGATATCAAACCTACAAAGCTGGTTTGAGGAAGAGGTGTGTGAACTAATGACAGAGATGAAAGCAATAACGCCGTGAGGGTAGATCAAGAAGATATGGATGAAGATTTACCTATGGTACTTTTTATAGATCTGGTGGAGGAGTGGTACAATAACATTGCCTATTTTCAAATGTATGGATAATTCCCGGATCAACTTTCTCGGAAATAAAAATGAACTATTAAACTTAAATCCAAATACTATGTTCTATGGGATAATGGTTTATACAAAAGAGGGATTGATGGCGTATTTCTCCGATGCGTGGATAAGGCTCAGCGAGATCAGCTCTTATAATAGTTTGATGATATGGCTTGCGGTGGTCATTTCTCGGCTCGAGTCACTTTACTCAAAAGATCTTCAGAGTAAGGTATTACTAGCCCACACTTTTTCAAGATACTCTAGAATGGGTATCTAAGTGCTAAGCATGCCAACACTTTGTTGGGCGTGTAAAATTACCCGCATTACCTTAAAAACTAATTGTAATTAAAGAACCTTTCCAGCTAGTGGGAATGGATTTTATTGGTATGCTCAACCTAGCTTCTAGTGCCAGCCATCACTATATTCTGATAGCTACTGATTTTTTAGTAAGTGGGTAGAAGCCATTCCTGTGAAGAACACCACTTCCGCCAAGGTGTGCTGTTTTATAAAAGAAATTATTATTGTCAGGTTTGGCGTACCCAATAAGATAGTAGTAGACAACATTCCAAATCTCTCTTCTAAGGAGATGGTTAATTTTTGCTACACTCATGGGATTCAACTACATTCCTCTAACTACTATCCATAAGGGAATGACCAAGCTGAATCAAGTAACAAAAACTTGGTGACTATCGTGTGAAAGCTAGTAATAGAAAATAAAAGGACTGGCATAAGAAGTTGTTTGATGCATTGTGGGCCGATATAATTACACTAAAAAGGGATATAGGTATGTCCTCATTTAAGATATTATATGGTAGAGACACAGAGCTACCTCTTACCTTGGAACTACCTACCCTACAACTTTCTAGAGCCCTGGAGGATTCTACATTCACTGATGTTATTGATAAAAGGATAATGTACTGACTGAATTGCGGGAGGTACAGACTCAAGTTGCAGATAGACTAACAGAGCATCAAAAGAAGGTGAAATTCATCTTTGACAAAAAGGCTAGGGAAAGAAAGTTTGAAGTCAATGACTGGGTCCTTTTATGGGACAAAAGAAGAGAAGCAAAAGGCATGCATGGAAAATTCGATTCACTATGGAAAGGGCCTTTTGTGATTAAAAAGATCACTAGAGCAGATAGCTTCATTCTTTCTCATCAGGATGGAGTTGAATTGCCATTGCCTTTTAATGGGCAACACTTGAAGCTGTTCTAGACATGAAAAGCAGGGTAAAACCTGTATGTACATAAATAAAACTTTGTTTGTTTTTCCTTGTTTTGTTTTTGTGTTGTGTTGTTTTTGTTTTCCTGACCCCATGCCCAAAAGACAAGATACGAAACTAGAGATGTTGGGATCTCATCTTTTCCCTTGTCATTCTGATAGAGGAAAATATGTCCACAGACGGAGTTGATTGGTGTCCCCAGATTTCATCCTGAAATCTGAGACTACCCTATTCAAAAAAAAATTGTACTTTTAAAATAATGCATCGTTTTGTGTTTTTATTGCCAGAAAGTTCCTGTAATGTGTCAAGATATTCCCAAGGATCCATATTAACCCTTTTTCCAAATACCCAAATGCCCAAAATTGTTATATTTTGTCGTCGGGATTTGCCTGCGGGAAATTTGTATTTAATTATTTTGAGCCCCATTTGAGGCAATTAGTGCTCTGGTTTAACTCTGTTGTGATCATACATATCGTTATTCCCATATACTAGTAGGGTTTTAACCAGGAATGCATTCTAGGCTTTATTTGTAACTTCTGGCAATGTTTTGTGTTTTTTGTGTTTTCCCATTTCATTTTCTGTGAAATTTCTCTGGATCAATTCCTTTGCGGTTTTGCCTGATTCTTGGCCTAGAGTATCTAGAGATCATATTTGCACATTGTTCCGTAAGGAATTCTCCATCATAGGTTTGGTTCTCTTGGAAAAGATGAAGTCGTGCACCAAAAAGCCTCTTCTGGGCTGGCCACATTTTTGGAAAAAGAGGGTTTGGAGTGGATCATGGGATTTTTGGAAGCAGCAGGTAGGTGGGAATTTTGTACCTACCTAGTAGGGTACTTTTCTCTTGGAAGCAACGCCACTTAAGCCACAATGGGAAAATTAGAGGTAGCAGGCAGGAGGGAATTTCTTACCTGCCTTGCAGGGTAAAAATTCACATTGTGGAATAAAAGAAAAATCACTTAAGTGAATCATGGGATTTTATTTCTTGCTTTGTAGGGTAAATAATCCCATTATGAAAGTCAAAACAAATTAAGTGAATCATGGGATTTTCAAGTCTACCTTGTAGGGTAAATAATCCCATTGTCATCCGAATTTTAAAAATAGAAATCTCTTATGCCAAAAGTGCGACCCTTTTTGGCAAAGAAAGGCAACCTTAAATTAATTAATTTAATTAATTTCTCTTCCAATTTTGCGCCAAGCTTGTGGAATAGTTAAAATAGGTAAGTGGACAAAAGGAAGTTGGAAATAGACTGATCTAAAATTAAATAAATAATATTTATTTAATGCAGCCCCTTCATGTCAAAAAGTGCGCCCCATTTGGGAGAGAAATAATACCTTTTCAAGTATTAAATGATTAAATTAATTCTTATTTTCAGCGGCTAAGGTCAAAACATACTATGAGGCTTGAGTTAACATGAAGCAGAAGTCTAAAATTAAATAAATTTAATTTATTTAATGGCAGCCATGAGCATGCACAAAATAGGTGCCCCATTTGAAGAGTAAAGCTTATTAAATAATTAATTAATTTCCAAGAATAGGAAGGCATTAATTAATTATAGAATTGTAAAGATTATATAAGAAGAGGCTACCATAAGGATGAATTAATTAATTCAAAGGAAGAGAAGTGCAGCCTAGAGAAATAGTGTGCCCCATTTGGAGAGGATTTTTGCTCAAAAGAAGGTGAAATTAATGCTAAAAGCTTCCAGAATTGGCGCACAGGTTGAAGGAGGTTGATTTGTGTCTAGATAATTGTTTGCATAAGTGATATAGGTGCTCAGGTGAAGTTGGTAAAATTCATGCTTGCTTTGCATGCAAATAGAACATCAAATTTGGGGCAATAGGCTTGAATTATGCAGATTTTTATGATTAAAATCCACTGTTCATGTTCCGGTTGCCATCTTTGTCTGAATTAATTGCAGGAATTTGTTACAGGTGCTTTACAAAAGAAATGAAGCTTAAATCAATGTCCAATACATTGAATATATCCTCTGAATCTGAAGAATTATCCAAATTTGCACTAGTTTTGAAGAATTTCGGCGAGTAAGAAGAAAAAGAATTGTTCAGACAAAGATAGACACAACCATGGAAAAGAGGGATGAAAAAGAGAGCACAATGGAGTCATGCATCACTTCCAAATTCACAGACATTGGAGACATAGATCTAGGTCCGAAACCTCTTTCCGAATTGATTGATAGATCTAGAGTAGGGAAGACTTCCCTCATGCGTGTAGTTAAAAGCAGTGGAATTATTTGAGCTACGGCCTTTCCATACACATCCCAATTACCAGAGTTCATTATGGAGTGTGCCAGGTCTTACCATCCATCATCCAGATCAGTCCGAGATGCTACGGGGAAAACAATAATTCAGTTGGACGCATAGTTCATCAATTATTGTTTGAAGATTCCGGCTCGAAAGGTGGTGACTTCTATTAGCATTCAGGATGCTAATAGCAGTGAGAGAAGAATAGAGTTGACTATGTGAACATAATGAATAACAGATATATGAAGAATCCCATATCTCCTTCCAAGTTCCTAAGAACTCTTCCGCGGTCCAATTTGGTACAGGAGGTAGATGATATTGCCAAATTGTTATGCAGGATAAATGGCGAAGTGAACGCTCACACTTTCTCGTACATGGATGTATGCTTTCATCAAGATCATTGAAATCAACAAGGCTGATTCAATAATTAATTTGTCAGAAATCATTAACGACAAAATTGGTGAGCAACTCTAGAATGTGAAGTGTACTTTCAGCTTCAAAATGACTTCTTATTTGGTATATGCAGCAGCCTCACAAGGCATCTTCTCCAAGATGGATAGATGTGGTGTTCTTTCCAAGGACCCCATTTTCGAGTGCTACCCACAACTTATTGTACCTGCATACAGGAAATATTTCAAAGTGTTCAACGATGGATTATTCTACGAATTCATTTTCGGGCTGACAAGGACCTAAAGTCCAATAGTGTGAGTAAGGAAGAGTGGGAAGATATATCTAGAATTGGAAATATCTTCATTCAATTTGTGGATTTCACATACCTCGGGGTTACAGGATTTTCTAGAGAATTGATTAAGTTTCCCATATGTCCGAATGATAGATTGATCACCATGGAGTTGAGCAGACAACTTGTGGAGATACATGACCTTAAGTTGAAACAGAACAAGTCTACGAGGCTTCTTCTTGATCACTGTGGGACATTATAGTTGTCGAGCATTCATAAAGCTTGAGGATTGGAATTTGAGATGTTATCTCGAGTATGAGCAAGATTTCTTCCTAGCACACTGAAATTTGATCCATTTGGAGTAGCTAGGAAGATGATCTCCTAATAGTATGCACATGTGCCTTCATTAGAGGATTTCTGGATGAAGTGCAAAAGTGAGTACGAGTTTAGAAAAAGGATTTCAGCGGAGCTATCAAGACGGCAAGTGTTTGACTTTGGATTAGCATGGATACTTGTAGATCTTAAAGATGATGGGACTATGTTACTTGACACATACCATCAAATGGGAGGAGATAGAGCTGTACTTCGGAGGATAACATAGGGGATTCCATACGATTAAGGAAAGGTCTCGGCGTTGTTCTCGGTGAATACTTCAAACTGGTTGCTGATGAAGGGATATTGCCTTGATGAAGCATTGATGAATAAAATCATGGGAAAATTCAGCACAGGAGATTCCCTCAAGAGGAAGAATGGAGGAGAAAGCAATGAAGGCCCAAGAAGATGAAAGTGCACAGAGGGTCTCAATCAAAAGAGAAGATCACTTCTACGGCTATGACATTAGTTTCGAATTCTCTAGCATCCAGTACTTCACCGACTATTGCACCTCAACAGGACACTTCCATGCCTCCATTGAATCTGTAACATTCATCTTTTCTCCTCAGCCACTCCATTTTGAGTGTGTTCCTGAAGAAACATTAAAGCTATAGATGGAAGAGTTCAAAAGAGCTTTGTCCTTGGATGATTCAAAGATGGTAGCCATAACATTATGTAGATTTCTAATGGAGAGGAATCAAAGTGGGAGATAGTAGTACACTCAACAACTTCTCATTCTCTCGAGAAGTAATTTCTCAAAATGGTTGACTTCACAGTTGGTTCTAGAGGCTAGAGTAGAAATGAACTTGGAGGAACACGACTTGCAGCTGCTCTAGAGTCTAGGTAGAAAAGATAGAAAACCTAAAGTTGCTAAGGTAACTTCAAGGTTGATCATCGAGGAGTCGGGAAGAAGTTTGCTAAGATGTCAGTTCCGGTGGAAGGGAAGAAAGAGGATGAGCTCATGGCAGAAGACATAATAGTAACCAGAGTACCTATCGGTCAAGCCACCACAGAAGGATTGAAGCAGGATACACAGACATTGATAGATGCTCTATTCCTTAGGCTTGAAAGAGAAAAGGAAAAGAAAGTTGAGGTTTAGAATCAGGTATCTCAGTTGTGTGAGATCATTGCCAAGGTTCCTAAACCTTCCACTCATCCCATTTCACCTCAAGAGCAGGTGAGTGATCATCTAATGTAGGAGATGGAAGATGTAGGTAATCAGGTGAAAGCTATCGACAAATGAAAAAGTTTGATTATTTTTCAAGCTTCTATACAACTCGGAGAGGTGTCGGCCTTCTTGAAGGTCATGAAAGATGCAGTAGATCAGCATAAACAACTAGTGACGAGCATAGTAGATATGAACACAGTTGCTGAGAGTAACCTGAGTACTTTGGCCAAAATCAGTAAGCTACCGGGAGAAGTGTTGGTGTCAGAATAGATAGTACCAGATGGATCAGTTGAGAAGGGGAAGCAGGTGGAGTTTACAGTATCTTTCTATTTGGAGATCTACAAAATTATGCTAAAGAGGATGTAGGCACTTAAATGTATGGCATCGTCTTTACCAGACAATATCATTACTTTCACTCAGGGGGAAGTGGTCAATAATGTTACTTCATATGTATGGATCATTCCTAGTAGAGTGCCTAATTCCTTGAAAGGGTCCCTTTTGATGGTACAAGGGAGAATTGATAGAGCCACTAAGTCTTTCACAATGAATTCCATTAACAAATTGGTAGCACTTGATTGGATATTTCAAGGTTCGGAACGAGATTGGAGGATGTGGAAGCATGTATCAAGGTGTTGAATGAAGGATTGCTGCAGTTCAAGATAGAAAAGGAAGTTGTGGCTAAGATAGATGGGAATATGCTGAATTACATGTTTGACAAGTATATTCAGTATCAGAACAAAAAGAAGATATAAATGTTACAGCTGGCTTGACTTCTTTTTCTATTCTTTCTTCTTCTATTTTCCACGTTCCCGGATGAAATTGTAAAACTTTGAAGTTATTGGTTTTGAAACCATTACTTTAAGTTATGTGGAATGATTTTATTAGTTAAGTGATAGATGTGTCACTTAAGGAGGAGTTAGTGGAGGATGATTGCTAGATGTCAACTTTACTTCTTTTTTATGTTTCAATTCGATTGGGTTTCCCATTTGTACTTTTCCTTCGCATTCTATAAATAAAAGAAGAACCTCTAGGTTAATTATCGAGAATTTGTAAGCTGCTTTCTTGTGTTTCAGAATTTTTGGTGAAACCCTTTAGAGCCACTTGAAGCAAAGGAATATATAGGAGTATATTTATGGAGAACTTTGTGTCAAAGTGTATTTTGTTTCTAGATTTCTATCTTAGATATTTGAATAAACTTTGTGTTATTTTAGATCTAGATCTAGAGCTACCTTTGCTTATAATTCTATGTTGATATCTATTGGTTTCTTCTATGTGCATGAAATCAACTTTGTTATTTATTGATTGGGATGCACATCTTCCCCATTTCTTCTCTATGTTTATATAATTTCCTTCTTCTTCAAATATTTCCTTTGTTAAACAACTGCTTACTTGTTGCAGAACTGTACAACTATGGTTCATGAGTTGAACAGTTAAAGTAAAACCCCATATAGATACTAGCATATTTTAATTGACAAATCTAACATGGGAGCCTCACCGGTAAATGAGGGAGATTTATCTCATGACTGCCTAGGTTTTATGCTATGTAGAAAATCTAGCCAATAGTTTTTGGTGACTCACTGGGGAACAACTATCTTTACAGATCAAATCTTATCTCTTGAAGATCAGAGTGTTTTCCATACAAATCTCAACTGCTAAACATCTATTCACATGATCTGTGAAGGTGCAAGGAAGGACTGATCATTTCTTCAGACTACAGGAGCAATTAAATTTTAATCATCCTCCTCAAGTTAGAAGCTATAGATCTAGTCTCTCACAAGGAAGGAGAGTGCACACCCATCCAAATCCAGATCATCTTCAACATAATCTGGTGGCTGGAATTATTCACCAAGACTACACAAGGAGAAGACGTGCCCCGTTCATCATGGTGAATCAAAATCAGATAGTACCTATACCATTGGGGGTAGCTTTTGGGCAACTAAACTTGGCTCCACCTATGTACGATCTACCAAAAGGATCCAGAAAGAATTTTCCAAAATTATTTGGAGATGGAAAGTAAAACCCGAATGATCATTTGGCAACCTTCTTCATATCTTATGTTGTGCTTGCAGTGGAGCATGAAGATGTCTCGGTCAGACTCTTCATTAAGACTCTACATGACTTGGCTGCAAATGGTTCTATCGGCTAGCTCTTAGCACCATAATCAAGTTGGGTGACTATGCGTGAGCAATTTCTAAAAATATCCAAGTGAAAACATGCAGGACTTTATTGCAAGGTTCTAAAGGATTTTATATAAAATCCCCACTTTTGCCACATTGAGTGATGAAAATCAAAAGACATTTTTTATAAACGCTTTGTTACCCAAAGTTGGATATCACCGAGAAGGAAAGACCATGTGAATTTACTTGAAGCACAAAATGTTGTTATAGAAATTAAAGATGGCTTGATCATGGCTGGAAAACTCAAACAACCATCTCAAAAAGGTAATGGAGTTTCTTCAAGTACTTGAGATCCTTTCTGCAAAGGTTGGCTAATGACATGTCAGTAAATCAAGAAGTATATCTCTCAAGTAGGGAATGCAACCACTTCAAGAATAGCTCCTACTCATACCTTTAACGGTCAAAATCAAATTCAAAATCAAAATTAAAAGCAGACTTGCTTGCTACACCACACCGATTGGAAATTGAAGGCTGCTCCAAGGAATAACTTGGAAATTAATGAAGAAGATCTCAACATTGATGAATCATTCGATGATGAAGAATTTATAGATCTTGCCGAAGACTCCAATATTGGCTACTTGGACTACAAATCTAACAATGGCTACTACGAATCTTGTGAAGATTCTGATGGTCACACATTTACGGTGTTCACAAGGTCTTAGACACACCAAAATGCCAAAGCATCCACAAGTGGCCAAAGAAGAGAAAGAGAAGATCCTAGGTTGGATGTTACTATCTTGAAAAGAGGCAGCCGTCTTCCTTCTTCATTAGCACCCAAAGAAAAATATTCAAATTCTTTCAATTCATAGGAGAGGACTAACACACATCCAACTGAAGCAAGTCAAGCTTTCAACATCATTGACCACATCAAGAAAACCAAGGTCCAAATGTCAGAAGATGAGTATTTGAGGGAATTTCTTGATCAACTAAATAGATTTATCAAGTATGTGCAAAGTAACAATCCTTCACGGGGTATCTTGTCAAGTCCAAAGATTACTCCTCCTTCAAATAATGTGGCTGCATGTTATTCTCTTTCTACTTCTTCTCCTACTACATAGGAAAGGATCGAGCCATTTTATGTATCTTTGCTTATCAACAGATATAAATTAAGAAATTACATTTTGGACTTAGATCTTTTGACAATGTCATGCCTACTAAAGTTGTTGATGCCTTGGGTCTCACATTGAAAAACCATCGAAGATGCTATTCAATGGAAAGGAAAGTTCCTCTTGTGGTTCAAATCAAAGATGCATAGGCGTACTTGCTTCTTTCAAGGAAAAATATTGAAAATAACTATCCTAGTAGCATACATCCTAGTCTCTTATGACATACTTTTCAAAGTAGAAATTTTTGTAAAGAGTTGGGCAAAGAAGTCAAGATGGATTGATCTTGTGCACACATACCAATCAAAGGAATTAATCGGAAGTTATAACTCGAGAAGAAATCTAAGACACAATATCAAAGTATTAAGATCCTAGATCTCGGATCTTGTTTTAGGAATCGATCACGAAGTCTATTATCTAAATGGATAAAGAAGAAGTTTAACCTATGATTCAAGAACCACATCAACTTGAAAAATAGGTTTTTTCTCCGGAATTTGATGGCGATTCTATTCATTTTGATCTAGTGTAGGTGTTTTTCTTATCTCCCTAAGGAAAAAGTGCGTACACATTCCTTCAAATTGATGTTCAAAAATACTAACAACACAGAGATTATGAAGCACTCTTGTTAGATATGGAGCAGGTGAGAACAATGGGAATCAAGCTCTTACACGTAAATGGAGATGCTGAGATGATTTTTAAGTAGATAAGAGGTCTCTATCAAGTAAAAAAGGATAAACTTCAGCATTATAGAGATCAAGTCTACTCTGCTATCCTGGATTTTTAGCTTTCTCGGTATCTTACATTTGGAGAGAAAAAAATCCGAAACTTATTCACTTGCATGACTACGGCTTTGTTAAATCCAGATCAGCCTCCCACATTTTTTAGACAGGGGGATTACATAGTTGAGATGGTCTTCCGCCCAACATTTCCTGACAATGTCAAGCAATGGCAAGTTTTTAACGATGACAAGTAGATTGTTGCACTTCTCCAACAAAAGGACAACTTCAAAGAGATATACTATGAGGAAGCAATTCCTTCTATGTGTATGCAATCAAATCATTATCTATTAATTGGGATGCACATCTTCCTCATTTCTTCTCTGTGTTTATATAATTCCCTTCTTCTATAAATATTTCCTTTCTTAAACAAGCCTTACTTGCTTGAGAATTATACACTATGGTTCATGAGCTGAAACAGTTAAAGTAAAATGCCATATAGATACTAGCATATTTTAATTGACAAATCGACACGGGAGCCTCACTTTGGTAAATGAGGGAGATTTATCTCATGATTGCCAAGGTTTTATGCTATCGAGAAAATATAGCCAACACAAATATAAATGAAGAGATGTTAGATACTTACTAAAGAGTAGGTTTGAAGAATGTAGGTGATGAGGAAGGTGATGACAAAGATATGGAGAGGAGAGACGTTGTGTTTGTGTCATGGCAGTTCAAACCACCGTGATTCTCTGTGTGAATTTGTGATTGCAAACAAGATGATGAATGTCAATGGTTGTTGTTAGTGCTCTGTATGTTTTCCTTTGCTTGAGTCCTTTAGAAATTCTGAGTGCTCCAATTCTTTGTTTGTATGAGATCCTGAATCAAATGACCAACCTAGGAAAAAGATTTTGGAAATTTATTTAACCTAACCGACGATGGTTAGGGAGCGACATCGATTGAGATATAATTTACGTCGATCAAGGAGGGAATATCTAGGTTGGCCAAAAATAGCCTGATTGTTGCTATTTTTGGCATGGTATCCAATCTTCATTCGAGTCCTAATTGATAGATCATAGAAGGATGAGTAAGAGTCATTTTAGGTTTGTTAATAGGAGTTAAGTCTAGGTTTAGACTAAGTCCTAGTTGGTTAGGATAGACTTAGACTTGGTATTAGGTCATTAATGAGGTTTGAGTGGGTCATGGGGTGAGGTGGCTAGGTGAGTGGGCTGGTTAAGTGAGGATGTTAATTAATTTAATTAAGATAATTAATTCAATTAACATGTGCACTAGGGGATATGAATAGGTAGGAGATGGTTAATATAATTAATGGGGTTTTAAGGTGAGTACGACGGAATTTTGGTTTCTATATTTTTCCCCTTTTTGTCACGTAGCTTGTATTGGTAAGTGATGTTGACAAAAATAGGAAGTGGTTTCCCCAAATATAAGTGAGAGTGGGGTTTCCCCAAGTAGTTTTGAAGGTGATCCCCATCAAACCAGGAGCTGATGAGGTGTGATATGGAATCGGTGAGTGGTTTGATAAATGGGTAAGTGATGAAAGTGAAGGTAGGTGAGTTATAGGTAAGGGTATGGGCACTTTGGGTAATGGGTAAGGGTCAAATTGGGTAATGGGTAATGGGAAAGGGTCATATCGGGTAATGGGTAATGACAATCGAATGTGCACACACATATAAATTATGACACGATACCAGGTTGAAGAGCTTGCAAACTCTACATCATCCAAGGTTGATAGGTTTATCCAAATAAGGTTGAAGTGATTCAGGTATCCATGGTACATGATATGGTTTGAAAACACAACTTAGGTTAGGTGCATGAACATTTAGGTATGATTCAATACACTAAATGTTTAGTCAGGATAAACAACACGATAATAGAAAAGGTAAGGTCATTAGGCTAAATAACATGGGTAATGACATCACAAGCTATAATGAGTACACAAGTTCAAAGGTCACAAAAAGGTGGGTCAGGGTAGGGTATATAGGTCATGGCACAGGTAGGACCATCATATAGGTAAAATAAGAAGTCCTTAAACGAAATCAAGGAAATGTATGGGTAATGTCAAAAGGTATTTAGTAGTAATGAGTTTTGTTCAAAATGGGAAAAAGGTAGGTGAAATGGTACTAGTAGGTGACTGATGTCAGTTATAAGGTTACCGACGTCGGTTTGGTATGACCGATGTCGGTCATGTCGGGTTAGGGTTATAAAGTTGAAATTCTATATTTTACAAAATCATTGTTGTCTTTTGACTTTGAGAAAATGACATAGTTGAGTGACTGGTGAATTTTATTAGAGGAAAAGACAAGGCATTGTACCTAGCTAAGGTGGAGGTTACTAAGTGGTGAGAGGAGCTAGGTAGACGGTCCACGAGAGTGGTTGGAGACGTGTGATTGGTGGAGAGATTCAAGGTAGATTTTGGCATGACAGAGGTGGGAGAGGGTTTGGGTGGACCACCAACATAGCGGCCAAATGTGCCACCACGTAGGTAACACCATGATGAGGTAAGGGGCATTTTCTAACTTGTTATTTATTAAAAGTTTGGTGAAAAATGAAGAAATTGGGGTGGGGGGTTTTCATTTTGAAATGTGGGTTAAAGGTGGGTAAAATCAATATGGGGAAGGGAAAATGTAGGATAAATGGGATAATAAATGAATATAAGATAAATTGGGGTGGATTGGGGTAGGTGTTAGGTTAGATTTTGGTGAATTTTAGGTGAAATGGGTTATGGGGGACAGGTTTCATTTTTGGGCTGCCGTGACAGAGACCGATGTCGATCAATGTTTGACAAAATTGGTTGGCATTTACCGGCATCGGTCTGGCTTTAGGTGATGAATACCAGTTAAAGGGAACCGATGATGAAGGAAAAGCGTAATGTATCAAGGCGATCGAGGATAGTTAGGGTTAAAGAACAATAGGGGTAAGAAGGGCTAGTTTGGAAAGAAAAATAGGTGGGAAGGGGTAAATGAAGAGTGTTGTTAGGGGATGAGGGTAAAATGTGAGTTTGACAGGATAAGATAGGTAAGTAGGTTCAATAATGTTAAGACAATGGGTCATGATTGTAAAGGGTAGTAGGATTGTAGGTGAATTAGGTAAATGGGGTAGGAATGATTGATGTGGTTGGGTATGGTGTAGTGGGTCAGAGGTAATTTTGGGGTAGGCAAGTCTTGAAAATGTTGTGTTTGATGTTGCAGGCTAGGGACCAGCTCAGAATGTGGGACAGAGTACCACTTGTTGTTAGTGCAGATGCAGTCCAGTGTGACTATAGAGGAGTGGGATCATATGATGAATGTTTGACTGATTGGGATCCAGAGCTATAGGCATATAGCTTGAGATCCTAGCTTGATGGTCGCACTCATCGACAGATGTGATTTAACAACTAACACATTTCATTTACTAATGGATGAGATGACTGTCACCCTAGAGGATGTGTAATGGATCTTGTAGCTACTGATTTTGGGGAGCTAGTGTATTCTATTTCTTTAGAGGCATCAGTGGAGACGGTAGTATTTGTATTCAGTGAGGTGATGGGAGAGCTGAGGTACCATAGTGCGAGCCTTAGCTATGGAGACATGTATGTTTTTCCATCCTTAAGAGACGATATTGGTTATTTTGATGATGAAGGCGGTATGTTGTTTCACCTTACCAGATGCTGAGGTGGGATATTCCTATGAGAACTGATGGGAGTGCTCCAGGATATGATGGAGATGCAGATCTATTTTTCCTGGGGACCGACATTCCTAGTGCAACTATACAATGAGATGTGGGATTATGGGAGATTACATTAGATTATCTTATGTTGCACCTTTCTACTACACTGTTGTGCATATGGGCACATCGTATGTGTACATCGAGTTGATTTTCCCCAACATGATTGGTTCGGGGTGGTCAGTCGAGTTAGATACGAGACAGTGGGTACTTGTTAGTGGGTAGCATAGAGTGGCTAGGGTCACACATGATGTTTTATATTACAGACAGTTATTGGAGGGGATTTCAAGGGTTAATATTATGTGGAGACCCTATATTGGCTATCCATCTTACAGAGGCATGGTAGAGGATCTATAGGAGTTACAGTTGGAGAGGTGGATACAAGGGTGGCATTTTGGCGAGCATGAGTTGATACCTGTGAATAAGGTTAGATGAAAATTTGGTTTTCCACATGATATAACCCCCTTTTTCCATAGTACAAGAGAGATGACGTGGAGAGACCTATGTCTCCACCACGCCGAGTGTGATGAAAAGGTAGGAGGATCAAACAAAGGATAGGTGGATTGATAATCTTTGGAGTCACCGATGGCTATAGGTGATGGTGGGTGACATAGCTATGGGTGGCACCACCGAGACTATGGTATCCATAATTAGCCACCATCACAGTGTAGAGAGATACCCTACAAGGTCATGTGGCTACCCTTCAGACACACTCACATTGTGTGTGTAGGGTCGATTGACAACAACTATGATGTAGGTGGCTACCACGAAGGCCTAGGTGACAACCTTACGAGCTCGAGATGACATAAGTACAGAAATCACATAGGGTGGTGATGGGGATGAAGTACATGTAACCACCTTACAAGTGTAGGTATCTAGTTTACAAGTCCATTTGATCACTACAAAGGCACAGTTGTGGCTTTATAGGCCCAGAGATGCAGATAATGACCTTCACAGCGCGGGGATAAGGTCCCATATTATAGGGAGGAGGGAATGGATCATAGGGATAGGGATCCATGCTAGGAGTAGTAGAGAAAATCTCACAGGTTGATGTGAGACCTATGGTACCACCGTAGATGGTGTCGATGGAAAGGTTCAGGTATTCCTTGAATGAGGTCCGGTACTATCAAGATCACCTAACGACGACGAGATAGATGTCCCATCCTATGTAGAGTACAAGACATAACAGAAAAGAGTGAGAGGACTAGATCCCGCACTCATAGTTTAGAGAACACAAGGGGCTAACGAGGTGAAAGACAAGTTCGGGGTGACGCTACGAGTTCACGAGAGGTTAGTCCTAGGTGAGGGCCAGAAGATATTAAACGGAGACCCATATTAGGTGGAGAGATGCTTTGACAGTCACTAGGGGGAGGAGAGGAGGAGGAGACAGATGAGACATGTATGGATATCATGTGGGGTGATGATTAGTCACTGATATGATCGGTGTATTGATTTTTGGTATATACCGCCTGCGTGCTGATGATAATGAGGATGTATATGAGAGTTTTGAGATAATGATTTTTATAGCGGCTTGCATACCAAAGATAGTGAGGATGTATCTGAGTGATTTGAGATACTTGGTATGTATTTTTATCGGTGTATATTTATATTGATACACATACTTTCATTGTTATAGATGATGATATTTATGGTATGGATGATGTACCTATGTTTTTAATTTTCATTGTTATTGTGTATGTGATGGAAATTAGGTGAATTAGGCATGATTGAGTTGAGGTCATGTAGGCATGGTTGATTTTAAGTGATTTAGGCATGGTGGCATTAGGTGATTCGAGGCATGGTGGAGTCAAGGTCATGTAGGCATGGTTGAGTCAGGTATAGGCATGATTGAGTCATTTTTGTGGGTTTGATTTAATTTCCAAATTATTGGTAACATGGGAAATAAATAATGATGTATATGTATGTTATGGTGTAAATTTCCTAATATTCGATATGATGGATGTATGATATGATGATGTATGAAAATAGGTAAGTATACATGTTTATATACTTGTATGTTTGTTTAATTTCCAAGTAGTGTATAAGATGGAAACTAACTAAGGTAAAATGTGAATAAAAAAGTGGGGGAAAATTAGTTAGGGTAAAGAATGGCCGAGCTAACCTCCAAGGGCCTCATGTCCTTAGAGTGCTGCCTATAAAGCCCCCAAAAAGGGGTCTCAGGCCGATGTAGTTCTCCCATGAGCTAGGGAAGAATACGATGAGGTAGAGGAATGGGTTGGTTGGTTTTAGACATGTTTGAGTGTAGGTCATTTAAGCGTGGTTGAATCTAGGTAAGTTAGGCATGGTTGAGTTTAGGTCACTTAGGCATGATTGAGTCTAGGTCATGAAGGCAGGGGTGAATTGAGGTCATTTAGGTGTGGTTAAATTGAGGTGTTGAAGGCTTGGTCCTGTATAGGATAATCAACAAGTAATGAAGAAGGTGATTGGTAAGAGGTGACAAAGATCCTCCTATTTGATAAGAACCATAACACGTCTACCATACTCGAAGATGGGATTATGAACATAAGACCCTAAAGGAACTACATGATTGAATATTCTAAGGGTGAAGAAAGTCACATGATCATGAAATGTCACATTTGTGGCACATCCTCTTGGCGTAGGAAATTAGGGTGAAAAGGTGATAAGGTGAAAATGGTTGGTTTTAGCATAACTTGATGTGAGACAGCCTGCCTACTTGGCAAGAGACTCAAGATCAAAATAGGCAAGTCCATGACAAAAAAGTAATTATTTTTCTTCTTTTTTCTTTTTTTGATATACTAATCGATGTGGGAATTCTATGTGGGATGAGTATAATATCTCCTTGAGGTCTTCATGAAGTTTATCGATGTAGGAAGCTTATGAATATTTTCTTTTAGTTTTTGGAAGAATAGTCTTGTTTTGATGATAGAAAAAGTACAATATGACTAGATTTGTATAGTTGTCATTCAAGGGAGTAGTCTATTTATAACAGTGAGATAGAGAGACAGATGTCTTTTTTGAGGGATTCATCTATGTTGCTGGAAGTTTGAATCAAGGAGTTGAATCTCATTCTACTTTTGAAATTGTTTTTCTTGTGGAATTTTAAGTCATGGACAAGACTATAAAGAAAGATAAGATCTTGTTTCGAAGACAAAACTATAGCACACAGAGGTTAACTATGAGTGACCATGGGATTCCATATAGAAAAAAAGATGAAAAGTGTCCATGAGAATCATGACATGAGTAGAGCCATGATACTCATATCGAAGACAATGTTCAAAGGTAATGGGTAATAACATGATCTTGTTTTAATCGTTGATCCTTTAAAAATAGGTAAAATGGAAGGTGAATGGTGCTAAAGGGACGGGCACCGAATAAACAAGAGGTGATATAGGACTTAATTCAATAGTAGAATAATTGAAGAAAGAAGGCATTTTAGGGCTCAGTTTAGGTTTTTCCTTTGATTAAAGACAAATGATAAGCATCGGATCCATAGGTATGAGTAACGATATAAGGTACAAGCCAATTAGGAGAAAATTTTCCCTGTTTACTTTTTTCCTCTTTTGTTACATGTTGATTTTCCTTCATGACGAGGTCACCGAACTTGAAGGTTTGTTCATGGACACATTTATCGTAGGCACATTTGATACACTTTTGGTATATTTGGAGATGGTCAAGGGCATTGAGACGTCATTCATCCAATAACTCGAGTTATGAAAAACGGTCTTGGAGAAATTCATCATCATTGAGCATCTCTTTAAGTGAGATACGAAGAGATGGAATCTAGACTTCAAGAGGCAAAACAACCTCTATACTGTAGACTAGATAGAAAGGTGTGGAAGAAGTTGATATATGAATACTAGTGTGATAATCCCATAAGGCAAAAGGAATGTGTGTATGTCAATCCTTTCCAGTATCATCCACAAATTTCATAAGAATTTTTAAAGTATTTTTGGTTGATTTAACTTGGCCATTTATTTGAGGATAGTAGGGTGAAGAAAAACCAAGTTTAATGTCAAATACATCACAAAGGTTCCATAGGGTTTTGTTTTTGAATTGTTTTTCGTTATCAGTGATGAGATGATGAGGAATACAAAAGTGACAAATGATGTGATCATTGATGAATTCACATATTTTCTCAGATTTTGTTGAAATAAGAGGTATGGCTTCTACCCATTTAGTGTAGTATTCAATATTAGTAATAATCCATTGATGATGTTGTGAAGAATGGGGATTGATTTCTCCAACAATATCTAAACCCCATTGAGAGAAAGGCCAAAGGTCTTGTGTGACCTAGTAAGGCGTGACTAGGCATGTGATGAAGATTAGCATGTTACTAGAACTTCACACAAAATTTTACATAATCACAAAAATTGTGGTTTAAGGTTGGCTAATAATAGCCTAGGCAGAGAATGCATTTAGCAATAGCTAAACCACTGAAGTGACCTCCACAAATTTTCTCGTGAACTTTGTTGATGGTGTAGGAAATTTCATAACTTGTAAGGCATCGTAAGAGGATGCTGTCAAAGCCACATTTATAAAGAAGACCACCCATGATGACATAGAGAGATACAATTTTGGGAAAGGCTCATTATCTATTACGAGTAAGGTCTGGAGGTAGAATTGAAAGGAAAAGGTAGTCAACAAACTGCTTATACCAAAGGTCAAGTGGGTCGATTGAGCGGTTCGATGAGGTTGACATATTGAAATAAGTAATAAGGTGATTACAACCATTATATTATGAAAAATATTTTTTTAGTGGGAGGGCAAAGTGGGTATTTGAGAAGAAAAAAAAAAGCCATGGTATCCATAAATTTGTTAGTGGAACGTGGAGTGGTTTGAAGTTCACAATCACAAAGGTAGTCAAAAGTATGTCTACATGATGCTTGTACTTTTGAAGTATTTCGTTACAAAATTGGTATATACCATTGACTTGATTTACAACTAGTTGAGAGTCACCAAATATATTAATTGATTTAATATCTAAAGAGATGGCAGTTTGAAGGTATAATACGAGTGTTTCATATTCGGTAATATTATTAGTACATTCAAAATCTAGTTAGAAAGATAACAACATAGGCTCACCATCTAGAGGAATGAGGATTACACTAGCACCACCCCCACACTGACATTTGGAACCATTTAAGAATAAGGTAGTTTGTTAAATGGCATCGTTCAATGAGAGGGTATCAATTAGTTCGTATGGGAAATCAAAGTTAGAGGGATGATCTCCAGAGAGAGGTGCGTCTTAAAGTTGGTCAACAATAGTTTGGCCTTAGACATATTTTTGATGGATGAATTCAAGGTCTAGGTCTACAAGAAGCATGAGCCAACATGTAGCACGTTAATGTTGTAAGGATTAGCATACATGTAATGTAGGTTGTATATATGGGTGACAACAAAGGTTTTGTGGTTAAGTAGGTAATGGAAAAGTTTAGTGGAAACAAAAGCTAAGGCTAAGTAGAAATTTTTGGTATGGGTGTATCGAGTTTCATACTCCAAAAGCATATGACTTATATAATAATTTTTTTCTCCACATGTTACTCATCATGATGAGCAAGCATGGCTCCCAAGGAATGATCCATAGTAGAAATGTAAAGGTAAAATGGTTGATCATACTTATGAGGAATGAGTACAGGTGGTTGGAGGAGGTAATTTTTAAGGCCTCAAAGGCTTTGTGGAATTCATCATCCCATTTGAAGGAGACATCCTTTTTTAGGAGATTATGAAATGGGTGGCAACAATCTGATAGTTGTGAAATAAAAATGAATATATTGCAACTTACCTTGCAAACTACGTATTTTATGAAGGTTATTAAGTGGAGGAGTTTTGAGAATATCCTTGATTTTTACGGATCGACTTTTATGCCATGTAAAGAAATGATAAAATCAAGTATTTTTCCTGAGAGAATAGTGAAGACACACTTCTTAGGTTGAAGGTGAACAAAATACTTGATGAGACAGTCAAATATGACCTTAAGGACTCGTAAGGTGTTCATCTCGATGTTTTGATTTGGTAAGAAGGCCATCTACATAATCTTCCAATATGCGATGCATGATGTCATGAAAGATATAATTCATATCCCGCTGATATGTAGCACCAACATTTTTAATGCAAAAGGGCATAAATCAATAACGAAAGGTCCCCAAGGAGTAATGAAGGTGGTTTTGTGTAGATCTTTTGGGGAAAGTAATTTTTGGTTATAACCCAAGAAACCGTACATGAGTGATAAAATCTCGTGGTTGGCGATGAGATCAACTAGTTGGTCTATACTAGGTAGAGGAAATTCATCTTTAGGGAAGGATAAATTAAGGTTACAGAAATCCATGCATATGTGGAGTCCTCTTGTCACTTTTGTGATAGGAACTATTTAGAGATCCATTGGGGATAATCAATGGGTAGGATGAAGGAAACCAAGAGAAGGCACTGAAATTATTCTTTGACAAGAAGGGCAATGAAAGGATGCATTTTTCGTAGCTTCTATTTTAAGGGTTTGGATTTCGGAATAGTTACAATATTTTGGACCAAAATGTTTGGGTCAATACTAGACATATCAGCATACGACCAAGAAAAATCATTGCTATGATCTAAGAGGAAATAAGTAAAATCTTCCCTGTTCAAAGAACATCTAAAATTGGTCTATCTTTAGGATGTGCGAGTCATCCTAAATGTTAATATTGATTTTGATGGTTGACTTATTTAACATGGTTTGCATCTTATAAGGCAACAAATGATGAATATAAGAATCCTCTGCACCAAGATAGGTTAGAATAGACTCATCGTACTACATTAAATGACATTAATAGGTGTATCATTATCGATCATGTCAAAATACATGAAGGAAGGGAAGAGGGAGCCTCACCATTGCGTTGATAAGTCAGAGGTTCTAGGGAAATGTTGTTCACAAAAAAAACTTAGGAGGAATGGATTCTAGATCCATAGACTCGTGGTGAAGGTGGTGAAGTTAGTAGATGGGGTGAAGGAAGGTTGTCATCCTCAATGAGTTTGATGTAGGATTTCTTGGAAGATGGTTCAATAAAGCCAATACCACTGCAGTCATTATGTTTACGTGTGGTACATGATATGAGAGTATGGCATCCCTTTTCATAGAACCCAAAGCTAAATCCTTTCCATGCACAATGGTGGAGGAAAGTGTGGGTGAAGTGGTGGTTGGTGAGAGATTGGAGGTCAGAGGAAAATGGTTGCGTTTGGGAAGGTGGCTCGGGTGAGTAGGTGGAAGTATCAAGTCCCCCATACATTAAGTTGGTGCGAAGGTGGGGAGGACCATAAGGGAAGACCTCGCTTATGTGATGATCATAGTGAGGATGTTGGTGAAGGTTACCATACTCTTAAGGAGTAAGGAATGTGTCGATGTTGTATAGGTGATACTCCCCTAGAGTGAGGCATTGAAAAAAACCTTCTAAGGGATCGGTCGTGGATATGTGGGTAGAGGGAATAGATGAAGCACTAGGTGATTGGGAAGAAGAAACATTGGTTGGTTGAGAAGTAGATGGGTTAGCGGATGAGTTGGGTGTGGAGGATGCGGTAGTAGTATGTATAGAGGAATTAGGTGCGGGAGAGGTAGTGACAACATTGGTGGATGGGGTTCTGCAAAGGAGAAGTGGCGAAGTGGTAGATGCCTTAACTAGTATAAGGAAATCATTAGTTCAAGAGAACATGTTATAGGTTTTGAAGGGTGAAGGGTCATCCGGAAAGGTATAGTTGTGTCCTTCATGTTTGAATTTTAAGCAATGATGTATGGTTGAAGGAACACAACCCATGACATGGATCAAGGTCACCCAGCAAGAGGTTGTCTTGGAACTCCCACTTTAAGACATAAAATAGTTCACGAATGGTACGGGGCACACAAAAATGTGGAGGATGATGGTGTCGAGAGTGGAAGTGATGGCATCATTAAATGAATGCATCATAATCAGGTTATTGTTGTTGCAGACTCATAGCACCCCTGGATGCAGATCAAGCTTCTAGGTTGATCACTCTAGCATCCAAAGTGTGATTACAAACCATGGAAACCTCTCTCCAAGTGTGGGGACTTGTGAAACTAAGAGAGGAATCTCCAGATTATAGGCTCGTTCCTCAAACTCCTCTTATTTAGATCTAATGCTTGCATAACTACAGAGGTTCGATCCTAATCCTACTCTAACTTGTAAGGAGAGGGGGGCAAAAGTGTAAGAAATTGAAACTAACTAAAGATGGTGATGCACCAAAAGGAGTGGTGAAACATATTTTCATGCAAATAGACACGAGACCAAATTCACAACATAAAACATACACATAGTGATAAGGTATAATTTAGTATCGAAATGAAGCAAATAATACAAACAGGATTGAAACCCATTCACAGAGCTTGCATTATCATTTCAATGTCAAAAACACGCATTACACCCTCAGGGAGGTAAAAGAAAACTGTTACAATCCTTGGAGAGGTCTGATCCTTGCATCAATCACTTGCTGGAGGTGAAAGAAGAAGTTGCTATGTTAAAATTTGTTCCCCCTTCAGAAATGAGCCAAATCTAACTTTTACATTGCATGGGTCGAGTCCAGGGGACAGAAAACGTACAAAAACATGAGAGCCCATCCCTTCTTGACTATAGGTGCATTAAAACGGCATGGGGGACCTTACAAACCCATACCCTATCATTTTTACCGGAATACAGGAGAATGTGACCCATTCTGCATTAAATCTGGTCACTGAAATGTCGCTTCTGGCCATGAACACGCGTCAGAGCTGTTTCTCAATTTTCTCTCTCTAGATTACACCAAAACTCAAGATTAACCCCACAATAATGTTGAGAATTTCACAAGCTTTCTGTAGATATAAATAACGTGCAAATTCGAGCTCTGGATCGAAAGATATGTCGATCCGAAGATTTAGGGCAAAAAACAGGTGAAAATGCGTTTTTGAAATTTCTTCCCGCGCTCTGCCACCTGGATGACATGTGTCAAGCGCTGATTGGATGCATAATTTTCTCTCCTTACCTGCTTCATTGGACACGTGTCCTCTTTTTATTGGCTCGGGTCAGTGCTTGAAACCTTTCCTTTTGACTTTTGGAATTTCTCCCTTGTGACACGTGTCATGATTTGATTGGTCTGCCGGAGTCTCACGCGCTTTTCACGCCCTTCACGCGTCTTTTTGTCCCGAACATCCCAAAGTCTTTGTTTGGGACGTAAATCCTCCATCCACCTCGAAATGGGCTTCCTTGTCCCTCATTCGGCCGAGGACACATGGCATTGCTTGACTGGCTTTCAACTTTTTCGGCTATTCACGTCCCACGCGTCCCTTTGTCCCAGATGTCCTAGTGCAGAAGTTCCTAGTTTCGGCCGAACCGGCCGGTCGTGTCCTTCACGTACATTTGTCCCACTTGCCCCCGGCCCATGCAGGACAAATTCTTCCCGATTCACCTAGTTCGGTCGGTTCGCGTGCGCCGCGTACTTTTGTCCCGCTTGCCCCCGGTTAAAGACTTGGACAAATTTTCTTTCTTTCAGCTGATTCGGGCATTTCGTGTCCCTCGCGTACCTACGGCCCAGATGTCTCAATTGCCACGTGGACTGCCTGGCGGCTTTTCGGCCGGTTCGCGTCCCAACGTCCCAAATGTCCCGACTGTTGCAAGGACTAGGACTTAGCCAATTTCCACAATTTTTTCTAGCCCAAGCTTGTTTTTGCAGCTTTTTTACATCTTCTCAGAGCTTGCTCTTTTCTTCTTCGGCCAGGGGAGTTAAAAAAAATCTGAGGGGACCCTAGAAACATGATTTTTTGCCCTGAATCGATCCATTTTTCTGGGACTTTAGAATTCTGATGCATTTTATCGAATTAACCCTGGGGGGTGAATTTGGATAACAATTTGGTGACTCAGTAGGGTCATCTGCCTGCTAGATGAAAAGACCAGTTGCCTGAAGCAGTCCATTGGGCATGGAGTCAGCAAATATTCTATTTAGAACCTCAACTGACTCAGAATGTGCAAGGAGGAAGATGGAATATCACCTGATGAAAGCAAAAACTGCTAAACATCTCCATGGATAGCAAGTTGTGCCAAAGCACTTAGGGAAAACAAAACTAACCTACAACAAAACAATGTGCACAAGCACTTGGAGGAAAGAAAATCTAATCTAATATTTACAGAGGTAGTGAACTTCCCTCTAGAAGCAACGCTTGAGATAGATTCCATTGATGGAATCTGCGCTTCACCATCCAATGAGGCCAATTAGAAAGCATTGTTGTTCTTGCACTTTGTGACCATGTATGGGCCACTCCAAATGGCATCAAATTTTGAATGCCTTCCCGGTTTTGCTCTATCCACATCCCATTTCAACACTAGATCTCCAACTTGAAAAGATCTATCCTTGGCCTTTCTATCAAAGGTCTTCTTGATCAAAGCTTGATCCTTTTCCATTGCTTGGGATGCCTGATTTCTGATCTCTTGCAGCTCCATCAACTCTGCATACCTCACCTCCATGGGCTCAAATTCAAGCAACTCTAGCTGCTTCATGAGTTCCAATGTTGGCAACTCAAGTGACATGGGCAAGATTGCCTCTCTTCCATAGACAAGCCTAAATGGAGAGTTACCTGTGGATCTTTTGGGAGTTATCCTATCAGCCCATAAGGCTGATTTCAATTTGGTATGCCAAGACCTCTGATTCTCATCAAGAGTCCTCCTAATGATCCTCAACAAGTTCTTGTTTGTAGACTCGGCCTGGCCATTACCCTGAGGGTAATAGTTCGATGAAGTGCTTAGGTAAATACCATTCTTGACAACCCACTCAGTCACCCTGGATCCAATGAATGCCAATGCATTATCGAGAGATTATTGTGGCAGTGTACACCAAATATGGTTATTATCCCCTCATAAAAGTCTAAGATGCTAGACTCATTCACCTCTTTGAGTGCTACTGCTTCTGTCCATTTGGTGAAGTAGTCTGTGGTCAAAAATCCATTTGTGCCCTTGGCTTGAATTGGGATTAATGACTCCAAAAGTCCAAACCCTATTACATGAATGGCTGGTCAACCGAGATTGGGTGCAATGGGAGGGCTGCAAGTCTCTCTTTTCCTGTGAAGAATGCACAATTCTTACACCTCTTGATCCATGCATAGCAATCACTAAATATTTTAGGCCAATAATAACCAGCCTTCATGATTTTTAGAGCTGTCACTCTTGGTGCAAAATGGCCACTAGCTAGTCCATCATGAAACTCTTCCAACACCCTTTGAATCTAATTTGTGCTAATGCATCTCAGTAGCACTCCATTCACATCCCTTTTGAACAAAACTCCATAAACGATGGCATACGGGACAGCCTGCAATCAAAGTGTCTCCTTTGGGTCTTGCTCATCTCTGGAGGACATAGGCCTGTGCCTAGGAAGTGCAAAATACCTTGGGTCTAGCAAGGATTCGGGGCAGCATTGTCTTCTTCTTGTTTGCCACTTGGCTCATGACTGTCTTGGACTGTCAAAACAGCTTGTTCTTCGTTGGCGACTTCTTTTTGCTTCCCCAAAACCAGCTGCTCACAAAATCCTTTCCCTCTTACCAGGCTTGGTGATCTTGATCTCAATGTCATACTCCATGACACAGGTGATCCAACCTGCCCTTTTCTCATTCAAATCTTTGTTGAGGAGGAAGTCCTTAACTCCAAAGCATGTGAGACCAGCAATTGAATCTTATTGTTTGAGACCAAATGTCTAAATTTCTTCAAGCTCTGATGACAAAGCAAGGACATGCTTTTCGATGAAAGAATACTTTATTTCGTAATTTTCCAAGGTTTGGTCAAGAATGCTATGGGCTGTTCTGAACCTTCTCTATTCAAATTTGTGTTAAGATAGCTAAGATTGTGTCCGATCCTCCAAACGCATACAATGTGAAGTCCTTTGAAAAGTCTGGGTTGATAAGAGTTGGATCTTGTGATATTGCATGCTTGATGCTTTCAAAACTCTCTTTGCCTTCTGCTATCCATTTGAATGCCAGACTCTTCTTCAACATCATTGTTAGAGGATTCACAAGAGTGGAAAAATTAGGCACAAATTTGCGGACAAAGTTTATCCTTCCTAAGAAGCTTTGAAGAGATTTCTTGTGGTGTGGCAATGGGAGCGTTCGGATGGCTTCAACCCTTTCAGGATCAATTGTTAGCCCTTCCCTAGAGACAATGTGGCCCAACAATTTGCCCTCGTGTGCCAAGAATATACACTTCTTTGGATTCAACGACACTCCAAACCTTCTACACCTCTGAAACACTTGCCTGAGGTGAAAGAGATGGTCTGCTGCATTCTTTGAGAAGACAGTGATATCATCTAGGTATACCAGCACCATCTTATTGATCAAGCCTTTGAATGCCATATCCATAGCTCACTGGAATGTTGCTCCGGCATTCGACAGTCCAAATGGCATCTTCTTGTAAGCATATGTGCCCCATTTTGTAGTGAAGGCCGTCTTGAATTGATCTTCTTCCTTCACCATTATCTGATTATAGCCTGAGTATCCATCAAGTAGTGAGAACCTTTCTGAACCAGCTACAACTTGCAATATTTGCTCCATGGAAGGGAGTGGGTAATGGTCCTTGAGGGAGGCTCTGTTCAAGTCTCTGAAGTCAACACACGGTCTGATTTCTCCATTTCTTTTCTCACTGGCACCAAGTTTGCAACCCAACTTGAGTGTTTGATGGGGAAGATGATATTGGCCTCAATGAGCTTGCTTAACTCTTTTCTCATGATATTGGCCTCAATGAGCTTGCTTAACTCTTTTCTCATGAGAGGTTCAATATGGGAATTTACTGGCCTTTGCTTTTGCCTAACAGGCTTGGATTCTAGATCCAGCTCAATAGTATGTTGTGCCAACTTTGGGTTGAAACCTCTTAGATCTTTGTAAGTCCAAGCAAAGATATCTAGGAACTCTTGACAAAGCTGAACAAAATCAGATTTCTCTTGTGAGGTACTTACTTTGCCAATCTGTAATGTTTTGCCTTCTTCCACTAAAATAGGCTCTGAATCTTCACCCTTCACTTGAATGTTCGCTTTCTCCTTCGAACTGATCATTCGGGTTGAAGATTGACTCCAAGGTTATGAGGCCTTTTGGTAATTTGTTAGTTCTCAGCTGCACCACTTGGTCACCATACTACTGCTGCAGCTTGTCTTGATTCCTGGCGGAGAACTCAGCTTCTTCTTGTAGGAAATTAACAATTTGCTGATCATTCTCGAAGACTTGCCAACTTGTGTTGTTATCCAGAACAGCTGGTCTCACAACCAATTTGATATGAGGTTGAGACTTCTCACTTTTGATACTTTCTACAACATCAAACGCAGCCCCAATTGCTGCCAGCCTGTCAGCGGCTTCATTCTTTTTTCTTGGGATGGAATTGACGCTAAAAGCTTCAAGATCTTCAATAAGATCCCATACCCGATTTTTGTAGCACTTGAGCAGATCATTTTTTGCAGCATTTTTTCCTTTGACTTGGTTTATGACCAGCTCACTATCACCAAATACTTGTAAATTCCTGATGCCTTTCTTCATTGCCCAGTGCAGTCCATGAATTAAGGCTTCATACTCAGCTGTATTGTTTGAACAAGAAAACTGGAAACGGAAGGCTGAGTAATACCTTATACCTTGCGGTGAAATGAGCATAGCTCCTCCTCCTACACCTTGTCTACTCCTTGACCCATCAAAGAACAATTGCCATACTTCATTCTTGTCTTTATGATCTGGCTTGGTGATGCTGGGGAGAGGTTGATTCTCTTCATGTAAACAATAAAATCCTAGCTCGGATTCTTCTATTTCTTGATAGGGATCAAAAGCATGCACCTTGCTTGCCCATTCATCAAGAGTCAAATCTGGGATGCTTCCAACCTTGGTGTCAGCTTCATCAGTGCTAGGGTGATCTTTTTGATCAAATGCTGAGCAATTGGCATTAATCTGACTTGGAGTGTAAGGCTCAATATGGAAGTTTACAATAGGTTCGGATCTGATTGTGGCCTTAGTTCCATATCTTGTTCTGAATAGCATGTGTGACCAATC
This sequence comes from Taxus wallichiana var. yunnanensis, assembly GCA_018340775.1. NCBI lineage: Eukaryota > Viridiplantae > Streptophyta > Pinopsida > Cupressales > Taxaceae > Taxus > Taxus wallichiana. The sequence goes on along the minus strand of CM031244.1, from coordinate 137,299,204 downwards.
CACCGAAAGATAGCCTCCAATTTTAGCAAGAAGTCTCTTGACAAGCACAATGCAAAGAGTGGTGGCGAGTCTATGACTGACACATCTTCTTGTAACATTATTTGCATTATCAAACTATTGCCCTGCAGTCAATCATGCAATTATGTACCAACCTATCTCCTATGATCAATGAAACATAAAATGGAGGGGGCTTCAACATTTTACCTTGTTGTCCTCCATGGTTTCCTTCAAAGCTAAGCAAGCATTTGTGAGTACCTTCTCTTGCATTTGGACTCGTTGGTTCGAAGTTGACCAGTCCTTCATGGCAGCTTATAGCAAATCTCTTTGGCCTGGGATGGATAGTGATTCCCACATTGATATGTTTACATTTGTCTTCTTCATCGATCAATGATGTTGAATGGGGATGAAGCATCCTCTGCTTGTCCCCTAGCTTGCACATTCATTCCTTGCACATGGGCAGCAACAACTGGCATCTGAGTTGGTTTAGGAGCTGGTTTGGGTGCTCCTTGCATGTTTGGAACTGCATTTTGTTTGCCAACACCTTTTGGAGTGATAGAAGGTCGTGAACTACTTGGGGCCAATGGCTGCTCATTACCCAAATTTCTCCTTTTTGACCTCGTGTTGGCTGCAACACTTTGAGAGGGTATTTGATTCATACCACAGAAATCTTCAGCCTACCAATTGATAAGAGTAGTTTCATTCAAAGATGTTCCTTGCTGAGGTGCTTCTTGCTGCTGATCTCCTTCGTGGCTGGACTCTTGCGACCCACTGATGGTTTGCACCATCAGAGCTTGATTTAATGCACCGTTAAAGCACATTGATTGGTTGTGTGGCTGACTACATGGGAAACACCAATCATATTCTTGGGCCATGTTATTTTGGACTGGCACTAATGCTTTAGAAGCAGATATGGCATTTGGATTATAGGGCTGAAATGGTCTATTAGTGGGAGGCCTTACTTGGCTTTGATTTTGATTTGCAGCCTGATTTGGTGACCTATTTTGTTGGTATGGGGGCCTAGCCTGGTACTGTGCTTGAGGCTGATACGGTCTAGCACTTTGAGCTTGCTATCTTTTGATAGTAACCAGCTCATTTCCCAAATTTTGCAATTGTTTCATGACCTCTTGGAGTTCATTTGAAGCACTAGAGGATGAAGTAGAAGTTTCACTTGAACTTTGATTTCTAGGGGTGGGAACAGGAGCCAAAGTGGGTGCTTGACTAGTGCTTGGATTTTCTAAGTTTGGATACAAGGGCATGGGAGGCCTAGGAGCCAGTTTACCAGCTTGAATAAGACAATTTTCCACTCTAATGGAAATGCTATAAGCGGCAGTAAGGTTGTGCCTCCCATAGATTGAATTAACATAGAAATATCGAATTCAAAGCTTTAAGGTAATATAGAAAAGCACCTTCTCGCTATTGGCTTGAATGCCACCGAATCCTATCCCAAGACCTTTGAAATCTGAAGTTGAAGTCATCACTACTCATTGGGGCTCTCTTGATAGTTGTCACTGCTCCAAAGAGACAAGTTGTCTCCCTTCTCTCCAAATTACTCGTGAAGTGCAATACACACACTGATTCTAGTTGGTGATAGAACCAGCTCTGAGGCTCCTAAACCATTGTAATGCTTTACCCTTGAAGGAAGATGCCAGTAACTTGACAGCCACTTACATTTCATTGATTTCATGGATTGCACAAAGGTTAGCAATATCTTTAACATGATCACCTGGAGTAGTATGATTTTCTCCAGTGAAGTACGGAATGTTCTTCAAGGATGCAATAAGAACTGGATGTTGTGCATTGAGAGAAAGTGGGTTGTTGCCTGTGAAGTTGACGTAGGGGTTGTTCTGAGCCATTCTGATTGGTCTTAAAACCCTTGTTGACTGAATGAAAGGTCTACCAGGTGGAGGAGTTGAGAGAGTTCTGTTTGGTGGAGATGGAGACCTTTGAATCCTTCTTCCTCTTTGCCTTCTTCTTGGAGATAATTGTAGGTATTCAAACAACACTTCTTCTTCTCCAACTCTTGACCTTGTGGTGATTCTTCTCATGAGTTTTCAGGCCTGTGCTTGGAACCAATCGATTCTTCCCCTTGGAGTCACCAGATATGCAAATAATAGCTCTTTTAAGCAAGAAAATTGCAGCAGATGCACATCAACCCTGCTACAATAAAAATGAGACCTCTTTTCCCACCCAAAGATGCCAAAACCGTTGTTGCGAGACTCACAAAGACCCCGGATGTAGATCAGGCTTCTAGGTTGATCACTCTAGCATCCGGTGTGATTGCACAACATGGAAACCTCTCTCCAAGTGTGGGGACTTGTGAAACTGAGAGAGGAATCTCCATATTAGAGGTTGGTTCCTCAAACTCCTCTGATTTAGATCTAATGCTTGCACAACTATAGAGGTTCAGATCCTAATCCTACTCTAACTTGCAAGGAGACAGGGGTAGAAGTGCAAGAAATTGAAACTAACTAAAGATGGTGATGCACCAAAAGGAGTGGTGAAACATATTTTTCATGCAAATAGACACAGACCAAAGTTCACAACATAAAACATACACAGACTGATAAGGTATAATTTAGTATCTGAAATGAAGCAAATAATACAAACAGAGGATTGAAACCCATTCACAGAGCTTGCATTATCATTTCAATGTCAAAAACACGCATTACACCCTCAGAGAGGTAAAAGAAAACTGTTACAATCCTTAGAGAGGTCTGATCCTTGCATCAATCACTTGCTGGAGGTGAAAGAAGAAGTTGCTATGTCAAAATTTGTTCCCCCTTCGAAATGAGCCAAATCTAGCTTTTACATTGCATGGGTCGAGTCCAGGGGACAGAAAACATACAAAAACATGAGAGCCCATCCCTTCTTGACTACAGGTGCATTAAAATGGCATGGGGGACCTTACAAACCCATACCCTATCATTTTGACCGGAATACAGGAGAATGCGACCCATTCTGCATTAAATCTAGTCGCTGAAATGTTGCTTCTGGCCATGAACACACGTCAGAGCCGTTTCTAAATTTTCTCTCTAGACTGCACAAAAACTCAACATTAACCCCGCAATCATGTGGAGAATTTCACAAGCTTTCCGTTGATATAAAGAACGTGTAAATCTGAGCTCTTGATCGAAAGATATGTCGATCTGAAGATTTAGGGCACAAAACAGGTGAAAATGTGTTTTTGAAATTTCTTCCCGCGCTCTGCCACCTGGATGACATGTGTCAAGCACTGATTGGAAGCGTAATTCTCTCTCCTTCCCTGCTTGATTGGACACGTGTCCTCTTTTTATTAGCTCGGTCGAGTGCTTGAAACCTTGCCTTTTGACTTTTGGAATTTCTCCTTGTGACACGTGTCATGATTTGATTGGTCCACGGGTCTACCAAACTTTACACGCCCTTCGCGTCTTTTTGTCCCAGACATCCCGTTCTGTTTGAGACAGAATCCTCCGATCCCACCCGAAATGGGCTTCCTTGTCCCTCATTTGGCTGATGACACGTGGCATTACTTGGCCAAGCTTTCGGCTTCTTCGGCTATCCGCGTCCCACGCATCCCTTTGTCTCGGATGTCCCAAAGTCACGAAGTTCTCGGTTTCCAGCCGAACCGGCTAGTTCGCGTCCTTTCGCGTACATTTGTCCCACTTGCCCCCGTATGCAGGACAAATTCTTTCGATTTGCTGGTTCAACCGGTTCGCATCCGCCACGTACTTTTGTCTCGCTTGCCCCGGTTAAAGACTTGGACAAATTTTCTTTCTTTCGGCCGATTCGGGCATTTCACATCCCACACGTACCTATGGCCCAGATGTCCCAATTGCCGCATGGACTGCCTGGTGGCTTTTCGGCCGGTTCGTGTCCCAACGTCCCAAATGTCCCGACTGTTGCGAGGACTAGGACTTAGCCAATTTCCACAATTTTTTCTGGCCCAAGCTTGTTTTTGCAGCTTTTTTGCATCTTCTCAGAGCTTGCTCTTTTCTTCTTCGGCCAGGGGAGTTAGAAAAAATCTGAGGGGACCCTAGAAACATGATTTTTGCCCTGAATCAATCCGTTTGTCTAGGACTTGAGAATTCTGATGCATGTTATCGAATTAACCCTGGGGGGTGAATTTGGATAACAGTTATTATGCATGTAGTTTGAAGGGATGGACATTTGATTGTACACGTGGGAGGAGATGATGTTGATGTTGGCACCTCCATTGATCATAACACGTCGAACATGTATATTATCATTATAGATAAAGATGAAAAGGGCGGGATCTAGATCATCTGATTAGAGAGGTATAATCTCATTGTCTTATAAACTGATGGCAACTACTTGGTGAGTAGTGGTAGGTGTAGAGGAAGGGGATGAATTGGTGAGAGAAGATACATGGTGAGGGGTGATAATGGAGGCCACAGGTGTCGGGTTGTTAGGTAAAACCTCGATGGATTGTAGAACCTCCATGAGGGCTTATCGATGGGATTCAAAATTTTGGATGAGGTCGTACAAAGACATTTTTAGAGGGGATTGGTGTAATTGTTTTATCATTGTACGATGGGTGACCCTATCAGAAATATGATATGTGGGTCCCTAAATGGTGATTTTGCTATTGGTGTAGATGGTATGTTGGGAACAGGATTAGTGGATGGGCTAGTTGCTTTCTTCTTTCCTTTTTCTTTTTGGGCATGAGTGGAAATGTGGATCATGTTAATATGAGGAAGAGAGGTGGATGGAGAAGGTGTGTCAAGAAAAGTATAATGACATGATGGACAAAAACCTAGTGCGGGGTAAGAACCTTACAAAATGAGTAGGGTGCACTGGCATTTTGGTGGGGTTTTGGCTAGTTCTCCTATATGGACCATATTGATCTCAAATTTTAGAGGTGGATAAAAGGGCTTTGGAGGTGGTGGTGCAGGTTGTTGAATAGGTAGTGGGTGAGGATGTGTAGTGATAGGTGGAGGTAGAATTGGGTCCTCATCTAGAAGATCATTGTCATCAAAGTTTTGTTTAGGAGGACAAAGTTGGAGAAGAATGATTTTTAAAGACTTATAATTTTCTACATCATGTCCTGACACACGATGGTAGGCAAAAATTTTAGTATCGTCAAACCCTTTTGGTTTGGGATTGAGTGGGTCGTAAGGTCTAAGGGGTGGTAATGTGATGACAAAGGTCTCTAAAAGGTTAGTTAGAATTTTGGTGTAAGACCCTACCAATGGATCATAATGTGAGGTGAGTGTTGGTCTAGATTGAAGTGTAGGTGATTGTGATGTGTGAGGTACTACAAGAGGTGGAATTAGAGGTGGGATAGGTTTGACAACCGATTTAGCGAGGTGGTATTTTTTTAGGCTTGGGTTTTACCTTCTTGGGTAGAGCGTAGTAGATGAACTAGCGATAGAATGTGTTGTAGGCTTAACTACTGTTTAGAGGGTACCGTTTTTTCAATTTAGATTACACCTTCCTAGAAAATGGTAAAGGAGGCGTATGTGATCTAGAGGGGAAAGCGGATGGTGGAAAAGGACAAGTTAGCCAAGGTGATAAAGGAGGCATGGTGAAGGTTGTTGGTGGAGGCAAGGCAGAAGGTATTGGTTGAAGAGAATGAAATCTCATAGGTATTGATGTTGCTACTATAAGTGGTGGGGGTATAGGTGGTAAGAAAGATGCAGGTAACAACGAAGATATATGCTTGGTTGGTAGGTTGGGTGTAATAAAATATTTTGATAAAGAGGCAGGCTATTGTGATTTTGATTTTCCTTAGGTGGTTGTTTGGCCAAGGTTGATGAGTAAGGCCCTAGGATAGACAGAAGGGGAGAAGGTGACAAACGCGTAGTGGGTGAAATTGGTGTCTAAGACCTAGAAGGTTGGGTCTTCCTTTTAGGTGGAGGAATGGTTTTTGCATGAGTTTGGGAAGATGTGGCTAAATCTAATTTGATGGGTGGATGAACTAGAATTGATGTCGGCATGACACCTAATGTGGTAATGGGTCTAGACGTGGGGGAGGTGTAGGTGCAGGTAGGTTCTTAGGCATAGGAACATGTTTAGTTATTGGTAAAGGTTTGGATGTAGGTAAGGGTGATGAAGAAGAGGCCATTTCAATAGGCATGGTCATGGTTGATTGGGTTCCTTGAAATACCTTCGAGATAGATCATGGAAGTATCTACGGGAAAAAAATACATTTGGGTTTAAAAGGGTATTCGAAGGCATCCCCAAAGCATGGAATTATCAATGTAATCCAAGTAGTCGGCCAGGCGTGAAAATGACACTGTTGTAAGAGGAGATGATGTTGGCTTAGTAACAATCCCTATAAAATATGTTTGTGAGATAGGGAACTGGTTGGCTTCGGACTCTATGGGTAAGATATCTAAGAGTAGATCAACGAGATCCTAGAATGCTAATGGGGAATTGTCCCCAATAGGAAGTGGTGTGTCTAAAGGATCCCCTATGGTTAGGGGAGATAATAGTTGGGATGAGGTAGTTTCCTTTTTGATGGAGAGGAAAGCGAAGATGAATCTCCCATGGGTAGGAGAGTTAATACCGTAGGTTGTTCATTAGGTTATCAGGGTAAGTGGTGAAATGAAATTGGTAGAAGTTGTGGAATCCTCTCGTGGGTGAAGGGGGAGATGAAGGGGACTCCTCTATGGGTGAAGGAGTAGAGGAAGTAGGATCCTCCATGGGTAGAGGAGCTTGTGCTAGAATCTCCTTGATAGAGGGGATATGAGGAAATTATAGAAGGGCTAGTATGGTGTCAAACACAACATGGACCTTACGGACATTACTATCATTAGTTGAAGGTTCACCAGTTTGGTTTGATGATGGGGTATGGTTAGGGAATGAATTCTTGAAGATATGAAAATTCTGATTGGTGGGTGCGTTTGGGTTTTCCAGACAAGATCTCCATTATCTAACATTTCTTAGACAATGTTCTTGAAGGTTATATAATTACCATCACTATGGCATTTTACGCGATGATAGTTATAATAGTCATGTTCCTTGTACCATGCCCAAGCATAGGATGAGTGGGGTCAAAACTAGTATGTGGTTTTATGGGTGGAAGAGCAATGGCTCGGCCTTAAGAAGTTTTTCTAATACTAAAGAATAAGGCTCCCCGATTGGAGTGTATTTTCATTGCTCCCATCTAAACTAAAAAAGTTTGAATGGGAGAAAGGTTAGAGGTAGGTTTCAATTGATTAGAGGGGTGAGATGGGCCAACCTTTAAAACTACCATGCTTGTCAGATCCTTTGGATTTTGAATAATTATTTTGGGGTTTTGAAGAGGAAGAAGCATCATTTGATTTAAATGTGGCATTTTTGTTACACAATTGAATTTTCTTCTCTTCAATGGCATGAATTTCTAGTTTTCATGCCATGGTAAATGCTTTGTTGAAGGTACGAAAGGTTTGTACTTGCAAAGTTGGTGAGATGTGCCTAACACAAGCTCTAGTGAACAAATCTATAAGCTTGGTTTGAGGAAATTGGAATTTTAGTTGGTTGATGAGGCTCCGCCAATGAGTGAAAAAATCAGCAATAGACTTGTCATCGTATTATCAAGTTGAGTACAAGTCGGTCATAGTGACCTTCTTGACGATATTGATTGAAAAATGGTCTAGGAAGGCTTGAGCCACTTGATTAAATGAGTAAATGGAATGTCAAGGAAAAATACTATACCATTCTAATGCGGGTCTCGTTAAAGACATGGGGAATGTTTGTAGGAGTAAAGCATTGTCGTGGTGATTAGATAACACCCATGTTTGAAATACCGCAAATGTTGTTGGGTCTTCTTTACTGTTGAATCGGTTAAATTTGGGAATTTACCAATGTGTAGGGTATGGGTGAATGGGAATAGATGGATGGATGGGATCATTATAGATTTCATCATAGGTTAAGGAGTTGTGAGATCTAGAAACTGATGCTTCCAATGTTTGCATCTTTTCCATCATCATTTTAATAAGGTCGTTGGTGGGTTGTGATGATTGAGCACCCCCTACAGTATAAGGAGGTTGATGATGAATGTATGATGTGGATAGAATTCTAGTATATGGTGGTGTTGAGTATGAGAATTGCATGGGGGAATAGATGCAAGTGGAAAATATCCCGAATAGGTGATAGATGAGATTGGGGGTTGTTGGTGATATGTGTAAGTGGGTGGGGTAGATGTAGTGATCCTCATAGTGATTGGAGGTAAAGACTGTGGGATGGGGAGGATGATGTTTTCAAATGGGCTATGGGTTGCCGACACTATGGGAGGGCTAAATGCAATAGATATTTATGAGATGGCAAGTGCAAACACGGTTATGCTCAAGATGGTTGATGAAGGAATGGTTGATACCATGAGTGCAACTGATGTCAAAACTATGACTAATGTTGTAGGTTCCATAGATATTAATGATGTGGGGTCAAGTTGGGATACTACGGGTGGTAAGGTGGAAGAAGGTAACACCGAGCTAGTGGTAGCTGATGCGAAGTGAGGCGAGGGCAGGAGGAATGGACACAGGCATGTCGTATACCAACTATCTTGATGAATCGCAAGTAGAGGAATGTGAGAGATAATGTTGTAAGGTAATGGGGTTATGGTCAAGGAGTCTTGCAAACTCCTCATCATCGGTACTAATGATAATGGGTTGAGTAGGATCCATAGGTGACATGATGGAAGGTGGCAATGGGCTAGGTGGGAGTAGCTAAAGGCTTGCGTGGAATACAAGGGTGTTGGCTTGACTACGAGTCAAAACCATGTGAGTTGGCATAGGCTTGGTAATCTATTCTCTATAAATGACACAAAAAAATAGAAGAAATGAAGAAAAATAGGTTCCAGGAGGTGAAACTAGTTGTTGTTTTAATTAGGAATTAAAACACAGAACTGAAAACAATTATGTTAATCGATGACGGTGAGATGGTAAATGGCGATGAGGGTCAAGCTAACGGATATCGGTTCTTGTGGGAAAGCAAAAGTTTATGAAAATGAGGCAATTATTGATGAAAATGAAATAAAAACTATAGTTTATAGTTGTTGGTATCCAAATTCATTCTCCTTTTCAAGTCGAGTAGCAACACAGATTTGACAGGAGCTTAGAGGTAGATAGATCATAGTGTGTGTTGTTTTGTAGCCGGGATGAGATCTAACTGGCCCTTTGTTACTCAGATTTGTGGAGAGATGGATAACACCTTTAAGAGGATTTTACATGTCCTCACTACTTTAGGTTGTGCCTCTTTGACCAGGGTGAGAGGACCCTTAGTGTAACCTCTGTTTGATGAAGGAGATGGAGATATCCTTCTTTTGGAAAAATTTTATGAAGAAAACCTTGGGAAAATACGGTCAATACTCCATAATTTAACTCTTAAGAGTTGTCACTTCTAAATGATGGAGATACTTTCAACACAAGGCTAAGGTTACTGAAGACATTAAGAAATCCTAAGTGTTCTGCATATTTTAGTAAGTAGATTTTGTTCCTTTGTTGATATACAGGGAAAAACAGGGGTAGTTCAGGATGGATCAATGGTTTTGAATGATTTTGGTGGGAGATGAAGTAGGATAAAGTTGATTATACTAGATCTTCAAAGGGACTTTCAAAAAAATGAACAACTTCAACAATAGAAATCTTTAGAATAGTTAAGACGTTTTGTCAACTAAAAGGTGTGCTTAAATGGAGGCCCAAATCAACACATTTTCACATAATCTTTGAGACTCCAACATGAAGGCTCGAATTGAAAGACTCAATTAAACACCAAAGTTTTTGATTAATCACACCTAAGGTACACACGAACAATTATAGATAATATTTATTAACTATCACGAGATAGTGAATTGATTTTAATTTTTTTATCTCATCTAAGATGAAGACTCTTCTTGAGATGAAATTGCAAATACCATTAGACTATCACAGGGATGATATCCTGCGTGATTTCACAAAAATTTCAACGTAAGATTGCAATAGGAACAAAAGAAACTATTTACAAACATTTTGAAACAAAACAGACACCAATTGTTAGAGATTGGACACAAATTAATTTCTAAACTACTTAGATTCATCAGCAGGGGAAAGCTTCCAGAGCAATTTCAGTGCTCGTCAATGTCTATACATCTGTAACCAACTTGACATGATAGAAAATCTAACACAGAAGAAAATAAAAGGTTATCTTAGCTTGGCCTCTTAGGAAGACAAATTTCTCAAATTTTCTCTTACGGATTCAACCTCGACCATTTGCGAAGAGTATTCTCATTGTATTTATACATTCTTCTCACTCATTTTTCCACCCAAAAGAAGAATATTTGAGGGACCTTTCCTTGTTACAAATTTGTTTCGAATAATAACGTTTAACAAATTCAGATCTGAAATCTTCCAGGTGGACCAATTGTGAGCTGATCACATTTCTTGGGAACTCGAATAATGACTAGGATGCCATGTCACAACTTTACGGGGAGTCCTTTTACTCATTTTGATTTTTTCATGCTAGAAATCCCCTTTTTAATCATTTTCTGGAGACTCGCATAGTTGGATATGATAGGTAATATTTTTTGCTTTTGAGGAAACACCCTTTTCATCTTTTACACATGTACTTTCATCCCTTTTCCCTCTCTTTCCTTTGCAATTCTGCCCCACATCCATTTCCTCTGTAATTCCCATTTTTGCAAGTGCCTGAGCAACTCCAACTTCAAAATATCGACCCTACAAATCCTTGGACTCACAAATTAAGTTCTAAATCCATCAAATGGCACTTTACAGACAGAGACGACAAGGAAATTCATCAAAGAATGATGAAAAATAGTGTGTATTCGCATCTCCAAGAGTCTTGGAGAAAAAATGGTGGAAAATAGGTGAAATGCATAGCAACCATTGATCCTGCCCCTTTTCCACTTTATATCATAGCCATCCATGTGTTTCCTTGGTGCAACTACAAAGGAGAAGCACACAGAAAGTCCCAAACAAGCGTGAGCCTTCCACATGTCTTAATGGCACATTTTGAGATACTCCCTAAAAGTAGAGACCCTAAATAAGCACGAGCTCAAAACATGTCTCTGTCTTGTAGATTTTGTTAAAAAAGTTAAAGGTTAAGTGAAAGGCTCCATGTGTCTAGGGTCTAAGACATTTTTCTTTAGCCATTGAAAATTCCAAGCCAAAGGGTAGAGTGAGTGAAATACTCCAAGTGTCCTCCTGGCGCTTCTTCAAAATAAAGCTAGGGTCGGAGTCCCAAACAGGCCAAGATACTCCACATGTCCCAAGCCTTTAGAAAGTTACTTGAAAATTCTAAGTATGGGAAGACCTGGTGGAAGCCTCCACGTGTCTTCATAGCACAACTTCAAGATGGTGCCCAAGAGTGGAGACCCTAAACAAGCGTGGGCTCACCATATGTTCGAGGCCTTAGAAAATTGCTTTTGAAAAGTTTAAGTACAAAGTGGAGCCGATAGAAGCCTCCATATGTCTCCTGTTGCAATTGTTAAGGTGGGACCCTAAGGTGGATCCTCAAATGAGTGCCATCCCACCATGTGTCCATGGTCTGCCAAAACTATACTGGCTGCATGAAAATTTGTCTAAGTCTGGGTAAAGCAGTGGAAACCTCCACATGTCCCCCCGGCGTAACTCCAAGGCCAAACCAAAAGGTAACTATTCAAATGAGCATCATTCCTCCAGGTGGACAAGTTTTGGGTTGAAGCAAGCCTAAGATATTTTAGAGTGCCCCTTTGAGCCGCATCCAATCGGAAAGGGCCACATTTGTATTGATGCTAAGAAGTAAATTTGACCAGGACAAATACACCCATCCAAGTGTAAAATGTAGAAAAATTGCCATTTGAGCCCAGACATGAATCTTTCTTCAAGGAAAAATAATTTGGAAATGTTATAAGGCTCAAATATGATCCTATGAGTTACATCCAATCACATTTCCATAGGTATTTGGGACAAAAATGACAGGGAAAATAAAACGTGACTGTGGAAAATGGAAGGAAAGGAAAAACTAGAGTTTTATGCCCAAGTTACAAAATCTTTCAGATGGATAGAGGAACGAAAAAAATTCTGGACCTTTAAGTGATCCTCGACTAAGAAAGGGACTAATCATGGCAACTAAATGGAGGAAAAAGTCTTCAAGCACCAATACGGGAGATAGAAAACATGAAAGAGGCCACAAACTAAGGAATTTCAATGACAAACAGGGCAAGACTAATTTGAGCACCAACATCGGCTCTAACTTAGGGACGGTCAATCCAATCCTGTGAGTGCCATAAGAACAAATAGTAGACCAAGTGCCATGTGAATTGAGAAACAAGGGTGGAAGCTTGATTAACTTTATTAATCTCAATCAACCATTTACATAAGAATGAGATCTGATACTTATGGGTATTGAACATATGATTATAAATAAGAAGCAAAGTTACATAGGTGCAACCATATTCCTAAATCCATAAGCTTCCAATATTACATCCTGGGGAGTATAAAAATACAATCAAACAATTATATTGTTAAAAGAATATAACAACTCTCGTATTGTTCAAATACAAACAATAAGATGGCTATAATTAAATATAATCATATAAACAATAATGAATTTATTAATATGCAATGCATAATTAATTAGGATAATAATAATATTTTATCCTAACTTCCCCCTTAATTTTGCATTGTCTCAAGGGATGAGGAGAGGAACTCTCTGAACAACTTGAACTTGTCACATGCAAGTGACTTTGTGAAGATATCTGCCCGTTGTTCAGCTATTGGAAAAAATTGAAGCTGGATGTTGTGCTTCAACACATGTCCGTGTATGAAATGAACTTGTAACTCAATGTGCTTTGTTCTCTCATGAAAAACTGGATTGCGAACAAGTTTGAGAACACCTTCATTGTCAACATACATGATGGTCGGTTTGTCTTATGGTATTCAAAATCCTTCTAGTATGCGATGTAGCCATATCGCTTCACGCAAGTTCTCCTACAAAATGAAAATCAGCTTCAGTGGAAGAGAAAGAAACGAAGTGTTGTTTCTTGCTTCCCCATGATATTGGTCTAGATTCCATAAAGAATACAAATACGAAGTTGATTTTCTATCATCAATGTTACCAACATTATCTCGAATCGAATATCCAAATCAAGAAGAAGTTTTTGTTCTTCTTGTATTCTAGACCAAGATCCACTTGATCCTTTAAGATATCTCAAAATGCACCTTGCTACTTTTAATGACAAACTTTGGGTTCTGTATGAATCTAGATACATATCTCACTTTGGAAAGCTGATATTTGGTCTAGTGTAGGTCGGGTAAATGATACTCCCAATCAATGCCGATAGAGAATGGCATTTAACTCGGAGATAGATCTGAATGAGATAACAATAATCTGCTCTCCATAGGTGTAGCGGTTGGTGTGTAATCCATCATCCCAATTTTTTGAGTGTTTTCTTGGTCTATTTCATCGAGAAACAAAAATGTGATTCTCTTTACGCCATACTTCCAATCCAAGATAATAATGCATCGGCCTGAGATCAGTCATGTCGAATGATTGATTAAGATCTTTTTGTTGCATCGATCATCTTCACCAAATTTCTAATGATGACTAGATCGTTGACATAGACAAAAAAATCACAATCTCCCCCTTAATTTTTGAGGTAAAGATTGGGATCATATGGAATTATAACAAATCCTTGTTTTACGATATGCTCATCAATCTCGATGTACCATACCTTGGGTGCCTATTTGAGGCCATACAGAGATTTCCTAAGTCTACATACCTTTGCTTCTTGACCGGGTACTACATATCCCTCAAGTTGAGTCATGTAGACTTCTTGTAAATCTGCATTTAGGAAGGCACTTTTAACGTCCATCTGATGGAATTTTCAATCAAACTGTACAACTAGAACAAAGATTATTTTGATCTTAGCTATGGGAGAAAATGTCTGCTCATAGTCTATGCCTTCTTTTTGTGCATACCATTTTGCTACTAGTCTCGATTTATACTTGTCCATTGTCCCATCTGATTTGTTCTTTTTTTTTAAATATCCGTCTTACATCTAATGGGTTTATTCGTGGTGGAAGATCAAAAAGCTGCCAAGTGTTATTTTTCATCACTGATTGATATTCAGAATCCATGGCATCTTTCCAAGATATTGACTGTAGAGCTTCCTAGACTGTAGAGGGGTCATCATATTCAATTACTCTACTCATCAACGCAAATTTAACTTCTTCTCTTGGTTTATTGCGAGTCCGTGGTCCAAGGGTGGATGTATCCAAGATCTGATCCATTCTTGCATCTCGTAATGTGCTAGTACACCACTTAGGCATACCCCGAACTGTTCCCATGGTTCATTGTTCTATCGATCAACACCATCATCCCTATTGTCAATTTCATCTTCGAGGGAACATCAACTTCAATTTTTACAATTGGTGAAAAATCTACATCTGGTGAGTCTGGAGGAGGAGTCTCTGCTTCCTTCTTCTTGAAAAACTCAACATATCTACTGGTGTAGAATTTTCTAGTCTTAGGATCCATCAATCTGTACCCAAGAGTCTCTTCATTATACCCAATGAAGACAAGTTTCTATGACTTCATGTCTAATTTCTTTCTATTCTGCTTGGGTATGTGCATGCTTTCTTTACACCTAAATACTCGAGGTGTGCAATAGATGGTTTCCATTTTGACCATGCTTCTTGTGGTGTTACTCCGTCAAGAGAAACTATGGGCACTTTGTTCAACAAATACATTGTTGTCTTTGTTGCTTCTACCCAGAATGTCTTTGCAAGTCCATATTCATCGATCATGCATCACACCATTTCCATGATAGTACAATTTCTTCTCTCAAAAACACCATTTTTCTACGGTGTGTGTGGAGGAGGCATTTTTGACGAATCCCGTGAGTTTATAGGTAGTCTTTAAAATCATTATTGGTGAATTCTCCCCCTCAATCTGAGTGGAGATTTCTAATGTGATGACTAGTTTCATTCTCAACTACTACTTTGAACTTCTTGAAAGTTTCAAAAGCTTCACTTTTCTTGCGAAGACAAAAAAATCCACATTTTTCTTGAATAGTCATCAACACAAAGCATGAAGTATTGGAACCCAGAATGACTTGGTTGCATCAGACCGCAAAGATCAATATGAACCAAGTCAAGTTTTCCATGAGCTCAAAATGTACTCTTCTAGAATGAATCTCTATGTTGTTTTCGTGTTAGGCAATGAGGACACTTGTCATGTATCCTTTTGAAGAGAAGGTAGCCCATGTAACATATTACACCGACGAAGTGTCTTGAGATACTTGAAACTTACATGAACAAGTCTCTAATGCCAAAACTATTCGAGGTAGAGTTCTTAGCCACAATTATCTTATCATCTATATGGACAAAATCAAGCTAGAACATGCATCCCACATTAGAGGCTTTCACAACTATTTTTGAGACTCTTGATTTATCTTGAATCAAATACGTTTTCTTATTGGAATGACTATCAAAGTAAATTTTTAGATTGTGATCAAGGAGTTGACTGACTGAAAGTAGATTCTTTGTCAACCCAAGGACATATAAGACATCTGAAAGTCTACAGTTGCGTGAACCAAGGGGTAGAGAAATATTCCCAATCCCCTTAACTATATATGAAGAATCATCTCCCAACAAAACATGATTTTTTGATGGTGTGTCCATCATTGAAATAAACCAGTCTCTGTGGCCGGTCATCTATTGAGTGCCCCCTAATCAACACACCAAAATCACTAGATGACATGGATGGTTCACTTGACCAAGTAGTGAACAAGTAGTCTTCATTGTCTGATTGTTCTTGTTGCTCAACAATATTTCCTTGCTGATGGGGTATTCTTTTCTAGTTCCCATTTTTCTGCCCGTGATTATGGTTAGAATGTCCCTTGTAAGATTGTTGTTGTTGAGGTCTAGAGTTTCTAGATGAACCTTTCTTGTAAGTATTATACCAACAATATTTTAGGTCATGTCATATTTTACGAGATAGGACATTGCTTCTTCTATTTTCTGTCCCCTTGATTTTGATTTGTATTTTGGTACTTTTGATAGGAATTAGGTTTTCCTTTATCTTTTCCTTTCCATTTTTGATGTGAAGAAAGTGCATGCTCCTCTTCATCATCCTTATTATGTATGGCTTCCTCTTGTTATAGTAAGTTTACCAATTTTTCAAAACTAACATTGTATCTGACACATTTAGTGTTGTAACAAAAATGCGGTAAGAAGAGGGGAGTGATCTCAGAATAATGGGAACAAGAGCATCATCTAAGACCGCTTCTCCCAGGGCTAGAATTGAAGCCCTCAACTCTACAACTCTTCTTAAGAAAGATTTAATTTTCTCATTCTGTTTGAACTTCAATGTGTGTAACTGACTTTGCAAATTCAATATAACATTCTTGTTCTTGGCCTCGTATACTGTGCTTAAATTATCACACACTTCTTTGGTAGTTTTGGCATCTATCGGACACTCCAAACAAGATGATGAGTTTGGCCTTCTGATCTGCTTTATCAAATTTTCATTGTTGTGTTGTATCAGTAGTTGATCTGGTTAGAGTACCATTCATAGCAGGCTAGATCTCTTCAAACTCAAGCCGTGTCTTGATTTTTGTCTTCCATGTAGCATAGTTGTTTCCTCTGAGTAGTTGTGAATTCGGAAGAAAAATTTGGGGGCATTGGTGCCCATTTTGTAGAAATCACTGACAAGGTTTGGCTCTTATCACTCCAGGTATAAGGTCTCCCAATCTATATACCGTCAATCTGATATACCGAATCTTTCTATATGCATGCCCTTTCTATATACCCGGTGGTACATGAAAGAGGCATTAACATACGTGAAAGAATTCAATACATGGTACCAAGATAGTAATGAGAGGGTTATGTGCAATTATTGACACCGGTTCAATGAAATATCCTCATATGCATGCGTAACTTTGTGATATACTTAGATAATTTCTCGATGCATGTATTTATGTCGTGCATCATTCATAGATGGATGGGATGGCTCATAGTGTGTGCACTATGACCTTATTACTCCCTTTTCGATTTAAAGGGTTGATGCCTGAAACGATATTGTTGTAGCTATATTAGGTGTTAATTGTAGTAGTTATCGTGATGGATTTACCCATAAGCACCTCCCGGAGGCACCATATATACCAAACGCTTAGAATGAGATCAAGGATCTCGTGAGTGTTACAATTTTTTTTTTTACTATTTTTATTACAATTCTACCAGTTTCTGAGTAGTTACAAAGTTTTTAGTTGAGTATGGCAACCTACAAATTAGTAAAATATATTGAAGTATACAAATTACATTTAAAAATCTAGAAAAATTGAATGGAAAGAAAACTTTTTTTTTTGCGCACCACTGGTGGGCCTTTGGAGCCCAAAATGACCTACTACACCAAAAAAATTACAAACATATAGCTGAAAATGTAATTTCTAGATAGGCATCCTCTAGCAAAAAATTTCCAAAATGAAAAATAGGCTAAATGGGGAAAAAAATTTAACCCTAAATTAGGGATTTTCCTGCTAAATTTAGTTAGTTATAACTAAATTTGAATTTTTTGCTAAAGTTAGCGGTTCCACTAAATTTTCTACCAAATTCAAAAATACAAGACAAGTTGGGGTGGGATTTGAACCCCACACCTCCCACTTCTAATTCATTTGGTCTATCCACCTTGGCCGCTTGTGCACTTGTGAGATAAAATGAACAAACTTGTATTAAAAGAAGATGAATTTTGAACTCACCTTTTAAAATGGTGATTTAGTTGAAGTTCCATGTGGCGATTGCTAGTTTGAGGTAGTTTTAGGGTTTTCAAAGCTCAAAAAATGGATCTGAGATGACTTTATCTCCTTGTTCTTTGCTTTATTTTCCTTTGGCCACCATTTTGATTGCTCTTCCACCATTTTTTGTATTTTCCTTTGAGTTTTGTTGATTCTTCTTTTTTTTTTTTTGCAGCGGTTGCCGAAAGCTCTCACCATGTTAATTTTACTTTGAATGCTTTTTCGGTTTGCGTAAGGAATTAAAGCCTTAGCCAATGTTTGTTTGTGTTACAATTTTGTTGCTACAAATGCCTTGGCCACTATATTTTTTTGTTGATGTCGATGTTGCATGGAGAGTGGAACAACTCCCTTTATCTCCCTGGCATCACTATTTTTGTATGTAGGTCTCCATTTGAGAAGGATTTTAAAGGGAGCTAAGGTAATGGTGAATAGAGAAATGCAACCTGGTAGTGGAGATCTTGGTTAGAGGAAAATATTTAAGCAACCGGTCAGAAGCTCCACATACACACAGGCCTCCAGATAAAAAATAATCTCCAATTTTTAGCACAGTCCTCCAATTACAACAACCTGATACTTTTAGTAGAGACTAAATATATATCTAATATTAGAGATAAAACCCCTAATCGGGAGAAAAATAATAATTTTCATTTTATTTTCAATACTTGCAGCAAGTTTTGCCTGTGATGGGTGCACTAGTGCAAAAAAAATTACATTCCAAACACCTGGAATGAGCAAGAGGATGTGGGGGAGGTAGGGATGGGGCTGGGAGGTTACACGAGGCTACACAGGCTCTCAATTACTATAAACGCTTATCCAATATACTCTCTCTCTCTCTATTGCTCTCTCTTCCACACCTTCATAGCCTCATAGGTCCAGATTCTCTCTCTGGTACTAAATGTGAATTGACAAACATGGGCGAAGCTTGATTAACTTTATTAATCTCAATCAACCATTTACATATGAATGAGATTCAATACTTATGGGTATTGAAAAATTGAATACAAATAAGAAACATAGTTGCACAGTGCAACCATATTCCTAAATCTATAAGATTCCAATATTACATCCGAGAAGCATAAAAATACAATCAAACAATTACATTGTTAAAACAATATAACAGCTCCCATATTGTTCAAATACAAAAATAAGATGGTTATAATTAAATATAACCATATAAAAAATAATAAATTTATTAATATGCAATGCATAATTAATTAGGATAATAATAATATTTTATCCTAACATGCCAAAAATAGACCATTGGGCACCGAGTCAAAGAATAAACTTGCAGAGTAGAACAACCATAACCATCCTCCAAAAAATGAACCGAGAAACTAGAAAAACTAGGTCACCAAGGACCAGAATGAACAAAAACACAAAATTAGACAAGAACAAAGAACTATACACTGTACAAATGGAGTATACCTTGATTATGAGAAATCAATCAAGGAAATGCTTCAAATGTTTGCCATTAACAAGAAATTCAAGTAGTTCCCCATCTAATTCTTTTAGGAAGAAGGTATTTTCACTAATTCAAATATCAATTGAATAAGGTCCCATCCATAATGCATCAAATTTACCATGCTTGCCCTTATCTTCATGCCTACTATCCCATAAAAGCACAAGATCCCCAATGCTAAAAGCTCTGGGAGTCACCTTTTTGTCAAATAACTTCTTCAAATTTTCTCTAAACTTCACATGCCGCTGATGGGATGCCCTTCTTTCTTCATCCAACTCAATAATCTGATTGATTCGAGCATCATATGGACTAACTTCTTGGTCTTCAATTTGTTGAAAAAACTAAAATGAAGACAATTGCAAATGGAGGGGAAACAAAGCTTGAGTTCCATATACCAATTCAAATGGGCTTTTACCAGTAGCTCTTTTGACAGTGATTCTATTAGCCCAAACAACAAACTTTAGTTGCTCACCCCACTTCTTTTTTATCTCCAAGGTTCTTTTTTTTTTATCTCCAAGTTTCTTCTAATGATCTTCAAAAAAAATTTATTACTTGGACTTAGCTTGTCCATTACCTTGGGGATTACAATTAGAAGCATATGTCAACTGATCCCATACTCTTTACACATTACCACCAAAGGTTTGGCTCTGAAACTCATGACATTATTAGTAAAAATTTTAGTTGGCACTCTAAATTTGCATATGATTTGATTCAACATGAATTGCATGATAAATTGGTGTGTTTCCTTCTTGGTGGGGATTGCTTCCACCCACTAGTGAAATAATCAGTGGCTATAAGAATCCATTTATGACTAGCACTGGAAGGATCAGAAATTTCCCCAATGAAATCCATTCCCCATTGTCTGAATGGGGCTTCAACTGACATAGGCTACAAAGGAAGGGAGCCTAAAGCCTTCATTCTTCAAGAGAAACACTTACAAATTTCACATTTCCTAACCAATAGACTTGTATCCTTGAAGAGATTTGGCCACCAATAACCAGCCTTCAAGATTTTATGTGTTGTAACTCTTCCAAAAAATGTCCCCCACAGACTCCTCCATGGAGCTCAAAGAATTATTTTGGGGGCCTCATCTTCAGTAATGCATCTCAAGAGCACTCCCTCGGGGTTCTTCCAAGCTAACCCAAAATCAGTAATGACATACTTTTGAGAGGCTAACTTAAGAGTTCATTTTTATTTTCACCCAAATATTCAAGGCAACATAGATGTCCGAGATAAAAGATTATATCTTTGGACCATTCGAGAACTTACCAAATTTTCAAGGACATCCACCCTTTATCCTTATACTTCATTCACCTCAATAGTTTGCAAGTTTCTCCCATCCATAAGCTTAGCTAGGCCCAAACCTCTTACCAATTTTGTGGTTTGGAGATCCATGTCATACTCCTACAACTTGTTTACCCATTTTCATCTTTTACTTGAGACCTCCATCTCTGATAAGATGTCTTTCACCATGGTGTGGGGAACATAAGAAAAAAAATTAGAAATCTAGATGTAGGGTATGAAAACCTTTATTTCTTTCACCAAGGAAAATACTTGCTTCTCCATGATGGTTTACTTCAACTTAGCTCCTACGCAATACCTTACTAAAAAGGAAATTGGTCTATCAGCCCCTTCATCCTCCTTCTATAACAAAACAAATGCAATGGTGTTTTATGAAGCAAAAGAAAACACTTGAAAAGGATTCTTGTAATTTGGGGCTGCCAAAACAGGGGCATGCTTTAGTTTTTGTTGATTCTATTGAAAGCTTGAATGGAAACTTCTTTCCATTTGATAACCTATTCCTTCTTTAGCATACTAGTAATGGGGATGGTCAGCTCAGCAAAGTTAGACACAAATCTTCTGATAAAGTTTATTTGTCCAAAGAAGGATTGAATTCCATTCTTAGTTATTGGAATTGGAACCTTGCTGATGGCTTCCACTCTCTCTGGATCTATCATGACCCCTTCTTTTGATACAATGTTACCAAGCAACTTTTCCTTTTGCACTCCAAAGTGGCACTTCTTGGGATTCAATGATATTCCATACTTTGTACACCTTATCAACATTCTCTCTAAGTGTTGCAAGTGATCATTTATATTTCTAGAAAACACAGTTACATCATCCTAATAAACAACAATGAAATCATTGATATAACCGAAAATGCTACATCCATTTCTCTTTGGAAAGTTTCTCTAGCATTCATTAAGCCAAAAGGCATCCTGACATAGACATAAGTTCCCCAAGGAGTAGTAAAGGAAGTATTTATTATTTCTGAATCCTTCACAACAACTTGATTATTTCCAGAAACCATCCGAGTAGATAGCAATTCGAACCGGTTAATAATTGTAGCATATTCTCTATATTTGGCGAGGATAATTATCTTTCAGTGATGCTTTATTCAGGTTCCTGAAGTCTACACATAGCCTTATGTCACCATTCTTTTTCTGACAGGAACTAGGTTTGTAACCCAAGATGAATACCTCGTGGGCTGAATGATCCCTCCATCCCTCAACTTCTTCAGTTCTTCTTGCATCTTCAAAGAAAGGAGTGGATTAATGGGAATTTTTTTGCCTAAAAGGCTTGGCAATAGATTCAAGAGGAATATCATGTTGGAAAAAATATTCCCTGTATGCCTTCAACTCAGAGTAAGACCAAGCTAGGCAGTCTTGATATTTCTTCAACAATTGAATATATGACTACTTCTCTTCCTTGTTGAGATTGCTTCATAACCATATTTTACATGGCTTTTCCTTTGTACCAAGGTCATGCTCTTCCACATCTCTTGAAACAAACATATTTCTTTTAATAATGCAATCAACATTATCAAATTTTGATTCAAGAGCCACCAAACCTCTGGGAATCATGTTTGTCTTTAGTTGGATGATGTATTTTCCGAATAAAGTTTCCTTTCCTTCAAGATAACACACACCATTGGTTCCCAATCTATATTTTGGTCAAAAAACTCACCTTGGTTCTGTAGAAACTATTTCACCTAGGCATCATCATCAAACACTTGCCAATTTTTAACGTTATAAGGGACAGATGGCCTTGTTATTATTTCAACATCATACTCACAAAATGGAGACACCTGTACAATTTCCGAATATAGATCTTAGCACTTTGCTAACTTGTATACAACAAAATTAAACTTTTTCTCATGGTGCACAATATTAAAAGAGTCAAACATTTCAATCAAATCCCAAACTGCATGCTTGTATTGTTTCATTCTTTGATTTTTAGTAGCATACAATTTTCTAATTTTCTTGACAATCAATTTTGAATCCCCTTTGACAATGACATCCTTTATACCATATTTCCATGCAATTATCAATCCTAATAACAATGATTCATATTCAAAAATGTTGTTAGTGCATTCAAAGTTAAGTTTGAAGGACAAGACAAAATATTCATGGCACAGGGAAATAAGAACAATGCCAACACCATTTCCAAAATTGGAACTTGCTCCATCAAATAACAAGGTCCAAGGTAAACCCACTTGTTCAAAACATTTCTTGTACTAGAATTTGATTTTAACCCGAATATCCATCGAGAAAATAATATATTTGGATTCCTACCACCGTTTGAAGAATCTACTCCATTGACGCAAGAGGATAATGGTATTTCAACGAGGTATGGTTCAAATCCCTAAAATCTATGCACAACTGAATCTATTCATTATTATTCCTTAAAGGAACTAGATTGGCTACCCAAGAGGAGTGCTTGATGGGAAAAATTATACAAGCCTCGATGATTTTGGTTATCTCCTTTCTCATTAGTGGCTCAATTTTGGGATTAATTGGCCTTTGTTTCTGACGAACTGGCTTGGAATTAGGATCTAGTTTGATGGTATGTTGTGCCATACCTAGATCAAAACCATGCATGTATTTATAGCTCCATGCTAAAATGTCGTGATACTCATGCAAAAGTTTGATGAAGGATTCTCTCTCTTCAAAAGTACACACTTTGCCGATCTTCAAAAAATTTCATTTGCTACTTTGACTTCCTCAAAATCTTCTTCTTTGACCACCATGTTAGAGCTATGTCTTTTGGCTTGATCATCTGAATTGAAAATGGATTCTAGAGTGACTAAGCCTTTTAGTAATTAGTTTATTTTTCAATTGTATAATTTGATCACCATCTGACTGTTGCAAATTATCTTGATTTTTTTCAGCAAACTCCACCTCTTCTTGTAGGAAAAGGATAATTTGTTTTTCATTATCAAACACTTGCCCAAATTTACTACACATTTTCAGTACTACAGGTCAAACCACCATTTTGACAAACTATTTCCCTTCTTTTATTATATCAAGAGGTATGTTATATTGTGAGCCAATTGTAGCAAGCCTTTTGACATCTTGATTTTGATTTATAGTAACTATATGGATCCCAAAAGCTTTGAAATATTGAATCAAGTCCCAAACCCAGTTATTTTATGATCTTAAAAGATCGTTTTTGGATGCACTGTGTGCCATCACTTGATGAAAAACTAACTCATTATCTCCAAAAATAGTCAGAGCCTTGATTCCCTTCTTTTGGGCTAGCTGAATTCCTTACACAAGGGCCTTGTATTTAGAAACATTGTTAGTGCAACTAAATTACAACTAGAAAGATGAGAAGTACTTATATCCCTATGGAGAAATTAACATAACACCAACACCATATCCATTCTTACTTCTCGATCCATCGAAGAATAATTTCCACATTCCTTTAGAATTGCTTGGTGTTTTGACTAGTTGTGGTATGATTGTATCTTCTTCATGAATGCAATATATACCCAATATCATTTCTTCTAACAACAAAAAACTATCTTCTTCTTATGCCAACACATCAGCATAGGGATCATACTAATGATCTCCAATTACTTCATCTAGCACAGTATCGGGGGCTTCTTCAAAAATATTTTTCGGTTCATGATCAACATATTCTTCTTCTAGATCTCTCGATGGTGTAATTCCCATTTATAGGACTAGCAATGTAGGTTTCTACATGATTATGGCAGATTGGTTCCACCCTTATAGTCACTTTGGTTTCGTATCAAGTCCTGAGAATCATATGTGACCAATTGGCTAATAGATAACAATCCATCTTGGCAGTGAAATCTCATGATAGGTAGATGACGAATAAAGGACGTAGATCAATGACTGATATGTCTTGGGTAAATGAAAAAATCATGCATGCATGGATAGTAAGTTGAATTCCCTTGATTACTCCAACACCTTATAAATTTTTCCATCCAATTAAAAAACTCCTCTTATAACTGATGCATATTATATGCCTAGTACATCTGTAATTTGTTTGGGAATGACTGAGCTACTGGCACCATAATCGATCATGAAATTATGTACCAGGTGGTTGCCAATGATCAAGGAAATATAGAATGGAAGTAATTTTTTAGCTTTAGGAGTACTTTTACCTTCGGTTGACACAAACTCATAGCAGTTGCTAGTCCACAACCTAATGATTTGTTAGTTATACGAAAACTATTTAGAGCTTCTCATAACAAAATTTATTTGAGAAGGAATTGAGAGTGTGTCCCACATAGTAATGCTCAGGTTGGTCTTCTTCATCTATTCTACTATGCTGAAGGGAATTGCTCCAAATTTTCTGACACTTCTTTGGGTGTTAGGATCCTCTTTTAGAAAGTGCTTGTTGGGTACTATGATGCCTAAAGAACCTTCTTTCCTCACAACTTGGCTAGCAGGTGTTTCTGGTGGTTTCTTTCCCACATATTTATCAAGTGCCACTTGTGGTTGAGGTTGTGAAGTGGATTTTTGATCAGATTTGGAAGGTTTAGGTTCTATTTCTCTCTTCTTGGAATGAGTGTTTTCTGCCACTAATGAGGAATCTGTATTCAACCCACAAAAATCTTCTACTTTCCAGTTTAACAAAGTGGTTTCTTTAGGTGCCTGTGGTTGATATGATGTTTCTTGCGTAGATGAATTTTTGTTAGCTCTAAAGGGGAAAATATGATTTGAACCATAATTTTATGGATAAGAACTCCATTAGGACAAATATTTTGATTGTGTGGTTGAGAACAAGGATAACACCATTCGTAGTCTTGAACTAGATTATTTTGAATAGGTATTATGGCTCTAGATGAGCTAACAACAAGAGGGTTCCAAAAGTTCAAAGGCCTGACATTTGTAGCTTGACCTATAGTTTGATTTTGAGGCTAATTGTTCCCTTGAAAAGGAGGATGGTTAGCCTGATACTACTGGTTTTGTATCATGTATGGATGATTATATTGAAATTGTTTTCTTTTGGGTGCAACGAGCTCTTTTCCAAAAGTTTGTAGTAGAAAATTGACTTCAAATAGATCATTTGAAGAGGCAGGGGTAGACTAAGTTAGTTAAGTAGAGGCTACTAGAATAGGAGAAATGATAGGCTGATTGTTTGTAAGATTCGGAGAAAATGAAATTGGCGATCGTGGAGCTATCTTTCCATCCTGAATCAAGAAATTTCTTGCTCTTATGAAAACTTTGTAGGCATCAGGTAATGTAATCCCTCCCATGGACTTGATCATAATTGTTACATCACTATTCAAGGCTTGTAAATAGTATAAGAATGCATTATTTAGAGAAGGCTTTATGAGTTCAGAATCCTATTCCAAGTCTTGTGGAATCGAAGTTGAAATCACTCATGTATTCTTGGGGAGATCTCTTCATGGTAGTGAGTTGTTCCAAAAGTTATAGGTGATCACTCTTGTCTTCAAAATGTTTACATATATTTTCTCATAACTCATCCCAAGTGGTTATAGTGCCAACACTTAACCCTCAAAACCATTGAAGTGCTTTTCCCTTGAAAGAGGTAACAAGAATTCTAACCGCAACATTGTCCTCTGTGATATTATGTACTGCAAAAATGTTGGATACATCAAGAAAAGTTCCACTGGAGTAACGTGAGTTTCCCCTATGTAAAAGGGTAAAATTTTGAGTGCCGCAATAGGTATAGGGTCACATTAAGCAAATAGAAGAGGACTTCTTGCATTAAAAGGGGGAAAAACTTGGTTTCGTGCCATAGCAGCAAGAGTTTGATTGTTCCTTGGTGGAGGAAATGTTTCATACAGAGGATTTGAATGATCCCTATGAGGTAAAGATGTAACTAGTGATGTTGAAACACCTCTTCTTCTTCTATTTGGAGGAGAAAAGGATAGTTTGATATGTTGATAATTTACTTGCTTTGAAGAAGATCTTGTCTGAATTCTTCATATAAGTTAACACACTGATATTTGGAATATAGAGATATAGAGTCACCAGGTACTTTGATTTGTTCAAGTGAGAAGAGAAGTACCAACTCTTGGTCCCACCGGGTGTGCCAAAAATGGTTGTCACCAAATCACTGGACCCTTTGAATGGCAAGAATGTGAACAAGAAATTTAGTGTGATTGGGACACGGGGGGATCGCCTCTCAAGCTGTGGGACTTGGGCTCAAGGTGAACCTCAAGATAAGGCTAGATTCCTCTTCCTAAACTAACTTTTGTAATACTCTAGTGTAATAAAATGGTTAGCTAGACATATGCTAACATTTTCATGGGTTTTAGAGAGAGATATTTGCAAGAAATGAAACTATACTAGGGAATGGTGATGCACCAAATAAAGGGAATTTCTAGAATCAAGAAGGGTTTATTGGAAGAGGGTGTGTGCACCACAAGTCAAATTCACCTAATACAACTTAGAGAGGGTAACAAAAACCACAGACTAGGGAACATGTGTTCCCTTTGTTAAACTCAATCAGACACAACAATCTATCAGTCTTCCAGTGAAGAAGGATGAAATTGAGAATGGTTAATAAGAACTGTAACTCAACTACATGCAATACTCCATCAATTGATAAGAACAGAAATCCAAGAACCTACAATAGAAATGTGAACTTGCACAGTGTACCTGCAAGCATGAGAAATGAACAAAGAAGTATAGAAGGATGAAAGGATCAAGATTAGTCACAAAACACAAAATTTTATTACTTCAACAACGTGCACAATGCATCATACATTCATAAGAGGAAATGGTTTCCATTACCATCTTGGAAAAAGGCTTGAAAGTTTCCTCAACATATAAGGACAACTTACAGAAGGAGTTTTCTTGAAAAAATAGACACTTGTCTCGAAGTCCAACTTGTCAAACCTGTTGGAATGAGCTTCTAGCTTACATTTATAGAATAACATGTGAGAGAGAAGAGGAAAATTCATAAATTTATTTCCTTAATTGAAGGTACATGATGTATTTATTACAGTTGGTTGAACCACTTTGAGAAACTTCCATCATGTGCCACTAATGTTGTTGACTTAATCCTCAATTAATTAAAATAATATTTAAATAAAATATTTTAATAATAATAATAAATATTATTAATAAAATATTTAAAATAATAATATTAATTTAATTAAAATATGGTGGGCCCCCTAAAAATTGGTTTGCATTGAAGGGGGGAACCATTAGAAAAAGGCCAAAAATAGCCTAGTTTGGCGGTTGGCTCGCCGAGCCAACTCATCGAGTTGGGCTCGAGTTCCTCTAAAGAACTCTATCTTCATCACCGTAATCTTTGCTACATATGCGCGAACTAACCTCCGACCTCTCTCCATGAGCTTTGACTTCTATGAGTTCATCGTTTCTTTGTTCCTTTACCGAAATCACCCACGACTTACCATTTTAGCTCGACTTCAACTTGGTTTACTTAGTCGACATCTTCATGCTCCTTATGCATTAGCTAACTCATGTAGCGATCACCCACTTGGACTATATTTCTTTATCTATCACATCGAGCTACCCAACAAAACTTCCACTAGTTTTTCACACCTTTTGAACTCACCAAAAATTTTCCTCAGGTTCCTATCTTTGTCTCACCAATCTCAGTATTGGCTCAGTGAGAGCTATCTCTATTTTCACCTCCATACAGCTCGTTTTTGTTCATAAGCTTGGTCACCAATTTGCTAGTATGTCAATATTCTTCTTACATTGTTGATCAAATGATTACATTTGCGAGCCCCTAAACTTGATGTTGAGTCCTTCGATCTAACTCGATGGCCTATGCAAGATTGGTGTTGACTCACACATGACTTGGTTTTGTCCAAAATGGCTCATTCGGGTCCCTTAACTCATCGTTGACCAAATTGGCTTCATATCAGGTTCATTTTTGGTGATGCATTAAGCCAACATCTGAATATGTCCATCAATTTCATCTTTGTGTTGTGGAACATATCTTTATTTTATGCCAAAATGAAACTCGACTCATGTCCGTGCCACTATGAGCTCCTTGCCATCAACTCACTTTGAATAATCTTGTCTATAAACACGCTACACAACAAATCACTCTCCCGAGAAGCTCCCTGAACTATTAGCTAAGTGTCCCCATTTAATGATGCATTGAAACTCATCCTAGTAAAAGTTATACCACATACTCCCACATTCGAACACCCCAAACTACTTATCAATGTGCCAAAACTCAAATGATAATACCTTAGCTCATTGAAGCTTGTACTTGCTTAGAGCACATTGGAAATCGTCATTGTTATAAACTTATCATAGTGTCCCAGAGCTAGAACATTCCCTCAAGATCAATCTCAACTCAGAATTTCGAGCTTCTATTCACATGAGCTCCAAGTTGGGTGTGAATCTTTAACACGCTAAGCTCCTTGGTTTGAATCGACCGGTCCCGTAAGCTTATAAAATCTTACCTCCCATGCATGCTCGGTGTTGATTTCTCTACATTGCGACTCATCAAGAACTCCTGACAGATCTCTCCCTAAGACAAGTTGAGCTTATTAAGCTCATATTTGTGTGTCATGTAACCTTCAATTTAGATCTCTTGTAATGATCTAGACACTCGACCATGCCAAAATCCTTATCCTTCTTAAGCTTGCTTTACATATCTCTTACCGACTTGTATGCCTCCATAGGTAGGTTACTAACACTATTTTAACTTATCACTTGATCTTTGTCTTTCTATTGAGCTTAATGAATCCATGTTCATTGATTTTGAGAATATCTCAAACACCTCTACTAGGACCATCTCTCCCGGTGAATTACTATACCATTCTCTAATTTCCATTGAATTCAATGTCCGCTCACTTCGGCATACTCGGTGCTCGACGATTCCTTGAACTTACTTGTATTCTCGCACTACCTCTAATTACCAACTCACCATTTATTTATTTTTATGATCTTCCACATATATTGGTGACTATCTCACCATCACGACCACAACCATCTAGTAAAAGGAATGATAACTAGATAGTACCAAGCTAAGAACACGATGTTAATCAAATACCACAATCAATAAGATGAAAGTATTTCACCAAAATATCTTTACATAAACCTTTGCAAAAAAATGAGAACCAATATCATATATTATTATGGAACTTAATTAAATACAATGAGAATGGGCCTTGATTATATAGGAAAGGAATAAAAATCTAAGAACCAATCAAGTTTTTAGTCAAGCCATAAATCAAGGAAATAAGTAGTCATCAAAGAGATAGTCAAGACCATAGATCAAGGAAAAACTATACCTAACAACTAGATAATATCCCCTAATATCTAAATAAATAAAAGGAAATATCCACACACATAATTGGGTGAGGATAAATACAATAAAGGTAAATAAAGTACCTAGATGAACATGAGCTAAGGTAAATACCTACTATAACACCCCCTTAATCGAAACTAGGGGCCAAAATAATAGTGGCATGTCCACAATATGGGTCCCGTAACTAGGCCCTGATGAGGTACTCATGTAGAATATATCCATGAAGAAATATTGAACCAAAAGAAGGAAAGAATCCTGCTATAAGTAAAGAGAAAGAAGAAGAAAAAGGAATATGTTCTCACAAACACCCCCAAGAACAACTTCTGAAACCTCAAGCATTCCATGCAACTTAAGGTAGTGAGGTGATTCAAAAGGCTTTGTAAAGATGTTCGCAACCTACTACTGAGTCAGAATGCACTCCAAGAAAAGAACTCTATCCTGAATGTGTTGACGAATGAAGTGGATGTGTATTTCAATATGCTTGGTCCACTGGGTGCTCAAATGGGCTGTGAGAAATGTGAATTGCACTCTGGTTGTCACACTAAATTACAATCGGTGAATCTTTTGGGAATCCAAACTCTATCAATAACTTTGAAAGCCAAATAATTTGTTGACTTGCTATAATTACTTCCCGTACTCTACCTCGAAGATGAAAGTGTAATTTCCTGTTACTTTTTGCATACGTAAGAAACTAGAGAAGATCCAAGACAAAAAAAGATAGCTAGAAGTGGAACACCTACCATCAATAAAACCTACCTAAAATGAATCAGTATACCCAACTAAATGAGTAAAAACCTAGTGTAGTGTATGCCAAATTGGGAAGTGTCATGTAAATAGTGCAAAATCCTTTTAGCATCCCGCTAGTGAAT